>CM060922.1:844681119-847081119 GCA_030737875.1 Allium sativum | reverse complement strand
TTTTATGAGGCCTGTAACTCCCCACACTTTACTGCACCCAAATTTTGACAAAAATTGAAACTTAAACACATCCAAGCATGAGTATATATGGTACCTACAATAAAGGAGCATGAGCATAATCATACTATGATAAGATAACTCACAATGGAAACAAAATAGGATAACAAGTATTAACTCAAGGAATAACCTTTTTCAAAGTAAGTCACTT
Organism: Allium sativum; assembly: GCA_030737875.1. NCBI lineage: Eukaryota > Viridiplantae > Streptophyta > Magnoliopsida > Asparagales > Amaryllidaceae > Allium > Allium sativum. The sequence goes on along the minus strand of CM060922.1, from coordinate 847,080,911 downwards.
TGCGAATACCGAGCATGAGAGAGAACGAGAATAAAAAGCCAAACTTAAGCACCTGTGATGTAACACCCCGTATTTTTAAGATAATAAAATATTAGTAACTTAATTAAATAATGATAATTAAGTAAAATGGACTGCGCCATTGCGTCCTTCTCGGAATTCTGGTCAAGATAGACACCCGATTTGCGTAAAACAGACATCGTATGAAGAAGTTATTAAGCCTAGAAGTTTGTATACACGCAAGAGAATGATATATATACACAAACAAATAAAAATATTAAAAAAATTCAAAACAGCGATCGGAATACCCAGGAGCCGAACCGCCCCATTCTGGGGGTCGACCCGAGACCCACTGGGTCGACCCAGGGGTTGACCCAGGGTGTTTGGGGGTCGACCCATGGGTCAACCCCGGGGTCGACACCATAAGAGGGGGTTGACCCCTATTCAGATCTGGGCAGAATTCTGGTTTTTGAACATTGACTCGTTTCTTGACCAAATACGTTGTTAAACAAGTATAGATAAGCCTGTAGAGCCTACCCTAAGTCTCATATTTCTGAGACAACACAAAAGCTCCGCCATTCCTCTTCCTCCTCAAATCTCTTCAGAAAATTTAGATTATTAATTTAGGAAAATTTTGGATCTATATCTGGAGGAAAAGAATGAAACCAATTAGAAGGTGTTCAGATCTCTTATCGAAGTGAGGTAATTTTCTAGATCTGGCTTATTTCAATTCTCTTTTCTTTCCTTCCTTTTTTCTTTTAGTAAAGATTGTAGATCCATGGTTGTTAGGTTCTGAATCCAATCAAGGGAAAAACCATGGAATGTTAGATCTGGACCAGATCCAGGATTTGGAAAGCATATGAGGTGAGTGGATTTAAGTTATATCATTTTAGATAATGATATATTATCGTTTAGCATTCCCCGTTATTATGAAATGTGAATTTGTCAGAATAATTAAAAGTGTTAAGATGTTGTTATAACAAGTTGAGATATTACTATGAATATGTTGGAAAAATTCATATGTGGAATCGGTTAAAGTGTTGAATGTTTACATGTTGAAAACCAAACTTGTTAGAATATGAGTAGCGACTACTGTTGTTATAATTACATGATTCACTTACGGTATATTATGTATTTGAATTATCAGATATAGACTTGAGAAAATGACATGTTAACTTGTTGGATTTGAACAATTACCCGATTAAATGATTACATGTCAGGATAGAATTAAATATGTGTTAGAAAGGACATGCGACATAATATAGGCATAATTTGATGACATGTAAATTAGATTACAGTAAACATGTGAAAAGGATAATATGCCTAAAATTTACATTAAATAGAAAACAATAACCGCGCTTAGACACAAGGTTAGATTACACTTGTGGTAGAAGTCTGCCCGGAACAACCCGGCACATCCAGCATCCACAAGTGGTAAATCTAATGTGAGGGGTCTAAGTGCATAAATAAAACATGTAATGGTGCTAAGATACGAGGTTAAGTCAACTTGTGGAAGAAGTCTGCCCGGAACCGCTCGGCACATAACAACTATAGACTTAATGTGAGAGGCCTAGTGCATATATATATATATATATATGTATGTATGTATGTAAATAGAAGGATTGATAAACAACATTAATTGTAATTAATGGAAATAAATGGAATTGAAACAAAGTTACAATAGTAAAAAGAATGGAATAAACGGGGAATGATAATAACCTATTATAAATAAATTACATTAAAAGAATGTTGTATAATAGGTAGACTTGTCCTAGGGACAAGTGAAGATTATAACTTAGGTTATAATAAACTAGTAAGGACATGAGATAAGTGGCACTTGATTATAAATTAAGTAATTAGTGAATGGTGAAAACTGAAACCAGTTGTTTGTAATAAGTAGAGAAAAGGGGGAAGTTCATGAAATGTAAGAAGTTGTACTCGATTATAAATTAAGTAATCTGTAAATTTGGAAGTATGAAATCAGCTGATAAGAATAACATGTTTAGGCTTGTCCAAGGAACAAATTATAACTTAGATTATAATAAATGATAAAGGCAATGGAATAATTTATATAAGGAGATAAGTTGTACTTAATTGTAAATTAAGTTATTTATAAGAACAAAATTTTGAAATCTATGGATGAGGACAACATAAGTTATATCTATGGGAAGAGAAACTTATTAGTGGATCTTAGTTAAGGGAACTAAGTTAATAAATAAACAACGATAAGTTGTAGTGACAATGAAAGATGGAATTATGATTAAATAGGAAAGGGTAAGGCAAACTTATATGAAATAAGTTATAATAATCGTCAATGATAAGTGACATGTTAAATAGAAAACATGTGAATTGAGATATACTTAATTACATATTAAGTAGAACATGTTATTGTAACCTTGAATAAAACAAGAATATAAAAGGGATTGTGGATTATAGACCCTGGATCACAGTCTAGAGAATAACGTGTTGTGGGCTTATTAATATACTTAAATGGGCTAAGTTACATGACTGAAATTAATAAGCAAGAGGAACTTGGTAACTTGAACAAGAAGTCAATGTGAAAGGGAATAAACAAGTTAAATGGAAATCTGATGAGGTAAAGCAAGCGCATAAAGGAACTTTTAGACATAGGGTCTAATAACATATTAAAAGGAGGCGCTTGGACCAATCCGCACGTTTGAGGGTGAATAACCCAATGTGGTAGATCATCGTGGTATCATGAGGCACGAGGGGAGCGCACGTTCATTTGATTATTCTGACGGCTCCGAAGGACTGGAAGGGACGCACGCGGCTTCCTGAGATATGTAAGGTGCTCCTGGTAGCCCTCTGTGCGGTGGCAGATGTTTAGGCTTCGCCCGCAGAGGTTGGGTTTGTGCGTAACTACCAGGTGGGTGGGCCTTGACAGCAAAAATTTCTCTGCAGTCAGAATGATGTGACGTGGTGACACTAGGGTGATTCGGTGGTCGCCTCAATGGGGAGGCAGAGGTCAGAACCAATAGATATAGTAGATCGTCGGGTACCCGTCATCCACAGCCAGTGGGATGCGAAAAGACTAGAGCTAAAACCAACAGACCATTCACTTTTCCCTATCGAGGTATGGCGGTTGAGGGAAGATGCCAACTGGATGTTTAGATTGTTTGTTAGGGGCAAGTCCTTTAGCTCTTGTAGTCTTTACTAGTTGAGGGAGGGGCTGAGGTGGGGCCATAGCCACCATGAAAAATAGACCCTATGAATATCTGTATTTTGAGGCTCTTAAAGATAAGCCTGTACAGATATGGAAAAGCTCCTGACTGAATTTCGTGTTTCTTGTATAGCCTTGCCGCGGAACTCGGTGCATATTGTGTGCGGTTAAGGCATCGAATACGAATGATGATAGGTACGTAGGATAGTCTAGATACATGCATGTCTTCTCTGGGTGGTGCATCGTAGACTTGAGGGCATTACTCCGGTATGAAATCTGATTCAATCGACGGTGGCAGTCCATACGCTTACGTAGTGTAGTAATGACAGATATATGCAGAACGTAACATTGTTATGTAGAGATCCGTATGTCACTCGGGCGTAGGACGAGGGACTACGTTCATTTCTGTGGCATTACGATGAGACCTTGCGAGTGGGGTACCATGGGGTGTACCTCTGTATTGAGGGTTAGCTACATATATACTGTATTAGGTTAATCCACAGGAAAGTAAATGGGTACGACGTGTGTATAAGCCTTGAGCGCTGTTAACCCAAGTAACCTAATAAATAAGGAAATATGATTGGACGGTATATGTAAGATTATCCAAAGTGTATAGTTTAAATCCAGTCACTAGAACTTGTGTTCTGACCCCCTCCTCATAACATACTAGCAGGTTAGATTTGTGGCAGAGACACGATAGCTTTGGATACTGGTTAGGCATTATTATTAGTACAGTAAGGCTATACTTTGATTATATTATATTTTATCCATTCCCCTGCGATATATTTTCGGAGCTCTGACATATTTTATGTCTCTTTCTTTTCTGCAGGATACCAGAGCAAATCAACATGAGTTTCGATAGATTAGAATTTTGAAAAAAAATCGGTTTGTCGGAATTCGAGTTGTTACATGTGAGAACCCACCTTCTCTTGGAAACCTGGGAAGTTGTAATGAGGAAGGGGTCAGAACAACAAGTTCTGTTGACTAAGAAATTTACAACACAGGTTATAATACACAGATGTATCCCGTTTAGTTCAACCCGAGATGTATGCCTAATCAGGTTAGTGATTCTAGTGCAACCTAGTAACTGTTTACACACGATTTTACTATCCCGTCAAAAAGTAGTATTTCCAAATTGTAACACCGAGATAGGACATTTACGCCTATTTTTGTGAACCCTTTACACCAGATCTTGGTTGGTTACTATATCGAGATTAAACCCCTAAATACGGAGTTTCTATATTCAATTACTTTCATTTGCTTATCCTTCATCATTTCTTGCCCCACTATCAATGATAGATAGGGTGGATTTTTTCTGATCGCTCAAGACCCTAGGCAGACCGATTGGTCACTTATTAACCCTCGATAGTATATTCAACGTTAACATAAACTAGAGGGCACTAGCTACGGGCCCTACTAGTTAAGGGTTCCGTCATTCACGCATATACCCTTACCCTGCATAAGGCGAGAGATGGTATTTTGTCGTTTGTTATACCTCTAGCTGACCTTATTAGATAACCTCCTTAATCGCTTGTTACTTCCCGTAGGATAGGTAGCTATATCTGACGTTTAAGTTTCCAGGTTTAGGTAGGCCCATACACACCTGCCATTTAAGACCCCTAAACTGAAAGACCTATTCCCATATGGACTCTTCAACCCCAATCACTTTGTCGTTCAGGACACAGGAAGCGGACTATACGCGAAGGTTATTAGTTTGTACCCCATTTGTGATGACCCCAAACTTCCATGGAATGAAAGTAAGGAATAATCATTTGGAATACAACATAAATAAAATAACACAGATCATAGATACAACATAGCATAGGAAATTCATAGAGTAACAACATCATAGCAGCGGAAATATAATGTCATCAACCACAGAAAATTCACAGTCACATAATTCTAAATTATTACATCAAGTTTGCAGAAAATGAAATAAGTTCCAACTCCAACTTAAACAACGTGAAATGAAACAAGTTTGATGTCTGGAATTAAAAAGAGAAAAATGCAATAGTAGCAAATGATAGATGTCTTCAAGCTTCAAGTCATCACCTCTCCACGAAAGCAAATCCAAGAAAGATAATAAGCAGCTCCAAAGAAAAGACTCCAAGCAAAGAATGAACCTGTTTACTTGGCTGCCCATGTAGAAAGGAGGGCACCCGAGTTTGCAAAAAGGTGGAAACAAATAACGGGTCAGTCGTGGGACTGGTGTGAGAATTCTTAACTAATTTAACTACTAGTAATAAGGCAAATCCAAGGGCTGCTATCGCGGAACGGGTTTACTCCAATGGATTGCCGTGCATAATTTAAAGTGACAGAATAAATAATAAGTGAATCGTAAAACAACGCTATGCTTTTGAGAAAAATGGAATCATCATAAGACCCAAGTCCCATCACACAATGCAACACAAACCAGAGGATAGGATTTTACCTTATGGTGATTAAACATGCTAAATACGGTAAATACGAGTTTAATATTATTATTAGTATATATCAAAACATTTCAAAATAAATGTATCAATCCTAGGACACATAGATACCATAATACTATGCTTCCATACTAGTAATACAATCAAATCTGTGGGTTCGTATTGGAAGTTTGGATTTCCATCATGAGTCAAGGCTAGGGAGGAGCTCCTTACCGATTCGAGACACTCTAGCTAATGCCTCAGGATCCCCCGCAGTGAACCCTTGGAAAGCTGCAGGGCCGGTCCGCACATACGATTTTGCGGATTGGCAATTCCTGAACACACGTTTCCCAGTCCTATAGGAGCTATCATCCGAGGCGCCTCATTCCATCATCCACATAAGTAAAATGTCGGGCCATGTTAAAGCCCAATCACCACTTCTAGCTAGAAAGAAACGTGCTGCTCTCCCTTCTCCCGTTTTAGACTCCGCTGGTGTGTGAGGCTTCGCGAAGTCGCGCTATACACAAAGCTATACCTAAACAGGCTATGCTTTGATCATCCCACAAGGCCTGCTTTTCAACTAAGCCTTGATCATATGCATCTTAGCATGCCACATCATCACTCCATATCGCACTACCAATCCTTTCCCGAAATATATGAACGGGTGTTAAGCCAGAGAATAAATTCTCCGCCACCAAACATCCATACATTCGACAAAAGATTAATAACATGATATTTAATGGAGTACAATGTCAGACACATAATCCATTTATTAGCTTATGCTCTGGGTCTGAGCGAAAACCAAACCCGTGAAATCAACACGTACGTTTGGGCAATGACCATGACCCTTGAATTGGGAGCAAGTCAAATCAGGGCCTCGATCGTTGTCCATTCGAGGGAAGATTTACAGTCTTCATACGCCATCTTCATACTTCCATTAACGTCGTTTGATTATTTGGAAGGAGAGAACTCGGACTTTCCAAATAATCCTCATATATATATATATATATATATATATATATATTCAAAATCCTTCGTACTTGCTGCTATCATTTTTATAATGATTACTTCCTATTTTAATTATTTAAAATAATTAAATTCTATATAACGACGCCTTGAGTCAATGGGCGACTATGGCGCTGCATTCAACCAATTTTGATTTTTACATTTCTCAGAATCTAACCGTTGGATCTTAATGTAATATATATCGTTGGAAATATTTTTCCAAGACGGTCCTAACGGTTTCAGTTTCAAGGAAATCTGACGGTCGGATCTTCTTGTATAGTCGTTTAAAGGTACGATTTCAAAACGCGAACTACCGCGCTCCATTCGTTTAATTTTAATTATATATATATATAATCGTTTAATCATGATAACGTCGTTTGATTTAAACAACGCTCTAAACCACTACCGGTCCTTACTAAATTTTAGTTCATTTGAAAATGAAGATAATATTACCGCATCCTAAATTCATTCTTTACTTACAATAAAAATGTGAATTCCATTCTTTTCATTTACATAAAAAATGTAAATTTAATTCATATGTAAATTCCTATTTTCTATTTACATGTAAAAATGTAAATTTGATACATTGCAAAATCCTACTTTTAAATTACATATAAAAATGTAAATTCCAACCTCAATGTATATTCTCATCTTAATTACATAATAAAAATGAAACTTATATTTGCAGTGAGAATCCTCTTCTAAATTTACATATAAAAATGTAAATTTAATTACAATGCAAATTCTACTTCTTATTTACATTGAAAAAAAATATGATTTTTAATTACAATGCAAACTCTCATCATATGTTACATTATAAAAATGTAATTTTTAATTACAATGCAAACTCTACTTATATTTACATTGTAAAATGTAATTTTTATCATACGGTGTAAATTCATATTTTAATTACATAGAAAAATGTAATTCTTATCATACGGTGTAAATTCACATTTTAATTACATAGAAAAATGTAATTCTTATCATACGGTGTAAATTCACATTTTAATTACATAGAAAAATGTAATTCTTATCTTACGGTGTAAATTCACATTTTAATTACATAGAAAAATGTAATTCTTATCATACGGTGTAAGTTCACATTTAAATTACATAGAAAAATTTAATTCTTATCATACGATGTAAATTCACATTTTAATTTCATAGAAAAATGTAATTTTTATCATACGGTGTAAATTCACATTTTAATTACATAGAAAAATGTAATTTTTATCTTACGGTGTAAATTCACATTTTAATTACATAGAAAAATGTAATTATTATCTTACGGTGTAAATTCACATTTTAATTACATAGAAAAATGTAATTCTTATCATATGGTGTAAATTCACATTTTAATTACATAGAAAAATGTAATTCTTATCATACGATGTAAATTCACATTTTAATTACATAGAAAATGTAATTCTTATCATACGGTGTAAGTTCATATTTTAATTACATAGAAAAATGTAATTCTTATCATACGGTGTAAATTCACATTTTAATTACATAGAAAAATGTAATTCTTATCTTACGATGTAAATTCACATTTTAATTACATAGAAAAATGTAATTTTTATCTTACGGTGTAAATTCACATTTTAATTACATAGAAAAATGTAATTCTTATCTTACGGTGTAAATTCACATTTTAATTACATAGAAAAATGTAATTCTTATCATACGGTGTAAATTCACATTTTAATTACATAGAAAAATGTAATTCTTATCATACGGTGTAAATTCACATTTTAATTACATAGAAAAATGAAACTCTTATCTTACGGTGTAAATTCACATTTTAATTACATAGAAAAACGTAATTCTTATCATACGGTGTAAATTCACATTTTAATTACATAGAAAAATGTAATTCTTATCATACAGTGTAAATTCGTATTTTAATTACATAGAAAAATGTAATTCTTATCATACGGTGTAAATTCGTATTTTAATTACATAGAAAAATGTAATTCTTATCATACGGTGTAAACTCACATTTTAATTACATAGAAAAATGTAATTCTTATCATACGGTGTAAATTCATATTTTAATTACATAGAAAAATGTAGTTCTTATCATACGGTGTAAATTCACATTTTAATTACATAGAAAAATGTAATTCTTATCTTACGGTGTAAATTCACATTTTAATTACATAGAAAAATGTAATTCTTATCTTACGGTGTAAATTCACATTTTAATTACATAGAAAAATGTAATTCTTTTCTTACGGTGTAAATTCACATTTCAATTACATAGAAAAATGTAATTCTTATCTTACGGTGTAAATTCACATTTTAATTACATAGAAAAATGTAATTCTTATCTTACGGTGTAAATTCACATTTTAATTACATAGAAAAATGTAATTTTTATCATACGGTGTAAATTCACATTTAAATAGCATATAAAAAGGTCATTTTTATTTTACCGTTCTACTTTACATCTAAACTACATATAAAAATGTAATGTTTATTTGAATGCAAATTCATGTCTAAATTTACATTATAAAAATGTAAATTTTATTTCACTACAAATTCCTAACTTTTATTTACATTAAAAAAAATGTAAATTTATATACATACAACATTCCTACTTTTTATATCATATAAAAAAAATGTAAACTTTATTTACTATGTTGAATTGATAATCTAGATCAATTCAAATAAAAAGACAAATCTTTATTTTCTATGTTGAATTGATAATCTAGATCAATTCAAATAAAACCAAGGCACTAACATAACGATGGCAAACCATGTCTCTTTTATTATGAATCGATAAGTTTGATTAATTCAAATCATACAAAAGTGATAACATAAGAATGTGACAATCATATTTCTATTATTCTGAATTGATAAATTATATCAATCCAAATCAACACAAGTAATTACATAAGAGGTGATAATCATACGGATCTAAACTATCCATCACAAACACATACCAACCGTCATCAAATATGACAAAACAAAATAGATCTGTATCGTAAGCATGATATTTACCATTCAAACTTCACATAACGCTAGGATAATAATTAAATTAATTAAATTTAATTAAAAATAAATTCTCACTTTGCTTGGGACTGAAATGAAGGTCCAAACTCGATCAGATCTCGTGTTCGAAGTCACGGTGGTTTCGGATCTGAAAGATTTCAATTTAAAATTCATATGTATAATTTAGAAAACTGACTTATTACAACTGTCACTGTAACGATTAAAAGCGTCGCAAAACTGAGTTGAATTTTACCTTTAAAATTTCAGTTTGTTCAAAACTTTGAATCAAGGATTCGCGAGCTGTAGTTGATGTTTTCAGGAACCGATTGCTGGAGGTCGAAGGGGGTGGAGAGGCGCCTGAATGCCGGAAAAGGGGGGAGGTGCGGCGGCTCATGGGTGGCGCGGTGGGCCCGCGTTCGGCTGGACTTCACGGAGGTGGTGGAGGCGGCTCGGGCAACGAGGAGGGGCGGGGTTTGTCTGAGATGGAAGAGCGTTCAAAGTTCTTCAAAAAAGTCCAAAGGGGCATATGTCAATTCGCCATGGATTGGGAGAAATCGGAGTTCAAAAATTTGCTGTATAATGGGTTTGGCGGCTGAAGAATGCGATGGGAGAAGATGAAGTACTGTTCACGGTATTTATAATATAATATTGGTTTAGTTATTAATTATTTAATTTGCCCAATAAAGGTCCGTTTGGCCAATAACTCAGAATTAGGCCCAACGACTGGACCCGTCCCATTAGCCCAAATGGTCATCTTGACCCCTGTTTTTCAGTTTTAAAATTTAAGTCCTTTATTTTTAATTCTACCGTACAAATAATTTTACCGGGGCCACATACTAACCCAGAAAAATCCAGAAAATTTATTTTTGGCTTTCTTATGACGATACGGTCCTAACAAATTTCATTTCGTCGAATTCTGAGACTGTTTGAAAAATGGATATTTTCTGGTCGATCCAATTTAACTGAAATTGACCAAAACACATTTTCCTTTGCCACACTCACATATTAACTTCAAAAATCATGAAATTTGAAACATAGCAATAATTTTACATCCCGGATCCAACAAAAGTGGTTTCGCCGAATTCCGAGGTCGTATGCAAAATGTCTATTTTCAAGGGCGATATATTCTCTATAGCGACCTTTCTGAAAATTCACTTGGCCATAACTTTTGATTCCCGCTATGAAACTTTAATTTTTCAAATTCGTTAGAAAGATATTCATTAACAGATTTAAATACTTTTTGTTTCACCAAAATCCTGTTTATTCTGCATTCTGTGTAGTCAGCCAAAGTTCAGGTTTGACTTTTCAAACTACCGTCCTTTTTCTAATTCCTTTTATAATTAAATTAAATATATTCGCATTAAATTCAATCAAAATAAATTTCTAGTCATTCTTATTTAAAATAATTCATTTCAACTATTTAAATACCTTTAAATCTCTAAAATGAAAATTTTAAATTGGCCCCAAATTCTGGGTTGTTACAATCTCCCCCGCTTAAGAACTTTTCGTCCTCGAAAAGGAAAAAGAAAAATAGAAGGGTAGGGACCAACTCAGAGAATGTTTTTAATAGAAATAGTACCACCTAAAACATCAGGCTTACCTGCTCCTTCTGAAGAAGTAGGTGCGGAAGAAGGTGGTGCACTTGCTCCCTCGTACACATGGGCAACTTGGGAACTCCTCAATAGTGGACAATTAAGTTTGATGTGACCCTTTTTATGGCATTTATAGCATTTTCTAGTGTCCTCTCTTCTGGCCTTCTTTGGATTCCCGTAGTCCTTGCTAAAGTGTCCAAACTTCTGGCAGTGGTAGCATTGCAGCTTAGTCTTATCATGAGTCTTAGCGGCTCCAGAACTGCTTTCTTCAGACTTCTTCTCATAGCGACAGGAAAACTTATCATAAAGCCTTTCCACCTCTTGCCTTGCAATATACTCTTCATTAAACAGCTCTTTAAATTTGGTCCAAGTCATATTTTCTTCATCTCCTCCTATATTGACCTCTTCCCACCAAAGCTGTGCTTCGCCTTGGAGCATCCATGAAGCCACAAATCTCTTCTTTTGATCTTCCAGTTCTAGCGCTCTAAATATCTTTTCACAATTCTTAATCCATGCCTGAGCCTGCATCACGGTCTCCGTACCTGTGAACGGAACTCCATCTAATTTCTTAAAATCCTTCACTACCCTCACCAAGTCAAAGTGCTGCGGTGGTGGTTGTTGAACTGCGGGCTCCTCGGTCCCAATAACATTTTGCCCCATTGTTCTAACTCTAGCAGTTCTAGCGGCAGGAGTACTCATTTTTAGTTAGTTCTGTACGATCAAGGAAAGAGTCTGAACAACTGTAATGGTGATTCAAATAGATAGAAAAGATCGAAGGATGAATGAAAAGATGATGATAAAGTGACTGGCTATTATGTATCTCATGAAATGTTCGCCATAGAATATTGTGATTCTATGTAAACGAATTATCATAAATATGTTACATTCCAAAGCTAAGTTTAACCAAAGCTCTGATACCAACTGTGATGACCCTAAACTTCCATGGAATGAAAGTAAGGAATAATCATTTGGAATACAACATAAATAAAATAATACAGATCACAAATACAACATAGCATAGGAAATTCATAGAGTAACAACATCATAGCAGCGGAAATATAATGTAATCAACCACAGAAAATCCACAGTCACAGAATTCTAAATTATTACATCAAGTTTGCAGAAAATGAAATAAGTTCCAACTCCAACTTAAACAACTTGAAATGAAACAAGTTTGATGTCTGGAATTAAAAAGAGAAAAATGCAATAGTAGCAAATGATAGATGTCTTCAAGCTTCAAGTCATCACCTCTCCACGAAAGCAAATCCAAGAAAGATAATAAGCAGCTCCAAAGAAAAGACTCCAAGCAAAGAATGAACTTGTTTACTTGGCTGCCCGTGTAGAAAGGAGGGCACCCGAGTTTGCAAAAAGGTGGAAACAAATAACGGGTCAGCCGTGGGACTTGTGTGAGAATTCTTAACTAATTTAACTACTAGTAATAAGGCAAATCCAAGTACCACGCCGCTATCGCGGAACGGGTTTACTCCAATGGATTGCCGTGCATAATTTAAAGTGACAGAATAAATAATAAGTGAATCGTAAAACAACGCTATGCTTTTGAGAAAAATGGAATCACCATAAGACCCAAGTCCCATCACACAATGCAACACAAACCAGAGGATAGGGTTTTACCTTATGGTGATTAAACATGCTAAATACGGTAAATACGAGTTTAATATTATTATTAGTATATATCAAAACATTTCAAAATAAATGTATCAATCCTAGGACACATAGACACCATAATACTATGCTTCCATACTAGCAATACAATCAAATCCGTGGGTTCGTATTGGAAGTTTGGATTTCCATCACGAGTCAAGGCTAGGGAGGAGCTCCTTACCGATTCGAGACACTCTAGCTAATGCCTCAGGATCCCCAACAGTGAACCCTTGGAAAGCTGCAGGGTCAGTCCGCACATACGATTTTGCGGATTGGAAATTCCTGAACACACGTTTCCCAGTCCTATAGGACCTATCATCCGAGGCGCCTCATTCCATCACCCACATAAGTAAAATGTCGGGCCGTGTTAAAGCCCAATCACCACTTCTAGCTAGAATGAAACGTGCTGCTCTCCCTGCGTTCCCTTCTCCCGTTTTAGACTCCGCCGGTGTGTGAGGCTTCGCGAAGTCACGCTATACACAAAGCTATGCCTAAACAGGCTATGCTTTGATCATCCCACAAGGCCTGCTTTTCAACTAAGCCTTGATCATATGCATCTTAGCATGCCACACCATCACTTCATATCGCACTACCAATCCTTTGCCGAAATATATGAAAGCGTGTTAAGCAAGAGAATAAATTCTCCGCCACCAAACATCCATACATTCGACAGAAGATTAATAACATGATATTCAATGGAGTACGATGTCAGACACACAATCCATTTATAAGCTTATGCTCTGGGTCTGAGCGAAAACCAAACCCGTGAAATCAACACGTATGTTTGGGCAATGACCATGACCCTTGAATTGGGAGCAAGTCAAATTAGGGCCTCGATCGTTGTCCATTCAAGGGAAGATTTAAGGTCTTCATACGCCATCTTCATACTTCCATTAACGTCGGTTGATTATTTGGAAGGAGAGAACTCGGACTTTCCAAATAATCTTCATATATATATATTTAAAATCATTCGTACTTGCTGTTATCATTTTATAATGATTACTTCCTATTTTAATTATTTAAAATAATTAAATTCTATATAACGACGCCTTGAGTCAATGGGCGACTAGGCGCTGCATTCAACCAATTTTGATTTTTACATTTCTCAGAATCTAACCGTTGGATCTTAACGTAATATATATCATTGGAAAGATTTTTCCAAGATGGTCCTAACGGTTTCAGTTTCAAGGAAATCCGACGGTCGGACCTTCTTGTATAGTCGTTTAAAGGTACGATTTCAAAACGCGAACTACCGCGCTCCATTCGTTTAATTTTAATTATATTTATATATATATATATAATCGTTTAATCGTGATAACGTCATTTGATTTAAACAACGCTCTTTACCACTACCGGTCCTTACTAAATTTTAGTTCATTTGAAAATGAAGATATTATTACCGCATCCTAAATTCATTCTTTACTTACATTAAAAATGTGACTTCCATTCTTTTCATTTACATAAAAAATGTAAATTTAATTCCTATGTAAATTCCTATTTTCGATTTACATGTAAAAATGTAAATTTGATACATTGCAAAATCCAACTTTTAAATTACACATAAAAATGTAAATTTCAACCTCAATGTACATTCTCATCTTAATTACATAATAAAAATGTAACTTATATTTGCAGTGGGAATCCTCTTCTAAATTTACATATAAAAATGTGAATTTAATTACAATGCAAATTCTACTTCTTATTTACATTGAAAAAAAATATGATTTTTAATTACAATGCAAACTCTCATCATATGTTACATTATAAAAATGTAATTTTTAATTACAATGCAAACTCTACTTATATTTACATTGTAAAATGTAATTTTTATCATACGGTGTAAATTCACATTTTAATTACATAGAAAAATGTAATTCTTATCATACGGTGTAAATTCACATTTTAATTACGTAGAAAAATGTAATTCTTATCATATGGTGTAAATTCACATTTTAATTACATAGAAAAATGTAATTCTTATCTTACGGTGTAAATTCACATTTTAATTACATAGAAAAATGTAATTCTTATCATACGGTGTAAATTCACATTTTAATTACATATAAAAATGTAATTTTTATCATACGGTGTAAATTCACATTTTAATTACATAGAAAAATGTAATTCTTATCATACGGTGTAAATTCACATTTTAATTACATAGAAAAATGTAATTTTTATCTTACGGTGTAAATTCACATTTTAATTACATAGAAAAATGTAATTCTTATCTTACGGTGTAAATTCACATTTTAATTACATAGAAAAATGTAATTCTTATCATACGGTGGAAATTCACATTTTAATTACATAGAAAAATGTAATTCTTATCATACGCTGTAAATTCACATTTTAATTACATAGAAAAATGTAATTCTTATCATACGCTGTAAATTCACATTTTAATTACATAGAAAAATGTAATTCTTAACATACGGTGTAAATTCACATTTTAATTACATAGAAAAATATAATTCTTATCATACGGTGTAAATTCACATCTTAATTACATAGAAAAATGTAATTCTTATCATACGGTGTAAATTCATATTTTAATTACATAGAAAAAAGTAATTCTTATCTTACTGTGTAAATTCACATTTTATTTGCATAGAAAAATGTAATTCTTATCTTACGGTGTAAATTCTCATTTTAATTACATAGAAAAATGTAATTATTATCTTACGGTGTAAATTCACATTTTAATTACATAGAAAAATGTAATTCTTGTCTTACGGTGTAAATTCACATTTTAATTACATAGAAAAATGTAATTTTTATCATACGGTGTAAATTCACATTTAAATAGCATATAAAAAGGTCATTTTTATTTTACCGTTCTAATT
Source organism: Allium sativum (assembly GCA_030737875.1). Classification (NCBI taxonomy): domain Eukaryota; kingdom Viridiplantae; phylum Streptophyta; class Magnoliopsida; order Asparagales; family Amaryllidaceae; genus Allium; species Allium sativum. The sequence continues at coordinate 847,065,223 of CM060922.1, read as the reverse complement.
TACATCTAAACTACATATAAAAATGTAATGTTTATTTCAATGCAAATTCATGTCTAAATTTACAATATAAATATGTAAATTTTATTTCACTACAAATTCCTAACTTTTATTTACATTAAAAAAAATGTAAATTTATATACATACAACATTCCTACTTTTTATATCATATAAAAAAATGTAAACTTTATTTACTATGTTGAATTGGTAATCTAGATCAATTCAAATAAAAAGACAAATCTTTATTTTCTATGTTGAATTGATAATCTAGATCAATTCAAATAAAACCAAGGCACTAACATAACGATGGCAAACCATGTCTCTTTTATTATGAATCGATAAGTTTGATTAATTCAAATCATACAAAAGTGATAACATAAGAATGTGACAATCATATTTCTATTATTTTGAATTGATAAATTATATCAATCCAAATCAACACAAGTAATTACATAAGAGGTGATAATCATACGGATCTAAACTATCCTTCACAAACACAGACCAACCATCATCAAATATGACAAAACAAAAAAGATCTGTATCGTAAGCATGATATTTACCATTCAAACTTCACATAACGCTAGGATAATAATTAAATTAATTAAATTTAATTAAAAATAAATTCTCACTTTGCTTGGGACTGAAATGAAGGTCCAAATTCGATCAGATCTCGTGTTCGAAGTCACGGTGGTTTCGGATCTGAAAGATTTCAATTTAAAATTCATATGTATAAATTAGAAAACTGACTTATTACAACTGTCACTGTAACGATTAAAAGCGTCGCAAAACTGAGTTGAATTTTACCTTTAAAATTTCAGTTTGTTCAAAACTTTGAATCAAGGATTCGCGAGCTATAGTTGATGTTTTAAGGAACTGATTGCTGGAGTTCGAAGGGGGTGGAGAGGCGGCTGAACGCCGGAAAAGGGGGGAGGTGCGGCGGCTCGTGGGTGGCGCGGTGGGCCCGCGTTTGGCTGGACTTCGCGGAGGTGGTGGAGGCGGCTCGGGCAACGAGGAGGGGCGGGGTTTGTCTGAGATGGAAGAGCGTTCAAAGTTCTTCAAAAAAGTCCAAAGGGGCATATGTCAATTCGCCATGGATTGGGAGAAATCGGAGTTCAAAAATTTGCTGTATAATGGGTTTGGCGGCTGAAGAATGCGACGGGAGAAGATGAAGTACTGTTCACGGTATTTATAATATAATATTAGGTTTAGTTATTAATTATTTAATTAGCCCAATAAAGGTCCGTTTGGCCAGTAACTCAGAATTAGGCCCAACGACTGTCGTTCTTACCCATTAGCCCCCGTTCCGGACTCATCTGGACCTATCCCGTTAGCCCAAATGGTCATCTTGACACCCTGTTTTTCAGTTTTAAAATTTAAGTCCTTTATTTTTAATTTTACTGTACAAATAATTTTGCCGGGGCCACATACTAACCCAAAAAAATCCAAAAAAATTATTTTTGGCTTTCTTATGACGATACGGTCCTAACAAAATTTATTTCGTCGAATTCTGAGACTGTTTGCAAAATGGCTATTTTCTGGTCGATCCAATTTAACTGAAATTGACCAAAACACATTTTCCTTTGCCACGCTCACATATTAACTTCAAAAATCATGAAATTTGAAACCTAGCAATAATTTTACATTCCGGATCCAACAAAAGTGGTTTCGTCGAATTCCGAGGTCGTATGCAAAATGTCTATTTTCAAGGGCGATATATTCTCTATAGCGACCTTTCTGAAAATTCACTTGGCCATAACTTTTGATTCCCGCTATGAAACTTCGATTTTTCAAATTCGTTAGAAAGATATTCATTAACAGATTTAAATACTTTTCATTTCACCAAAATCCTATTTATTCTGCATTTTGTGTAGTCAGTCAAAGTTCAGGTTTGACTTTTCAAACTACCGTCCTTTTTCTAATTCCTTTTATAATTAAATTAAATATATTCGCATTAAATTCAATCAAAATAAATTTCTAGTCATTCTTATTTAAAATAATTCATTTCAACTATTTAAATACCTTTAAAATCTCTAAAATAAAAATTTTAAATTGGCCCCAAATTCTGGGTTGTTACACCATTAGTCTTTTATACCTTTCCCTATTTGGGATAAGGTGGGCTACGTTATTAAGTCATTTCCGCTTAGTCCCTCTATACAGAAATGATATACATACGCCATTCATTACCGTCGCGGGTTAATATAGTTAACAATATTTTACATTATTAACCTACTAAGTCCAACTATATTTTATATTTTAAGCTCTATATTTATTAACATAATTAAGGAAGGTTGTATCTTCTTTTTCCCTAGGGTATTTATTTGATTTCTTCCCTAATTTTCACTTGTATTTAAAGGCAATCAATATCCATTATTCCCCCTTTTGACACCCATTTGCTTCTATTTCTTTGTTTATTGCCCTTTATGACCATAACGAACATATTTTCTTAAGGAAACTATTTATCAATCCCAAGTTGTCTTTTTGTTGTACCCCCAACAGACAGTTACTATTCTTATTATTTATTTATTTATTTATTTGTTGACCGTTATATATATACACACACATACCAGGCCTCTCACGTTAAGTTGACAACTTGTGGATGCTAGATTTGTCGGTCGGTTCCGTGAAGACTTCTACCATAAGTTAAACTTAACCTCGTGCTTTGGTACGTTTGTATTTATGCATTAGACCCCTCACATTAAGAAGACTACCTATGGTTGCTGGATTTGCCGGTCGGTTCCTGGCAGGCTTATAGCACAAGTCGAGCTTAATCCCGTGTCTAAATGCGGTTATAATTCAAATTCCCTAATATGGGGTTTACAACATTTGTCCTGATTAAATTAGGAATTGTAACCATTATCCTATTATATTCATTTCCCCAATCAACATTGGTCACAATTGTTATTTATTGATTTGCGGTCCTATTTATAACAATTAATTATATTGATTACTACAAGTGGTCACCGCAAATATATTCATTTAATATGGAATAATATATATATATATATATATATATAATTCCATAAATGAATACCATTCAAACTTTCAAACATTCAATACTATATGTTTATTTTACCGTTTTATGTTGATTTGGACGGATAATATGTATATATTTATATTTTATGTTTTCGTACGATCAACGTAGTTGTCTTTCATTATTATTATTAATTTTTATTTAAATGATTTGGTTTATTCAATAACCAAACATTCCTTTTTGCATTCAATCTTGCCAAAAGGTTTCCAATCTTCCCAAAAAGACAAATAGCATTAATTATTATAACTTATGCCAAATTTGTGGAGTAGACACAATTCAAATTCATAAGAATATATATGTTTATATATATTTTTAGAACAGTCGATGCAAACTACGCAAAAAAAAAATTATATTTAAATGTATGTTTGCACCACTTTTCCTTTTTAGATCTTTTGTCATACACTTGTGAATTCAAAATGACATCTTTTTGTTCAAAAAGAAGAAAATGACATATTTACAACAAATAAGCCAAAAATCAACAATATTGAATACAAATAGGTATAATTACAATCACATAATTTAACAATCATATCTTTCCAAAATCACATAATTTACCAATTTCATTTTTTACCCAAATTCACATATTTTATTTTTTTACATTGAATTAAAGATCTAGAATGTAACTACATTTAATTTGTATTTAATGAGGCTGATTTTTAGATCTACAGTGTTATGAAATGTCTACAATACTTTCTATGACATAATTGCAATATATTTCATGACACAACTGTACGAATAGGTGTAAAAAGGTTTAAGAAATTTTACAATCCATTTTATGCATAGCCACAATGTACAATTCACAAATTCTAGTACTTTTTATAGCCAGATCTGAATGGTCTCAATCTAATTACCAAAATTTATTACCATATCTGATAGGCATAGGCATAAAAATTGAACTCATTACAAACGAGAAAATACATTATTATACATGTATATGTAAATTTCACACTCATCTTATATCTTCCAGATTCAATCGTTTGAACCTTTTATGCCTAAAATTTTCCAAATTCTTATAAATCCACAATTTATCTGAAAAGGGGAAATTTCGGATTAGTAAAAATGTAAGAAAATAGAAAGAGAGGGAAGAATCTATTGTTGAGCGTCTATTTGCATTCTTTTCCATTAAATCTTTTAATCCTCTCAGTTTTATATGCATTTGATTTGATTTGTTTGTACGTATATATTTTTAATTGGAGAAATTAGGTTTAGAGAAGGAGGAAAATGGCAGAGCTCCACTGCCTCTACAGAATTGAATGGAAAAGAATGAGGCCTTACCCCTTTATTTATAGGAGTGAAAATGGCCTTGGACTGTTGGATCTATTTTAATTATCATCCGTCCATCCGTTTTATAAAATATAACCAAATTGCCCCTTAAAACCTAGTCATCATTGGGCACTACAGGCCCGAAGCGGTCGACCGCTCCCTACCATCCATTAGCCGTCATTGCAGACTGTTCTATATGAATGCAAAATTTGAAAACTCTTTTTCATCCATTACAATCACACAATTATGAATAAAAGTGAAGCAACCAGTTTTGCATCCAAACCCTACCTTCCAAAACGTCATACAATCTAATAGTTTTCTGTTTAATCTCTCCTAAACCGGAAAAAGGAAATTGGAGCTAAGATTTTTAACATTTTTCGTTCTCACAACTTTTCCATTTCCCGCCCTATAGTGGAATTTTCACCTCAATTACCCAAAATACTCAAAAAAACTTCCATCTGTACAATATAAAGGAGGCTTAAAACAAGCTCTAAAACGTAAAATGAGTTAATTAATAACTCTCGCATCGTTGGCAAGGTATGGAAATAGCGTTTCCAAGGCTAAAACAACATTTTTCTTGTTGTTGTTAACATTTTTATCATACCGTCGGCGCTACAGCACCCCTAAAACGTGCACACAAAGCATCCAAACATCTTCCTTACGCTATTCATATGACCAAAAATCTAAATTTTTCACAAAAATAAATTCCCGCTTGAAAACTTGTCATGTCTATTTTGAAAATTTCCTTTCAAAACCGTTTCATTTTCCTATAAAATAAGAAAATGATAAAAATGTTTTTTTTCAAACAACGTTTTCCAAAAACTTCAAAAATGTATTCTGCGGAAATTTAAGCGATTTAAGTTACATGTTTGTGAAAAAGGAAGTCAGTCACGCCAAAAACGAGCAAACAGAAATCACACACAAAAAGACCAAAATAAATTTTAGCATTAACAAGGAACGGTGATTTATTTATTTATATACCCATGACATAGAACTGGTCCTTTACTAAAATTTATCCAACAAAGAATTCTGTTCTTTCTAGCTCTAGGACAACTATTAGTTTAGATAAGAAAAATGATATTTCATTCAAACAAGTATGCGTGAATGACATAAATATTTCCAAACATAGAAATCTCATTGACCAAAGTCATGCGATTTAAACAACACTAACAGTTTTAAGCATGAATTACCACCAAGCCAAGAACCCTATGCTTGAAAGGATAACAACCAAACAACACTAAGACTCCCAAAACAATGGCTATAAACAACGAGATGTCCTGCTCCACGGCTGGAGCTCAAACCGTTTTCATTATCTTTGATTAACCATACCATGGTAAAAAAAATGCTCAATCTCGTGTTACAAACAATCTTGGTGTTGTTGGAGGTTTCCACGTCACCATCTCTTCTAAGAGAGAATTTATGATAAGAAAACAAACCTACCACAAAACTACTTCCCATATCCCATGGAAATCCACCCTATATTTCCTAAGGATATAATAGAAAGTGAAATTACAGAAAGTATGTCCATGAGACAACACACAAGAACACAAGCTGAATCGAGTATGATGCGTCACTAAATGATGGTTATGCCACCAATCAAGCGAAGGATTGATTTCCGCATTGTGAGATAAATCCAGTCATAACTTCCCATTTATAGAACGATGTGGTAAAACGGGTCACATGTCTACATGGGCAGATCGAATATGTATTCCCAAACACAAAAACCGACATCAAGAAAAAGAGATTTGATGCAAAATCCCCAAAGCCGGTCAGACAAGAGATTATACAAATCCTCTTCCAACCCGGATTCCTCTAAAATCTCTTCGAGGCTCTCTTCAGAAAAACCATCCGAAGATAGCTTATCTTCATCTCCGAAACGATGATCGCCTTCGAAAGAACCTATTCAAACAAGGTATAGCAAAGGCGGATGCAGCAAAAACAAAAACCCTATTCTAAGATCTCGAGTAATGGACCGGTGCAATTCCAACTGCCTTATCAAATTTTCTTAGACCTAAAGTGATGAGATCATTTTGCTTATTCCGCTCCAACCAAATGACCTATACCTAAGGAGGAGACTTTAATGGTGGGAGTAGGATCGAATATTGCAACTAGGTATTATAGGCCAAGAAATGGTCGGCTGGATGAGGAAGGAAGGACGAAAGAAGGAAGTTAAGGGGTAACTTGGACGCAACTTTTATGGTTGAGTCCTTGGTCCAAGTTATACCAAACTTATCAACTAATTGACCATCCTGGTACAACACTAAACAGTCAACTACCAAATGGGTTTTGGACAACGGTTGGACTTTGACCCTATTAGGCCAGATTAAAATATTAATCATCCCGCGTTATCTTTTAAGATTTGGCATGATCCAAAATAATTATCCTCATCACCACGGTATTTAAAGAGCATAGTTAAACTCCGAATTAACATCAAGGATATATTGTCTCAACAACGATGCTGCAACTACACCACGAACAAACGAATTCCAAAAATAATTCAGTTGGAAATCCATAATAAAACGGATTTTCCGCTTTCCTAGCTGACAACAAACATAGGATTCACGAAATCAAATACCCCAAAATTTAAATGAAGGATTTTCCTTAGTCTTTTCGAAGAAAAAATTATAACTTTTCCAAAAAAAGGAATTTTATTATAAACTAACGGTTTCGTATATATAAACTAAGTTTATTATAATTTATATTCCTGTTTTATATTTCAAACTAGAAAAACCTTTTCGCGTTTAAAAATATTAGAGCTTTGAAACAATTTAGATTAATTTCGCAGACTTAAATAAATTATCCAATATATATATAGGAAGATGGATACTAAAAATCACAAGGAATAGATATTTATTATTCTTGAGTTTCAGTGGTGCATTCCTTGTTATTTTTAATTCCTTCTTTCCTACCAATTAGACCATATTTATTAATATTACTGAATGAGTCCCGAAAATTTTAAAGCACAAATAGATTAAAATTTAAAACCATATCTTCACAAACTATTTTCCGAAACCGTATTTCAAAACCATTGAAATCCATTTTTATTTTTCAAGTAGTTTTAAAAAATAAATTTCCCCGAATACATGGCCAAGAACTAAATAGAATATTTCAACAAAGTTAGATTTGGAATTTTAACGAAGTAACAAATGGGTACACATCGTAATTATATTTCCGAAATGGATACGACATATTAATGTTGGCTCTTTTCCCGTTTTGGATCGAGTAACGTTCTTAACTGGACTACCAAACGAAACCAATAACTAGAAATTTCGACTCTCGGTTGTAGCTAGATTTTTGTCCAGTCTCCAAACTCAAACCAATGAACTCCACCATATACTGTCCTCATGCTCTCATGACCAAATCGCCAACGTACTGTAGGATAAGACAGAATTGGCTAGAAACCCGAACTCAACATATTTCAACCCTTAGTTGCTCAAAGCCCATATAATTATTAGGCCCACAACTAATTTGTCAACGAAATAAACTAAAGTCGAGTAAGAAAAACGAAGAAAAACAGAAAAGAAAATCAGATTACTTTCTCTCAAAAGTCCTAATATAACTAATTTCTCTGATCATTTAACTTAAGCTCTTATGCCATATGTAACACCCCACACTTTACTATGCCCAAATTTCGACAAAAATCAAAACATAAACACATCCAAGCATGGAGTGTGTATATCTGGTACCTACAATAAAGGAGCATGAGGATAATCAGAGTACAATAAGATAACTCACAGCGAAAAAAAAAGATAACAAGTATTATGTAACCACTCGCATTCTACGCAACCGAGGATCGTAGAACATTTTTTTTCATTTTCATACGAAGTCGTACAGTCGTGTAATTTTGGGGAACGACTATTGGGGTCATTTCCCATGTTCACGATTTTTGACGATTTTTAAATGACTGTTTTGCCCCCGGCGAACCTTGTTTTGCCTGTAACTTTTGATTGGTATGGAGTTTTGACCTAAAACGACTTCCATTGGATTTAAATGATGGTTTACCTTTCCGTAGAGTGGTCACATTAATCAAATGGACTTATTGTCTGGGAGATATGGCTGAAACAAGGTTTGGAAGGTGAAAAACTGCTTAAGCGGGCTTAATAGGGTAATTAGTGGATGGGCCCATAACCCATTTCGGGATAAGGGTTGTATGGAGGCTGAAATGAGTTAGGAAACCATCTCATTTCATTTTCTCAGCCGCCACTTTCATTTCTTCAAACCTAGTAATGGCCTTCACCTTCTAAGCTACCTCCTAATCACATTCTAATCCAATATAAAGCTAATCAACATCAAATCAAGGCAAATTAACATCAAATTGGAGGTAGAGCTGCTGTGTTGCGTTGGATTCGAACCAAATCAGAGATATTTTCAGATCTGCGATTTGTTTGTGGCTAAGGTGAGTGATTAACATGTTTTTACACTAATTACGGCTAATTAGGGGGATTAGTGATAATTAGCAAAATTATGCATCATAAAAATTTGGAAAAATATGTAAAATTCTAAAATATTATTTTATGCCTCTATTTGAAATTTGGGTTAATTTGGATTAAGTTTGTTAATCCGATTGCTAGTTATAGTTAAACATGATTAATGGGAAAACATGGGTTTTGGGTATGTTTGATCCGTATTAACATGTTAAATTGTTGTTTTGGTGTTTATGGCTGATCCTACATGTTATGACTACTGTTTGGGATGTCTTATGGTTGCTTAGTAAAGTTAGAATGGTCGAAAACACCGTCGTATGGCGTAAATAGCTTGCTGTGGAGAGTTGTAGGAAATAGTATAGGATCTCGGATCGTGACCAGAGTACCACGACCCGACCCCATCTCCGACCCGACTCGCGAATGAGGACCACGAACCGCCTGCACCACTCGTGGAGTACACCACCTTCATGAATCTATGTCACGAACTAAAGGAGACCCGAACCGTGCTTAAAGGCTCCACCACGAGCCGACCATCCAAGCGTGCCACGAACCGAACCGAAGCACAGCCGAACCGCGGGCATGTACCATGACCCGAATAAGGTCACGAGCTGAATGGGGCTCACGAGCCGGACCACGAAAGGAGGATCATGACCTGGACTGGAGACTCACGAACCACGCATATTCGAACCGAAGTGCGAGCATGAACAGAAGCTTGGAGTCACGAACCGAGCGGAGGACTTGAACACCAATTCGATTTAAAAACCTGAGATGTAATGGTAGTCCAAATGGGAAGTTATTACTCAGGATCCAAATGGGAACCAACGAGTTAATTTCATGAGTTGGGTCTTGCTGCGAGACGTGTGCAAAGGGGTTATTGATATATGTAACTTTGGTTCACCACGGAGAGACGTATTAGTGGCTATGGATCAACGCAATGGGGTCATTAAGACTCCCAAGGGCAAGTGATCATAGCATGACCATGGATCCGTGCAATGGGACCATTAGAACTCCCAAGCGCAAAATGATCGTAGCAAATGATTAATGGCTATGGACCAGCGCAATGGGGTCATTAAGACTCCTATGGGAAAAGTGGTTGTAGCAAAGGATTTGGTGATCAAGGTGGTGGATATCGTATGCTTTACGCACTGAGTGAGAGATGTGAGGATGATTGCTTTGTTTGATGTTTGCTATCACCATGACATGCACACTTCCACCTTACACTTTATGTTAGTGTTACCTTAGAGTACTGTACAACTTGTTGTGCTAACTCTTTGGTTGGAGGTCCAGCTTCAGGTATGGTTATTTATACTTGTTATTGTTTTGTTTTGCTGCTATCGATCGTACCAGACTTTCGTCTGATCCAAAGTTTTATGTCTCTTCTTATTACTCTGGATGCTCCTAAACGAGCAGACTAGAGATAGGTTAGGTGGTTATGCGCGAGTAGCTGTCCAGAGACGAGCAGGAGGCTTCTAAGTACAATTTACATATATTCTCCCTATGTTGTTGCTGGTCACTGCTTTGGGCATTAGTAGTGTACCTTTTCTATTTTGCTTTAGAGACAGTATTTTGAAGTTGTAATAATAATGGTTTGGATCATAAGCTGTATTTTGGATTCCGCTGCTATGATGGTTTAGTTTTCAGCTTATGCACTGTCTCACCTGTTTTATGTCAAGTATGTTATTATTATATTTTATTCCACGCGATGTAAGATACTACAAATTCTTGATGATTTTTAGTTTCAAATCCCTTTCTTTTGACGACCGTCCCGTGCTAGTTGGACATTGATACAGCTCATTTCGAGGAAATGTCGGCTGGTGCGTGGCGGGCCGTCACACTTGGTATCAGAGCCTAGGTTACATAGCTAACCTACGAGAAGACATCTGGGAGAGATATTATGTATATGAGAGCGCGTATTTGTGATATTTTGGTTCTCAAAAGTCATATATACTATTAGTATATCTAAAGGAAGAAGTCGCACTGCACTGGCACCACTAAGGAGATGGTTAATCGTTTTCTCTTTACAGATTGGACGATGAGCCGAAATATGAGGAGTACGGGTTCAGGGGCCAATAATAGGAATGCCTATGATATGAGGATGATGTTTACTACCTTCATGCGAGAGATGCGTAGGGATGTTCAGGGAGCAGTCCCTAATGCTGTTAATGGTGGGGGTGCAGTAGCGCAGGCGCCTAGAGCCGATTTCGCCAAGCTTAACAAGGATTATACTAGTCTTGGTGGTAAACTATTCCATGGAACGGAATCGGCTACGGATGTTCAAGATTGTCTTGATAGTTGTGAGCGCATCTTCGAGGATTTGGGGATTGAGGATGCAATAAAGAGAAAGCTGACATCACGTCAACTTCAAGGACGGGCTATGAATTGGTGGAATGCTATTAAAGCAGATACTCTCGAGGATCAAGTTACTTGGAATCAGTTTAAGACTCGCTTCAGTGACAAGTTTATCCCAAATGCTCAGAAATCAGAATTATTTAGGAAATTCTTATAGCTTAAGCAGAATGGTAGGGCAGTCTCAGAATATATCGCTGAGTTCGATACTTTATCAAAGTATGGATTATCTCTTATTGATACTGCCAAGAAGAAGAACGAGAAATTCATAACCGGCTTAGATGAACACTTGGTGGAAAGACTTATAAACCGTATCGATAAGGCCTTCGAATCTATAGTGGGAAAGGCATTGAGGTCGGAAAGCCTTTACCCTAAGTCGAATACCGAGGTTGTTATTGCATCTACAGCAGAGCCAAAGCCGCAGGAAAGTGGTGTGGGAAGGAATAATTCACAGAATAAGAGGAAACAGAACCAAGCTAAGGATGGTCAGAAGAAGAATAAGAAAGATGTGGAGTGCTATAGTTGTGGCAAGATGGGCCACTATGCCAAAGATTGTCTACCAAAGCCAGCTGACAGGAAGTGCTTCAATTGTGGTCAAGCGGGACATCACAAGGATAAATGTCCACAACCTTCTAAAGAGGGGCAGATTGTGAGAGCATATGCTATCAACGTTGTTCTTTCTTCGTCGAATGCCCCAACTGCGGCGGAGAAAGGAAAGGCTGTTGTTATCCAAGGTATGCTTTCCATTTATGATGTTCCTATTCGAGTATTATTTGATATCAGGGCTTCCCATTCCTTCATATTTAGTGACCTAGTAGATAGGTTGTGATTGGAACCCAAGATTGTCGATAGACCTTTAGTTGTGACGAACTCGATCGGTGGTTCGACTAGCCTTAGTATGATTTGTCGTAATTTGGTCTTATCAAGACATGGATGTATGTTCGCTTGTGATTGCTTTGTTTTGGGCTTTACTGGGTTTGGCATTATTTTGGGAGTCGATTGGCTCCAAAGGTATGGGGTGGTGGTGGACTGTGAGGGGTCTTTGTGACCATTAGAGAGGATGATGGGCGGCGGGTACTGTTTGGTTGACTAGCTAGTGATGGGGTGATGACTAGTTTTCTAAATTCCCTCGACGTCCCGCATGATGAGTTGTCAGATGTGCCTATTGCTGGCGAGTATCCAGACATCTTTGCGGAAGTGGTCGGGCTTCCACCATGTCGAGAGATTGAGTTTCAGATTGATTTAGTGAAAGATGCCAGGCCTATAGTGATGCCTCTTCGTCGTATGGCGCCAAGGGAGCAACAAAATCTCAGTGTGCAAGTAAGCGATCTTTTGAAGAAGTGATTTATCCGAAGAAGTGTTTCTGAGTGGGGAGCACCAGTTGTATTTGCTACCAAGGTCGATGGTTCGCTTCGCTTATGAGTGGATTACCGCGAGTTGAATAAGGTGATGAGGAAGAATAAGTATCCTCTTCCACGAATAAATGATTTATTTGATATGTTGAGTGGAGCGAGAGTGTTCTCCCAGTTAGATCTCGCAACAAGTTTTCATCAGCTCCGAGTAGCAGCTGAGAGTATACCTAAAACAGCATTTCGAACGCCGTTTGGATTTTATGAGTGGTTGGTCATGCTATTCGGGTTGACCAATGCACCAACATATTTTGTGGATCTTATGAATAGGGTATTCAGGGTTCAATTGAATAAGTTTGTTCTTGTGTTCGTGGACGATATCTTAGTTTACTCGAGGATAGAGGAGGAACACAAGGAACATTTGAGGACAGTGATGGAGGTGTTGAGGAAACACCAATTGAAAGCGAAATTTTCTAAGTGTCACTTCTGGAGGAGGGAAGTAAGGTTCTTGGGCCATGTTGTCTTAGAAAATGGTATTGTCGTGGATCCTGCGAAGGTGGCTACGGTATAGGATAGGTTTACCCCCAAGAATGCAATGGACGTGAGAAATTTCTTGGGGTTAGCTGGATATTATTGTAAGTTTATCCAAGACTTCTCCAAGATAGCAGCACTGTTAATTCAGTTGACCAAGAGGAATCAAGTTTTCGTTTGGGACGAAAGGTGTGAGAATGCATTTAAGAGCCTAAAGGAAAAGTTAACGTGTGCAACAGTGTTAGTTATTCCCAAAGGGAATGAAGAGATGACGGTATACACGGATGCCTGTGGTACCAGATTAGGTGTTGTACTGATGCAAGGAGGTAGGGTTGAAGCTTATGCTAGTCGGCAACTGAAACCACATAAGAAAAGATATCCTACCCATGATTTGGAATTGGTAGCGATTGCATTTGTTTTGAAGATGTGGAGACATTATCTTTTGGGAGAAAGATTTGAATTGTTTACCGATCATAAGTCGTTAAAGTATCTTTTCTCTCAAAAGGATTTAAATCTCCGTCAGCAGAGATGGTTAGAGTTCTTGGCTTCATATGATTTCAAAATCGCATACACACCCGGGAAGGGCAATGCGGTAGCTGATGCTTTGAGTATGAGACATGCTAGTTTAGGGGCTATGTTTCTAGAATGGAAGCAAATGGAGTATATCACAGGATATGATTTCAGACCAAATTGTGAACTAGACCCAGAGATGTTAGCAAGTTTGAAGATCAAAGCCACTTTGATTGAACGGATTGTCTCTAGCCAGAGGGACAATCCTAATCTATTGGAAATCATCTCCAAGGTAGAGATGGGAATATACATTGAGGAGATGAATACATATGGATTTGATCGAGAGGGATGGCTTCGAAAGAGTGGTAGACTGGTTGTACCCAGTGTTAATGGATTGAGAAATGAAGTGCTTAGAGAATGTCATCACTTGAAACTAACTATACATTCGGTGGTAACAAGATGTATTGGGACATGAAGAAGACCTATACTGGGAAGGGATGAAGAGAGACAATGGGTAGTGAGATTTCATCGACCTAAAAGCATTGTGAGTGACCGAGATCCATTATTTACTAGTGGATTTTGGAAGAGCTTACAAGAGGCTTTAGGGTCAGAATTACATCTCAGTACCGTGTACCATCCTCAAACCGATGGTCAAAAAGAGAGGGTGAATCGTGTATTAGAGGATCTCTTAAGGGCCTTTATATTGGACTTTGGAGGATCATGGGATGACCATTTACATCTGGTTGAATTCGCATATAATAATAGTTATCAATCCAGCATTGGTATGACTCCATTTGAAGCTCTGTATGAAAGACCGTGCAACTCACCACCATGTTAGATGGAAACCAGCGAGAAGTTTGTGCTTGGGCCAGATGTGATAAGAGAAACTTCAGATAAAATCAAGGTTATCCAACAGCGAATGAAGGCTGCCCAAGATAGGCAGAAGAGTTATGCTGATAAAAGGCGAAGAGATTTAAAATTCTCCATTGGCGACTTGGTATTCGTCAAGATTTCCCCGTTAAAGAATGTGATTCGATTTGGTAGGAGAGGTAAATTGGCACCAAGGTTTGTTGGTCCATTTCCAGTTCTAGAGCAAGTGGGGAATTTGGCATATAAAGTTGAGTTGCCTAGCAAGATGGCGGGAGTTCACAACGTATTTCATGTTTCCCAGTTAAGGAAGTTCATGCACGATTCTGATATGACTATTTCACCAGATCAGTTGGATGATATTGAGGAGGAATCTGAGGCAGTTGAGAGCTACAGAACGATTCGTATTGTAGAACATGATACAAAGTAACAACAAAGGAAGACAGTGGAATTGGTCAAGGTCCAGTGGGGCGATAATGAGAATGACTGTACCTGGGAAATAGAGGAGAGCATAAGGAAGTCATATCCAGAACTCTTTGCCTGGTGAGATTCTAATTGCGATATAGTTATTCCCTTGTTTGAAAACAGCATGCTAGGATAGGCTTGTTGGGTTATTATGAATGTTTGATTGATTGTAAATGGCTGATAGACATGCAGAACACCATTGTTTATTTTTCTTAGTTAAGAAATTTCGGGGGCGAAATTTCTTAAGGGGGAAAGAGCGTAACGACCCGCATTCTATGTATCGGAGGATCGTAGAATATTTATTTCATTTTCATACGAAGTCGTATGGTCATGTAACTTTGGGGAACGACTATTGGGGTCATTTCTCATGTTCACGATTTTTACCGATTTTTAAATAACCGTTTTGCCCTTAGCGAACCTTTTTTTGCCTATAACTTTTGATTGGTAAGGAGTTCTAACCTGAAACCACTTACATTAGATTTGGATTATGGTTTACCTTTCCGTAGACTGGCCACATTAATAAAACGGACTTACCGTTTGGGAGATATGGCTGAAACAAGGTTTGGAAGGTGAAAAACTGCTTAAGCGGGCTAATAGGGGAATAGTGGATGGGCCCATAACCCATTTCGGGATTAGGGTTATAGGGAGGTTGAAATGAGTTAGAAACCATCTCATTTCATTTTCTCAACCGCCACTTTCATTTCTTCAAACCTAGTAATGGCCTCCACCTTCTAAACTATCTCCTAATCACATTCTAATCAAATATTAAGATAATCGACATCAAATCAAGGCAAATTAACATCAAATTGGAGAGAGAGCTGCTGTGTTGCATTGAGGTTCGAACCAAATCAGAGATATTTTCGGATCTGAGATTTTGTTGTGGCTAAGGTGAGTGATTAGCATGTTTTCATACTAATTACGGCTAATTAAGGGGATTAGTGATAATTTGCGAAATTATGCATAATAAAAATATGTAGAAATTCTTAAATATTATTTTATTCCTCTGTTAGAAATTTGGGTTAATTTGGATTAAGTTTGTTAATCCGATTGCTAGTTATAGTTAAACATGATTAAGGGGAAAACATGGGTTTTGGGTATGTTTGATCCGTATTAACATGTTAAATTATTGTTTTGGTGTTTATAGTTGATCCTACATGTTATTACTATTGTTTGGAATGTCTTATGGTTGCTTAGTAAAGTTAGAATGGTGAAAACGTCGTCGTATGGTGTAAATAGCCCGTTGGAGAGTTGTAGGAAATAGTACAGGACCCCCCTTCATGACCAGGGTACCACGACCCGACCCCATCTCCTACCCGGCTCGCGAATGACGACCACGAACCGCATTCACCACTCGTGCAGCATACCCCCTTCACGAATCGATGTCACGAACTGAAGGAGACCCAAACCATGCTTGAAGGCTCCACCACAAGCTGACCGTCCAAGCGAGCCACGAACCGAACAGAAGCACAACCAAACCACGAGAATGTACCACGACCCGAACAGGGTCACTAGCTGAATAGGGCTCACAAGCCGTACTATGAGCCGATGCAGGAAAGGAGGATTACGACCTGGACTAGAGACTCACGAACCGCGCATATCCGAACCGAAGTGCGAGCATGAATAGAAGCTTGGAGTCATGAACCAAGCGGAGGACTTGAACAACAATTCGATTAAAAAAACCGAGATGCAAAGGTAGTCTAAATGGGAAGTTATTATTCACGATCCAGGTGGGAACCAACGAGTTATCTTCATGAGTTGGGCTTTGCTACAGGACATGTACAAAGGGGTTATCGATATATGTAGCTTTGGTTCACCACATAGAGACGTATTTGTGGCTATGAATCAGTGCAATGGGGTCATTAAGATTCCCCAGGGCAAGTGATCGTAGCATGATTATGGATCAGTGCAATGGGTCCATTAGGACTCCCAAGGGAAAAGTGGTCATAGCAAAGGATTAGTGGCTACGGACCAGCGGAATGCGGTCATTAATACTCCTAAGGGAAAAGTGGTCGTAGCAAAGGATTGGTGATCAAAGTGGTGGATGTCGTATGCTTTACGCACTGAGTGAGAGATGTGAGGATGATTGTCATATTTGATGTTTGCTATCAGCATAACATGCACACTTCCGCCTTACACTTTATGTTAGTGTTTCCTTAGAGTACTATACATCTTGTTGTGCTAACTCTTTGGTTGCAGGTCCCGGTTCAGGTATGGTTATTTGTACCTGTTATTGTTTTGTTTTGCTGCTATCGCTCATACTAGAATTTTGTCTGACCCAGAGTTTTATGTCTCTTCTTATTACTCTGGGTGCTCCTAAATGAGCAGATCAGAGACAGGTTAGGTGGTTATGCATGAGTAGCTGTCTGAAGACGAGCATGAGGCTTCTACATACTATTTACATATATTCTCCCTGTGTTGTTGTTGGTCACTGCTTTGGGCATCAATAGTGTACCTTTTCTATTTTGCTATAGAGACAGTATTTTGAAGTTGTAATAATAATGGTTTGGATCATAAGCTTTATTTTGGATTCCGCTGCTATGATGGTTTATTTATCAGCTTATGCACGGTCTCGCCTATTTTATGTCAAGTATGTTATTATTATATTTTTATTCCATGCGCTGGGAGATACTATAGGTTCTTGATGATTCATAGTTTCAAATCCCTTTCTTTTTACGACCGTCCCATGCTAGTTGGACATTGATACAGCTCATTTCGAGGGAAATGTCAGCTGGTTCGGGGCGGGCCGTCACACTTGGTATCATAGCCTAGGTTGCGTAGTTAACCTAGGGGAAGACATCAGGGAGAGACAGTATACGTATATGAGAGCGCGTATTTGTGATATTTTGGTATTTTATCGTTCGTTATACCTCTAGGTGACCTTATTAGATTACCTCCTTAGTCACTTATTACTTCCCATTGGATAGGTAGCCATATCTGATGTTTTAGTTTCTAGGTTTGGGTAGGCCCACACACATGCCATTTTAGACCCCTAAACTGAAAGACCTATGCCCAGGTGGAATTTTCAACCTCAGTCACTTAGCCGTTTTGGACCCAGGAAGCGGACTATATGCGAAGGTAATTAGTTCGTACCCTATTAGCCTTTTATACCTTTATCTATTTGGGATAAGGTGGGCTACGTTATTAAGTCATTTCCGCTAAGTCCCTCTATACAAAAATGTTATACGTACTCCATTAATTATCGTCATAGGTTAATACGATTAATAATATTTTACATTATTAATGTACTAAGCACAACTATATTTTATATTCTAAGCTCTATATTTATTAACATAATTAAAGAAGGTTGTATCCCCTTTTTCCCTAGGGTATTTATTTGATTTCTTACTTAATTTGGACTTGGTATTTAAACACAATCAATATCCATTAATCCCCTTTTTGATACCCATTTGCTTCTATTTCTTCGTTTATTGCCCTTTATGACCATAACGGTCATATTTTCTTAAGACAGTTATTTATCAGTCCTAATTTTTCTATTTGTTGTACCCTAACAAACAGTTACTATTCTTATTCATTATTTAGTTATTTATTGGTTGACCATTATATATATATATATATATATACACACACACACATGCCAGGCCTCTCACATTAAGTTGAAAACTTATGAATGTTGGATTTGTCGGTTTGTTCCAGGAAGACTTCTACCACAAGTTAAACTTAACCTCGTGCCTTAGTACGTTTATATTTATGCATTAGACCCCTCACATTAAGCTGACTACCTGTGGTTGCAGGATTTTCCTGTTGGTTCAGAGCTGGCTTATACCACAAGTTGAGCTTAACCTCATGTCTAAATGCGGTTATAATTCAAATTCCCTAATATAGGGTTTACTACATTTGTCCTAATTAAATTAGGAATTGTAACCATTATCCTATTATATTCATTTCCCCCAATCAACATTGGTCACAATTGTTATTTATTGATTTGCAGTCCTATTTATAGCAATTAACTATATTGATTGCTGCAAATGTTCACCACAAATATATTCACTTTATATGGAATAAAATTTATATATATGAATTCTTAAATGAATACTATTCAAATGTTCTATAATATATGTATATTTTACCGTTTTACACTGATTTGGACGGATAATATGTATATATTTATATTTTTGAATGGTCAACGTAGTTATCTTTTTTATTATTGTTAGTTTTTATTTAAATGATTTAGTTTAATCAATAACCAAACGTTCCTTTTTGCATTCAATCTTGCCAAAAAGTTTCCAATCTTCCCGAAAAGACCATTAGCGGTAATTATTATAGCTTATGCCAAATTTGTGGAATAGACACAATTCAAATTCGCAAGAAATATATATATGTTTATATATATTTTTAGAACAGTCGATGCAAATTACGCACAAATATTTATTTTTATATTTATACGTATGTTTGCACCACTTTTCCTTTTTAGATCTTTTTGTCATACCTCTTGTGAATTCAAAATGACATCTTTTTGTTCAAAAAGAAGAAAGTGACATGTTTACAATAATTAAGCCAAAACCCAATAATATTGAATACAAATAGGTATAATTACAATCACATAATTTAACAATCGTATCTTTCCAAATTCACATAATTTACCAATTTCATCTGTTTGCCCAAATTCACATATTTTATTTTTCAACACTGAACTAAAGATCCGGAATGTAACTACATCTAATTTGTGTTTAATGGGACTGATTTCCAGATCTACACTGTTATGCAATGTCTACAATATGTTCTATAACATAATTGCAATATATTTCATGACATAACTGTAGGAATAAGTGTAAACAGGTTTAAGAAATCCTATAATTCATTTTATGCATAGCCACAATGTCCAATTAAAAAATTCTAATACTTTTTATAACCAGATCTGAAGGCTGTCAATCTAACTACCACAATTTATTTACCATCACGGATAGGCATAGGCATAAAAATTGAACTTATTACAAATGAGATAAATACATTATTATAAACGTATATCTAAATTTCCCACTCACCTTATGACTTTCAAACTCAATCGTTTGAACCTTTTAGGCCTACAAATTTCCAAATTCTTATAAATCTACAGTTTATCTAAAAAGGGGAAATTTTCAGATTTGTAGAAATGTAAGAAAATAGAAAGAGTGGGAAGAATCTATTGTTGAGCATATATTTGTATTCTTTTCCAATGAATCTATTAATCTTCTCAATTCTATCTGCATTTGATTTGATTTTTTTATATGTATATATTTTTAATTGAAGAAATTAGGTTTAGAGAATGAGGAAAATGGCAGAGTTCCGCTGCCTCTACAAAATTGAATGGAAAAGAATGAGGCCATACCCATTTGTTTATAGGAGTGAAAATGTCCTTGGACCGTTAGAACAATTTTAATTATCATTTATCCATCCGTTTTATAAAATATAACCTAATTGCCCCTTAAAACTTAGCCGTCATTGGACACTACAGGGCTGAAGCGGTCGACCGCTCCTTAGGAGGGTGTCGACCGCCCTACGGCCATGGCTGGTTATAAAAGGTATTTTATATATAATTTATTCTCTTTATATATTTCCATCCGTTTTTCGTATTTCGTCCGTAACTTTTCATACAGACTCCGTTCGCGAAACCCCAAACATGAAAGTTGACCAGAATTCCAAGACGAACGCAACGATTAAAGTTTCATGGTTAAATTCCACCATTTGCAGAAATTCTTATTTTGAGCTTCTTACTAAATAACTATTTATTGCCAAAGTTTCGGGTTGTTACAAGGCCTTTTATTTTCCCCAACCAGCCCAACACTCCGGAACAAACCTAACCTACAAGCCACTTATTTTCCCTAATCATCCCCACACTGCTTGAACGGACTCTCGTTATAATTTTATTATTCTGTTTGGCCTCTTATTTTCCCTAACCAGCCCTACGCTGCTGGAGCGGACATAATCAATGAGCCACTAATTTTCCCCAAACATCCTCGTGCGGTCGGAACGAACTCCACTGTCTTAGCTTATTAATTTTGTCTTTCATTTAACTTAACACAATTTAAGTTAATTAATTAGCCCAACATTACTTCAAGTTATATTCTTAGGTTGTATTAACGTTCCTAATAGTGTTTATCTTTTTATACAACCAAACCCCACGTTACTTAGCATCCAACTGAGTTATCTATTTCAGTTTATATGTTTGCATGTTCTCTAATTACATATTAAGTTTTGTCCCAAATTTGCAGTCCAATACTGATCATAATATTTAATTAGTTTTAACATGCCCAACAATCCCTTTTTATTCGATTTCAACATTGTTCCAAATTTTAACACAAATTTAACAATAAAGGCCAAGGATCTTATTTGGCCATGGCTCAGCGCTAAAAGAAAAAAGGGAAATGGTCGAGGCTACTCGCAACGCCTAGACTCAAAAATAAAAATAAAATAAAATAGGGCATAGCCCGAACTGTAAATAAAACCACATTAGAGAAGGGGATTAAAGAAGGAGAATTACTGATAAATAGTAAATAACTGGAAAGAAATAGGCATAAACAGTAAAAAAAAAAATAGTAACTTTACAGAAAAACTAAACGCATAAATAATATAAGTAACTGTAAACATTGAACTTGCAAATTAAAAATATTTAACTATCTAAACTTTCCTACACTAATTATTAATCTAGAAAACACATAAAAATGCAAAGATCTGATGAAGGGAGCTTCCCCTATGGCCTTTATTATTCCTGCAGAACCTCTTACTCAAGAAATATTTATAAAAAATAAACATTTAAAGTAAAAAACTTCTTTATCCCTGTAAAAATTTAATTATTTGGCCATTTCTAATTTTGAGGATAGGCCTGGGGAAGAAGAAGAAGAAAAAGATAGAAAGAATTGATGTGAAGAAATGAGAGAGGCTCTGCTAGTCTATTTATAGGGTTTACTAGGTGTCCTAAACCGTTTAAATTTAAGATTAAATCTGGACTAGCCATTTCATTAGACCAATCATAAAGCGGCACATTAGTCTCAGGATCAAAATTGAACCAATAAAATTAAGCTATCTTAGAAAATAACGTTCAGATAATAATAAATGTTCGTTGCGATACGTGCGCACCAAGGCACGTTGAAATAACAACATGGGTCGACCTACCCACATTTTGGGTGACATAGGGTTGACCTAAGGACCTTTGGGTCAAAACTAGGTCGACCCAAGTGGGCGTGGGTCGTCCCACTTGACCGTATATACAATTTTTTTTTTCTGATATTTAGGTTATCTTCTTTAATTCATAATTTATTCATTTTAAATCCGTTTTCAGCAAACCAAGCGTCTATTTCCATCAGAAAATTATAACAGACCCAATTTTGCTAGTCCAATTGTCCAATTCTGAACCGATAAATAATTATTTTATTACCCATTTCTATTTAGCTATTATTTATAAAAATTCGAGGTGTTACATTCTCCCTCCTTAAAGGATTTTGTCCCTAAAATCTTTAAGGTTAGAAGAATGATATGAATACTGTCAACCATTATCCACACTCATTTACTCAACCACTGACATCCATTGTCCTTAGATTTTCAAATGTTTTCATGTGCATATGCAAAAGGTATAGTTTATATGTCCCTAAGCTAATGCGAAAATTAGGCGGTCTACTGATTCGGTTGACATCCTTAATGCAATTTCATGTCAGTGTCACGCATCCAATATGTATGCAAAGGAATCCTAATAATACATATAATTCTATATGCATGCAACAACCATTCACCAAAATGCAACATCCATTCACGAAAGTGCAACATCCAAGTGATAATTCAACCATTTTTCATCCATATTTAAAACAAATCAAAAATGCACACACAACCAAATGCAATTATGTAAGTGTCTTAATTTGTCGATCTCTAGTTAGTTCCTAGTATGTGTATATGCATCCACTGCATCCATTGACAAACACTTGCATCCATGTGAATCCATTTAACCATAACATATTCTATTAACATGTTTCAAACCATTTCCTACCATCCATAGGCTTCTACCTAAGACTTATAATTCAAATGATGGGAAAAATAGATTCAAATTCAATGCTTAAGAAAGGATTAAGAGCGTAGTATCAAAGAGAAACGCAAAAGAAGCGTGAATCCTATCTCTGGTTCCCAAGCCGTGTCATCGTTGTCCTCTCCCAGTCGAATCTTAACAAGCCTAATCTCTTTATTCTGCAACTTCTTCACCTCAGGTCCTAGTATCCGTGTAGGAACTTGCCTAACCGATGCCTCCCTCTTTACTTCGACCTCCTCTAGGGTACTCGGCTCCACCACTACTGCGGAATCATGTAAGCACTTTGGCAAGTGTGAAACATGGAATACATCATGAACTCCTGCCAGTCTCTCTGATATCTAACCCTATAAGACATCTGACGTATCCTCTATACTATAGGGAATGGCCCTACAAACCTTAGTGCCAACTTCTCTACTGATCCGAGCCGAACAACACTCCTCAAAGGTGACACCTTGATGAAAACCAAGTATCCTACCTCAAACTCTAGGTCTGTCCTCCGCTGATCTGCATACGACTACTGTTTGTCCAGGGCAGCCTTCATCCGCCTACAAATCAAATCTACCTTATCTGAGTTCTCCCTAACCATCTCAGGTCCAAGTAGAAGTCCGTCCATGGACTCTCACTAACAAGTAGGTGATCTGCAGGTCCGCTTATAAAATGCCTCGAAAGGAGCCATACCTATGCTCATCTGGTAGTTGTTATTATACGTGAGCTCTACCAGTGGAAGATGCTCCTCCCAAGTCCCTCTGAAGGCCAAGATAAATATCCGTAATAAATCCTCAGGAATCTTGTTAACCCTCTATGTATGTCCATCTGTTTGAGAGTGATAGGCAACGCTAAGTCGTAGCTGTGTTTCCAATGCTTTCTGCAGGTCCACCAAAACTCGCTAGTAAAGATGGGATTTCTATCACTAACAATATTGTAGGGTACTCCATGGAGTAGGACGATCTATCTAAGATACACTTATGCCAACCAAGTTGTCATCCATTTACTCTTAACCAGGATGAAATGAGCTCTCTAAGTAAACCTATCGACTATAACCCAAATACTTGTGTTACTTCCTCGATCTGGGAAATCCATATATCAAGTCCGTCGAGACGCTCTCCCACTTCCACTATGGAACATTCAAAGGCTGAAGCAATCTACCAGGCTTCCTCTGCTCATAGTTCACTCTCTGACAACTCATGCATCTAGCCACATATTCTGCCATGTCCTTCTTTATCCCTATCCATTGAAAGACCCTCCTTATGTCTCTACACATATTATCACCTCCTGGATGGATAGTCCTCCGAGAGTGATGAGCCTCCTTTAAAACCGATCTTAACAAATCATCAACTCAAGGGACACGTAATATTCCATCACAACGTACCCACCTCTCTCATCCACAGAATACCTAGCAAGGTGACTAGGGGTCTCTCCTCTACTGAGTCGGTCCATGATATCCATTGACTATTGATCCTCGTGCTGACTGGATCCAATGGGATGATTGGATCCAATGTGTTGATTGGATCCAATGCGCTCTAAAAAAGTAGATCACACTTCCAATGATGCCAACAATCATGGTACATATTCCATAGTTGGTCTAAAATCAAATTACGAGATAAACACCAAACTCTGCTGCTCAGTGAATAATGGATTTAAAGTCATCCCCAGCTTACTCAGTGCATCCGCCACTACATTCCCCTTCCCTGGGGCATAAGATATCTCAAAGTCATAGGAAGCAAGAGACTCCATCCAATGTTGTTGTCGTAAATTAAGATCCTTTTGCGAAAACAAATACTTGAGAGACTTATGGTCTTTGTATAGCTCAAACCTCTCATCTAATAAATAATGTCCCCAAGACTTAAGCGCAAACTTATTGATGCTAGTTCCAACCATGGGTAATTCTTATTATGTACCCTCAGCTATTTACTCCCGTAGCTGACAACCCTACTTTTCTGCCTAAGCACCGCACCTAAGCCCTTTCCGCAAGCTTATGTATACAAAGTGAACATCTTCGTACCACCCGGAAGTGTCAATATTAGAGCTGATGTGAGAGTTTTTTCAACCTTAAGAATGCATCCTTACAATCCACATCCTAAGGGAGTATTAGGTTTTTCTTCGTAAGGCGGCTAAGCGGAGCTGACATCCGCACAAAATCCTTAATTAAATTCTAATAGTATCCTGCCAAACCTAGAAAGCTCCTTATCTCTGTCGCATTCTTGGGTGTTTCCAATCCTGTACTACGGCAACCTTAGCGGATCCACTGCTTTGCCATCTATAGAGACAACATGCATCAAGAACATCACCTCCTTCTGCTAAAAGTGGCACTTAGAGAACTTCTCCTTCAACCGATGTGCATGCAGAGTATGAAGTACCTATCTTAAGTTCAAGGCAAGCTTGTCCTCCCTCCTCGATAAAACCAAGATATCATCAACAAACACCACCACGAACTTAATTTGGGAACTCCCTAAATACCCGGCTCATCAAATCAACAAAATACGTTGGTGCATTGGTTAGCCTAAAAGGCAGAACCAACTACTCAAATAACCCATCTGGAGTCCTAAAGGCATTCATATCTATGCTATCATCCACCACTATAAGCTGATGAAAACCTGTTGCCAAATCCAATTGCGAGAAAAATGAAGAGCCCGCCAATTGATCAAATAAGTCATCTATCCAAGGGAGTGGGTGTCTGTTCTTCATCATGAGCTTGTTCAATTCTCTATAATCCACACATAGATGAAGAGTGTCGTCTGCCTTAGTTGCAAAGACGACTGGTGCTCCCCACTCAGAAATACTCCATCCAGTAAGCCATTACTCGAACAACTCACCCACCTGGTTACTAAGCTCCCTCCTCTCTCTCTCTCTCTCTCGGAGCCATGTGGCACACTAGCAAAGCAATGGGCATAGCATTCTCCACCAAGTATATCCGGCAATTAATCTCATGCCTCGGAAGTAGCTCTATCTCCTCCTTGAATATGTCTAGAAAGTTTCTAACTACGAGGACCAAACTGAGATCCTCTACATAAGCATCTAGGGAATCCAAGAAGCTGAGCATGACTGACCCTCACGGGTTGCGGGAAATCTCGTAAGTCCTACCATGGCATGTTAAAATCCTTACCACTTTCCACTCGCAGTCTAGGATGGCGCCATACATGGCCAGTCAATCCATCCTTAGAATAAGGTTATAACCCATGATACCTAGTACATATGCACCACACTCAATCTCGACCCTAAGAATAGAAATCCTCAACCCCTAATCATCATAGATAGGTGAGTCATACCTCCTATGGGGTTTGAGCAAACTACTGGATCAGAAACTGTAGAAGTATCTGGGTGCAGACTATCAACAACAGAACTGAATATGAAAGTATGAAAAGCACCAGAATCGAACAAGGTTCTAATAGGAAAGTCGACAAGAGAAGTCAAACCTCATACAGTGACCGTCCTACCTCGGTCTTGACCGCTACCACCAGTCTGATCCGCCTCAAGCGTATGAACCAGTGCTCTGAATGAACCTGCTCTCTGTCCCTTCCTATGAAGGCACTATTGCTATAATGTCATGTCTTTCCGCACAGAAAGTAAGCATCCTTCTTAGTTGTCTTCTTGCAATTTCTGACGAGGTGCCACATCATACCATACCCATGATAATTCTCTTCCTTCTTGATTTGTGCTTTATTCGACTTCTCTCCCTTTTTCCACCTTTATTGGGCCACCACTTTTCTTTCCAAAACCTATCTTGGCCACCTCAGTCTTAGCCTCTTGTGTACTCTCTTTTCCTTTACTAAGCATAAGAGCCATCTCCACTAAAGCCTCAAAAGTATCACCCATAGGAACATGTGTCAATGCTAGTCCTTGGAGTGGTTGGTTTAGTCCCCTCGCAAAGCTCAGTGCTTTCTTATATGTTGTATTGAACCGATCTAAGCCAAATCTTGCCTACTCCTAAAAGCTATTCACATATCACCCTATCTCAGACTCAAGAATCTCTCCAACTGCAACCCTTCTTTAGCCTATGATAAAAAAATTCAAACTTATCCTTGAACTCATCTCATGTCCTCTTGTCCTGCTCCACCTCGGCAAATTCCCACCAATATGATGCATCTCCTTTCAGTTGCTAAGCAGCCAACTGAATCCTCCTCCTTTCATTAAGTTATAATAATCCAAATACACGACCGGTCTCTCTAAGCCAATTACGAGCATCAATAAAACTCTCTGATCCAAGAAATGGCTTACCATCCATTGTAGAAAAATCCTTATAGAGCTTAGAAAAATTAGCCGATGTATTCGGTGGAACTACCGCAGCTGCAGCTGGAGGTTAGGCATTTCCTGGCCCTTCGGCAGGCGACGTAGCTTTGACAACCTATGAAACCATGCCAAGATGGGACACCTCTAGAAAGTTGGAAGCCTTAGACATGCTGAAAAAGAAAAAGAGACAAGGATTCAAAAAGGAATCAAGGGAATACTGTATTTGACTTGAGGAGATATTTTTAAAAACAAGTTTTACTTGGAAATACTTTACTTTTGAAAACGCTATTTCAAAAAAGTTTCCCTGATCTTGTAACCTTAGGCTCTGATATCAAATGAATCACCCCACACCCCTAAACGTCACCCTTATAAGTATGCGCTAAGATTTATGTAGCACTTAGATATAAAGTAATAGCACATAGACTAAAATTCACAAGATATGAATATAATACATAATGGGAATTTTAAAACAACATTAAATAAAGCAAGTCAAATCACAGTGCTTATTACATTTCAAAACTACAAAATAGGCATCAACATAAAACTAAATACATTGTCTCGTGGAAAACCATAATTATATCAGATTACATAAGTAAAACCATCCCTTTCAATGTCAATACAATAACCAGAAAATAGAAATGAACTAATACATGAGTCTGAAATGAGTCTGAATCCAAACTCAACTGAAAAATCAAGAATCACTGCTGAGACGCTCCACCTTGCGAACCTAGGGATAGGAAGAGAGAAAGATAAAAAAAACTAGGTCAGACATACGTCTGGTGAGTTCTAGTAATTTCTAGCATGAGCATAAAGTAAGGAAGCATTAGGCAGATGAGCAGCTCTAAGGACATAAGACATAAAGGTATAAAGCGGTAAACAAAGTAATGCATGAATAAAGATTGGCTTCTCATTAATTTCTAAGATTACTGCACCAACATACCAAGATATCATAATTAGGCTTTACCTAATTTCTATCCATTAGTCGGCTCGTATAACCAAAATGTGATAACCTATGAAAGCTATGGAATTTAGGGTTATCAATCCCAGACCCATCAACTAAAAGGACATAGCCGTTAATCACAAGCGTTACAATGACTTATTTTCCCCAACCGACATGATGCATGCATTTCGTCCCATCGGAATGCGCCTATACCCACCTCGTTTGGACCTCATACTATCCAATGCAATAAAGCGTTCCCTCGCCTCTACCTAGTGTGAGACCTCTAAAGATGATAATAGGTATACTGCTTGATACGTGACCCCAACCAAATATGCAATTGACATAAGTCACTCCTAGAATTGGTCCCCATTTATTTTCTATTAGGTCACTTAGTTTCCCCAATCAGCCTCATGCTATCGGAACGGACCTAAACTACAAGTCGCTTACTTTCCTAATCAGCCCCATGCTGTCGGAATAGACTCCCACTATAATTTTATTTTTTTATTAGGCCTCTTATTTTCCCTAATCAGCCCCCGCTGCCGTAACATACCTAACCTATGAGCCACTTATTTTCCCTAATCAGCCCCACGCTGCCGGAACGGTCTCCCACTATAATTTTATTTTTTTATTAGGCCTTTTATATTCCTTAATCACCCTTATGCTACTACAATGGACCTAACCTATAAGCCACTTATTTTCCCCAATCAAACCCATGCTGTCGGGACAGACTCCACTATCTTAGCTTATTAATTTTGTCTTACATTTAACTTAACACAATTTAAATTTATTAATAAGCCCAACATAACCTCATGTTATAATCCTAGGTTATATTAAACATTCCTAATTTACAATTACATATTAAGTTATCTAATTACATATTATATGTTTGCATGTTCTCCAATTACATATTAAGTTTTATCCCTAATTTACAATTCAATACCGATTATAATATGTAATCAGTTATAACATGCCCAATAAACCCTTTTTATTCAATTTCAGCCTTGTTCCAAATTTTAATGCAAAATTAATGAGAAAGTCCTATGCTCTCTTTTGACCTTGGATCAATGCTAAAAGAAAAAGGGAAATGGTCCAGGTTAGTCACGAGGCCTAGACTCAAAAATAAGCAAAACAAATAAAATAAGGAATAGCCCGAACTGTAAATAAAACCATAATAGAGAAGGGGATTGAAGAAGGAGAATTACTTATAAATAGTAAATAACTAGAAAGAAATTGGCATATAATGTAAAAAATATAGTAACTTTACAGAAAAACTAAACGCATAAATAATGTAAATAACTGTAAACATTAAACTTGCAAATTAAAACCATATGATTGTCTAAACTTTCCTACACAAATTACTTATTTATAAAACACTAAAAAACTCATAGATCTGGTGAAGAGAACTTCTCCGTGGCCTTTATTATTCCAGCGAACCTCTGCCTCCAGAAGTACTTATAAAAATAAATATTTAAAATAATAGAAATTATTTATCTCCGTAAAAATTTAATTATTTGACCCTTCCTAATTTTGAGGATAGGCCTAGGGAAGAAGAAGAAGAAGAAAGAAAGAATGGATGTGAAGAAATGGGAGAGGCTCTGCTAGTCTATTTATAGGGTTTACTGGGTATCCTCAGCCGTCCAAATTTAGGATTAAATCCGAACCAGCCATGTCACAGGACTAATCAAAAAGCACCATGTCAGCCTCGGGTTCAAAATTGAACCATTAGAACTAAGCCAGCTCAGAAAATAACATTCAGATAATAATAAACATTCGCCGCGATACATGAGCACCATGGCACACTGAAATAACATCCTGGGTTGACCCGCCCACATCTTGCGATTCAGAGTGAAGGACTATGATCTTATTTATAGATGCTAGAACTAAATGGAACCGTCATATTTAAATAATAAAATCTATACCATTTATAGCATCAACATTCTTAAGCTTTAACCAAGAAAAACCAAGCCATCAGCAATAAACACATGTAGAGTGGTCAACCTTCCATCCCCACGGAGCGGCTAAACTCTATGCTAAGGGGCGGTCGATGGTCCCTTGGTTTGAAGTTTTGCTGGTTCATTTGTTTTCATTAATTACTTAGTAATACACCTATCTTATATATATATCACTATAAGACACACAATTTATAGCAACAGAAGCTGGCAACAGCCACCAATGACAACTGGAAACGGCTTCCAATGGCAGCTTATTTCTAGAATTTTCTTTATGTCATTAAAAAATAAACCATTGAAAGTCGTTGGTGGTCGTTACTAGTTGTTGGTTAGTTGAGAAGAAATTCACTGATCGTCTTCCTCCTTCCCCCGTTTCATTTTCTCACTAAAAAACTCCAAATACTCCCCCCAATTCTCAAATTCGCCACCCATCACCTAGTTTGCCCCCTCTACCCTCTCAACATCAGAAAAGCTCTCTCTCCTCCTCTCTAGGCTCTAATTGCTCTCCAATACTCAAGGTATAAACCCAAGTCAATTTTTTATACCAAAGATTTGCTAATTTAAGGTTAACTACTTTATGTTTGTATGTATAATGTTGTTAATGCGTGTATATATGGGTTGAATTAGTCATGTTATTAATCTATCTTAGTGTTGCTAATCTAGGGTTAATTAGTTTATGTTGTATGCATATATCTATGTATAGTATTGTATGTATAGTATTGTTAATTAATCTATGTATTGGTTGAATTAATTGAGGCCCAATTCATCGAAAACAAAATTTAATTTATCGAAAATGGAAATGATTAAGTTTATGTTTTATAAAAAATATCAAAAATGATATTTAATTTTATATATAATGTACGGCTAGTTTGATTGAATGTTGAAATTATATGTATATGTGATAAAGTTCATATACGTACAATTAAAGATTGAAGAGCATAAATCATAATATATTATATTCATAAAGCCATAAAGAGTTTTTGGCCTCGTCTGATAAGTATTGTATATGATCGTTATATGAATATTCGTTTTGTTAGCAGAACGAACATTTATATTCATCGTATACAATATTTGTTCGATTTGTCCTTGTAATAAATTACGAACACGAATAACCAAACTAAAGTTTTTAAATCATTTCATTTAAATGGTTCTCAAAATTTTGAAAGCGTTTCCGTTATGTTCCCTCTGTATACGCAATTGCGTACTGTTCAGGGAAGTAAAGTGAAGTGCTACCTAAATTTTGTTGAATCGTTTAAATTGAAAAGATTTACGCGATTTAATTACGTTATTTTATTTGTAATGGGAGGTAGGATGACCTACCAGTAAAGTGTAAATGATTAATTAACATAACATTCAGCAATAAAGTTGTTTTAATAAAATGTCAATGCAAATTTTATCGTACTTTTTTATTGTCTACTTAGGAGAAATGGACAATTATCTACTGACCAAAGTTAGATGTACAAACGAAGAGAAGATGATGGCACAATAAGTGAACAATTTATTAACAGTGTTAGCGTGTTTATTTATTTCGCTTTAAGATACAATAGAAACGACGATGAAATCTGTTGTCCATGTAGTACATGCATGTTGTATTGGAAGGAAGATATCAACCTTAAGAATTGCAAAATATGTAATCAGGAAAGATACAAACCAAGAAAGAAAAAGAGAAAAGAAGTACCGTATAAACGTATGCATTATTTGCCTATTACTCC
Source organism: Allium sativum (assembly GCA_030737875.1). Lineage (NCBI taxonomy): Eukaryota > Viridiplantae > Streptophyta > Magnoliopsida > Asparagales > Amaryllidaceae > Allium > Allium sativum. Next base: position 847,033,601 of record CM060922.1, on the reverse strand, counting down.
TAAACTTCAAAGGTTATACATGCCTTCTGTAACCGCGCAACAAATGAGAAGGCATAGTGTGAGAACACATGAAGAAGGTATGTTAACACACCCAACTGGCGGGGAAGCATGGAAGCATTTTGAATAGAAGTATCCCAATTTTGCATCCGAGAGTCGTAATGTTAGACTTGGTTTACGTACGAATGAATTTTCACCATTTTCTCAATTTGGTACTAAATATTCGTCTTAGCCTATAATTGTTACACCTTATAATTTACCTTCGTGGATGTGCATGAAAACTCCTTATATGTTTCTCGCAGTTGTCGTCCTGGTCCTGATGATCCAACACAACGAATTGATGTTTATTTACAACTTTTGATTGAAGAATTAAAAGGATTATGGTACGAAGGAGTAGAAATATGCGATATTTTGCAAAAAAAAGAACTTTCGCATGGGACAATCAGCGTTTTTCCTGCGTACGCAATGCTTTTAGGTTGGAATATGGTTGGTCGTCTGGCTTGTCCTTACTGCATAGAAGAAACAAGAGCATTTTCTTTAACTCATGGAAAGAAAATTTCATGGTTTGACTGTCATCATGTTTTCTTCGTATTAATCATCCTTTTAGAAGAGTCAAGATTTTTTTATAGCTAACAAACATGAAACTTTGAGACCACCTATGTTTTGGTCAAGTTAAGATATTTATGAACTTATAAAGGGTTATCCAAAGATACATGAAACCGGAGAACAGAATGAAATTCAAGGTAAAAGCATGCTATGAGCTAGACAATAATCAAGTTAAAATATTTTAAAAATGGTCGGAAGGATTAAGATTCCCAGATGGTATATCTTCTAATCTTCGTAGACATGTCGATTATAAAAAACAATAAACTTAGCGGGATGAAAAGACACGACCGTCATGTTTTGATGGAAAATTTATTGCCCGTCGCTTTCAAAGAACTGTTGCCCATAAAAGTTTGTACTGTTGTAACAGAACTTAGTCTATTTTATAAAGAGCTTTATTCTACTACATTAACAATTGATCGTCTGCGCAAACTAGAGGAATGATCCCTATATTGTTCTGCAAACTGAAAAAATATTTCCTCTAGGTTTTTCAATGTTATGGAGCATTTACCTATTCATCTTCCATTAGAAGCACATCTTCGAGGGTTTGTGCAATATGGATGGATGTATCCAATTGAAAGGTATATTAATATTTAGTTTATTAAATATTGGTTAATGAAATGCATAAAAAATTAATTTACAATAATTTTGAATAGGTAATTAAATCATCTAAAAAAAAGTGAGACAGAAAGCTCAAGTTCAAGGTTCAATTTGCAAATCATACATCGAAGAAGAAGGTTTGTGTTTTTCTTTCATTATTTTAGCGACCATGTGAACATATCATTTGAAAGTACTACGTGTAATAATGAAGGTATTAATCAAGATGATTGTTAAGCAACTTTATCTATTTAAAAAAATATGGTCGGCCTTAAATGCATGGAAGCATGGCTGGATGATAAAGATTATTATGCAGCACACACACATATTCTTATCAACTGCACTGAAGTTGCACCATTCGTTAGGTAATGAACTTATATCATCAATACATGTGTATGTTTAATCATAATGTAACATTTGTCCTATAATTGCAACATTTATAAATCATAACATCCAAAGGTGATATCAGCAAAGAATTCGCTACTTGGTTTACTAATTACATTTTCGATACAACAAATTGTGTTGTAGACGAAAGATTGAAACATATAGCCATCGGACCAAAAAGGAAAGTCAAGACATGTCCAATATTCTTTATCAATGGATATAAATTTAATACTAAAGAATACATTACTGAAAAATTAACTAATAATATCGGTGTATTTGTTAAATGTCGTGATGATCCAAATGACTATATAAACGATTTTTATGGCATACTACCCCAATTTTGCAATTGACATATTTCACACGACCTGTAGAATAATTATTTTTGTTTAAATGCAACTGGTTCAACAACATTCTAAGTTCTGGAATCAACGTGCACCCAAAATATAATCTTATAGAGATAAAACATACTTCACGTTATTATTAGTACGATCCTTTTGTACTTGCCAAACAAGCTCTTCAAGTATATTATGCTCCTTATCCATCTCTAACACTACGCCATAGATGGCCTACTGCAACGAAAATCCAAGGTGTTGCCAGCTAAAGTATTGCCACAGCTATGCTGATTTTTGTCTATTGCAACGTACTCTTCAATGTGTTAGCATAGATATCAAATTGTGTTGCAGTAGCTATAGCTATAAACTTACAAGTTTAATTTTCCACGTCAATGATCTACATCTACAAAAAAGATGCATATCTATTCGTCAATTTACCTTTTAAAATAAAACATGTAGTTGACACCTCACTAATCCGTTGTAATCCTCCATCACCAATAGGAAATCAACTTACGGTACTCATTCCATTACTCTTTCTCAACTTATAAGAATTGTTCGTTCTCACCCCTAAATTTCCAATTCCAATCCCTAATTTTCATTCACCTCCTTCTTCCACTCCAACCCTCTCTGCATCCTCCACTTATTCCAGTTAGTCCTCGACTTCAACTCCAATTGCACCCACCTCTCCCCTTCTCCACTTCTCCATCGTCAAACGACAGTCAATCCAAGAAGAAAGGTGATAGCCTTTCATCATGTGTTTCTCATGTACATTTCTGTTGCTTTTTTTATCACCGCTATTAATTATCCTATCGAGAAACTGAAATAATTATCACTATGAGTATAATTGGTGTTAAGTGATTACTAATTCTTGTCTGTCATTTGTCAATGAATCCACACTTTTTTCAGTTCAAAGTTGTATACAATTTGTTTCTGTTATTTGTGGTTTTTTTGTATGTTGATTCGTTGAAATGTTCTTTGAGCAGCAATTAGGTTGTTAATCAATTTAATAACACAGAACTTTCCCAGCGAAGTGTGGTTGTGAACAATTAGACCATCGACCTTATATGAGTTGCATGTTCTAAACAACTGGTCAGGTTTTCCAGGTTGCTATTGCCGGTGATGATTGAGACATGATAATGCTAGTTTTTTTAATAAGATATACAGTGGTTTATGAAAATGGTTTCATAAGGATGCTTACATATACATGATACTATTCATTTCTTAAGTATTTTCATGTTTGTCATATGCATGATTTTTCACCTAGTTCCCAATCAAAAATTTCTTAAGAAACCTATTGTACATTGACATGTGCATCGCCATTGACATCATTGTATGCCAGTTAACCAAGCATCGATTAAGTAATGCTTGGATATGCTTCAAAGGCCATACAATGATATATCTACACACATGGATCAATAAACTGCTAATAAATGATTGTTTCTTCATGATGCATGCTTCAAAAATTTTATGTGAGCTTTGTTTTGGGGTGTGTGTGTGTATAAGATTGTCTAATAAATATACGCACACAAGTACTGAATGCATGAAATACATACCTGAAAGCCTACTGCATGAAATTTATGATATGGAATATATATACATAATTATTTGTAGTTTGTGATATAACTAAAATGATTTGCAGTTTGTAATATCACTTTAATTGTTCCTTCAATTCGAGTTCAATGACCTCTCAATCAAGCCCTACTTCAAATTCATCAACAATGGCTGCAAGAAAAACTGCCACCACAAAATCCCAGTGAAGATGAGGACTGTGATGGCAGGGTCGAATGCGGGGAAGAAGGTTTTTGGTTGCTCCATGTGGCCGATAAGTATAAATTAGGTTTTTTGGTTGTTTTGTCTATTATCATATCTTTCAGTGATGTTTTAGTCGAGAATTTAAGATATGTGCAGAATGGAGATTGCGGGTATTTTATGTGGCATAACGAAGTGTACGAACTCAATAGCAATGCAGAATTGGATGATACTACTGTTAAATTGATGGAAAAAGAAAAGACTATATTGCAATTGCTCGTGGAAAGGAAGACAATTGAAGAAAAGTTGCTGAAGCAAAAGCAAAAGAGGGAAAAAAGCCGATGAACTTGTGGCTGATATGAAGGAAGAGTTGGCCCTAATGCACATTAAATGTGGAAAACACGAGAAAGGGGAAAAATTCTTTGCAACAGCTTTAGCTATATCCTGGATCATGTTTGGAGTTCTTTTATGTGTTGCTATGACAATGTTTGGACAGTTTTTCAGTTATTATTTTATCCACATTGTAACTGTCTAATTGTTTACTCAGCATCGTTTGTGCTTTGAACAGATTGAGTCATTGCATCAATTTACAACTGAGGCCTGGAGGCCATAAACCTAGGTATGCAACTGAAATGCAACTCAGTTATGCAACTGAAATGCAAATGTACTGAGGCATGTAGGTGAAGGAGGCGGTGAGGTGGTTGTTCATGAAGTTGTTACTGAAGGCACTAGAGGTACTCGAGGCAGTAGAGGCACTGAACGTGTAACCGCCCGCATTTTACGTATCGAAGGATTGTAAAATATTTTTATTTTATTCCCTGAGGCTTGGATCAATCTCATATTTCAATATGTTGTTTATGGGAATGTGAGACATGTCCATAATTTTTACCAATTTTGTTTGTAACCATTTTGCCCTTGTCAGTCTTGTACAGGGTATAACTTTTGACTGGAATCGAATCAGGTGTTGAGACATGTGCTATTAGAAAGGAAATGATGTTTCCCTTTCCATAGAGTGGTCACATTAAAGTTTTGGTTTAGCATTTCAGGAGGAATTGCTTTTTTAAGGTTTTACAAATGGCTATTCAGGTTTTGTAACCCATAATGGGCTGATTTGGAGAGGCCCATTAGTGGGCTGGTGGAAGGCTATAAATTTAGGGTAGGAGGCATGAAGGATATTTTATTTTCTCTATTCTCTCATTTTGGAAGAGCTTGTGGTCCTCCATCTTCTTCACCTTTCCACCATTAAAGCTCAGAGAATTGAAGATCTACAGCATCTGGGGCTAGATCTACTCAAATCGAAGAGGGGGTTCATCAAATCGAAGAATTTAGAGCAAATTCTTCACTGTCCGGATCTAGATCTAAGTGTTTTTGAGTTATTTTGGAGAATTGGTGAGTGATATGCATCTCTCATGCGGATTCAATCAAGTATATGAGTTCTATGATCTTAATTTCATCATTTTCAAGTCATTTTTCTTAGATCTACATCATGATAAGTCTATTTTCATATGAATCGCCATAAGATCTAATTTAGCAACTTAAAACCGGTAATTTTCATATATTTACATATGTTTATGCAAGTTAGATCCATAATTTAGTTCATACGACCATTTATCATGATTTTGGTTAAATTTGCATAATTTTGGCGAAAATCGGCATATTCGTGTTGTTAATGATTTCATGACATGCTTATGGTTGTATTGGATGAATTGGATGAGTAGATTTCGTCGATATTGTCGTTTAGTGAAGTTTTTGTCGAAATTGGATATTAATTGGGGATGTACAGGCCACGGGTCGAGCGTATAGTACAAAGTGTAGTATAGTTTAGTACAGAATGGGGTTGGTCGAGCAAGAGTGGTCGGTCGAGCAAAGGTGTCAGGTCGAGCAGTGTTGGCTCGAGCACGTGGAGGTCAGTCATGCATGGGGTCAAGCAGCTTGTGTTCAGATCGAGCAACGTACGGGTAGAGCACTAGGGTTCGGGTCGGTCGAGCACTAAGGTTCGGGTCAGTCGGGGCTCATGAAGCAATGGGGTCGAGCATGGTCGGGTCGAGCATGGCTTGGAGTCGGTCGAGCATGGTGGGGTCGAGTATGGTTGAGTGGCACAAGGTGGTTGGTCATGTCCTGAAGCAAGTGGATCGGGTCGAGCATACTATGGGGGTCGGTTGAGCAAGGGTCGATCACACTATGGGGGTCGGTCACAAGAAGGGATCGGTCACCAATAGGGTTCGATCAGTCACCAACTGGTTGGGCGTTATGTGGCAACATGGGTTGTATGGTTTCACTCTTGATTGGTTCTTCCGTTGGCAGTTCGGCAAGTATTCATGGGTTATAACAACGCTTTGAAAACGTTGTGGTTGATGGCATGAACGCCATGGTTTATTTCATAACAAATGGACGTAACGCTATGAATTGTGTTGAATCATGTATCGATATTATTTGATTCAGTGATGTTGGGACTTCGAAGTGAATTCAGGTAGGAATATCCAAAGTGTTGAATGTGTTCGTTGATCGGTATGGAACAATGAATGAGATAACAACTCAAAGGTCATGAGTTTACAGATAATTGTTGCTCGAGAAGGTTGCTTGAGCAATGAATGGTCATCGGGTTGGATGACTAGAGATGCGAAGACCGAGAGATTATCGTTGTCGTAAGTTCTAACAGGCTCAAAGTAGAGGTACAATGGGGACACCCAAAAGACTGGAAGATTGTTGGTCGAGTACCCTGGGTATCGTTGAAAGACCTAGTTGTCAAGGTTGGACAAACATACGTATCATTGAAAGGCGTATGGAGTTTATGCTAGAACTGGGGTTACCATTAGCCCTTGACATATGACAAGGTTGGCCGTCATACGATTAACGATAGTTTCGAAGCAGGATTTGCGGTGATAGCCAGAGTCAGTCATGGATGATTGGTTGTTCTGTTTGTACCATCTCACATAGATTGTCCAACGTCGAAGGAGATGTTCCTTCGGTTCTTGTCTGATATTGGTTTAGGCCTCTGCGGCTTGTGCTTGAGGAATGTTGATTTCGATTAAGATGGTTTACGTGAGATATAATTAGTTGTCGTGATTGTTATGGAGTGAAATGGTTGTATCTGATTACCATGGATGTATGGCTGAAATATTTGTTGTAAAGGCTATCACTGTCCGATGTGGGGAAAACGAGGTTGAGTTCTTCTCTTGTGTTGTGGGTAGATTAGTATGCTTATATATCCAATCTCATATACTTTATTGATGATGTTTGTTAGTTATTTTATCGCTCACTAAGACTGTCGCTTGACTCAAGGTTTTATGTTTCCCTCTTATTACCATAGGTTGTTCATCCGGTTGTGGATGGACAGACTTAGTAGCAGGTGACAGGTGATAGCTTGTTGAGACGCTTATGTTGATCGATGGCGAGCTGGAGGCTTACATACCAGATTTATTACTATCTAGTATTTGTTTCTGCTGTTTGTTGTTTCTACTCTGAGTATTGTAGTGAGGCAGATTTGTACAGAATGTTGAAATCCTGGAGTTTGGATATACTTTCTATTTGTTATGAAAGTTTGGTGTTTTCTGCTCAAATATGCTTCACTAATATTGCTTGTTGTATATGTTCTATTATATTTTACTATTGCGCTGTGAGTTTTACGACAGGTCTCGCTTGTGTTTCATACCTTGATGATCATCCATAGCTGCTTGTCACATCTTTCAGCGCATTATTCCTCTTGTTCAGTGCAGAGGTTATGGGCGGTCATCACAGAACGCATTGGAGGCTCGTGTTATATTTTGAAACTGTTTTATTTTGATGTAAATATGAATTTAGTACTGGCTGTGTTTGTAACAGAAATCTCAGTAAAATTGAATTTAGTGGCTATGTTTTGATATTTTGTACTTGACAAAGTAGTACTTTTATTGCTGGTTAATTTAAAATAAAAAGTTCTTTGTTAATTTCAGTGTGATGTTAATTGTTGTTATGTTGTAGTATGTTATGTAATGTTGCCATAGCTATGATATAATGTTGCAATATGTGATGTTAAATGTTGCCATAGCTACGATATAGTGTTGTCATAGATAAGCGCATGTGGGCCCCACAATAGAATTCCGTGAACCCAGGCTACAAATTTTAGTGGGGATTCTGTGAACTCGGGATGCAGATTTTAGTAGGCCCCACCTTTTTGTAAATTTAGTACCTGTGGCAACACCTGTACCGATGTTGCCTTAGGGGCGCAAAGATTTGCCTTTGACTCTAAGGCAATGCAGCAAAATGCAACACCAAGAAAGTGTTGCCATAGATAATTTTTGGCCTATATCAACATTTTTTTGGGCACTTCCTGCATACTTCTCTGGTACCGCAGTATGCAATCTATGGCATAGTGTAAGAAAAAAATTGATTGGTAGGCTATTTTTTAAACAAAGGCACGGACTGAATATTGCCGACGAACAAGCTTATCAAGCAGAAGTTGAGGAAAATAGAGGAACAATAATAACCAATGATCAAACAGATTTTGGACCTCTAAACAATAAATCGAATGCATTTATTGAAGCATTTGAGACTAGAGAAGGACCACATATAGAGGAGGAAATAATGTCAAAATCTGAAAGTGATGAGAACTAATCAATATCCTCATGTTAAAAAGGTAATTTTATGTTATGTCATGTCATACAGTTTGTTATAATGTTATAATTTTATGTTATGTCATGTCATATTATTTATGTCACATAGACTTCTTATGTCATGTCATAATGTTTGTTTTACATAGCCCTTTTATGTTATGTTATATTATTGTATGTAACATGTATGACGTCACATAAACATACAACTTATGGATCTCCTTCTTCTTCTCATCCTCCGATAAGTGGCGATGGCGGTGGTCCATTGCAGGAGCTATCACGTTCTGCGGTGTGGCTTAATCCAAAAGCCAATAGAGAGTAAGTATTAAGTTTTAACTATAAAATTTATTTCTGTACAATATATTATAAATATATATACAGTAGCCATGAAATATCAAAAAAAAAGGTATAACAAAGTGGTTTCGAGTTACAGCCTCCTAATATAGTGTTGGGTATATCAAAACATGCTTACATAGCTCGCATGACTTCTTGTCAGCCTTAGTGGACATTGGTACCAGACAATGTCAAGAAGACTATTTGGCTGGATTTTCAGGTATATATCATTTATTACATTAAGTAGTCATGCTCCTATTTGACCACTCCATATTTATGCCATTTTTAAAAAAATGTAGGGTGCAATGGATCTCCAAGAGAAAGATATTTCAGTCGTCTTGCGCAACTGGAACAGTAAAGTGGCTAAAAATTACAAAGAAACACTAAATAGCATAAAATCAGTTAGAATAATGCCAGATTGGATGAGCGCTAAGGTGTGGGATGATCTTCATACTTGGTGGAATAATGATCAGTTTTAGATAAATTTACTATATATTTAATTTAAGTTGTTATACTCAATTAATATATAAATTATAATAAAACATTTTTTTAATTTAAATTTATAAGTTGAATTTGCGAGAAATTCGGCAAATAGGAGCAAGAACCCGGTTACACATCATGGTGGTTCCAAGTCATTCCAGCACCATCGCGAGGACCTGATATATAAATTAGTTTCACAGTTAAAGATTTTAAGTTTTAAGTTGTTAAAAGTTGGTTGATTTAACTTTAAGTTCTAGAATATATATATATATATATATATATATATATACATATATATATACATATATATATATAGACACACACATACATGATGCTTATAGCTCATTAATGGCGATAGGCGAAATTTCTTTCGTCTGATTTCGCTAGGCGTGAGCCATTATCAATCTCTAATTTCATCTCTTTTCATTCGGTTTTCTCTCGTTAACCTTCAACGTATTTACTTATTGTAAATCGTTGATAAGCCTTTGGATTTCAATTTCAATTTACAAATCAAAAGTCGAATTTAGGTCTGAGATCTGAAGCCAATCATGATCCAGTTCCAAGCCCAGCAATAACCCTAACTCATTTGGATCTGATTCGTTTATCTCTGGATGATCAAGCCTTTGCTGATTTGGGATTCGGCATTGCCGGCTCAACTTATTTAGCACCAGTTCCAATTATTCTAACCGGTCTTCTAGTTGAGAGAACTACACCAATTTCAGTGTTTTGGGGTAAGATCTTTTGTTGTAGGCTTGGATTTGTGTGCGGTTTCATTTTCACTCAGATCTAAGCCTAAGGATTTCAGTATTTTATTGTACTGGTTATTTGCATCTGGAAATTTCAACCGATATTTCATCGTTGAGCTAAGAGTTCAGCTCGAATTGGATTGGAATTCTACCGATTATAGTATGCCCATTTTGAAGTGGTATCCTCCAATTCATCTTAGATCTAGTTTTCTAGTTCCTAATGATTTTCATCTCAGTTTGTTTATCCTCAATAACCTTTTATGCGATGATGATTTTAGTAGATCCATAAATGGATATGGGATCTGCGATTCATATTTTGGCTTTCCAGCACTTTTATTCTGGAGCCTTAAGATGTACAGATCGGATCCTGATTCTTTGTTCATGGATGGTTTAATGAATTCAAGTTCATCAATATAATCAATATTTTTCATGTTGTTCAACCTCATGTGAAGATTACGAGTTTGAAAAACAGTTTTGGATATTGATTTCAAATTATAGAAGGTTTTGTGAATGTGTTTGAGCAGCAATTTTCGATCTACAGTGATGTTACGTTTAGCTTTCACAGTTAGCATACCAACGCAGATGGAGTTTATGTTATAAGGTTAGATGGTGGCATTTGGATCTTTATAGTGGCTATATGAAACCTGTAGTGCTAATGATCAATTCTTGTTCTAAGACTGATTCACAGTTGTTTGTGAATCATCAACCAGACTTGGAGCTTGAATTGAATATTCTTTCCGGGATTTCACTTGCAAGATTATTGCTGAATTTTGTTGCTATTTTACCTGTTAATGGTTGTTTTGGTGTGTTACAAACTGACTGGATATATGTGTTGATTAGAAGATTGGCGATCAAGATATGCTACTACTTTGGGTTTGAACAAGGATACCTTATGCATGTCAATGGCAAAGGAGAGCATGATTTGGGGTCAAAGTGGGACGAAGGCCTCATCATGGACCGGATCTTTGTTCATTTCTTTTTATAGTTACTTGTATTTGCTTCTTTTAATTTTTCTTTTTACATTGTAACGGTTAGTATGCTAACCGATCTTTTGTACTACTTTTTTTAGAAATATAAAGCGTACCAATTTTCTATATATATATATATATATATATATATATATATATATATATATATATATATATATATATATTTCAGGAGGGACAACGTGGTGTTCCTGTATCGTACTGCGGTGTTTTTGAGCATACACATGCAGTGAGTTAGATTGACGACACATGCTCAGTTTCCTACTCTTGGGACCACGATGTCAAATCACGTGATGCATTTGTAAGTATAACATAGTTAATTTAAAGTTATACTTTAATTAAAATAGTGTTATCTAAATTCAATTGTATTTTGTTTACTGGGATGACCGAGTTGACTGCCGAGGATGAGGACATGATTTTTGAGGTTGTCATGGATCCACTAACCCGGTACAGACGCTATGGTTTTGGGAACCAAGCGGTAATGGAAACTAAAATTTACAATAAAAACTAAAATTTTGAGGTGCTATTATGAAATACTGAAAATCCAAAATTATACACAGGTTAGGACATCTCAGCAGTCGTACCAGAGGGCTCAAGATAAGGAGCAGATCGCACATCTATGATCCCAGATTGCAGAGCTTAATGAGCGTGATCGCCGCTACCAAGAGCAGATAGAGCAGCTTAACCAACGTCTGGCGGAGTTCATTGGGCAGTACGGTACGGCCGTACCGATCCTTCTTCTTTCGGGGGAGAGTGAGTTGATGTTAATTTGTTTTGATATTCTATATATGTACATATACGCTTTGAGAGTGGATGAGGATTATGCTTGATACATTATAATGGTTTGTATGTGTTGATGCTGTATTGGTGATGATGGTTTGAACGTGGCGTTGGATGACTATTTATTTTGACATTGGGATGTATGTACATATATGCTGTGTTGATGACGTTGGGTTGATGTATTTTGTAAATATTGGTTTATATTATGTGTTTTGGATGTTTTGTGTTTGATTTTGGTATAATATTATGTTTGGGTATATATGTGATTGTGACTATGATGTATATGGTTGAAATTTCTTGTTTCCTCCTGTAGTGTGTGTATGTATATATATATATACACACATACACATATATACACACACGTTTTAGTATATATATTTTTTAATATGAAAACAGATCAGAATTTTACCATGAAAGCAATGATGTAACCGACGGATTAGGAAAACCAATTGCATAGCAGTTGAACTTTCGTTTGTTCAGTACATAAGAGAAATTACATGCTATTTGGAACATGCATATAAAGTACCGCAACTTTATTTTATCTGGGTTCTTTCTCATTCAATTCAAATTAAGTGTCAACTGAAAGCAACATTGGAGCTTCTAATTCCTGTAAGCAACTATGTATGGTTGGATCACTTATATCTTACGAGAGCACTGGAAGCAAGTCAAATCACATAAACTATACATTTGTCTTATCAGTGAACATAACCAAAATCAAATCACATAACACAAGTCTAAATATATTTACTGAATCGTACACAGAAGGATATGTCAACCCAAGCTAGCCGGTCCAATAATTAATATTGTGCAAATTTGCATAGAACTTTAACAGCAGAGTACAATAGAACTTCCAAATTTACACAAGATGACAGATTTCACCCTAAAACCTAGCATACATAACAAGTTAATAACATAATACAATCAATGATCCAGATGAACCATACATATGTCTGTGTCCCATGCATGTGGATTTGACTTTTGACAATTGACATGATCTTCAAATTTTTAACACAGTGCTCCAAAATCCAGCTGGCTAGTGCTGCTTCCTATTGCCATCTCATACACATCAAGCCAGTTTGAAAAACTAGTAGCAGAAGCATCTTCCTGAAATTGGCATTGTTCTTGTTGTGGAATAAACAGATTGGAGAGTTGGTTAAGGTCATGATGATGATGATCATGATGGTTGATTAAGAAAGGATTGTCATTATTGAGCAGTGATTGAATTGGGCTTTCTAGGGTTTGTAGGTTTGACAGTGGATGATTAGTACTTGTTGAACTATGATGATTAAGACCATGATGAGTGCTAAATAAGCTGCTTTGTTTTGGGTGCAACTGATTATTTTTCTTGTGTTGATTGTTAGAAACTATTTCCGACTTGTTGAATATTCTGCATATCACCCATTCTTCCTGAAAAACATATCACAGTTTATAAAGAACAGTCGTTATTAACTTTCCTTCATGAATATAAGTTTATTCCTTCTAATAAACACTACATATATACTTCATATAATGAACAGCTTGTTATTATATCCATAACCATAAACTGATGTTAAGCCTAAGTTTATATACAGATTAACCTAAAAGTTTAGGGTTTTTTATGGAAATACGAGTATACCTTGCAAGCAAGGCGACATGAAAAATCGCCTTCAAGTCGATACTCATGGAGCACCCATTTGGTCTTCTCACCACGTGGCGCTCTCCCTTTATAAAACACAAGCGTTTTCTTCATGCCTACAAGTGAGTTACCAGATGAGGCAGAATGAACTTCTCTATCTTTGCCAGTGGCCTTCCAATATCCAGCTCCAGTTGCCCTATTTGTCCTTAGACCAGTCGGATATTTTCTGTCTCTTAAGCTGTAAAAGTACCACTCTCTTTCCCCCATTTTCGCCATGTCTGCATGTATATTCATCTTACATCATTAGTTACACTTTCAGCACAGTCAAGAAAGATGCTTCAGTTTTTAAAGATATTATTATTTTGTTGAAAGAAGCAACTTATGGATTTCTTTGAAAGATTTACTAGGTCAAAATAGTGGTTTACTTATTAGGGTTCTCGGTACATTTTATACTATGAAATTTTAGCAATGTTCCAACTTGTAATCTATCACTTTTGCTAAGTTTTGAAACCTAATCATCTACATTATGTATACATTGCTAAAAATGTTAAATTTATACTTCAAAATTTTGGATGAAATTAGTGCTAAGCAAGTAAAAAATTACCAGGAAGCTCCCAAGGCTCACATCTATTAAGATCAACTTCCATAATATCAACACCACAAAATGGGCCACCATTAAAAACTTTAGAAGCCAAATAAAAAGTAATCAACTCTTCATCGGTAGGATGAAATCTGAAGCCTGGAGGCATAAGCCCGTTATTATCACTAATCATTTCACTAATCATTTCCTCTGCATTAATCCCTAGTTCCCACATCACTCCTTGCATGGCATTCATCACTTCCACCTCACAGGTATTTTAAGCTGCTTTTTTTTTCTTCTTTTTCTTTCTTCAATAAACCTAGAATGTATGAATTATGTGGAGTTATGTGAAGTATATATATAGTTATATACAGACAGGGAGGAGGGGTGAAAAAACAAAGTGGTCCGTACATTAAAAAATAGAGAAGTTTGGTGGTATGCAGAGTTGAAATAAATGTCCTAAAGTTTATTTAATTATATAAATTATTTTATATAAAATAAAAGTTAGGACGAGTACAAAAAATAACTACTGCAAGGCACAAGTAACTTTTGGGCTGGCTACAGAGGCCAACAAAAGTATAGCACCAATTGTTGCTGTTACTTATAACTTGTGGCCGATTTCTACAGTGGTTTGTATTTGGTACTTATTATTAATGTCTATACCTACATGTCAACCTTATAAGATATTCATTTTTTTTTTATTATCTCATTTGCATATGTTTCCCCTGCTAATAAATCATAATCTATGCCTAGATTCAGTATCAAGTTCAAATGTCAGTGAAAACAATACATTGCTGTTTTGGTATTTGATTTAAAACATAAGCCATTATATTTGTTTCCTTTCTTTTTTTTTCCAAATGAACAACATTTAGATCACTTGCATATGTTTCCCCTGCTAATAAATCATAATTTATGCCTAGATTCAGTATCAAGTTTCAAATGTCAGTGAAAACAATATATTACTGTTTTGGTATTTGATTTAAAACATAAGCCATTATTCTTTGTTTCCTTTCTTTTTTTCCCAAATGAATAACATTTAGATCATTTGCATATGTTTCACCTGCTAAAAAATCATAATCTATGCCTGGATTCAGTATCAAGTTTCAAATGTCAGTGAAAACAATATATTACTGTTTTAGCATTTGATTTAAAACATAAGCCATTATTTTTTGTTTCCTTTCTTTTTTTCCCAAATGAATAACATTTAGATAATTAACAACCATGTATTTTACTGCTTAAAGCATCATTACGCATACACAGTAAATCAGATGTACATTACATAGATTACTGGGTACTATAGATATGCAAACGGCTCATGATGCACACTTAATTGACATACGTATATGTAGCGTACTTTTAACAAATAATATAATGAATAACGTGTCAAAGTCTTTAGTTCCATCACAAGAAGAAAAAACGTAACATAGTACAAACTACTAACTGAGAGTAATATTAAAAAGAAAAAGGATATAAGTACTCAATAGATAGATAGTAGCTTAGCTAAATAAAATAGACAAATAATTGGCTTCTGAATTATGAACATCTGATCTAAGCCTATAAACTTATGTTTATCTGCATAGACTTTTCATCAACTCCAATCAAGATTGTAACATTTCAATAGTTATTGTAGTAAAAAATATTCTTGCAGTAGATATACTACATGTACGTACTGCTGTTGAACAGTGAAATTGGTACTGATATTTAATAAATCTGGGATGAAAGGCTAGAGAGTATAGCTATAGGGGAGCTTCTGCAAAATAGCATTTATTATGGGGCGAGAAGAAAAGGTAATCAGAAATGGAAGAAGTTTGCTTCAGAAAAGTGATAAATAGAAGGAGTTTTTGCACGAGTAGGGTAATAAATGATAGCTGTTGGATTCGAATTACAGCAGCTCAGATACTCATTTTTAACCCATGTCAGGTCTTTTCTTTACACGAAATATATAATTTTACCTGGCAACATATACAACGCAACATGTAATATCTACAGTTTTTTACAATCTCTATCTTAATCTAGGAGCGAGGTGTTGACAATGCTTTCAGCTGTGTTACGGTGACTCTCTCCATCCATTGATGGAAATCAGAGTAACCCGTATGGATCCACCTGATTTCCACCAATGGGTGGAGGGAATCACGTTGCCACTGCTGAAACTGTGTCAACAAACTCTTACTGTCTTAATCTACCTATCTAACGAACGGTTATATATTTAGCGTAACACCAAGCGCATTTTTTATACTTAATTAAGCGGTTAACAAATTTCAACGTAATGCGAGATGACATGACACTAAACTGTATAAATCGCGGCTGGCCATAGCGATGACTAGTGTCGATCAATTTTTAGTGGCCGACACAAGTCATCGTCAAAACGGTCGTCATACCCGTTATAACTCGGAAATCAAACTACCAAATAATTCATTTCACCCCCCTCCCCCAAACCCGTGTTAAATCCCAAGATTGGCAGCCCCCACGCTGCCCAGGAGCGGTTGCCAACTACCGAGCGCCGCGTGCTCCTGACGTTTTCCGCCGCCCTCCTCCTTCTCCAATTTATGCCACTTCTCCTCCTTTGCTATGAGTTTATAAAGATGTACATTTTATTTTTATTAATTTTGATGATTGTTTGCATGAATATATTGATTTGCTCTTATTAGATGATAGCACTATATTATTAAGTGAAAATTAGGGGCACGTCCCTATTATTGTTCAAAATAGAAACAATATCCACCCCAAGTTTATAATTCAAGTCCCTATTTTTGGGCTTATGTGATTTTCAATAAAAAAAACGCTGGTATATAAAAACAACAGGAAATATTCCCAGAAGAAATCTGAGAAAAAAAAGTTGCATACATCTGTGTGTAAATATTGAATATATACATATATGTATAGATATATTCATCCAACGTTTTACACTGAAATTCTGGACGAAAATACATGTATGCAATTATTACCAGTATATACCTGTATGCATATTGGTAATAGTTGCGTACATATATGCATATAAAGTTGAACTAACCTGCAAGTGTTACGAATAGTTGCAGAAATATATGCACATATTCCGTATAAGTGCATACATGTATGCAATAAAAATAAAAATGATGAAGGCTTACTAAAATGTGCATACATGTATGCATTTATTGACTATATACGCAAAAATTTAAACATAAAAGGCGTATGCTTGAAAAAATAGGCCAAAATTGAATATATGCATAAAACAATGCATATATTGCAGTTTAACTGCATACATGTATGCATAAATAGTGCAATTTGATGCATACTGAAATATACGCATAAATGAATGCAACTATTTACAAATAAGTGCATCTTTTGATGCATAATACTGCTGTTTCGCTGATTTTTTGTTTTTGGTGCGTTTTTTCGTGGTTCTAATGCATGATTTTGATGACGACAAGTTGTTGTATTTAATTATGAATTTTCATGATTTTTTTTTTACTTTTTTTATGATTTTTTGAAAAATAGGGATGTAATTTATATGAAATGTTTGACTGGATGTGACGTGAATTTTGAAACCTATTAGGGACCTGAGCCAAACTTACCCTATTATTAATTAGATGATTTAGAAATATATTTAAAATCCTATGTTATGAAATTAGTTAATTATCAATTAGAAATCGACGAATATTATGTGTTAGTTGATGTTTGTGTGTATGTGTATGTTAATGAATTGTTATTAGATGATAATCATGGATTAATGCTTGATTTTGGAATATGATTAAACCCTAATTAGAAATTTAGTAAATTATATTAGAAATTGATTAATATATACTTGTGAATTAGTTGAAATAATATTGTTTGTGAGTTGATGTAAGAATGATAATTAGTAGTTTGATTTTTTTTTAATATGTTTAAAAAACGTGCTTGATGTAAATTCCAAATATTAGATTATTATTAATGATTAAAATGCGTATTGATAAGTTTATGCAAATTTTATGCGCTAACTAATTAAATAATGTTTGTTAAAGTTTTATGCGAAAAAGTCAACAATTATATAACTTTTAAATATGTTTTAAAGTTTAGTTTAAAATAAATCAAGAAACATTATACTTGAATCAATTTTGTTAAAATGTTAGAAATGAATTTAACAATGACAAAATCTGTACTAAAATAAATTTTCTTTAATGTTTAGAAATAAATTCGAAAAGAGCAAATATCCTACTAAATATTTTTTGAAAAAAAATTGAAATAATCATAACAATATAAAATGACTGTACTGAAACTTATTTCGAAAACAGTTCAGAAAGAAAAATTATAACAACAAATATTTTAATAAATCCAATTTTCTTAGATTAGTTAGAAAGTGGTGTGTAAAAGAGAAGTGAAGTACTCTCGAGATATGACAGTGTGGTGTGTAAAATTTTTAGTCCCAAAAGATTTTACTTTACTTTTATTTTAGAATAGAAAAAAAAATATACCCCTTAAATGCAACTAATGCGTAGAAAAAAGTATAGCGAAACACTGTCGAAATCTGAGAAAAGTATAGTATGTGTGAACCCTTTAGTCCCAGAAGAATTTACACTAATATATGCATATGTTACTGAAATAACTAACATATATTTTTTAATCAGGAAAAATGTTCGATCATTATGTCGACCGTAGTTGGATGTATAAAATTAGGACTGGAACGAAAGGTCAGAGAAAATACATTTCTACAACGGTGTAAACGAATTTATTAGATTCATAGCATCTTGCTAAACGGCCTCAGAATTTCGAAGTTGTAATCTTTGTATGAAAGCTAAAAGGTTGGCCTCAGCCTTCGAGATTCATCCGTGGATCTTCGAAGTACCGTTACCGCAAATGCAATCAATCAAACTCAACCACACTTACCTCTGAGCTTGAGGGAAAATACCTCAAGTCCGGCAGACATAGCACAACCTACCTTATACGCTCTGGTGTACTTGGGAGTTTGTCTATTGCCATCATTTTATTCGAACTCCGCACGACCTAAGTTTCTCAAGAGTGGAGTTTTGACCAACCCGAATTTAAGTGTGGCGCCGAGTCATACTACATGAGTACAACACCCGAAAAGTGTAGAAGAACACGAGCACTTAGAATGACTATCTCCATCGACGCAGTGATCTCTGAGGTCGTCGTCGAAGAAATCGGTTTTCGAATCACTCCTAACCATGTCTCTATCATGAGGGCAGAACGAGAGTAAAAAGAAACCCCTTTTCTCTAACGATCACCGCCTTTTCCCTGTCGTCATGTCCATGCCTCCACCTGAGCTCTGGCCACAACCGGGGGCACGTCGGGGAGCACTACCGGAGGCACACCCGAAAGCGGGCCCGGAGGGCACCATTCCTCCACCAATTCCCGCTATTGTCTCCATTGACGTAATGGTCTTCAAGGTCATCGTTGAAGAATCCGGATTGCAAACTACCCCCAATCTTGTCTTCCACATCGCGGACGAAACAAAAGTAAAAATGTAAACCCTCTTCTACAACAAAAAAACTCCTCTTTGCTACCGTTATAGCCTTTCGTCTACACCCGAGCTCTAACCACCTCCTAGTCAACTAGGGGCACATCGGAAAGCACAACCGGAGGCATATAGAAAGAAGGCTCTGGAGCACTACATCTTCACCAGTTCTTGCATCCTCACTACTATCATCTTCTCTGTGACCTACGGAGCAACCTTTTTTGTAGCCACCCGGATTCCGATAGACCGAATTTCTTTCAAAATTCTAATCCATCAAAACTTGTGTTGGTTGCTCTGGTATCCTGCAGAAAAGGTTAGAGATACAAAATATATCAGAGCTCGGAAAATATCCCATAGCGGAATGGATAAAATATAATATAATCAAAATATACCCTTACCAAAAATATAATACTGCCTAACCAATATCCAAAGTTATCATTTCTCTGCCACAAATCTAACTTGCGAGTATGTTATGAGGAGGGGGTCAGAACACAATTTCTGGTGACTGGATTTAAACTTTACATTTTGGATAACTTACATATACCGTTTGGTTACATTTTCTTATTTATTAGGTTACTTACACTAATAACACTCAAGGCTTACACACACGTCATACGCATATACTCCCCAGTAGATTAACCTAATACAATATATATATAGCTACCCCCAATATTAAGGTACGCCCTATGGTACCCCACTCGCACGGTCTCTGCCGTAACGCCATAGAAATATATGCAGTCCCTCATCCTACGCCTGAACGACTTACAGATCTTTGTATAACCATACTACGTTCCGCATAGAACCGCCATCGCCATGCTAAGTAAGTGTGCGGACTGCCACCTTCGAGCGAATCAGATTCCATCACATAGTAATGCTCTAGAGTCAACGATACACCACCAGAGTAGACTTGCATGTATCTAGACTTTCTCACGTACGTTTCGTCAGTAGTACTCGATGCCTTAACCTTTACGATACACCATCCGAAAAGGGCATGCATGTATCCACACGTATTATCTACTGTGCATCGAGTTCCGTAACAGAGCTATATCAGAAACACGGAACTCGGTCGGGATCTTTTCCAGATATCTGTATACACAGATACCATGGTCTGCATTTTCAGTGGCTACGGTCCCACCGACCCCTCCCTCAACTAGTGAAAGACAAACAGAACTAAGAGCTAGTGATGTGGCCCAGAACAACAACAAACATCATCCTAATTGGCCTATCCCGCAACCAAATCCTTGATAGTGAAAGGTCGATGGTTTGTAGGTTTAACTCTCCGTCATTCCGCATCACGCGGACTATCGATGACTCGTACTCGACGATTACTATCAATCAGATGGTTAGACCCGCCTAAGGAAAACAGATAAGATGGTCATAACTCTCCTAGTCACAAGGCAACAAGTTCATCGAATCACCTCTGGCCACCCTACAGCCTTCTGACTGCCCCTTATTGTGGCAGTCAAGGTATACTCACTGGTTAGTAGCGCGCAGACCTAACCTTTGCGAGCACAGCTTAAACGTTGTCACTGCGCAGAGGACTACCAGGAGTATCCTCCACATCTCAGGAAGCCGCGTGCTTCCTCTACTAGTCCTTCAGAGCCAGCAGAATAATCAAATGGACATGCACTCCTTTCGTGCCACATGACACCACAACGATCTACCCCGTTGGGTTACTCACCTTCAGACGTACGTACTGGTCCAAGCGCCTCGGGTTAATGTGTTATTAGACCCTATTTTTAATCATTTAATTACGCACTTGCTCTAGCTTATCAAATTTCCAGTTAACTTGGTTATTTCAAGTCATATTGACTTCTTGTTCAAGCTACCAAGTTCCTCTTGCTTATTAATTTCAGTTATATAACTTAACCCATTTAATTTCATTAATAAGCTTTTACCATTTTATTCTTATCAGCAGATTTCAGATTCTCAAGTTTACAGATAACATGTTCTTCTTATCAGAAAGATTCAGATTCTCAAGTTTACAGATTACTTAATGTATAATCAAGTACAACTTATTGCATTTCATAAGTTTTCCCCTTTTTATCTACTTATTACAAACAACAGGTTTCAAGTTTCCAAATTTACATATTACTTAATTTATAATTAAGTACAACTTATCTCATTACATAAGTTATCACATTCCCTCTGTCGTTTATTATAACCTAAGTTATAATTTTCGCTTGTCCCTAGGACAAGCCTACCTATTATCTTTCTTTTTTCCCTTTCAGGTTTATTCATAACAGGTTATTATCATTCACCATTGTTACCAATTCTTTTACTGTTGTACTTTCATTCATTTACATTAATTAAAATCGATGCCATTTATTCTATCCTTTTATATACATACATTCATATATATGTTTATGTACCAGACCTCTCACATTAAGCCTACCACTTGTGGATGTAGGATTTGTCGGGCGGTTCCAGGTAGACTTCTACCACAAGTTGGACTTAACCTCGTGTCTTAGTGTCCTTATATGTATGTTTACACACCAGACCTCTCACATTAAATTAACCACTTGTGGATATTGGATTTGCTAGGCGGTTCTGGGTAGACTTCTGCCACAAGTTGAATTTAACCTCGTGTCTAAATGCGGTTACAATTTTCTATTTACTGTAAATTTTGGCATATTCATTCTTACAAATTTTACTGTAATTCTTATTTACAATCTTTTGGCACAATAATTTTCTTAACAAATGTTCATTGTGAATTTCATAATTGCAGTGTTCACGGAAATTCCCAATTCAGACAGGTGATTAATGAAAATAGGCTTTTATATAACGCCAACAGATTAAATAGGTTAAGTATTACAGGTTAACGGGTCTATATAACCCCCAGCAGATTAAACATCTTTACTTAACCCCACAGGTTTAACAGATTCTACAGGTTACTTATAGTTTCATTAACATGTTCCACTTAATCTTGAATTAAGCCTACAGATTTACATGTTCATACAATCCCAAATTTCCAGTCATATTCCACGGTACTTAATTTCAACAGATTTCAAAATGTTAATCATTTAAACATTTCAGTAGGTTTATAGTTCAACATATTCATCATTTCAGCAGATTACAGCAAGTTAGACATTTCAGCAGATTTATTATACATATTAACGGGGAATGCCAAACGATAAATATACCATTATAAAAAAGGCATAACTTAAATCCACTCACCTAATAGCTTTCCAATTCATGAATCTAGTCCAGACCTAGCATTCCATGGCTTCCCTAACTGAATCTAAAACTTCAAACAGAATTCTGAACACCATTTGCAGATATACATTCTTTTCCTCCATATCTTGAATCAGAATTTTCTTAGACTAATTATTCTATTTTCTGAAGAGATTTGAGGAGGGAGAAGAAAGGCAGAGTCTAGACAACCTCTCTGAAAATATGAGATTTAAGTTAGGCTCTACTAGCCTATTTATAGGTGTTCATGAAAGCTCTGAACCATCGAATTCAAACAAATCAAATCCGAACCGCACACAACCTCAGTAAAACGTCAGAAAAATGCACTGCACAAGGTTGGGTCGATCAATCTACCCCTATGGGTTAACCCAAAGGGATGGGTCGAACCACCTAACACCATGGGTCGACCAGACCTTGCATGAGTCGACCCATAGGTCGACCCGAGCAAAAGATGGGTCCTCCCATACGTGTTGTCTTCAGATTTGAATTAATTTGAATTTATTCATATATAATCTTCTTATATAAATACAAACTTCTAAGGTTCATAACTTATTTATATGTTATCCATTTTACGCAAACTTGGGGTCTATTTGAACCAGAATTCTAAGACGAACGCAACGGTACTACCGGTTTTATCTAATTTAGAATATTAAATTAAGTTATCCCCAATTTATTTTCTTTAACTAAAAATGTGGGGTGTTACATTTTGCTAGTGAACCCACCACGTAGAGATGATGGTGTAAAATAAAAGTCTTGGCAACGCAAAAGTCTCCTTCGGCCACCCTTAAGGCCAAAACTTCCTACAAACAGACATTCCAAGATGCGATGACAACCTTTAGTTCATAATTAAAGCTAATGTCGTCATTGACTGCAGAAGCAACGCTTGGATCGAATCGCAGTTATGAAATGATTGAATCACGAGTCAAATCCTAGAATTGAAAATTCAATCATATGTCCGCATTTTATGTGCATATCCGAGTGATCAGTTCAGGCAAGTTCGCTTCTCGAGCGTCATACCAATCGGCTATGTTACATTCGTTTTCAATTACAATCCAATCGCATGATGCTCGTGACGATCCAAGCTTGTAAATTCGAACTCGGGATCGAAGAAAATAACTCAACTTCAGACTCTCGGAAAAATAGAAAAATTTGGCTGAGTCCCTTAGATGCGAAACTAAAGTTTGTATCCCTACGAACTTGCCAGAGATTCTTGTGTTTTCCCGGTTTAACTTCGAATTCCCGAAGTCTCAAAACAACTCCAACATACTTAAGTTTGTAGCGTAATGACAAGCTAATTTACATAAGTACAGTGATAGAAAAATTAAAGAGTGCTTGAACCCTTAGCTAGACATGCGATGTAAGCAGAGTCAACAAACTTTCATTCACAAACCAAAATACGTCTATTTACTAGCAACACGATATATATCAAAACCACATCATGTCTCTAAAAAGCGAGCGCAATAATTACATATCATGTTGGTCTACCAAACCCAAAAACTTATTTACAACAATCATCTGTACGATCCATCCTTCTTCTTCCTCATCTTCTCATATTCAGCCTTGAGCAACTCGTCTATCTTCTTCCTCTTCCTATTTTGCTCCCCGCTTCCACCGGATCCTTTCAACTCCTTCAGCGGAATTGGAGAGGGACAAAGCCTGAACTTGTATCCACTAGTCAGGAATGTAGGAAAGACATGTACTTCTTCTCCCGTAGTATATATGGTCTCAGAATGGGGAAAGAGTGGCTTCAACGATAGCCCTTGAAGTTTGCATCTTCTCAGCCTCCTTCTTAGCTTTCCTGGCCTCATTCTAGGATTTCTTCTTCGCCTACTGCTCGGCCTTTATTTTCGCTTCTCCTGATCCTTTAACCTCCTTAGTTCCTCCTTGGCTGTCTTTTGTGATGCCTTGTTTTCCGCTTTCTTTCGAGCCTCCTCCTGATTCTTTGCTTAAGGCTATTCCTCTCCTTTTACCCTCTCCTCCTCCTAACCTTTTAGCCTCTCCTCCTCATCATCCTTCCTCTTCACTTCCCCCACCTTGGACTCCATCAGCAGCTGGGATTTCTGTTATTTGGCTTGTTCGTGCATAGTCCACCCACCTGCCTCCGTTAGTTCGTCCACTTAAGGATCTGCTTCCTGTTTTCCCTTCTCCTTCGGAAAAAGTTTATTAAAAGCTTCCTTCTCTCCCTATCTCTAGGTCGAGGTCCTCAAGTTGGCCAAACTCATATTCCATTTACCTCTTAAAGGACATTACATCAAATCTTGACCTGACAATCGTTGTCGTTTCAGTCCCGGCTATCGTCTCTGCTTCAAAGGTACCTGCGCACTGAGGAGAAAGACAAGTCAGCTTACTTCCACTTCATGCTATCATCTTTTCGAATACCGACGAGTATGTGGGCATACCTCCTAGCATTTGTTGTATGGCTCCAGTTGACACTAACCCTTAGAAGATTTGCGAAAGGAAACCTGTAGCACTCAGCCTCGGATGATTCTGATCATACTCTATAACAACCGAGGTTGATGTGCAAGGGCCACTAGTGGAATCAGAAGGAATGACTTATTACTGTTAGGAAGCAGCCTCCTGGGAAACTACGATGTTGTCAGTTACAATTGCTTTCTCCTTTTAACAGCACGTCTTTCCGCCCCCTCTGCCTCGGCGTCTTCCTCAAACATTCATCTTCCTTCCACCAACACCTGATGTTCCTCCTCTATCAAGCATTGGTCATCGCCTCATCCAACATATCCACCTCTTAGGCAGTAGCCTCGTCCTCAACTACCTTTTCCTAAATCAAAATGAGATTCTACGCGTAGATACTGACCCATGAGAGTCCAAAGTGTTGAAGTGTATTAACATATAAGCCCAGAACCGCCGGCTCCATGTCTCTCTCTACCTCCTTTTAGGATCTCATGACTTAGGACCTGTGCTCTTAAAGTTAAGCCTCGTACTTGGCCTTGACATCATTAGACTGGCTAAGCACTTCCATGTTTGATGCTTCTACTGCCTCTTTCTCCTTTCTGGCCTATTCGAGCTCAACCCGATTTGATGCAAGTCCATGCATGAGCTCCTCGTTCTCCTTCATCAGGCATTAAGTTGCTTCGCTCTCCTTTTGGAGTCTTTCATTTTCCTCCATTAATGCTTGGTTGTCCAGCCTGAGCCACTGCACTTCTTCTTCTCTTTTTGCAACCGAGGATTCCCTTCAGATATAGCTTTGTTGTCCTTCTCCAGCGTGGTGGCTCCATCTTTGTTGCACTTCTTCTTTTACCCTTCTAGCTCCCTCTTTAGCCCATTTGTTCCAGCAATATAGAGTTAGAACATAAAAGTGCTACTCGAATACGTGGAAATAGACGTTAACCAAAGTTTTATCTTACTCATTTTAACATCCTTATTTTTTATGCTCTCCTATTCGGCCTTGACTTCGGGATGTAATCCTTGAACCTCTGCATTCTTATAGAAAATCGGCTCAGAGAGTCTCTTTACATACTTGTATAACTCTCGATATTGGTGGAAGATGTCATATATATGGGACCGCAAATCCTCATCGATATGACGCGAGATATGATGCATATCGAGTACGTCGGAATGACTTTAAATCGTTAGAATTAAGTTCTGAAAAATCAGTTCGTATATAGAATTAATCTTTCCATTAAAACCTAGTTGTCACTGGACCAGAACAGATATAGGTCGATCTAGGGGTCGACCACCCTGGTCGACCTGGCTCTAGTGGGGTCGGGTGATTAATGATAGGAATTATTATATTTGTTTATATTATTTATTTTCCTTTCGTAAATTCTTTATACGGGCTGCGTTCATGAAATTCAAAACCTTATTATTGACCAAAATTCCGTTACAAGCGCAATGGTGCAAGTTTCATAACATCGTTTGCTCAAATTACATTTTTGTAACCCAATTAATTAATAATTAAATTTATGCCAAATTTTGGCACGTCGAGTTCTTCTCTCTTTAAGAATTTCTTTTCCCGAAATTTTACCATTGATTGAGTTTTGATATTAGCAACTAATTATCCTAAATTACAGGACCAGTTTGTGTATAACTTATTTTGCAACCAATTCTATGCAAGTGTATAGTGTACATAATGAGTCGTCATCATAAACATATGCATACATAATGATTCCAAATCAGATACTACTTTATGGATATATTTTCTTTTTAAAACATTTCTTAAAACATGATGCAAGCATCCTAAAATATGCTGCCAGTTCTACATCTATACAACTTTTGAAGAACATTTTATGACCAAAACCTTTACATGACTATGGATTGAAATATGCAGCAATCAATTTTGCATCCAAATCATGACAACCAAAATGATAATGCTTTTAAATTCTCTTTCTAACTATTTATTTTATGCCCAAAAAGGATTTTTAGTCAGGATTTCAGCATTCTTACTACTTCAAAAATTTCCAATTTCCATATAGAGTGGAATTTACCTCGCCTGTCCCTAATTGCTCCAAAATTTTCATTTATAATTTGCGTAAGGAGGCTAAAATTTAAGCTCTAGAACGTAAATGAGTTTAATAATAACTCATGCACATCGTCGATAAGGTACAGAAATAGCGTTCCAAGGCTAAAATGGTCTCTCCCTTGTAACGTTTTTTTATTATATCCATGACCCTAATGCATCCCTAAAATTATAACAACCCGAATTCCAATAGACCGAATTTCTTCCAAAATTCTAATCCATCGAAACTCGTGTTGGTTGCTTTGGTATCCTGTAGAAAAAAAATAGAGATATAAAATATATCAGAGCACAGAAAATATCTCACAGCGGAATGGATAAAATATAATATAATCAAAATATAGCCTTACGCAAAATATAATACTGCCTAACCAATATCCAAAGCTATTATATCTCTGCCACAAGTCTAACCTGCGAGTATGTGATGAGGAGGGGGTCAGAACACAAGTTCTGGTGATTGGATTTAAACTATACAATTTGGATAACCGTACATATACCGTTCAATCACATTTTCTTATTTATAGGTTACTTGGGTCAACATCACTCAAGGCTTACACACACGTCATACCCATCTACTTCCCAGTGGATTAACCTAATACAGTATATATGTAGCTACCTCCATAAATATTGAGGTACACCCCATGGTACCCCACTAGCAAGGTCTCTACTGTATTGTCACATAAATGTACGCAGTCCCTCATCCTACGCCAGAGTGACGTACGAATCTCTATATAACAATGTTACGTTCCGCATATATCCGTCATTACTATGCTATGTAAGCGTATGGACTGCCACCTTCGATCGAATCAGATTCCATCACAGAGTAATGCCCTCAAGTCTACGATACACCACCCAAAGCAGACATGCATGCATCTAGACTTTCCCACGTACGTATCATCAATCAACGATGCCTTAACCACACATAACCTCTAATGTGCACCGATTTCCATGGCAGGGTTGTACAAGAAACACAGAACTCGGTTGGGAGCTTTTCCATATCTGTACAGGCCCGCCTTTAAGAGCCTCAAAGTACAGATATCCTTCAGCTCTATATTTCATGGTGGTTATGGCCCTACCTCGGCCCCTCCCTCAACTAGTAAAGACTACAAGAGCTAAGCGACTTGCCCCTAACAAACAATCTAAACATCCAGTCGGCCTCTCTCCTTAACCACCATGCCTCGATAGCGAAAGGTGGATGGCGCCTTGGGTTTATCTCTAGTTTTTTCATATCCCACTAGCTGCCGATGACGGGTACCCGACGATCTCTATCCTTGTTGGTCGTGGCCCCTACCTCCCCGTTGAGGCGATCGCCGAATCACCCTAGTGTCACCTCGTCACAACTTTCTGACTGCAAAGCTACTTTTGCAGTCAAGGTTACTCACCAGGTAGTTACGCGCAGACCCAACCTCTGTGAGCACAGCCCGAACAATGCACCACCACATAGGACTACTAGGGGCACCATCCACGTCTAAGGAAGCCGCGTGCTTCCCCTTCCAATGCTTCGAACCCGATAGAATGATCAGATGAATGTGCGCTCCTCTCATGCCTCATGACACCACGATGATTAACCCCGTTGGGTTATTCACCCTCAAACATATAAACTGGTCCAAGCGCCTTAGTTTAATGTGTTATTAGACCCTATGTATAAACATTCAATTTTGTGCTTGCTCTATCTTATCGGGTTCACATTTAACTTGGTTATTCCCATTCATATTGACTTCTTATTCAAGTTACCAAGTTCCTCTTGCTTATTAATTTTGGTCACACAACTAACCCCATTTAAGTTTATTAATAATCCCACAACATGTTATTCTCTAGATTGCGATCCAAGGTCTGTAATCCACAATCCCTTTATATTCTTGTTTGATTTCATAGTTACAATAACATGTTCTACTTAATATGTAATTAAGTATATCTCAATTGACATGTTTTCTGTTTAACATGTCACTTATTATTTATGATTAAATGTAACTTATTTCATTTCATAAGTTTGCCTCATTCTTTCCTATTTAATTACAATTCCATCTTACACTGTCACTACAACTTATCTTTGTTTACTTATTAATTTAGTTCTATTAACTAAGGTTCACTAATAAGTCTCCTTTCCGTTTATTATAACCTATGTTATAATTTCCACTTGTCCCTAGGACAAGCCTTAACATGTTAGTCTTATCAGCAGATTTCATATTTCCAAGTTTACGGATTACTTAATTTGTAATTAAGTACAACTTCTTACATTTCATAAATTTCCCCTTTTTTCTCTACTTATTACAAACAACTGATTTAAGGTTTTCCCCGTTTACTGATTACTTAATTTACAATTAAGTACCACTTATCTCATTACACAAATTATCTCATTTTCTTACTAGTTTATTATAACCTAAGTTATAATCTCCACTTGTCCCTAGGACAAGTCTACCTATTATATAACATTCTCATTAATGTAATTAATTATAATAGGTTATTATCATTCCCCGTTCATTCCACTTCTTTTACTGTTGTAACTATCTTTCGTTCATTTCCTTATTCATTTCCATTAATCACAATTAGTGTCATTTATCTCTATCCTTTTATATTCATATGCTTATGTACTAGGCCTCTCACATTAAGCCTACCACTTGTGGATGTTGGATTTGCCGAGCGGCTCCAGGCAGACTTGTTCCACAAGTTGACTTAACCTTGTGTCTTAGCACTATTACATGTTTTATTTACACACTTGACCCATCACATAAAATTAACAACTTGTGGATGCTGGATTTGCCGGGCGGTTCCAAGCAGACTTCTACCAAAAGTTGAATTTAACCTCGTGTCTAAATCTAGTTACAGTTTTATATTTACTATAAATTTAGGCGTGTCCATTCGTTCGAATTAATCTATATTTTACATGTCATCATATTAAGCCCATATTATGTCGCATGTTCTTCCTAACATGTAATTAATTTCATCTCAAAATAAAATGTGATCGTCAAATCATGTAATTATTCTAATTTAACATGTAATTATTCCAATTTCTATAATTAAGGGTTCAAGTATATAAATGTCACAAGTTAACATGAAATTAGAACAATAGTAATCTCTACACATATTTTAACAAGTTTACATTTCGACATGTGAACATTTGAGCATATTAAACGTTTCAACATATGAATTTCCTACATATTAATATTTTAACATATTAATATATCAATATGTCATATTAGCATTTCAACACTTTTAATCATTCTAGCAGATTTACATTACAGATTAACGGGGAATGTTAAACGATAATACATCATTATCAAAAATGATATAACATAAATCCACTCACCTAATATGCTTTCCAAATTCTGAATCTGGTCTAATTCTAGTATTCCATGGTCCTCCTAACTGAATTTCGAACTTAGCAACCATGGATCCACATTCCTTACTAAAAGAAAAAGGGAAGAAAAAGGAGAAAATTGGAATAGACCATATCTAAGAAACTAGCTTATTTCGAATAAGATTCTTTACACCTTCTTATTGATATTCATTCTTTTCCTCCAGATCTTGATTCATAATTTTCCTAAACTAATTATTCTATTTTTTTATTTTTATTTCTGAAGAGATTTGAGGAGGTGGAAGAATGACAGAGCTCATACGTTGTCGCAGAGAATATGAGATTTAGGCTAGGCTCTGCTAGCCTATTTATAGACGTTCATGATCTTATCGTACATGCAGCGCTGAGTCAGCATTGAACTCAGCTAAGAAAATAATCCAGGTTCGCAGGTGGATCTTGCCGGACCTGGGGGGTGTCGACCCCCTTATCGGTCCCACGAGCTGTTTTGGCGTAAAAATTTGATTTTCGAATGTTTGAATTTCTGGAATTTATTTAACTATTATATTCACATGTAATCTTCTTATACGCATATAAATCTTCTAATGACCATTTTATGCGTATATATATGCGCACAATTTTTGTTTGGATTTCAAAATTCAAACAGTTTTGTACCGTTATTTGATTATTACTATATTATTTGATTGTAGCCTTATTTTGAACTTTATCTCTTGTATATATATATTTCTGCACATAAATACATACATACATACATATATATATATACACATATTTTTTTACTTCCTTATATGTATATTTTTCCTTATATGTACATTTATACAAATTTTCTCTTTTGAACATGTGTTATTTTTAGTCGTTCCCTTAAAACAAAAATATGACGCCGGTAGGGATTGAACTTTGTACCTCTTGTATTCAAGCCACATGCTCTAAACAATCAGACTACTAAGGCTATTATTAACACGGCTTAGAATAATGGTAATTATTGTTCTCTTCTCACTTCCCTTTTTCATGTTTGTTACAATATTTCAATTAAACCATTGCATGAATCTTTTTCTTTTATTTATCTTTTATTATTAATGCATAATATTTGTAAATCAGTGCATGCAACCAATTCTTTCTTTCTTCTAATGCATACATTACATTTTTATTTGCATTAATCTTTTCTTCTTTTTCAGTGCATGTATGCAATCACATATTATCTCTATTTTATTCTTCGTATATACATTTATGTCTGTGCATATATATATATATATGCATACACACATATGCATTATTTAATTATTAAATTGTCATAAAATGTGGGGTGTTACAGAAATCGTAAACTTAATTTCTGTTTATCTTCTCCATATTGCATAAATGACCATAAAAGTTACGATTCCCAAATAAATAGATATATGTATACAAACTTCTAACACTCCTTATATGTATACTTAATTTCTGGAAATCGTAAACTTAATTTCTGGATATATTTATTTAATATATATATATACACACACACATATAAGCTCCTTATATGTATACAAACTTCTAATGCTCATAACTTCTTCATACGGTGTCCGATTTACGCAAACCAGATGTCTATTTTGACCAGAATTTCGAGATGGACACAATGGGACAATTCGCTTTACTTGATTCTGAATATTTAATTAAGTTATTCTTATTTTATTATCTCAAGTTAAAATGCGGGGTGTTACAGATATACTCGAGCTGCTGAAATTAACGAATTATAGCAATTGAGAAAACACAAGAAAAGTGCAAACGAACCGAAACTCAGCCGGGAGGATGCTTAGAACAACGTAAACTGTTGACCGTGGTATCCACTGGTCAACAACAGGAAATAGAGCCACAGATATCAGTAGAAAATTCTGCCTTTTTTTGTAATTTGACTCAGCGCAGACGTCTGAGGACCAAGGCCAGACGTTTGAGTTGAATCATAGGCAGTGGTTTGCCTTGGCTATGACCTCCAAATCGATTTCGAATGAGCCTGGACTTCCCGTAATGACTCCTAATGTTTAGAGAGGTCACATACACTCTCTAATGCACAAAAACAACATGCATAAACACCCATTAAAGGGATTGTAAAGAATTTGATTTCAAAACACCAAAATGAGCAAATTCACGAAACTGAACCAATTCGCACAGTGCATACACAACATGTATGTGCCAAGGGAATACTTTCCAAGCATATAAGCTTGAGTTATAGATGTAAGTTCGCAAGAACACACCTTTAGCTCTAAATGGATGTTTGAATGATCTTTGAGCTAGCTTCTCTTCAAAAGATGCCTCAAGAACCTTCGATTAGTAACATGAAAAGATCCTAAGTGTTAGAATCATAGAAATAGCTCCCATAAGAATGAGAGATCGAGGCATTTGCTAAATTGAAAATCAAATAAGATAGAGAAGGTGTTAGACCAAAAAATGGTCCTAACACCCAATTGAATATGATTTGCGAAGAATAATAATCTAAAACATAGAAAATCAGGCAGAGACACGAGATTTATAATGGTTCGACGTTAACTAGCCTACGTCCACTTCATAGTTTCTCATTTCATTCCAGAATTACAATTACAATGAATACATTCGCACAATCACTCGAATATAATGAATTATTCTCTCCGAATTCATTGATTTTTATTGGAGAAGAAGGTGGTTATTGATTGAGAAATTCGGCCATGGCTTCCATTCATGAATTAAGTGTTAGAACCCCCCTCAAATGATGCGTTGTATGTGTATTTATAGGTGTAAAATCGGTTGGGATGTGTGGCCATGTGGCAACATCATGGAGGACTTTGAAAATGATGGAGAAAGTGGGGAGTGTGGATTCATTTGTGAGCTTACAAGTCTCAATCGGTCCGGGTAAATAGGCACAAGAATAGGTCTCCAATGAAGGGAAGTTGCGTGTTTCAGGCAGTTCGGTTAGGAGGCCTAGATCCGATCCGAACCGGTGTTGTTGCACCCATCCGATCCGACCCGAGCTATTCCTTATGAACCGATCCGAGCTATCCCATCCGAACTGATCCAAGCTATCCCAATCTGATCCGATCCAAGCTCTGGTTTTAGGACATATGAGAGCTTTATCCTCTAACATATGTAACCCTGATCATCTGAGTTTTGGGTGGCCTGGTCACAAAACAGGCTAACATTTTGCCCCCCAAAGTACGTCTTATCGAAGATGAGGCGTGCTTTGAATATGCCAAGCTGAATATTTTTGGAAAGTCATCCGTCCTTGAGAAGGCTTTATCAAATTATTGCACTGCTTCCATGGGTGCTAATGAGTACAAATTCTATGGGAGGATTAGTCGAAATGATCTGGTAACCATTTAAACCTCGTCGAATCAAGAGGTCTAATTCCTTCATCATAAGTCATATAGGATCGTTGGCTCCTGTGTGAGGTCGTACACGCACAAGTTAATGTCAAACGACGCTTCTTCTTATGCAAGTCAAGTGTATTACAGAGTCAGACTTTCTTTTATGTATAAGTCAATGTATGAAACAGCCATCCAAATCATAGGGTAATATCAGAATCTTTGGGCTTTGAGCTAGCATCTAGATTATTGGGACAAAATGCATCAGAATTGGCATATGAATCTGTCACTTGTGCTTGGATCTGGACTATCTCGATATCAGGATATTAATCTAGGGCTCCACAATCGCATCGAATCGTAACAATAAGGTATCCGAAAGACATTATCACTCTGGATCATTTTATAATCCCGTGATTACATACGAATTAGCACGAGATGTTGTTGGGAACGTGCAAGCCAATGGTAGGTATGATCATCACAATCCTGAGGCTGTAGAGGAGTTTATCACACTCTCAATTTGATGCAATTGCGGGTCGAGTCTTTGGATTCATGTTTGATCCGTATTCTACACATCATAGGATTGTAGAATATTTATTTCTTTCTCGTATGAAGTTGTATGGTCATGTAACTTTGGGAAACATCTATTAGAGTCATTTCCCATGTTCATGATTTTTGTCGATTTTTGAATGACCATTTTGCCCTTAGTTAGTACTGTTTTGGCCATAACTTTTGATTAGAAGGGAATTTTGACCTTAAACCACTTCCATTGGATTCGTTTGATGGTTTACCTTTCCGTAGAGTGGTCATAATAGCCAAACGGACTTACCGTTTGGGAGATATGGCTGAAATAAGGTTTGGAGGGTGAAAAACTGCTTAACTGGGCCAAATCGGGTGATTAGTGAGTAGGCCCATAACCCATTTCGGGATTAGGGTTATGGGGAGGCTGAAATGAGATAGAGGATCATTCCATTTCAGTTTTCTAGCCTCCACTTATCACCAAGGAACCCTAAAAATGGCCTCCAACCTCTAAATCACCTCCAAATCACCTTTTGGTCAAGGATTTGGCTTAGCAACCCCTAATCAAGGAAGATCTACACCAAATCAACATTGGAGCTGCTGTTTAGCATAGAGATTCACATCAAATCAGATATTTATTTCAGATCTTAGTTTATTTGTGGCTAAGGTGAGTGATTTGCATAGTTTTGCACTAATTATGGCTAATTAGGGGTGATTAGTGTTAATTAGCGAATTTAAACATGATAAAATTCTGGAAAAATGTTTATAAAATTCTGGAAAAATGTTTATAAAATTCGGAATGATGTTTTAGACCTCTGATATGAATTTGGGTTAATTTGGTTAAGTTTTGCTAATCCTATCATTAGTTTCACCCAACACGCTTAAGGGAAAATAAGGGGGTTTTGGCAATGTTTGATCCATTTTAACCTACCATATTGTTGTTTTGATGTTTGTGGTTGATTATACATGCTTCTATGACTGTATGGTATGCTTTGTGACTGATTGGAATAGTTGGAATGGTCGAAAACGCCGTCGAGAGGCGTAAACAACTCGCTGGACAAGGTGCAGGAATTCAGATCGGATAGGGGATTGAGGGTCGATCGGATCGCCCTATGGGATCGTGGGACATCACCACGAGTCGAGTCATCTCCTCCGAACCGAACCATCTACGCAAGGGCCACGAGCACCAACCGCGAACTGCTACCCGATCCGATCCACTTGTGTTTCGCATCACGATCCGAATAGAGGAAAGCAGCATCCACGAATCGATGCACTACGAGACGCCGATCCGAACCGGGGAAGCCACGAGCTGGAGGAGCGCGACCCGACCCGTATGGGGTATTCCGATCCGAACCGAGGAGAGGAGCACGATCCGAAGTAAAGAGAAAGAGGACCGCGATGACGATCCGAACCGTGGCAAGCTGGAGACCCGACCCGATCCGCCAGGGGTGATGGCGATCTGACCCGATCCAGTGAAGAAGGAGCATTCTGATCCGAACCGAACCGATGAAGACTGATAACTCGAGATGCAAAGGTAGTCCAAATGAAGGGTATTGACTCAGGATCCAGATAGGAACCAATGAGTGGACTTCATGAGTTGGACTTTGCTGCGGGACGTGTGCTAAGGAGTTGTCGACGTTCATAACTTCGATTCACCACTAAAAACGGATGATGGGCTACTTATCAGTGCAGTAGGGTCATTATGACCTGAGGGGCAAGGTGATGGTAGCAAGACTACGTTATCAGTGCAGTAGGGTCATTATGACCTGAGGGGCAAGGTGATGCGTAGTAAGACTATGAGCCAGTGCAGTGGGGTTCTTGTGACTCCATAGGGCAGAGTGGACATAGTAAGGATTAGTAAGGTTATGAGCCAGTGCAGTGGGGTTCTTGTGACTCCATGGGGCAAAGTGGACATATCAAAGGATTGTGGCTACGTTATCAGTGCAATGAAGCCATTTATGACTTCATGGGGGCAAAGTGATCGTAGCAAGGTATGTTGGGTGATCGAAGTGGTGAATATCGTATGCTTTACGCACTGAGTGAGAGATGTGAGGATGGATGCTATGTTTGATTGTTTACCATCCCTATGACATGCACACCTCCCCCACCTCCGTATCTTTACACTGTTTGATATGGTACCTTAGAGTGTTGTACAGTATGTAGTGCTAACTCTTTGGTTGCAGGTCCAGGTTCAGGTATGTTTTAGTCTACCTGTTATTGTTCACTTTAGATGCTTATCGCTCATACCAGGCTTTATGTCTGACCCAGAGTTTTATGTCTCCTCTTATTACTCTGGGTGCTCACACGAGAAGACTAGAGACAGGTTAGCTGGTGGTGCGCGAGTAGCTGATTCGGAGGCGGGCAGGAGGCTTCCACGTATGATATATATATATATATATATATATATATATATATATACACATTCTCCCTGTGTCGTTGGTGGTCGCTACTTGGGCATTAGTAGTGTACCTCCTTTATCTTACTTTTGCTTTGAGACAGTTTGAAAGTTGTAATAAGCTGTATTTTGGATTTCCGCTGCTATGATGTTTAGTTCTGATTTTCAGCTTATGCACTGTCTCTCCTGTTTTATGTCAAGTATGTTATTATTATATTTTGTTCTATGCGCTGTGAGACATTCTACAGGTTCTTTGTATGTTCATTTCCTTCTTCCCTTTCCTTCTCACGACCCGTTCCGTGCTAACTGGACATGTGTACAGCGCACTTTTGGAGTAAATGCCGGTTGGTGCGGGGCGGGCCGTCACACTTGGTATCAGAGCTCTAGGTTGCGTAGTTAACCTAGGGAAAGACACTAGGGAGAGTTAGTACGTATATGAGAGCGCGTATTTGTAAATTACTTTGGTTTTCAAAAGCTATGTAAATATATACTATTAGTAGTATAAGAATGAAGTCGCACTGCACTAGCACCACTATGGGGTCGTTAATCGTTTCCCTTTTTCAGATTTACGATGAGCCGAGACACGAGGGGTGCTGGTAGAGGGACCAACCAAGGGAATGCCGCTGACATGAGGGTGATGTTTACTAATCTCATGAGAGCCATGCTTAGAGAAGTGCAAGGGGCAGTTCCCAATCCCGGAGTTGGTGTTGGCCCAGTAGTGCAGGCGCCTAGGGTCGATTTCGCCAAGTTGTGCAAGGATTACACTAATCTTGGTGGAAAGTCGTTCCACGGAACGGAGTCGGCCACATATGTTCAAGATTGGATGGATAGCTGTGATCGTATCTTTGATGACTTGGGTCTTGAGGATGCGATGAAGAGAAGGCTAGCGTCTCGTTAGCTGCAAGGGCGAGCGATGAATTGGTGGAATGCCATTAGAACAGCTACTCCAGAGGACCAGGTTACTTGGGATCAGTTCAAGGCTCGCTTTAGCGAGAAGTTCATTCCAGCTGCCCAGAAGTCAGTGTTGTTTAAGAGGTTCTTGGAACTTAAGCAGAACGGAAGGGCAGTTTCTGATTATATTGCTGAGTTCGACACTTTGTCGAAGTATGGACTGTCTCTCATTGATACTCATGAAAAGAAGAATGAGAAGTTCATTACTGGTTTGGATGGATACTTGGGGGAAAGGCTTATCAACCACATCGATGAGACTTTTGAATCGATCGTGGGGAAATCTTTGAGATCCGAGAGTCTTTACCCTAAGTCAAAGACTGAGGCTGCATCTGCAGAAGGGCCAAAGCCGCAAGCAGGCGGTGGAGGCAAGAATAACTCTCAGAATAAGAGGAAGCAGGACCAATCTAAGGGTGGCCAGAAAAAGAGCAAGAAGGATGTTGAGTGCTTCAGCAGTGGAAAGAAGGGCCATTATGCTAAAGAATGTCGGGCCAAGCCAGCGGAAAGGAAGTGCTACAACTGTGGTCAAGTGGGACATCATAAGGATAAGTGTCTGCAACCTCTTAAGGAGAAGCATATTGTGAAAGCATATGTTATTGATGCTGTTCCTTCTTCGTCGAATGCCCCAACTGCGGCGGAGAAAGGAAAGAACGTTGTTATTCAAGGTATGCTTTCTATTTATGATGTACCAGTTCGAGTTTTGTTTGATACTGGGGCTTCCCGTTCCTTCATATCTAGTGACCTGGTAGATAGGTTGGGACTGGAACCCGAGATAGTCGATAGACCATTGGTTTTGACGAACCCGATTGGTGGTTCGACTAGCCTTAGTATGATTTGCAGGAATTTGGTCTTATCGAGTCATGGATGTATGTTTGTTTGTGATTGCTTTGTTTTGGGCTTTACTGGGTATGACATTATATTGGGAGTCGATTGGCTCCAAAGATACGGGGTGGTGGTAGACTGTGAGGGCTTTTTGGTGACAGTGAGGGCGGATGATGGGCGGAGGGTAGTGTTTGATAGTCTACCTAGTGATGGGGTTATGGCTAGTTTTGTAAATTCCCTCGACATCCCGTAGGATGAGTTGTCAGATGTGCCCGTGGTTGGCCAGTATCCGGACGTCTTCGAGGAGGTGACCAGGCTTCCACCACACCGAGAGATTGAGTTCCGTATTGATTTAGTGAAAGATGCCAGACCTATAGTGATGCCACTTCGTCGTATGGCACCAAGGGAGCAGCGAGAGCTCGGGGTGCAAGTCAGCAATCTTTTGAAGAAGGGATTTATTAGAAGGAGTGTCTCCGAGTGGGGAGCACCAGTTGTGTTTGCCACTAAGGCAGATGGTTCCCTTCGTTTGTGTGTGGACTATCGCGAGTTGAATAAGGTGACGAGGAAGAATAAGTATCCTCTACCGCGGATAGATGATTTGTTTGATCAACTGGAACGAGCAAGAGTGTTCTCCCAGTTGGACCTCGCGACAGGATTTCATCAGCTTCGAGTAGCGGATGAGAGTGTTCCGAAAACGGCATTTAGGACGCCGTCTGGATTTTATGAGTGGTTGGTCATGCCATTTGGGTTGACCAATGCACCAGCCTATTTTGTAGATCTCATGAATCGAGTATTCAGAGATCAGTTGAATAAGTTTGTTCTTGTGTTCGTGGATGATATCCTTGTTTACTCAAGGACAGAGGAGGAACACAAGGGACACTTGAGGATAGTGATGGAGGTGTTGAGGAAACACCAATTGAAAGCGAAATTCTCTAAGTGTCATTTTTGGAGAAGGGAAGTAAGATTCTTGGGTCATGTTGTTTCAGAGAGTGGTATTGCCGTGGACCCCGCGAAGGTGGCTACGGTACAGGATTGGCCTACACCCAAGAATGTAACAGATGTGAGAAGTTTCTTGGGATTAGCTGGATATTATCGTAAGTTTATCCATGACTTCTCCAAGATAGCAGCACCGTTGACTCAATTGACTAAGAAGAATCAGTCCTTCGTCTGGGACGAAGTGTGTGAGGATGCCTTCAAGAGTCTAAAGGAGAAGTTGACGTGTGCGCCAGTGTTAGTCATTCCTAAAGGGAATGAAGAGATGACGGTATACACGGATGCTTGTTTCACCGGACTGGGTGCAGTATTGATGCAAGGAGGTAGGGTTGTAGCTTATGCTAGTCGACAGCTAAAGCCGCATGAGAAGAAGTATCCTACCCATGATTTGGAATTGGTAGCAATTGTATTTGCGCTGAAGATGTGGAGACACTATCTCTTGGGAGGAAGATTTGAGTTGTTTACCGATCATAAATCGTTAAAGTATCTCTTCTCTCAGAAAGATCTGAATCTCCGTCAGCAGAGATGGTTAGAGTTCTTGGCTTCGTATGATTTTGATATCGCATACACACCTGGGAAAGGTAATGCGGTAGCCGATGCCTTGAGTAGGAGACATGCCTGCTTAGGGGCAATGTTTCTTGAGTGGAAGCAACTGGAGTATATCGCGGGGTTTGATTTCAGACCAAAGTGCGAATTGGATCCAGTTATGCTAGCTAGTTTGACGATCAGACCCACTTTGATAGAGCGGATTGGTTCTAGCCAGAGGGACGATCCTAATCTATTAGAAATCATCTCCAAGTTAAAGATGAACATCGACGGTGAGGAGATGAATGTGTATGGGCTTGATCGAGATGGATGGCTTAGAAGGAATGGAAGGCTAGTTGTACCCAACGTAAATGGTTTGAGGGATGAAGTGCTTAGAGAATGTCATCACTCAAAACTGACTATACATCCCGGTGGTAATAAGATGTATCGAGACATGAGACAGACTTACTACTGGGAAGGGATGAAAAGAGACGTTGGGAAGTTTATATCCAAATGCATGAATTGCCAGCTAGTTAAAGCCGAGCAAAAGATGCCTAGTGGGTTGTTGCAACCATTAGAGATTCCCGA
The DNA here is from genome assembly GCA_030737875.1 of Allium sativum. Taxonomy (NCBI): domain Eukaryota; kingdom Viridiplantae; phylum Streptophyta; class Magnoliopsida; order Asparagales; family Amaryllidaceae; genus Allium; species Allium sativum. Next base: position 846,993,331 of record CM060922.1, on the reverse strand, counting down.
ATGGAAATGGGGACAAGTCTCGATGGATTTCATCGATGGTTTACCAAGGACTAGATCGGGATATGATAGCATTTGGGTAATTGTGGATCGATTGACTAAGAGCGCAAGATTTATACCAGTCATATCGACCAGAACGGCAGCCAAGTTGGCAGAACTGTATATGAAGTGGGTAGTAAGATTTCATGGAGTACCCAAAAGCATTGCGAGTGACCGAGACCCGTTGTTCACTAGTGGGTTTTGGAAGAGCTTACAAGAGGCTCTAGGGTCAGGATTACATCTCAGTACCGCATATCATCCTCAGACCGACGGTCAGACGGAGAGGGTGAATCGTATATTTGAAGATCTCTTGAGAGCTTGTATATTGGACTTTGGTGGATCATGGGATGACCATTTGCATCTAGTAGAGTTTGCATATAATAATAACTACCAATCCAGTATCGGTATGGCTCCATATGAAGCTTTGTACGGAAGACCGTGCAACTCACCATCATGTTGGATAGAGACTGGCGAGAAGTTTGTGCTTGGACCAGATGTGGTGAGAGAAACTTCGGATAAGATTAAGATCATTCAGCAACGAATGAAAGCTGCCCAATATAGGCAGAAGAGCTATGCTGATAAGAGGAGAAGAGACTTGAAATTCTCCGTTGGCGACTTGGTGTTTGTCAAGATCTCTCCGTTGAAAAGCGTGATACGATTTGGCAGGAGAGGCAAATTAGCACCAAGATTTGTTAGCCCATTCCCTGTTCTTGAACTAGTCGGGAATTTGGCATATAGAGTTGGCTTACCAGAGAAAATGGCGGGAGTTCATAATGTATTTCATGTTTCCCAACTAAGGAAGTTCGTTCACGACTCAGATATGACTATTTCACCTGATCAGTTAGAGGACTTCGAAGCAGAACCCGAGGCGGTTGGGAACCGCAAGCCGATTCGTATTGTGGGGCACGATACGAAGCAACTTCGAAGGAAGGCGGTGAAGCTAGTCAAGGTTCAGTGGGGCGAGGACGAGAATGATTGTACTTGGGAGACAGAGGAGAACATTAGGAAGGCATACCCAGAACTCTTTGCCTGGTAAGATTTACTTTATGATTTAGTTATTCCGCATGCTAGGATAGACTTATTTTGCTTGTTTGCATGTTTGATTGTTGTTTTATGATTGATAGGCATGCAGGACCTTTGTGTGTGCTTTGATTAGGGAATTTCGGGGGCGAAATTTCTTAAGGGGGGGAGAGTGTAACGACCCGTATTCTACACATCATAGGATTGTAGAATATTTATTTCTTTCCCGTATGAAGTTGTATGGTAATGTAACTTTGGGAAACATCTATTAGAGTCATTTCCCATGTTCATGATTTTTGTCGATTTTAAATGACCATTTTGCCCTTAGTTAGTACTGTTTTGGCCATAACTTTTGATTGGAAGGGAATTTTGACCTGAAACCACTTCCATTGGATTCGTTTGATGGTTTACCTTTCCGTAGAGTGGTCATAATAGCCAAACGGACTTACCGTTTGGGAGATATGGCTGAAATAAGGTTTGAAGGGTGAAAAACTTCTTAACCGGGCCAAATCGGGTGATTAGTGAGTAGGCCCATAACCCATTTCGGGATTAGGGTTATGGGGAGGCTGAAATGAGATAGAGGATCATTCCATTTCAGTTTTCTAGCCTCCACTTATCACCAAGGAACCCTAAAAATGGCCTCCAACCTCTAAATCACCTCCAAATCACCTTTTGGTCAAGGATTTGGCTTAGCAACCCCTAATCAAGGAAGATCTACACCAAATCAACATTGGAGCTGCTGTTTATCATAGAGATTCACATCAAATCAGAGATTTATTTCAGATCTTAGTTTATTTGTGGCTAAGGTGAGTGATTTGCATAGTTTTGCACTAATTATGGCTAATTAGGGGTGATTAGTGTTAATTAGCGAATTTAAACATGATAAAATTCTGGAAAAATGTTTATAAAATTCTGGAAAAATGTTTATAAAATTCGGAATGATGTTTTAGACCTCTGATATGAATTTGGGTTAATTTGGTTAAGTTTTGCTAATCCTATCATTAGTTTCACCCAACACGCTTAAGGGAAAATAAGGGGGTTTTGGCAATGTTTGATCCATTTTAACCTACCATATTGTTGTTTTGATGTTTGTGGTTGATTATACATGCTTCTATGACTGTATGGTATGCTTTGTGACTGATTGGAATAGTTGGAATGGTCGAAAACGCCGTCAAGAGGCGTAAACAACTCGCTGGACAAGGTGCAGGAATTCAAATCGGATAGGGGATTGAGGGTCGATCGGATCGCCCTATGGGATCGTGGGACATCACCACGAGTCGAGTCATCTCCTCCGAACCGAACCATCTACGCAAGGGCCACGAGCACCAACCGCGAACTGCTACCCGATCCGATCCACTTGTGTTTCGCATCACGATCCGAATAGAGGAAAGCAACATCCACGAATCGATGCACTACGAAACGCCGATCCGAACCGGGGAAGCCACGAGCTGGAGGAGCGCGACCCGACCCGTATGGGGTATTCCGATCCGAACCGAGGAGAGGAGCACGATCCGAAGTAAAGAGAAAGAGGACCGCGATGACGATCCGAACCGTGGCAAGCTGGAGACCCGACCCGATCCGCCAGGGGTGATGGCGATCTGACCCGATCCAGTGAAGAAGGAGCATTCTGATCCGAACCGAACCGATGAAGACTGATAACCCGAGATGCAAAGGTAGTCCAAATGAAGGGTATTGACTCAGGATCCAGATAGGAACCAATGAGTGGACTTCATGAGTTGGACTTTGCTGCGGGACGTGTGCTAAGGAGTTGTCGACGTTCATAACTTCGATTCACCACTAAAAACGGATGATGGGCTACTTATCAGTGCAGTAGGGTCATTATGACCTGAGGGGCAAGGTGATGGTAGCAAGACTACGTTATCAGTGCAGTAGGGTCATTATGACCTGAGGGGCAAGGTGATGCGTAGTAAGACTATGAGCCAGTGCAGTGGGGTTCTTGTGACTCCATGGGGCAGAGTGGACATAGTAAGGATTAGTAAGGCTATGAGCCAGTGCAGTGGGGTTCTTGTGACTCCATGGGGCAAAGTGGACATAGCAAAGGATTGTGGCTACGTTATCAGTGCAATGAAGCCATTTATGACTTCATGGGGCAAAGTGATCGTAGCAAGGTATGTTGGGTGATCGAAGTGGTGAATATCGTATGCTTTACGCACTGAGTGAGAGATGTGAGGATGGATGCTATGTTTGATTGTTTACCATCCCTATGACATGCACACCTCCCCCACCTCCGTATCTTTACACTGTTTGATATGGTACCTTAGAGTGTTGTACAATATGTAGTGCTAACTCTTTGGTTGCAGGTCCAGGTTCAGGTATGTTTTAGTCTACCTGTTATTGTTCACTTTAGATGCTTATCGCTCATACCAGGATTTATGTCTGACCCAAAGTTTTATGTCTCCTCTTATTACTCTGGGTGCTCACACGAGCAGACTAGAGACAGGTTAGCTGGTGGTGCACGAGTAGCTGATTCGGAGGCGGGCAGGAGGCTTCCACGTATGATATATATATATATATACACATTCTCCCTGTGTCGTTGGTGGTCGCTACTTGGGCATTAGTAGTGTACCTCCTTTATCTTACTTTTGCTTTGAGACAGTTTGAAAGTTGTAATAAGCTGTATTTTGGATTTCCGCTGCTATGATGTTTAGTTCTGATTTTCAGCTTATGCACTGTCTCTCCTGTTTTATGTCAAGTATGTTATTATTATATTTTGTTCTATGCGCTGTGAGACATTCTACAGGTTCTTTGTATGTTCATTTCCTTCTTCCATTTCCTTCTCACGACGCGTTCCGTGCTAACTGGACATGTGTACAGCGCACTTTTGGAGTAAATGTCGGTTGGTGCGGGGCGGGCCATCACACGTTAGTTGGCTCACTTGGATGGTCGAGATGAATCATATCATATTCCAGAGATATAGTGTATATGTTCTGAATTATGCACAAAATCAGGATCATGTTCAAAGCTAGTCTGTCAGTTGCAGCTCATGCCCCCAATCTCAGTGTAAGATGAGTGAAGTCAGTGCTTATGCCCCCAGCATCGTTGGAGATTGGACTAGGTCAATCGGATATCCAGTCTTATAGCCTTTAAAATTTCTTTCTTCACATCGGGTTAGAGCTGCAGGTTTGAGACCCGTGTCGTTCCGTACTTCTTTCTTATGTCGTCAAGCATTAGAGTTGTATACGTGAATGGTCGAATAACATTCACGCTGGTATCATTCCATCTCTTTAATCAGAAAGTGAGAATTGCCTCATCGAGCGACAATGAACTTAGATACTCGATTTGCATCCGCCACGGATTGAGTAAGCTCGTCAATCATGAAAGCGAGGGAACGTTGTTAGGGAGTCATTCGGGCTCCTTCGTTCATGCTTTGGAATTATCCGAAATAGTCGTCATAGTATTGTTGAGTCTATCCCTTCTGCTTGGTTCCATTGAGCTCGACAACCAGGATTGCTAGATCGATTAATGAAATTGTTTCTTTCTGGAATTATGCATTCCTGTCAGTATTTTCTAGGGCTTTTCGTTTGTCTTGATCATTTCAGGAGTCAGATGATGCTCCATTCTTTATCATGAAAACATTGAGAACATCCATTTCAATATAGATGTCCTCTTGTTGTAGGAATTTGTCTGTCTCAGGATAGAATTCATCAACATTCCTGGGAAAATCTCATGGCATAAAGGTATTGATGTTTACTCCAGAGGTGAATCCGCTAAGGCAACTTGGTGGGCCTCAAGGCAACTTGGTGGGCCTCGTTGCAGAGAGACTTTGAAGTCTGAGTTACCCAGAATATCGGATACTGCTGCTATCAACACTATAGATGGTCCAGGTTGATCTACCGATGCCACCGCGGCATCGAATTTTTTGAGGAATGAATGCAGAGTCTCACCAAACCTTTGTTTGATTGAAGTGAGTAACATGACACTCTTGGGTCAATAGGCGTGGATCTTTGAGCTGCATTTGAGTGTGCCGCCTTTGATGAAGCATTAAATAACATTGGCAATCTGGCCTTTGTTTTTGCGGAGTCGTCGCTAATTGCCCAATTTAACGCCGGTCCCCCCAACATGAACTCTTGAAGTGGATGGAAGCTGGTCTCTCGTTTCTTGATTCCGCATATGTAATAGTCGTCAATCAGGCTTCTGTCTTTTAATTCTAGATGGTGATCCGCTACTCGAATGTATGCTGGTTGTTCTTGAGGAGCCATTCTTCTGGTTATAGTCTGGGATCTTGCGGAACTCCGATAAATGTAAACGTGCCTAAAGTTGGCGGATAGTCAAATTATGTTGCTCGAAGCTCGTATCTCGTACTCCTCATCCATGGGGATTTTACTAAATGGTAATCATCTAATCCACGTATTCTCTGAATTTATACTCCCTCAGCAAGCTGTGAGTTAGAGTTTGATACAAAATGATTTGTTCGTGTCTAGGTCATGTTAGTCTTTGGTCTCCCATCCAAGCTCTGAGGTTCGGAGTCGGGTGGCGATAAAGTCAGATTATAGTTGTCTCAAATGATCTCGTATGCCCCCTAATTTAAGAAATGGGGAACTTTATGTTGAATTTGAGTTGGATTTGACGCATTCATCTAAATTGGAGCATAGGTTGGTCGGACTCCGTTTATGTTTTCAGTGACGCTTACATTGCCGTCATTTTCATCCAAAATGCTGCAGTCAGAAGTTACATGCTGCAAATGTTTGGGAGGAGGTTGATTGCACCTTGTTTCATTCAAGGCTACATTGCCAACCTGTCCTAGGGTATCATGCGATCTGAACCATGTAATAGGGAGTGTGTGAGCCAAGTTCGTTATCGCTTGAGTTCCCACAATACTTGCTCCAGCAAGAAAGTCATAGTTGCTCAGCCTTCCATCTATCCAAGTAAAGAAGTTATCCATCATTTTTTTGTTGTTTCTAAAGAAGTTCATCTTGCCGAGAATCTGGGTTCTCAATTCTGCAATGGCACCATCCATTTCATATCTAGTCTGACATGCTGAGGGATCATCGCAAGAAGAAATCTGCTGGCATTCTTTGTTCCTAGCGCCTTCTGCACCAACATCCTCGAATGGAAGAAATTTCTATCTTCTTTCTTCTTAGCCCTTGAGTCGGAGTATCAAGCAATTCGCTTCCTTACAAGCTCGAACTCAAAGTAATAGCATGCCCCCTCATTTGGGGTGTTTCAATCAAGAAATCGGTCGAGACTAGCAAATGGACATTCACTCTGCATCCGTTCAGTGGTCCTCAAGTGGCCTCCAATCCAGGGGTAATGGCATAAGACAGGTGGTGGTTAGATCACGTCCTTTTCAAATATAGACAAAGGGAGGCGTATTCTTGATAGTCAGGGAAATCTTCAATCCATAGAAATCCTGAATGCCATGACTATATCAGATCGTAGTAAGACCAGAAAATTGATGATCACTAATTAAGGTCGGGTAGAAATCCAAGAATCCCAGGGCTTCGCCGGGTCCTTCCCAGCCACGAGTATTAAGTCTCATGACATGTCATTGAATAATTCACTCTCAAGGCCACTTTTGGATTGCCGCCTCGAGTTACGTAGGATGCTTATCATTAGGAATCAACATCAGCCTTCTGGACATGGCTCTTTATTTGTTTTCTACTAGCCTGCTATTGTTGCGAGTGCGGGCCTCGCGTTCTTGACCAGTTATCCTTTGTAAATCGGCAATCAGCAAACAAAGTGGTATTCCTGCAATATCATACGTTTGCAAGTTTGTTATATATTTCAATCGAATATATTTGTAGTTAGAGCATTACTACACTGAGTAGTAAGCAATAAATCACATCACAAATCAGATAAGGGTTTCAATTCGGTATTCCTGCAAATCATAATCCCTGCAAATAAATAGCATATCATATCACAACCATCGTATGGGTGTGATGTGTGTGTATGCCCCAATCAATAGTGAATAAAGTGCCTGGCCAGGGCTTGTTTGGGACTGATTAGGATCGATAGTGCATCCCCCCATGTCCGAGAATGAGGTGTTCCGGCTCAACTTTCATTCTTGCCGCCGATCCTGCAGCGGGGTAGGAGCCCTTCCGTGGCATTTAATCGCAATGCGTTTACACTCTCCTGTCGTATGCCCAGGGTAGAGTTCGAACTCAGCTTTCATTCTGCCCGCCAATCCTTCAGTGGGGTAGGAGTTCATTTGCAGCGCTCAGTCCCTGGCGCCTTTATACTCTCCCGTCGAATGCCCAGGGTAGAGTGGAATCAAGGCGGTCTTTTAATCGTGGTGCACTATCACGCCTTGGGGACGTCGTCCACCCGTTCTTTGTACTCTCTCTCGAATCATGAGAGTTAGAGTTAATCAGGAGAACGGTCGTGTCATTCACCCCGGCTTTCCTTCTGCACTCTAATTCCAAGAGTGGGATTCTGTTGGCTCGAGCGTCGTTCTCGAACTCGATTTTAATCCATACTTCCCACTTCGCTCTGGCGGATGTACATTATCGGGAAAGTGGTCGGACTACATTTGCCGAATCTTTGCGTTCCTCTATTCAATCAATGAGAGGATTAATTAGCACCAAACTTCAGGTACCTGCATCAATCATGTTTCACGAGTTAGTCATGTCAATAATTCAGGAAGCATGTAAAAGTAGATTGCATAATTGAAAAGTAAGCATATCAAGGGGCAGTGCTGCCTCCTTTATTCGGATTCATGTAATCTGGTGGCGTCATGCATAGGACTGAGCCATGTAGATGGTCGAATTGCATCTATCTGAAATCGGATTCCAACTTTGAAATGCAAAAGTCAATGCATAATTATCTTTATGTCTACCACGTATGAGCCAAGGAGTGGATGGTCATCTCGGATCCGCCTTCAGCTATACAACTTCTTTCAGGCGGAGGGCGTGGCTTTGTAAACGAGCTATTCAGTCAAGCTCATCATGGTATTGCTCCATAACTATCAGTAGCTCATAAAGGATGCAAATGTAAGTGTCATTGTTAAAGAGTAGTCCTGTTAAAGGAATGAATATGATTCTGTGTGAAAATGGCATTGCATGCTATCTGTAGGTCCATTTTGCCTCGCCCAATCTCTGCCAGGGGATGGCTTGATTGTGGTCTTGGAGTGACAAAGGCAATTAGGTAAATACTATAAGCGAATGACGAGGTCGTGTCTCCTCTGAATCGCCTTTTTGCCCCCATGCTAAGGGCAAGGGTTGAATGTCAGGGAGTCATGTATGTATTGTTAATGGTATTATATCATCACTTTGGTGCTAGGACAGTAATTGGCAGGAGAATAATGGATCCATGCTCATAGAAGCTTTAGTGCTTTCTGTGCTAGTAAATAGGATATGGCTGCTAGAGGGATAGTTATATCTCATCCATTCGCATATATGCCTTCAATCCCATGTCGTGAATAAGATCTAATGGACAGATAATCAATCAGCATCCAGGCTTAAGTGCTCTAAACTTTTAACTCGTCAATTTTCGGGCAAGGCTGAGGCAGTCTATTATGCAAGCCTATTATGTATTAGCTTTGAATTAAACGATGTAATCATGAGCAATCGACGTTCGAATCTCCGGTTGCACTCAATGTCTGGGACATGAGTTACTTGACTAATCCCCAATGAAGGGAGTGAAATTGAAAATCTTCACTTTCTTACTCCAAAACGTCGTTTGTCAAAAGTTTCATTCGCGTTCATCTCCCACCTAGCGGGAGGCTGATTAGTGATTTTGTCCAATCATTTAGGGCGGTGAATTCAGCAATGAGGCTCGTTGGTGTCTGTCTTTGGAAACCTTCCAAGGGAAATAAGCATTGTGGCCTTGCATGTCATATCTCGAGGCATAAAGAGAGATGGCACGCCTTTCACTTCTCCTTGCTAAATGCATTCCATGCTGCAAGAAGTTCATCATGGGGTTGTCTATGACTCTCTTCTGAGTTGTCGGAACTGTCTAACTTGACCGAATTATTGACCTTTTGATTTTCCATTCGTAGGACGTAATATATGCTGTAACGTTCCAATTCATCCAACATCTCTTCTACGTGTTCTAGGTAAGCTACGAGTTATAGTCCCTTTATCTGGAATTTCCTTCGAATCAATACATCTCCAACGTCGGGTCATCGATCATTCATTGCACCGTCGGTATATGGTAACGGGTGCTTGTATTCATTTTTCGTTTTGAAGGGCCATCTTCTTTATTTAACACATCCACTTTGGGAATGGTAAATTCAGCGATGGATTCGGCTAATGTTTTGGGGATTGAGCAGTAGACACTAGGGTGCAATGTAAGCTTTGAATTCTGCTGGAGCTGGTCGGTCTAGACCTTGATAAAATAAACTTGAGTATGATAGCATAGCTTGCGAGACTTTAAGTAATATTCATGCGTTATGTCACAATGGAAATAATAAGTAGAGAGCTAATGGTTGATTCATATTTGCTTTAATCTCGAGCTCTCATCATTTGACCAAGGTCGTATGGTGGCTGGTGCGCAGTCAAGTTGCTATAATCCGGGAAAGGATCCATAGGTCCAATCATGGCATGCGGTGCTTCAACTAGTACCTAACTCTGGGATCCAAAGTATGTTGACCTAACCCTTATTCGATGGAAATCAGTCTTCCTCGGTGTGGTTGACATCAAATAGCCATTGCAAAGGTTAGCCAAGTTCTTCGGGAGGTGAACCTCGGGACATATTTCATTCATCACATCATACGATTGAATGTAGCTTTGGGATGTTGGGATCCTTAGCTGCTTTCTGGTATCCCATTATTGACAATCATGGTCACTAAAATCATATGAATCATCTTAGGAGTAGTGCTCGGACTGTTCCTTATAACCGTCATTCGATGCCCCGCCGATTGGACAAGTTTAAGTCGCATAATTAAGATGGTCACTACTCGTTAGCGGGCAACATCGGTTGCATCAGTGAAATCTATACACCATCAGAACTAAGGAAGAGGAAGCTGTTGTGAGACAATCATTGTCTTGTATACTGTCCTTGATAACAAGCTGAATCTGATCGATAGCTCTTCAAATTGGATTACTGATGTAAATAAGCATCACAGCTATGGGAATAATCCCAGTCGTTGCCATTTCATTGTCATATTCTTTGACTATCCATCTAATCTTCATTGATAAGCTTTGACGACTACTGTTGGCCAAAATTTATAAGTCGAGCCGAAGGCGAGCCGTGCTCCGAGCCGAAGGCGAGGCCGTCAGCGGGTCCGGGCGCAGCGCCGGTGGGGGTCCGGGGCCCCACAGTCCTGGCGGCGATCGACCTAGCCGGTTTGGTCGAAAATGTGGGCACCGCACGATTTTTTTGATTTTGGAAGATGGAGCTTTTTCTGAAATGATCCGAAAAATGTATTTTTTTTTTCCAAAAACAGCTGTACCGGGTCAGATCGGAATTTGCCTTCAAGTAGCGGTTCAGAGGTGTCATCAGATCGCGGCTCGAGTCTGTCATCGGATCGGATCGAACATCTCATCGGATCGGATCGGGGGTACGTCATCAATAGGTGGCCGATTCGGATCTCCCCATCTTGTTCGGATCAGAGGTTCATTTTCAGGTCGGGTGGGACCCGATCCGACCCCCTCAAGGATATTGGCATGCGCTTTATCTACATCCAATCCAAGGGCTTCATCTGCATCCAACCCGGTCTCTTCATCTGCGACCGACCCGGTCTCTTCGTCTGCATCTGATCCAAAAGCTTTTCTGGAATCTGTTTTCGATCTTCAGCATTTGCTTCTACATGGCACGGTGGTAACTTCACTTCTGGTGATTCCCACAATTTGCAAAGTCAATAGAATTCGTAGGATTTCCTCATCGGACTCGGCGATCCAATAAGTAGAATGGAGAATCCTTAAACGCTGAGAATCTTCATTTCTCAGTGAAAGCACAAAAATGTTAGACCAAAAAATGGTCCTAACACCCAATTGAATATGATTTACGAAGAATAATAGTCTAAAACATAGAAAATCAGGCAGAGACACGAGATTTATAGTGGTTCGGCAATAACTAGCCTACGTCCACTTCATAATTTCTCATTTCATTCAAGAATTACAATTACAATGAATACATTCACACAATCACTCGAATATAATGAATTATTCTCTCCGAATTCATTGATTTTTATTGGAGAAGAAGGTGGTTGTTGATTGAGAAATTCGGCCATGGCTGCCATTCATGAATTAAGTGTCAGAACCCCCCTTAAATGATGCGTTGTATGTGTATTTATAGGTGTAAAATCGGTTGGGATGTGTGGCCACGTGGCAACATCATGGAGGACTTTGAAAATGTTAGAGAAAGTAGGGAGCGTGGCTTCATTTGTGAGCTTACAAATGTCAATCGGTCCGGGTAAATAGGCACAAGAATAGGTCTCCAATGAACGGAAGTTGCGTGTTTCAGGCAGTTCGGTTAGGAGGCCTAGATCCGATCTGAACCGGTGTTGTTGCACCCATCCGATCCGACCCGAGCTATTCCATACGAGCCGATCTGAGCTATCCCATCCGAACCGATCCAAGCTATCCCAATCCGATCCGATCCAAGCTCTGGTTTTAGGACATATGAGAGCTTTATCCTCTAACATATGTAATCCTGATCATCTGAGTTTTGGGTGGCCTGGTCACAAAACAGGCTAACAGAAGGAGACGAAGAAGCTTACTCAAGTAGTCTCTTTTATTTTCCACTTGATTTGGATCTCTAGAAGCCAACCTTTGTTTTGGAATTTTAATTTCCAATTCCTTCTCCATTTTGCCCAGGTGTTAGGAAAAAAGGAATGAGAGAGAAGGGCGGCTATGTGGGATTATAAGAAAGTAGGCTTGCTTTACTAACCCAATCCTTACCCGAAGTCCACTAACTCGAAATATATCGATGTTTACAGTTTTAAATGACGTAAATGCCAATTTGAACTCAGTGAGAGTAGTCTCAAGTCCAAATTAATCTGTATTCAACAATTGATATTTCGTATATACACTCAAGTAACGATGTTATATTTAGATAAAATATTTAAATATATTTTGGTGAAATATATGGGCTGTTACAGACCCGCCTTAAAGTAATTGCAGCCCCATATTTATTTAAAGAAAAACTCAAAAAGTAACAACCGAGCATCACTAAAAATCTATACAAAAATAGATTAACTTAAGACATTCACTTTTGTTTTCATATCTAGTATATCATTCTTATACTAATATCACTTATGAATCATTGCACAAATATTTAACTTTGAGTATCAATCATTATATAACTTAAGTCTATACACATATAATGTTCCAATAAAATTCACGAACATATACAAGAAACTAATTTATTCTCCTCATAAGTGCTTTCAAAAAAAATTGCTTATTTAAATTCCAAATATTATAAACCTCCATTTCATTAATTATTTTAATTTTTTAAATTTTGAATTTCCACATAATGATTTTCTGAAAATTTGATTTAGACATTTCTCGAAACCAAAAATATGAAATTTAATTCCTTTTTTCCATTAGAAAACTATAATCCAATGGATCCCAAATGATTCTTGTTTCCAAGAATTCTGACTTATATTGGATCCAGTACGTTCATTTGAACTTAAATTCTCAAAATCTCGAACTGTCGCTAAGCGATGAGCTCGTTTTAATTAAATTTAACTAAATAATTTCATGTTCAATAAGTTATACAAGTTTATTATAAACAATGTATATAATTTACCACTCACTTGAAAGCTATCCAAACCTAAATCTAACACAACTTTTAGGCTTATAATCCCCAAATCCTATAGTTCTACAATTTATTTTCAAAAGGGATTACAAACAAAGATTTATATTTGTACACCTGAAAGAAGAATAGGTAAAGAAGAGGGAAAATATAGTAATATAATTTTCCTCAGCGAATAACCACCTCTTTTTTATAGATTTGAATCTGATCTCTCCAATTCCTATTAATCTAATTTGTATATGGTCATAATTTATGTTTTCGAAGAAATTAGGTGATTGGAAATGGCAGAGCATTGTTGCTGCCTCCAAAAAATATGAATAAGAGAGTGTGGGTATAACCCTTTATGTATAATCGTAGAAATCACCGTAGTCCATTAGATTTAATTAATAAAGGTCTGTCCGTCTATATAAAACTTTAAAATCATAATATTCTTTAAGTACTCTTGAAAACCTAGCCGTCATTGGCAGTTTTCGACCACAGGGGTCGACCCTTAGGGTCGGCCACCCTGGATCGAAAATGCCCGATAAAGGGGGTTATAAAAGGTATGATATTAGCATAGATTCTTATATATTTATTTCCCTTTCGTTTTCCTAATTTTTCTGTAACTTTTTCATACGGACTCCGTTTGCCAATTCCAAACATGAAATTGACCATAATTCTGTCACGAACGCAATGGTGCATTGTGGTCAAATTTCATTGTTTAAGAAAATTCCTTTTTTTTTGAAATCTAATTAAATAACTGAAGTAATTATCATAAAAATTCTGGGTTGTTACATTCTCCCTTCCTTAAAAGAAATTTCATCCTAAAATTTCACCAAAGACGAAGTCATGGCACTAGCGCCTAATTATCTAAACTACACACTAATTAGTGTACATCCAATTTGCAACCAACGTGCGCATATGCATAGTGTCTATAATGAGTTGCAACCACAAAATATGCATGCGTAATGATTCTTAATTGGATCCTCCTATATTTGCGCATTTCATTTTTGAAAACACTTTTGAAAACATGATGCAAACATCCTATAATATATCGGCAGTTCTATATGAAGGCAAATTAATTTTGAAAAAAAAATCATCCATAACCTTCATACAACTTTGAATAGAAGTGTAAAGCTGTTAATTTTGTATCCAAACCCTACCATGCAACACATAACCAGATCTAAATTGTTTCCTATGAATTTCTCCTAAGTCAAAAATAGAAAATCAAAGTGGAGAAATCCAACGTTCTTTCCGCTTATAAACATTCCAATTCCCATCCTACAGTGGAATTTTACCTCAATAACCCCAATATACTCCGAAAATTTTCTACTGTTGACTGTAAAGGAGGCTTAGAGCAAGCTCTAAAATATAAAACTAGTTAATTAATAACCTGCACGCATCGTCGACAAGGTATGGAAACAACGTTTCCACAGCTAACACAGTCTTTCCTTTGTTATCATAAACGTCTTTTTACATCATCCCCCCGAATGCATCACTAAAATGCACATACATATAATCCAGAATCTTCCTTAGGCTTTACATACGACTACAAAAATAGAAATTTTTCATGAAATAAATTTGCACTATAAAATTCCTTATGTAAAATTTTGAAATTTCTTTTTGATACCATTCTACTTTCCTTATCAAATTTTCATAAAAACATAATTTTGGTAGCATGAGCTTTCCAATATTTGAACCATATATTTTTATACAAAATAGAAGTTTTAACATCGTAAACTACTGTATCTAAATCTATGTTTTTGCATAAGTTTGATTAAAAGAAAGTAAATCAAGAAAATAAAAAATTTAAAAAGGACTCTCTATTTTTTGAACAGCATTTGCGAAATGTTTCAAAAATATATCTTGTAGAAACTTAAATGATTCAAGTCACATGTTGGCGTCGAAGGAAGTCATTCACTTGGAAAACGTGAAAATCGAAAATAAATACAAAAACCAAAAAATAAATTTTAACTCAAAAAAGGACAGATGATAAAAAATTAATATACCCGTGACAAAACGATGCAAAAACCTGTCATTCGCTAAAATTTATCCACTAAAAAATTATATGCTTTCCAACTCTAAGAAAATTGTTAGTTAGATAAGAAAATGAGATTTCATTCAAACACAACGAAGCGTGAAATACAAACACATATGAAATTCCATTACATCATCATGTGATTTGCAGGAATAACAACGCGAATAGTTACAAATACAACCGCTACAACAGCAAAGAAAAATATTTTAACGGAAGAGATATACAGATACAAGATACAAAAGATATTTCCTACAAGCTATGAGAAGGTCGAGAACCACGACTAGAACTCGATTCATCGACATGTCTGGAACATAGCAAAGAAATACACCCAATTTCGTGCGTTTGTCGGCACTGCTACCTGCAAAACTTACAGAATTCTACTTGGAAATGACAAAGGGAGGCAAGCCTCAGTATTAACATCTTGCCTACAACTATTCTTAGATTTGTTTATGTTTATTGTAAATACCACAGATCTAGAAATCAGACCCAAAAACCAGTATTAAATTTGTATTTTTATTTCACATTCATAGGATTGGATGTTGATTTATAGTTTATGCAATTTTGGTGCGGTATTAGTTAAAATAATAATAATAATAGTAATAGTAATAATAATCCTATTGTGTTTGATACTATTTGTGGTTTTACTTTAATACTGCAATTTTTCCTTTTTGTTCTTTTTGCAATTAGAAAACATTATTTGAAATACACAAGGAACGTGAATAAATCAAATAAGAAGAGATATGAAAACTCATGTATTTTTATATGTAGTTTGCAACATCTATTCTAAATAAAATATGAACCTATTTCCTTGGGATTTGAAATAATTCCAATTTTCCTCTTTTAAATAATTTAGGCAAAATTTACGGTAATTATAGTAAATAACCTTTTATGAGATTCTGAATCTTAAAACAAGGTTAAACACAAAAAGTGGTTGTTTTGGTCGTTAGTTTAGACCAGAAAATAATTAATGAATAATAATAAAATATAAATTAGTAACTACGTTAACTCCGCGTTTAAAACTAAATATATATATATTAATATTATTCGTCTGTATCTACATACTTGACACTACTATATTAAATAAATGTTTGTTTGTTATTGTGTATTTGAGTTTGAAGTGTTTCTATTTTATGGAAATGAATGTATGGTAATGACATCCATAATAAACAAAAATTAAACATTTGTGACCGTTTTTGCAATAAATATGGGATTTATTGTAGTAATAAAAAGCTATAAATAAGTTAATAAGTACTGTAACCATATTTGTTTGAGGAAATGTATTGAATCAGATAAATATGCCTAAATAGTTACAATTAAATTGGTATTTACGAATATAGATTGTAACTCCAACTAGGGAAATAAATAAATAATAAATTTATATACTTGTATTCAGATAAGAATTAAACAGAACTAAGACTATAGTAATATTTAGGGGGTTACAATAATCAGATTAGAATTTAAAAGGGATTGATATAAATGGCATTTAATAGGATATTGAATGCCTTGACTGTTAGTGTCATAAGTGACAAATTATCTTGATAATAGAAATAAATAGAATTAAAGGGGATTAATGGGAATTGATTGATGTACTTAATGCTAAGTCCAATAAGGAAATAAATAATTAAACATCCTAGAATAGGAAGTTATAAGTTTTTCTTATTTTATTCTAGTCAATCTAGAATTAATATAATCAGGAATAAGAATTGGACTTAGTAGGTTAATGATGCAAGGTCAGGTGCCTTATTTGAAAGAAGTCTGCACTCCAACAGTCGAATATATGTACAACTGATGTAAGATATCATTAACCATAGGAGCTCGTGATGATAGTTAATCGTGTAGTGATAATTATTTCCTAAAATAGGTTCTCCAAAAGAAGAAACCATCAAAGGAATAATTCGTAAGTGTAGCCTGCTTCGGGATTAGAGGTATTATGTAGTTAGATCCACCCTTAAAAAGGTATTAAGTGATAACATAGCTTCCCTCCCCATAAATAGGAAGTGTTAAATGACTATTGGGTACGAATTGGAAATTCTCGTATTGGTCTGCTTACTACAGATAGTAAGTGACCGGGGTGAGAGTCTGCCTTGTGATATGGTAATAAATGACAATTAAGGAGGTATCATGAGTCTCCATGTCCTTTGGAAGTATTAAGTGGCTTGGGGATTATCCAATGAGGTCAGCTAGATAGTAACATGGGGGTCCGCTAAGAGGGTCTTATATGGGGTCACGCTCCTACCAAAACCTAGTATTAAGTGGCTAGTTACCATCCTTAACCTTATGCAGAGTTTTGGGTATAAGCATGAATGATTGAAGCCTTAAACTAGTAGGACTTAGTAGCTAGTGTCCTCTAATTTATATTAGAGTAGAGTGAACCACCGAGTAAGGCATTAAGTGATCAATAGGTCCACCTTGGGTCTTGTAATGACCCGCATTGGCAAGGGTATTAGGATTTATTTATTTTATTATATTAATGGTGATTAGTGAATTTAAAGATCGTTGAATTAATAAATGGTGAATATTTAATTTAAAATAATAAATTAAATAATATATTTAATTCTGAAATAATCAGAATTGGCTGAAATGGCGATATGGTGTGAACTGGATCATCTGTGATATTTAATTCAGCTTGGAATAGAATTTGAATAACGAATATATTCAATCGACGACAGTTTGAACGTATAATTATATTATAATTAAAATCGAGCTTGAAATGGCGCTGCAGTTCGTAATTTGGCGATTTGAACTTCAACTGAATGTACAAGATTCGTTTTAAAACGGATTTCTGTGAAACAAGAAACGTGTGGAGCTGGTGAAGTATATCTTTCTAGTGAAAGAGAAAAAGCGGGATTTCGTCGTGTAGATTTTGATTTATGTCCAAATCAAATATTCAGAAAAGCAGCGGTAAATTCGTTCGTGGCCATAACGGTTATTTAAAAATATTTGAGTATCGGGTTTGAATTTAGACAAGGTTCTTTTGGGACGTAATGATAATTTAATTTTTAGAATTTTACTGTAATTTTTAATTAATTAAATAAGCAACTTTTTATTTGGGGTATTTGGCACCCTGTATCAACATTTCGGGGTTCCACAATAAGAGTTGAACTACCGATATTTTTATATTTTTGGGATCGTGGTGAAATACTCAACTTGATTACATTTTTATTTCTGTCCATAGCCGTTGTATGCGAAGAGAATTTTATATAACGGGATACCCTACAACTCAAACACTATATAGCTGGAGACCAATCAAATAGTAAATTTATATTCACAATCCTTTGCATTCATGTGAAGCCTAACTTAGTAAGTTTTCCTGAAATATAACGTTAAACATAAAAGAGAAAATCCAAACTTAGTTTACATCAAAAATAACGTAACATTGGCAAATTATTGTGACCAAACCAAGACCTTGGATCCTCGAAATAACCTCCACCTTGCATCCTTTTACCTTGCATCCTTTTTCTGTGAATCACATGTAATGAACTGGACCTATCATTCTTAACTGGATATAAACAGTACACGTTCACTCTCTCTCAGTCTCACCACCATGTATATAAACGCAAGAAAGGGAATGAGCCGCCACAAGTTTTTCTACAGCAACATTGCGACCTTCATAAACCAAATAGAAAACCAAAATCAGCAAACTTTGAAAATGAAGAACAAATCATATAAAATCTCTAAAATCAGAATAAGAGTATGGATGTATTCGGCATTTAAGGGGCTTCGATCCCATATATGCTTTTCAGAGTGCGATCCATTTCTGTCGAGGCTTGTTTGTATGAGCAGTTGGTTAGGGTTGGGGAAATCCTTTGATCGAGGCCGTTATTCAGAAAACTGAGTTCGTTTTCGAGTCGAGGGGCTGATCTGGGTCTCGCGTGAAATGTTTGGGATTATACGGTGCAGAAGTAGTTCGGTGGATGCACAGTAGTACGTTGTTAATGGTGAACGTCGGATTTCGAGTGGAGGTTGCGAATGGGGATTCAGGGTGCTAGGTTTAAGGAGTCTTCGAAGAGATGAATGCTGGTGATTTCAGAAGTGGGAACGACGAAGTAAAAATGGAGAAAAGTGCGGATGTACGAATGGGAAATGGTAGGAGCGACGGGTTCAAGCTTTGGCAAGAAGAAGGATATGCGGGAGGGAGATGGGCCTGGTTGGAGCGGGCTAAAATGAAGAGGGTGAGCCCAAAAACAATTAATTAATTTAAAGTTGGTTTTAATTTAAATAATATATGAAGTTTTAAATTCAATAACTTTATCATACATAATCGAAATTCAGCGAAACAAGATCCGTTAGGATCGTATGGACGGGAGCAACACAATGGAGCTGACTAGGAATGAATCCAAGCTCGTTACAATTTATGGAGAAATAAATTGTCCGACTGAATCAAATAACGCAAACCGTTATTAAACGGTTAACGCGCCAATGTGAGTAAATCTCACTAACTCTGAACAGTTTATAATTTCATGTTGTATTTTTAGAACTGTTAGATATTGGCTGATTTACTGTATGTTGACTGTTTGATTGAACTGCTAGTCAGTTAGTTAATTTTCTATATTGATTCTGTTTAACAGAATATATCATATAGAACTGAAAGTGATGTTATCTATATTGTTTAACATCTGTGATGCAGGGAAACAGGTTGGAGGAATCCAACTGGATTCCTCAATATTTATTTTACTGTTTTCATATATTGTGATATATGATGTGTTATATAATCAGTTATGGATTATGGGTGTTGGAATGATGTTGATCATTGTTTATTCGATATTTAAAATATCATAAAAGACCCTGGGATGTAAAAAGAAGTATTTCAATGTATATTGAAATAGAGGAATTTTATAAAATCACAGGATTTTATAAAAGGAATTATTTATAAAACGAACACGGTTTTATAAAAGGGATATTTATTTAGAAAATAAAGAGGATAAAGGAATATTTGTTTAGGAAATGAATAGAGTAAATCGATTAGAGTAAACCATACATAGTTATTCGGGATGAGATTCCATTTAGCACGACTGCTAGCGTAATTCGCTGGGCTGCAGATAGCCTACGGCGGTCGGATGTTTCCTGAGGGAATCAGGCGTAACCATTGTAATCGTTGCGATCTAGAGTTAAGCGAATGGAGTTAATCGAATATAGTTATTCAAGATAGAGTTAAACCAGTTAGAGTTAACCAGTTAAGTAATCAAGTTAAGATAATCAAGTTAAGTAAATCGATGGGAGTGAATCGAGTTAAGTAAATTAAGTTAAGTGGATTGAGTTAGGTTAAATAAGTAAAGTTAAAGCAAAGGAGTTAATCGATGTTAGTTTCATCGATTTAGGTTAAAACAAAAGGGGTTAATCGAATATAGAAATTAAGAAGTGAAGTTAAACAAAAATTAGAAACTGACCAGAGATTAGTAAGTTGAATAGTTTTCTGAGTGTTGATTTGATGTTGGTTTCGGCCTTCGGGGTTTATACTTAGAGAATTGTTCTCTTACTAGTTTACAGTTAGGGACTAATAGTTGTGGAATGATAGTGATGCGTAAATGAGGATTGGAAATGTTTTCCAATGTTGAAAATATAT
This sequence comes from Allium sativum, assembly GCA_030737875.1. Taxonomy (NCBI): domain Eukaryota; kingdom Viridiplantae; phylum Streptophyta; class Magnoliopsida; order Asparagales; family Amaryllidaceae; genus Allium; species Allium sativum. The sequence continues at coordinate 846,973,037 of CM060922.1, read as the reverse complement.
ATTTTCTAGTTTTAGAAAATAAGGAAATATGAATATATATATATATATATATGATTGATGATTGGATCGATAATTCCATTTGGAATTAAGATCGTTGTTTGTACACCGACATATTTTCATTTGATAGTTAAATCACTGACTATCGAAGTTTTGACCATTTTACGTTGTTAATATGGAGAGACCGGTTGGATTATTATCCAAAGAACCACTCTGTATTGGCATAAGCGTTGCGAATCATATATGCCAAAGGAAATTGAAGACGGAGTTATGCAAGGGCTATCCTGTTTACAGAATAGTGCCTTCGGTTCATCCTGTTCCTGGATGACTTGTATGGACGGATGTCTGACAGAGTATTCCCAGACGATCACGTATGTTGATTTCTCCAACTGTACCAAGAGTGGAAGCGGAGAAGGAAACTTCTTTTAGCTAACGCGTAATGTATGGTTGAGGACGTCAATCGGTGATTTGATGGATTTGACGATGTGGCATTCAAAGTGAATCTGGTGTGATGATAAAGCGTAGCTTCTAGCCTCATCATCCGGTAAATGACAGAAATCGGGCAGGCAGCATGGCTAAGTCGGTCGCACCGAAGTAGGGTGTATAATCACCTGATCTAGAGTTTCATTTACTTCTAAAAATCTATTGTTGATGCTGTCCCATTCGGGAAACGGTTGCTGATCCCAACTGTTGGTGATATACATTCGATACACTCAAGCGAAATGAGTGGTCGGTCATGTGTGGCCGGGTTGCAAGATGTTCTTGTTGAACCCAGTGTATTCCTCTCTAGAGGTACACGAGCGAAAAGTGGTTCCATACCTTGTCATAGTTGGAAATCCATTACCCAATACGTGCTTGCGGTTTTGATTGTATACTATATATGTAGAACGTGAGATGGAAGCGTTTCTACTAGATGATTATTATAGTTGTGGTTGATAGACATTATTATAATATCAAAAGGTTTTTGATATAAAGATATTTTGGATTCTCATAAGGGAAAAACCCGTTCCGTTATGCGGCGTGGTCTTATGAGATATCATATACCTGTATAACTGTTTTAAACTGTTTTACTCATACCAGTCCCATGACTGACCCGGAGTTTACCTTGTTGTTTCCCCTAAACTCTTGGGTGCCTAAATTTGTACGGGCAGTCAAGTAGTCGGGATTTACAGATACATTGAAGAGCTGGAGCAGGAGGCTTCAGGATCATATAAATATAGTTTATTTCCGCTGTGTTGTAAGTACTGTACTTTGATAATGATATGTATATTCAAGTACCAAGTTTGTATTTCAAAGTTATGTTATGAAATATATTTATTCGTTCCGCTGTGAGATTCGTGTTACTCTGATGTTGTGTTCTTCTCCTTCTTCTATTCTAATTTGCTATCTTATCTTTCCTCACCCTCTAATTTCTTTCACTAATTACCAGGATTTTTCGACGTTTTGGTTATCGACGTCGTGCTTGTGTCGATAACCAAAGTCGCCGAAAATCCGGGTCGTTACAGTTGGTATCAGAGCGAGGTTAAGAATTACTTGGCTCTGTGGCGTGACTCGGTAGAGATAGGGTTAGTAATACCCTAGACTGAGATTGAGTGTATATATACGAGTGAACGTATTTGTTATTGATATAAAAATTTGTTTTATATTGTGGAGATTCATTGGTTGATTCGTTTATGAGTTCTGTCGATCAGTTTGATCCACTGTATCGGTAGGACTTACTAAACACTTGAATACGATGAACCATCATGGTATGTTTTGAAAAAGGGTAAACGAAAATAGTTTACCCAACGTATATTTTGAATATATCGATATATTGGTTGTTATTATAATCGAGTAAGATTATAAATTAGATGGTTATGTGAATAACCAGTCAGAATTCATATAAGTGAAATACGTGAAACCAGATGAGTTAAATCTGAAATTTAAACCAGAAATTGAAGTTAAAACTCTGGAAAATTTGATAAGTGTTTGTAAATGGATTTGGATTAAAGGTAAGGAAAATTTAAGATCCTGGGAGATTTTAAATTGTTTAACAAGCAGTGTGAATTATAGTTGAAATGAATTTCAAAGTGGAAATGTTCAAAAATGGTTTTATAGTATTGAACTCACTTCGATCGCTGGAAAATAGATTCTGATGATGACAGCTGCATCATCAGTATCCATTTTCGAGTTGTAAGTGACGAATTACTACCAGAGATACTGTTTTGAATTTGTTTTGGGAAAGACAAGTGTGTTGAATTTCAAAATGGGATTTAGAAATAGAATTTGAATTTTGAAATAGATTTGAAATATTAACTTGTTTAAAAGAAATAAAACGAGAAGTTCCTTTATAAACGAAGTTTATAAATGAAGTGAAAAGAATTATCATTGGATAATTCAGAAATAAAAATACGAGTGTGAAGTTGAAAGGGAAATCTATTTTCCAAAGGTAGAAATATCGATTTCAAAAGGAATTGAAACCGAGACTTATTTAAAGGAATTTGAATAAAGGAAGTTCAAACATAGGATTTGAATATAGAAAATTCAAAGGGGATTTGAATAAAGAGAATTCAAATAGAAATTGAATAGAGAAATTTAAAGGGAGTTTGAATATATGAAATTCAATGGAAGTGATATAGAATTTGAATATAGAAATTCAAATGGCATTTGGATATAGAAAATATAAGAGATTTCAAATATAGGATTTGAATATCGAAAGTAAAATGAAATCTGAATGTAGAGGATTCAAATAGAATTGAAATGAAATTCAAATAAAATTTGAATAAGAGATTTGAAATGAAATTGAAGTATAGAATTTGAATAAGAGAATTGAATTTAGAATTTGAATATAGGAAATTCAAATAAAATTGAAATGGAATTCAATTAGTTGATAAACAAGTTAAACCTATATTTGAACATGTATATTCGAATAAAAAGGTGAAAGGGGCAAACCAGTAATTTGAAAATCACTTAACGAACTAAGTTAAAATGATTGGATTAAGTTGAAATGAATTAGAAATGTATAAATATACATAGGTATGAATAAGGTATGAAGGTATGTAAATAGAATGCTCGACGAAAAGGTATGTATTTAATTCATATATGAGATTTTATGTGCCGTATCGGCTAGCCACTTGGTTTTTTTCCATTTTCTTTTGGATTGAGTAGGGCCATGGGAGGCTATTTGAAATATCCCGATGCTCCCGGTACAAAGGAGGTTATGGCGAATTTTTCCGGGAATTTAAGGAGATAGAATATTTTTAAGATAATTTGATAGTTAGAAATCAACGTATCGATATATATATAAAAGTCGACAAGGAAACGAACTTAGAAATAGAATAGTAAAATCAAAAGGGAAGACTAGGAATAAAATCTCGTAAGAATAGAAAGAGAAAGTGTATACGTGTTTAAAAGTGAATAAGTAGTTGTATGGTATTGATTATTCGAGTAAGTAGTCATATCTGTTTTGACGTTATAAATGTTATTCAGTCAAGGTCTGAGAGGTAGTTATACCCCAACTTGATTGATTTCATTATTAACCAATAAATAGTAAGATTTCAGGCTCGAAGATCAATGTTGAATAAGAGTTAGTTGAATATAGTAGTTGGGTGGTCGTAACGATGTTTTACACAACATCCGTTTTAACCCAAATAGTGTAAACTTGGAAATAGAATAAAGGATATTTCCTAAGTATAGAAATAAACGAGATCGGAAAAGAGATAAGTAATTGGAGTATTTTCCAATTATAAATAGGATTATAAAGGTTATTGGTTTAGAAAATAAAGGAAGGCGATATTCGGAGATGTTATCCAAATAACGTAGAAGGCCAATATGGTTATTGAAAATATTTGGTTAACAAATATTGATAAAGAGATAGAGAAGTGATTTAACTAATGGAATTATGATTATGGGCTCAGTTGAATTTCAAAAGGAAAATTTTATTTTTGAAAGGAGTAAACTGTTTAAAAACTCCCAGGGAAAGACTGTTTAAATTAAAAACAAATTTAACAGAAATTTGTGGAAGCAGATTTGAATTAAAGTAAAGTCAGTTAAGTGGTAACTGAAGTTGAATTGAAATCGCATAAGATTGGATTAGTGAAATTAGAATCCGGAATGGTATTGGATTGAGGAGTTAAGGAATTGAAAATCAAGAATTGAACTCGAGTTGAAATGATATGTGGCTCGGATATAAGCAAATGATTGTGTTGTGGATAAAAGCAGATAGGAATTTGATTGGGATAACCCTTGTATCCGCTGAATTGATAACAGGTGGAAAGGATAAAATGATATGCCGACAAAAGGTACCAGTTTATATTTCTATTGGATATAAGATTTATGAGCCGAATTGGCAAGCCGCTTGGCTGTTTGGTTTTCTTTTGAGTTGGAGATGGCCCAGAGAGGCGAGTGGGAGTTTGACCGATTGACCAGTACAAAGGAGGTGCTGGCTAAATTTTTTGAAAAGTTAAGGTGTTAGAAAATTTTCAGGATTTTTGAAAATTTTCGTTGATAAGAATTTATAATTTAATTGAAATTAAATTGGTTCAGTTGAAACTGAAGTTAAGAAGTGAACCAATATGTTCTAACCAGTCGATAGGGTCGTCCTCTACTTTTTAGCAATTTCGAGGACGAAATTATTTTAAGTGGGGAAGATTGTAATGACCCGCATTGGCAAGGGTATTAGGATTTATTTATTTTATTATATTAATGGTGATTAGTGAATTTAAAGATCGTTGAATTAATAAATGGTGAATATTTAATTTAAAATAATAAATTAAATAATATATTTAATTCTGAAATAATCAGAATTGGCTGAAATGGCGATATGGTGTGAACTGGATCATCTGTGATATTTAATTCAGCTTGGAATAGAATTTGAATAACGAATATATTCAATCGACGACAGTTTGAACGTATAATTATATTATAATTAAAATCGAGCTTGAAATGGCGCTGCAGTTCGTAATTTGGCGATTTGAACTTCAACTGAATGTACAAGATTCGTTTTAAAACGGATTTCTGTGAAACAAGAAACGTGTGGAGCTGGTGAAGTATATCTTTCTAGTGAAAGAGAAAAAGCGGGATTTCGTCGTGTAGATTTTGATTTATGTCCAAATCAAATATTCAGAAAAGCAGCGGTAAATTCGTTCGTGGCCATAACGGTTATTTAAAAATATTTGAGTATCGGGTTTGAATTTAGACAAGGTTCTTTTGGGACGTAATGATAATTTAATTTTTAGAATTTTACTGTAATTTTTAATTAATTAAATAAGCAACTTTTTATTTGGGGTATTTGGCACCCTGTATCAACATTTCGGGGTTCCACAATAAGAGTTGAACTACCGATATTTTTATATTTTTGGGATCGTGGTGAAATACTCAACTTGATTACATTTTTATTTCTGTCCATAGCAGTTGTATGCGAAGAGAATTTTATATAATGGGATACCCTACAACTCAAACACTATATAGCTGGAGACCAATCAAATAGTAAATTTATATTCACAATCCTTTGCATTCATGTGAAGCCTAACTTAGTAAGTTTTCCTGAAATATAACGTTAAACATAAAAGAGAAAATCCAAACTTAGTTTACATCAAAAATAACGTAACATTGGCAAATTATTGTGACCAAACCAAGACCTTGGATCCTCGAAATATCCTCCACCTTGCATCCTTTTACCTTGCATCCTTTTTCTGTGAATCACATGTAATGAACTGGACCTATCATTCTTAACTGGATATAAACAGTACACGTTCACTCTCTCTCAGTCTCACCACCATGTATATAAACGCAAGAAAGGGAATGAGCCGCCACAAGTTTTTCTACAGCAACATTGCGACCTTCATAAACCAAATAGAAAACCAAAATCAGCAAACTTTGAAAATGAAGAACAAATCATATAAAATCTCTAAAATCAGAATAAGAGTATGGATGTATTCGGCATTTAAGGGGCTTCGATCCCATATATGCTTTTCAGAGTGCGATCCATTTCTGTCGAGGCTTGTTTGTATGAGCAGTTGGTTAGGGTTGGGGAAATCCTTTGATCGAGGCCGTTATTCAGAAAACTGAGTTCGTTTTCGAGTCGAGGGGCTGATCTGGGTCTCGCGTGAAATGTTTGGGATTATACGGTGCAGAAGTAGTTCGGTGGATGCACAGTAGTACGTTGTTAATGGTGAACGTCGGATTTCGAGTGGAGGTTGCGAATGGGGATTCAGGGTGCTAGGTTTAAGGAGTCTTCGAAGAGATGAATGCTGGTGATTTCAGAAGTGGGAACGACGAAGTAAAAATGGAGAAAAGTGCGGATGTACGAATGGGAAATGGTAGGAGCGACGGGTTCAAGCTTTGGCAAGAAGAAGGATATGCGGGAGGGAGATGGGCCTGGTTGGAGCGGGCTAAAATGAAGAGGGTGAGCCCAAAAACAATTAATTAATTTAAAGTTGGTTTTAATTTAAATAATATATGAAGTTTTAAATTCAATAACTTTATCATACATAATCGAAATTCAGCGAAACAAGATCCGTTAGGATCGTATGGACGGGAGCAACACAATGGAGCTGACTAGGAATGAATCCAAGCTCGTTACAATTTATGGAGAAATAAATTGTCCGACTGAATCAAATAACGCAAACCGTTATTAAACGGTTAACGCGCCAATGTGAGTAAATCTCACTAACTCTGAACAGTTTATAATTTCATGTTGTATTTTTAGAACTGTTAGATATTGGCTGATTTACTGTATGTTGACTGTTTGATTGAACTGCTAGTCAGTTAGTTAATTTTCTATATTGATTCTGTTTAACAGAATATATCATATAGAACTGAAAGTGATGTTATCTATATTGTTTAACATCTGTGATGCAGGGAAACAGGTTGGAGGAATCCAACTGGATTCCTCAATATTTATTTTACTGTTTTCATATATTGTGATATATGATGTGTTATATAATCAGTTATGGATTATGGGTGTTGGAATGATGTTGATCATTGTTTATTCGATATTTAAAATATCATAAAAGACCCTGGGATGTAAAAAGAAGTATTTCAATGTATATTGAAATAGAGGAATTTTATAAAATCACAGGATTTTATAAAAGGAATTATTTATAAAACGAACACGGTTTTATAAAAGGGATATTTATTTAGAAAATAAAGAGGATAAAGGAATATTTGTTTAGGAAATGAATAGAGTAAATCGATTAGAGTAAACCATACATAGTTATTCGGGATGAGATTCCATTTAGCACGACTGCTAGCGTAATTCGCTGGGCTGCAGATAGCCTACGGCGGTCGGATGTTTCCTGAGGGAATCAGGCGTAACCATTGTAATCGTTGCGATCTAGAGTTAAGCGAATGGAGTTAATCGAATATAGTTATTCAAGATAGAGTTAAACCAGTTAGAGTTAACCAGTTAAGTAATCAAGTTAAGATAATCAAGTTAAGTAAATCGATGGGAGTGAATCGAGTTAAGTAAATTAAGTTAAGTGGATTGAGTTAGGTTAAATAAGTAAAGTTAAAGCAAAGGAGTTAATCGATGTTAGTTTCATCGATTTAGGTTAAAACAAAAGGGGTTAATCGAATATAGAAATTAAGAAGTGAAGTTAAACAAAAATTAGAAACTGACCAGAGATTAGTAAGTTGAATAGTTTTCTGAGTGTTGATTTGATGTTGGTTTCGGCCTTCGGGGTTTATACTTAGAGAATTGTTCTCTTACTAGTTTACAGTTAGGGACTAATAGTTGTGGAATGATAGTGATGCGTAAATGAGGATTGGAAATGTTTTCCAATGTTGAAAATATATATTTTCTAGTTTTAGAAAATAAGGAAATATGAATATATATATATATATATGATTGATGATTGGATCGATAATTCCATTTGGAATTAAGATCGTTGTTTGTACACCGACATATTTTCATTTGATAGTTAAATCACTGACTATCGAAGTTTTGACCATTTTACGTTGTTAATATGGAGAGACCGGTTGGATTATTATCCAAAGAACCACTCTGTATTGGCATAAGCGTTGCGAATCATATATGCCAAAGGAAATTGAAGACGGAGTTATGCAAGGGCTATCCTGTTTACAGAATAGTGCCTTCGGTTCATCCTGTTCCTGGATGACTTGTATGGACGGATGTCTGACAGAGTATTCCCAGACGATCACGTATGTTGATTTCTCCAACTGTACCAAGAGTGGAAGCGGAGAAGGAAACTTCTTTTAGCTAACGCGTAATGTATGGTTGAGGACGTCAATCGGTGATTTGATGGATTTGACGATGTGGCATTCAAAGTGAATCTGGTGTGATGATAAAGCGTAGCTTCTAGCCTCATCATCCGGTAAATGACAGAAATCGGGCAGGCAGCATGGCTAAGTCGGTCGCACCGAAGTAGGGTGTATAATCACCTGATCTAGAGTTTCATTTACTTCTAAAAATCTATTGTTGATGCTGTCCCATTCGGGAAACGGTTGCTGATCCCAACTGTTGGTGATATACATTCGATACACTCAAGCGAAATGAGTGGTCGGTCATGTGTGGCCGGGTTGCAAGATGTTCTTGTTGAACCCAGTGTATTCCTCTCTAGAGGTACACGAGCGAAAAGTGGTTCCATACCTTGTCATAGTTGGAAATCCATTACCCAATACGTGCTTGCGGTTTTGATTGTATACTATATATGTAGAACGTGAGATGGAAGCGTTTCTACTAGATGATTATTATAGTTGTGGTTGATAGACATTATTATAATATCAAAAGGTTTTTGATATAAAGATATTTTGGATTCTCATAAGGGAAAAACCCGTTCCGTTATGCGGCGTGGTCTTATGAGATATCATATACCTGTATAACTGTTTTAAACTGTTTTACTCATACCAGTCCCATGACTGACCCGGAGTTTACCTTGTTGTTTCCCCTAAACTCTTGGGTGCCTAAATTTGTACGGGCAGTCAAGTAGTCGGGATTTACAGATACATTGAAGAGCTGGAGCAGGAGGCTTCAGGATCATATAAATATAGTTTATTTCCGTTGTGTTGTAAGTACTGTACTTTGATAATGATATGTATATTCAAGTACCAAGTTTGTATTTCAAAGTTATGTTATGAAATATATTTATTCGTTCCGCTGTGAGATTCGTGTTACTCTGATGTTGTGTTCTTCTCCTTCTTCTATTCTAATTTGCTATCTTATCTTTCCTCACCCTCTAATTTCTTTCACTAATTACCAGGATTTTTCGACGTTTTGGTTATCGACGTCGTGCTTGTGTCGATAACCAAAGTCGCCGAAAATCCGGGTCGTTACAGGTCTTATGATCGGAAGGATCCGCTCTTATCTTATACTTAGTGAGGTTTTAAGTGGCTATATAAGGTAATTAACCTCCTTATGGAATAGTGAGCAGTTGAGAGCTCGCCTCTTACTTTTTGGTAATTAGTTGAATGGTGGTTTAAAGTGTAACAACCCGGAATTTTGCCAATAGATTAAAATCTCAAAAATAGGATTTTCAGGAAATGATGGAATTTTACCATGAAACTTTAACTAATGCATTCGTCTTGGAATACTGGTCAATTTTCATGTTTGGATTTTCACGAACGGAGTCAGTATGAAAAATTTACGTACGAAATACGAAAAACAAACGAAATAATTAAGTATAATGAATAATATATATCTTCCCATATATAACCATCCCTCACTAGGCATTTTGGCCAGAGGGAGGTCGACCGCTCCTAGAGAGGGTGTTAACCGCTTCGGGCCTGAAACGCCTAGTGACGACTAGCTTTTGGAGTGTATTTTTGTTATATTATACAATATAAACGGACAAGTGTTTATTTAATTAAATCGAACGGTTCATGGTCCATTCCACTCCTACAAATAAAAGGGTAAGGCCTCACTCTTCTCCATACAAATCTGTAGGCAGCAACAAAGCTCTGCCATTTTCCTTTCTCTTCCAATCAAATTTCTTTATTTAAAATATATTCATATACAACCAATCAAATACAAATCATATAGAATTGAAAAGGATTACCATATCCAATGGAAAAGAGTGTGAATTGACGTCTAAAGCGATTCTACATCAGATTCTTCCCTCTTTTCCTATTTTCTTGCAGTTCTACAGATCTGAAAGTGTCCCCTTTTTAGATTAATTGTAGATTTATAAGAACTTGGGAATTGTAGGCCTAAAAGATTATTCAAATTTCGGTTTTGGATGCTTTCAGATGAGTGGGAAATTTAAATATAAAGTTATAATAGCCTATTTATCTCGTTTGAATTTGATCTCAATATATTTGCCCATTATCATCAGATCTGTTCATAATATTATTCAATTTAAATTGGTACCTATCAGATTTGTTATTAAATATTGTCAAAACTTGGAAATTGTGAATTGTGATTAGGAATAATATTAAATGTAGGTTTACTTAAATTGTTTGTACATATTACCTACAATTACGATGGAAATTATATTGTAGTTGGTTGCAAAACACTGAAGATTTGGAAATCAGTCCAATAACAGTGTTTAGTTGTTGTTTTATTCCAAATCTCAAGTCTCAGTGTTAAATAACAAATTGCGTAATTTTGATTAAAAAGATAGTGAGTTATGTAATCTTAATTTAAAAGACATATGCCTATTTATGTTCGATATTGTAGAGGTTTTGGTTAGTGTTGTAAACATGTCATTTTCCTCCTTTGGAACAAAAAGACATTATTTTGAATTCACAAGAGATATGACAAAAAGATTTAAAAAGGGAAAAGTTGTGGAAACGTACACATAAATACAAATATACATATTTGTGCGTAGTGATATACACGTAAATGTGTATTTTATCGGCTTATTTATCTTATTTTATATTTAAAATAATTGATACTGTGTATTTATAGTTGTGTTTTCAGATTATTTATGATGAATGGATTAATGCACTTAATTGTTGAAAAGCTTGAAGAATTAATGTAAGAAGTGTGTTGATTTTGAGAGCTTGATTAAAGCTTGAATAAATGTTGTAGTTCAACCACCTTCTTCAGCATATTTTAAAGATTCAATGCCATTTCATAATGATAGCTGGTCACAGAGAATTATGGAGTTCTTATTCATGATCAAAACAGTTGGAAATGATGCCATTTGATGCCCACAAACTATGACATTTGCAAATCCATTCATATGTGTTCACATTAGCTCATTTGCAAGGCCTCTCATTCATACGTGTTCACATTAGCTCATTTGAAAGGCCTTCCATTCACATGCGTTCACACTTAGCTATTTGGTTTGTGTGTTCTTTTGGAAAAGGGATTTTGTCCAACATTGTGTAATGAGCCTCTTAGCCTTGGCCAATATAACTATAAATACCTTGTATCTTATTCATGTAAAAATACACTTATTTTTATTCTGTAATTCTCTTCTTGGAATAAAACTCTTCTTTTCCCTTTCTCTCAGTTGTTATTTTATTTTATTTATGTTCATGTTATTTAGTTTCTGTTTCTCTTCTTCTTTAGCTATGTCTAGCTAGTCCCCTTTGATTAGGGGGTGATGACGCTAATAGATATGATTCAACATGAATCACATAGCCAATAGATGAGGACTTTATACATGTAGATCTGGATCTGAATCAAGGGTTAGATCTGAACCTTCATATTCTGTGTCGTTTAAGAGCTATGCTCCTTCACAGGGTATACTCGTGTTTGATCTAACAATTATCAGATTTAGATCTAATTTTAGGGTTTTAGAAATTAATTAGTGAATCTGTCCTAGTAGTCTATGGTTGTTTAAGAGCTCAACTCCTGCATAGGCTATGCTTGTTGTTATTTACTTATTTGTTTCTAAGAACCTAATTATCGTTGATTCATGTGTGTGACAGAAACATGAATTAGATCTATATTTATTTGTTGGCTATTGATGAGTGTGAATCCAATCTATGTCATTATCCCCTAATTGCTTTCTCTTATTATATAAATCTCTCTTTTTATTTAATTGCTGTTATTTTCTGTGTTTTCAATCAATCAAAATCCTGGAATAACCTGATTGGATTTTTTACTTAAAATATTTTTGGTCCCAGAGTTCGACACCGTCTACAACAATCCTTGTTGTTTAGGAAAGCCGAACGGATCTTACAGTTGTTTACAATTGTTTGATTTGTTCGCAAACAAATTTTGGCGCCGTTGTCGGGGACCAAAATAATTTTGATTTTTAAATCCTTCGGGTTATAATTTTTTTTCTCTTTTCTTTAGTTTTCCTTCATATAAAAAAACACACACAAAAATATTCTTGTTTTATTCCTTTTGTTTTCTGTCATATATAAAAAATTTCTCTTGATTAATTTTGATTTGGAATTGCTGATTGATACTATGATCTAATTAAGAGAAAAAAAATTGCCAATTTTTCTGTTGGATCTCTTTCCTCTTTCACCACTTGCCAATTTTTCTTTTTCAATTTATTCTCTCTCCTTTTATTTCTTTCCCATTTCAACCTTTTTTCCTCTTTTTTTCCAAATTTTTCTACTTTTACAACAATTAAAAAGAAAAGAAAAATCCTTCTTCAAATTACTTTCCTTTTCCCAAAACAAAACAAATAGAAAAAAATATCTTCCTAGAATTCTTCATTGCTGTGATTCTGCCTTAGCCTTCTCTTTAAATACCCACCCAATATCACCCTTCACAACTCAACTAAACCACTCAGACCATTGCCACAATCTCAGACCTCCCCTGTTTCACTCTACAACCAAACAAGGTTCACGTCTTCATTCCTTTTAACCTTCAAGCCCATCCACAATACCCATACAGCAAGCCACCATCATGTAATACCCTTTCATAGTCCACGCGTTCACAAAAAATCCCCTACAACCCTGAACGCACGTCTGACAGTCCGTCAGTCCTACTGTCATCACAGAACCCCCATCCTCACCATTCTTTCCTCTCGCATCATCAATTCACACACCAGCGTTCACTCAGCCATAACATCTTTTGGACCCACGTTTCTCATATCCACACACTTCTTATATCAATCAACGTTTGCCACAACATTTACGCTCACCAAAACAATACCAGATCGCTTCTGTCCAAACCAACCTTCACCTGACAACAAGCTCAGCCCCTCTTCTTGATCAGCTACCTGACTGTCTACATCCAAGTCCATCACCGAACCCGTGAAGCCACGAAAAATCCTATCGCCAAAATAACCGCGTCAGCAAATACCCCCATACGCCACAGTTCAACACTACTCAACACGAGCCATCCCTGCCTGAATTGATCATGCAAGCAGCAGTCTTCATTAAACAAACACCATCCGCAACGAATACCCAATTCCCATAACAGCCGAATCTTCCAACTCATCGACTGCCTTGCCTTTTGTAAATTATCACCGCGACCTCATCAATAGTCACAATCCGATCACCTTTCACCACGTGCACCAAGCTACCCTTCTGCCATCATACCTTCAGCACAAATCATCCACAAGCCATTGCATCTTCATCACAGTTCCCTACCACCACACTCAGCAAGAACCAACAGCCCATACTTCTATTCAACCTTACCATTTCTATTCAATTCCATCAGTCCTCCAAATTGGCTGTCACCAAATTCCTATAATCCACAACCAAATCCCTACTTCAGTCACTCAGCTTCCACCAGAGCAACTCCAAAACCGCCCTAAGCTCCCCAAAAACCCCTTCGGAGACCAACCAAAACCCTCATCAACAGTGAACCCTTCACCGAACATCCCCTTCACCGATCACAAAACAACCCGAAATCAAACCCTAAGACCCACGCTCCAACCCCACTTGCCACCTGTAACGCAACTCCCAAATTAAACCTCCATAGCAATTAAACCCCTAATTTCCGAGCTCCTCAAATCATGAACACCTCATCCGATTCAATCACCAATAAATCACTTCCTCAACATCGCAACCCTCATAGCCAACCAAAAACCCAGAACCAAATCTGATTTGCGAAAATTTCTGGTTTGGAATTTCCGATTTTGATTTTGATTTGAAAGAAAAAAAAGATAAAAAAAAAAGAATCTAGGTTTTGTGAATTTTGATTTTGATAATAACTTGATGTCGGTTCATATGGCAGAACATTTGTGATTTATTCGGGTGGGACGGGGGAATTATAGCTGGGCCGTGCAGGATTCAAGACCAGTGGGCTTTTGTTTGTCTTTTATTTATTTTTTGTTTGTTTGTTTAGTTTAGTGTTATCATTTTTTTTCTGGTCTATTCTTATTTAAAAAAAAGGAAAGTTTTGAAAACAAGTACAGTAGAAATTAGAAAAAGGTCTTAATTTTTTTTTTTGGGATCCTAGCCCGAACCCGTGCCGCAGCGCAGTCAAACAATTAATCAGGAGGCGACAACAACCGAACGGATATTATAGTTGTTTACAATTGTTTGATTTGTTCGCAAACAAATTTTGGCGCCGTTGCCGGGGATGCTAAGGCTCGTCTCATTCGTTGGATCCTTCTACTTCAAGAATTTGACCTTACCATTAAGGATAAAAAAGGATCTGACAATGTTATTGCAGACCACTTGTCTCATCTTCCAAATGCCCCGTCTTCTTCTCTTCCGATCAACGAGAACTTCCCGGATGAATAGCTCTTTTCGTTGTCCACTGATCCTTGGTTCGCTGACATTGTCAACTACATAGTCACCAAGAAGACCCCTTCTTTTTGGTCCAAGCAGGATAAACACAAATTCTTTTCCCAAGTGAAACATTTTTTCCGGGACGACCCCTATTTTTTCAAGTATTGTCCCGATCAAATCATTCGAAGGTGTGTTCCCGACACTGAAACTCACAGTGTCCTCTCTTTCTGTCATGACCAAGCCTGTGGTGGTCACTTTGGTCCCAAAAAGACAACCGAAAAGGTTCTCCAGTCGGGTTTCTACTGGCCCAACCTTTTCAAAGATGCGTACGAATTTTTCAAAACTTGTGATCGATGTCAATTCTTAGGGAAAATTTCTAAATGGAATATGATGCCCCTAAACCCCATTCTAGAGGTCAAAATTTTTGATGTTTGGGATATAGACTTCATGGGACCCTTCCCTAATTCTTTTAGGAACCTTTACATCCTCTTAGCTGTCGATTATGTTTCTAAATGGGTCGAAGATGTTCCATGCAAAACAAACGATAACAAGGTTGTTGTGCGCTTCTTGAAAGAAAACATCTTCTCCAGGTTTGGCACACCTCGCACAATAATCAGTGATAATGGAACACACTTCTGTAATCGTTCTTTTGAAGCTCTCATGAGAAAGTATTCGATAACCCACAAGTTATCCACTCCTTACCATCCTCAAACTTGTGGGCAAGTTGAAGTATCGAATAGGCAGATTAAGCAAATCCTTGAGAAAACTGTGAATCGAAATCGCAAAGATTGGTCCCAAAAGTTAACCAACGCTCTTTGGGCTTACCGCACTGCTTTCAAAACAAACTTAGGTATGTCCCCTTATCGGTTGGTTTTTGGTAAGCCATGTCACTTGCTAGTTGAACTAGAACATAGGGCGTTATAGGCGATAAAAACTTTAAATCTTGACTTAGAGCAAGCAGGTGAACTTTTGAAGCTTCAACTTAATGAACTTGATGAAATTCAAAATGATGCTTATGAAAATGAACGAATTTACAAGGACAGGACGAAAGTTTTTCATGATAAATCCATTTTACGTAAAAATTTCATGCCAGGTCAAAAAGTTTTGTTATATGACTCAAGATTGCATTTATTTCCAGGTAAGTTAAAATCTAGAAGGACAGGACCTTACACTGTTTTTCCGTATGGTGCGGTAGAAATTGAGAATCCAACCGATGGATCATCCTATAAGGTCAATGGTCAACGCCTTAAACCTTACTTGGAACCAATACCAAACCAAGAGGAAGAGCTCATGGTCCTCCATAAGCCACATTACATTTAGTAAGACGCACTAACCCTCTTTTGTACATATGTAAATATTATCTTATTTGTTTTTCCCTTTCACTAAGATATGTCGGATTAATGGCTGTGACGACACAGTCACACTTAAGTCCGGGGGGGGGGGGGGGGAGGAGGAGGGAATTTACATTACATCAGCAATCAAATTTTATGAACTAGGTCATTCATTGAACAAGGATTAACTTAAATTCATAAATAACACCTTGGTTCTTGTTTGATAAGTTGAATTGTT
The DNA here is from genome assembly GCA_030737875.1 of Allium sativum. Taxonomy (NCBI): domain Eukaryota; kingdom Viridiplantae; phylum Streptophyta; class Magnoliopsida; order Asparagales; family Amaryllidaceae; genus Allium; species Allium sativum. Next base: position 846,956,942 of record CM060922.1, on the reverse strand, counting down.
GGGTGATGGGAATGAACATTATTTATTTATTGAGTCGTAATGTGTCTTTTTAAGATGTTAGCTTGAGACTGTGCAGAAGTTCGTCACGTTCTGGAGTAAGCGTGTCAACCCTTGTTATACATGTTAGAATGTGCAAGTAAAAAAAATCAAATAATAATGATTTTGCACTTACAATTGTTGGATTTTCTGAGTTCGTTTTCGTGCATAATATTTTCTATTCCACTCAAATTTTCAAAATCGTAAGTTCTAAAATCCACTTGGCCCAATTAAGGAGAAATGACTCATTGTAGCGTTCTTCTTCGATACCCCGCATTATTCAAACCCAAGTTTTTATTGAATTACATCCATGTTTCGACAAATTGTTCTTATATTGGTATACTTAAGAACCTTGTACTGATTTATTTTCAAAAGGTTTAGAAACGTCACTTTTTATACCAATATTACACTACCCACTCCGTACTTGTTTTAAGGTGGAATAACCATATACCACATCTTATTTTATATGGGTTATCTATCTTATGAAACTTTGCTTATCATTCATTTCAGCTTTTTATATAATATCAATCCAGACTTGTGTGTTGAATTAGAGTTATAAAAATAAAGTAACTAGGGCACAAAACTTTCGTTTCATGAAGTGCTGGTTATGATTCGCTTGGTAGAGGAGGAATCAAATGAAATAATGTACGGCATCATTCCAGTCCATCTCCACTCATCATTCATCATGCAAAAATAAGAAAAAAAGAAGAAGAAAAAAATTGCAAAAAAAAAGAAGAAGATAGAAAATATCTGAGAATAAAATAGTCATTCAACATTCTTGACAATAAAGCATTTCCATTCCATCCACATCCATCATACCATATTTAGAAGTGAGGATTGTAGTTGAGGAGATGAAAGGAAACAAAAATGTTCATACGTGCCTTAGTATTACTTTATCTTTTGTAGCTTGAAGTTCAACTAATACACTCGCCCTCTTATCTATAACATTTTTAGAACTTACAAAAAATTTTCTTCATCTATGCATAACTCACATCCAATACAGTACAATTACACTGATGCAAAATTATTGAAAAAAAGAGAAGAATTAATGATTGGGTGCACATTGTCGATGTGTAGAACTTTGGTTGACACCACGCTCTTAACCTTCAAGACAATTACAGTGTTATCAAGGAATTACGATTCAACTTGAAATTTTTTATTCATTTTTGCACCAATTATGGGATGGACAATTTGGGGCTAAACCATTATACTTGAAGTTAGGTGAAATCCTTGGAATGTGAAATACCTTAAATATGTTGTTTGATTAATCTGCGTACACAAGACGCTTTGTATTTTGTGAGTTGTATCCGCTGAAAACCCTCACAAGACAACACTCGTCCTACTAGGGACACCTAGGGGTTTTACGGCTTGTTGCATATGTTGAATGCAATCGTGTTTCCTACGAAAGTGTGACATATCTTAGTTTAGTTTATTCGAGGATGAATAAAAAGATAAGTGTGGGAATATTTGGTATACACGTAAATGTGTATATTTTATCCGCTTATTTATCTTATTTTAAATCTAAAATAATTGATATTGTGTATTTATAGTTGTGTTTTCAGATTATTTACGATGAATGGATTAATGCACTTAATTATTGAAAAGCTTGAAGAATGAGTGTAAGAAGAGTGTTGATTTTGAGAGCTTGATTAAAGCTTGAAGAAATGATGCAGTTCAACCACCTTCTTCAGCCTATTTTAAAGATTCAATGCCTTTTCATAATGATAGCTAGTCACAGAGAATTATGGAGTTCCTATTCATGATCTAAACAGTTAGAATTGATGCCATTTGATGCCCGCAAGCTATGACATTTGCAAATCTATTCATATATGTTCACATTAGCTAATTTGCAAGGCCTCTCATTCAAACATGTTCACATTAGCTCATTTGAAAGGCCTTCCATTCACATGCGTTCACACTTAGCTATTTGGTTTGTGTGTTCTTTTGGAAAAGGGATTTTGTCCCACATTGTGTAATGAGCCTCTTAGCCTTGGCCAATATAACTATAAATACCTTGTATCTTATTCATGTAAAAACACACTTAGTTTTATTCTGTAATTCTCTTCTTGGAATAAAACTCTTCTTTTCCCTTTCTCTCAGTTGTTATTTTATTTTATTTATGTTCATGTTATTTAGTTTCTGTTTCTCTTCTTCTTTAGCTATGTCTAGCTAGTCCCCTTTGATTAGGGGGTGATGACGCTAATAGATATGATTCAACATGAATCACATAGCTAATAGATGAGGACTTTATACATGTAGATCTGGATCTGAATCAAGGGTTAGATCTGAACCTTCATATTCTGTGTCATTTAAGAGCTATGCACCTTCATAGGGTATATTCCTGTTCGATCTAACAATTATCGGTTTTAGATCTAATTTTAGGGTTTTAGAAATTAATTAGTGAATCTGTCCTGATAATCTATGGTTGTTTAAGAGCTTAGCTCCTGCATAGGCTATGCTTGTTGTTATTTACTTATTTGTTTCTAAGAACCTAATAATTGTTGATTCATGTGTGTGACAGAAACATGAATTAGATCTATATTTATTTGTTGGCTATTGATAAGTGTAACACCCCGTGTTTTCTGTTAACATAAACTAACGAATTGGGGAATAATTAATTTTAAATTTGAGAATCAAGGGAAACGGGTTATGCCATTGTGTTCGTCTTGGAATTTTGGTTGAGATAGAGTCTGAGTTTGCGTAAATTGGACTTCGTATGAAGAAGTTATGGCTGTCGGAAGTTTCCAAAAAATTCAAATAAATTCAAACAGCTCGAACCGGATTCAAAATTCAAAACAGAACTCAGAAGCGGACTGGGCGGGAAAATCCCCGCCCAGGGCCCAGGTCGACCAAGGGGTCGACCATAGTGTCGACCTCCCCCCTACAGGTCGACCTGGGGGTCGACCTGCCCCCCCCCCCCCCCCCCCCCCGCGGCCATGTCTGGATTTTGACGACTTATGACCTGTTGCTGAGACTCTAGGGTTTCTGCATAGTTCTGATCTGGTCTGAATGGTTGCGGTTAACTCTAGGTTCATCCGATGGCTCGAATTGAATTGAAATTCTATATAAACTAATGTAGACTCAAACACTAAAACCTAATCCAAATTAGAACCATGGCCGTTATGCTTTCACCCTACAACCTAGAGTAGCCGTCATCAACTAGAGGAAGAGAAAAGCTAATCAACTCAATTTAACTCAAGTCTATAACAACTACAACAACAAATTTGTCTACTTCAAAGGCGAGTTAAATCAATTTCAGAACTCAGATCCAAGAACTCAAGACCTTCTTTGAGTTGTGAGTTCAATTTCTTTAATAAGATAATTAACAAGTTAATTGGGTTGAGTTATAATTTGGGCTATATGGCTATGTTTGTGAAACATTGGGAAAATGTGATATTTTGTGAATATATGCTAGTTGTTCATAATGACAGTTTTTGTTGTGGATTCCTTTGTATATGCCCAATCACCTATGTTCAACTTGATTCATGTTTGACATCATTTTATATGCAAGTCTGGTGTAGATTATACGCTAGTTTCTATGTGAATTGTACATAAGTTTACATGTGAACCAAATAAAGTGACTATATGCAAGTTTAGGTAGAAATTGGATTCACATATATGCAAGTTTACACCTTTAGATTTAGATCTATGACATACATAGTTTTATGCAAGTTTGTGACTATGGCCTATGCAAGTTTTGGGTGAAAACTATATTTATATATGCAAGTTCACACCTTTTAGCCTATGTTTAGATTCATGACAATACCAAGTTTATGCTAGATATGTTGTAATCCTTATTTGTAAGTTAGATCAAATTTGTGTGCTATGCAAATTTGCGGTGTTTCTTCTCTTTTATGTGTTAGACTAATTGCTAGTCTAATATATATATATATATATATATATATATATTTACGTCATGATAAGCGAACGAACAACGTGGGGATGATGGGGGTAATATTGAATATACACATATTGAGAATTGGCATGTATTGGCCTTAAAAGGCATACAATTAATTTGAGGCAATAATTGGTATAATTTGTATACCTGAAATAAATGGACATAATTTAGGTGATAATTATGGACATAAGTATATTTGGAATTTATTTACAAATTTGAATAGGGATATTAATCCAATTTGGGGTTAAATAAAGATGTGTAATAATAAACTGCCTAAGACACGAGGTTAGACTCTTTTGTGGTGTAAGACTGCCCGGACCCGCCCGGCAAATCCAGCAGCCACAAATGCCAGTCTAATGTGAGAGGAAAGAGGCATGAATTAAATGCGTAACAGTTGTAATGACACGAGGTTAGGCTCGTTTGTGGTGTAAGACTGCCCGGACCCACCCGGCAAATCCAGCAACCACAAATGCCAGTCTAATGTGGGAGGTCTTTACAAGGTTACGGTGTTAATGAATTAAGAAACACTTAACTAGATAAACATGTGGTGGGACATGGGGGGTTAAGTGGGTGCCTTAGGTGGCATGGAAATTAAGAGGGTGCCTTGGGTAGCATGTGAAATATGATTAGATACACTTAACCAAGATTGAAACATGTAAGAAGACATGAATAAGAATGGGGTTAAGTGGGGGAAAACCTTAGAGGGGACCAAGCATAGGTAGAAAGCTTGTGTCATACATGGGGGGCCTTTTCAAACCAGTAACCCATTAAGTATCTTTGTTGGCTCGACCTAAGTCGAGGACGGGACACGCGTATTGGGTTTGATTGTAAGAGGCCAAAACGGGTTAGCGATGGCACCGCAAGTCCAACGGGGTCATGTGCATGTGTGGCCCCGGGCTGGTAGGTAAGACGTTGTTGCATCGTGTAGGTATAAGTCGTGCATTTTCGGTGGTTTCAGGTTGCCACTTTGGGGAGTGATACACCCCACTGTGGGGCCAGCACGGGTATCTACGAGTTAGGGAGCCAATCGAATGGGGGTAGTGGTACACCTAGTGGAGATAGGGGAAGACAACACCTATGAAGGCAGCTAGGGGGTACACGAAACTACCATTATCATTATTAAGTTTTGTAGACTGGATAAACTTTTACGGTGTTTGGTGTGGTGCAATGTAGTAATTATCTTATAGTGATTAGGTGCGCCTTTAACGTTATCTTTGTTCATCTTATTTCCTTTCTTCGCTCTGTCATGCCCATTTGTTCACCGTCATTTCCTTATTTTCCAACTTATGCCTTATCCTAGTTACTTTAATGATTATATTTTTAAAGTTATTGCATTCGCCAAACTTTATGTCTGAGCCCCTTTGTTTCTACCTCTTTTCTTCCTTTTCCCCCTCCCCCGGTGCTCAGGGTGGGACTAGTACTAATGGAGCTTGATTTGGACAACTTTATCTCTTTCTTTTGGAAGTTGCTTGGATTGCTGAAGTGAAGTTCAGCCTATCTTATTTATGGCTATTTTATGTTGGGGTTATGTCTTTTATTTTATGTACTCAGAACTTATTTGTCAAGATGGATAATAAGTGTATTTGGTTTTGTAGTTGGTTTTTGATGTGATGTAACCAAACTATCTCTCCGTTGCAATAAAAGTGGTTTTTATTTTCCAAGTACTAATATATTTATCTGTCTTGTTTACTTTTCTGTTCTATACACAATAAACGCTCCACCAAAATTAAGGCATTCCCTTTGTGAGTGACCTTAATGGAGATGGGGTGTCTCACGTGGTATCAGAGCTGAAGGTTACCAGAACAGACAAGATAGTTTGAAAAACTATTTTTCAAAAAGCATTTTTTAAAGAAATACTTTCAAAAGTATGTTTTGAGAAAGTATTTTTAAGAGAAAAGTTTATTTTAAAAACATAACCCCCAAGAGCTATATATCTTTCTTTCGAATTCTCCGTTTGAATCTCTTCATTTTCTTTTCAACATGTCTGGAATTCCCGAGATACCCGAGGGGATACCGATACCAGGATGGTTTAGAAGGTATCTGGAAGCTAGGGCCAATGTCGTAGGCCCAGCGAATGCTCCTCCTCCTCCTCCTCTTCCTCCTCGTGTTGATACTTTCGCAAAGATATGCAAGGACTTTCGGGCAATGGGCGGAAAACCTTTTCACGGGTCAGAGACATTTGTTGAAGATCGAAATTGGCTAAAGGAGGTGGAAGAATTATTTGGAATCTTCGAGGTAGAAGATGGAAGAAAGGTCCAGTTAGCTGTCTGGTTAATGAAGGATGAGGCCTCGTTTTGGTGGGAGATCACTAATGGAGAGCGTCCAGTTGATACATGGCCGGATTTCAGGCGTAGGTTTGAGGCAAAGTTTCTCTCACGGGCCAAAGAGAATCTATACATGGAAAGGTTTTTGGCATTGAGGCAAGGAAATCTATCAGTGAAAGAGTACGTCAACAAGTTCAATCAGTTGGCTAGATTTGGCTTGGACTTGGTGAATACACCCGAAAAGAAGGCCCTGAGATTTGTTAACGGTTCGAACGAGCCGCTACATGGGTTAGCTATGTCCCTATGCGGGCCACCTTTGAAAGACTGGATGACATGGCACTTATGCATGAAGAGGAGAAAGGCGTCAACGCTAATAAGGCATCTGAGAAGAAAGGGGATCAAAAGAAGCCACAACAGCAACAGCAGAACAAGAAGGGTGGTAAAGACAACAATGGCAAGGGAAAGAAAAGATGCTTTAACTGTGGGACACCAGGCCATCTGAGCAAAGACTGTAGGAAGAAGAAGAAGACTGGTTGTTTCCACTGTGGCGAGGCAGGACATCTGATTAGGGACTGCCCAAAGAAAGGGCAGGGACTACCTCTAGAGGGCAGATTCAGGCTCTCATGGCACCGGGGCAGGCAAGGGGGCAGGTCCAGGCTCTCGTGGCCCCACCGCTGCAAGAACGAGGTAGAACGATTTCCGTTGAAAGTTTAGTTTATCTTTTTGATCATCCTGTTCTCACACTCTTTGATTCTGGTGCATCGCACTCTTTTATATCTACTGCTTTATTTGAGTCACTACACCTAAACACCAGTATAGTAGAGGATCCCTTAGTTGTTTCAAATCCAATTGGGGGATCAGCCTATTTGTTGATGATTTGTTTGGATTTGGAAATTTCTATACTTAGCGTTGGGTTTAGATGTGATGCTTATGTTTTGGGCATCACGGGCTATGGGTTAATTTTGGGCATGGATTGGTTATCCAGTAATGGAGCCGTCCTAGATTGTGAAAAGAGAGAGGTTAGGCTTATGACTCGCTTGGGCAACACTCTCGAAATCTCTTGTAATCCCATAAATTCTGTTATGCTAAGTTATCTAGAATCGCTTGATGCGTTTGTTGAGAATTTGCAGTCTGTTAGAGTGGTCCGTGAATACTCAGATGTCTTTGAGGAAGTAGAGGGCTTACCTCCGAAGCGGGAGATAGACTTCCGCATATATCTAGTTGATAACGCAAAACCCGTTGCTTTACCCGTTAGACACATGACTCCAAGGTAGAGAAAGGAGCTTAGCAAGCAAGTTAAGGAGCTGCTAGAAAAAGGGTATATAAGGCGGAGTATTTCTGAATGGCGTGCTCCAGTGGTGTTCGCAACCAAAGCGGACGGTTCACTTCGCCTATGCGTTGATTATAGGGAGCTAAACAAGCTGACCAAGAAGAATAGGCACCCACTGCCAAGGATAGACGATTCGTTCGATCAGCTTGTAGGTGCAACAATTTTCTCCTAATTAGATCTGGCTACCGGATTTCATCGGCTAAGAGTGGCTGAATATAGCATTGATAAGACCGCGTTCAGAACCCCAGACGGTTTCTTCGAATGGCTCGTCATGCCTTTTGGCTTGACAAACGCACCTGCTTATTTCGTAGATTTGATGAATAGAGTGTTCCGGGAATTTCTCAATAAATTCGTGGTGGTCTTCGTAGATGATATTCTGATTTTCTCGAAGAATGAGGAAGATCATGCTTTGCATTTAAGGGAAGTCATGGATACTCTCCGTGCACATCAGTTAAAAGCAAAATTCTCCAACTGCCACTTCTGGAGAGAAGAAGTAAGATTTCTTGGGCATGTGGTGTTCAAAGAAGGGTTAGCTGTGGACCCCGCAAAAGTAGTTGCGGTCCAGGATTGGAAGGTTCCAAAGAATGCAACCGAAGTCCGATGTTTTCTTGGACTAGCAGGCTTTTATCGTAAGTTCATTAAAGACTTTGCGAAAATCTCAGCTCCACTTATAAGGTTAACGAAGAAGAACTTGACTTTCACTTGAGATTTGGATTGCGAAGTCGCTTTCCAACGATTGAAGAGGGCTCTGACAACAGCCCCAGTTTTGACATTACCAGATGGGAGCAAGATGTTTACGGTATACACAAATGCATGTGGTACAGGACTAGGCGCTGTTTTGATGCAAGAGGGGAAGGTAGTAGCTTATGGTGGAAGGCAGTTAAAAGTGCATGAGAAAAACTAGCCATCCCACGATCTAGAGTTAGCAGCCATCGTTTTTGCGCTTAAGTCTTGGCGCCACTATCTCCTAGGTGAGAAATTTGAGTTGTATACTGACCATAAATCGTTGAAGTACCTTTTCTCGCAGAAAGACCTCAATCTAAGGCAGCAAAGATGGATGGAGTTTCTCGCCTCAAACGACTTTGAGATCTCCTATACTCCTGGCAAGGGCAATGTAGTAGCAGACGCCCTAAGTAGAAAGAAGCTGACCTTAAGTCCTCTCTTTGTAGAAAGGCAAAGTTTGGAGTACATAGCAAATTTTGATTTTAGACCCTCTGTTGATTATGTGACTGGCTTGATAGCAATGCTAGAGGTGCGGCCTACTTTTTTGGGCTCAATAGGAACCGCGCAACGTGAAGACCCTCAGCTAGTTGATGTGATAGATAAGTTGATTAGGGGAGAGACTTCTAGTCACCTCAATAGATACTCCATCGATGATAAGGGTTGTTTGAGATGGGATGGAAGACTATGCATCCCGCAAGCAAGAGATTTGGTGAAGATGGTTCTGGAAGAAGCACACCATTCCAAGATGACCATACACCCCGGTGGGGACAAGATGTATAAAGATATCAAAAGAATTTTCTTTTGGAATGGCATGAAGAGGGATGTAGCTGAATTTGTTTCTAAATGCATGATATGCCAGCAAGTCAAGGAAGAGCAGAAGAAGCCAGGCGGTTTGCTTCATCCTCTAGAAGTTCCGCAATGGAAATGGGAAACATCTCGATGGACTTTATTGATGGGTTGCCTAGGTCAAGAAGGGGCAATACCGATATTTGGGTAATAGTGGACAGGCTCACGAAAAGCGCTCATTTTATACCTGTCAAGAGTAGGAGGACCGCCTCATCTTTAGCCTCCATTTATCTTAAGGAGACAGTTCGACTCCATGGGATACCCTCCAGCATAGTGAGTGATCGAGACCCTATCTTTACAAGCAAGTTTTAGAGGAGTTTGCAAGAAGGTGTAGGCACACAATTTTGTTTAAGCACAGCCTATCACCCTCAAACCGATGGTCAGATGGAAAGGGTGAACAAATTACTGGAAGATCTTTTGAGACTATGCATTCTTGACTTTGGAGGATCTTGGGAGGATCATCTCCCTTTGGTGGAATTCGCTTATAACAATAGCTACCAAGCCACTATAGGCATGGCACCCTTCGAAGCTTTATATGGAAGGCCATGTCGATCACCAACTTGTTGGTGGGAGTCCATAGATAAACTTATACTTGGGCCGGACATGTTAGAGAGACTTCAGAGAAAGTGGACTTGATACGAAGGAGAATGAGGACTGCCCAAGATAGACAGAAATCCTACGCAGACAAGAGAAGAACCGACCTTGAGTTTGAGGTTGGGGATAAGGTGTTCCTTAAAGTATCTCCTTTGAGGAATGTCATCCGCTTTGGGTCCATAGGAAAGTTGGCACCACGATTTGTAGGAACATTTCCTATCATCGAAAGGATTGGGACGATGGCCTACAGAGTAGAGCTACCTGAAAGACTGGCTGGAGTTCATAATGTTTTTCATGTCTCTCAGCTACGAAAGTGCTTACATGAGTCGGCAAAAGTTGTTGAGCCAAGCATACTAGAGGAAGTTTAAGTGGAATGAGAAGCGACTGTGAGGAGAGTTCCAACTCGTATCTTGGGGATGGAAGTCTAAAAGCTACGCAACCGTGAAGTTAAGCTTGTCAAAGTTCAATGGAGCGACGCCGAGGAAGACGCGACTTGGGAGACTGAGGCCAAAATACGTGCAACCTACCCTTTTCTTTTTGAGGGTACATCTTTGATCTCTTTTTCCTTAAGTTTATTCAAGCTTGTATCTACCGTTTTAGTGTATCTCCTCGGTCGTATTCTTTATCCTTAGGTAGAGGCCAATGGTCGTAAACATGTATTTGAAACATGTTATGATTGATGGATGCTAGTGGATGCAAGTGTTTGCTAGTGGTTGCTCGTGGATGCATATACACACACATTAGGCACTAGATCGGCTCAATCACTTTCATACTGCATATAAATGTGTGCTTATTTAGATTAATGGGTGTATAATGGTTGTGTTATCATATGGATGCTGCATTCGGATGAATGGTTGCGCACGCATGTAGAAATAATATGTATCATTAGGGATCTTTTGCATACATAATGGATGCATGGCACTATCATAATTTGCATTAAGGAGGTCAACTGAATCAGTAGACCGCCTGATTTTGCATTAGATACAGACATGTACACACACTGTGCATATAAACATGAAAGCATTAGAAGTCTTTTAAGGACAATGGATGCCTGTGTTTGATGGTTGAGTAGATGGACGATTGGATGGTAGGATATGTATTCTTCGTAACTTCAAGATTTCGGGGTTGAAATCCTTTAAGGAGGGGAGAATGTAACACCCCGTGTTTTCTGTTAACATATACTAACGAATTGAGGAATAATTAATTTAAAATGTGAGAATCGAGGGAAACGGGTTACACCATTGTGTTCGTCTCGGAATTCTAGTTGAGATAGAGTCCGAGTTTGTGTAAATTAGACTTCTTATGAAGAAGTTATGGCTGTCGTAAGTTTCCAGAAAATTCAAATAAATTCAAACAGCTCGAAACCGGATTCAAAATTCAAAACAGAAGTCAGAAGCGGGCTGGGCGGGAAAATTCCCGCCCAGGACCCAGGTCAACCAGGGAGTCGACCCTCGTGTCGACCTCCCCCCTACAGGTCGACCTGCCCCCCGGGCCAGATCTGAATTTTGACGACTTATGACCTGTTGCTGAGTCACTAGGATTTCTGGATAGTTCTGATCTGGTCTGAATGGCTGTGGTTAACTCTAGGTTCATCCGATGGCTCTAATTGAATTGAAATTCTATATAAACACATGTAGACTTAAACCCTAAAACCTAATCAAAATTAGAACCATGGCCATCATGCTATCACTTTGCAACCTAGAGTAGCCGTCATCAACTAGAGGAAGAGAAAAGCTAATCAACTCAATTCAACTCAGTCTATAAGAACTACAACAACAAATTTGTCTACTTCAAAGGCGAGCTAAATCAATTTCAGAACTCAGATCCCAGAACTCAAGACCTTCTTTGAGTTGTGAGTTCAATTTCTTTAATAAGATAATTAACATGTTAATTGGGTTGAGTTATAATTTAGGTTATATGGCTATGTTTGTGAAACATTGGGAAAATGTGATATTTTGTGAATATATGCTAGTTGTTCATATTGATAGTTTTTGTTGTGGATTCCTTTGTATATGCCCAATCACCTATGTTCAACTTGATTCATGTTTGACATCATTTTATATGCAAGTCTGGGAGTAGATTATATGCTAGTTTCTATGTGAATTGTACATAAGTTTACATGTGAACCAAATAAAGTGACTATATGCAAGTTTAGGTTGAAATTGGATTCACATATATGCAAGTTTACACCTTTAGATTTAGATCTATGACATACATAGTTTTATGCAAGTTTGTGACTATGGCCTATACAAGTTTTGGGTAAAAACTATATTTATATATGCAAGTTCACACCTTTTAGCCTATGTTTAGATTCATGACAATACCAAGTTTATGCTAGTTATGTTGTAATCCTTATTTGTAAGTTAGATCCATTTGTGTACTATGCAAATTTGTAGTGTTTCTTCTCTTTTATGTGTTAGACTAATTGCCAGTCTAATATATATATATATATTTCATGATAAGCGAACGAACAACGTGGGGACGATGGGGGTAATATTGCATATACACATATTGAGAATTGGCATGTATTGGCCTTAAAAGGCATACAATTAATTTGAGGCAATAATTGGTATAATTGGTATACCTGAAATAAATGGACATAATTTAGGTGACAATTATGGACATAAGTATATTTGGAATTTATTTACAAATTTGAATAGGGATATTATCCAATTTGGGGTTAAATAAAGATGTGTAATAATAAACCGCCTAAGACACGAGGTTAGACTCTTTTGTGGTGTAAGACTGCCCGGACCCGCCCGGCAAATCCAGCAGCCACAAATGCCAGTCTAATGTTAGAGGTCAAAGGCATGAATTAAATGCGTAACAGTTGTAAAGGCACAAGGTTAGGCTCGTTTGTGGTGTAAGACTGCCCGGACCCGCCCGACAAATCCAGCAGCCACAAATGCCAGTCCAATGTGGGAGGTCTTTACAAGGTTACGGTGTTAATGAATTAAGAAACACTTAACCAGATAAACATGTGGTGGGACATGGGGGTTAAGTGGGTGCCTTGGGTGGCATGTGAAATTAAGAGGGTGCCTTGGGTGGCATGTGAAATACGATTAGATGCACCTAACCAAGATTGAAACATGTAAGAAGACATGAATAAGAATGGGGTTGAGTGGGGGAAAACCTTAGAAGGGACCAAGCATAGGTGGAAAGCTTGTGTCATACATGGGGGCCCTTTTCAAACCAGTAACCCATTAAGTATCTTTGTGGGCTCGACCCAAGTCGAGGACGGGACACGCGTACTGGGTTTGATTGTAAGAGGCCAAAACGGGTTAGTGGTGGCAAAGCAAGTCCAACGAGGTCATGTGCGTGTGTGCCCCCGGGCTGGTAGGTAAGACGTTGTTGCATCGTGTAGGTATAAGCCGTGCATTTTTGGTGGTATCGGGTTGCCACTTTGTGGAGTGATACACCCCACTGTGGGGCCAGCACGGGTATCTACGAGTAAGGGAGTCGATCGAATGTGGGTAGTGGGTACACCTAGTGGAGATAGGGGTAGACGACACCTATATAGGCAGCTAGGGGGTACACGAAACTACCATTATCATTATTAAGTTTTGTAGGCAGGATCAACTTTTAGGGTGTTTGGTGTGGTGCAATGTAGTAATTATCTTATAGTGATTAGGTGCGCCTTTCACGTTATCTTTGTTCATCTTATTTCCTTTGTTTGCTCTGTCATGCCTATTTGTTCACAGTCATTTCCTTATTTTCCAGCTTATGCCTTATCCAAGTTACTTTAATGATTATATTGTTAAAGTTATTGCACTCGCCAGACTTTATGTCTAACCCCCTTTGTTTCCACCTCTTTTCTTCCTTTCCCCCCCAGGTGCTCAGGGTGGGACTAGTACTAGTGGAGCTTGATTTGGACAACTTTGTTTCTTTCTTTTGGAAGTTGCTTGGATTGCTGAAGTAAAGTTCAGCCTATCTTATTTATGGCTATTTTATGTTGGGGTTATGTCTTTTATTTCATGTACTCAGAACTTATTTGTCAAGATGGATAATAAGTGTATTTGGTTTTTGATGTGATGTAACCAAACTATCTCTCCGTTGCAATAAAAGTGGTTTTTATTTTCCAAGTACTAATATATTTATCCGTCTTGTTTACTTTTCTGTTCTATACACAATAAACGCTCCACCAAAATTAAGGCATTCCCTTTGTGAGTGACCTTAATAGAGATGGGGTGTCTCAATGAGTGTGAATCCAATCTATGTCATTATCCCCTAATTGCTTTCTCTTGTTATATAAATCTCTCTTTTTTTTTAATTGCTGTTATTTTCTGTGTTTTCAATCAATGAAAATCCTAGAATAACTTGATTGGATTTATTAATTAAAATATTTTTGGTCCCAGAGTTCGACACCCTCTACAACAATCCTTGTTGTCTAGGAAAGCCGAACGGATCTTACAGTTGTTTAAAATTGTTTGATTTGATCGCAAACACGTAGTTTGCATCAACTATTCCAAAATAAACATTAACATATGTCTCTTATGATTTGAAAATATGTTAATTCCAATAATCAGTCACATTTTACAATAAGTATAGCTAACGGTCTTTTTGTAAGATTTGGAACATTTTGGTAAGATTGAATACAAAAAGGAATGTCCAGTTATAAATTAAACCAAATTATTAAATTTAACAACAAATAATAACAAAGAAAGATTACTATGTCGACCGTGCAAAAATATAAATATAAATATATACACATTATCCTTTTGAATCTACGTAAAGCGAAATAATATATATTGTATTGAATGTTTGAATGTATTCAATTATAGAATTATACACATAAATGTAATCCATATTAAATGTATATATTTGTGGTGACCGTTGTGTAGGATCTAAATTAACCCTAGAGGGGGGTGAATAGGGTTTATTGCAGTTTTTGCCGAGTAATTAAATAATATCTATCAAAGATAATAACAAGAGTAAATGCGGAAAAAAAATAACACAAAGATATACCCAGCTTCGGCAAACCCCTGCCTACTGCTGCATTCCCCAAGGTTTCTACTAGGTATTGGTCAACAATTACAACGCTTACAACACCTATAAACTCGCGAAAATTCCTAGCCTCTTTGTCCTAACCCTACACCCAAAACTTATCCACAGTTTCTACTATGAGCTACACAAAAAGGCCTCACAACCTCGCTCTAGTTGCACTAATCCTACACTCGAAACCCTGCACAGGTTTTTATTCCCTAAACCAGATTTCCCCGAATTACAACCCCGTAATTCGTCTCTCTAGTTTTAGAGACAAACTAGAAAACTCTAAAGACGATTACAAATTAAAAAACAAACAATTTAAAATAAAAACCCTAACCAAAACCCTAGAATTTAAAACTAAATAAATAAACCCTTTTAAAACTTTTGATCTCCTTGTTAATAATCTAGGGTTATGTTGGCTGACCCTCTCCCATATATGCTTCACCCATCTTCATTTAAATTTGTCCCGATCTTTTAGTAACTCTGGAAAAATATGGCGATGGTGATTAGCGATCTAGGGTTTTTAATTCTGTTGGAATCTGAAGGTCGCTACTCTCTTAAGTGAAGCTGTCGAATCTCCACTGGCTATCTTCATTGCTTGTTCGAATTGAAATGCTTTGATTTGGATCCAAGTTAATTGTTTGTTCTTTGGTATGATTTTTAATTCGAGTTTCTCTTTAATTGTGCTTGAACTTGGATGAATTAAAAGCTAATGATGATGGGTGTATTTATAGATTAAAAATCCTAAATTTGTGCTCTGATTTCATGGATTACTTGGTCATGATATATATGAGAATTTTACGTGAATTTTGGGGCTTTGAAATCTTCTGAAATTCTGGATTTTTCATGGACTTTACACCTTAATGTATATTGTTATATTTTGGGCTTTTGGAAATCTTCAGCTTTGAATTTGTGGAGTTTGAAATATTCTACCTTTCTGGAAATATCTTGCGTGATGAATTCTTCAATTTTGAAATGGTCCTTATCAATAAATGCTGAATATAACTCTTGTGGTTTCTAAAATTAGGATTATTGAACTTGCCATTCTTTGTTGATTTTTCCTTTTAACCGCTAAGAAAAAATTTCAGGCTTGATCACCATGTTAACTCATTACTGATCAAAATGGGTACTGCTCTTGTATGGTCCATGCTGCTATGTTCTTTTCGATGCACTTGTTCACGTTTTTGTGTCTATGTGTATTTGCAACTGTAAATTTGTTGATGGGCACTCATCTTGTCTTTTGCATGTTTTGTGTCCACTTGTGTATGATGCTTTTCTGCTTTATTAGAAAAAACATAAACGAGAAGATTCCGCCTTGATTACACTCGACTTTGGACTAATGCTATGATTTCTAGTTATTCAAACTGATGCTATACTTTTGTTTGCCGTAAATGGTTGAGTAGAATTAAAACTTGATAAGAACAGAAACTATATTTGTTTTGCCAAACTTTTTAATTGATGTTGTACTCTGATTTTGAACACATCACTGATACCACACTTTAATAACTTGATATCGCTTGTGCACTACTGTGACCTTGAACCATACTTGGAATTGAAAATTATAGTACCCTTTGCTGTTGCACCATCTTATATCTCAACTCTGTTCACTTGTTTTCAACTGGCTTGTTTCACGCTTGTACTTTTGGGTTTTTGTTAAAACTACTGCCTATATTCCACTGTATTCAATACTTGCATTATTTGAGCCTATGATATTTCACTTGAAATTTTTGTCATGCCACAGTCTTTACACTTTTGTTTTGCTGAGCTCCACCATTTTCTTATGTCCAGTTGAACTGTTGCAAACAGACTTGTGAATATGGACAATTTGCTTTTGTCCATCCTTGCTTGTGCCATATTGTATAAACTGCCTTGTGACCATTCTTTATGTTGCCTTGTTGCACATTATGATGTGCCATTTTTTATTTTGTGTCGATCCATATATACTTGCACTTATGTCCATTAGTCTGAACTTCTCTTGTAAAAAAAACTGATCTATTTTTGTGCCTTGCTATTTTCTGTTTTGACCCCTTGTTAAAATTGTTGTACCATGCTGCTTTGTGGTTGTATATGCATGTTGCCTGCATATATGTACACTAAGTCGAGTTGGTCCGCGTGGCTGCTCCTCAGTTGCTATACTGCATTTTGATTGGCGAGGCAGTGCACGCGTGTATATTTATAGACGCACGTACATGCAGCCATTCAGAATAATTTTCATGTCCTTGTATATCAGACCAAGTCAGAAAAATGATGAGAAACACACCAAAATTCTGAGGCAAAAAGAATTTTAAATAAAATTTATATTTGCTTGTGTCCAGTTTTATTTCTATTGCTGTCTACCGTGTGTGTATTTTTATATGTGACAGTTATGCAGATGGTGACTGGGCTGATTGTGAAGTGATGTGAAGACAAGAAGATAGAAGACAAGTATTGAGCCAGTGAGTGTACGCAGCAGTGTTAAGAAAATGTATATGAGTCTGTAGACTGTATATGAGTGTCAGAGTGTTATAGTGAGAAATGAATGTACAGAATGAGAAAATTGTACTTGTATTAGTAATAGATAAATTTGATTGAAATAAAATATTATTTTATTATGTTTAAATCAAATTGTCTATCATATTCAAATTAATTTAGTAGTACAATTCCATGTAAAATATTATAAATGTAAATATACAATAGTGGAGTTAGAATGTTGTACTATTTTATATTTTAAAATGAAATATTTATTGAATAAATATACTGTGAATATAATCAATTGTGTATAATAGTATATTATTCAATAAATATTTATTTCTATGAAGCTGTGTAATATAAAATAGTACAATTATAAACACATTTAAATAGTGCTACACGTTTGTTATTATCAAACAAAAATCATACAACACATTGTTGTACCCAACAATCTCCCCCTTTTGATGATGACAAACATATACAAGATTCTGAGTGTGTTAAATGTGTTTGAACGTGGAATATATTACTCCCCTTATTTGTATGCTCCCCTTACAACTGAACTCCCCCTATATATGTGGAAAATATGAACAATGAAATTCAACTGTCTAATCTCCCTTTAGATATTTAATATGAGCAATGAAATTCAACTGCCCATTCTCCCTCTAGTTATTTAATTTCCAATCTTAAAATATTTTTGAATTAAATACTCATCAGTCAAAATCTTGACCATTCTCCCCCTTTTGTTATCATCAAAAGAATAATAGAAATCGAAACAGTGATGAATATAGACTAGAAATATAAATTCAAATCAGGAGGGAATATATATATATATATAACGTAAATCTCATTTAATCAAACAAAAATCATGATATTCTTCAAATCAAAAGCAAATTTCACTTTCAGAATGAATGGATTTGCGACAGAATTTACAGAATGAGGAGAGTTCAATTAAATTGAATATTTGAATATGAATTTTAAAGATTTTAAATAAACTCAAAATATGTTAAGCACTTGATAACCATGCATAGCCCAAAGGTCTTTTAAATGGGGTTAGTGGTAACTGAACTTTATCCTCTCTAATGAGTTCCATCCACGCACAACCCAAAGGTCTTTTAAGTGAGAATGGAAGCACATAGAGATTAAGGTAATTCACTCATGCATAACCGCGAGGACTTTTAATTGGGAGTGAATTCCAAGGATAAATAATATAATACATATATTTATTTTTCTTTCTTTTTTATTTATTTTTTATTTCCAAGAATAATTTGAACTCCCCAAATTAAATAGGACCATGATGAAAGACAGAAATATGGTAGACATGGAAGATGGTCATGAAATAAGCTCTAATTCAAAGATATTATAAAATCTATCCAATCATCATGAGATTTTAAAATAACATCTCCTCTAGTTATGAATTATACCATAGTCACAACTCATCACAACTTCATAAATCTATTAATAATTTTGATGAGTCCCAAAACAGTTCAAATCAATCAATAATTTCAATTTTTGAATAAATAATCAAAAATAATTTTAAAATTGAAAATATCAATTTCATGAGGGGTTTTGAAAATTTCAAGGTAAGTTGAAAATTAGTTTCAAAAATCGATCAGTAGAATGTGAGATTATCTAATATTTCTAATGTTGATTGCTCTTAGACAATTTTAAAACACTTGTGTATTTAATCCAAATTGCCTATGAATTTCAATGAAATCCAATCGCTGATTTTCCAACCCATCGTCCAATCATCAAGACACTTAAACAAATCAAATTAATTTCCTGATCAGAGCAGCACAAGATCATTTTCAAAGCAAGAATCACAAGTGAATTTTTCAGAGAATTTTTAAACAAGCACAATAAATAGTCAATGATCAAATCTGAAGATAATTATTTGAAATCACTTGAGAGGAAAAAAAATCAAATTTTATAAGTCCAGGAAATTCAGCAATCAATCACGAATGATTTCAAAATCAATATAATCAAGCCAAGTAAAAAAAAATGAAATTTTCACAACTAGTCAATCGTGGCTTTCAAGTAGTCTGCCGCATTGAGTTAGATTTTTTCAATATTTTCCAAAGTGAATAAGAGGAGACTCAAAACAGCAAAAATGTGTGAAATTTCATTTGCTTATAAGAACATCATAAATTTTAAAATTCCAATTTACAGTGTTCAAGATATGCTCAAAAAAATTGCGACCCTATTAATATAAATCATCATAAAAAATAAAATAAAAAGGAAATAAAATATAAAAGAAATAAAAACATGAGTTTAGAGATCATACCTGACTTACCATAATCGGTGTGAACCATTGAATCTCCAACTCAGAATTCTATAGCTAAGGAACACCAAATAATTCGGTAATATGAATCAACTTGAATTTTATCTCTCTTAAGCACAATTGTTCCTCAGCCTCTCCTCGGTACCTAAATGTTTATAACATCAAGTGGTCTAACAATGACTGTTTTACCACTCTTATCTTTGTTTACACGTTTTGTTACCCAAACCCAAATTCGTTTAATTTTAATCGAATTCATTTTATTATCTTTTGGGATCCAAATACGTATAACTGAATTGTTCTTACACGAGTTTTTATTTCCTTTATGTTTTAGAAACCCTTTGAAACTATTAGAGTTTGAAATTTCAAATCGACCTTTTTCAAAGCCATTTAAAGGATTTTCAAAATCACTAGAATTTCGTTTTTCAACTTGATCGATTTTCCCAAAGCGGTTTGAAGGATTTTTAAAACCACACTTTTCAATTTGATCAAATTTATCAAAACCGAGTCCTTCCTTATTCTTAAAAAAAATTGGGCTTTTAACAACATATTCAATGCTTTTTCTCCTTTAGAAAATTTAGCCAATATTGACTCAAGTCATCGAATTTTAGACTTAAGATCGCTATTTTCTTTTATTATATTCAAACAACGATTTATAACGATCTTTCTCTTTTCAGAATCATTTTGTTTCAAAACCATATTTTCGTTTTCAAGCATTTTAATTTTCGCATTGGACACAAAAATCTCACTTTCAAAATGTTTACGCTTTTCAATTTCAAGTTTTTCAAAATCCTTGAAATTTTCAATTTCTTTTTCCAAATCGTGATTTATACGAGTAATTTCAGACTCATTATTTTTCAAAATCATGTTTTTGTTTTCTAAGGTTTTAAAATTTTCTTTTATTTCAAACAATTCTTTTTGAATTTATCGCATTTGAGATTTTTGGTCTTCTCGGTTTCAATTTCAAGCTCATTTAAAATCGATTCGGTTTTCAATAAACTCTTTTGCTCTATAATTTCATGTTTGGAATTTTTAACCTTCTTAAACCTATTCAACTCCTTTTGCAAAAAATCAATTTTTGTTTTTAGTTCAATCTCGTTTATTTTTTGAAATACAATTCCCTTTTCAAGCTTCTGAAATTTTTCATTGAGAAGAACTAAATCATTTTCCAAATCTAAACATTTTTTTGCAATTCAAGTTTTCAATCTTTTTAGCATTTTTAAGTTCTAATTCCAAATCATGAATTTTATTGCTCAACTCAACATTTTAAAATTTTAAATTTTTATTTGTCAGTTTGAGACTCTCAACAGTTATAGTTAATTTATCACAAAGAAGAATTAGCTTTTCAAAAGGAAATTCACCGTGCTCATCATCCGTTGAGTCTTCGTCACTATCATCATCCGATCCATCTTCTGTAAATCCAATCAGGCATAATTCTGAATTTGAGTTGGCTTTCAAAGGTTTTGAGCTATTGTTGCCTTTTCTTCCATACAACGCATCGAGAGTTTCCCAGATTTCCTATGCAGTTAAACAATGAGAGATATGGTTATATTGACCATCATTAATATAAGAATATAAAATGTGCGTAGCAAGAGAATTAGTTATAATGTCATTATTATCTAACGTATCATATCCATTTTCAATAATATCCCAACATCCAGTATTAACAGATTTTAAATAAAATTCCATTTTTAATTTCCAATATAAAAAATTTATTCCATCAAAAATAGTTGGGATTATACTGGAAAAATTCTCGCTAGATTGATAACTAGAAAACTCACCATTAGAGAAATCCATGACTCTAGAGTTATTTAAAATAAAAAATACCTGCTCTGATACCACTTGTAGGATCTAAATTAACCCTTGAAGGGGGGATGAATATGGTTTATTGTAGTTTTTGCTGAGTAATTAAATAATATCAATCACGGATAATAATCGGAGTAAATGCGAAAAATAAATAACACACAGATATACCCAGCTTCGGCAAAACCCTGCCTACTGCTACATTCCCCAAGGTTTCTACTAGGTATTAGTCAACAATTACAATGCTTACAACACCCGTAAACTCACGACAATTCCTAGCCTCTTTGTCCTAACCCTACGCTCAAAACTTATCCCCAGTTTCTACTAGGAGCTACACAAAAAGGCCTCACAATCTCGCTCTAGTTGCACTAATCCTACGCTCAAAACCCTGCACTGGTTTCTATCCCCAAAACCAGATTTCCCCGAATTACAACCCCGTAATTCGTCTATCTAGTTTTAGAGAAAACTAGAAAACTCTAAAGACGATTACAAATTAAAAAACAAACAATTTAAAATAAAAACCCTAACCAAAACCCTAGAATTCAAAACTAAATAAATAAACCCTTTTAAAACTTTTGAGCTCCTTGTTAAAAATCTAGGGTCATGTTGGCCGACCCTCTTCCATATGTGCTTCACCCATCTTCATTTAATTTTGTCCCGACATTTTAGTATCTCTGGAAAAATATGGTAATGGCAATTTGCAATCTAGGGTTTTTAATTCTCTTGGAATCTGAAGGTCGCCGCTCTCTTAAGTGATGTTGTCGAATCTCCAGTGGCTATCTTCATTGCTTGTTTGAATTGAAATGCTTTGATTTGGATCCAAGTTGCTTGTTTGTTCTTTGGTATGATTTTTAATTCGAATTTCTCTTTAATTATGCTTGAACTTGGATGAATTAAAAGCCAATGATGACGGGTTGTATTTATAGGATTAAAAATCCTAAATTTGTGCTCTGATTTCATGTATTACCCAGTCGTGATATATACGAGAATTTTATGGGATTTTGGGGTTTTGAAATCTTCTGAAATTCTGGAGTTTTCGTCGACTTTACACCTGAATGTATATTGCGTATATTTTGGGCTTTTGGAAATCTTCAGCTTTGAATTTGTGGAGTTTGAAATCTTTTAACTTTCTGGAAATATCTTGCATGATGAATTCTTCAATTTTGAAATGTTCCTTATCAATAAATGCTGAATATAACTCTTGTGGTTTCTGAAACTAGGATTATTGAACTTGTCATTCTTTGCTGATTTTTCCTTTTAACTGCTAAGAACAAATTTCATGCTTGATTGCCATGTTAACTCTTTGCTGTTGTATATAACGGTGTTGTATACACAATTATATGATTTTTGTTTGATGATAACAAACAAGTATGTATTATTTTGAATGTGTTTGTTATTGTACTATTATATCACATTACAGACAGGAATATAATATTTATATTTAAACAGAATGCATCTATACAGAAACTCAAATATCTACACAATATTTTGGTTAAATATAATATTTTATTTCAAATATTCAAACAGTACAACTATTTATAACTCCACTATTTAAACACATCACATCTCATATACATTCACATAATATAGTCTTGTAAATTCACTCAGTTATACAATCATTCATACATGCATTCAGTTACACTCAATCTCATTTGTACTTTTCACTTATATCACTTTGACACAATGTTTATCCACTGTCTTCTGTCTCTGTCTTCTGTCTTCACAGCTCAGTCAGTCCAGTCACCATCTTCATACCTGTCATATACAGAAACACACACAGTATCTGGAACAGAAATAATTTCATACTCTAGCTGATATAATTTTTTTATTTTAAAAATTTATTTGCCTCAGATTTCTGTTGTGTTTCTCATCATCTTTCATGACTTGATCTGATATATTTTTTAGTACCCACTGATCATCCTCGACATAACCATACTGGTTTGCTGATCAGAACCAGCATCAAACTCAACTGATTCTGACCATCCCCAACATAGTACAGTCAGTCTGCTGATTTTTTTTCAGTATACAAGATAGGTCAAAAATCAAAAAGAGAAATGGAAGTGCAAAATTTCAGATCAGCAAACACAAGATGGAAATCATAACTGATCAAATGCAGCATACACAGCACAAGGCAGAGTAGTCAAGTATGGACAAAGAACTACAAAAGTCAAAGTCAACATGCAAGATTAATATGGCAGATCACACTTTTCAAGTCCACCAAGTCAGAAATGTCAAAGTAAAGGAAATAGCAAGTTTCATGTCAAAGTGGTACAAGACTTGTGATTAAAACAGCAAATACAAAGGTGATAAAGTGGTCGAGCAACAATACATGGCAAGAGCATGGCACAACATTATTGCATGGTAGCTACAAAGGGATCAACACAACATACAAGTGCAATTCAGGACAGTGTGTATTCATGGAGCAGCAGAGTTATGTTTTGGTGCAACATGGGTAGCAAAAAGAGCACAGTTAGAATACATGTTAATATGTGTTAACAAGACAAATATATGTTGCAACAGCAAAGAACAACATTGATTCAAGTAGCATAAAGATGCACAAGTAAAACATGATGGCAAATCTGTGCAACTGAGTTACATGTTCAATGCAGCAATGGTTCGAGAAATACAATTCAGCAACAACAAGCGCAAAGGGTCAAGCCAGTAAACATAGATGGTGCATGATCAAGTGAACAGATCATTTCAGCTCACATTGGAGTAACAAAACAAATGGGTAAGACTTTTACATACATACAGCAACTACATATCAGCAAGACTTCATATATAGTGCAATGGTGAAGTGGTGCATTTCAATTCAGCATATACATGGATATATCTGTGTATAGCATGGTGATCGGCTCAGCAAATATTCAGTGCTCAAAACAGCATGATGTAATGGTGCACACAAGCAAAACAGTCATGAAATAGATTTAATCAAGGATCAGTATTTGGCAAGCTATCAAGTAGCAGGAGTCACAATATTTTTGGTTGGGCAAGTCTTTCATTTTCTTCCAGAAATATGAAAATTCGAATTTCAGATTTTTTTTTTGGAAACAAACAATTTTCATTTAAATTTGCTTTCCAGAAAATCAGCAAGAATATTGTTTGGCAAGTTTTTAAAACATGCTTAGAAATCATGGATTAAAGATAAAGAGGAATATACGACCAGTATTTCAAATTTGCCTGTTATGCAATTTCAAGGAATAAAGGAGACATATTTGGCAATATTTAATTCCAGAAATCATGCATGGGTTCAAACCAGAGGACAAACAAAATTGTATTCAAGCAGGGCATTCCACATTGTCGAGCCATCAAGGCAGAATTCAATCAAAGATTTCAAAAGAGGAAACAACAATCTTTCATTCCAAAAATACAAAGTAAAACAAGGGAAGATTCAATCACAAATTCACGGCTCTAATCGAGAGCAATCAAAAAGGGGCCACAAACTTTCAATCAAGAAATTCACGCATAGAATTTAAAGCCGATTTTATCAAGAGTCTGTCAAAAAGAGAAATCATGCAAGGGATTTATTCATGAATTTATAAAGGCAACAAATCTAAATTCATCTCAACGCCGAGGTAATTAAATCAAAAACCACAAAAATCAGGGACGATCAGGCCGAGTCATTATCGAGTGAAATCAGAGAAATTAGGGTTCGATTCTAACCCTATAAATTCAACCAATCATCACAGGCAAACTATTGATCGAAAACCACAAGCAATTGAATTGAAAAACCCAACATTTCAGATCAAAACCACAAATCAACTCGAGAGCATATAGTTTCAAATCAGAATTCACTTACAGTTGTTTCGATAGAGAGATATCCAAATCAAACGAGCAAGCAACACAGAGCATAAGAGCAATCATAGAACCACAACTTCAATACTTTCCGCAATTGATTTGATTTGGGGGAAATTCTGTAAACCCTAGTTTGTAATCTCAAGCCGCCATTTCCAGTTTTCCAGAGACAAAGCATCGAGCAAAAAGAAATGAGGAGCGGGCCGACCAACATGGGTTTAGACCAACCCTAGTTCACAATATAAGGGAAACTTTGTATTTAAACTAGGGTTTCTTTTTATTCCTTGTATTGTGTTTGAATTTGTTTTTAAATCGTCTCAAACAGTTTCTAGAATTCTGTAAATTCTAAGTGATTCAGTCAAGGTGTTGACTGACAGTCAACAGAGTCTGAAAAATCTGGGTTACTGGTTAACGGGGTTGTAATCAGGGGAAATCTGATCGAGCGAATATCGGTCAGTCTACGGTTTTGAGCGTAGGGTTAGAATAGGAGCAGGGTTTGCGAGTGCACATGGTCTTGTATGCGGGAACTGTTCTATCACCTAGTAGAAACCTTAGAAATGCAGCAGTAGGCAGGGTTTTGCCGAAGCTGGGTATGTCTGTGTGTGATTTATTTTCTGCGTTTCTGTTTCTGCTATATTCTGTGATTTATTTATTATATCGTTAGAATTTTTAATTCAGTTAAAAACTGTGATAAACCCTATTCACCCCCCCCCCCTCTAGGGTTAATCTAGATCCAACAAGTGGTATCAGAGCAGGTATTTTCTGTTAACTCAAGGGAAATGGTGAATCCTTGTTGTCAGCCTAGCAAGAGTCAGTCCAGTTCATCTCCAACTATTTTCACTGGAACAGATTTTTTAAACTGGAAATCCAAAATGGAATTTTATTTAAAATCTGTTAATATTAAATGTTGGGATGTTGTTATCAATGGGTACGATATGGTAGATAAAGTTTTTAATTCCCGTGCAACACATATTCTTTATTCTTATCTTGATAATGATCAATACAGTCTGATTTCCCATTGTTTAACTGCGCAAGAAATCTGGACAGCTCTCAATACGAAGTATGGACAAATTGACAACAACTGCTCAAAACCCCAAAATGTCAACTCATATTCAGAGTTCTGTTTAACAGGATTTACAAATGAAACTTCAGATGAATCAGATGATGGAGAATCAACAAATGCTGAAACAGAGAATTTCTCATATGAAGATCTGGTTTACCTGTGTCATGATTTAACGAAATCTGTTGATAAACTCCAACTAAAAAATAAGTCTCTGAAATCTAAGAATTTTGAGTTGACCAGCAAAATTGATGATTTGGAATCACAACTTGAATATGTTAAAAATTCTTCAAATTCAGTTTGCAAAAATTGTTTGAAATTAAAAACCAATCTTGTTCATCTCAATAAAAATATTCAAAAATTTGAAGATAAAATTATGATCTTAAATGAGAACAAGACTGAGTTATCAATTTTAAATAATCTTCTGCAAAAGGAATTTGAAATTTTTAAATAGATATATATTCCAAATTTGAAATTGCTGAAAATGAAAATTCGGTGAAAAGTGGTTTGGTTTTGAAAGAACTTGAAAATGAGATTGAAAAATCCAAGAATTTTGAATCTGAAAAACAAAAATGATTTGAACTTGAAATTTCTGAATCCCAAGCCAAAATTAAATTGCTTGAAAATGAGAATGTGGTTTTGAAACAGTTCAATGCTGAACAAAAGATCGCTATAAATAATTGCTCAAATTTATTAAAAGAAAATAGTGATCTAAAATTCAAAATTCAACAATTAGAATCAACTTTAGATAAATTTTCTAATGGGGAAAAATCGTTGAATATGCTGTTACAAAACCAAATTTCTATTGGAAATAAATCTGGTCTTGGCTTCGGGAAAAATGATGTTTTTGGAAAACAAAATTCAAATGATTTGAAAAATCCCTCAAACTGTTTTGGAATTAACTGCTTTGAAAATTTAAACTCTGAAGGGTTCGAAGATTTTTTAAATCGAAAGCGAAATAAAAATTTGTTTTATAACAATCCAGTTGAACAATCGTGGACCCCAAAAATAAATAAAACCAAATTTGGAAAAACTAATTGGATTTGGGTTCCTAAGGGTACAAAAGTAAATTCAGAGGGATTGTTATATAAACAAGTCTGGGTACCAAAACATATGAATACAGTTGTGAGTGGTTTTACAAACTTTGTTAGACCACTCGATCCCCTGAATTGTTAGGTACCGAAGGAGGCTGAGGAATTGCTTTGCAAAACAGAATTGAATCCGAGCTGCTCAATATTCCTATATCATCCACAGTTCCTTAGCCAAGCTTGTTTGAGTTAGAGAATCTGATTTACACTGGATTCTTGTATGATCTCTAAACTCACCTCTGTAAATATTTTCTGTTTTATTTTTTTCTTTTGTTTATTTCTTCTCCCTTCTATCTCTTTCTTCTGTCTATTTTTGATTTGATTTATCACTGCCATATTTTTTTTGTGCTTCTTGAATTGCAGTATTCATGATATTCTGGAAATTTGTTTTGTGTGTATAGAACTCTGATACTGTTAATCATGTCCAGATACTATTTTTTTTTCTGCAATTGTTTTGAAGTTTTTTTTT
The DNA here is from genome assembly GCA_030737875.1 of Allium sativum. Lineage (NCBI taxonomy): Eukaryota > Viridiplantae > Streptophyta > Magnoliopsida > Asparagales > Amaryllidaceae > Allium > Allium sativum. Next base: position 846,929,327 of record CM060922.1, on the reverse strand, counting down.
CTGTTTTTTGAATTCCTAACGGTATTGATGTATTCTTGTTATATCTTGAACACTGTTAATCTGAATTCTAAATTTTTTTGAAGATCTGAAAATTATATGGAAATTCACACACCTTTGTTGTTCTAAGTTTATTCTAATTCATTTTAGAAAAGCTCAAGATATTATACTCATTACAGCACACTGTTATTTATTAGTTGTGACAATTCCAGTAATTTTCAGATTGGTTTGAATATTTTTTTTAAATGCCTTGTCTCTGTGATACATCTTAAAATTCATTCTTATTCATGATTAGTATAGTTGAAATTAGTTTGTTTGAAATCATCTGAAATTCCTAATATTTTGAATCTCACACACCTCCTAAATTTGAAATTATCAACCTTGTGTGACTGATTCATTATATCCCAGAACTTGACATTGATTCAAGTGATTTCAAATAAATTACTTTAATTTTCTAGTTCATGAATACCTCTCAAATTTGATGTAAATGATCTGAATTTAGTCCACACTTGTCAGAGATACTTGTGAAAATTTCTTTTGTAAAACTGGTCTTAAAATTCTCTGTTATTCCATGATTATTTGGTTTGAATTTCTGTTTGTTTAAAATCATTTGAATTTATTGATTTACTGAATCTCACACATATCTCGAATATAAAATAAATAAATAAAAAATCTAGTGTGATTGATTCATTGAATCCTGGTATCTTCATCTTCCATCAAATGATTTCAAATAAACAGTACTTTTAATCTTGGATCATGAATCATATTCTGTGACCATCAGAAATGTCTTGACAAGTGTGCTTTGAAACGATTTTTGTGTTGCTCTGATATTGTTTTGAAAAATGTTTGTTCTGGAATCACATGCTTGCTGCTCTGATATATATGCATAATCTTTTATCTCGTCTGTTTGGGCTTGGTACTTAATAATTCTTTTGTCTATGACATTCTTGTTCAGTATCATGTTAAAATTCCTCGTAAATAGAGACACCAAGTGGTATCAGAAGCGACTTATATTTGTCTCGCCCATCTGTACTGAGATTCAAATTTTCACCTTGTATAGATCCATACATTTTTTTTGCCTTATACAAATAAATGTGCTAAATTTGTCTGGCTGGGTTTGTGTTTAAATTTCTTTGGTCTGAGATGTCCATGATAGTCCATCAGGGTGTAATTAAATTCCTCGATAAAGGAGACTACAATTGGTATCAGCCTTTTTCACTCATCTGTTTTTTTTATGAAACTGTTTAATTTCCTCTTGTAATTGATTTTCAATTTTATAATTATTTATTGATTATTCATTCAGAAATTGAAATCAATATCCGAATTGAACTATATTTATAATTCATCAAAACATATTATCAGAATTTGAAATTGTGATGGAATTGTGACTGCATTATATTTCACAAAAAGAGGAGATTTTATTTATATTTTCATGATAGTTGAACATGTATTATAATATCTCTGAACTGGCAATTATTTCACGACCATCTTCATTACCTATCATCCTTCTGCCATCCGTTATGATTTTATATTAATGTGGAGAGTTAATTTTTTTTGAATAAATAGTGAAAATATTTGTGATGGAATTGTGGTTATGTTATTCAGAATTAGTGACAGTTGAAATTTTCAATGGTCCCGGTACGGTTGATCATATTTCATAATATTATTAATTTAGAAATTTATTTCACAGTCCATCTCTGTACCTACCGCATTTCTATCATTCATATTGGTTTATATATACTGAGGAGTTTTTCTATTTTGAAGCTGAAAATAATAAATATAATTAATATATAAGAGTGTCTCTAACCTCATTTAAAAATCCAAGCTCTGGTTATGCATGGTTATGAGACGTCTTATAATTTAAGCTGCGATTGATCCCATTTAAAAATCCAAGCTTTGGTTATGCGTGGCTAGTGTGCTCTTAAATAAAAAATAAATAAAAAGGAAATAAAGTGCTAAAAATAGAAATAAATTTGAAATTCTCCTCTGAGTATAAAAGCTAGCCTACCAGTCCATCTTCTATTCTGTGAAATATGTTGAAATTTTATGACGTATTATGATTTGTTGATTGATAGATATTGGGATTTGAGATTATTCGTGTTTGTCACTTAAATTGAATTATTTATTATAGTCGAAATTCATCACTGTTTTTTTGCTTTATTTTTATAAAAATCCTTTGAAAATAATCGGAAATAATTTGTTTTTTTAAACTTTCTCCATTTTATATAAAATTCATCGTATATCCGCCATTCTCTAAAATGTGAAATATGCCACCAGTTCTTAGAATATTATGATTTTTGTTTGACTGATTGAAATTTATGATGACCGTTCTTCCTCTTAAGCTGAAATTATATTTTTAGTCAATTTTCATCTGTATTTTAAAATCTGTATCCTTTTGATGATAACAAAAGGGGGAGAATGGATTAGATTTTGATTTATGAGTGAATATTTTATAAATATTTTTAATTTTGAAAAATTATTATTATCCATACATTTCACTCATGCACAGTTATAGGGGGAGTTTCTGTTGTAGGGGGAGCATTTAAATAGGGGGAGTTCAAATATTCACGAACAAACACATTTATAATATTCAAAATCGTTTATTTGTTTGTCATCATCAAAAGGGGGAGATTGTTGTATATAACAGTGTTGTATACACAATTATATGATTTTTGTTTGATGATAACAAACAAGTATATATTATTTTGAATGTGTTTGTTATTGTACTGTTATATCACATTACAAACAGGAATATAATATTTATATTTAAACAGAATGCATCTATACAGAAACTCAAATATCTACACAGTATTTTGGTTAAATATAATATTTTATTTCAAATATTCAAACAGTACAACTATTTATAACTCCACTTTTTAAACACATCACATCTCATATACATTCACAGAATATAGTCTTGTAAATTCACTCAGTTATACAATCATTCATACATGCATTCAGTTACACTCAATCTCATTTGTACTTTTCACTTATATCACTTTGACACAATGTTTATCCACTGTCTTCTGTCTCTGTCTTCTGTCTTCACAGCTCAGTCAGTCCAGTCACCATCTTCATACCTGTCATATACAGAAACACACACAGTATCTGGAATAGAAATAATTTCATACTCTAGCAGATATAATTTTTTTTATTTTAAAAATTTATTTGCCACAGATTTCTGGTGTGTTTCTCATCATCTTTCATGACTTGATCTGATATATTTTTTAGTACCCACTGATCAACCTCGACATAACCATACTGGTTTGCTGATCAGAACCAACATCAAACTCAGCTGATTCTGACCAGCCCCAACACAGTACAGTCAGTCTGCTGATTTTTTTTCAGTATACAAGATAAGTCAAAAATCAAAAGAGAAATGGAGGTGCAAAATTTCAGATCAGCAAACACAAGATGGAAATCATAACTGATCAAATGCAGCATACACAGCACAAGGCAGAGTAGTCAAGTATGGACAAAGAACTACAAAAGTCAAAGTCAACATGCAAGATTAATATGGCAGATCACACTTTTCAAGTCCACCAAGTCAGAAATGTCAAAGTAAAGGAAATAGCAAGTTTCATGTCAAAGTGGTACAAGACTTGTGATCAAAACAGCAAATACAAAGGTGATAAAGTGGTCGAGCAATAATACATGGCAAGAGCATGGCACAACATTATTGCATGGTAGCTACAAAGGGATCAACACAACATACAAGTGCAATTCAGGACAGTGTGTATTCATGGAGCAGCAGAGTTATGTTTTGGTGCAACATGGGTAGCAAAAAGAGCACAGCTAGAATACATGTTAATATGTGTTAACAAGACAAATATATGTTGCAACAACAAAGAACAACATTGATTCAAGTAGCATAAAGATGCACAAGTAAAACATGATGGCAAATCTGTGCAACTGAGTTACATGTCCAATGCAGCAATGGTTCGAGAAATACAATTCAGCAACAACAAGCGCAAAGGGTCAAGCCAGTAAACATAGATGGTGCATGATCAAGTGAACAGATCATTTCAGCTCACATTGGAGTAACAAAACAAATGGGCAAGACTTTTACATACATACAACAACTACATATCAGCAAGACTTCATATACAGTGCAATGGTGAAGTGGTGCATTTCAATTCAGCATATACATGGATATATCTGTGTATAGCATGGTGATCGGCTCAACAAATATTCAGTGCTCAAAACAACATGATGTAATGGTGCACACAAGCAAAACAGTCATGAAATAGATTCAATCAAGGATCAGTATTTGGCAAGCTATCAAGTAGCAGGAGTCACAATATTTTTGGTTGGGCAAGTCTTTCATTTTCTTCAAGAAATATGAAAATTCGAATTTCAGAAAAAAAATTTTGGAAACAAACAATTTTCATTTAAATTTGCTTTCCAGAAAATCAGCAAGAATATTGTTTGGCAAGTTTTTAAAACATGCTCAGAAATCAGGGATTAAAGATAAAGAGGAATATACGACCAGTATTTCAAATTTGCATGTTATGCAATTTCAAGGAATATAGGAGACATATTTGGCAATACTTAATTCCAGAAATCATGCATGGGTTCAAACCAGAGGACAAACAAAATTGTATTCAAGCAGGGCATTCCACATTGTCGAGCCATCAAGGCAGAATTCAATCAAAGATTTCAAAAGAGGAAACAGCAATCTTTCATTCCAAAAATACAAAGTAAAACAAGGGAAGATTCAATCACAAATTCACGGCTCTAATCGAGAGCAATCAAAAAGGGGCCACAAACTTTCAATCAAAAAATTCACGCAGAGAATTTAAAGCCGATTTTATCAAGAGTCTGTCAAAAAGAGAAATCACGCAAGGGATTTATTCATGAATTTATAAAGGCAACAAATTTAAATTATTCTCAACGCCGAGGTAATTAAATCAAAAACCGCAAAAATCAGGGACGATCAGGCCGAGTCATTATCGAGTGAAATCAGAGAAATTATGGTTCGATTCTAACCCTATAAATTCAACCAATCATCACAGGCAAATATTGATCGAAAACCACAAGCAATTGAATCGAAAAACCCAACATTTCAGATCAAAACCACAAATCAACTCGAGAGCATATAGTTTCAAATCAGAATTCACTTACAGTTGTTTCGATAGAGAGATATCCAAATCAAACGAGCAAGCAACACAGAGCATAGGAGCAATCAGAGAACCACAACTTCAATACTTTCCGCAATTGATTTGATTTGGGGGAAATTCTGTAAACCCTAGTTTGTAATCTCAAGCCGCCATTTCCAGTTTTCCAGAGACAAAGCATCGAGCAAAAAGAAATGAGGAGCGGGCCGACCAACATGGGTTTAGACCAACCCTAGTTAACAATATAAGGGAAACTTTGTATTTAAACTAGGGTTTCTTTTTATTCCTTGTATTGTGTTTGAATTTGTTTTTAAATCGTCTCAAACAATTTCTAGAATTCTGTAAATTCTAAGTGATTCAGTCAAGGTGTTGACTGACAGTCAACAGAGTCTGAAAAATCTGGGTTACTGGTTAATGGGGTTGTAATCAGGGGAAATCTAATCGAGCGAATATCGGTCAGTCTACGGTTTTGAGCGTAGGGTTAGAATAGGAGCAGGGTTTGCGAGTGTACATGGTCTTGTATGCGGGAACTGTTCTATCACCTAGTAGAAACCTTAGAAATGCAGCAGTAGGCAGGGTTTTGCCGAAGCTGGGTATATCTGTGTGTGATTTATTTTCTGCATTTCTGTTTCCGCTATATTCTGTGATTTATTTATTATATCGTTAGAATTTTTAATTCAGTTAAAAACTGTGATAAACCCTATTCACCCCCCCCCCTCTAGGGTTAATCTAGATCCAACATTTACTTATCAAAATGGGTACTGCTCTTGTATGGTCCTTGCTACTATGTTCTTTTCAATGCACTTGTTCATGTTTTTGTGTCTGTGTATATTTGCATCTATAAATTTGTTGATGTGCATATCTTGTCTTTTTCATGTTTTGTGTCCACTTGTGTATGATGCTGTTCTGCTCTATTAAAAAAACATATACGAGCAGATGCGCCTTGATTACACTCGACTAAGAACTGATGCTATAATTTCTAGTTATTCAAACTGATGCTATACTTTTCTTTGTCGTGAATGGGTGAGTAGAATTAAAACATGATAAGAATAGAAACTATACTTGTTTTGCCGAACTTTTTAATTGATGTTGTACTCTGATTTCGAACACATCACCGATACCACACTTTAATAACTTGATATCGCTTGTGCACTACTATGACCTTGAACCATACTTGGAATTGAAAATTGTAGTACCCTTTGCTGTTGCACCATCTTATATCTCGACTTTATTCACTTGTTTTCAACTGGCTTGTTTTGTACTTGTACATTTGGGTTTTTGTTAAAACTACTGCCTATATTCCACTGTATTCAATACTTGCATTATTTGAGCCCATGATATTTCACTTGAAATTTTTGTCGTGCTACAGTTTTTACACTTTTGTTTTGCTGAGCTCCACCATTTTCTTGTGTCCAGTTGAACTATTGCAAACAGACTTGTGAATGTGGACAATTTGCTTTTGTCGATCCTTGCTTATGCCATATTGTATAAACTGTCTTGTGACCATTCTTCATGTAGCCTTGTTCCACCATTATGCTGTGCCATTTTTTATTTTGTGTCGATCCATATATACTTGCACTTATGTCCATTAGTCTGAACTTCTCTTGTAAAAAAAACTGTTCTATTTTTCTGCCTTGCTATTTTCTGTTTTGACCCCTTGTAAAAATTGTTGTACCATGCTGCTTCGTGGTCATGTGGTTGAACATGCATGTTGCCTGCATATATGTGCACTGAGTCGAGTTAATCCGCGTGGCTGCTCCTAAGTTGCTATACTGCATTTTGATTGGTGAGGCAGTGCACGCGTGTATATGCAGCCATTCAGAATAATTTTCCTGTCCTTGTTTATCAGAAAAATGATGAAAAACGCACCAAAATTCTGAGGCAAAAAGAATTTAAAATAAAACTTATATTTGCATGTGTTCAGTTTTATTTCTATTGCAGTGTACTTTGTGTGTTTTTCTATATGTGACAGGTATGCAGATGGTTACTGGCTGATTGTGAAGTGCTGTGAAGACAAGAAGACAGAAGAAAAGTATTGAGCCAGAGAGTGTACACAACAGTGTAATAAAATGTATATGAGTCTGTAAACTGTATATGAGTGTCAGAGTGTTGTAGTGAGAAATGATTAGAGTGAGAAAATTGTGCTTATATTTGTAATAGACAAATTTAATTGAAATAAAATATTATTTTATTGTGTTCAAATCAAATTGTCTGTCATATTCAAATTAATTCAGTAGTACAATTCCATGTAAAATATCATAACTGTGAATATACAATAGTGAAGTCAGAATGTTGTACTATTTCAGATTTTGAAACAAAATATTTATTGAATAAATATATTGTGAATATAATCAATTGTGTATAATAGTATATTATTCAATAAATAGTTATTTTTGTGGAACGGTGTGATATAAAATAGTACAATTACAAACACATTCAAATAGTATTATATGTTTGTTATTATCAAACAGAAATCGTACAACACATTGTTGTACCCAACACGTTGTTGTGACGACCACCCATAACACCTGCACTTAACAAGGGAAATAATGCGCTGAAAGGTGTGCTTGGAAGCTACGGAAGATCATCAAGGTAAGATGACACATGTGGAACCTATCATATAACTCGCAGTGCAAGTATAAAATATTATAGAACATATACAACAGGAAATAACAGTGAAGCATATTTGAGCAAAAACTTGAACTTTCATAACAACTAGAAAGAGAGTATCTATACACCCTTGGATTAACACATAAGTGTCTGTACAAATTTTCCTTAGTATATCACTCGGAGAAAACACCAATCATAACAGTGGAAACATCCAATACTAGATAGTAGAAAAACTGATACGCAAGTCTCCTGCTCGTCATCGCTCTGCATCTTCGGAATACTAAGTTATGCTACCTGTAACCTGCTACTCAGTCTGGCTATCCAAAACCGGATGAACAACCCAAGGTAATAAGAGGAAACATAAAATCTTGAGTCAAACGACAGTCTTAGTGAGCGATAAAGCAACTATCTAACATCATCAATAAAGTATATGAGTACATGTAGATTAACCAACAAAACTACCAAACACCAAAGAAGAACCCCAACCTGTCTTCCTACATCCGATAGTGATAGCCTTTACAAACAAGCATTAAGAAACAACATTACATTCATGGGAAAAAGTTATCAAGCATATGCCATCCTAATCGATCTCGACATCCCCCATGCACAAGCCCCAAAGGCCGAAACCAACATCAGACAGGCACCCAAGAGATATCTCCTTCGACATTGAATAATCTGCACAAGATGATACAAGCAAAATAGACATCACTCATCACTCTGGCTATCAACGCCAATCCTTCTTTGAAACCATCATTAATCGTATTATCGGCTAAACTCCTTGAAATCAACTGTCAAGGGCTAATGGTAAACCCCAGTTCTAACATAACTCCATATGTCATACGACGAAACGTATCTAAGCCCGTCAAGCTGCCCAGGGTACTCGTCCAACCACTTCTAGTTTTTTAGGCATCCCTATTATACCCCTGCTTTGAGTCCGCTAGAACTTACGACAATGGTAATTCCTCAGCCTCCGATATCTCTACCGATCCAACCCGATGACTGTTCATAGGCTCAATCCCCTTCTCGAGCAACCATTATCCACGAACTCACCACCTTGAGTCGTCTTCACATTCGTTGCATTACGACGATCAACAAATACATTACAAAACTTCGAACATTACTACTTGAATTTACTTTGAATTCACATTCATCAGCGAACGAAAATAACATCAAATTATGGTCCAGTATATTCAGTTCGTTTTAGTCATCCAACGACCCGACCTTCCAAGGTCATTAATGATCTGACCTCTTATGTCCCCCACGCCCTAATGCTTAAAAAGCCTCCATGACCTGACTGCTTGAGGAGCTTGAACGACCTGATCACTATACAACTCAAGTCGACCTGACCTAAGCATTTTGCCATGACCCAGACTAGCCGACCCGCCTCTTTGAAGTCCCTCACGACCCGACTTCAGAGTTTCAACTACCTAACTTCCACAATATGATCCGAACGATTTGAAGACCTTCTGCGATCCAACTTTCAATTCTTGAGTAACAAGCCACGACCCAAGCTCCATGCCTGAACGACCTGCGACCCGAAGCAGTTCCAACACTCCAAACTTGTATGATTCCAAACCGTCCAGTCCATCAAAATGTCCAGTCCATCAAACTGCCCAGTCCATCAAACTACACATTCGATAAAACTGCCCAGTCCATAAAATGACCTAACCTAAGGGAAAACAAACTAACCTAGGGAAAAACGATCCGACCTAAAGAAAAACGACCCAACTCCAGATCTGACAAAATATAGCTCCAATTTTGACAAAATCATCAACAAACGACAACATAGATGCGACCAATTCATCCAAATCATCTAATTCATCCAATTCAACCATAAACACTATATGAAATTATTAACAACATCAAAATGACAATTATCCATTAATAAACATATAAAATTCACCCAAAATCATGATAAATTAGTGCATAAAGTAAAACAATGGATCTAACTTGCATGAATATATGAATTAACATAAGAACTACCAGTTTAAAGTTGCTAGATTAGATCCTATGGTGAGTCAAATGAAAATATACTTACCATGACATAGATCTTGGTGAAAACAACTTAAAATGATGAAAATAAGATCAAACAACCCATATACTTGATTGAATCCGTGTGAGAGATGCTTATCACTCACCAATTCTTCAAATTAATTTGAAATCGTTAAATTCTCAATCTGGACAGTGAAGAATATGCTTCAATCCTCTTGATTTGATGTGATTACTCTTCATTTGACATAGATCTAGCTTCAAACGATGTAGATCTTTGATTCTCTTATGTAGATCTAGAATTTTAATGATGAAAAGATGTATTTGATTGAGCAAGGAGGATCAAGTGCTCAACCAAATGAGTGAATGGAGAAAGTAAACCATTCTCCATGCCTCCAACCCCCTATTTATAGCCTTCCACTAGCCCACTAATGGATCTCCTCAAATCAGCCCATCAATGGCTCTAAAAACCGAAAAAGAAATTATGAGACACAAAAACAGCTATTCCTCCCAAACCACTATACCAAATCCTTAATGTTACAACTCTACGGAATCGGTAACACCATTTCCTTTACAATGAAACCGACCTTGGCACCTGATTCAATTCCAATCAAAAGACATACTCTGTACAAGACTAATAGAGGCAAAATGGCCACAAATAAAAATGGTAAAAATTAAGGACATGTCTTACATCTCCACAACCAACATATCAAAAAATGAGAATGACCAACCTGAGGGAATTAAATAAAAATATTCTACAATCCTCCGATAAGTAAAATGCGGGCTGTTACATTCTCCCCTCCCCCTCCTTAGGAATTTCGCCTCCGAAATCCCAAGCAAACATAAGCAACCAAAACAATTCCGCATGCCTATCATCCATGTGCAGCCAATTTACCATCCAAACTAGCTTCCATCAAGGCATGCATCCATTTCCTTAACCTAGCACGTGGAATTCTAGTAGTATAGTACAAGCTACAATGATGTAAGGTGGCATGACATTAATGGGTCATACCGACAAAGATTTCTGGATGGGTCGTCTGCATACTCTCTTCTGTCTCCCTCGTACAATCGTCATCATTCTCACTCCAATGCACCTTGACTAACTTAATCATGTTACTCATAAGCTATTTCATGTCATTCCCCACAACGCGAAGCAGCTTAAGAGATTTCGTAGCAACGGTCTTGATTTCTAGGTCTTCATAATGTTCCGGAGATACCACCACGTTCGAATCGTGCACACATTTCCGTAGAAAAGACACATGGAAAACATTGTGCACACTCGACATCTTCTCAGGTAAATCCAATCTTTACACGAGCTTTCCAATCCGCTTGACTATCGAAAATGGTCCAACAAAATTTAGGGCCAGCTTTCCTTTACTTTCAAATATAACAACATTTTTTAACGGTGAAATCATCACGAACACCATATCGCCAATGTCAAATTCTAAATCTTTTCGATGATTATCGGCATAACTCTTCTGAGGGTCTTAGGCTACTTTCATTCATTGCCGAACAATCTCGATACAGTCTGATGCCTCTCTAATCACCTCTGGCCCAAGTATGAACTTATATCCAACTTCTAACCAACGTGCCGGAGAATTACACGATCTACCATACAACGCCTCATATGGTGGCATTCCAATGCTCTACTAGTGGCTACTATAATATGTGAACTCAACTAGATGCAGATGGTCTTCCCATGATCTCCCAAAATCCAATATATAAGCCCTTAAGAGATCATCCAAAACTTGGTTAACACTTTCAGTCTGACCATCAGTCTGGGGATAAGCCGTGCTCAAACACAACTTAGTTCCCAACGTCTCTTGCAAATTCTTCCAAAATCCACTAATGAACTAAGGATCTCAATCACTCACTATGCTCTTCGAGATACCATGGAATCGAACTATCTATTTTATATAAAGCTCAGCCAACTTCGATGTCGTCATAGTCGATTTGACAAGAATAAACCTTGCACTTTTGATCAAGCGATCCACGATAACACAAATACCTTCATTTCCTGCCCTAGTTCTAGCTAGTCCATCAATAAAATCCATCGATATTTGCTCCCTCTTCCATGTAGGAACTTCCAATGAATGAAGCAATCCACTCGGCTTCTTCTATTCAACTTTCACCAACTAACAGTTCATGCACTTGGAAATAAACTTTCCAATATCCCTTCCCAGTAGCAAGATCGCTTCATGTCCTAATACATCTTATTACCACCGAGATGAATCGCCAACTTCGAGAGATGACATTCCCTCAGAACCTCATCTCTCAATCCGTCGATATCAGAAACAACTAGTCGTCCTTGCTTTTGAAGCCTACCTTCTCGATCGACCTCGAAATCTTTATCCTCTTGTTCAAACTTTTGGATAAATGCGATAAGCTTTGCATCTCGCTTTTAGCTCTCACTAATCATTTCAATGAGAGTAGGTCTTATCGATAAGCTTGCCAAAAAATTTCAGGTTCCGACTCACACCATGGTATGAAATCAAATCCTGCCAAGTACTCAAGGCTTTTCCATTCCAAAAACATCGCTTCCAATACTACGTGTCTTTGATTCAACACATCTGCAACGGCGTTACTTTTATCAGGAGTATAGGCTAAACAAAAATCATATGATGCCAGAAACTCTAACCACCGCTGCTGCCGAAGATTCAAATCATTTTGGGAGAAAATATACTTCGATGACTTGCGATCCGTAAACAACTCGGATCGAACACCCAACAGGTAATGTCTCCACATCATCAGAGAAAACACGATCGCCGCAAACTCCAAATCATGATTTGAATAATTCCTTTCATGCGGCTTCACTGTTGACTCAAGTATGCCACAACCTTATCCCTTTGCTTCAGCACTGGTCCAAGTCTAGTACCACATGCATCGGTGTATACCACCATTCTTCATTCCCACTTGGAACCGTCAAAATAGGAGCACTCGCCGGTCTCTCTTTCAGGATTCCAAAAGCTTGCTCACACTTTGCATACCATGTGAACACCTGATTCTTCTTCGTCATTCCTGTTAATAATGCAGCTATCTTGGAGAAATACGGCGATAATATCCTGCCAATCCAAGAAAACTCCGAACACCCGTCGCATTCTTAGGTCTATCGCAGTCCTGGATTGCTGCCGCTTTAGCGGGGTCAACTACTATTCCATTTCCAAAAACAACATGACCTAAGAACCTCAATTCGCTCTTCCATAAGTGACACTTTAAAAACTTAGTTATCAGCTGATGCTTTCGTAAGATTTCCAAAACAACTCTCAAGTGCGTCTTATGCTCTTCCACATTCCGAGAAGAAACTAAAATATCATCCATGATCACAAGCATGAACTTGTTCAACTGATCTCTGAAAACCCTATTTATAAGTTCCACAAAATATGCTGGTGCGTTAGTCAACCCAAATGGTATCACCAACCATTCGAATAAACTGGATGGTGTCCTAAAAGTAGTCTTAGACCCACTATACTTTGCCACCCTCAACTGGTGGAATCCCGTTGTCCAATCCATCTGGGAAAACACTTTGACTTCGTGAAGCTGATTGAACGAGTCATCGATCCTCGGCAACAGATACTTGTTCTTCTTAGTCACCTTGTTCATCTAACGATAGTCCATATACAATCTCAAGTATCCATCAGCCTTGGATGCGAATACAATTGGTGCACCCCATTTGGATACACTCGTTCGAATGAATCTCCCAAAAGGTCACAAACTTGCACCTCTAACTGTCGATGTTCCTTAGGCGGCGTCTGCCTAAGAGGCATGACGATAGGTCAAGAACCCTTGACCAAATCGATTCTTAACTCAATCTCATGATGCGACTACAAGCCTTTGACTTCTTCAAAGACATCCTCGAACTCATTAGCGATTAGCACAGATAATAAGTCTTCTTTGGAATCACAAGCGAATATAAAAAGCTTACGAAGGCACCATCTTCGGGCTTACATCGAATCAAGACCTTTCACCCTTCCGCATCCCTGACTCTTACCTCAAGCTTCCCGCAATTCACTCTTGCCGCATACCTCTTGAGCCAATCTATGCCCAAGATGATCTCAAACCCAGCGAATTTCAAAACAAAGCAGACACACACAAAAGAGCAACCATGACTCGATAAAAAAGACCACGACAAAGCATACAAAGGCTGGACGAACTCCTAACTGGATTAGTCACAACCAAAGGTCTATCACAAATCTCAGGTTCCAAACCCGAGCGTAACACAAGCTCATTACAAATGAATCAATGCGATGCTCCAATATCAAACAACACATGAACTAAAACACCTATAACTGAAAGAGTACCTTGAGCGATGACACCCTTTCCTTTCTCCTCTATTGTAGGAGCTCTTGAAGAAGATGGTATGACCTCCAAAGCATAAGCCTTCGCTATTTGCTTCCCTTTCACTAGCTTCGGATAATCCTGTAGCTTGTCATGGTCTGGATTTTCACACTTGAAGCACTTCTTTTTAGATTTTTGATTTTTACAATCCTTAGAATAATGGCCCTTCTTCCAGCAGTTAAAGCAGGTCACTTCACCCTCTTTCTTCTTTTGACCATATTTTCCTTTTTTCTGCTGCTTTCTCCTTTTGTTATTACCACCCTGCTGCGGTTTTAGAGCTTCCTTGGTTGCAGCAACAACATTTTCTTCTTTAGGAAATAACCTTTCATGTCGAACAACTTTCTCCACTATCTTCTCATATGGATCGTCAAGATGATCCACAATGGCCTCCCAATATAGGTACCCAAACCCATAACAAACTCTTCGTTCTTTTGATAAGGAGTCTAAGTGTACGAATAAGCATACTTGGATAAAGCCTCAAAATCAGATACATACTCAAACACCGATCGACCATTCTGCTTCAACTCTATAAACTTTTTGAATAGAACAAACTTTTGAGCAGTGGAGACGAACTTCGCTTCAAACTTGACTCGGAGCTGAACCCATGTGATCTTATCTTCCTGAGTATCCAAAGTAACAAAGTTCCAACAATCCATGGCTCTGCCTTGCAATTGTCTCGATGCAAGATTTCTCTTTGTTGCATCATCTATATGACACCCCACGTCCGTTAATGTCACTTATTAAGAGAATGCATTAAGTTTCGTGAAGCGTTATAGGTAAACAGAAGCGGAAACATTACAAGACAAATATGAAATAGCAACGGAATTTAAAACTTTATTAATCATAAAGCATCTTGGTTCAAAACATGGTTACATCACAAGTCTGAAATTTATAAAACCACGTACATCTTAAATTTTTTGTCTTGTACTTAAAACATCCGAGTACAATAATAAAAGAAGCATAATCCCCAAAAACATAGCCATAGTAGAAAGATAATAACTCGAGTAATACATCTAAGCAGCTCCAAGCAGAATGAAAGTAAAATCCTGATCAAGCTTGAGTCTTTCCACCCTAAGAACCTAGGGGGACGGAAGAGAAAGAAGAGGAAACAAAATGGGTCAGACATAAAGTCTAGCGAGTCCTGTTACTTTTAGCATATAAATAAGTAAAAGTATCGTGATAGGCATATAAACTGGATGGGAGAGAGATAACAACATCATAAGACAGGTATAACAGACTAAGCGAGATAAGTAGAATTAACAGAAAATAATAAATTACGCTTCTCTAATACTTTCCTCTTTCTCTGCACCAATACTAGTATAACAGATATGTAACAGGATTACATACTCTCTAAATATTTAACATAAAAAGGATGATCCCAACAGAAATATAATGGTAGTTTTAGGTGTACTCTAATGGGTTTTAACCCAAACAGAATTAACTGGTACCTAAACAGAAACAACGGGTGTTAACCCAAACAGAAATACAGGTACCCCACAGAAACAGACAGGACTAGATGTACCCTAATTACTACCCTTCCCCAATCGATCGGCTCCCTATCCCGTAAATACCCTGTGTCGGCCCCACAGTAGGGTGTATTACTTCCTAAAGTGGAAACCAACATAAGACACAGACCTATTTACTGTGCTGCAGCAGCTTATTTTCCCAGATGCAGGCTGTACTCATGCACGTACATGAGTCCGTTGGAACGCGCCAGTCACACCTCCTCTCAGATGAACCTCTTACAATCAAATCAGTAAGCGTGATCTGACCCCTACCTAATGCGGGGTCCACCTTTAATACCAGGAGTTACTGACTAATATGGGTCCCACACAACAGGTGACACAAGCCAACCCTTACAAATCTTGTGTCCCTAACTAACTAGGATTTTGACAACTTATGCCTAACAGATTTAACAGATTCGCATAACCCCTAAAGATTTATGGGTTAAACTTTACAAGTTAACGGGTCCATATAACCCCAACAAATTTAATAGGTTAAGTTTCCTAAATTAATAGTTCGTATAACCCCCAAAGATTTAACATGTTTACTTAACTCCACAGATTTAACAGGTTTACTTAATCCCACAGATTTAACAGATTTACTTAACCCCACAAAATTAACAGGCTTACTTAACCCCACCGATATAACATGATTACTTAACCGCACATACTTAATAGGTTTACTTAACCCCACAGATTTACAGGCTCATACAATCCTTATGGATCTTAATAGGTTAAGTATTACAAGTTCATTACCATACATTCATTTATGGTTATAATGCGCTAGACCTCCCACATTAAGTCTACCACTTGTGGATGTTGGATATGTCGATCGGGTCCGGGTAGACTTCTTCCACAAATCGGACTTAACCTCGTGTCTTAGATCCGTCACATGTTTATGCACTTAGACCCCTCACATTAGATTCACCACTTGTGGTCGCAGGATAAGTCGGTCGGGTCCGGACAGACTTCCACCACAAGTGTAATCTAGCCACGTGTCTCAACGCGGTTCCAGTTTTCTAATTACTGTAATCTTGGCATCTTCATTCATTAACAAGTATTCCTATTTCATTATAGGTTTTAATGCCCCTTTCCCCAGTCATATTCATCATGTGTTATATTCCCTAATCACATTTTAGCTTATGCCCCGAATCCATATTCATGCTTTCAATTCAAGTTCTGCCCCAAATTTGCCAATACAAGTTATGACCCAATTTTAATGGATTGAACAAGCTTCACAGGTTCTTTATAGTTCCAATAACATGTTTCGCTTAATCTTAAATTAAGTCTACAGATTTTTATGTCCCAAACCACAAGTCATAATTTACCATATAAATCATGCCCTAAATTTTTAGTCCAATTTCACAATATAGTTTATGCCCCCAGATCCCAATCATGATTCAAAGTATAAGTTGTGCCCCCAAATTACCATTCCAATCATTCCCAATTTAACCCAATTTCGTTCGTACGCATATTTCAGCGATATCGGCCCAGGCTTGAAAGTAGCCTGGCTATAAAAATAAAAAGGAAATGAGAGAGAGAAGGACAGAATAGGCATAAAACCAACAATAACATAAATGGGCATATGATTGTAAAAATGGGCATATAAGAATAGATATGATGAACAGATATAGGAATATAAGAATAGATATGATGAACAGAAATAGGCATATAAGAACAGATCTGATGAACACATAATAACAGGACTGATTATGCATGGTGTCATGATCATAAACAGGCATGATGAGATCTAATCGGTGAATTAGATATACAAATATAACATATATGATTCCAATACTCATAGGCTTAGATCTAATTCATAGGCACGTCAAGATTGCATTTTAATTATTTTTATCTAAAAATAACATCGACTCACGGAGAATAGATCTGAGAGACAAAAGAATAGTTGCAGATGTTGAAACAAAGATCTCTGAATTTGTCTAACTCTTGTGGTTGAAGAAATATAGGCTATTTTAATCTAGGCAGAGGCAACATCTAGTTCTCTATTGTTTTAGATGTGGAGAAACAAGAGAAATGGGGTCCAATTTATAGCCTAAAACCAACAAACCAAGCCACAAAACAAGTCCATATTCAAAAAGTCGAATATGCCTAGATCTGTATGGGGGTCGACCCCTCCTTTGGGTGTCGACCCCGGGGTCGACCCATGTGTCGACCCCGAACTTCCTGGGTCGACCCAACGGGTCTCGGGTCGACCCCAAAATGGGGCGGTTCGGCTATTCTCCCTCCCGATTTGCTGTTATGATTTTTTATATATATTTTAATTTGTTTGTATATATATAATTCTCTTGTGCGTATACAAACTTCTAGGCTTAATAACTTCTTCATAAGGTGTCTATTTTACGCAAACTTTGTGTCTATCTTAAGCAGAATTCCGAGACGAACGCAATGGCGTAGTCTGTTTTACTTAATTCCCAATATTTATGTAACACCCCGAATTTTCTATTAACACTAAAGTTGCTAAAATAATAATGAGTGTGTAGAAGAGGGGATGCATCTAATATGAATATAAAAATATTAATAAGTATGTAGAAGAGGGGATGTATCTAATATGAATATAAAAATATTAATAAGTGTGTAAGAGAGGGGATGTATCTAATATGAATATAAAAACAATAATAAGTGTGTAAAAGGGGGGGATGTATCTAATGTGTACATTGTAGAATATATATATATATATATATATATATATATTGCTGAGTGTTTGCTAAGTCACTTCTGACTCATTGCTGAGTCAACAAGATAAACCCCATCTTGTCTGAACGGCTGCGGTTATTTCTAGGTTAAATCTAATGGCCTAAATGAATTCTAAAATCTATAAATAAGTGGGTAGACCCTAGACCTAAATCACTTGTAAAATTAGAGAAGCTACCGTCATGCTGCTGCCATGGAGTTCAGCATAGCCGTCACAAACTAAGAAGAGGAAGCCTAATCATCTACAACTAAATCTACACAACTCAAATCAAAAGATTTCTCTTTCTCTAATTCTTTTCTTTTGTTGGTGAGTATGATGATTCTCACAAGACTATTACAAACTAATTTGACTCAGTTATGAATGGATCACAAGAAAGTGATGTGATTTGTAATTGTAAATTCTATATATTGTGGATTCTCTTATTATGTTATTATGTTGTCGTATGATGTAAATTATATATGCTATGTCATGCTATGTTGTAAATTCTCTTATGCTATGTCGTGCTATGTTGAGAATCATGTTAAGCTATGTTATACTATCATACTATGCCATGTTATAAATCATGCTATATTATGTTGAAAAATCATGATGTTGTTGGATCATGCTTAAAGTTATGTTTTTTTTCTTAATTTAAATGGATCTTGTTTATGGGAATTTGCCTATTAGGTTAGGTGTACCCATAAACTTGAAACTATAATTAAATAAAACTTGATTATGGGAATTTGCCTATTGAGTTAGGTGTACCCATATAAAACCATGTTGTTAAAAAGTTAGATGATGTTGATTCACACATGTTCATATGTAAGTTTATGAAAATTGATTGAGATTATATTAGGTGAATTTTGAACAAGTTGACACCTTTAGGTCCATGACATGTATAATCTATGCAAGTTGGACATATGCAAGTTTCACCCCTTATTATGATTCGTTTGGTCACATATACATGTTGTTATTATGATAATCTCTTTTATGCTATGAGTTAGGCTATTCGAGTCTAACATATATTTTGCAAATAAACCTTCAAACGTGGGGTAGGGGTAATATTAGGAATTAATAAATTGGGTGCAATTTTGTAAGATTTTGCATACCATGAATGGATGTCCATAATTGAGTCAATTATGGACATTGTTAAAAATTGGAAGTAATTAATAATTCAAGTAGGGAATTATTAAAATTGGGGGAAAGTGGATTATTATTAATAATCAATGCTTAGGACACGAGGTTGGACCCGTTTGTGATGTAAACCTGCCCGGACCCGCCCGGCAAATCCAGTAGTCACAAATGTCGGCCCAATGTGAGAGGTCCTAGGCCCAAACTAAAGCATAACAGTTGTAAAGACACGAGGTTAGACTCTTTTATGGTGTAAGACTGCCCGGACCCGCCCGGCAAATCCAGCTGCCATAAATGCCAGTCTAATGTGAGAGGTCTTTATGAGGTTATGGCCTTAATGAACTAAGAAATACTTAACCAGATAATCATGTAAGGTGGGACATGGGGGTTAAGTAGGTGCCTTGGGTGGCATGAGGAATCTGGTGGTTGCCTTTAGAGGCATTTGAAATACGATTAGACTTAACCAAACACACATGTAAATGAACATGACTAAGTGGGTTAAGTGGGATGGACTAATGGGGACAAGCTTAGGTGGAATGCTTATGGTAAATAGTGGGGGCCCATTTCAACCAGTATCCCAAAACGTATCTTTGTGGGCTCGACCCAAGTCGAGGACGGGACACGCATACTGGGTTTGACTATAAGAGGCCAAAACAGGGAGCGGTGGCAACGCAAGTCCAACGGGTTTCATATGCGTGTGTGGACCCGGGCAGGTAGGTAAGACGTTGTTGCATCGTGTAGGTATAAGCCGTGCATGTCCGTTGTATTAGGTTGCCACTTTAGGGGAGTGATACACCCCACTGTGGGGCCAGCACGGGTATCTATGAGTTAGGGAGCCGATCGAATAATGGGAAGTAGGGTACACCTAGTGGAGATAGGGGCAGGCGGCACCTATGTAGTCAGCTAGGGGTACGTAAAGCCATTGGGAAAGTTTCTAAGTGAAGCTAAGTGGGATGAATCTTTAGGGTGACTGGTGTGGTGCAGTATAGTGTTTATCCTTTAGTATTTAGGAGCGCCTATAACGTTGCCTTTAGCGATTGTCTATGTCCTTAATCTGCTCTTCATAGACATTTTCTTGTTTTCCAGCTTATGCCTTAGTCCAGTTATTTTGGTAATAGTATTGTAGAATTATCATATTCACCAGACTTTATGTCTGACCCCCTCTTTTCCATCCTTTTTCTCCCTTCAGGTCCGCAGGTTGGGCCAAGTTCTAGTGGAGTCTAGTTGGATCGCTTATCTTCTGGAAAGCTTGGACTGCTGAAGTAAAGTCCAGCTTGTTATCTTTCTTTTTAATGGCTATTCATGTAATGGGATTATGTACTTGTTTTATCAAGATAGATATTGTACTTGACATTGAATATGGTGTTATGATGTAATCAAACATGTTTTGACTTCTGCTACAATGAAAATAAAGTTTTTGAATTTCCAAGTACTATTTTATATCTGTCTTGTTGTAATTTTACTGTTCTATATTCACTTAAAACCTCCATGGAAGTTAATGCATTCCCTTTGTGAGTGACATTAATGGACGTGGGGTGTTACACGTGGTATCAGAGCATAAGGTTACCAGAACAGATAAAAAAAATTTTAGAAAAATATTTTTTTTTTCTAAAGTATTTTTGGAAGAAGTGCTTTCAAAAAAAAAAAAACATGTTATTTAAAGAGAGTTTTTATGAAAAACGTAATCCCAAATAGCCACATCCTTATCTTTATCTTTCGAATTCTCCATTTTGAATCTTTCCTTTTTCGTTTCAGCATGGCTGAAGATCTTAATCTCCCAGAAGGTGTGACGATTCCAGGGTGGTTTAGGAGATACTTGGAGGCTAGGGCCACCACTGCAGGCCCAGCGGATACTCCTCCACCCCTAGTTGCACCCATTCCTCCTCCTCCTCCTCGTGTTGACACTTTTGCAAAGACGTGCAAGGAATTCAAGGCTATGGGAGGAAAAACTTTTCAAGGGACTGAGACGTTTGTGGAGGCCAGAGATTGGCTTAAGGAGACTGAGGAATTGTTGGATATCTTTGAAGTGGAAGATGGGAGGAAAGTCCGTTTAGCTGCTTGGTTAATGAAGGGAGAGGCCTCGTTTTGGTGGGAGGTCACTAACGGGGAACGTCCAGTTGATTCATGGGCGGATTTCAGACGAAGGTTTGAGGCAAAGTTTCTTTCAAGGGCAGAGGAGAACTTAAATATGGAAAAATTCCTGGCACTAAAGCAAGGGAGCTCATCAGTAAAGGAATATGTCAATAAATTTAATCAGTTAGCAAGGTTTGGCTTGGAGTTGGTGAACACGCCAGAGAAGAAAGCTTTGAGGTTCGTTAGAGGCTTGAATGAACCGTTGCAAGGGTTGGCTATGACCCACATCCCTATGGGAGCCACCTTTGAAAAGCTAGTAGAAATGGCACTTATGCATGAGGATAAGGCAGTTGAAAAGAAAGGGGATCAGAAGAAACCCCAACAGCAAAATAAGAAGGGTGGTAAAAACAATAATGGCAAAGGGAAGAAGAAATGCTTCAATTGTGGGACGCCTGGCCATCTCAGCAAAGATTGTAGAAAGAAAAAGAAGACTGGTTGTTTTCATTGTGGAGATGCGGGACATTTAGTGAAGGACTGTCCAAAGAAGGGGCAGAGGGCAGGGTCTACCTCGGGAGGACAGGTGCAGGCTCTTATGGCACCAGGGCAGGCAAGGGGGCAAGTTCAGGCTATTGCGGCCCCAACGCTGCAAGAAAGAGGTAGAACAATTTCTGTTGAAAGCTTAGTTTTTCTGTTTGATCATCCTGTCCGTACCTTATTCGATTCTGGCGCATCTCATTCGTTTATCTCTGCATCATTAGTTGAATCACTGCACTTGAACACCAGTTTAGTAGAGGATCCCTTGGTCGTTTCAAATCCAATTGGGGGTTCGGCTCATTTGACCATGATATGTTTGGATTTGAAAATCTCTATACTTAGCGTTGAATTTAGATGTGATGCTTATGTATTGGGCTTCACGGGCTATGGGCTAATTTTAGGAATGGATTAGTTGTCTAGAAATAGGGCCATTCTTGATTGTGAAAGGAGAGTAGTTAGGCTTGTGACTCGCCTTGGTAATGCTCTCGACATCTTTTGTAATCCCATAAATTCCGTTATGCTAAGTTATCTTGAATCGCTTGACGCGTCTGTAGAGAACCTGCGATCGGTAGAAGTGGTCCGGGAATATCCGGATGTGTTTGAGGAGGTGAAGGGCTTACCTCCAAAGCGGGAGATAGACTTTCGAATTTATCTTGTGGGTAATGCTAAACCCGTATCTTTGCCAGAGCGCCACATGGCTCCTCGTGAAAGGAGGGAACTCAATAAGCAAGTAAAGGAGTTGCTTGAGAAGGGGTTCATAAGACGTAGTATATCGGAGTGGGGTGCTCCAGTAGTTTTTGCCACAAAGGCGGATGGGTCTCTTAGACTTTGTATGGACTATAGAGAACTAAACAAGCTTACTAAAAAGAACCGACACCCACTGCCGAGGATTGACGATCTCTTTGATCAGTTAGTTGGCGCCTCAGTGTTTTCGCAGTTGGACTTAGCCACTGGCTTTCATCAACTGAGAGTGGCTGAGGATAGTATAGATAAGACTGCTTTTAGGACTCCTGACGGATTCTATGAATGGCTAGTGATGCCCTTTGGTTTGACAAACGCCCCTGCATATTTTGTTGATTTGATGAGTTGGGTGTTTAGGGAATACCTTAACAAATTCGTGGTAGTCTTTGTGGATGACATCTTATTCTTTTCTAAGAATAAAGAAGAGCACTCCCTACATCTTAGGGAAGTGTTGGAAACCCTTCGAGCGCATAACCTTAAGGCAAAATTTTCTAAGTGTCACTTCTGGAGGGAGGAAGTACGGTTCTTAGGGCACGTGGTTTCCAAAGAAGGGATAGCAGTGGATCCCGCAAAGGTGGTGGCCATCCAAGATTGGAAGGTCCCTAAAAATGCAACCGAAGTAAGAAGTTTCTTGGGGTTGGCTGGCTATTATAGGAAGTTTATCAAAGACTTCGCAAAAATATCAGCTCCATTAACACGGTTAACGAAGAAGAACCTGGTTTTTACGTGGGACAAAGATTGCGATGATGCGTTCCAACGTTTAAAGAGAGCCTTAACTTCAGCCCCAGTCTTAGTACTGCCAGACGGGAATAAACCGTTTACCATCTATACTGATGCTTGTGGGACGGGACTTGGCGCGGTCCTCATGCAAGAGGGAAGAGTAATAGCCTATGGTGGAAGGCAGTTGAGGGTTCATGAAAAGAATTACCCCACGCATGACTTAGAGCTAGCCGCAATTGTTTTCGCGCTTAAGTCTTGGCGTCACTATCTTCTTGGTGAGAAATTCGAACTGTTCATTGACCACAAATCATTAAAATACTTATTCTCTCAGAAGGATTTGAATTTAAGGCAGCAACGGTGGATGGAATTCTTAGCCTCCTACGATTTTGAAATAGCATATACCCCGGGCAAGGGTAACGTGGTGGCAGACGCCTTAAGTAGGAAAAGGTTGTCCTTGAGTCCGTTGTTTGTTGAACGACAAAGCTTAGAATTCATCTCTATGTTTGACTTTAGACCCTCCGTTGACTTAGTACCCGGTCTGTTAGCATCCTTGGAGGTTAGACCTACACTTCTAGGACGGGTTGGTGAGGCACAGCGAGACGACCCACAGTTGGTTGAGATAGTAGAAAAGCTCAAATGGGGGGGGGAGTCGTCAAGCCATCTTCGTAGGTATACCCTAGACGATAAGGGTTGGTTACGAAGGGATAATAGACTTTGTGTACCACAAGACGAAGACTTAAGGAAGGCCATTCTTGATGATGCTCATCGCTCAAAAATGACCATTCATCCCGGCGGGGATAAGATGTACAAAGATATGAAGCGGGTTTTCTTTTGGGCCGGTATGAAAAAGGA
The DNA here is from genome assembly GCA_030737875.1 of Allium sativum. NCBI lineage: Eukaryota > Viridiplantae > Streptophyta > Magnoliopsida > Asparagales > Amaryllidaceae > Allium > Allium sativum. Next base: position 846,905,034 of record CM060922.1, on the reverse strand, counting down.
TGTGGCCGAGTACGTCGCTAGATGCTTGGTGTGCCAACGAGTTAAAGCAGAACAAAAGAAACCCGGTGGGTTGCTTCACCCATTAGAAGTTCCACTATGGAAATGGGAAAGCATCTCAATGGATTTTGTGGATGGATTACCAAGATCAAGGAAGGGTAACACGGGGATTTGGGTTATAGTAGATAGACATACTAAAAGCGCCCATTTTATTCCCGTGAAAAGTAAGAGGACTGCTCCGTGGTTGGCTTCTGTATACATTAAGGAGATAGTTCGTTTGCACGGTATTCCTTCTAGTATAGTAAGCGACCGTGACCCCATCTTTACTAGCGAATTTTGGAAGAGTTTACAAGAGGCGGTAGGGACTCAGCTATGTTTGAGCACCGCATATCATCCTCAGACAGACGGCCAGACCGAGAGGGTGAATCGCATTCTAGAGGATCTTTTAAGGCTTTGTATCCTAGACTTTGGGGGTACATGGGAAGAGCACCTTCCGTTAGTAGAATTCGCATATAACAATAGCTTTCAGTCTAGTATTGGCATGGCACCTTTCGAAGCTCTTTATGGAAGGCCTTGCCGTTCGCCTACATGTTGGTGGGAATCTACCGATAAAATCCTACTTGGGCCCGATATGGTTAGGGAAACCTCGGAGAAGATTGAGTTGATTCGAAGGAGGATGAAAGCAGCACAAGATAGGCAGAAATCGTATGCTGATAAGAGGAGGACAGATCTTGAGTTTGACATTGGGGACATGGTTTTTATCAAAGTATCTCCGTTACAGAATGTTGTTCGCTTTGGGTCCGTGGGGAAATTAGCACCAAGGTTTGTAGGGCCGTTTCCTGTAAAAAAACAGGATTGGGAAGATGGCATATAGGGTGGAGTTGCCTGAGAAACTTAGTGGAGTACACGACGTATTCCATGTATCACATTTGAGGAAGTGTTTGCACAAGACCGCGGAGGTGGTAGAGCCGAGCTTGCTTAAAGAGGTGGAAATAGAGCGTGATGCAACAATTAGACGAGCTCCTACATGCATTCTTGGGTCGGAGATCAAAAAGTTGAGGAATCGAGAGGTCAGACTGGTTAAAGTGCAATGGGGAGATGATGAGAGCAACGCAACTTGGGAGACAGAAGAGAAGATGCGTTCGTTGTACCCTTTTTTTTTTGAGGGTATGTCTTTTAATTTCTCCTTTATCGCTTAGCTTATCTTATCTTATCTTTAGTATGTCCTCTCATTAGTATCTTTGACCTTTAGTTAGGATAATCCTATGGTTGAAACATGTGTTTGAGACATGTTATGTATGATGGATGCAAAATGGATGCAAGTGTTTGCTAGTGGTTGCTCGTGGATGCATATATACACACACTTTAGGCACTAGATCGGCTCAGTCACTTCATATTGCATATTGCATATATATGGATGTATTTAGTATAATGGATGTATAATGGTTGTATTATCATATGGATGCTGCATTCGGTTGAATGGGTGTGCACGCATATAGAAGTAGTATGTAAGCAATTAGGATCTTTTGCATACATAATGGATTCATGACACTTACATAATTTGCATTAAGGAGGTCAACTGAATCAGTAGACCGCCTGATTTCGCATTAGGTAAGGACATGTACACACACTTTGCATATGATCATAAAGCATTAGAAGTCTGTAAGGACAATGGATGCCTGTGTATGATGGATGAGTAGATGGACGTTTGGATGGTAGGATATACATTCTTCCAGACTTGAAGATTTCGGGGACGAAATCCTAAAAGGAGGGGAGAATGTAACACCCCGAATTTTCTATTAACACTAAAGTTGCTAAAATAATAATGAGTGTGTAGAAGAGGGGATGCATCTAATATGAATATAAAAATATTAATAAGTATGTAGAAGAGGGGATGTATCTAATATGAATATAAAAATATTAATAAGTGTGTAAGAGAGGGGATGTATCTAATATGAATATAAAAACAATAATAAGTGTGTAAAAGGGGAGGGGGATGTATCTAATGTGTACATTGTAGAATATATATATATATATATATATTGCTGAGTGTTTGCTAAGTCACTTCTGACTCATTGCTGAGTCAACAAGATAAACCCCATCTTGTCTGAACGGCTGCGGTTATTTCTAGGTTAAATCTAATGGCCTAAATGAATTCTAAAATCTATAAATAAGTGGGTAGACCCTAGACCTAAATCACTTGTAAAATTAGAGAAGCTACCGTCATGCTGCTGCCATGGAGTTCAGCATAGCCGTCACAAACTAAGAAGAGGAAGCCTAATCATCTACAACTAAATCTACACAACTCAAATCAAAAGATCTCTCTTTCTCTAATTCTTTTCTTTTGTTGGTGAGTATGGTGATTCTCACAAGACTATTACAAACTAATTTGACTCAGTTATGAATGGATCACAAGAAAGTGATGTGATTTGTAATTGTAAATTCTATATATTGTGGATTCTCTTATTATGTTATTATGTTGTCGTATGATGTAAATTATATATGCTATGTCATGCTATGTTGTAAATTCTCTTATGCTATGTCGTGCTATGTTGAGAATCATGTTAAGCTATGTTATACTATCATACTATGCCATGTTATAAATCATGCTATATTATGTTGAAAAATCATGATGTTGTTGGATCATGCTTAAAGTTATGTTTTTTTTTCTTAATTTAAATGGATCTTGTTTATGGGAATTTGCCTATTAGGTTAGGTGTACCCATAAACTTGAAACTATAATTAAATAAAACTTGATTATGGGAATTTGCCTATTGAGTTAGGTGTACCCATATAAAACCATGTTGTTAAAAAGTTAGATGATGTTGATTCACACATGTTCATATGTAAGTTTATGAAAATTGATTGAGATTATATTAGGTGAATTTTGAACAAGTTGACACCTTTAGGTCCATGACATGTATAATCTATGCAAGTTGGACATATGCAAGTTTCACCCCTTATTATGATTCGTTTGGTCACATATACATGTTGTTATTATGATAATCTCTTTTATGCTATGAGTTAGGCTATTCGAGTCTAACATATATTTTGCAAATAAACGTTCAAACGTGGGGTAGGGGTAATATTAGGAATTAATAAATTGGGTGCAATTTTGTAAGATTTTGCATACCATGAATTGATGTCCATAATTGAGTCAATTATGGACATTGTTAAAAATTGGAAGTAATTAATAATTCAAGTAGGGAATTATTAAAATTGGGGGAAAGTGGATTATTATTAATAATCAATGCTTAGGACACGAGGTTGGACCCGTTTGTGATGTAAACCTGCCCGGACCCGCCCGGCAAATCCAGTAGTCACAAATGTCGGCCCAATGTGAGAGGTCCTAGGCCCAAACTAAAGCATAACAGTTGTAAAGACACGAGGTTAGACTCTTTTATGGTGTAAGACTGCCCGGACCCGCCCGGCAAATCCAGCTGCCATAAATGCCAGTCTAATGTGAGAGGTCTTTATGAGGTTATGGCCTTAATGAACTAAGAAATACTTAACCAGATAATCATGTAAGGTGGGACATGGGGGTTAAGTAGGTGCCTTGGGTGGCATGAGGAATCTGGTGGTTGCCTTTAGAGGCATTTGAAATACGATTAGACTTAACCAAACACACATGTAAATGAACATGACTAAGTGGGTTAAGTGGGATGGACTAATGGGGACAAGCTTAGGTGGAATGCTTGTGGTAAATAGTGGGGGCCCATTTCAACCAGTATCCCAAAACGTATCTTTGTGGGCTCGACCCAAGTCGAGGACGGGACACGCATACTGGGTTTGACTATAAGAGGCCAAAACAGGGAGCGGTGGCAACGCAAGTCCAACGGGTTTCATATGCGTGTGTGGACCCGGGCTGGTAGGTAAGACGTTGTTGCATCGTGTAGGTATAAGCCGTGCATGTCCGTTGTATTAGGTTGCCACTTTAGGGGAGTGATACACCCCACTGTGGGGCCAGCACGGGTATCTACGAGTTAGGGAGCCGATCGAATAATGGGAAGTAGGGTACACCTAGTGGAGATAGGGGCAGGCGGCACCTATGTAGTCAGCTAGGGGTACGTAAAGCCATTGGGAAAGTTTCTAAGTGAAGCTAAGTGGGATGAATCTTTAGGGTGACTGGTGTGGTGCAGTATAGTGTTTATCCTTTAGTATTTAGGAGCGCCTATAACGTTGCCTTTAGCGATTGTCTATGTCCTTAATCTGCTCTTCATAGACATTTTCTTGTTTTCCAGCTTATGCCTTAGTCCGGTTATTTTGGTAATAGTATTGTAGAATTATCATATTCACCAGACTTTATGTCTGACCCCCTCTTTTCCATCCTTTTTCTCCCTTCAGGTCCGCAGGTTGGGCCAAGTTCTAGTGGAGTCTAGTTGGATCGCTTATCTTCTGGAAAGCTTGGACTGCTGAAGTAAAGTCCAGCTTGTTATCTTTCTTTTTAATGGCTATTCATGTAATGGGATTATGTACTTGTTTTATCAAGATAGATATTGTACTTGACATTGAATATGGTGTTATGATGTAATCAAACATGTTTTGACTTCTGCTACAATGAAAATAAAGTTTTTGAATTTCCAAGTACTATTTTATATCTGTCTTGTTGTAATTTTACTGTTCTATATTCACTTAAAACCTCCATGGAAGTTAATGCATTCCCTTTGTGAGTGACATTAATGGACGTGGGGTGTTACAATTTAATTGAGTATTCCCTAGTTTATCATCCTAATGTTTTATAAAATTATGGGGTGTTACATTCTCCCCTACTCAAAGGATTTCGTCCCCGAAATCTCTAAGTTAAGAAGTATGTATATCCTAACATCCATCACTCATTTACCACCAATCACAGGCTTCCATTATCCTTTAATATTTCTAATGCTTATTTGAAAATATGCAAAGGTGTGTGCATATGTCCCAATACTAATGCAAAGATCAGGCGGTCTACTGATTCGGTCGACCTCCTTAATGCAATGTATGTTAGTGCCATGAATCCAACATGTATGCAGATAATCTTATTATAACATGTAAGTTCTATATAGGTGCATAGTCATTCATCCAAATGCAACATACATATGATAATACACCAACTTTCATCCATTAGAAGAAGAAAAATGCACACACATCCATATGCAGTATGAGGGCGATTGAGCGGATGTAGTGCCTAATATGTGTGTATACGCATCCACGAGCAACCACTAGCAAACACTTGCATCCATTAAACATAACATGTCTCAAACACATGTTTGCAACCATGGGATTTCTATCTAAAGGTCGAAGATTCGATCGATAGGATACATACGAATGACAGAAGCAAGTACGAATAAAAGTTTGGAAAAAGAGGTTAAGAACATAGTCCCAAAAAGGAAAGGGTATGAAGCGCGATCCTTGTCTTCTGTCTCCCAAGTCGCATCCTCGCTGTCTTCTCCCCATTGCACTTTTATTAACCTAACCTCTCTGTTGCGCAATTTCTTAACCTCTGATCCAAGTATATGGGTAGGAACTCGTCTAATTGTCGCCTCCTGGTCTACCTCTACTTCCTTAAGCATGTTCATCTCAACTACCTCTGCTGTATCGTGCAGACACTTCCATAAATAAGAAAGGTGAAAAACATCATGGATATTCGCAAATAGGCGAAGCGAGTTGTACGCCTTAGTTGCAAAGACGACCAGAGCACCCCATTCTGATATGCTTCGCCTAACCAACACCTTTTTCAAGTAGCTCCCCCACTTGTTTGTTGAGCTCCCTCCTTTCCTTAGGAGTCATGTGGCGCACAGGTAATGCGACTGGCTTCACATTATCTACCAAGTATATCCAAAAATCATTCTCGCGCCTTGGAGGTATGTCCCTTACCTCCTCAAAAACATCTGGATACTCATAAACTACAGGTACAGATCGCAAATCATCGACAGAAGCATTAAGTGATTCTGGGAAACTAAGCATGTTAGACCCTCTTAGGTCACTAGAAATTTCGAGAGTCCTCCCACGGCAAGTCAGAACTTTAACGACCCTCCTCTAACAATCTAGAATGGCACCATACATGGCTAGTCAATCCATCCCTAGAATCAAACAATATCCCATAAAACCAAGTACATATGTGTCGCACTCAAACTTGATGCATGTCACAGATATTCTCAAACCCCGACAAGTCATAGACAGATGAGACGTACCACCAATGGTGTTTGAGACAACAGCAAGATCCAAAACCATACTAGTACTAAGGTGAAGAGACTCAACTACATAATCATATATAAAAGAGTGAGAAGCACCAGAATCAAAAAGAGTCCTAATTGGATGATCAGAAAGAGAAATCAAACCTTAAATAGAAACTTTTATACCTCTTTTAGGTACATTGGCCTCGAGAGCATGCATCTGCCCTCCAGAAGGTCCTGCCCTTTGTCCCTATCCTTGCTTCTTCGGGAACTCCCTATTATAGTGTTCGACCTCACCACAGTTGAAGCAAGCATTCTTCCTTTTTCTGCAGTCCTTGACCAAATGACCCACGTTCCCACAACCATGACATTATTTTTACCTTGAGCTTTGTCGTGCTTTCCGTCCTATTGTTGTTGTACTTTCTTGGGCCACACTTTCTTATTTTGTGTTTCCTCAACCTTAATTTCCTTCTTTTCAGCTTTATCTTCCTCATCCATTAAGGCCATATCAACGAGCCTCTCAAAAGTTTCTCCCATTGGGATATGAGACATGGCTAACCCATGAAGGGGTCATTCGGTCCTCTAGCAAATCGCAAAGCTTTCTTATGCGGGTATCTACTAGCTCCAACCCAAACCTTGCTAGTTGGTTGAATTTGTTAATATACTTTTTAATAGTCATGCCTCCTTGATTGAGCGTCAAGAAACTTTCCATTTGCATGCTTTTCTCAGCTTGAGAAAGAAAATATATTAAAAACCTCTATCAAAATAATCCCAAGTCTCCACCGGACGCCCTGCTTGCGTCACTTCCCACTATAACGAAGCTTAAATTTTCAGTAGCCAAGCGGCTAACTGAATCTTCCTACGATCGTCCACTTCAAAAATTCCAAACAAATCCTCTGTCTTCTTGATCCAATTTCTTGCCTCTACGAATGTCCCGATTCCACGGAATACCTTTCCTCCCATAGCACGAAGATCTTTGCAGATCTTGGAGAAATTATCTGCACGCGGAGGAGGAGGAACGACGGGTGCAGTTGGGGGAGGAACGTCAGCTTGGCCAAGACGCCTTGGCCTCTAGATACCGATGGAACCAGCCGTGTATCGTAACGCCCTCAGGAATATTAGGTTCCCCGGACATGCTGAAAAGAAAGAGGGATTCAAACCGAGAATCAAAAGATATTACATATGGTTTTGGGGAATATGTTTTTCAAAACAGACTTTTCTTTTGAAAACGCTTTCTTTTAAAACCTTTTTGAAAATAATTTTCAAAATCTTTTATCCGATCTAGTAACCTTCAACTCTAATATCAAGTATGACATCCCACGTCCATTAATGTCACTCATTAAGAGATGCATTAAGTTTCATGAAGCGTTATAGGTAAACAGAAACTAAAACATTACAAGACAGATATGAAATAGCAGCAGAATTTAAAACTTTATTAATGATAAAGCATCTTGGTTCAAAACATAGTTACATCACAAGTATGAAATATATAAAACCAAGTCATCATTAAATTTCTGTCTTGTACTTAAAACATCAGAGTACAATAATAAAAGAAGCATAATCTCTAAAAACATAGCCATAGTAGAAAGATAAGAAATCGAGCAATACATCTAAGCAGCTCCAAGCAGAATGAAAGCAGAATCCTGATCAAGCTTGAGTATTCCCACCATGAGAACCTGGGGGGAACAGAAGAGAAAGAAGAGGAAACAAAATGGGTTAGACATAAAGTATGGCGAGTCCTGTTACTTTTAGCGTATAAATAAGTAAAAGTATCATGACATGCATATAAACTGGATTGGGGAGAGAGAAAACAACATCATAAGACAGGTATAACAGACTAAGCGAGATAAGTAGAATAAACAGAACAGAATAAGTTACGCTTCTCTAATACTTTCCTCTTTCTCTGCACTAATACTAGTATAACAGATATGTAACATGATTACATACTCCCTAATTACTTAATAGAAAAAGGATGTTCCCAATAGAAATATAATGGTAGTTTTAGGTGTACTCTTGTAACGAACCCTAACAGAATTAACCGGTACCTAAACAGAAATAACGGGTGTTAACCCAAATAGAAATACAGTTACCCCATAGAAACAGACAGGACTAGATGTACCCTAATTACAACCCTTCCCCAATCGATCGACTTCCTATCCCGTAAATACCATGTGTCGGCCACATAGTAGGGTTTATTACTTCCTAAAGTGGCAACCTAGAGAAGGACATAGACCTATTTACAGGTACTACAATGACTTATTTTCCCAGATGCAGGCAGTACTCATGCACGCACATGAGTTCGTTGGAACGCGCCAGTACACACCTCCTCTCAGATGAAACTCTTACAATTAGTTCAGTAAGCGTGCCCTAACTCCTACCTAGTGCGGGGTCCCCCTTTAATACCAGAATGGGTTACTGACTAATATGGGTCCCACACAACAGATGACACAAGCCAACCCTTACAGATCTTGTATCCCCAACTAACTAGGATTTTGACAAGTTATGCCTAACAGATTTAAAAGATTCGCATAACCCCCTATAGATTTACGGGTTAAACTTTACAAGTTAACGGTCCATATAAGCCCGAAAAGATTTAACAGATTAAGTTTCCTAAATTAATAGGTTCGTTTAAGCCCCACGGATTTAACAGGTCTACTTAATTCCACAGATTTAACAGGTTTGCTTAACCCCGCAGATTTAACAGGCTTACTTAACCCCACCGATTTAACAGGCTTACTTAGCCCCACTTACTCAATATGTTTACTTAACCCCACAGATTTAACAGGCTCATACAATCCTTATGGATTTAAACAGGTTAGTATTACAAGTTCATCATCATACATTCATTTATGGTTATAACGCGCTAGACCTCCCACATTAAGTCTACCACTTGTGGATGCTGAATATGCGGTCGCGTCCGGGCAGACTTCTTCCACAAATCGGACTTGACCTCGTGTGTTAGCACCGTCACGTGTTTATACACTTAGACTCGTCACATTAGATTCACCACTTGTGGTTGCTGGATATTCCGATCGGGCTCGGGCAGACTTCCACCATAAGTGTAATCTAACCTCGTGTCTAAGCACGGTTACAATTTTTTAATTACTGTAATTCTAGGCATCTTCATTCATTAACAAGTATTCCTATTTCATTATAGGTTTTCATGTCCCTTTCCCAAGTCATATTCATCATGTGTTATATGCCCAAATTAAGATCTTTAATCATAGTTTGGCTTATGCCCTAAATCCATATTCATGCTTTCAATTCAAGTTCTACGGCAAATTTCCCAATACAAGTTATGCCCCAATTTTAACGGATTAAACAAGCTTCACAGATTCTTTACAGTTCCAATAACATGTTTCGCTTAATTTTAAATTAAGCCTACAAATTTTTATGTCCCAAACCACAAGTCATAATTTACCATATAAATCAAGCCCTAAATTTTAGTCCAATTTCACAATATAGCTTATACCCCCAGATCCCAATCGTGATTCAAAGTACGAGTTATTCCCCCAAATTACCATTTCCGATCATTCTCAATTTAACACAATCTTGTTCGTACGCATATTTCAGCGATATCGGCCTAGGCTCGAAAGTAGCCAGGCTATAAAAATAAAAGGAAATGAGAGAGAGAGAAGGACATAAGAGGCATAAAACTAACAATAACAGAAATTGGCATATGATTACAAAAATGGGCATATAAGAATAGATCTGATGAACAGAAATAGGCATATAAGAATAGATCTGATGAACAGAAATAGGCATATAAGAACAGATCTGATGAACAGGTAATAACAGGACTAATTATGCATAGTGTCATGATCATAAACTTGCATGATGAGATCTAATCAGTGAATTAGATATACAAATATAGCAGATATGATATGATTCCAATAGTCACATGCTTAGATCTAATTCGTAGGCATGTCAAGATTACATTTAAATTATTTTTATCTAAAAATAACGTAGACTCACAGAGAATAGATCTGAGAGACAGAAGAATAGTTACATATGTTGAAGCACAGATCTCTGAATTTGTCTAACTCTGGTTGTTGAAGAAATATAGGTTATTTTAATATAGGCAGAGGCAGCATCTAGTTCCCCATTGTTTTAGGTGTGGAGAAACAAGAGAAATGGGGTCCTATTTATAGCCTAAAACCAATGAACCAAGCCAGAAAACAAGTCCATGTTCAAAAAGTCGAATCTACCCAGATCTGTATGGGGGTCGACCCCCCCTTTGGGTGTCGACCCCCGGGTCGACCCTTGTGTCGACCCCCGGGTCGACCCTTGTGTCGACCCCCGGGTCGACCCTTGTGTCGACCCCAAGCACCCTGGGTCGACCCGAGAGTGTCGACCCCAAAATGGGGCGGTTCGGCTATTCCCCCTCCTTATTCGCTATTTTGATTTTTTGTATATATTTTAATTTGTTTGTATATATATAATTCTCTTGTGTGTATGCAAACTTTTAGGCTTAATAACTTCTTCATACGGTGTCCGTTTTACGCAAACTTGGTGTCTATCTTAAGTAGAATTCCGAGACGAACACAATGGCGCAGTCTGTTTTACTTAATTCCCAATATTTGATTAATTATTCCCTAATTTATCATCTAAATGTGTTATAAAATTATAGGATGTTACAATCTTTACCCAAGTCTCCAAAAATCCGTACATAAGCATCCAACGGCCTTTGAAACTCTTCAGTCGACTCTGTCCCCTTGAACGGTTTTCCTCCCAGAGATGTGAAGTCCTTGCACAGCTTCGCGAAATCCACAACTCTAAGTACCTACACCTGAACCCCTACATCTACCGTGATTGTATCTGCAGCGAGAGCCCTCCTCACGGTCGCTGCCATCATGTCCTCGAACATAGCTGTGTAGTCTGGTATACCACCATTTCCCCCTCCAGAAACAGTATCCTTGCTAGCAACATGTCTCGATGGTTGACGACTCATTCTAAATCTGCAATATAGAATGATTAGCCACTCGTGAGAAAAACTGCTACAGAGTTCAAGTGTTATTACTATATACACTAATATATATAGTATGCATCCATCATAAATCTATAAGTACGTCTCTCGTGCGTTACTACGTCATTAAACTTTGGCTAAAACCGATAACCAGAGCTCTGATACCAAATGTGATGACCACCCATAACTTCTGCACATAACAAGGGAAATAACGCGCTAAAAGTTATGCCAGGCAGCTATGAACGATCATCAAGGTAAGATAATACATGCAGGACTTGTCGTATAACTCATAGCGCAAGTATAAAATATAATAGAACATATACAACAAGCAATAATAGTCAAGCATATTTGAGCAGAAACTTGAACTTTCATAAAAACTAAAAAGAGAATATCCACGTGCCCTTGGATTACAACATAAGTGTCTGTACAAATTTGTCGCACTACAACATTTAGAGAAAACACCAATTATAACAGTGGAAACATCCAATACTAGATATTAGAAAACCTGAAACGTAACCCTCTTGCTCGTCATTGCTCTGCATCCTCGGACCCCTAAGTTAATAAGAGGACACATAAAACCTTGAGTCAGACAACAGTCTTAGTGAGCGATAAAACGGCTATCTAACATCATCATAAAGTATATGAGAACCGATAGATTAACCAACCAATCTACCAAACACCAAAGAAGAATCCAAACCTATCTTCCCCACATCCAACAGTGAAAGCCTTTACAAACAAGCATTATGAAACAACAGTACATTCATTGCAAATAGTTATCAAGCGTAGACCATCCTAGTCGATTTCGACATCCACCAAGCACAAACCCCGAAGGCCTAAACCAACACCAGACAGGCACCTAAGAGATATCTCATTCGACATCGAATAAACTGCCCAAGATGATACAAGCAAAACAAACATCACTCATGAACCTGGCTATCACTGCTAATTCTGCTTTGAAACCATCGTTAATCGTATGACTGACTAAACATCTTGTTGTCAACTGTCAAGGGCTAATGGTAAACCCCAGTTCTAGAAAAACTCCGTACGCCATACGACGAAATGTCTCTTAACCCGTCGAGCTGCCTGGGGTACTCGAGCAGTCAGTTCTAGTCTTTTCGATGTCCCTATTATAGCCCTGCTTTGAACTGCTAGAACTTACGACAACATAATTTCTCGGCCTCCGATATCTCTAGCCATCCAACCCGATGACTATTCATAATCTCAAGCCCCTTCTTGAGTAACCATTATCCACGAACTCACCACCTTGAGTCGTCTTCACATTCGTTGCATTACGACGATCAATGAATACATTACAACACTTCAAAAATAAGTACTTGAATTCAATTCCAAGTCACATTCATCACCGAACCAAAATAACATCAAACTATAGTCCATTATAGTCAGGTCATTCTAGTCATCCAACGACCCGACCTTCCCAGATCGTTAACGACCTTACCTCCTAGGTTCCCCACGACCTAATGCTTCAAAAGCCTCCACGACCTGACTGAGCTTCAACGATCTGGTCACTATACCACTCAAGCCGACCTGAACCAAGCATTTTGCCATGACCCTGACTAGCTGACCCGCCTCTTTGAAGTCCCTCATGACCCGACTTTAGAGTTTCAACGACCTAACTTACACCATAGGATCTGAAAGATTTGAAGCCCTTATGCAACCCAAACTTCGTTTCATGAGTAGCAAGCCATGACCCAAGCTCTATGCCTAAACGACCTGCGACCCGAAGCAACTCCAACACTCTAAACTTGCATGATTCCAAATCGTCCAGTCCATTAAACTATCCAGTCTATCAAACTGCCCAGTCCATAAAACTGTCCAGTCCATAAAATGACCAAACCTAAGGAAAAACAAAATGACCTAAGGAAAAACGACCTAGTCTAAGGAAAAATGACCCGACTCCAGATCTGACCAAAAATAGCTCCAATTTTGACCAAATCATCACCAAACAACAATATCGATGCGACCAATTCATGCAATTCGACCATAAACACTTTATGAAATCATTAACAACGTCGAAATGACAATTATTCGTCAGTAAACATATAAAATTCAACAAAAATTATGATAAGTCAAAGCATAAAGTAAAATAATGGATCTAACTCGCATAAACATATGAGTTAACATAAGAATTACCGTTTTAAGTTACTAGATTAGATCCTATGGTGATTGAAATGAAAATATACTTACCATAACGTAGATCTTGGTGAAAAAAACTTAAATGATGAAAATTAGATCAAACAACTCATTTACTTGATTGAATCTGTGTGAGAGATGTTTATCACTCACCAATTCTTCGAATTAACTTGAAATCGCTAAATTCTCTATCCGAACAACAAAGAATATGCTTCAAACCTCTTGATTTGATGCGATCTCTCTTCACTCGACGTAGATCTAGCTTCAAACGATGTAGATCTTCGATTTTCTTATGTAGATCTAGAATTTTAATGGTGGAAAGGTGTATTTGATCGAGCAAAGAGGATCACGAGCTCAACCAAATGAGAGAATGAAGAAAGTAAACTATTCTCCATGCCTCTAACCCCATATTTGTAGCCTCCCACCATCCCACTAATGGACCTCCTCAAATCAGCCTATCAATGGCTCTAAAAACCTGAACAGAAATTGTGAAACACACAAAAACAGCGATTTCTCCCAAATCGCTAAACCAAATCTTTAATGTGACCACTCTACGGAATTGACAATACCATTTCCTTTCCAATAAAACCGACCTTAGCACTTGATTTGATCCCAGTCAAAAGTTATGCCATGTATAAGACTAACATAGACAAAATGGCTAGAAATAAAATTGGTAAAAATTAGGGGCATGTGTCACATCCCCATAACCAACATATCAAAATATGAGAATGATCCAACCCTCTGGGGATTAAATAAAAATATTTTGCGATCCTTCGATTCGTAAAATGTGGGTTGTTATGGTTGTGGCAATCAGTGTAATTTATTGCTATAAATAAGGCCATAAATATAAAAATAACCATTGTAAGCAATGTTGATTTGGGGAAAGTAAACTTAGTAGGGAAATTAAGTAAAATGGTTACGATTCCTAAGATTTATTAGGATTAATGTTGTAAACCCCAATTAGGAAATTTAATCTTGTTGACCTGCTTTTTAGTTAATGCCGTCATGTGTGAACTCTCATGTTAACTATACGCTCAAGGATTGGGAACATTGTCAGAAGACAGGAAGCGATTTGGTTGAAGTCGCAACACAAACAAAGAATAGCCCGAAAGTCCTAACAGATGACCTCTTTTGGTCCTAAAAAAAATAATTACAAAGTTTTGCTTTATAACTCTTGTAGCCCTCTGAATTTGCTTCAGGTAGAGCTTTTGTCTGGCTAAAAGGACTTACCGTTCAAAAGTTACGCTCGTTTCTGTCAACGCGCGCAGAATTGGAATAACCGAGAAACTTGGGTTTTTGACATGGACGAAGCCCCGGATCGGATCAGACCCGCTCCGACCGCACACTTCGAAGAGGCTCAGTTTTGAGCTTTGGCTCGCATCAGTTCAGATCGGACCATCCGAATCCGACTCGCCTCGACTCCGGTTGCACAAAAGTGCACTCTGCCCTGAATTAAAGACATTGGTTCGAATTGGTAGTATGGGGACCCGATCCGATCCGCCTGAACCTGTTTCTGCAAAGCTTTGACCTGTTCTTGAGAAGTAACCGCCTCCTACTTGTCTGGATCAGCTTACACTTGGCATAGCACGAATTGGAGAAGCTTTCTTCATGTTTTCTAGTACTTTTCAAAAGCCTTGGGATGCGTGCCACGTGGCATCCGAACCGGAACTCCCTAGGGCTTCACTACAGCTATAAATACACCATCACATAGCATTTTGAAGGGATCTTTTGGCTTTAATTCCTGATGGCTTCCACCATTGTTCTACGCAAGGCCCTTGCACAACATAGAAGCCAAATTCCATACTACAACACGAGGATTTCGTGTATAATCTTCATTTTTCCCACTTCTTTTCGTTGTAAACACGAGAACTTCGTGTATAAACCAAGAGAATTATACTTGTAATTTCTTAGGATATAAGAAACTATAAAGTGGATGTAGGCTTGGTTTGAGCCAAACCACTATAAAAATATCGTTTGGGTGTTAGTGTCATCTTTTGGTCTAACATTTTGGCACGCGAGGAAGGCGCACACGATACTACTTCAATTTCTAGCTCTAAATGAATCTCTTTGCTTAGCTATTGGATCAATGGCAATCAAAAGGAAGAAAATTGGAGCTTTCAGTCATGCTGAGGATGCTGACGCTGAAGACGCAAGGAACGAGGCAAGCCATGAGGCTTCATCTAATGAAAACCCACCAGCATTCTTAACCAGAGAAGAAATGGACGACGTACTCACTAAACTGAGAGCTCAAATGGCAAGGCAAGATGATCTCCTCAGGAAGCAATAGGAGATGATCGAAGGATTCTTCGCTCAGATGGAAGGTAGGCCAAGCGGCAACAATCAGATCACTGGAAACAATGTTGTGCGATAGGAGCAGTGATGGAATCAGCCCCAGTAGGAGCAACCATCCGGATCGGTTCGGACCCGATCCGAACTGCAGGGGACCCAAATTCAAGTGAACTCGGGGGCAATCCCCCTCAACAACTCGCAGCTCCAACACTTAACGTCTTGGATAGAAAGACACTAGAAGCACAGGCCTGGCACGACCAACATCCGCTACTGTTCGGATATGAAATACCATAACGCAACTCCGAAATGGAACGCAACAATAAAATGACCACGAACCCGTTCGAGTCGAGCACAACGAACTGGGATGGCTCGGATCCTCCGACCCGAACCGGATCATACTCCAAGCACCCAATGTTATTCCAAACTCCTCTGGAATCAATGCTGGGGGCACCAGCTCAGATTTTGGCAGTTTTTGTAGTATATGACGTAGTTGTATACATAATTATATGACTTTTGTTTGATGATAACAACCAAATAAGAATTATTTTAAATGTGTTTGTTACTGTATTGTTCTATATATACATCACAGACAGGAATATAATATTCATATTTAAATAGAATATGACTGTACTGACATTTATATATTCATACAGTATTTAATATTATACTTCAAACATTCAAACAGTACAACTAATTATGACTCCACTATTTACAATTCAAATATTTTTTGAATATTTCTGACATGACTCATTTAACACATCACTGAAATTGTACTGTTAAAAGATTCAAACAAATTGAAACAGATTGAATTGAACAGCAATTTTTTTTTTCAATCAATATTGATCATTACAAATAATAGTACAATTCTATTCAGTAATGTCTACAACCACTCTCATATACACAGATTTCTCGTTACATACATATTGACACATATTTACATACTCATATACACTCTGCATTCTCCATCTTCTGTCAGTCCAGTCTTCACATCTTCTAGTTATCGGTCCAATCATCTTCACACCTGTCACAGAAGAACACACACAGTAGACTGCGACAAAAATAAAATTCAATACAAACAAATAAAAATTTATTTTTAAATTTTATTTGCCTTAGAATTACGGTGTGTTTCTCATCATTTTTCTAGACATGGTCCGATATGCAGGGATAGAAAATCAGTCTGATGGCTGCATATACACACGTGTATAGATATAAACGTGTGCACTGCCACACCAATCAGTATGCATCTGAGGAGTAGCCACAAGGACCTTCTCGACTCAGTGCAAATGGTCGAGCCAAAAGAGTAAATAAAAATAAAAAAACAAAAATGGTTGAAACAGTTCACATGATTTAAAGCAGATAAAAGCATGGTTCAGCAATACAAGCAAATGAACATAGACTAGGTCGAGGTGAACATTTCAAGTGAATAAGTGTGCTACATCAATATCAGTTCCAGGTCAGCAAGCACAGTCTCAAGCAAATGGTGAAACAACTACATCACCAACTGTATAACCAAAGTGGTCGGTCGAGCTCAACTACATGAATCATAACAGCAGCAAGTGTCAAGTGGACGAATACAATAACAAATCAAAGCAAATGTATGATCAGCATGGACATGGCATGTGCATGAATGTGAGCATGTACAAGTGGTGGTAAATGGACCGTACAACTCAGGTGACGGTACAAACAGCAATGGAGAATGGATAGTAAATAAGTTCATGATCAAGTCTGGTTCGAGGCGGTTAGACTAGTCCAAGTTCACATAGTAACAAGTTTCAGGTTCGACATGCAAACTGTAAGAGGATACAACATGAGAAAGTAAAATGAATCGGGATCACAAAGATAAAAGTATGGTCAGATCAAGTGTTGGAGCAAGCAGCTACAAGGCAGACAAGTGATCAAGCTATCATGTTTTAAATTCATGGTGCACACAGCAACAATTGATATAAACAGGGTGACAACTCAATGCTGGATAAATATCAAGGCAGATCAACTTAAATGCAAATATACACAGACATAAAACATGGCACAATTGCATGATCAACACAATATGCACAAAGACATAGCAGCATATACAGGTTTATACAAAGAAAACAAGCTCAAGTGAATATTGCTGAAGCATAGTCGAGCACATATATTCATGTGTATGTTCGAGGCACACAAGACAGTATGGTGTAAACATGGAACAGCAAACAAAAACTCAAGTGCAGTACTTGTTCAAATCTGTTTATATCACATTTTTTTTAAGCTAGCTACAAGATCAAAGTCAGTGCAAATCAGAAGTATAATTGTTGTTCTTATCAAGTTTAATTCGACTCAACAATTCACGGAAAAGAAATCATGTAAAGTATCAGTTCAAAAGTTTCAAAAAAAAACATCAGTTTAAAAACTCAAGAGAAGTTCAAGTATTGAATGTTCTTATCACAAGGAATGATCAAAGTGTAGTATTAGCTTTTACTCGAGACGGGGAAATTCAAGTAAAACAGCATGTCAAGCATAAGACCACTTGGGAGCACAGGCATGTGCAGAAGCACATCGACAAGGATATGTCAACAAATACAAAATCAAATTAATTATTTGTTCAAGCATTAGTTAAAATAAGGATATTAAATATGTTCAAAGGCAGAACTAGTGTAGCATCAGTATGAAGTTATCTACAAGATTATAATTCCAGAAATTAAGGTACTAACTCAAAGCCGAAAGGATCAAAGACCATTTCAAAGGCCAGAAAATCTCACGCAAGTTTCCAGAACAAGTTTGAAGAATTCAAAGTCCAAAAATTCAAGGTTTAACAGAAAGGAATTTACCAGAGAAATCGCAAGAACGATTCAAAGACGAGATCTCAAAAAGCCCAAATATTTTCGTATATATCATGACCAAGTAATACGAAATCAGAGCAAATATTTAGGATTTCTAAATCCTATATATACACCACATCATCATCGGTAGTTAATTATCCAAGTTCTAACACTAATTCAAAACCGAAACTGAAATCAAAATTCATACCAGTAAAGGAGTAAGCTTGGATCGAAATCCAATCTCCAAATCTTGAAGAGAGAAGCACCAGAGATCGATCAAGAACATCAACGTGATTTCAAGCATCAGAAAGCCATCGCGATTTTGGGAATTGAAGAAACTCTAGGAGCAAAGCCGCCGCCATTTTTTATCAGGGATAAGAGATCGTGTTAAAGCCAAAAGTGGTGAACCAAGTAAAAAGAGAAAGAGGCCAACCAACTTAGTTTTAAAAGGGGATAACCCATTTAATTTAAACTTCTAAGCGTTTTTAAATTGTTTTTTAATTTTTTTTATTTTGTTTCAACTTGTAATCAGTCTAGAGTTTTCTAGTTTGTCTCTAAAACTAGGAAAACGAATTACGGGATTTGTAATTCGGCGAAATCTGGTTTCGGGGATAGAAACCAGTGCAGGGTTTTGAGCGTAGGGTTAAGAAAAGTTGGGAGTGAGTGTCGAGAGCTTACAGGGGATTGTAAGCGTGGAGATTGTTTTAACTCCTAGTAGAAACCTTGGGGAATGCAGCAGTAGGCAGGGTTTTGCCGAAGCTGGGTATAGCTGTGTGTTATTTATTTTCTGCATTTATTCTGATTATTATCTATGTTGTTGTTATTTAATCACTCTGTGAAAATCTACAATAAACCCTATTCACCCCCCTCTAGGGTTAATTTAGATCCTACAAGTGGTATCAGAGCAGGTTTTTTTATTTTATTTTAACTCTAGAGTCATGAATCTGTCTAATAATGCGTTTTCTGAGGGTCAGTCCGTAGCTAGGCCACCAATGTTTAATGGAACTGATTATGCGTATTGGAAAGCTAGGATGAAAATTTATTTGAGTTGAGTCGATTATGATGTGTGGGATATTATTGGAACAGGTTATAGATCTCCTACTGTTATTGTTAGTGGTGTTAAAATTCCTAAATCAAAAGACAGGTGGGATGCTAATGATAAAAAATTATTTTCAACTAATGCCAAAGCGATGAATGCTTTAATCTGTGCTTTTGATAAAACAGAATTTAATCGAATTTCTCATTGTGAAACTGCACAAGAAATATGGCATATGTTGGAGGTCACACACGAAGGTACATCTCAAGTGAAGTAATCTCGTCTCGCTCTGCACAGCAACGAATATGAAAATTTCTCTATGCAAAGAGACAAAGATATAAAAGAGATGTATGGACGCTTCTCGTCACTAGTCTACAATGCAAAAGCTCTTGGCAAAACCTATACCGAAGTGGAATTGATCAGAAAAATATTGAGAGTGCTACCGATGAATTTTGAAGCAAAAGTTACGACGATTCAAGAATCAAAAGATCTGAATAAAATAAGCATGGAGGAGTTGATTGGAAATCTCATCACTTACGAGATGGAGTTAAAAGCAAGAAAAGAACGAAAGAATACTGAATCAAAGAAAAAGACGATCGCTCTAAATAATACTGTTGAAAGTGATGATGAAGATTCTGCTGAAGAGCTAGCCATGGTTTTGAGAAAGTGAGCCAAAGGAAATTACAAGCCACGAAAGAAGAATTCAAAAACCGACAAGTCCGAAAGTTCAGATAGTTCAAACGATGAAGTGTTTTGCTACAATTGCAAGAAACCCGGACATGTCAAGCCGAATTGCCCATAGCTCAAAAATGAAAAGAAGAAGAAGTTCAGAAGAAAGAAGAAGGCTTTTGCTACTACATAGGATGACGAGGAAGGAGAAGAAGTTTCTGAAAGTGATGAAGAGGAAGCTAATTTATGTCTTATGGCTCAATCTGATTCAGAAGGTAGTGAAGAGGATTCTAGTGAGGTATCGAATTTTACCTATAAAGAATTAATTTTAATGTGTCACGACCTCACAAAAACCGTTGATTCTCTTGAACTAAAAGTTAAGAAATTGAAATCTGATAGGTCAAAACTAGTTCAAGAAAATAACAGTTTAGAAAGAAAACTTGAAAAAGTTAAGAATTCACTATTTTCAGAATGCGAAAGATGTCCATTTTTGAGTAATGATCCTTTGAAATTCAAAATTGATTTTGAATTACTCAAAAGTGAAAACGTGAATTTGAAAAATGAAAATCGTGATTTTGAGAAGGAAATTGAAGCTTAGAGAATCTGAAAAACTTGATTTTGAAAAGCGAAAACGATTTGAAATTGAAATTTCTAAGTCCAATGCTAAAATCAAAGCACTTGAAAACGAAAATTTGGTTTTGAAACAAACTGATGCTGAAAAGAGGAAAATCGCTATTAATCGTTGTTCAAATTTAATGAAACAAAATAGCGATCTTAAATTTAAAATTCAACGACTTGAGTCAACTTTGACTAAATTTTCTAAAGGAGAGAAATCGTTGAATATGTTGTTAAAAAACCAATTTTTTGTTATAAAAAGGGACTTGGCTTTGGATCTGATCAAGTTGAAAAACAAAATTCTAATGATTCTTTAAATGGTTTTGAAAACGATCAATTTGAAATTTTGAAATCTAATAATTTCAAAGGGTTTTTAATCATAAACGAAATAATAACTCATTTAAAAACAATTCATTTAAACATGTTTGGATTCCAAAAAATAACATTTTTTTTTGAATAAATCTAAACGAATTTGGGTTCCAAAGGGTACTGTAGTGGATAGTAATGGATTGTTATATAAACGGGTTTGGGTACTAAAACGTGTAACGAAGATAAGAGTGGTAAAACAATTTATGTTAGACCGCTCAATTCTATAAACATTTAGGTATCGTGAGAGGCTAAGGAACAACTGTGCTTAAGTAAGATAAAATTCAAATTGATTCATATATCGAATTATTTGGAGTTCATTAGCCATAGATTCAGCATTGGACATTCATTGGATCACACCGATTATGGTAAGACAGGTATGATCTATAAACTCATATTTTTAGTTCAATTCCTTTCTTAGTTTATTTTCTTTTTTAGTTCTTTTATCTTCTTTATTTTTTACTTGGCTGATTTTGAAATCATTCGTTATTGATTGTTGAATTTCCTAGATTATAAAAAAAATCGATTTTTTTAAAGTGATTTCAAATAATTATCTGATCGTTGACTTTTTCTTGTGCTTGTTTTTAAAAAATTCTCTGAAAAAGTTTCACGTGTGATTCTTGCTTTGAAAATGATCTTGTGCTGCTTTGATAAGGAAATTGATTTGATTCGTTTAAATATCTTAGTGACTGGACGATGGGTTAAAAAATTCGGTGATTATATATCTTTAAATTCCATAGACAATTTGAATTAAATATATAAGTGATTTTAAAATTGTCTAGGAGCAATCAGCAATAGAAATATTAGATAATTTCATATTCTACTGATTGATTTTTGAAACTGATTTTCAAACTTGCATTGATATTTTCAAATACTCCTCTTGGAATTGATATTTTCAATTTTAAAATTATTTTTTGATTATTTATTGAAAAATTGAAATCATTGATTGATTTGAACCATTTTGTGACTCATCAAAAATATTAATAGATTTATGAATTTGTGATGAGTTGTGACTATGGTATAATTCATAACTAGAGGAGATGTTATTTTAAATCTCATGATGATTGGACAGATTTTATAATATCTTTGAATTAGAGTTTATTTCACGACTATCCTCTATCATGTTTCTGCCATTCATCATGGTTTTATTTAATTTGGTGAGTTCTAATTATTCTTGGAATTAAAAATTAAATAAAAATAAATAATTTATCCTTGGTATTCACTCCCATTTAAAAGTCCTCGCGGTTATGCGTGGGTGAATTACCTTAATTTCTATGTGCTTCCATTCTCACTTAAAAGACCTTTGGGCTATGCATGGATGGAACTCATTAGAGAGGATAAAGTTAAGTTACTACTAACCCCATTTAAACGACCTTTGGGCTATGCGTGGTTAGGAAGTGCTTAACTCATTTTTTAAGCATATTTAAAATCTTTAAAATTCATATTCAAATATTCAATTTTTATCGAACTCTCCTCATTCTGTAGAATCCATCGTAAATCCATTCATTCTGAAGTGAAATTTGCATCAGATTTAAAGATTATTATGATTTTATTTGATTAAATGGGATTTGCGATACATATATTCTCTCTCTAAATTTGAATTTATATTTATGGTCTAAATTTGTCACTATTTCGATCTCTATTATCCTTTTGATGATAACAAAAGGGGGAGAATGGTCAAGATTTTGATTGATGAGTATTTAATTCAAAAATATTTTATAGTTGGAAATAAAATATCTAGAGGGAGAATTGTCAATTGGATTTCATCACTCATATTTTCCACATATATAGGGGGAGTTCAGTTGTAGGGGGAGCATACTAATAGGGGGAGTAATATATTTCACGTTCAAACACATTCAAAATCTTTCATTTGTTTGTCATCATCAAAAGGGGGAGATTGTTGTATATGACGTAGTTGTATACACAATTATATGACTTTTGTTTGATGATAACAACCAAATAAGAATTATTTTAAATGTGTTTGTTACTGTACTGTTCTATATATACATCACAGACAGGAATATAATATTTATATTTAAATAGAATACGACTGTACAGACATTCATATATTCATATAGTATTTTATTAAATATTATACTTCAAACATTCAAATTGTACAACTATTTATAACTCCACTATTTACAATTCAAATATTTTTGAATATTTCTGACATGACTCATTTAACACATCACTGAAATTGTACTATTAAAAGATTCAAACAAATTGAAACAGATTGAATTGAACAGCAATTTTTTTTATTTATTTCAATCAATATTGATCATTACAAATAATAGTACAATTCTATTCAGTCATGTCTACAACCACTCTCATATACACAGATTTCTCGTTACATACATATTGACACATATTCACAGACTCATATACACTCTGCATTCTCCATCTTCTGTCAGTCCAGTCTTCACAGCTTCCAGCTATCAGTCCAGTCATCTTCATACCTATCACAAAAGAACACACACAGTAGACGGCGACAAAAAATAAAATTCAATACAAACAAATAAAAATTTATTTTTAAATTTTATTTGCCTCAGAATTACGGTGTGTTTCCCATCATTTTTCTAGACATGGTCTGATATGCAGGGACAGAAAAGCAGTCTGATGGCTGCATATACACACGTGTATAGATATACACGTGTGCACTGCCACGCCAATCAGTATGCATCTGAGGAGTAGCCACAAGGACCTTCTCGACTCAGTGCAAATGGTCGAGCCAAAAGAGCAAATAAAAATAAAAATAAACCAAAAATGGTCAAAACAGTTCATATGATTTAAAGCAGCTAAAAGCATGGTTCAGCAATACAAGCAAATGAACATAGACTAGGTCGGGGTGAACATTACAAGTGAATAAGTGTGCTACATCAATATCAGTTCCAGGTCAGCAAGCACAGTCTCAAGCAAATGGTGAAACAACTACAACACCAACTATATAACCAAAGTGGTCGGTCGAGCTCAACTACATGAATCATAACAGCAGCATGTGTCAAGTGGACAAATACAATAACAAATCAAAGCAAATGTATGATCAGCATGGACATGGCATGTGCATGAATGTGAGCATGTACAAGTGGTGGTAAATGGACAGTACAACTCAGGTGATGGTACAAACAGCAACGGAGAATGGACAGTAAATAAGTTCATGATCAAGACTGGTTCAAGATGGTCAGACTAGTCCAAGTTCACATAGTAACAAGTTTCAGGTTCGACATGCAAACTATAGGAGGATACAACATGAGAAAGTAAAATGAATCGGGATCACAAAGATAAAAGTATGGTCAGATCAAGTGTTGGAGCAAGCAGCTACAAGACAGACAAGTGATCAATCTAGCATGTTTTAAATTCATGGTGCACACAGCAACAATTGATATAAACAGGGTGACAACTCAATGCTGGATAAATATCAAGGCAGATCAACTTAAATGCAAATATACACAGACACAAAACATGGCACAATTGCATGATCAACACAGTATGCACAAAGACATAGCAGCATATACAGGTTTATACAAAGAAAACAAGCTCAAGTGAATATTACTGAAGCATAATCGAGCATATATATTCATGTGTATGTTCAAGGCACACAAGATATTATGGTGTACACATGGAACAACAAAGAAAAACTCAAGTGCAGTACTTGTTCAAATCTGTTTATATCACATTTTTTTTAAGCTAGCTACAAGATAAAAGTCAATGCAAATTAGAAGTATAATTATTGTTCTTATCAAGTTTAATTCGACTCAACCATTCACGGAAAAGAAATCATGTGAAGTATCAGTTCAAAAATTTCAAAAAAAAACATCAGTTAAAAAACTCAGAGAAGTTCAAGTAATGACTGTTCTTATCACAAGGCATGATCGAAGTGTAGTATCAGCTTTTACTCGAGACAGGGAAATTCAAGTAAAACAGCATGTCAAGCATAAGACCACTTGGGAGCACAAGCATGTGCAGAAGCACATTGACAAGGATATGGCAACAAATACAAATCAAATAAAGTATTTATTCAAGCATCAGTTAAAATCAGGATATTAAATATGTTCAAAGGCAGACCTAGTGTAGCATCAGTATGAAGTTATCTACAAGATTATAATTCCAGAAATTAAGGTACTAACTCAAAGCCAAAAGGATCAAAGACCATTTCAAAGTCCAGGAAATCTCACGCAAGTTTCCAGAACGAGTTTGAAGATTTCAAAGTCCAAAAATTCAAGGTTTAACAGAAAGGAATTTATTAGAGAAATCGCAAGAACGATTCAAAGATGAGATCTCAAAAAGCCCAAATATTTTCGTATATATCATAACTTAGTAGTACTAAATCAGAGCAAATATTTAGGATTTCTAAATCCTATATATACACCACATCATCATCGGTAGTTAATTATCCAAGTTCTAACACTAATTCAAAACCGAAACTGAAATCAAAATTCATACCAGTAAAGGAGTAAGCTTGGATCGAAATCCAGTCTCCAAATCGTGAAGAGAGAAGCACCATAGATCGATCAAGAACATCAATGTGATTTCAAGCATCAGAAAACCATCGTGATTTTGGGATTTGAAGAAACCCTAGGAGCAAAGCCGCCCCTATTTTTTATCAGGGATAAGATATCGGGTTAAAGCCAAAAGTGGTGAACCAAGTAAAAAGAGAAAGAGGCCGACCATCTAAGTTTTAAAGGGGATAACCCATTTAATTTAAACTCCTAAGGGTTTTTAAATTGTTTTTTAATTTTTTTTATTATGTTTCAACTTGTAATCAGTCTAGAGTTTTCTAGTTTGTCTCTAAAACTAGGGAGAGGAATTACGGGATTTGTAATTTGGGGAAATCTGGTTTCGGGGATAGAAACCAGTGCAGGGTTTTGAGTGTAGGGTTAAGAACAGTTGGGAGAGAGTGTCACGAGTTTGCAGGGGATTGTAAGCGTAGAGATTGTTTTAACTCCTAGTAGAAACCTTGGGGAATGCAGCAGTAGGCAGGGTTTTGCCGAAGCAGGGTATATCTGTGTGTTATTTATTCTCTACATTTATTCTGATTATTATCTGTGCTGTTATTATTTAATCACTCTGTGAAAATCTGCGATAAACCCTATTCACCCCCCTCTACCGTTAATTTAGATCCTATAGTTTGCAACAACTTTTTGAAGGCGATCGGCTCGCCAATCTCATTGATATTATAATAGTGTTTAAATCAAATAAATAGAAATCTAGTGGAACGCTTTCATCTCACGCTCCACACACATAATATACAATCAAAACCGCGAGCACTTATTGGGTAATGAATTTTGAACTATGACATGGTATGGAACCACCTTACGATAGTGTAACTCTAGAGGAGAATACCCTGGGTTCAACAAGAACATCTTGTAACCCGGCCACACATGACCGACCACTCATTTCGCTTGCGTGTATCAAATGCATATCACCAATAGTTGGGATCAACAACCGTTTCCCGAATGGGATAGCATCGAATAGAATAAAGAATGAAATGAATTTTTCTAGATAGGTGATAATACACCCTAATTAGGAAGCTACCCACTTAGCAACGCTGCCTGCCTGATTTTTGTCATTTCCCGGTTGTTGAGGCCTGAGGCTATGATTACTTATCATTCATTGATAACACAATCACTTTGAATGCCACATTGTCAGATCTGTTAATCATTAGTTGATTTGCGCAAATATATTCTGGATATTATGCTAAGAGAATAAATTCTCCGCCACCATATATATTTATACAAACCAACATATACAATCATTGGGAATACTCTGTTAGACATTCGTCCATATACATTCGTTCTGGGATTGAACGAAACCGAAGGCACACTTTCTATTAATACAAAAAGTCCTTGCACTTTACTCCATCTTCGATTATCTTCATATAATCTGATTTGCAACACTACTGCCAATACAGAGTGGTTCTCGGATAAAAATCGTCTGGTCTCTCCTTATTGACAACGATATTTGCAAATACTTCGATAGTCGGTTATTTAACTATCGAAGAAAAACAAACATCCATTCAAACATCAAACAATCACTGGGCCCCTTAATTAATATTTCATTAATTAAATCATTTCTCCATTTCCTTATCAATATTTGTTAACCAAATATTTTCAATATTCATCTTGGCATCCTACGCTATTTGAAAAACATTCCCCTATATCGCCTTCTTTTATTTTTTATACTTAGAAAATAAATTCTACTTATAATTGGAAAACATTCCAATTTCTTATCACTTTCATGACCATTCATTTATTTCAATACTTAGGAAATATTTATCTTTATATTTCCAAAAATTCCACTTACTTTGGTTAAAAAGAATGTTGTGTAAGACATCGTTACAACAACCCAAAATACTGCATTCAACTAGATCTTATTCAAACATTTGTCTTCAAGCCTGAATCTTGCTATTTATTGGTTAATAATGAAATCAATCAAGTTGGGGTATAGCTACCTCTCAGACCTTAACTGAAAACATCTTTAACTTTAAAACGGACAAGACTACTTATCTCGAATAATCATCATATTAAACTGATTATCCATATCATTTAAATGTGTATACGTTTCTCTTCCTATTTTTATTAGATTACATTTATTGATTTCCCTTTTGTTTATAACATTCTATTTAATTTTGTTTCATTATCGAATTCTATATATATATATCGATATATCGATTTCTAATTATCAAATCTTCTTAAAATATTCTAACTCCTTAAATTTTCGAAAAATTTCATCATAACCTCCTTTGTACGGGTCACTCGGTACAACTACAAAACGCCTCTCTGGGCCCTTTCTATTCAAAATGAAAATCAAAAAGCCAAGCGGCTTGCCGATTCGAGGCATAAAACCTCATATGGAATTTAAACATGTACCTTTTTGTTGGGCACTTATATTATAATCTTCATACACTTCATTCCATACCTGTCTAACATATATGCGTCCATTTCTAAGTTATTCCAACTCAGTCTGGTCATTTTAACTCGGTTCGCTAATTTATTCTTTAATTATCTCTTTTGTCCATTTTACTTTCTATTTGAACATATCACGTTCAAATATAATTTAACTTGCTTATAAACAAATTTAATTCTAAATTCGAATTCAGGTTTCCTTTTTGATTTTGAATATAATTTCTCACATCACATTCACTTATCCCAAAGCCCAATTCTTACCAAAATTCGATTTAACTAATTATTCTTTAAATTAGTAAATCTTGTTCAAACATTGAAAATATGATTTTTGTTTCAAAAATAATTTCATTTATATAACTTGAGTTCGTATTTATTCTACAACTCAAATCTGGATTTTTTAAATTAAAAATCCATATTTTATTAACTTAAAATACTTCGATTTTAATTAATAAACCGTTATGGTATTAAAGTGCATATGGCGTTGCTTTTCTGAAAATTTGAATTTGACATAACTCAAAATCTATAACACGAAATCCAAAATTTTCTCTTCCATTAGAAAACTATTATCAAATCGGTCCTGTAACGTCCCGCCATTTGTGGCCGCTTCAAATTGGTAATTAAACCAACTTAAAACGTTCCAAAATGACGGATCGTTATTTAGCTTACAGAGTTTAAAACACAGAAAACACAAAATAAAATAATAACACAGTATTAAACAGCGAAATAAACTTTTATATATAAATCAAAAAAAAATTGACACAAGAATTTTCTCTATACAGCGGAATGAAATATATAGTTTAAATACAAAAGAAATATTGAATGTTTAAAATCTTCTAAGTGTGCATCTCTGGAATCCCCTGCTTCTTCAGCCTTCAAATCCTCAGCTGTGATCTTTAAATATGTATTGCTCAAGTCTGACCCGAGTGTTCCATGCGAAAACATAAAACACTTGAGTCAGGATTAATCATAGTTCAAGTAAATTAACTTCAATATAAACTGAAATATGACAGTTAATCCTAACATCGATGTCATATATATAAAATAAATAGTTGTAGTATCTGTTCGTATCAGTTCTCAATCGAGTGTGGTGTATGTTCATATCAGTTCTAATTTCAGGGGCGAACGGTCTCAGGAGCTTGCAAATGTACGCGTATATGTGTACACCGCCTCAACATCTCAAATCAAAAGAAAAAATGATTTGTGTAATTCCAGGAGCTTGCATATACACGTGCATGTATATAAATACACACGTATATTGCCTCAGCATCCTAGAGATCAAAATGTGACGCAAATTCATCATGAAAATACACTGACTAACAAAGTTAGATGATCAGACCATGGTGTTGTTAATTGCAATGTGATAAGGCAGTGCAAATGGAAAATTAGCATGATACAGTGATTTGGAAAACTTCACATCGTGCCAGCATGCGTTCATCCTGAAGTATAAGTTTATATGTATGCCTAACTATATTAGCAATTTACATATGTCAATGGAAATATGTTGTAAAATAATTTATAATCCCAAGGCACAACAAATATACTCAGTTACAAGGAAACACATATAAATGACATACGCCCACACATGCAGTTCCACATAATCAATTAGCAACTATATTATTGATCAAGGTATATGAATACACACACACATGTACAGGTGTCTATCGTTTACCTAATCAGATAGCAAATATGGTATTGATCAGGGTATATGAATACACGCACACATGTACAGGTGTCTACTGTTTACATAATCAGTTAACAGATATGGGTTAACACTTCCAGGTGAACTTCTAGCATGCATGTCAATATATATGCTAAGGTAATTAAATGTGGCCAGGAGTGATACAATAGTGTAATGCAAGGGAATGCAACTAAATCTCAAATCTGGTTATTCTACATGTTAAACCCTTAGTAAAATATTGGCAGCCAACCAGAGAAATCGTTTCCCCTTCCAATTGGTGGTACAAATCCACTTGAAAATACAATATTAGAACACCGATTAATATCAAGTAAATACTTGCATTGAACATTAATATTTTTAGCCAACTGTTTACTTATATTAGCAAGTAAATACATGATTCAAAAATCTATCAGGTATAGACATTAATTTATTAGCAACTAAATACATGATTCGAACACACACATGCATGCAACAGAGTTTCCACAAAAGCAAGGCAATAGGACATCCAAATGAACCCAACAGCAAAAATACAATTGTGATAGGGTACATACTAATCCAGGTGAACATTTATGTGTCCATCTTGATCCTAATGTCTTGTTCTATTATGTTTCTATAGTAAATGCTAAATAGTAAATAATAGATAAAATGATAAAAATATAATATGTTTTTTTGACTGATTCCGCAAAAGACAGTAATCAAAGTGAAATTGTATGTTACTCGTACATGTCCAAACTTATAATTCATTTGCGCCCTTAAACTAATTCGTATAATGACAGAACAAGCAGTAGTAAATAATCAAGAAATATTCTAAGATAATGTTTCTTTCAAAAGGAAAAATTCTTGTTTGATGGCATCAAAGGATCCTTCCATTCAGGGTGCAAACAAATGTGAAACTGATATGGGTTATCAACAGGAATGACATTAAACTATAAGACAAACAGCTTGTGTGACATAACAACTTGTGAAAGAAACATAGCTGACATTATTATATCAGCTTAAATATTTGTAACCCAAGCTTGCAACTTATAGACAATTCAACACTCAAAAGTAAAAGTCTAAAGCATGAAAAACTTAAGACACAACTGAGATTTAGGCCAGTGAACCACAGCATCCCATTTTTTTTAATTGTGGACATGATGGTATGATTGAAAACATGATCTCCAAGTTATAGAATAAAGCAGGTTTCTATTTCTTTCCAGATTTACCAATATGCGCCACACATATGGCACAAGTGTGTGTAACATATGCCTCACATTTAAATTTACAATTCACCACATATTAAAATGTCAACTTGATACTCAACAAACAAAAGGTGCAGTAACCATATGGATATATGTGAATCTCGCTAGTGTTTTAAAGTTAGGTAAATGGAGTGCGCAAATGATACAGGCCAAAAAAATAAAAGGGAGGCCTATGACTTCTGGTTAATTGGAAATGCTACCAATATTCTCAATCATGGCCAAGGCAAAAGCAACTCCAGAAATACACAGACACAAACATGATTGGGTGGTGATGACTTGCACACAACAGACATGTAACAACATTAGAACATAAAGCCAAGACAGCAAAAAAACAGTGGTAAAGTGCCAATCAATCTAATAACAACCCATGTATCACGGCAGCCAATCCATAAGTGCAACCGGTGATACTTCAGTTTATTACTGAATTTAAAATCCTTGAACCAAGTAAATCGTGAGTGAGGGGGAAACTCACCTTGAAATTTTCACAACCGGTTTTCAGAGTGGATGTAGCTTCGATTGAAGGCTACGGGGTTTGCTAATTCGTACTCCTCCTTTTCCGAAATCAATCCGAGGCTCGGAGCCATGGTGCGATGGTGACGTGATACTTCAGCCAACATCGAAGAGGTGGAGAGGCGGCGATGGTGGCAACATGGTGTTGGCTGCGCCAGGAGGTGACGCGGCTTCCAAGTTGACGGCGGCCATGATTTGGGGGACAACGTAAGCAAGATGGCACTTTGATTTAGGGGGACATGACGATTTATGCGAAGGAACTGATTTATTAGGCTCAGCGGCCATTAAAGTGATTTTGGGAAAATTTGTTAGGGGAAAGAACTAATTTATTTGGGGAAAAAGATTTCTGGTGAAAGAATGAACGAACGGCTTGATCTTTATAGGAAAAAAGTGGATAGGAACAATGTAATGTCAATAGATTTAGGGGGTCTGTGCGATCAGAAAATAGGTCTGCAGAAGTGCTGAAGGAGATAAAAGTGTGAACCTTATGTAATTTTATTCTACCGCCATTTACGTTACGCGTTCCATCTTTGTTCCGTCACAAACAAACTCCAAACGCTACGAAACTTGACATGCTACTACATTTTAATATTCTGAATTCATTTGGTCGAAATCCAACACTGTTTATGCAACGTTGCTATTTTAAATTTAATTTATTTGTCGGCTCATATTTGAATTACGCCTACCGCCAAAATAACTTCAATTGGCTCCAATTTCGAAATATAGCAACAATTAATCATGCGCATTAAAATAAAATTTGTTTTATTGAAATTCGAGATCGTTCGTAGTTGGTTATTTATAAACTTGTATTATACCAATATATAATATTAATGATTCTAAAACAAATAAATTAAATTATTATTCGTATATCTATATCTAGATTGGAATGATATACAATTCCAAAACACATCAATATACATTTCACCCTCATCGCATAAGATTTGTCAGTCTAAACGATGTCCAATTTATCAACCAATTCTTTTATCTTATTTGATATATCTTTAATATCTATAAAAGATTTCATAGCGCCCATCTGGAAATCTATCATTACTTACAGCTTATATGATGAAATATCGATTTCTTCATCATTATTCAAAAATTAACGTATATTAGATCTGAACGTTTCTTGTTTTATAGACATTGGATTTATAACTGATATTGTATGTTCAAATGATGTTTAGATCGTAAACTACGAACTACCGCAATTAACTCAAACTTTTTTTAATTATATAAATTTATACGTTCAGCTTCATCTTCAATTCGTTGAAATTTCTGGGTCGTTACAATCTCCCCCCTTAAAGCCTTTTCGTCCTTGAAAAGGATAGATCGTTACAATTATGTATACTTTTTTTAATGTGAAATTCTTCCACAACTAATTTAAATATTGATATTTAAATCATCGATCCCTTTTGTTTATCCATCATATTCAATTAACTCGGAAAATCAATTTTTCTTTCTTATAGTCGGGATCAGTCTTGATTAACACAATTTTATTTCCATGTTCTTTAAATTCCAATTTTCTTAGACCCATTTTCCATCTCAAGTTATTTTGAGATATACCCCATTTCTCATTCTATTTAATCATTTAAGATATTTAAAATCATACAATTTCTTTTCCAAACCAATCCGTTTTTAAATTTCAACTTCTTCATAAATCGGATTACTACATCTCAAATTATTCCAATTTTCATTATACCCTCATCTGTCGATGTTCACTTATTCTTCGTTGCAACTATAATGGGTCTAGGCTTTGCAACCGTCAACCCTTGCATCCAATCCGTTTAATTTTTCGCAAGACTCATCGAAGACTGTAAATAATATCTGCTTTTCAAGTCACAAATTGTCGACTTGAAAATTTCCAAAATCCGACATCTTTTATATTTTTTTATACACAATATGAAATTAGTACCAAAATCTTTGTATTATTACTCCAGAATTCTCTCTCATAGCTTATTTAGTTAGGTATAATTTAATTTTTAATTATTGATTCAAAAATAATTAATAACTCGAATTTTGACAAGTCTAGTGTTGTTCTCACAGATGTTAGGCATACGCTGGCCAGGCGTATGACTAAAATCTCCAAGTACTAAATATCCTTGCTTCAACTCACAAGTGAAAATATTCCAAACATTACTTTTTAAAATAAACAGATATGGAAAGTACCAATGTGATGTTGATATGTTGATTGTTCATGAATCGCAGATACACAATGGTTTCGTCTGGATCCCCCAGAAAACATCCGTATCTGTAGGAAATCATTTCCCAGCGAATTTCGTCAAGGACAAATCAACGGAAAATATTTATGAATCAAAAGAAAAACTGAGGTCACTAAGCGTTGGCTGCTTTATCTCAGAGTCATGAAAACAAATCATCAAATTATGAGGATAAATCAAGTCACGAGGACCAATCAAGTTATGGAGACAATCAAGTCATGAAGACAAACCGCTGCATTAAACAGGTGGCTCAAACACTAAGACATCTTAATGGACCGCAGGTACACAGCGGTTACGCCTGGGTCCCCAAGGAAACATCCATAACCGTAAGCCTTCACAGCTCTGCGGATTACGCCCTTATAATTCAACTGTAGATCACAGCAGTCACAATGGTTACGCTTGGTTCCCCCAAAAAACATCTGTCCACCGTAGGCTATCTGCAGCCATGCGAATTTCGCTACACAGTCGAATTCCAGTGACTTTAGATCGCAGTGATCACAATGGTTACGCCTGATTCCCTCAGGAAACATTCGACCGCCATAGGCTAATTTCAGCCCTGCGAATTTCGCTAGCAGTCTTGCTCAGTGGCAACTCATGAGTTTTATGTCCGGACAACCTACTACCACCAGCAGCATATCTTAACAAAGCTCGAAATTCAAAGGAGAAGGAAGGTACTTTCCTTATTTTGCTTTGAAAAGATATAATACTTTATTCCATCCTTCTCATAAATCATCATACATAAAATTTCCTTCCCAAATCCTATTTCCAAATATCTCATTCTTATATAAATTCTGTTATATAAGATTTTATCACAAATCGATTACCATCTAATTCAATAGTTTTCGAATTCACTAAATTATTATATATTTTCCTATATAAGTTTCGAAACTCCTATATTTAGATATTAAAGTCTATTATCCTCGAACTTCGATTCAAATTTCAAAACTTCAGTTTTGATCTTTAAACAATTTAGATATTCGATATCCTTTCGAAATCATCCTTATAAATCCATTGATTATAAACCAATTTCCTCCCAATTTCCAATTATTAAGTTCATTACTTAATTTCAATCTTGTCGGTTTTTATTTTTCCATTCGAATCTAATAGGTTTCATACATCCTTGTATTAATAAATTCCTATCCAAAATTCCTTGCTTTTGCTTTCAGTCTTTCACAATTTTCATTTCTATGGAAATTTATTCGTTTCTGCTTATGATATCTTGCTTGTTTCCCACTTATTTGAATTTGAATCTCAATTTAAATTTCATGATCTATTGAACCATTCACTAACCGACAATTCACCTTCTAATTCAATAATTCGGAATTTACGAACCTAATCCTATTCCACAATACATTTCTTAGATGTACAATCTCATTATTCCAATATATCATATTACCATACAACCAATCAATTCCAGGTTTTTATTTCAAATATTCGGAAATATAAATAAATATATATATTCATATTCCAAAATCAAGTTGTTTTGTTCTATTTGAAAATATTTCTATTCAAAAATACATATATATACTGTAAATTCTCAAATTATTAAAAATCAATTTTCAACATTTTCCGGAATCGAATTCTCAAATCTCATTAAGTGGCCTCCTTAATTGTAATCAAATTAATATGCAATTTATTTCAATTTGGGTTCTTTTCAAATACACATCGTTTATTATCTTCAACGGTTCCCTTAATTATAACCAATTTGGTAGGTTATTCTATTCCATCATTTAAATTAATTTGGAATACACTCCCCTTTATCTCATTCAACGGTTTCTCATTCTCAAATCCATCCACGTAAATACTTCTTACTTCATTTCGATGGAACACGAAACGAGAATATATCTTATTAGTTTCCTTTTTCAAAGAAAATTCATTCTCTCAACAATTTCCCTTATTTAATTGGAATCTATAATCATTAGTGATTGTCTGCTTTTCGATCGGTAACCCACATCCTCGCATAACCGACTCCACGGTATTCACCATTCTTATTCATGCATTATTTCTTTCCCATATTCACACTTTTGACCGTAAATTAGCAAGCGAACAACTCCCTAAGTATCAACCTCGAAGGCCGAAACCAACATCAGATCAACACTCAGAAAAATTTTCAACTTAACTAATCTCCAGTCAATTTCCAATTTCCCTTATTCCATTTATTAATTTCTTATCAAATTATTTCTTACGCAACTTTCGAGTTCAATCTACAAATTCATTCCTCTTACGTTCTGCCACCCTTCATTTTCAACGTGCGGCTCTTTGTTTTTCAGATCTTTTCATTCTAATTTATGTAAGCCTCTCATTATCCTTTACAAAAATCGTTGATTAAAATAATAATTCATGCCTTTAAAATAGTTTAACTTTTAAAAATATACTTTATTCTTTATTCTAAATACATAAACAATTAATTAATAATATATTAATTTTTAATTAAGAAAAAAAGTAAATAGCATTTTCCAAAAATTCGACATGGTTGATTCTCTCTGAATAACTTTCTTTCCAATAATCTCTTACTCGATAATACATTCCGAATTTCGGAAAAATCTCACCATACTAGTTAACTCCATTTCCTTCATATTGAATCAGCTTTGATTCCATTTAAATACAGGTTCAGATCTCTTTAAAATCATCATTCATATTTCACTTCATTTATAGCTCTCGTTTATAATTCACTTCTTGTTTTTTTATTAACAAGCTTACAACTTATCATTGATTTCATATATCTGATTAAACATTATTGGTTTGAAACCAATCATAATTTATCTTGTCACGTTATGAATAAATTAATCAAATTTAACACAGTCGTATTCCCAGTTGAACTCTTTTCCTATTTTATTTTCATTTATTTCTATCTCGAATATAAAATCCATCGTTCCATTTTTGAAATAAAATCCATCGTTCCATTTTTGAAACGATTCCAACCTTCTCCTATTTTATTTAAATTTCCACCGAGATTCTTATTACCAATCAAGTTCAGTTATCTTGATTTCAAAAATACCCAACTACAGAATTTAATTCGTCGATTCTCTTATACTTATTTTCCTTTGATACCCTTCAATGATGGGTTCGAGATTCAAATCTAAGAGAACTTATCAAAGAACAGCTCGGGCAAATCTAGATTCAAAGACTGGGGATTCCTTATAAAAATTCAAATCTCAAAATGATTTTTTTCCGCTATATTAGTTTCAAAATACTAGTTTTCAAATATATATATATATATATATATAATAAAAAAATTCAAAATATTTCTCCTTTCTAAATTTATTTCCAAACCTTTTTTTATTTTCGGATCCGCTTTTTTTTTCTTTTCCAGTGTCGATTCTACTCATTTCAAACCCGATAAGCTATGCTTTGAAAAAAACCAAAGCTCTGATACCACCTGTAACAGGTTTAGGCTTTTCAACCATCAACCAGTGGCCTACACTACCACCGTGGCTTTACAAGGGTACCTCAGAACTGCTTTTACGGCCAGCCTCTCGATTCGACCAACCCTCCACTACTTTCGAGGGACATGTAGGGGTAAGAGTCTCTTGTTCACCACCAAACCGCAAAGCGAGAACCCCCTATCATGCATACCCAGCTCACAGCCAGCAAATAGCTCTGATACCACTTGTAACGTCCCGCCACTTATGACCGCTTCAAATTAGTAATTAAACTAACTTAAAACGTTCCAAAACGACAGATCGTTATTTAGCTTACAGAGTTTAAAACACGGAATCAACATAGAAAACACAAAATAAAATAATAACATAGTATTAAACAACGAAAATTTTATATATAAATCAGAATTTTTTTTGATACAGGAATTTTCTCTATACAGCGGAATAAAATATATAGTTTAAATACAAAAGAAATATTGATTGTTTAAAATCTTCAGAGTGCGCAACTCCGGAATCCCCAGCTTCTTCAGCCTTTAAATCCTAAGCTATGATCTTTAAATTTGTATTGCTCGAGTCTAACCTGAGTGTTCCATGCGAAAACATAAAACACTCGAGCCAGGATTAATCATGGTTCAAGTAAGTTAACTTCAATATAAACTGAAATATAATAGTTAATCCTAACATCGATGTCATATATATAAAATAAATAGTTGTAGTATATGTTCGTATCAATTCTCAATCGAGTGTGGTGTCTGTTCATATCAGTTCTAATTTCAGGAGCGAACGGTCTCGGGAGCTTGCGAATGTACGCGTATATGTGTACACCGCCTCAACATCTCAAATCGAAAGAAAAAATGATTTGTGTAATTCCAGGAGCTTGCATATACACGTGCGTGTATATAGATACACACACGTATATTGCCTCAGCATCCTAGAGATCAAAATGTGACGCAAATTCATCATGAAAATACACTGACTAACAAAGTTAGATGATCAGACCATGGTGTTGTTAATTGCAATGTGATAAGGCAGTGCAAATGGAAAATTAGCATGATACACTGATTTGGAAAACTTCACATCGTGCCAGCATGCGTTCATCCTGAAGTATAAGTTTATATGTATGCCTAACTATATTAGCAATTTACATATGTCAATGGAAATATGTTGGAAAATAATTTATAATCCCAAGGCACAACAAATATACTCAGTTACAAGGAAACACATATAAATGACATACGCCCACACATGCAGTTCCCCATAATCAATTAGCAACTATATTATTGATCAAGGTATATGAATACACACACACATGTACAAGTGTCTATTGTTTACCTAATCAGTTAACAAATATGGTATTGATCAGGGTATATGAATTCACACACACATGTACAGGTGTCTACTATTTACATAATCAGTTAACAGATATGGGTCAACACTTCCAGGTGAACTTCTAATATGCATGTCAATATATATGCTAAGGTAATTAAATGTGGCCAGGCGTGATACAATAGTGTAATGCAAAGGAATGCAACTAAATCTCAAATCCGGTTATTCTACATGTTAGACCCTTAGTAAAATATTTGCAGCCAACCAAAGAAATTGTTTCCCCCTTCCAATTGGTGGTACAAATCCACTTGAAAATAAAATATTAGAACACCGATTAATATCAAGTAAATACATACATTGAACATTAATATTTTTAGCCAACTATTTACTTATATTAGCAAGTAAATACATGATTCAAAAATCTATTGGGTATACACATTAATGTATTAGCAACTAAATAAATGATTCGAACACACACTTGCATGCAACAGAGTTTCCACTAAAGCAAGGCAATAGGACATCCAAATGAACCCAACAGCAAATATACAATTGTGATAGGGTACATACTAGGCCATGTGAACATTTATGTGTCCATCTTGATCCTAATGTCTTATTCTGTTATGTTTCTATAGTAAATGCTAAATAGTAAATAATAGAAAAAATGATAAAAATATAACGTGTTTTTTTTGACTGATTCTGCAAAAGACAGTAATCAAAGCGAAATTGTGTGTTACTCGTACATGTCCAAACTTATAATTCATTTGCGCCCTTAAACTAATTCGCATTATGACAGAACAAGGAGTAGTAAAGAAATCAAGAAATATTCCAAGATAATATTTCTTTCAAAAGGAAAAAATCTTGTTTGATGGCATCAAAGTATCCTTCCATTTAGGGTGAAAACAAATGTGAAACTGAAATGGGTTATCAACAGGAATGACATTAAACTATAGGACAAAAAGCTTGTGTGACTTAACAACTTGTGAAACAAACATAGCTGACACTATTATATCAGCTTAAATATTTGTAACCCAAGCTTGCAACTTATAGACAATTCAACACTCAAAAGTAAAAGTCTAAAGCATGAAAAACTTAAGACACAACTGAGATTTAGGCCAGTGAACCACAACATCCCATTTTTTTTAATTGTGGACATGATGGTATGATTGAAAACATGATCTCCAAGTTATAGAATAAAGAAGGTTTCTATTTCTTTCCAGATTTACCAATATGCGCCACACATATGGCACAAGTGTGTGTAACTTATGCCTTACATTTAAATTTACAATTCACCACATATTAAAATGTCAAGTTGATACTTAGCAAACAAAAGGTGCAGTAACCATATGGATATATGTGAATCTCGCTAGTGTTTTAAAGTAAGGTAAATGGAGTGCGCAAATGCTACAAGCCAACAAAATAAAAGGGAGACCCATGACTTCTGGCTAAATGGAAATGCTACCAATATTCTCAATCATGGCCAAGGCAAAAGCAACTCCAGAAATAGACAGACAAAAACATGATTGGGTGGTGATGACTTGCACACAACAGACCTGAAACAACATTAGAACACAAAGCCAAGACAGCAACAAAACAGTGGTAAAGTGCCAATCAAACAAATAACAACCCATGTATCACGGCAGCCAATCCATAAGTGCAACCGGTGATACTTCAGTTTATTACTGAATTTAAAATCCTTGAACCAAGTAAATCGTGAGTGAGGGGGAAACTAACCTTGAAATTTTCACAACCAGTTTTCAGAGTGGACGTGGCTTCGATTGAAGGCTACGGGGTTTGCTAATTCGTACTCCTCCTTTTTCGAAATTAATCCAAGGCTCGGAGCCATGGTGCGGTGGTGACGTGGTGCTTCAACCAACATAGAAGAGGTGGTGATGCGGCAATGGTGGCAACATGGTGTTGGCGGCGCCAGGAGGTGACGCGACTTCCAAGTTGACGGCGACCTTGATTTGAGGTACAACATAAGCAAGATGGAACTTCGATTTAGGGGGACGATGACAATTTATGCGAAGGAACTGATTTGGTTAGGCTCGGCGGCCACTAAAGTGATTTTGGGAAGAAAAATAGGGGAAAGAACTGATTTATTTGGGGAAAATGATTTCTGGTGAAAGAATGAATGAAAGGCTTGATCTTTATAGGAAAAAAAGTGGATAGGAACTACGTAACGTCAATAGCTTTAGGGGGTCTGTGCGATCAAAAAATAGGTCTGCAGAGATATTTACTTAGAGCTGAAGGAGATAAAAATATGAACCTTATGTAATTTTATTCTATCACCATTTACGTTACACATTACATCTTTGTTCCGTCACAAACGAACTCCAAAAGCTACGAAACTTGACATGCTACTACGGTTTAACATTCCGAATTCATTTGGTCGAAATCCAACACTGTTTACGCAACGTTGCTATTTTAAATTTAATTAATTTGTCGGTTCATATTTGAATTACGCCTACCACCAAAATAACTTCGATTGGCTCCAATTTCGAAATATAGCAACAATTAATCGTATGCATTAAAATAAAATTCATTTTACTGTAATTCGAGATCGTTTGTAGTTTGGTTATTTATAAACTTGTATTATACCAATATATAATGTTAATAATTCTAAAACAAAATAAATAAATTATTATTCGTATATCTATATCTAAATTGGAATGATATACAATTCCAAAACATGTCAATATACATTTCACCCGCATCGGTTATGATTTCTCAGTCTAAACGATGTCCAATTTATCAACCAATTCTTTTATCTTATTTAATATATCATTAATATCTATAAAAGATTTCATAGCGACCATCTAGAAATCTGTCATAACTTATAGCTTATATGAGGAAATATCGATTTCCTCATCTTTATTCAAAAATTAATGTTTAGTAGATCTGAACGTTTCTTGTTTTATAGACAACGGATTTATAACAGATAATGTATGTTCAAATGATCTTTAGATCGTAAACTACGAACTACAGCAATTAACTCAAACTTGTTTCAATTATATAAATTTATACGTTCAGCTTCATCTTCAATTCATCGAAATTTCTGGGTCGTTACAGGTCCTGATGGTTCGTGTTTCAAATAATTCCGACTTAAATTGAGTTCTGTATACTCAATTGAAGTTCGAAACGCCAA
The DNA here is from genome assembly GCA_030737875.1 of Allium sativum. NCBI lineage: Eukaryota > Viridiplantae > Streptophyta > Magnoliopsida > Asparagales > Amaryllidaceae > Allium > Allium sativum. Next base: position 846,863,603 of record CM060922.1, on the reverse strand, counting down.
TTTACGTACTACCGCGCTGCGGCAAGTTCGTTTTAGTAATGTTATATATATATATATAAACAGTTAAACTTCGATTAAAATAAATTTTAACTCCATTCTAATATACTTTAATATATATTATACGAATTTTCCCAATTCAACTTAATATTTCTGATTTTTCCCTAGCCGTCGAATATTTTATAATTCAGTTATAAATTTATTTATACTTTAATCCTTTATATTAAATTCCAAATTCTTTATAAATAAATTATTTATAAAAATATAATCGAATTTCAAATTAAAAATCCTTCTAGTTTATCTTACGCCAGTTTATATTCCGAATTTCGGAATAAAAATCTATCGTTCCCTTCTTGAAACGTTTTCCACTTCATTTTGAAATTCATACCTGAATTTAAACTTCTACATTATCAAATGATAATTTATCTCACTTAATTTATAAACGTCGTTTATAAATTTAACTTCCTTGCTTTATAATTTAAAACAAGTTTTCAGTTTCAAATCTGTTTAAAACACAATTCCTATTCTAGAATATTTTATCGATTATAGCTTATATATTTAAACAGTGAATCCATATTTATATTTAAATTTAAACTTATATTTAATATAATCCTAATATATTTCTGATAATACTTTGTCTAAATCAATTCGATCTAATCGAATTCAAATCATAAATCCATATGGATTTATTTTAAATCAATTTATATTCTGAACGTCAGAATAGATTTCCTGGTTTCCCTTTTTAACACAATTCCAAATCCTCATTTAAAATTCACATTTTGAATTTAAATATTTAAATTATCAAATGACAATTTTCCACCTTTCTTTATAAATACCGTTTATATTACTTGTTTCTATATTTTAAAACAAGTCTCAATTTCATATCCATTTCAAATTAAAATTCTACTTTGGAAAAATAAATTTCCATCTCTAAGTTCCCACTCGTATTTGCATTTCTCGAATTATACAACGATAATCCATTTTATTTCATTAATAAACATTATTTATAAATTCATTTCAATTCCCTGATTATCCAATGAGAATTATTTTATTTATAAACACCGTTTATAAATTTACTTCAATTTCTTGTATTATTTAATTTATAAACACCATTTATAAATTCAATACTTGTTTTATTTATTCAAAACAAGTAAATATCTTTATAGCCCATTTGAAATTCAAATTCTATTTTAATAATAGAATTTCCCTTTTTAAATCTCAAAATTTCCTTTCATAATATTTTTATAAATCACCATTTTGGCCCAGTGATATTTCAAACATCCAAAATAACAATTATCAATCACCGGTTTTTTTTCTAACACATCATATAAGATAACATATATGAAACCAAACAAATGATAATATTTTTGAGGAATCCAGTTGGATTCCTCTAACCAGTTTTTCCTCCATCCACAGACATTAGCCAACATAAATAATACCCATCCTGCTTCGAGGCAGGATATCGTGGTATATAAGGTCATCCACTATCATAGCATTAGGCATATAGGGTCATTCGCTAATGATACTGCGGGCATCCGCTAATGGTTTTGCGGGAATCCAACCACCAATATATATATATATATATATATATATAGCAACCACAAACACCAATCCTAAATAACTAATATATATTTAATAATAACCACAGGAATATTTTAATGCAACCAAACAACCATTAAATTTTTTTAACGCTAAAAATAATTCTAATTGATAAATTGAGTGAGATTTACTCACCTAATTTTATTTCGATCCATTTCGATTCCCATTTTTATTTTCTTATCCAGATTACGTATCCTGTAGCTACGATCAGCTCAATTGACTTCGTTTGATAACCTCTTATATACATGTGATATGACATCCATTAGTTGACCATACTTTATGTGTATAAGTAAAATAAATAAATATCAACAAAAAAATTATTTTAAATTGATTACCTAATAATTCAGAAATATCCAAACACCTAACCTCCTTCTCGCACCATATTTTCAAACTTGAACCCTCGCTGTACATATCACCAGCCACTATCATATAACCGAGCACTTCCTCCTCCACTTTGAAACCGTGTCTCAGAACTGATCTAATATGAGGAAGTTATTTTATTTATAAGATATCAATTTAAATAGAAAAATAAAAATACTAATTACAACATTAACTTATTTGATTAGTAATTAATTATTATCTAATCCAATCGTCATTCTCCCTTGTCTAAGAACCACGCAATCCCCGCACTCCTTCTCCTTGGAAGTAACGAATCCACATACAACAAGATTTGTGAACAAGAATTTTCTTTCCTTCCATCCACGACTTATCAAAGTAGGTTCTTCCTCCTTTTTGCATTGCATGAAACACCCCCAAAAACCCTAGAATCAGATCGTGATACTACCCACTACCCAAAATTGAACGTCATGTTGATTCCTTTTCTCATCGCCCTTAATTCCAATTCTGGTATCAATGCCTGCGTATCGCAGATCCAGTGCGAAATACATTCTGGAACTTCACCACAATGACTGCCAATATCGCAACCCCTTCTTCTTCGAATCAGGCTTCGAACCAACGATTTCTGCCCTTCCATCGCAACCCTAACTCGACCGCTCTAGAATCACCTATCCTTTCGCGATTGACTAGTTTTGAATGTGAGGCGACTTCGAGATAAATAGAACGAGAAGGAAATAAGTTTTTGGATTTGAGGAGGATCCGCAGTTGAACAGAACGACATTTTTTTTCCTTTTAGGTTTTGATTTGTTTGAATGGGAGGAGTCATTTTAATTACGACTTATGGTTCTCTTTTTATTTCACTTGAAGTCTGCGAATTTATTTGCTGAAGAAATAAAATGGAATGAACAAAAAGGGGAGAGTTTGATTTCATTTAAATAGATGAGAATACTTCGGGATGAAGTAAATTTAGTCTGCGCAAAGTACTATTTTAGGAGGTAGCTTAGGGTAGGTAAAGTACAATGAAATTTTCGACTAGATCTTGATTTAACTACGATTTGAGTTCGAGCTTATCCATTATATATTATAATAATATATTTTACGGTTCCGAACTCCTATTAAGATGCAACAACTGACATCTCTAGGGTTTAACCCCTATTCTGAACACATTGGAACATGTTTCGAAGCTCAATTCGATCATATGGAGAAGATATAAACTTAAATCGATATAAATTAATTTCAAAACAATTAAATTCCTCGATAATAAATTAATATTATTATTTTAATTCAAACAAAATTTTGTACTGATCATCTGAAGTGTTTTGATTCAGTTTTTAACTTCGATTTCAATTATATTTCGTATTACGATAATTTAATATGTTCGATATTAAATCAAAATCAATTTTTAAATCAATAACTTAATATAAAAAATCATTTATATTATCAACTCAATATTTAAAACCTATTAAATATTTAAAATTAATTAACCAAAAAATCTGTGTAGTTACATTCTCCCCCCCCCTAAAAGAATTTCGTACCCGAAATCACTAAGGTAGGAAAAATAGTATGAACCCATTACTTTTCAACAATTCACTTATGTTATAACTCAACTCTTTACATTTCAACAACTTTAGTTCTACTAAAACTTTTGGTTTCCATTTATATTACACATCATATATACTCACATTCATTTAATCTAAATGATTTATAACTGATATATTCATATCCAATTCATATGCATTCATATTTATTCAAATTGATTCTAATTAATTTATTTATTTCAATCCATTTGACTTGCTTAAGTTAAATTTCAAAATTCAAATTCTCTGATTTTTATTTCAAATCCTTCTGAAATCACATAAATATATATACATATATTTATTTCCATTTCAAATTCTAACATTTGAATTTTCCAAATCAACTTGTTTTCTTTTAAACAAATTTCCATCAAAAACTTCGCTATGGTAGCAATCCATCACTTAGAAACTCTAAAATGAACACTGATGATGCTGCAGTCATCATCAGAATTATTTCCCAACGACTGAAGTGAATTCAGTGCTTTATCACGTTGAAAATCCATCTAAATTGATTTTTAATCAAAAATCCTTTCAAAACAAAGCTATATTATTTTAATATACTTTGAAAAATATTTTCTACTTCCCAGGATTTAAATTCCAAATTCTGGTTTGAATTTAATTTTAATTCATCTCATTTGTATATATTTAATTTTATACAAATTTTATTTGGTTATATATAACCATTCCTATTTTTATAATCTTATTAGATCATAATAATTCAATCAACACATTTATATAATATAATAATTTCATAAAATTATTCTTTGTGTATCAAAAATATAATTTCGGGTAAAATTATTTCATTTACCTACTTAAAACAATATCGTGTTCAATCTTCTGTTCCAGTATTTACAAACTCTTATCGACGTCATGGCGTCCCACAATTCGACTAAAGTCCATAAACCACTCAACAGACTAGCCAATAATATAAAATAATTTTATGCCAATTAACAAATACGCGCTCTCGTATATATACACTGAACCCATTCTAGGGTACTACTGAACCTATCTCTAATGAGCACAATCCCACCAAAGTCTAGGTATTCACTCAACTTAAGCTTTGATACCAACTGTAATGGCCCGCAAATCCATACTATCTGAGTTAACTACATACATCACACGTCCAACCCAAATATCATAGAAATACGAATCATTTTTTTAGAAGAAGAATAGAAATAACAACACAGAATCTCACATCGCAGTGGAACAAAATATATTATATCATAACTTTTGAAATACAAAATTTTAACTGTATAACATACAATTATCAGAGTACAACACTTACAACACAGCGGAAATAAAAACATATCTAACACTGAAGCCTCCTGCTCCAAGCTCCTTTACATAAATCTGTAAAATCCTGAACTACATAGCTTCCCGTACAAATTTGGGCACCCAAGAGTTTAGGTAAAACAAAAAAATAAACCCCGGGTCAGTCATGGGACTGGGATGAGTAAACAATTTAAAACAGTTTGAAAAAAATACACTGTATCTCATAAGACCAAGCCATATAACACGGAACGGGTTTTTCCCTTATGAGAATCCTAAACACTTGATATAACTTTCAAATCCTTTTGAAAGAAAACGATAATCTTTATATCAAAACTCTTTTGATATTATAATAGTGTCTAAATCAAATAAATAGAAATCTAGTGGAACGCTTTCATCTCATGCTCCACACACATAACATACAATCAAAACCGCGAGCACTTATTGGGTAATGAATTTCCAACTATGACAAGTTATGGAACCACCTTCCAATAGTGTATCTCTAGAGGAGAATACACCGGGTTCAACAAGAACATCTTGTAACCCGACCACACATGACTGACCACTCATTTCGCTTGAGTGTATCGAATGTATATCACCAACGGTTGAGATCAACAACCATTTCTCGAATGGGACAGCATCGAATAGAATAAAGAACGAAATGAATTTCTCTAGATAGGTGATAATACACCCTAATTGGGAGCTACCCACTTAGCAACGCAGCCTGCCCGATTTTTTTCATTTCCCGGTTGTTGAGGCCTGAGGCTATGATTACTTATCATTCATTGATAACACAATCACTTTGAATGCCACATTGTCAAATCCGTTAATCATTAATTGATTTGCACAAATATATTCTAGATATTATGCTAAGAGAATAAATTCTCCACAACCATATATATTTATACAAACCAACATATACGATTATTGGGAATACTCTGTCAGACATTTGTCCATATACGTTCATTCTGGGATTGAATGAAACTGAAGGCAGAATTTTTATTAATAGAAAAAGTCCTTGCACTTTACTCCGTCTTCGATTATCTTCATATAATCTGATTCGCAACGCTACTGCCAATACGGAGTGTTTCTCGGATAATAATCCACCAGTCTCTCCATATTGACAACAATATTGGCAAATACATTGATAGTCGGTTATTTAACTATCGATGAAAAACAAACATCCATTCAAACATCAAACAATCACTGGGTCCCTTAATTAATATTTCATTAATTAAATCACTTCTCCATTTCCTTATCAATATTTGTTAACCAAATATTTTCAATAATCATCTTGACATCCTACGCTATTTGAAAAACATTCCCCTATATCGCCTTCTTTTATTTTTTTTATACTTAGAAAATAAATTCCACTTATAATTGGAAAACATTCCAATTTCTTATCTCTTTCATGACCATTCATTTATTTCAATACTTAGGAAATATTTATCTTTATATTTCCAAAAATTTCACTTACTTGGGTTAAAACGAATGTTGTGTAAGACATCGTTATAACAACCCAAAATACTGCATTCAACTAGATCTTATTCAAACATTTGTCTTCGAGCCTGAATCTTGCTATTTATTGGTTAATAATGAAATCAATCAAGTTGGGGTATAACTACCTCTCCGACCTTAACTGGAAACATCTTTAACTTCAAAATGGACAAGACTACTTATCTCGAATAATCAACATCATATTAAACCGATTACCCATATCTTTTAAATGTGTATATGTTTCTCTTTCTATTTTTATCAGATTACATTTATTGATTTCCTTTTTGTTTATAACATTCTATTTAATTTCGTTTCATTATCGAATTCTATATATATATATATCGATTTCTAATTATCAAATCTTCTTAAAATATTCTAACTCCTTAAATTTCTGGAAAATTTCGCCATAACCTCCTTTGTACGAGTCACTCGGTACAACTACAAATCGCCTCTCTAGGCCCTTTCCATTCAAAAAGAAAATCAAAAAGCCAATGGCTTGCCGATTCGGCGCATAAAACCTCATATGGAATTTAAACATGTACCATTTTGTTGGGCACTTATATTATAATCTTCATACACTTCATTCCATACATGTCTAACACATATGCATCCATTTCTAATTTATTCCAACTCAATCTGGTTATTTTAACTCGGTTCGCTAATTTATTCTTTAATTATCTCTTTTGTCCATTTCACTTTCTATTTGATCATATCACATTCAAATATAATTTAACTTGCTTATAAACTAATTTAATTCTAAATTCGAATTCAGGTTTCCTTTTTGATTTTGAATATAATTTCTCATATCACATTCACTTATCCCAAAGCCCAATTCTTATCAAAATTCGATTTAACCAATTATTCTTTAAATTAGTAAATCTTGTTCAAACATTTAAAATATGATTTTTGTTTCAAAAATCATTTCATTTATACAACTTGAGTTTGTATTTATTCTACAACTCAAATTTGGATTTTTTAAATTAAAAATCCATATTTTATTAACTTAAAATACTTTGATTTTAATTAATAAACCATTATGGTATTAAAGTGGTTATGGCGCTGCTTTTCTGAAAATTTGAATTTGACAGAACTCAAAATCTATAACACGAAATCCATATTTTTCTCTTCCATCAGAAAACTATTATCAAATCGGTCCTGATGGTTCTTGTTTCAAATAATTCCGACTTAAATTGAGTTCTGTATACTCAATTGAAGTTAGAAACGCCAATTTACGAACTACCACGCTGCGGCGAGTTCGTTTTAGTTATATTATATATATAAATGCTTAAACTTCGATTAAAATAAATTTTAACTCCATTCTAATATATTTTAATATATATTAAACCAATTTTCCCAATTCAATTTAACATTTCAGATTTTCCCTAACCGTCGATTATTTTATAATTCAGTTATAAATTTATTTATACTTTAATCTTTTATATTAAATTCCAAATTCTTTATAAATAAATTAGCTATAAAAATATAATCGAATTTCAAATTATAAATCCTTCCGGTTTATCTTACCCAGTTTATATTCCTAATTTCAGAATAAAAATCTATCGTTCCCTTCTTGAAATGATTTCCACTACATTTTTAAATTCATACATGAATTTAAACATCTACATTATCAAATGATAATTTATCTCACTTAATTTATAAACATCGTTTATAAATTTAACTTCCTTTCTTTATAAAGTATAACAAGTTTTCCATTTCAAATCTGTTTGAAACACAATTCCTATTCTGGAATATTTTACCGATTATAACTTATGTATTTAAAATGTGAATCCATATTTAAATTTAAATTTCTGTTTAATACAATCCTAATATATTTCTGATAATATTTTATCTAAATCAATTCGATCTAATCGAATTCAAATCATAAATCCATATGGATTTATTTTAAATCAATTTATATTCCGAACATCAGAATAGATTTCCTGGTTTCCCTTTTTAACACAATTCCAAATCCTCATTTCAAATTCACATTTTGAATTTAAATATTTAAATTATCAAATGACAATTTTCCACCTTTCTTTATAAATACCGTTTATATTACTTGTTTATATATTTTAAAACAAGTCTCAATTTCAAATCCATTTGAAATTAAAATTCTACTTTGGAAAAATAAATTTCCATTTCTAAATTCCCACTCGTATTTGCATTTCTCGAATTATACAATGATAATCCATTTTAGTTCATTTATAAACGTTGTTTATAAATTCATTTCAATTCCCAGATTATCCAATGAGAATTATTTTATTTTATTTATAAACACCATTTATAAATTTACTTCAATTTCCAGTGTTATTTAATTTATAAACATCATTTATAAATTCAATACTTGTTTTATTTATTCAAAACAAGTAAATATCTTTATAGCCCATTCGAAATTCAAATTCTATTTTAAAATTAGAATTTCCCTTTTTAAATCTCAAATTTTCCTTTCACAATATTTTTATAAATCACCATTTTGGCCCAGTGATATTTCAAACATCCAAAATAACAATTATCAATCACCGGTTTTTTTTTCTAACACATCATATAAGATAACATATATGAAACCAAACAAATAATAATATTTTTAAGGAATCCAATTGGATTCCTCCAACCTGTTTTTCCTGCATCCATTGACGTTAGCCATCATAAATAATACCCATCCTGCTTCGAGGCAGGATATCGTGGTGTAGAAGGTCATCCATTATCATAACGTGGGGGCGTATAGAGTCATCCGCTAATAATACTGCGGGCATCCGCTAATGGTACTGCGGAAACGCAACCACCAATATCATCCGCTAATAATACTGCGGGCATCCGCTAATGGTACTGCGGAAACGCAACCACCAATATATATATATATATATATATATATATAATAACCACAAACACCAATCCTAAATAACTAATATATATTTAATAATAGCCACCGTATTATTCTAGTGCAACCAAACAACCATCAAATATTTTTAATGACTAAAAATAATTCTAATTAATAAATTGAGTGAGATTTACTCACCTGAATTTATCTCGATCCATTTTGATTCCCATTTTTATTTTCTTATCCAGATTACGTATCTTGTAGCTACGATCTGCTCAACTAACTTCATTTGATAAACTCTTATATACATGAAATATGACATCCATTAGTTGACCATGCTTTATGTGAATATGTAAAATAAATAAATATCAACACAAAAATTATTTTAAATTGATTACCTAATAATTCAGAAATATCTAAACACCTAACCTCCTTCTCTCACCATATTTTCAAACTCGAATCCTTATTGTACATATCACCAGCCACTATCATATAACCGAGCACTCCCTCCTCCACTTTGAAACCGTGTCTAAGAACTGATCTAATATGAGGAAGTTATTTCTTTTATAAGATACCGATTTAAATAGAAAAATAAAAATACTAATTACAACATTAACTTATTTGATTAGTAATTAATTATTACCTAATCCAATCATCATTCTCCCTTGTCCAAGAACCACGCAGTCCACGCACTCCCTCTCCTTGGCAGTAACGAACCCACATACAACAAGATTTGTGAACAAGAATTTTCTTCCCTTCCATCCACGATTTTTCAGAGTAGGTTCTTCCTCCTTTTTGCATTGTGTGAAACACCCCCAAAAACCCTAGAAACAGATCGTGATACTACCCACTACCCAAAATCGAACGTCATGTTGATTCCTTTTCTCGTCGCTTTTAATTCCAATTCTGATATTGATGCCTGCATCTTGCAGATCTAGTGCGAAATACGTTCTGTAACTTCACCCCAATGACTTCCAATATCGCAACCCCTTATGCTTCGAATCAGGCTTCGAACCAATGATTTTTGCCCTTCCATCGCAACCCTAACTCGACCACTCTAGAATCACCTACCTTTTCACGATTTTCTAGTTTTGAATGTGAGGCGACTTCGAGATAAATAAAACGAGAAGGAAATGGGTTTTTGGATTTTGAGGAGGATACGCAGTTGAATCAAACGACATTATTTTTTTCCTCTTCGATTTCGATTTGTTTGAAATAGGAGGAGTCATTTTAATTACGGCTTACGGTTCTCTTTTTATTTCACTTGAAGTCTGCGAATTTATTTGCTGAAGAAATAAAATGGAATAAACAAAAAGGGGAGAGTTTGATTTCGTTTAAATAGATGAGGATACTTCGGGATGAGGTAAATTTAGTCTGCGCAAAGTACTATTTTAGGAGGTAGCTTAGGGTAGGTAAAGTACAATGAAATTAATTTTGATTAGATCTTGATTTAACTGCGATTTGAGTTCGAGCTTATCCACTATATATTATAATAATATATTTTACGGTTCTTAACTCCTATTAAGACACAACAACTGACATTTCTAGGGTTTAACCACTATTATGAACAAACTGGAACATTTTTCGAAGCTTAATTCGATCATATGGAGAAGATATAAATTTAAATCGATATAAATTAATTTCAAAACAATTAAATTCCTCGATAATAAATTAATATTATTATTCTAATTCAAACATAATTTTGTACTGATCATCTGAACTGTTTGGATTCAGTTTTTAACTTCGATTTCAATTATATTTCGTATTATGATAATTTAATATATTCGATATTAAATCGAAATTGATTTTTAAATAGATAATTTAATATAAGAATTAATTTATATTATCAACTCAATATTTAAAGCCTTATTAAATATTTAAAATTAATTGACCAAAAAAATCCAAGTCGTTACATATATAGCCATAGACCGTAGGAAGAAGAAGAAGACTGGTTGTTATCATTACGGAGAGACAGGACATCTTATCAGGTATTGTCCAAAGAGGCAAGGGCAAGGGCAAAGTACAGGATCTTCCGGAAGACAGATGCGTGCTCTCACGGTTGGCATACCTGATAGAGTAGAAAAGTTTCTGTTGAAAGTTTGATTTTCCTTTTCGATCATCCTGTACGTACTTTGTTTGATTATGGCGCTTCACATTCGTTTATATTTGCTTCTGTTGTTGAGTCTCTGCACCTAGATACTAGTTTAGTCATGGATCCCGTTGTAGTCTCAAATCCTATTGATGGCTCAGCTCATTTATCTATGATTTGTCGGGATTTGAGAGTGTCTATCTTGGGCGTTGGGTTTGAATGCAACGCCTACGTACTTGGTTTCAAGGGCTACGGTCTGATTCTAGGGATGGATTGGCTAGACAGGTATGGTGCCATCCTAGACTGTGAAAAGAAGGTAGTTAGACTGTTGACTCGTTGTGGAAAGACCCTTGATATTTCATGTGACCCTAGTGGTTCGGTGATGCTTACCTACCTAGAATCACTTGACGCATCCATCGATGATTTGCAATTTGTATGAGTAGTCCGTGAGTATGATGACGTCTTTGATGAGATTCGGGGTTTACCCCGAGGCGCGAGATAGACTTCCAAATATACTTAGTAGATAATGCAAAGCCAGTTGCATTGCCAGTACGCCAAATAGCTCCGAGAGAGAGGAAGGAACTTAGTAAACAAGTAGGGGAGCTGCTTGAGAAAGGGTTCATAAGAAGAAGTATTTCGGAATGGGGTGCTCCGCTTATTTTCGCTGCGAAGGCTGATAGTTTTCTTAGATTGTGCGCGGACTATAGGAAGCTGAATAAGCTCACGAAGAAGGATAGGTATGCATTTCCAAGAATAGGTGATTTGTTCGACCAATTGGTTGGTGCTTCGGTTTTCTCGCAGTTGGACTTAGCTACAGGTTTTCATCAGTTGAGGGTAGTTGAGAATAGTATAGATAAGACTACATTTAGAACTCCAGATGGTTTCTTTGAGTGGCTCGTCCTGCCTTTTGGTTCGACGGATGCACCCGCCTATTTTGTAGACTTGATAAGTAGGGTGTTTAGTGAGTTTCTAAACAAGTTCGTGGTAGTCTTTGTGGGTGATATCTTGATATTCTCTAGAAGCGAGGACGGGCACACCTTACATCTTAAGGTAGTCTTAGAGACACTTCGGCTACATCATCTTAAGGCAAAGTTTTCTAAACGTCATTTTTGAAAGGGAGTAAGGTTCTTACGACACGGGGTCTCTAAAGAAGTGATAGCAGTAGAATCCCGCGAAGGTAGTGACAATCTAGGATTGGAGGATTCCAAAGAATACAACGGAAGCTTTCTTAGTTGGGCGGACTATTGTAGGAAGTTCATTAAGGACTTTGCGAACATATCAGCCCCTGTTTTGACTTTGTAGGATGGGAGCAAACCGTTCACTGTATATACCGATGCTTACGGGCCAGGGCTTGGAGTAGTTTTCGATGCAAGAGGAAAGGGTGATATGCAAGAGGCGATAGGTACGCAGTTATGTTTGAGCATCGTTTATCACCCACATACGGATGGCCAAACAGAAAGAGTGAATTGAATTCTAGAAGATTTTTTGAGGTAATGCATCTTGGACTTTGGAGGGACATGGGAGGAACACCTTCCGTCAGTAGAGTTCGCCTACAACAACAGCTACCAGACTAGTACTGGCATGGCACCTTTTGAAGCTCTATATGCGCGACCTTGCCGATCACCGACTTGTTGGTGGGAATCTACGGATAAGATTTTGCTTGGGCCCGAGATGATTAGAGAAACCCTAGAGAAGATAGACTTGATTCGAAGACGCACGAAGACGGCACAAGACCAGCAAAAGTCATACGCTGATAATAGACGAACCAATTTTGAGTTCGATGTTGGAGACATGGTTTTTATTAAAGTGTCACCATTGAGTAACGTAATTCATTTTGGATCTGTAGGGAAATTGGCACCAAGGTTCGTAGGGTCGTTCCCCATTACAGAAAGAATTGGACAGATGGCCTACAGAGTGATGTTGCCTGAGAAGCTTAGTGGTATTCATGACGTATTCCACATGTCGCATTTGAGGAAGTGTTTACATGATACCGCGGAAGTAGTAGAGCCGAGCATGCTTAGAGAAGTGAAAGTAGATCGAGATGCCACAGTTAGACGAGTTCCTACATGCATCCTTGGATCGGTGGTCAAGAAATTACGCAACCGAGAGGTCAAGTTGGTTAAAGTCCAACGGGAAGATGATCAAGGAGACGCGACTTGGGAAACAGAAGACAAGATTCATGCGTCATACCCTTTCCTTTTTGAGGGTATGTTCTTAACTTCTCCTTTTTCTACAGCTCTATTTATACTTGTTCTATAGTTAGTGTATCCTCTCGATTATATCTTCGGTCTTTAGGTAGAAAACCTATGGTTGTAAACATGTGTTTGAGACATGTTATGTTTTGTGGATGTAAATGTTTGCTAGTGGTTGCTCGTGGATGCATTTACACACACATTAGGCACTAGATTGGCTCAACACTTTCATATTGCATATGGATGAGTGTGCATATTTAAATTAATGGATGTATATTGAATGTGTTATCATATGGATGTTGCATTTAGATGAATGGTTGTGCACTCATATAGAAATGATATGTATCATTAGGATTCTTTTGCATACATAATGGACGCATGGCACTATCATGTTTTGCATTAAGGTCAAATGAGTCAGCAGACTGCCTGATTTTGCATATGGATAAGGGCATATACACACACTTTGCATATGTTCATGAAAGCATTATAAATCTTTTAAGGACAATGGATGACCATGATTGATGGATGAGTAGATGGATGATGGATGGTAGGACATACATTCCTTTCAGCTTTGAGATTTCGAGGACGAAATCCTTTAAGTGGGGGGAATGTAACACCCCGTAATTTTAAAATATGGCATAAGGGATAATTAAAGAATAATCAATTTTAGAGGAAGAATTAAGTGAAATGGGTTACGCCATTGCGTTCGTCTCGGAATTCTGCTTGAGATAGAGTCTGAGTTTGCATAAAACGGATACAGAATGAAGGAGTTATGGACAATGGAAGTTAGGCAGAACAATCAGAAAATGGGTCTGAACAACTGGCACACTTGTGAAGTGCACCGGAACAAAATTGCACTGGCGCACATGGGAAATGCGCACAGGCCGAGCCAGATCTTCAGAATTCTGGAGAGTTCCATGATGACGTGTCTTTCAGGGATTGGCTGGATGATGTGTTTTTCTGGTCTGGATGGTTCAGATGGTTCCTAATCTCATCTAAAGGTCCTAATTCACCTAATACACCTATAAATAAACACCTAAACCTAACCCCAATCTCATTGTTATCATCCATGGCGCCTCCATGCTGTTCTAATCTAAATTAGCCTTTCTTCTCCACCAAAACAAATCAGAATAGGAGTATTCCAATTAGAAGATCAGATCTACAAACAATCAAAGTAGAGATTATTCAAGATCAGAACTGCTACAACAACAAAACCTAATTCTCTTTTCTAAGAATCCTATCGCTGTGAATCTATGTTACTTTCACATATAATTGAATTAAAAAGTAATCGTGATAGGATTGTAAATTGGATCTGATGTATATGCCTGTAAATAAGATGAATCATATCAAGTTTTGTAATTTGTTATCCTTCAGATTCATACCCAATTGCTATTAACATATGCCTACCTGATATATTTTGTCACATGCCTATTTGTATGTTTATGCCAGTTTTGATGTTTTGATTCTCTCCCCTTCTTCTTTCCCTTTTTCCTTTTGATATTAGGCTACTTCGAGCCTAAGCATATTGCATTGAGATTTACATACAAATAACGTTGGAACGATTGGATTTTTTTGGGAAATATGGAATGAAATGAGATTATTGGCATAAATTGTTGATGAATATGGAAATTGGGTTGGGCATAACTGTGTATAACTTGTATTCATGAGATTTGGCATAAATTGGGTTGGGCATAATTGAGTATAACTTGTATACATGAGATTAGGCATAAATTGGATTAGAGTTATAAGCATAAATTGGATTGGAATTTATGGGTAACTGGAAATCACCATAATCCAAGATTTGAAATTGAATTAAGGAAGAGATAATGAAAGCAATTAATTGAATTGGGCATAATTTGGATTAAAATTATAAACATAATTTAGATTGGAAATTATGGGTGATTGGAATATATTATAATACAAGATTTGAAATTGGGATTTGAATCAAGAAAGTGAAAATGAATGCCTAAGACACGAGGTTAGATTCGGATTGCGGTAGAAGTCTGCCCAGAACCGCCCGGCATATCCAGCAACCGCAATTTGGTAATCTAATGTGAGAGGTCAAATGTAACACCCCGTAATTCTGTAACATTAAGTTTCACAAATTAAAGTATAAATAATTTTTAGAAGGAGAATCAAGGGAAATGGGTTACTCCACTTCGTTCGTCTCGAAATTCTTCTTGAGATAGAGTCCGAGTTTGCGTAAATCGGACTCCGTATGAAGGAATTGTGACGTTCAGAAGTTTCAGCAAAAATTCAGAACCAGCTCAGAAATTCAAAAATCGCAGAATTGGTCTGGGCAGAAAAATTCCCGCAGGTCGACCTACCTCAAGGGAGGTCGACATGGAGGTCGACCTAACCCAAGGGAGGTCGACCTGGGGGTCGAACCCCCTTCCCCCCCCCAGATATGGGAAGAATTCACATTTTTGAACCTAAACGCGATTTTGGCCCTATACATTGATCAAACAGCTATAAAAACACCCCTAGGCTTCATATTTTTTCTCACAACTTCTCTACGTCTATACTCTGCCTCAATTCAAATTAAAATAAAAAATGGCGTCGCTACTCTGCTGGAATCAAAACTAGGATTTATGCATCTTCTTCCAAACTGAATAGAATTAAAAGAGAATCAAGTTAAAGCTTCAAGTTGGACCGTAGGCATTCTGCTTCAAGCAACGTCACGCGAATCATAGCAAATCACCACAACGCTATCTTATTATCTTCTTCTAAACCGATCACTGTAAGTTCGGTTATTCCTTAGATTTGAACGTGTAATTGGAATTGTGAATGTAATGAATCAGAATATAGAACTATACCAATTTGCAAGTTAATTATCTTTGATTCGTGCTTATGTCAAATCTAACGATATCTATGCCTTTGGATATGATTCTCGATTGTGGCCTAGAACTTATTGTGGCTAATTGCCAATGACTATGATTAAGGGACTTTTTCCTAAGACTATGACTATGAAACTGTTGCCCATGAAACTATCGCCTATGACTATGATTCATGACAAAGAGACTATTACATATGACTATGACCATAAGACTGTTGCCTATGACTATGACTATGATTCATAATTTTGAGACTATTGCATATGATTCGTGACTCTAGGACTATGGCCTATGACATTGATTAAGAAACTATTGTGATTAGTTGCCCATGACTATTGTGGTTAATTGCCTATAACTATTGTAGTCAGTGGCTTATGCCCATTCCCATTTACCTATTAGGTTGTACTTCGAACTGGAATTATGTTGGACCAAATCACCTATGCCTATTCCCTTAATTATGTTGGATCTCATTTTTTGGGTGTAACTTGTCAAGTTTATTCCTATTCACTGTTATGTACTTCGAACCCATTATTTTTGTATTTGGTTCATTCTTGCATGGCTGTTCTTTTATGTCAATTCTCGTGCTTATCCCATGTTACTTGTTTTGATACTGTTAGTATCATTTCATGAGTACATAGAAAATTTGTGAAATCATGTTATACGTACGATTATGATGCGGGGATTGGGCGTAGCTTAATTAAGTTAGTTTGGCATAATAAATATGTTGGCATAGTCTAAATTGGCTATAATAGTGAATGATTTACATGCATATTAGACTTGGGCATAAGTTGATAAATTTAATTGGCCGCAAAGGGTGTAATTGGCGTGTAAACCAAGTTTTGGACATAAACGGTAAACTAAAATATTAAATCTAGTTTTGACATAAACCGTAAATTCGAATATTAATCTAGATTGGGCATGAATTGTAAAAGGGGAATATTAAATAAAAAATTGGTATAAACTGCAAGTTGGGCTGATTGATAGGTAAATCAAGTTTTGGGCATAGAATATAAATATGCTAATTTGCATGACAAATAAATATGATCTAGGCTAAATTGATTTACGGAAAATTTACATAAATAGTAAATATGTAAATTTAGTAAAAGACGAATATGCCTAGCCTGAGGTTAGACTGAGTTGTGGTGTAAAACTGCCCGGAACCGACCGGCACATCCAGTGACCACAACAATACCTGTCTAATGTGGGTGGTTAGTGCATCAAGCCCAGAAAGACCCGAGGTTAGACAGAGTTGTGGTGTAAACCTGCCCGGAACCGACCAGCACATCCAGTAACCACAACAATATATGTCTAATGTGAGTGGTTGGTGCTTTAATTAATTAATTAATTAAGGCTCATGAATAAATCAAGCTAGAAATGGTGAGGTTAAGTAATTAGGGAAACACTTAACCGTAATAACATGTTAACTAGGCAAGTGGGTGAGGTTAAGTAAATTTAGAATACTTAACCGTTGTAATATGTTAATTAAGCAGATGATAGGGTTAAGTTAACTAAGGTAACACTTAACCAAAATATATAATGACATGTGGTGGGGTTAAGTAATACAAAAGGAAAAACCTTAACCAATTATATAACATGATGTATGGGAAGGGTTAAGTTAACACGAGAATAACACTTAACCAATATAACAAGATTTGAGGTAGGGTCAAGTCAACACAAGAAGGAAACACTTAACCAACATGACATGACGGGTGGATGGGTTAAGTTAACTTGAATTGCTTAATGACACTGGACCAATATAACTTGATGAACGAATGGGGTTAAGTTAAATGGGAAATACTTAACCAATATAACCTAATGAATGAACAGGGTTTAGTTAATAAATCACACTTAACTCATCCAAGATGATAAGCAAGAAAGGTTAAGTTAATAAGAACCACTTAACCAACACGACTTGACGAGTAGGAGGTTAAGTACACGTCGAGTAGGTGGGTAATATTAGTAAATATAGGCCCATAAAACTTAATCATTAAATAAACATGCTTGAATCCGTGGGAAGGTTAAGTACATCTCGTGTAGGTTGGCAATATTAGTACATATAGGCCCGCAAACTTAACCGTTAAGAAAACATGCTAGAATCGGTGGGAGGGTTAAATACATCACATATGGGTGGGTAATATTTGTGAATATAGGCCCACAAACTTAACCAGCAGGAAACCCTTAGTAACGGGGACCCATTTCAGCAGTAACCCACATAGATGTATCATGGTACCTTGAAACTAGGCAAGGTAGGGCACGATTACTGGGCTGATTATAAGCGGTCAAAGATAACGGCAGGGGGTACGTCAGTGTAGGTTCCGACGGTTTACGGGCGTGCACGTACTCCGGAGTGGGAAAAAGCAGGCACTGGGTACCAGTCGTTATACACTATGCATCTTGAATCGTGTCGGGTCGCTATCATAAGGCTTGATACACCTTATGGTGGGGCCAGCATATAGTATCTACACGCAAGAGAGGGCCGACTGACACAGACACATGGAAAATTAATACAGGTAGGTAGCATAATCCCTAGTTGGACCTAGGTCGCGTAAACCCTGAATCCGAGAAGCGTTCAATAGGTAGCATAAACCCCAGTGGCCCTGGGTAGTGTAAACCCTGGTTGAATCTAGTAAGCGCTCGATAGTAAACCCTAGATTATATCTAGGTAATAAACGGAATCCCCATAATAGATGTACACCTGAAGGCAACCGCAAATACGGGGATTGGGATCATGTTATCATATGATCATAGATTACTAGTTTGGACACCAGTTAGGTAGTTCAGAGATATAGAAATCAGTATAAACAGGGTAGTTGCGAAGCAGAGAAGGAGTAGAAGCGCATTCAGTTTATTAGTACATTCAGTTTATCGGTACATTCAGTTTATCTTGCCATATCCCATGCTTATCCCATATTATCTCGTGACTATGGTTTAGTCTTATATTTAGTTTATTCATGTCATGACCCTTTTCCTCGTTTAAATACTAAGAATCACTGGACTTACCAGACTTTATGTCTGTCCTAGTTTGCTTTCGCCTTTTTTTTTCGTTCCCCCCTAGGTAGTCAGGGAGGGAATAGCTCAGGTTTGTTTGGACCGTTACTCTTTCCAAGCTTGAAGACTCTTTGACGTGTTGCCTTGGACTCTCTCTTCTACTGCTATGGCTGGCTCATGCTTTATTTGGGGAAATCATTTTATGCTTCTTTATTTTTGTAAGCAAGACAGGATACTTTAGTATTGTAAAACAATCTTTGTACAAGCTGTTTATCAATGAAATAAAGTTTTATTTATTTGCTGCTGCTTTAATTGGCTATCTTGTAATTTATCTGCATCTTTTACCTATAATGCTCCACCGAAATTAAGGCATTCCCTTTGTGAGTGACCTTAACGGAGGTGGGGTATTTCACTTGGTATCAGAGCTGAAAGTTACCGGATCAGATAAAAGATTTGAAAAAAATTACTTTCAAAACTGTTTTAAAAGAAGCATTTTCAAAATAAAAGTTTTGTTTTAAAGGCATGTTCCCCAAAGCCATATGCACTATCTTTTGATCCTCTGTTTGAATCCCTGTTTCCTTCTTTCCTGAGTCTCTGGGGCACCTGGCTTTCTGGGAGTTAACCTCATCGCGACATGGTTCCATAGGCTTGATGAGACTACGACACTTGTCAAAGGACAAATAAGTGCCTAACTTCCATCTGTAGCCGTAATTTCCTTTCGGGCTTTTTAGGATTCCCCGTGCGATAGAGGAAGCTTTCGAGAGACATGTCAACAAGTTACACAAGGATGAAAAAGTTGAGAATGAGGGGGTCTGGCTATGGAGCACAACACCAGGATGAAGAACCCATGGATATGGACTTGGTTCACAAAGGAGGGGAGGAAAGAATAGTAAAACCTAAAACAAGGGTAAGTATCTTTATTTTGGTATAACGGGTCATATAATTAAGGGAAAGGGCAAAGAACAAGGGACAGGATTTTCCGAATGGCAAGTGCATGCTCTCACCGCCAGCATACCTGGGAGAGAGGCAGTAAGATTTCAGTTGAAAGAGTTTTTCCTTTTTGATTATCCTGTTAGTACTCCTTCTGATTTTAGCGCTTCACATCCATATATATCTGCTTCCATAGTTGAGTCTCTGCACCCTAGATATTGTGTAGTAGAGGATCCCATTATAGACTCAAATCCAATTGCTGGCTCGGCCCATTTATCTTTGACTTGTGAGGATTTGAGAATAGCTATATTTATACTTATGTGTTTGGGCTATGGGTTGACTCTAGGCATTGATTGGTTAGCTAGTAATTATGAAACAAGGGTAGTTAGACTTTCGACTTGCCTCGAGAATACCCTTGAGATTTCATACGATCCCAAGGGATCAGTTTGTCTTAGCTACCTAGAATCACTTTACTTATCTATCAACGATTTTCGATCCGTTGGGGTAGTCCATGAGTATGCAAGATGTTTTGACTAGGGTAGGGGTTTTCCCCCTAAGAACTCGAGACAGACTTCCGCATGTATCTAGATGACACTACAAAGCTAATTATGCGATCAACGATAATTCTGGAGCAAGGTTGGCGAGGATAGCCAGAGTCGGTAAAGTGCTCAATTGTTGGGTTGTTTTGTTAGTATCATCTCACATAGATCGTCCAAATTCCTTGGGTGCTTGTCTGATATTGGTTTAGGCCTTTGGGGCTTGTACTTGAGGGATGTCGAGTTCGACTAGGATGGTTTGCATGAGAAATAAATGGTTGGGGCTGGCACCCTAAGTTAGACTGACACTAAGAGAGGTAATAAGCACATAGTAACCATTAGCTTTAGACCCTCAGATTTGCAGCATGATGGATAAGCTAAGTAGAGGAGAGACCTCTAATCATCTTAGGTATATTCACTTGGTATCATGATTAACATATGTTTTTCTCGGAAGGATAGTTCGATTAGGTAGGATACCCTCTAGCATAGTAAGTGAGCGAGGTCCTATCTTTACTAGTGGGTTTTGGAAATGGAGGCCAAGAAGCTTCGCGGTCGTGAAGTTAAATTAGTTAAGGTACAGTGGAGTGAAGCTCAAGAAGATGCGACTTAAAAGACTGAAGACCAGATACGCGCATCTTACCCCTTTTGAGGGTATATCCTTGATTCCTCTTTTTCTGTAAAATCTATTTGCATGCTAGTCTTTAGCTTTTAAGTATATCCTCTCGGTCCTATCCTCAATCCTTAGGTACAAGCCAATGGATGTAAACGTGTGTTTGAGACATGTTATGTTTGGTGGATGCAAGTGGTTGCAAGTGTTTGTTAGTGGTTGCTCGTGGACGCATATACATACATAGGGCACTAGATCAGCTCAGTCACTTCCATATTGCATTTGCATATATGTATTTGTTTATGGATTGAACTTGATGTGTTATCCTGTGGACGTTGCATTTGAGTGAATGGTTGTGCACTCATATAGAAATGATATGTATCGTTAGGATTGCATATATATTGGACGCATAGCACTGACATAATTCGCATTAAGGAGGTCAACTGAATCAGTAGACCGCCTGATTTTGCATTAGATAAGGACATATACACACACTATGCATATGAACATGAAAGCATTAGAAATCTTTTTAAGGACAATGAATGCCTGTGATTGAATGGTTTAGTAGATGGATGACTGAATGGTAGGACACATTCTTCCTAACTTGAAGATTTCGGGGATGAAATCCTTTAAGGGGGGAGAATGTAACACCCTGTAATTCTGTAACATTAAGTTTCACAAATTAAAGTATAAATAATTTTTAGAAGGAGAATTAAGGGAAATGGGTTACGCCGTTGCGTTCGTCTCAAAATTCTGCTTGAGATAGAGTCCGAGTTTGCGTAAATCGGACTCTGTATGAAGGAGTTATGATGTTCAGAAGTTTCAGCAAAAATTCAGAACCAGCTCAGAAATTCAAAAATCGCAGAACTGGGCTGGGAGGGAAAATTCCCGCCCAGGCAGGTCGACCTAGAGGTCGACCTACCTCAAGGGAGGTCGACATGGAGGTCGACCTACCCCAAGGGAGGTAGACCTGGGGGTCGACCTACCCCCCAGATCTGGGCAGAATTCACATTTTTGAACCTAGACACGATTTTGGCCCTATACATTGATCAAACAGCTATAAAAACACCTCTATGCCTCATATTTTCTCCTCACAACTTCTCTACGTCTATACTCTGCCTCAATTCTAATTAAAATAAAAAATGGCGTCGCTACTCTGTTGGAATCAAAACTAGGATTAATGCATCTTCTTCCAAACTGAATAGAACTAAAAGAGAATCAAATTAAAGCTTCAAGTTGGACCGTAGGCATTCTGCTTCAAGCAACGTCACGCGAATCATAGCAAATCGCCACAACGCTAACTTATTATCCTCTTCTGAACCGATCACTGTAAGTTCGGTTATTCCTTAGATTTGAACGTGTAATTGGAATTATGAATGTAATGAATAAAAATATAGAACTATACCAATTTGCAAGTTAATTATCTTTGATTCGTGCTTATGTCAAATCTAACGATATCTATGCCTTTGGATCTGATTCTCAATTGTGGCCTAGAACTTATTATGGCTAATTGCCAATGATTATGATTATGGGACTTTTTCCTAATACTATGACTATGAAACTGTTGCCCATGAAACTATCGCCTATGACTATGATTCATGACAAAGAGACTATTACATATGACTATGACCATAAGACTGTTGCCTATGACTATGATTCATAATTTTGAGACTATTGCATATGATTCATGACTATGGGACAATGGCCTATGACATTGATTAAGAAACTATTGCGATTAGTCGCCCATGACTATTGTGGTTAATAGCCTATAACTATTGTAGTCAGTGGCTTATGCCTATTCCCATTAACCTATTAGGTTGTACTTCAAACTGGCATTATGTTGGACCAAATCGCCTATGCCTATTCCCTTAATTATGTTGGATCTCATTTTTTTGGGTCTAACTTGTCTAGTTTATTCCTATTCACTGTTATGTACATCGAACCCATTGAAACCATTATTTTTGTATATGGTTCATTCTTGCATGGCTATTCTTTTATGTCAATTCTCGTGCTTATCCCCTATTCCTTGCTTTGATATTGTTAGTATCATTTCATGAGTACATAGAAAACTTGTGAAATCATGTTATACGTACGATTATGATGTGGGGATTGGGCGTAGCTTAATTAAGTTAGTTTGCCATAATAAATATGTTGGCATAGTCTAAATTGGCTATAATAGTGAATGATTTACATGCATATTAGACTTGGGCATAAGTTGATAAATTTAATTGGCCGCAAAGGGTGTAATTGGCGTGTAAACCAAGTTTTTGGACATAAACGGTAAACCAGAATATTAAATCTAGTTTTGACATAAACCGTAAATTGGAATATTAATCTAGATTGGGCATGAATTGTAAAAGGGGAATATTAAATCAAAAATTGGTATAAACTGCAAGTTGGGCTGATTGATAGGTAAATCAAGTTTTGGGCATAGAATATAAATATACTAATTTGCATGACAAATAAATATGATCTAGGCTAAATTGATTTACGGAAAATTTACATAAATAGTAAATATGTAAATTTAGTAAAAGACGAATATGCCTAGCCCGAGGTTAGACTGAGTTGTGGTGTAAAACTGCCCGGAACCGACCGGCACATCCAGTGACCACAACAATACCTGTCTAATGTGGGTGGTTAGTGCATCAAGCCCAGAAAGACCCGAGGTTAGACTGAGTTGTGGTGTAAACCTGCCCGGAACCGACCGGCACATCCATTAACCACAACAATATCTGTCTAATGTAAGTGGTTGGTGCTTTAATTAATTAATTAATTAATTAAGGTTCATGAATAAATCAAGCTAGAAATGGTGAGGTTAAGTAATTAGGGAAACACTTAACCGTAATAACATGTTAACTAGGCAAGTGGGTGAGGTTAAGTAAATTTAGAATACTTAACCGTTGTAACATGTTAATTAAGCAGATGATAGGGTTAAGTTAACTAAGGTAACACTTAACCAAAATATATAATGACATGTGGTGGGGTTAAGTAATACAAGAGGAAAACACTTAACCAATTATATAACATGATGTATGGGAAGGGTTAAGTTAACACGAGAACAACACTTAACCAATATAACAAGATTTGAGGTACGGTCAAGTCAACACCAGACGGAAACACTTAACCAACATGACGTGACGGGTGGATGGGTTAAGTTAACTTGAATTGATTAATGACACTTGACCAATGTAACTCGATGAACGAATGGGGTTAAGTTAAATGGAAATACTTAACCAATATAACCTGATGAATGAACAGGGTTAAGTTAATAAATCACACTTAACCAATCCAACATGATAAGCAAGAAAGGTTAAGTTAATAAGAACCACTTAACCAACACGACTTGATGAGTAGGAGCTTAAGTACACGTCGGGTAGGTGGTTAATATTAGTAAATATAGGCCCATAAAACTTAACCATTAAATAAACATGCTTGAATCCGTGGGAAGGTTAAGTACATCTCGTGTAGGTGGGCAATATTAGTACATTTAGGCCCGCAAACTTAACCGGTAAGAAAACATGCTAGAATCGGTGGGAGGGTTAAGTACATCTCGTATGGGTCGGTAATATTTGTATATATAGGCCCACAAACTTAACCAGCAGGAAACCCTAGTAACGGGGACCCATTTCAGCAGTAACCCACATAGATGTATCATGTTACCCTGAAACTAGGCAGGGTGGGGCACGATTACTGGGCTGATTATAAGTTTTTAAAGATAACGGCAGGGAGTACGTCAGTGTAGGTTCCGACGGTTTACAGGTGTGCACGTACTCCGGAGTGGGAAAAAGCAGGCACTGGGTACCAGTAGTTATACACTGTGCATCTTGAATCGTGTCGGGTCGCTATCATAAGGCTTGATACACCTTATGGTGGGGCCAGCACAGAGTATCTACATGCAAGAGAGGACCGACTGACACAGACACATGGAAAATTAATACAGGTAGGTAGCATAATCCCTAGTTGGACCTAGGTCGCATAAACCCTGAATCCGAGAAGCGTTCAATAGGTAGCATAAACCCCAGTGGCCCTGGGTAGCGTATACCCTGGTTGAATCTAGTAAGTGTTTGATAGTAAACCCTAGATTAGATCTAGGTAATAAACGGAATCCTCATAATAGATGTACACCTGAAGGCAACCGCAAATACGGGGATTGGGATCACGTTATCATATGATCATAGATTACTAGTTTGGACACCAGTTTGGTAGTGCAGTGATATAGAAATCAGTATAAACAGGGTAATTGCGAAGCAGAGAAGGAGTAGAAGCGCATTTAGTTTATCGGTACATTCAGTTTATCTTGCCATATCCCATGCTTATCCCATATTATTTCGTTACTATGGTTTAGTCTTATATTTAGTATATTCATGTCATGACCCTTTTCCTCGTTTAAATACTAAGAATCACTGGACTTACCAGACTTTATGTCTGTCCTAGTTTGCTTTCGCCTTTTTTTTTCCGTTTCCCCCCCCCCCCCTCCACCCAGGTAGTCAGGGAGGGAATAGCTCAGGTTTGTTTGGACCGTTACTCGTTCCAAGTTGAAGACTCTTTGACGTGTTGCCTTGGACTCTCTCTTCTACTGCTATGGCTGGCTCATGCTTTATTTGGGGAAATCATTTTATGCTTCTTTATTTTTGTAAGTAAGACAGGATACTTTAGTATTGTAAAACAATCTTTGTACAAGCTGTTTATCAATGAAATAAAGTTTTATTTATTTGCTGCTGCTTTAATTGGCTATCTTGTAATTTATCTGCATCTTTTACCTATAATTCTCCACCGAAATAAAGGCGTTCCCTTTGTGAGTGACCTTAACGGAGGTGGGGTATTTCACTTGGTATCAGAGCTGAAAGTTACCGGATCAGAAAAAGATTTGAAAAAAATTACCTTCAAAACTGTTTTAAAAGAAGCATTTTCAAAATAAAAGTTTTGTTTTAAAGGCATGTTCCCCAAAGCCACATGCACTATCTTTTGATTCTCTGTTTGAATCCTTGTTTCCTTCTTTCCTGAGTCTCTGGGGCTCCTGGCTTTCTGGGAGTTAACCTCATCGCGACATGGTTCCATAGGCTTGATGAGACTACGACACTTGTCAAAGAACAAATAAGTGCCTAACTTCCATCTGTAGCCGTAATTTCCTTTCGGGCTTTGTAGGATTCCCCGTGCGATGGAGGCAGCTTTCGAGAGACATGTCAACAAGTTACACAAGGATGAAAAAGTTGAGAATGAGGGGGTCTGGCTATGGAGCACAACACCAGGATGAAGAACCCATGGATATGGACTTGGTTCACAAAGGAGGGGAGGAAAGAATAGTAAAACCTAAAACAAGGGTAAGTATCTTTATTTTGGTATAACGGGTCATATAATTAAGGGAAAGGGCAAAGAACAAGGGACAGGATTTTCCGAAAGGCAAGTGCATGCTCTCACCGCTAGCATACCTGGGAGAGAGGCAGTAAGATTTCAGTTGAAAGAGTTTTTCCTTTTTGATTATCCTGTTAGTACTCCTTCCGATTTTAGCGCTTCACATCCATATATATCTGTTTCCATAGTTGAGTCTCTGCACCCTAGATATTGTGTAGTAGAGGATCCCATTATAGACTCAAATCCAATTGCTGGCTCGGCCCATTTATCTTTGACTTGTGAGGATTTGAGAATAGCTATATTTATACTTATGTGTTTGGGCTATGGGTTGACTCTAGGCATTGATTGGTTAGCTAGTAATTATGAAACAAGGGTAGTTAGACTTTCGACTTGCCTCGAGAATACCCTTGAGATTTCATACGATCCTAAGGGATCAGTTTGTCTTAGCTACCTAGAATCACTTTACTTATCTATCGACGATTTTCGATCCGTTGGGGTAGTCCATGAGTATGCAAGATGTTTTGACTAGGGTAGGGGTTTTCCCCCTAAGAACTCGAGACAGACTTCCGCATGTATCTAGATGACACTGCAAAGCTAATTATGCGATCAACGATAATTCTGGAGCAAGGTTGGCGAGCATAGCCAGTGTCGGTAAAGTGCTCAATTGTTGGGTTGTTTTGTTAGTATCATCTCACATAGATCGTCCAAATTCCTTGGGTGCTTGTCTGATATTGGTTTAGGCCTTTGGGGCTTGTACTTGAGGGATGTCGAGTTCGACTAGGATTGTTTGCATGAGAAATAAATAGTTGGGGCTGGCACCCTATGTTAGACTGACACTAAGAGAGGTAATAAGCACATAGTAACCATTAGCTTTAGACCCTCAGATTTGCAGCTTGATGGATAAGCTAAGTAGAAGAGAGACCTCTAATCATCTTAGGTATATTCACTTGGTATCATGATTAACATATGTTTTTCTCGGAAGGATAGTTCGATTAGGTAGGATACCCTCTAGCATAGTAAGTGAGCAAGGTCCTATCTTTACTAGTGGGTTTTGGAAATGGAGGCCAAGAAGCTTCGCGATCGTGAAGTTAAATTAGTTAAGGTACAGTGGAGTGAAGCTAAAGAAGATGCGACTTAAAAGACTGAAGACCAGATACGCGCATCTTACCCTTTTTGAGGGTATATCATTGATTCCTCTTTTTCTGTAAAATCTATTTGCATGCTAGTCTTTAGCTTTTAAGTATATCCTCTCGGTCCTATCCTCAATCCTTAGGTACAAGCCAATGGATGTAAACGTGTGTTTGAGACATGTTATGTTTAGTGGATGCAAGTGGTTGCAAGTGTTTGCTAGTGGTTGCTCGTGGATGCATATACACACATACGGCACTAGATCAGCTCAGTCACTTCCATATTGCATTTGCATATATGTATTTGTTTATGGATTGAACTTGATGTGTTATCCTGTGGACGTTGCATTTGAGTGAATGGTTGTGCACTCATATAGAAATGATATGTATCGTTAGGATTGCATATATATTGGACGCATAGCACTGACATAATTCGCATTAAGGAGGTCAACTGAATCAGTAGACCGCCTGATTTTGCATTAGATAAGGACATATACACACACTATGCATATGAACATGAAAGCATTAGATATCTTTTTAAGGACAATGAATGTCTGTGATTGAATGGTTTAGTAGATGGATGACTGAATGGTAGTACACATTCTTCCTAACTTGAAGATTTCGGGGATGAAATCCTTTAAGGGGGAGAATGTAACACCCCGCAATTCTATAACATTAAGTTTCACAAATTAAAGTATAAATAATTTTTAGAACGAGAATTAAGGGAAATGGGTTACGCCGTTGCGTTCGTCTCAAAATTCTGCTTGAGTTAGAGTCCGAGTTTGCGTAAATCGGACTCCGTATGAAGGAGTTATGACGTTCAGAAGTTTCAGCAAAAATTCAGAACCAGCTCAGAAATTCAAAAATCGCAGAACTGGGCTGGGAGGGAAAATTCCCGCCCAGGCAGGTCGACCTAGAGGTCGACCTACCCCAAGGGAGGTCGACCTGGGGGTCGACCTACCCCAAGGGAGGTCGACCTGGGGGTCGACTTACCCCCCAGATCTGGGCAGAATTCACATTTTTGAACCTAGACGCGATTTTGGCCCTATACATTGATCAAACAACTATAAAAACACCTTTATGCCTCATATTTTCTCCTCACAACTTCTCTACGTCTATACTCTGCCTCAATTCTAATTAAAATAAAAAATGGCGTCGCTACTCTGCTGGAATCAAAACTAGGATTTATGCATCTTCTTCCAAACTGAATAGAATTAAAAGAGAATCAAGTTAAAGCTTCAAGTTGGACCGTAGGCATTCTGCTTCAAGCAACGTCACGCGAATCATAGCAAATCACCACAACGCTATCTTATTATCTTCTTTTAAACCGATCACTGTAAGTTCGGTTATTCCTTAGATTTGAACGTGTAATTGGAATTGTGAATGTAATGAATCAGAATATAGAACTATACCAATTTGCAAGTTAATTATCTTTGATTCGTGCTTATGTCAAATCTAACGATATCTATGCCATTGGATCTGATTCTCAATTGTGGCCTAGAACTTATTGTGGCTAATTGCCAATGATTATGATTATGGGACTTTTTCCTAAGACTATGACTATGAAACTGTTGCCCATGAAACTATCGCCTATGACTATGATTCATGACAAAGAGACTATTACATATGACTATGACCATAAGACTGTTGCCTATGACTATGATTCATAATTTTGAGACTATTGCATATGATTCATGACTATGGGACAATGGCCTTTGACATTGATTAAGAAACTATTGCGATTAGTCACCCATGACTATTGTGGTTAATAGCCTATAATTATTGTAGTCAGTGGCTTATGCCTATTCCCATTAACCTATTAGGTTGTACTTCAAACTGGCATTATGTTGGACCAAATCACCTATGCCTATTCCCTTAATTATGTTGGATCTCATTTTTTTGGGTCTAACTTGTCTAGTTTATTCCTATTCACTGTTATGTACATCGAACCCATTGGAACCATTATTTTTGTATATGGTTCATTCTTGCATGGCTATTCTTTTATGTCAATTCTCGTGCTTATCCCATATTCCTTGCTTTGATATTGTTAGTATCATTTCATGAGTACATAGAAAACTTGTGAAATCATGTTATACGTACGATTATGATGTGGGGATTGGGCGTAGCTTAATTAAGTTAGTTTGGCATAATAAATATGTTGGCATAGTCTAAATTGGCTATAATAGTGAATGATTTACATGCATATTAGACTTGGGCATAAGTTGATAAATTTAATTGGCCGCAAAGGGTGTAATTGGCGTGTAAACCAAGTTTTTGGACATAAACGGTAAACCAGAATATTAAATCTAGTTTTGACATAAACCGTAAATTGGAATATTAATCTAGATTGGGCATGAATTGTAAAAGGGGAATATTAAATCAAAAATTGGTATAAACTGCAAGTTGGGCTGATTGATAGGTAAATCAAGTTTTGGGCATAGAATATAAATATACTAATTTGCATGACAAATAAATATGATCTAAGCTAAATTGATTTACGGAAAATTTACATAAATATTAAATATGTAAATTTAGTAAAAGACGAATATGCCTATCCCGAGGTTAGACTGAGTTGTGGTGTAAAACTGCCCGGAACCGACCGACACATCCAGTGACCACAACAATACCTGTCTAATGTGGGTGGTTAGTGCATCAAGCCCAGAAAGACCCGAGGTTAGACTGAGTTGTGGTGTAAACCTGCCCGGAACCGACCGGCACATCCATTAACCACAACAATATCTGTCTAATGTGAGTGGTTGGTGCTTTAATTAATTAATTGATTAATTAATTAATTAAGGTTCATGAATAAATCAAGCTAGAAATGGTGAGGTTAAGTAATTAGGGAAACACTTAATCGTAATAACATGTTAACTAGGTAAGTGGGTGAGGTTAAGTAAATTTAGAATACTTAACTGTTGTAACATGTTAATTAAGCAGATGATAGGGTAAAGTTAACTAAGGTAACACTTAACCAAAACATATAATGACATGTGGTGGGGTTAAGTAATACAAGAGGAAAACACTTAACCAATTATATAACATGATGTATGGGAAGGGTTAAGTTAACACGAGAACAACACTTAACCAATATAACAAGATTTGAGGTACGGTCAAGTCAACACCAGAAGGAAACACTTAACCAACATGACGTGACGGGTGGATGGGTTAAGTTAACTTGAATTGATTAATGACACTTGACCAATGTAACTCGATGAACGAATGGGGTTAAGTTAAATGGAAATACTTAACCAATATAACCTGATGAATGAACAGGGTTAAGTTAATAAATCACACTTAACCAATCCAACATGGTAAGCAAGAAAGGTTAAGTTAATAAGAACCACTTAACCAACACGACTTGATGAGTAGGAGCTTAAGTACACGTCGGGTAGGTGGTTAATATTAGTAAATATAGGCCCATAAAACTTAACCATTAAATAAACATGCTTGAATCCGTGGGAAGGTTAAGTACATCTCGTGTAGGTGGGCAATATTAGTACATTTAGGCCCGCAAACTTAACCGGTAAGAAAACATGCTAGAATCGGTGGGAGGGTTAAGTACACCTCGTATGGGTCGGTAATATTTGTATGTATAGGCCCACAAACTTAACCAGCAGGAAACCCTAGTAACGGGGACCCATTTCAGTAGTAACCCACATAGATGTATCATGGTACCCTGAAACTAGGCAGGGTGGAGCACGATTACTGGGCTGATTATAAGTTTTTAAAGATAACGGCAGGGGAGTACGTCAGTGTAGGTTCCGACGTTTTACGGGTGTGCACGTACTCCGGAGTGGGAAAAAGCAGGCACTGGGTACCAGTAGTTATACACTGTGCATCTTGAATCGTGTCGGGTCGCTATCATAAGGCTTGATACACCTTATGGTGGGGCCAGCACAGAGTATCTACATGCAAGAGAGGACCGACTGACACAGACACATGGAAAATTAATACAGATTGGTAGCATAATCCCTAGTTGGACCTAGGTCGCGTAAACCCTGAATCCGAGAAGCGTTCAATAGGTAGCATAAACCCCAGTGGCCCTGGGTAGCGTATACCCTGGTTGAATCTAGTAAGTGTTTGATAGTAAACCCTAGATTAGATCTAGGTAATAAACGGAATCCTCATAATAGATGTACACCTGAAGGCAACCGTAAATACGGGGATTGGGATCACGTTATCATATGATCATAGATTACTAGTTTGGACACCAGTTTGGTAGTGCAGTGATATAGAAATCAGTATAAATAGGGTAGTTGCGAAGCAGAGAAGGAGTAGAAGCGCATTCAGTTTATCTTGCCATATCCCATGCTTATCCCATATTATTTCATTACTATGGTTTAGTCTTATATTTAGTTTATTCATGTCATGACCCTTTTCCTCGTTTAAATACTAAGAATCACTGGACTTACCAGACTTTATGTATGACCTAGTTTGCTTTTGCCTCTTTTCCTCTGTCCCCCCCCAGGTAGTCAGGGAGGGAATAGCTCAGGTTTTTTGGACCGTTACTCTTTCCAAGCTTGAAGACTCTTTGACGTGTTGCCTTGGACTCTCTCTTCTACTGCTATGGCTGGCTCATGTTTTATTTGGCGAAATCATTTTATGTTTCTTTATTTTTGTAAGTAAGACATGATACTTTGGTATTGTAAAATAATCTTTGTACAAGTTGTTTATCAATGAAATAGAGTTTTATTTATTTGTTGCTGCTTTAATTGTCTGTCTTGTAATTTATCTGCATCTTTTACCTCTAATGCTCCACCGAAATTAAGGCATTCCCTTTGTGAGTGACCTTAATGGAGATGGGGTGTTTCATCAAGGGCAGAAATTAGATGCGTAATAATGCAAAGACACAAGGTTAGATTCGGATTGCGGTATAAGCCTGCCCGGAACCGCCCGGCATATCCAGCAACCGAAAAACGATAATCTAATGTAGGAGGTCTTACATGATTACGGTTATAATGAATTAATGAACACTTAACCAAGATAAGACATGTGATTAGACATGGGGATAGTAAAGGGTTAAGTGGGTGACATGGGTAGCATGTGAAACATAATAAAAGCACTTAACCAAGATGAGACATGTGATTAGACATGGGAATAGTAAAGGGTTAAGTGGGTAACATGGGTAGCATGTGAAACATAAATAAAAAGCACTTAACCAAGATGAAACATGTGATAAGACATGGGGATAAAATGGGGTTAAGTGAGTATTCCTAGTGGGGACCAAGCTTAGGAGGGAAGCTTGTGTCAAGTGTATGGACCCTTTTCAACCAGTAACCCATTTCAGTATCTATATGAGCTTGACCTAGGTCGGGGAAAGTGACACGCTTACTGGGGTTGATTGTAAGAGGTCAATAAAGAGTTAGCGATGGCAGTGCAAGTCAAACGGAGTCATGTGCGTGCATGGGCCCGGGCTGGTACGTAAGATGTTATTGCATCGTGTAGGTATAAGTTGTGCATTTCAGTAGTATCGGGGTTGCCACCTTACGGAGTGATACACCCTATTGTGTGACCAACATAGGTATCTACGAGGTTAGGGAGCTGATCGAATGGGAAGGTTAGTGGGTACAACTAGTGATGATTGGAGCAAGTGGGGCCCCTACGAGCGCAGCTAGGAGTACACGAAGCTACCATTATTATGATTAGTAGGGAGGGTACATCTAGTGGTGATAGGTGCATATTGGTTACCTATGATAGCAGCTAGAGGTACATAATCGAACAGGGAGGATAGTGGATACATCTAGTGGTGATAAGTGGACATTGGTTACCTATGAGAGCAGTTAGAAGTACACGAAACTATCATCATTCTATTTAGCCAAGAGGGATCGTCTTTTAGTATGAAACTAGTATTAGTGCAGTGCAGAGCATATCTTATAGTGGTTAGAAGCGCAGTCAATGTTATATCTTGTTCATCTTGTTACCTCGTCATATCTTCTTATGTTATAGTCATCTCTTATATCTAGTTTATGTTCTTATCATGTTGTTTTAATAATTATATTGTTAAAGTCACTGGACTCGGCAAACTTTATGTCTAACCCTTTTTGTTTTGCCTCTTTTCTTTCCTTTTCCCCTCCAGGTTCTCAGGGTGGGCACGTTGAAGCTTGACTCGGACTTTCCTGCTTGAAGTGCAGAAAGTAATGCTTAGCTTTGTTTCTCTTTCATATGGCATTTTGGATTGGGGATTTTCGTTTCAAAAATTATGTATTCTGATGGCTTTTGTACAAGACTGATATTATGTACTTGGTTTTGGTGCGATGGGTTTAAAGATGTAACCAAACTTATTTCCGTTTCCGCTGCAATAAAGTTATAAATATTTCAAGTACTATGTTATGTATCTATCTTGTAATATTCTGTTCTGTTTACTTATAACGCTCCATGAAACTTAATTCATTCCCTTTGTGAGTGACATTAACGGACGTGGGGTGTTACATATTACATAAATTCCTTTGCAAGAATCTATATTCATAGATGGTAATTTTAGCAATTCTTAATTAGATCTGTGTTTCTATAATTCTTACCACTGACATTGACCAATGCAAGCCTCTTCATCTTCTCATTTTATACTAAATCCGGGCATGTCAACTGTCAAACTCAAGGCAGCCAATGTAACAATCTATTAAACTGTCAAATTCTAGGCATTTCTATTTCTTTTCTAATTACTCAAATCCGTAAAAGGCCATTTTTGTGATGTAACAATGACTCCGGCATTTGATTAATCTTATTTACTATTTCAGATAATCCATGTTCTATTTTATTATTTGATTTTCATGTCCAATTTAGATGTTCTTAAAGGGTGAATTTTTTATTTTCATTACTTGGTGTTCACTTTGATGCCATATCCTTCATTAATCAATGATTGCAAACTTCTTATAGCTTTTGTTTCCCTTTCTCTTAATCAATCCAGTCCCTGAATTTTATTTGAAATCATAGATATTCCTTATCATTACCCTATTATTCAAACCATAACATAGTACTGCTTCGTTTGTAAAAGCACAATTCAGTTATCTACTCTATTAACCTTAATAATTATTCAATGCAACTTTTTTACTTTTAAATCAATTGATTTTCAATCAAGCAATCAACATTAGAAAAATAATTAATTCAATTATATGCTTATTTATTTATTGTTTGCTAAGTCAAAAAAATTTCAATGCCTACAACTTAGGATCCTACAATTATTGATGATTTTATTATTACTCTATACACGAAAAAGGGGTTAACATTTGGTGAATCAAGTATACATAGCAACAATATAAAAATTTATCAAAATTCAATAATTATGCTTATCAATGCGAAGAAGAGACATTTTTCAAATGACCTTTTAAAAATCACTACACAACTTCATTAGATGATTATAAAACAAACTGAAGCCACATGTACTGCTTATGTTTACTCGATGAAATTATTGAGCTTTTACTGATGCTACCGTGTATGGTTGGATATGAAATACATTAAAAAAATTGACTTGACAAATATGATGATTGGTATGAGTCTGCTTTTGATGGATTTGGTGAAGAACTAAAATAAAGATGCAATATATTATTGCATAAGGACATGGAACATCAACAGTTTTGAAATTAATATACTATTTGCATGCATAACTTCCAATCATTCTAGTGTGTGTGTGTGTATATATATATATATAAACTCTGTAATTTTGGGTCTACTCTCGATTAAATAACCAGCCATGTTCTGGTATAAAGGCTTCATAAATATATACGTAAACGTTCTATCTAGGTATCATATTATGTGAAGTCTACCTTGGGACGGGTAGTTAGAGTCATGCGAAATCATATCTATAAGGTTGGGCTAGAATCACTAACCCTTGGTAGGCATACATCTTGGATTGAACCAAACATGATACATCTATGTACTATAATCTGTGTTGTACATTTCCTGCTCACCAAAATCTTGTTGTTCTAACCCCCTCCTCATTACAACCACCTAGGTTTTCTAGATAAAGGTCGGGTTCTCACAGGTGTTTTCGTTTGGCTTTCGGTTCTCATTCTCTCTCATGCTCGGTATTGGCAAAGTGACTTACTTTAAAAGGTAGTTACTTGAGTTAATACTAGTTTATCCTATTTTGTTTTTGATGTGAGTTACCCTACCTTACTCTGATTATGCTCATGCTCATTTATTTGCAGGTACCATATTTACACGTTGTCATGCTTGGATGTGTTCGAGTTTTGATTTTTATCGAAATTTGGGCATAGAAAAGTGTGGGGTGTTACATAAAGGCTTCATATTTACGCAAAAACATCCTATCCCAATATTGTGATATTGTTATCTTTGGGGATGCTACCTTGGGTCTGGTTGTCTATCGCCGTGCGTAAATCTTTACAATGTTAGGATAAATTACTAACCTTGTTAGACAAGTGTTTGGTTCTGACCGAATGGAATACATTTTGTATTGTAGACAGTATTACACATTTTTTGCTCACCGGTACTTGTTGTACTGACCCCTCTCCTTATGAAAACTCTCGGGTTTATCTAGGGGGAAGACATGACTTAGCGGAAATCATATCTACAAGAAACATCGTCTCTCCTTGAAACACCCCACCTCTATTAAGGTCACTCACAAAGGGAATGCATTAGCTTTGGTGAAGCATTATAGTTAAAAGATACAGATAATTTACAAGACAGACATACAAACAGCAGAAAAACTGAAATCATTTCATAAGCAACATGGTTCAGTCAATACATTACAACCATTGTCTCAAAACCCAACTTCCAAATCATTACAATAAAACCTCCGTCTTGATTCAAAACTCCAAATACATAAAGAAGCATAAAACAATAGTAAAGCAGCATAAATCCCCAATAAAAGTGTAATCACAGCCATAGCCCAAGAAAAGAGAATCCAAGCAATACATCTACTCTCTTCAAGCTAGAAAAGGTCTGAACTAAGCTGAAGTATTCCCTCCCTGTGGACCTTGGGGGGAGGGGGAATGGAAGAAAAGAAGACGAAAGAAAACGGGTCAGACATAAAGCCTGGTAAGCCCAGTGATTTTCAGCATGTAAACAAGAAAAAGGTTCATGACATGAATAAACCGAATATAAGACAATACCATAGTAACAAGATAACATAAGACAAGATAAAGCAAGATAAACTGAATATGTTATCGCACCCACTCTGCACCTGCTAACAATTATTTCAACTAGCCTCATGTGTTCATAATAAAATGATCCCTTCATCGATCGGCTTCTACTCGCATGTATTTATTACTTGTGTCATTCGACCCCGCTTGTTTGTAGATACCTGTGTTGGTCCTACCATGGGGTGTATCAATCCCTATGATGGCGACCCGACACAATTCAAGATGCACAGTGTATAACTACTGATGCCCAGTGCCAGATTTTTCCACTCCGGAGTACATGCACGCCCATACTCCGTCGGAACCTACACTAATGCACCACCTACCGCTATTTTGACCGCTTATAATCAGCCCTGTAATCGTGCCCCACCCTGCCTGGTTCTGACCTCAGGTTTTGGGCTTGATGCGCTAACCTCTCACATTAGACATGTTGTTGCGGTTGCTGGATGTGCTGGGTGGTTCCGGTCAGTCTGACACCGTAACTCAATCTAACCTCGGGTTAGGCATGATCATCTTTTATCCAGTTTACATCTTTACCGTTCTTGTCCAAGTCTAGATTTTTGTATGCCAATTATCCACAATTGTAGTTAATTCAAGTTATGTCCAATATACTTGTTATGTCCAAAATTACTCCAATAGGTTATACCCAATTCCCCGCGTTACAATCGCACGTACAACAAAATTCAACAAGGTTTCCAAATTCCAAGTACTCATAAAATAAAACGGAAAGGGGATAGAGAAGAAACACAAGAATTGACTTGAGGGAAAATAGGCATGTAAAGGTGTATCAAACACAAGAATCATGGTTCCAATAGGCATGTTGTACATTAACAATGAATATGAGCAAACTAAGGAAAATACATCATAGGTATACAGATTCGATACGATTGAACACAAAGAAATTACTAATTTGATGTACAACATGATAGGTTTAATCACAAGAGTCTCATAGGCATAGGTAATTTCAGATTTGACAAAAGAACAAGCACGAATCAAAACTGATTATCTTACAATTAGGCATAGTTCTAGATTTGATTCATTACAGTCATGATTTCTATTATGTGTTCAAATCTGAATAATAACTGAACTTACAGCGATAGGATTAGAAAAAGAGAATTAGTCGGCGTTGTAGTGATTATAATCTTTCTTTGTTGATTGTAGCAGAAAACCTTTTCTTCAATTTGAAGCTCTCTAATTTGTTTCTAGTTTGGAGAAGAAGGATGCTAGGCTTTAGTGATGGACAGCATGGAAGCACCATAGAATAGGGTTATGAGGGTAGGGTTAAGTTTAAATATGTATTTATAGATGTGTTAGACAAACTATGGCCTTTAGATTAGCATAGGATTCATCATAGCCATCCAAACTAAAGAGACACATCACCCAGCCAACAACAGCACGACACATAAGCCCTAATCCTTCAGAATTCGTCACCCAGATCTGGGAAGATAGGGGTCGACACCCCTATAGGGGGGTCGACACCTATGTCGACACCCCCTAGGGGGGTCGACACTCTCGGGAGGAATTTTTCCAACTCATCTTTTATTGGCTGATTTTCGAAATTTGAATTTGTTTTCTGATTTTTAATTATTATTTAATTTAATTCTGCTTTGAACTGAAATCTTCTAAGCTTCATTATTTCCTCATACGGAGTCCGATTTACGCAAACTCGAACTCTATTCCAACCAGAATTCCGAGATGAACGCAATGGAGCTACCCATTTTACTTAATTCCCATTTTT
The DNA here is from genome assembly GCA_030737875.1 of Allium sativum. Classification (NCBI taxonomy): domain Eukaryota; kingdom Viridiplantae; phylum Streptophyta; class Magnoliopsida; order Asparagales; family Amaryllidaceae; genus Allium; species Allium sativum. The sequence continues at coordinate 846,825,025 of CM060922.1, read as the reverse complement.
AAAATTAAGTATTCTTTAATTCGTTATTATAATATTCATAGAAAATACGGGGTGTTACATTCTCCCCTCCTTAAAGGATTTCGTCCCCGAAATCTCTAAGTAAAGAAGAATGTATCCTAACATCCAGCATCCATCTACTCAACCATCAATCACAGGCATCCATAGTCCTAAAAAAATTCCAGTGCTTTCATGATCATGTGCATAGTGTGTGTATATGTCCTTATCTAATGCAAAATCAGGCGGTCTGCTGATTCAGTTGACCTCCTTAATGTGAATTATGTCAGTGCCATGAGTCCATCATGTATGCAATTATTCCTAATCATACTTTATAACTTCTACATGAGTGCACAATCATTCATACAAATGCAACATCCATATGATAACACATCATGTTTCAATCCATATACAAGTACATATATGCATATGCAATATGAAAGTGACTGAGCCGATCTAGTACCTAATGTGTGTATATGCATCCACGAGCAACCAAGCAACCACTTGCAACCATTAATCATAACATGTTTCAAATACATGTTTACATTTATTGGTTCTACTTAAGGATCAAGAATAGGACCAAGAAGATACACTTAAAAGATAGATACAAGCATGCATAAACTTATGAAAAAGAGATCAAGGATGTTCCCTCAAAAAGAAAAGGGTAGGCTATACGTATCTTGTCTTCAGTCTCCCAAGTCGCGTCTTCTTCAGCGTCACTCCATTGTACTTTAACTAGCTCGACCTCACGATTGTGTAGCTTCTTAACTTCTGTTCCTAAGATACAAGTTGGAACTCTTCTCTTCATCGCTTCTCGTTCCACTTCTACTTCTTCTAGTATGCTTGGCTCCACTTCTTCCGCAGACTCATGTAAGCAATTTCGTAGATGAGAAACATGAAAAACATTATGAACTCCAGCCAATCTTTCGAGCAACTCTACTCTATAAGCCATCGTCCCAATCCTCTCAATGATAGGAAACGGCCCTACAAATCTTGGTGCCAATTTTCTTACGGATCCAAAGCGAACGACATTCTTCAAAGGAGATACTTCAAAGAAAACCCTATCTCCAACCTCAAACTCAAGGTCGGTCCTTCTTTGATCTGCATAGGACTTCTGTCTATCTTGTGCGGTCTTCATTTGTCTTCATATAAAGTCCACCTTATCTGAAGTCTCTCTGAACATGTCGGGCCCAAGTACGAGCTTGTCTGTAGATTCCCACCAACAAGTTGTTGATCGGCATGGTCTTCCATATAAAGCCTCAAAGTGTGCCATGCCTATGGTGGCTTAGTAGCTATTGTTGTAGGGGAACTGCACCAAAGGAAGATGATCTTCCCACGTTCCTCCAAAATCAAGAATGCACAATATCAAAATATCTTCTAATACTCTGTTCATCCTTTCAGTCTGACCATCGGTTTGAGGGTGATAGGCAGTGCTTAAGCATAGCTGTGTGCCTACAGCCTCTTGCAAACTCTTCCAAAACTCACTCGTAAAGATAGGGCCTCGATCACTTACTATGCTAGAGGGTATCCCATGCAGTCGAACTACTTCTTTAAGATAAAAGGATGCTAATGATGAGGCATTCCTCCTACTCTTAACAGGTATAAAGTGAGCGCTTTTAGTGAGTCTGTCAACTATTACCCAAATACTGGTATTGCCCCTTCTTGACCTAGGCAACCCATCTATAAAGTCCATCAAAATGCTATCCCATTTCCACTGTGGGAACTCTAGAGGATGAAGCAGACCACCAGGCTTCTTCTGCTCCACCTTGACTTGCTGGCATATTAAGAACTTAGAGACGAATTCAGCTACATTCTTCTTCAGGCCATTCCAAAAGAAAACCCTTTTTATGTCTTTATACATCTTGTCTCCGCCTGGGTGTACGGTCAACTTAGAATGGTGTGCTTCTTCGAGAACTGACTTCACCAAATCCCTTGCTTGTGGGACACATAGTCTTCCATCCCGTCTCAACCAACCCTTGTCATCTATGGAGTATCTATTAAGGTGACTAGAAGTCTCACATTTAATTAACTTATCTGTCACATCAACTATATGAGGGTCTTCACGTTGCGCGGCTCCAATTGAGTCCAAAAGCGTAGGCTGCACCTCTAGCGATGCTAACAAACCAGGTACAAACTCAAAGGAGGGTCTAAAGTCAAAGGTTGCTATGTACTCCAAGTTTTACCTTTCTGCAAAGAGAGGACTTAAGGTCAGCCTTTTCCTACTTAAAGCATCTGCTACCACATTACCCTTGCCAGGGGTATACGCAATCTCAAAATCGTATGAGGCAAGAAATTCCATCCACCTTTGTTGCCTTAAGTTAAGATCTTTTAGTGAGAAAAGGTATTTTAATGATTTATGGTCTGTAAACAATTCAAACCTTTTTCCTAGTAGGTAATGACGCCATGACTTAAGAGCGATAACAATGGCAGCTAGTTCCAAATCATGAGTTGGGTAGTTCTTTTCATGTACCTTCAAGTGACTTCCTCCATAACAAACTACCTTACCTTGTTGCATCAAGACAGCGCCTAACCCCGTGTCGCATGCATCTGTGTATATTGTAAATATCCTACTTCCATCAGGCAATTTCAGAACTGGAGCTGTTGTTAGAGCCCTCTTCAATCGTTGGAAAGCAACATAACAATCCAAATCCCAAAAAAAAGTTAGGTTCTTCTTCGTCAATCTAGTAAGTGGGGCTGAGATCTTCGCAAAGTCTTTAAAGAACTTTTTGTAATAGCCCTCTAGACCGAGAAAACATCGTACTTCGATTGCATTCCTTGGAATCTTCCAATCTTGCACCACCGCAACTTTTGCGGGATCCATAGCTATCCCTTCTTTGGACACCACATGTCCAAGAAACCTTCTTCTCTCTAAAAATGGCATTTGGAGAATTTTGCTTTAAGCTGATGTGCTCAAAGAGTGTCCATAACTTCCCTTAAATGCAAAGCATGTTCTTCCTCACTTTTTGAGAAAATCAAAATGTCTCCACGAAGACTACTACCAATTTATAAAGGAACTCCCTAAACACCCTACTCATCAAGTCTATGAAATAGGCGGGTGCATTTGTCAAACCGAAAGGCATGACAAGCCATTTGAAGAAACCATCCGGAGTCCTAAACGCAGTCTTATTTATGCTGTCTTCAGCCACTCTTAGCTGATGAAATCTGGTAGCCAGATCTAGTTGGGAGAAAACTGATGCACCTACGAGCTGGTCGAACAAGTCGTCTATTCTTGGAAGTGGGTGCCTATTCTTCTTGGTCAGCTTGTTTAGCTCCCTATAATCCACGCATAGGCGAAGTGAACTATCCGGTTTGGTTGCGAACACTACAGGAGCACCCCATTCAGAAATACTCTGCCTTATGAACCCTTTTTCGAGCAACTCTTTAACTTGCTTGCTGAGCTCCTTCCTTTCCCTTGGAGCCATGTGTCTAACGGGTAAAGCAACTGGTTTTACATTATCAACTAGGTATATGCTGAAATCTATCTCTCGCTTTAGAGGTAAACCTTTCACTTCTTTAAAGACATCCGAGTACTTAAGGACTACTCTAACATATTGCAAATTTTCAACAGACGCATCTAGAGATTCTAGGTAGCTAAGCATAACAGAAATCATAGGATTACAAGAGACTTCGAGAGTATTACCGAGGCGTGTCAAAAGTCTAACCACTCTCTTTTCAAAATTGAGGATGACACCAATACCGAATAACTAATCCATGCCTACAATCAACCCATAGCCCATGAAATGCAAAACATAAGCATTGCATCTTAACCCAACGCTTAGTATAGAAATTTCCAAATCCAAACAAATCATTGATAAATAAGCCGAACCCCCAATTGGATTTGAAACAACCACGGGATCCTCTACCATACTGGTATCTAGGTGCAGAGATTCAACTAAAGCAGTAGATATAAAAGAGTGTGATGCGCCAGAATAAAAAAGATTACGAACAGGATTATCAGAAAGATAAACTAAACTCTCAACAGAAATATTTCTACCTCTTGCTTACGTAGGTACTGTGAGAGCGATCTGCCCTCCAGAAGTTGATCATGTCCTCTGCCTTTGCCCTTGCCTTCTTGAGCAATCCTTAGCCATATGTCCTGCCTCGCCACACTGAATTCCTCTTCTTCTTTCTACAGTCCTTAATCAGATGTCCAAGTGTGTCACAAAAATTACACTTCCTCTTATCACGGGGTTTGTTATTCTTTCCACCCTTCTTATAATCCGTCTTCTTATTCTGCGATTCCTCCACTTTCTTGTTTAGAGGTTCTTCCATCTTCACCCCTTTCTTCTCGCCCTTGCTTTCCTCATGTAACAGTGCCATGTCCACCAGTCTCTCATAAGTCGCGCCCATAGGTATATGGGACATAGCTAGGCCGTGTAGTGGCTCATTTAACCCTTTAGCGAAACGGAGAGCCTTTTTATGTGGAGTGTTTACCAACTCCAGTCCGAATCTAGCCAACTGGTTGAACTTGTTGACGTAATCCTTAACCGATAGGCTTCCCTGTTTGAGTGCTAAGAACTTCTCCATCTGTAGACTTTGTTCAGCTTGCGAGAGGAACTTTATACCAAACCTCATTCTGAAGTCCTCCCAAGTCTCAACTGGTCTCTCAGCATTAGTAACTTCCTACCAGAAAGAGGCTTCATACTTAAGTAACAATACAGCCAGCTGTATCTTCCGCCTATCGTCCACTTTGAAGATAACAAACAAATCTTCTGTTTCCTTGAGCCAGTTTCTTGCTTCCACCAATGATTCAGTCCCATTAAAGTTCTTTCTTCCCATAGCTCGAAAGTCCCTACAAATCTTCGAGAAAGCATTCGGACGCGGAGGGGGAGGAGGAACGGAGTCCGTGGCTGGGGGAGGAGGAGGAGCAACATTTGCGGCTGGGGGATGAGGAGCGTCCTCTTGTCCTTCGGCGGGGGCCATAGCCTCTAAATACTGACAAAACCAGGCGGGTAATTGCACTCCCTCTGGAAGATTAAAATCCCTAAACATGCTGAAACGAAAAGAAAAAGACTCAAAACAAAGGATCGAAAGATAGTGCATATGGCTTTGGGGAATATGCCTTTAAAATAAAACAACACTTTTCTTGAAAATGCTTCTTTAAAACTTCTTTTTGAAAAATAGTTTTCAAAAACTTTTATCTGATCTGGTCACCATCGGCTCTGATACCAAGTGAAATACCCCACCTCCGTTAAGGTCACTCACAAAGGGAATGCATTAACTTTGGTGAAGCATTATAGGTAAAAGATACAGATAATTTACAAGACAAACATACAAACAGTGGAAAAACTGAAATCATTTCATAAGCAGCGTGGTTCAGTCAAAACATTACAACCATTGTCTCAAAACCCAATATCCAAATCATTACAATAAAACCTCTGTCTTGATTCAAAACTCCAAATACATAAAGAATCATAAAACAATAGTAAAGCAGCATAAATCCCCAATAAAAGTGTAACCACAGCCATAGCCCAAGAAAAGAGAATCCAAGCAATACATCTACTCTCTTCAACCTGGAAAAGGTCTGAACTAAGCTGAAGTATTCCCTCCATGTGGACCTGGGCGGGGAAACAGAATAAAAGAAGACGAAAGAAAACGGGTTAGACATAAAGCCCGGTAAGCCCAGTGATTTTTAGCATGTAAACAAGAAAAAGGATCATGACATGAATAAACCGAATATAAGACAATACCATGGTAACAAGATAACATAAGACAAGATAAGGTAAGATAAACTGAATATGCTATCGCACCCATTTCTATTTCTCTGCACCTACTAACAATTGTTTCAACTAGCCTCATGTGTTCATAATAAAATGATCCCTTTATCGATCGGCTTCTACTCGCATGTATTTATTACTTGTGTCATTCGGCCCCGCTTGTTTGTAGATACCTGTGTTGGTCCTAACATGGGGTGTATCAATCCCTATGATGGCGACCCGACACAATTCAAGATGCACAGTGTATAACTACTGATGCCCAGTGCCTGATTTTTCCACTTCGGAGTACGTGCACGCCCGTGCTCCGCCGGAACCTACACTGACGCACCACCTGCCGCTTTTTTGACCGCTTATAATCAGCCCAGTAATCGTGCCCACCCTGCTAGTTCAGGTTACCGTGATACATCTATGTGGTTACTGCTGAAATGGGTCCCCGTTGCTATGGTTTCCTAATCAACACGTTATAGCGGTTAAGTGTTCTCAATTTAACCTAACCTCACCTATTTGTTTAATTAACATGTTGCATTGGTTAAGTGTCGCCTATTCATATGCTACTTAACCTTACCATTCTTAACATGTCTGTTCATTGGCATTAATTAATTTATTAATGCACCAACCTCTCACATTAGAACTGATGTTTGCGGTTGCTGGATGTGCCGGGCGGTTCCGGGCAGACTTCTACTGCAAACTCATTCTAACCTTGGGTTTTGTGGCTTGATGCGCTAACCTCTCACATTAGACCTGTTGTTGCGGTTGCTGGATGTGCCGGGTGGTTCCGGGCAGTCTTACACCGCAACTCAATCTAACCTCGGGTTAGGCATGTTCATCTTTTATCCAGTTTACATATTTACCATTCATGTCCAAGTCTAGTGTTTTGTATGCCAATTATCCACAATTGTAGTTAATTCAAGTTATGTCCAATATACTTGTTATGTCCAAAATTACTCCAATAGGTTATACCCAATTCCCCGCGTTACAATCACACGTACAACAAGATTCAACAAGGTTTCCAAATTCCAAGTACTCATAAAATAAAACGGAAAGGGGAAAGAGAAGAAACACAAGAATTGACTTAAGGGAAAATAGGCATGTAATGGTGTACCAAACGCAAGAATCATGGTTCCAATAGGCATGTTGTACATTAACAACGAATATGAGAAAATTAAGGAAAATACATCATAGGTATACAGATTCGATAGGATTGAACACAAAGAAATTACTAATTTGATGTACAACATGACATGTTTAATTGCAACAGTCTCATAGGCTAGGTAATTTCCGATTTGACAAAAGAATAAGCATGAATCAGAATTGATTATCTTACAGTTAGGCATAGTTCTAGATTCGATTCATTACAGTCATGATTTCTATTATGTGTTCAAATTTGAATAATAATTGAACTTACAGTGATAGGATTAGAAAAAGAGAATTAGTCGACGTTGTAGAGATTCTAATCTTTCTTTGTTGATTGAAGCGGAAAACCTTTTCTTCAATTTAAAGCTCCCTAATTTGATTTCTAGTTTGGAGAAGAAGGAGCCTAGGCTATTTTAGAGATGGACAGCATGGAGGCACCATAGAATAGGGTTATGAGGTTAGAGTTTAAGTTTAGATATGTATTTATAGATGTGTTAGACAAACTATGGCCTTTAGATTTGCATAGGGGTCATCAGAGCCATCCAAACCGAAGAGACAAGTCACCCAGCCAACCACAGCGCGACACATAAGCCCTAATCCTTCAGAATTCGTCACCCAGATTTGGGAAGATAGTGGTCAACACCACTATAGAGGGGTCGACGCCCATGTCGGGTTGACACCCTCGGGGGGGATTTTTCCCGCTCATCTTTTATTGGATAATTTTCGAAATTTGAATTTGTTTTCTGATTTTTAATTATTATTTAATTTAATTCTGCTTTGAACTAAAATCTTCTAAGCTTCATAACTTCTTCATACGGAGTCTGATTTACGCAAACTCGGACTCTATTCCAACCATAATTCCGAGACGAACGCAATGGCGCTACCCATTTTACTTAATTCTTAATTTTAAAATTAAGTATTCTTTAATTCGTTATTATAATATTCATAGAAAATACGGGGTGTTACACTCCTTCCCTAGTTTATTTAGAAGTGCAGGTCAATAGCCGCTTCATCTAAGGAGCGTGGAATAAACAAGGTATTTCAAGCACGACTAGTTCCACGTTCGATGTTCGCCAGGATTTGCGATGAGGTAGCTTGCATGCCATAAGTACTTTGAAACTCATACTATGTCCCAAGTAATTGAGTTGCTTGCTTTGAACTAACTTGGAATTTTATGTGGTAGGTATTCTATTGATTTCAAGGAGAGGTGAGTGTTTGAAGCGAGTCATGTCATTAGGGAATGTCCTAAGCGCATATAGTGATGCCCAAACTTTGCTATCGGACTATCTCCTTCACCTGTTAAACTTACTAACCATGATTTCTCGACGGGCCGTAGGGATGGAGATGAAGGTGAAAAGGAAGTGTCGAAAGCTGAAGAAGGAGAAATTCCACCGAATTTGCAGGAAGAGGTGCCCCTTTCATGCTTCTGGATGTGCCACTAGTTAAGGATTAGACTGCAGAAGCTCGGGAGGATATAGGTGGCAACGACGATGATGAGGAGGAGTCCGCAGGATGGAATTGTTCACAATCCCACTCCCATTCTCTCTCCAGTAGAGGAAACGAGGTTGGGAGAGTCTTTTGAACCTAGTTCTCTAGCTACAACCTATGGGAGAACCACGTCGATGGAGACAGAGCATCAGTTTAAAGGGCTGGAAATGGTCCCGATAGAGACATCTTCTTTTGGGCTCAGAGACGTTAACGCCGTAAGACTTTTATTGAGCGTTGGGGAAGTTACCCCATCAAGCAAGCTGACTCCGGTCCGTGGGAGGAACACTTAGGATACGCACACTAACAAGAACTGCATAACACAACAGTTGGTTTACACATGTTGGGTGTTCGATTTTTATTTAATACTTGTTTCATATAGGATCCATGACTCGAGAAAGTGACAAATATCGAGATAGGGGATACTCTTGATGGTCGAAGGGAACATCATTGGTGATTTCTTTGAAGGAACACAGTTGCATACAAAGAAATGTACCCACGAGTCTTAAAGAAGCCTTCATCATCGAGATTATCATCGGCACTCGTCGGCTTTACCAACGAGCAATAAAACCAGCAGATGTTAGAAGAGGAGCATAGACTGTAGGCACTTAGCAGTTGGCATCATTTTTTCTACATCCTTATACCCCGTCCCTGCACCGGCGGCGACGGCTGTAGGCATGTATAGGCCTGACAAAGAATCAAGGAATAGTTGAAGGTATGTAAGGAGGCGGGGACCAACAATGTGAAACCGCCCATAACCCCTGCACTAAACAAGAGGAATAATGTGCAAAAAGTCGTGCCAGGCAGCTATGGACGATCATCAGGGTATGATAACACAAACAGAACTTGTCATAGAACTCACAGCGCAAGGATAAAATATAATAGAACATATACAACAGGCAGTAATAGTGGAGCATCATATAACAAACTTTTGTAATTTTCACAACATCCCGAAAGATCATCCATACGTCATAGGAAATATCAAAGTCTGTACATGAAGCCTCACTACAATCACTCATAGAGCAACACAAACAGCGGAAACAAAAATACTAAATAGTAATAAAACTGGTACGTAAGCCTCCAGCTTGCCTCCGAACGGCAACATTGTCCTCACTAAGCTATCACCTGTCACCTGCCACCTAGTATGCCCATCAACAACCGGATGAACAACCCAAGGTAATAAGAGGGAAACATAAAACCTTGAGTTAGACAACAGTCATAGTGAGTGATAAAAAAGTTAACAAACATCAACAATAAAGTATATGAGAGTAGGTAGATTAACAAACCAATCTACCAAACACCAGAGAAGAACCCAACCCAGCCTTCCTCACATTAGACAGTGATAGCCTTTACAATCCTTCAGACCAAAGGAACAAAAATTCATCCATGGCATTCAGGACAACCATTCAATCAGGGTAATCAAGAGCATTCCAACCATAGCACTCATGACATCCAAATTATATATCTCACATAAACCATCCTAATCGAACTCAACATCCCTTAGGCACAACCTTCAGAGGCCCTTAACTAATATCAGACAAGCACCCAAGAAACATCTCCCTTGACGTTGGACAATCTACATGAGACGGTGCAAACAGAATAACCAATCATTCATGACTGACTCTGGCTATCACCGCCAATCCTGCTTCGAAACTATCGTAGTTGTATGACAACCAACCTTGCCATATGTCAAGGGCAAATGCTAACCCTGGTACTAGTAGAATCTCTATACACCTTTCAACGATACATACCTAGGCCTTTCAACGATACCCAGGGTACTCGACCAGCAACCTTCCGGTCTTTTAGGGGCCCCTATTGTACCCCTGCTTTGAGCAAGCTAGAACCTATGACAACAATAACATCTCGGCCTTCGCATCTCTAATCATCCAACCCGACGACTTTTCATAGCTCAAGCAACCTTCTCGAGCAACCATTATCCATCAACTCACAACCTTTGAGTTGTATCCCAAGAAACCTTCTCGAGCAACTTCACCCACGATCTCACCCGCTTGAGCTGTCTTCACATTTGTTGCATCACAACGAACACATCACAACACTTAGACATTCTCACTTGAACTCCTTTCGAGGCCACATTCATCTCTCAAAAGAACCGACCGGCCCATCGGAGTCCGACCGATCCATTTGAGCCTGACTGATCCATTCTTGCAACCGACCGATCCATATCCTTGGGTCCCGATCTGACCGACCACCACGAGCCCGACCCGGTCGACCTCCACGAGCCCGACCCGGCTGACCGCCACGAGCCCGACCCGACCGACCGCCACGAGCCCGACCGACCACCACGAGCCCGACCCGACTGACCACCACAGTCCCGACCCGACCGACCACCACTTCTTGCTCGACCCGGCCACAACAAGCCTGACCGACCGTTGACCACGAGCCCGACCTGACCTCCACAACGAGCCCAACATGACCGACCACCACGAGCCCGACCCGACCTCCACCAAGAGCCTAACCCGGCCGACCAACACAAGCCCGACCCGAACGATCCCCTCATGCCACTCCGACCAACCACTTCTTGCTCGACCCGACCAGGAGGCTGCTCGACCGACCCCATCTTCTGTACTACGCGGTACTGCTTTGTACTACCCCTTGTACTGCATGCTCAACCCGTGGCCTATACTAGTCCAATTTATCACCAATTTCAACCAAAAGTTCGTCAAACGAAAAGATCGACGAAATCTACTCAACCAATTCACCCAATTCAACCACAAACATGGTATGGAATCACTAACAACTTAAATACGACAATTTTCACCAAAATTATGCAAACTTTACCAAACTCATGATAAATGAACATATGAACTAAATTATGGATCTAACTTGCATAAACATATGAAAATATATTAAAATTACCAGTTTAAAATTGCTAAATTAGATCCAATGGCGATTCATGTGAAAATAGACTTACCATGATATAGATCTATGAGAAAACACTCGGAAATAATGAAAAACGAGATCAAATACTCATATACCTAATTGAATCCGTATGAAAGATGCATATCACTCACTAATTCTCCAAAACAACACAAAAACACTTAGACCTAAATCCAAACAACGAAGAATTTTCTCTAAACTCTTCGATTCGATGAACTCTCCCTTAGAATGGCGTAGATCTAGCTTCAAACGATGTAGAGCTTTAATTTTCTAAGCTTTAATGGTGGAAAGATGTCAATATTTTACTTTAACAAGAAACATAATCAAGCACAGAATGACCATTCTGTTTTAGCTCTACGAACTTCTTGAACAAAGTTGACATCTGAGCAGTGGAGATAAATTTTACTTTAAACTTAGCCTGGAATTGCTCCCATGAAATCTCCACTTACGGAGCCTCAAGTGCAACAGAATTTCACCACTCCGTGGCCCTGCCATGCAATTTCTTGACACAAGCTTTCTCTTAGTTACGTCATCCAACCCCAAATCTCCAAAGATACGGATATAAGAATCCATCCATCTCTGAACCTCTTCGGACAATTCCGTTCCTTTGGATGGCTTTCCCCCTAGAGATGTATAATCTTTTCACACCTTTGCAAAATCCACTACTCTAGGAACTTTCACTCCTACATCTACCATGGTTGCCACTGGAGTGGGTACCCTTCGCATGAATGCTTCCATCATGGCCTCAAACATGGCTGGGTAGTCTGGTATATCGCAAATTCCCCCTCCAGGCACAGCCCCCTTCCTAGCAGTATGTCTTGAAGCACGTCGACTCATTCTAAATCTGCAAATTAGAATGATTAGCCGCTTGCAAGAAAAGCTTCTAAAGAAGTACAAACGCTACTATACTATGTAGTATCATATAGGATACATCCATCTGAAATCTACAAATATGTCTCTCATACGTGATTACATCTTCGAACTTTGGCTAAAATCGTTAACCAGAGCTCTGATACCAAATGTAACGACCACCCATAACCCCAGCATTAAACAAGAGGAATAATGCGCTGAAAGTCATACCAGGTAGCTATGGACGATCATCAATGTATGATAATACAAACCAAACCTATCGTAGAACTCACAATGCAAGGATAAAATATTATAGAACATATACAATAGGCAGAAATAGTGGAGCATCATATAACAAACTTTTGAAACTTTCACAACATCCCAAAAGATCATCCATACATCACAGGAAATATCAAAGTCCATACATGAAGCCTCGTTACGATCACTTATAGAGCAACACAAACAGTGGAAACAAAAATACTAGAGAGTAATAAAACCGGTACGTATGCCTCCAGCTTGGCTCTGAACTCTAACATTGTCCTCACTAAGCTATCATATGCCACCTAGTCTTCCCATCCACAACTAGATGAATAGCCCAAGGTAATAAGAGGGAAATATAAAACCTTGAGTTAGACAATAGTCTTAGTGAGCAATAAAACAACAAACAAACATCAATAATAAAGTATACGAGAGTAGGTAGATTAACAAACCAATCTACCAAACACCAGAGAAGAACCAAACCTAGCCTTCGCCACATCCGACAGTGATAGCCTTTACAAGCCATCAGACCAAAGGAACAACAATTCATCCATGGCATTCAGGACAACCATTCAATCAGGGTAATCAAAAGCAATCCAACCATAGCACTCATGACATCCAAATTATATATCTTACGTAAACCATCCTAATTGAACTCAACATCCCTCAGGCATAAGATCTAGAGGCTTAAACCAATATCAAACAAGCACCCAAGAAACATCTTCCTCGACGTTGGACAATCTCCATGAGATGGTGCAAACAGAACAATCAATCATCCATGACTGACTCTGGCTATCACCGCCAATTTTGCTTCGAAACTATTGTTAATTATATGACGGCCAACCTTACCATATGTCAAGGGAAAATGGTAACCCAGGTTATAGCAGAATCTCCATACGCCTTTCAACGATACATACCTAGGCCTTTCAAAGACACCGAGAGTACTCAACCAGAAACCTTCCAGTCTTTTAGGTGCCCCTATTGTACCCCTACTTTGACCCCGCTAGAACTTATGACAACAATAACCTCTCGGCCTTTGCATCTCTAGTCATCCAACCCGACGAATTTTCATAGCTCAAGCATCCTTCTCGAGCAACCATTATCCGTCAACTCATAACCTTTGAGTTGTAGCCCAAGCCGCCTTCTCGAGCAACTTCACCCTCGAACTCACCTCCTTGAGTCGTCTTCACATTCGTTGCATTATGACGAACAACGAACACAACACTTCGACATTCTTACTTGAACTCCTGTCGAGGCCACATTAATCTCTCAAAAGAACCAACCGACCCATCGGAGTCCGATCGATCCATTTAATCCCGACCGATCCACATCCTTGGGTCCTGACTTGACCTACTTCCACGAGTCCGACCCGGCCGACCTCTACGAGCCCGACCCGACCAACCACCACGAGACCGACCGACCGACCACCACAAGCATGACCGACCGACCACCACGAGCCTGACCCGATCGACCACCATTTCATGCTCGACCCGACCACCACAAGCCTGACCGACCAACCACCATGAGCTCGACCCGACCTCCACCAAGAGCTCTACCCGACCGACCACCACGAGCCTGACCCGACTGACCTCCACAAGCCCGACCCGGCCGAACCCCTCATGCCACTTCACCGACCACTTCCCGCTCGACCCTACCAAGAGGCCGCTCGACCGACCTCATCTTCTATACTACAAGGTACTGCTTTGTACTACCCCTTGTACTACACACTCGACCCATCGCCTTTACTAGTCCAATTTATCACCAATTTCAACCAAAAGTTCGTCAAATGAAAAGATCGACGAAATCTACTCAACCAATTCAACCACAAACATGGTATGGAATCACTAACAACTTGAATAAGACGATCTTCACCAAAATTATGCAAACTTTACCAAAATCATGATAAGTGAACATATGAACTAAATTATGTATCTAGTTTGCATAAACATATGAAAATATATGAAAATTGCTGGTTTAAAATTGGTAAATTAGATCCTATGGCGATTCATACGAAAATAGACTTACCATGATATATATCTATGAGAAAACACTTGAAAATGATGGAAAATGAGATCAAATACTCATGTACTTGATTGAATCCGTGTGAGAGATCCATATCACTCACCAATTCACCAAAACAACCCAAAAACACTTAGATCTAGATCCGAACAGTGAAGAATTTGCTCTAAACTCTTCGATTCGATGAACTCTCCCTTGGAATGGCGTAGATCTAGCTTCAAACAACGTAGATCTTTGATTCTCTAAGCTTTAATGGTGGAAAGATGTAGGAAATGGAGAAACGAGGGAATTCTATCTCTTCCAAATGAGAGAACGGAGAAAGTAAACTATTCTCCATGCCTCCTACCCCCTATTTTTAGCCTCCACTAGCCCACTAACGGGCCTTCCCAAATCAGCCCATTATGGCTAACAAAACAAGAACAACCAACTGTAAAACCTTAAAACAGCGATTCCTCCCAAGCGCTAAACCAAATTTTTAAGGTGACCACTCTACGGAAAGGGAAACATCATTTCCTTTCCAATGGCACAGGTCTCAACACCTGATTTGATCTGAGTCAAAAGTAATGCCCTGTACAAGACTAACTGGGGCAAAATGGTCACAAACAAAATTGTTAAAAATTATGGACTTGTCTCACATCTGCATAAACAACATATTAAAATATGAGAATAATCCAAGCCTCAACAAATAAAATAAAAATATTTTACGATCCTCGAATACGTAAAATGCAGGTTGTTACAAAAAATACCTGATATGTCGGAGATCTCTGAGCTAAGTAATGCAAAGAAGAAAGACATCTTGTGGAAGTCGTTATCATGCTCCTATTTCGAAGAGTTGTTGTGGGGTCTTAAATAAAGGGCTAGACCCTCATTCTTTTCTTAAATCTCTGGAGGCAGCAACGAAGATCTGTCATTTTCATTTCTATATTCTCTCCCAAGCTTTCTTTCATAAAACAGATTTCATGCCAAATAGCACGAATTAGAGAGAACGAAACCAGATTTAATATAAAAGATGGATTTTGCACGTTTATTAAATTTCTTAGGTATCGAATCCTATTTTCTTTCGCTATTACAATTATTTATCTAGATCTATGACTTTAATATGTATATCTCCTCGTTTTATACATATTATATAGACCCGGAAGGAGCCGTAAATGAATCCTAAAAGCAGCAATTACAATCTAAGAATTGAGAAAGTTTTTCAGGTGAGTGGTAAATCTGTATATTTTTATAATATCATATCTCTTTTGTTGGTATAATTTAAATTTATATGCCTTCGTTTTATAATCGAAATTGAAGGCTTTTTAATAAAATATCCAAATCTAATATTTTAATTAATTTTTGCACCAAGATTTTGAAACCAGTCGTTAAAAGATATTAAAATTATTGTTGCAATTGTGTTCTAAATTAGTAAAAGTAGGTGTAAAAATTTGTATTTGTGTAAATTTCCCTATTAGTTCAAATCTATCTGTGTTTTGTTTTGTTTAAGGATATTTGTAACACTCTGTATTTAAATATATGTATCTAATTGGTTATTGGTAAATATCGATGCTATTTGATTTTAGAATTTAGCCCCGAGGCAGGTAACGTTGTGTTCGATGCAATTTTTTGATTCATTTTCATATACGACTTGTCCCAATTGGAGCTGGTATATGGAAGTTATTAACAAACAAAAGTTTATAAAGTTATACACGAATATATACGTAGAAGTTTGAAACTGAAACGTTAAACGTACCTTATAACGAGAAGAAATTAATTGACACAAGAATATTTGGTAAGGAAAAAAATGTTGCACATAACGTTATACGAAAATTTATTTAAGGAGAAATCAATGTACGTAACCTAGAAAGTGGGTGACCCAGACCACAAGTGGGTTGATCCACCTTAGAACCGGGTCGACCCACCTAGAGCTTGGGTTGACCCAATGCTAGAAAAAGTGATGTTGATTTATCAACATAAACGGCTCGAATTTTATTATATTCGATCCAATGAACGAGAATTTTCTGTGCACCTATAAATAGACTAGCGGAGCCTAGCCTCCAACACATATTTTCTGAGACGCCAAGGCTCTGCCATTTTCTTACTTCTCCATATCTTTCATAAATAGGAATATATTAGTTATAGGAATTCTGATTAAAGATTTGAAGACAAATAATATAGATTTGCATTATAGGTGCTCAGGTTTCTCGTATGCATGAGGTAAATTATATGAATCTGAATTATTAAGATTCCTTTCATTCTTTTAGCATCTGATTTGTAAATCCATGTTTATTTTAATAATAAATTCAATTAGGAAGACCACGGGTGGTAGATCTGAATCAGATTCAAGAATTGGAAAGTAGTCAGGAGAGTGGATTTCAATTATATTTTTCTCTAATGATATATTATATCATTTTATTCCTGTTGAAATGTATGATTTGTTCTTCGTCTTCCTCTTCCCTTTTTCCATGTCAAAACATATCGTTAATGCTAAATTTCAATTAAGTGTCAATTGATGGAATTATGACTGTAAGATAACTTTATGGAATTGTGGCTATGTGCAAACTTAACTGAAATATTTATTAAATGCAAATTAAATAAATTGCAATTATGCGTAAAATAAGAAAATTATAGTTAGGAACAAGTTAATTAAATCGTAGTTATGTGCAAATTTATGGTGATTTGTAATAAAATGAGGAAAATAAGATAGAAAGGGAATCAATGTACATCAAATTTACTAAGAAGTTAGTAGTATCCTAGATTGATTGGTTAGTAAAATAAATAGGATATATTTTCATAGCTTGGTTCTTAAGAAAAGTAGAAAACATAATTGCAAGACGTAAAACAGATGAAAATATGTAATGGTATGGAATAAGAAATATGTCATATTGCGCATTGTTAAATAGCCTAAAATAATTGAAAAACAAATGTCTTGCAATTACGAGTTTCCTTTGCCGTAATCATCATAAACTATGAAAATCGATTTTTGTATTAATTTTAATAACCAATCAATCAGGAATAAAATCTGACTTCCTGAAGGATAAGTTGTTAAGATGGAAACAAAAAAGGGGAAATAAAGAAACCATGAAGTAAGAAGCTTATTATAAATTGATTTAAAACTACGGAAAATAAGTTAAATAAGCACGACTCACGATTATAGTTGGGACAATATCATAACATGGGGTTATAATTAAATGGAAGAAAATAGAGCAGGCTTATAATTGAGGAATTTAGTCCAAGGAATATAGTAATAAGGGGCTGTTAAGAAATAAATATAATATGGAATAAACAATCTAATATTTTACTTTAACAAACATGGAATTGAAGAATATACATAGTGTCTAATAAGGTAATAATGAGACACGCTTGGGTCCATCCGTACGTATTTGGGATGAAGAGCTTAGTAGTGCATATCATCCTGCGCACTTGGATACACGAGGGAAGCATGTCCAGCTTATTCGACGTTACTTGAGGGAAGTGCGGGACTTCAACGGGACATGAGAATACTTCGTGATGGCCCTTTGTAGTACATTTATGAAGTTGTACCCACCGAGGAATGGTCATTACGGTTCCATCTAGTGAGTATGCCTTGGCTACATCTTGGATGATAGACCCTAAAGACTGATTGGGATGATCTTAGGATGACTCTGTGGCTTCCACAAGGAGGAAGGCTTCGTGGACAGGACCCAACAAAGATAGTAGGTCGTCGGATACCTGTCATCGTCAGTCGGAGCGCGTGCGGGAAAGACTAGAGCTAAGCCAATAGGCCAATGATCTTCATTATCGGGTCATTGGAAGAGGGACCACATGTTTGTTTAGATTGGATGGTAGGGCAGTCATTTAGCTCTTCTGAATAGTCTTTCATTAGATTGGGGGTAGGCTGGAATAGGGCCTTGGAGAACCACCAAAGGGCAGACCTGAAAAATTGGATATTTGTATTGTATGCCTAACGAGGTTGTCTTTTACAAGTATGTGCAAATCCCCCGACTGAGTTTTGTGGAGAAACTCAATGATTGGAGCGCATTTATGGCACATCGATGGAGGCTTATTCGCTTTTGCGGCACAGCCTAGTATGCTTTCATGGCATACGTTAGAGACTTGGTATGCCTTAGTAACATAGTCTAGTACACTTTCGTAGCTTGGAGATGGAGGTCCAGTACGTATTTTGTAATATGAAGATGGGGACCACTCGAGGAGGGTATTGTGGGAAGTACCTCAATATTTGGTATATAGCTACATATATATATATATATATATATATTATTTATTAGGATAATCTACTGGAGACTAGATGGATACGATTCATGTGGAGAAATCAAAAGTGTATTGTGAAATAAACTCGAACAATTCAATAAATATAAACCAGTGATACAATGACATATATAGTGTTAGTTGTAGGAAGTATAATTTATCCACTCACTAGAATTTTTGTTCTGACCCCCTCCGCATAACAAACCCGCAGGTTAGACAGGTGGTTAGATTCTGCATCTTAGAGACACTGGTTAAATAGTGTCATTGTATTGGTGAGTATTTACTTACTATTATATTTTATTCCTTCTGCTGTGAGATTTCTATTATGGGCTCTAATATATTTATCTTTGACATCCTATAGGATACCAGATAAATCAACTCGAGCTTCAATAGATTTGGAATTTTGAAAAAAAAGGTCTACTGAAATTGGAGTTGTTACAATATTTGTCTAATTTTTATAAATTACCCAAATTGTCTTTTTTCACAATGAGACCATGTTTAAAAGCATGGGGAATATGCATATAATATAAGGGTGAGATGCATAAATTTACTTATTTTTCATAGTTTATACTATCTATTCCAAATAAATGAGTACCCATACCTTGTAATTTTAAATATGTCAATATTTTATTCTTTTTATTGTTTGGGGAGTTTGTGAAAATGATAGCAAATAAACTTTTAATGGAATATGAATTTCATCAAAATAGAATGTTGGATGACTGTTCTAGTAAATAGCATGGACTAGAACGTTTAATTAGATTTAGGAAAGTAGTATATACGTAATTGTTACGATAAAATTAATTTATACTTTATCCATCCAAATCATACATAATTAACGCTAATTATTATTATTGTTGCTAAGTAAATATTCAAGTTCATTTTGAATTTGAAATGTTATCCATCAATTATAGGTATATATTAGTGTACCTATAATAAATGGAGAATTAACAATTGTAACCTTGGGGTTTATGAGTATTAAATGTGACAATTAGAAATCAAAATAAAAAAGGGTTACAGTCAGAGTAAATAAGAATCAAATATTGTAACTCGAATTTAATGACAATTAGAAATCAAAATAAAAAAGGGTTACAGTCAGAGTAAATAAGAATCAAATATTGTAACTCGAATTTAACGATAATTAATATAATAAATTGAGATATATTTAAGAAGTTATAGTTAATCGGAATTAATAGAAATTAATGAGACCAATTCTAATAGCATTGATTGAAATGTCTATTGCAATAGGAAAAGTGACCGTTATGGTTGTTAATGGCACAGAGCAGGTATGGTAAATAAATTTTAATTGGGGATTTTTGGGTAGAATTACCATAATGAAACTAAGTACAATAAATCATCTTATATTTAAAGAACTTATCCTATGACAATCAATCATATCTAATACAATGTTTAAATCTCTAAATAATATATCTAAACTAGATATAGAAATTAGACTTGGTTGGTTGATGATACGAGGTCGGTTGGGATATCTGAAAAAAGTATGCCCTTTTCATCCATCGGATGTACGTATAACTGATGCAAGATATCAATGGCCATAGAAATATGTGGCAATCATTACATCGTGGCGATGAATGTTCCTAATGGTTTATTCAAGCACTGAGGAACTAAGTGTTTGTACGGTCTGCCTCATTTTCCAAAAAAAGTAACCTAAACAAAACTCAGTGCCATAACCAGCTTTAAGTTTAAGGTATTAAGTAGATGAATCTGGCTCTTAATGGGTATTAAGTTATTGGACTCGCCCATTTCCTTAGGATTTCGGGATTGGCCGTTTCCAAAGAATTTATTCTAAGGTGTACCGGTAGTAATACGTCCTTCCCCTTTCCTTAGAATCCTGAGGGGTTCGTGCAGTAATCACAGGCTTCATACTTAATTGATATTAAGAAATTAAAGGACTCTCCTTTTCCCAACTGAAATATTAAATAGCTAGTTGGATACGAATTAGATGATCTTTGAATGGGTCCTTTTCCTTTAAGCATTAAGCGGTTGGGTTAGTGTCCGCCTTGTTATAAGGTACTAAATGACCATTATGGAGGTACCAAAGGTTTGCCTATCCTATGGGAAGTTTTAAGTTGCTTGGAGATTTCCCAATAATGTCAGTTGGATAGTAACATAGGTGTAATACCCCTAATTTTAGACAACATATTCATGAATTTAATTGGTTAAGTTAAATAGAAATAATGTTGAAGGAGGAAATGAAATCTTTGTTTAATGAATTAACTAGTAAGATGGCCTTAGAAACAAACGAACTAATGCATAAGGAAGGGGCATATGATTATATCCTACCACATTTTGTTCGCTTTCATTCACTCTAAAAATTCAAAGAAAACGAGCGTGACCATCAATTAAAGTTAGGAAGAAAAAAAAAGAGAAAACGCTAGGATTTAAAGCTTTGAAACTTCATCAACAAATCTTGCGACCTAGACTAATCATGATGAATTATACTCTTACCCCTGTGTTTCAATTATTGGGAAACTAGCCGAAAGTTATGTTTGTTTATGATGGCTTTTCATAATTGATGTGATGCTAATTGGTGGGAAAGCAATAGCTTTATTTGACATGTTTATTTGGTTTTCATATACATGAAAATGGTTAGGTTTTAGGATGAACCTATAGTTAGAAATCTCCGAATGCCATGGTTTTTGTTATGATGTTTGTTATATGATTTTGGAGATGGGTTTCGATTTCATAATTTTACATGGATGTTTGAATTACCCATGAATTTTTTAAGTTTGAATTGCTTATGGAAAGCTAAAATGTTGATTAAAATGATTAAAGTATTTGCATAAATATTTTATACATGGCTGGTACAAATGTACAATAAAAAGACTGTATAGGATCATTATATTAATTTATAAGCCAATGAGAATTCATCAAATATGGTGGAGTAAGTATAAAGTAGCACTTTTTAAGGAAATAAGCCAATATGTCTGTGTTTACTGTCAATGTCACTGTCTTTCCGGAAGCAATGTTTCGCATAAATCATCTTTCGATAGCGCTGAATACTTTGAATATCATACATATGTATGGTATATGCAGTATTTAGACATTCGCCTCTTACCTTTCGGAGGAGCTTTGGTACTGATACATATACATATATATATATATATACATATAAAGTTAACTACTTCACAAGAGGCTTTTGCTTCCACCGTTTCAGCAGGGACAAAAGGAGGTCTTTTATTAGAAAGAAAACTACTTTGAATAAGGACTCAACACCTACCAAGGTCTTTATAAATTTGTTTTATTAAACTTATTTCCTTAGACATGGCTAACAGGTTGAAGGGAAATCTTCTAATAAAGAATTCGAGGCTATGCCAAAATGGATGTCGGCATCGAAATGTAAACAAAGGGAACTTTATTTTGTGGTTGTGAAAAGGAGTTAGAGGTTTCCGCCTTATATCTTATCGTCATTGATTCGACGCCAATTCTTAGTTGATTGCTTGATTACACATATCTAGAAGGGGTATCTTTCGGGGGAATGGAAGGATGCCAAAATAGTTTGAAATGATTGATTTTTTATTTTGAAAACTTGGAAGGTGTTGCCTTATGGAGATAAGTAATGAATGGTGTCGGAGGGGTTTACCTTTTGGGGAAAAGACAATTTGCCTTATCGAGCCGAAGGGGGTCTCGTTTCAGAGATAAATGTCATTGAATTTAGTAGGACACCACTGAAAGTTGCATATGTTATTGGTGGGGAACGAAGGACGCGACATTTGCATTTATGTGAAAATTGGGTAAATCGATAGGTGAACTAAATTTGGGGAACAAGTTAAACATTTGGGGAACCATTGGGAGAACCAATTAAATAAAAGGATAGGCCTTCAATCCTTTATTTGTAGGGATTACCTTATTGAACATAAGAGGGGGATCAGAAGGAGGAATTTTATTGCTTTACGCAGTAGGGAAATTTTAATAAGAAACTGGCTTTATTTCTTCGCACAATACAAAAGTCAATTGAATAGAAAGTGATGGTTT
The DNA here is from genome assembly GCA_030737875.1 of Allium sativum. Classification (NCBI taxonomy): domain Eukaryota; kingdom Viridiplantae; phylum Streptophyta; class Magnoliopsida; order Asparagales; family Amaryllidaceae; genus Allium; species Allium sativum. The sequence goes on along the minus strand of CM060922.1, from coordinate 846,802,451 downwards.
TGTTTCCTAGCAAGGGGTTACCTTGAGTTATGCACTTTGGATACCAAAGGAAAAGTTCCATTGCTTCATGCAGTATGGGAGGTATTTCGTTGCTAGCGGGGGATTACCTTGCGAAACATGAAAAGGGTACCAAACTAAAAAATGAAATTAATGGGAAATAACTAAAAACTATTAGGATGAAAAATCTAGAATATTGGGGATGGAGAATCCATTGTGTGTTGCATATTTCACATTTATAAAGTCACTTATGTTAGTGTGGTTTGATACGAATCACTGAAGTGCAAATGTTCCGAGGAATTTTCCGGAGGTAGCTTGATGATAGCGAGGGAAATTTGTTCCTCATTGCGGTATGGTCCCTCTAAGTATCTATGTATCAGGTAGAAAGGATTATTATTCACGCCCGTCTATTGACTAACTTTAGGGTTTTGCTTTCCCCTTTAACTCTCAGGTGCTCATTGGAGTAGGTCGAGGATTATGGTTTTCGGGTGCTTCTTTGAATAAGCTTCCGGAGGCGAGCATGAGGATTTAGGAGCATCGTTGCTTTTTTTGGTTTTATGTGTGTATTGGAAATGTTATTATTGCCTATATTTAAACTTAATCAACTGAGGGGGGCATTGTCGTATGTTGCTCCCAAAGTATATTTTGTTATAATTTATATTTTCTTTAAACGAGATATATGAAAGGGTTGTATGAATGAGATGACGTCATTGAATGTTTTATAAAGTATTTCATACTCCCATGTTTACTAATGTTGTGGTTTATTAACATCTGGTTTTCTATCATTGAAAGCTAAAACCAAAGATGATTGCGACATCTGTAGAGTTGTGTTTTCTATCTTGGATAACGGGTGTTACAAATTTAGTACAGAGCAAAGGTTTATGAAAATTTAAAATAATGTTTTCTCCACAAGGATATTTAAAATAAAACCCAAAGATAAGATAAATTTAAGGGTTGGAATAAGGAGACTATTATGTGTTTGTATTATATAAGTACGCATATACCCTTTTGTCTTATTGTAACATCTTTGATTTTAGCAAGACATTATTCGATAATTTAGTTATGTGATCAAATTGGAATAATGTGACAGATGAGGTAATTGGATTTGCGTTTAATAAATTAGTTAGAAGGCTAGACATTATAACTAAATAAACCAAATAAATTGTACATAAGAAAAGAAGACATGAGGAGGGCAAATTTGACTTTCAACCCATGAATCTGTATGTATTATGTTCTCCAGTATTTCGTTCATAATCCTCATTTTATAACCTAAATGAACGCTAAAAAGGGAACTGAAGAAAGGTCTTCCATTGAAAGTAAGGAGAAAAAGAAGAAGATAAAGCTATAAAAACTTAGAGCTTGGAATATTTCATCAACAAATCTCATCATGTTTATCTAATCAAGATAAATAATATACTTTACCCTTATGGTTTCGATTAACTTTGAATAATCCTAAAATGTGTTGGTAATTTATGTTTGATTTCGTATTGTTCTTGATGTTACATGTTGTCATGAATTACTTATGTTTAGTTTTGTGATAATTAGTTTTGTGTGTTATTGTCATATATGAAAGGAATAAGTTATAGGGTGAAACCGTTAAAGATATCCAGATAAAATGAAACTTTTGTATGATGAGTGTTGTATGAATAAGAAGATGGGTTTGGGATTTGATGAATTGTTGTGATGGTATTTTTTTATGAATTTCCTAAGGGTTCATGCTTTAGGAAAAAATATACTATAATTCTATATTAGCGTATAAGATCATACGTCCAACTATTTTATATTTTATGTAGTACAAAATACTAGAAATTTGTGTATACTTTATTCTAAATGCTTTTCGTAAACCAGTGAAATTTCGACAAATACTGCGAAGTTGGTCAAAAGATATGATTTATAAAACATAAATCAGTTTTGCCTATTATTACTGTCAGTGCCATTTCAAGATCCGGAAGCACATGCAATAACGATTGGAACCACTCTTCAGTAGCACTGGATGCTTCAAATACCACAAGTATGGTATACAAAGCATTCAGGGATTTAACCTCTTACCTTTTGGATGCATGACTTGATCCTGATACTTATAAATATTTTAACTTTGAAAGATAGCCACTTCACATAAGCTTTCGCCTTGACTCTTTCAAATAGGCTGAAGGGTTGTTTTCTATAAAAGAAATATTCTATATAATGAAATTTTAAAATAGTGACTCCGAATGGAATAGGGGCTTTATGCCTCCAAATCTATTGGTGGAACCGGAAAGGGCTTCCTGTTGAAGCCTATGCTTTTGAAAGCTTTAAATCCTTGAAACGTTTGCCTATGAAAAGATGCCTTTGCAAAACCATTTTCCGAAAATCACTCCCTTAAGCACTGAAGGGGCCATTAAGAAATTTTTTCTACACTAAATGTTTTGAAGCTTCGCCTCTGTGACTGTCGGCGTCGGTGATGGCAACAAGGAAACTTTTATCTAATTTTTTTCTAAATGAATGAGTGGAGGATCTACCTCTTTTGGTTGTCTTCATTTCAGGGCAACAAGCATTATTGTTGCTAAGAAGCTAAGTCAAAAGGGCTACCCTTTCGGAATAGCTTGATCATGGGCTTCGATATCATTGCGTGAGTCAAAGTAGATTGGAGACGACACAAGTGGCTTATCCATTGTGATGTATGTAGGCTATGCCCAGAATTCCTTGAAATGTTATGTATTTGGTTGTTTTAACTACTGAATATTGGAAACGTGTGATGGAACAACGAGCGGATCCTATGGGTGGGAATTGAAACTCATCAATAAAAATGTAATTAATGATGTTATCTAGATTCGTTGCTGCATGCAGTATGGAGTAATTACGAAAGAGACTTCGGTTTTGTGTTAGTGGGAAGGAAATCTGCGAAGCTCTAGAGGGGACTGAAGGGGATGTTGGTCCAGTGTAAGTGGAATAGGATACCACGAAGAACTGGAATGGAATCAACAATAGAGTGAGGTTATGTCTCCATTGCTTATAAAAGCAATCCTCGCGAAAGCACAGAAAAGAAGTAACATTAGGGAGGGGATCCATTGTGTATTGCATGATAAATATTATGATTGTTGTTGTTATATGTTGTATGTGTTATGACAAATTAACTAACCATTTGAAGTACAGGGTGCAAGGTAAGTATGATTTCGTAAAATGATACTAACTAGAGGAAAACCCATTCAGCTATACGGCGTTGTCTCGTTAGATATCGTTTATGTCGGGTATATAAGTTATTATTCATACCAGTCCTTTCGACTAACTCGTAGTTTATGTTTTCCCCCTAAACCCTCGAGTACGTAAGTGAGTAAACCGAGGGTTAGGTTCTTTGAGGTATCACCTATGAATAAGCTTTTAAATGCAAGCAGAATACAATAATGGTTTAGATGTTTTGTTGTGTTATGTTTTGCTCAATCTGTTGTATGACTGATGGATGTTTTAACATGTTTTATGAATGCCATTATACATACTTTGATCATCCAAGGGTGCATCTTCGTATGTGGCACTCTGTATTTAATTTGTAATGAACTATACCTCTTCTGAACAGGTTATATGCGAAGAGTTATATGAACGAATTATTATTATAAACGAAATTTTTGTGAAATTTTTTGTACTTTCATATTATCTGATGTTGGGATTGAATAACATTCTATTTTCTATTTCCAAAAGTTGAAATTATATATGACTGTAGCATTTGTAGCATTTAGCTTCTGGCCTTAGAGTATAGGGTGTTAGAATTTGGTATCAGAGCATAGTTTTATGTAAATTTAAATAACCTTTTTTCTACATGGATTTTCAAACTAAAACCCAAAGAAAAGAGAAGAGTACAAAGGATTAGGATAACGATACTATGATGTATTTGTATTTTATTATATACCTATGTATAAACCCCACAGTCTTAAGGTCACCCTTTGGTATCTTACTAAAGTTTTTTATAGAAAGAAAGTAATATATGGAGAGGAGTGCAAGGGTTTATATTAGCGGAGGGAGCACCAAGTCAAACAGTAATGCTCAACCTGATGCAAGCGGAGGTTAGGGGCCGATGGGCAAATGAAAACCAAGATGCCTCTACTCCATCAGTAGATTTGGAGAATTCGTTCTAGGATTTCGTTCAGATGTTACAAGTTAGAGTCATTGCAGGTCCTAGAAGAATTAATATTAAAGCGTAGGTTGGAATCATCTATGAGAAACTTAGCAAGGATTATGTTATCTTGGGAGGAAGACCATCCCTTGGAATGGAAGATGTTGCTGTTATGGATACCTGGTTGCTACATTGTGAAAGAATCATTAGAGACTTGGGATTAATAGATGAATAGAAGAGGATGTTGGCTTTAAGACAGCAGCAAGACAACGCTTTACATTGGTGGAATGGAGTTACAGTAAGGATACCAGAGGAAGGATCACTTAGGAAGATTTTCGAAGGATGCAAAGGGCCAAATTCAATTCATAGGTTGCTCAGTCCTCAATTGTGACGCCCCGCACCAACCGACATTTACTCCAAAAGTGCGCGGTACACATGTCTCACAGTGCATGGAACAAAATATAATAACAACATACTTGACATAAAACAGGTGAGACAGTGTATAAGCTGAAACAAACTATCATAGCAGCGGAAAATCCAAATACAGCTTATGTTCCACAACATCATTATTACAACTTTTAAAACTGTCTCTAAAAGCAAGATAAGAAAGGTACACTACTAATGCCCAAGTAGTGACCACCAACGACACAGGGGGAATATTTAGTCATACGTGGAAGCCTCCTGCTCCCCTTCGGATCAGCTACTCGTGCATCACCAGCTAACCTGTCTCTAGTCTGCTCGTTTAGGAGCACCCAGAGTAATAAGAAGAGACATAAAACTCTGGGTCAGACAAAAGTCTGGTATGAGCGATAAGCTGCTAAACAGAACAATAACAGGTATACTAAACCATACCTGAACCTGGAACCAAAGAGTTAGCACTACATACTGTACAACACTCTAAGGTGCCACTAACATATGGTGTATAAGCATATGGGGGTGGGGTGTGCATGTCATAGTGATGGCAAACAATCAAGCATAGCAACCATCCTCACATCTCTCACTCAGTGCGTAAAGCATACGATATCCACCACTTCAATCACCCAATACTTTGCTATGATCACTCTGCCCCAATGACGTCACAACGGCTTCACTGCATTGATCCATAGCCACTAATCCTTCGCTATGTCCACTTTGCCCTATGGAGTCGTACACACCCCACTGCACTGGCTCATAGCCTTACTAATCCTTTACTATGTCCACTCTGCCCCCATGGAGTCACAATGGTTCCACTGCACTGTCTCATAGTCTTACTACGATCACTTTGCCCCTCGAGTCACGGTGACTCTACTGCATTGATACGTAGCCCATCATTCCTTTTCAGTGGTGAATCGAAGTTATGAACGTCGACAACTCCTTAGCACACGCCCCGCAGCAAAGCCCAATCATGAAGTGAACTCATTGGTTCCCAACTGGATCCTGAGCTCTAACTTCCATTTGCACTACCTTTGCATCTCGGGTTATTGGTCATCACCGGATCGGTTCGGATCTCCTCACAGCCATCGGTTCAGTTCGGCCTTCAGTATCCCCCACTGGATCGATTCGTGCCAAGCTTCTTCGGATCAGATCGGAGGGTGCCATAGGGTTCGGGTTGTGCTCCATGTTCCAGCTCGTGGTGTTCGGATCGTCAACACCCCCAGCGGGTCGGGTCGGGGTCTCCAAGTCCAGTCGTAGTACATCGGTTCGGATCGGGGCACTATGGCGGATCGGGTCGGAGAACTCCAGGCGGATCGGTCCGGTCATGATCTCCTCCAAGTTTCCAGTCAGCTCGTGGCATGCAGGCTCGGTTCGGATGCAAGGGGGGAGGATCGTGGATGGGCCACACGAACGGTTCGGTTCGGACCTCCCTATCCGATCTGGTCCGGTCCCTGTCCATTTCCTGCATTTTGTCCAGCGAGTTGTTTACACCATTCGACGATGTTTTCGACCATTCTATCTATTCTAATCAATCACAAAGCATATCATACAGTCATAGCAACAAGTAGAAGTGACCTCAAACACCAAAAACATCAATATGGTAGGTTAAAATGGATCAAACATAGCCAAAACCCCATATTTTCCCTTAAGCATGTTTAAGCAAAACTAGTGACATGATTAGTAAAACTTAACCAAATCAAACCCAATTTCTAACAGAGGTATAAAACATCATTTAAGAATTTATAAGTATTTTTCCAGATTTTATTTACGTTTAAAAACGCTAATTAACACTAATCAACACTAATTAGCCATAATTAGTGTAAAAGCAAGCTAATCACTCACCTTAGCCACAAATAAACCTTAGATCTGAAATAAATCTCTGTTTGGGTGCGAATAACAATGCTAAACAGCAGCTCTAATCTTGATTTGGTGAAGATCTCCCTTGATTTGATGTTGCTAAGCTTAATCCTTGATTAGAAAATGATTTGGAGGTGATTTAGAGGTTGGAGGCCATTTTTAGGGTTTCTAAGAGGTAAGTGGAGGCTAGAAAACTGAAATGGAATGAAATCCTAACTCTTTTCAGCCTCCCCATAGCCCTAATCCCGAAATGGGTTATGGGCCCATTCACTAATCACCCTATTTGGCCCGGTTAAGCAGTTTTTCACCTTCCAAACCTTATTTCAGCCATTTCTCCCAAACAGTAAGTCCGTTTTCCACATGCGACCACTCTACGGAAAGGTAAACCATCATCCGAAGCCAATGGAAGTGGTTTCAGGTCAAAACTCCTTTCCAATCAAAAGTTATGGATGAAACAAGATCAACTAGGGGCAAAATGGTCATTTAAAAATCGGCAAAAATCTTGAACATGGGAAATGACCCCAATAGTCGTTTCCCAAAATTACATGATCATACGACTTCGTATAAGAAAGAAATAAATATTCTACGATCCTCCGATGCGTAGAATGCGGGTTGTTACATTCTCCCCCCTTAAGAAATTTCGCCCTCGAAATTCCCTAACCAAAACACACAAAGGGTCCCGCATGCCCATCAGCCATAAAACAACAATCAAATATGCAAAATAAGCAAAACAAGTCTATCCTAGCATGCGGAATAACTAAATTGCAACGTAAATCTTACGAGGCAAAGAGTTCTGGATACGTCTTCCTAATGCTCTCCTCTGTCTCCCAAGTACAGTCATTTTCGTTCTCGCCCCACTGAACCTTGACTAGCTTCACCGCCTTCCTTCGAAGTTGCTTTGTATCGTGCTCGACAATACGAATCGGCTTGCGATTCTCAATCGCCTCGGGTTCCACTTCGAAGTCCTCTAACTGATCAGGTGAAATAGTCATATCTGGGTCGTGCACGAACTTCCTTAGCTGCGAAACATGAAATACGTTGTGAACTCCCGCCATCTTCTCGGGTAAGTAAACTCTATACGCCAAATTCCCAACTTGTTCGAGAACTGGGAATGTGCCAACAAATCTTGGTGCCAGCTTGCCTCCTTGGCCAAACCGTATCACGCTCTTCAACGGAGAAATCTTGACAAACACCAAGTCACCAACGGAGAATTTTAAGTCTCTTCTCCTCTTATCAGCATAACTCTTCTGCCTATCCTGGACAGCCTTCATCCGTTGTTGAATGATCTTAATCTTATCTGAAGTTTCCCTTACAACATCTGGTCCAAGCACAAACTTCTCACCGGTCTCTATCCAACATGATGGTGAGTTGCACAGTCTTCCGTACAAAGCTTCATATGGAGCCATACCGATACTGGATTGGTAGCTATTATTATATGCAAACTCTACTAGATGCAAATGGTCATCCCATGATCCACCAAAATCCAATATACAAGCTCTCAAGAGATCTTCCAATATACGATTCACCCTCTCTGTTTGACCGTCGGTTTGAGGATGATACGCGGTACTGAGATATAATTCCGACCCTAGAGCCTCTTGTAAGCTCTTCCAAAACCCACTAGTAAACAACGGGTCTCGGTCACTCACAATGCTTTTAGGTACTCCAAGAAATCTCACTACCAACTTCATATACAGTTCTGCTAACTTAGCTGCCGTTCTGGTCGATTTGACTGGTATAAATCTTGCACTCTTAGTCAATCGATCCACAATTACCCAAATGCTATCATGTCCCGATTTAGTCCTTGGTAAACCATCAATGAAATCCATCGAGACTTGCTCCCATTTCCATTCGGGAATTTCTAATGGTTGTTACAAACCACTAGGCTTCTTTTGCTCAGCTTTAACTAGCTGGAAATTCATGCATTTGGATATAAATTTCCCAACGTCTCTTTTCATCCCTTCCCAGTAGTAGGTCCGCTTCATGTCTCGATACATCTTATCACCACCGGGGTGTATAGTCAGTTTTGAGTGATGACATTCCCTAAGCACTTCATCTCTCAAACCATTCACGTTGAGTACAACTAGTCTTCCATTCTTTCGAAGCCATCTTTCTCGATCAAGCCCATACAAATTCATCTCCTCACCGTCGATATTCATCTCTAACTTGGAGATGATTTCCAATAGATTAGGATCGTCCCTCTGACTGGAACCAATCCGCTCAATCAAAGTGGGTCTGATCGTCAAACTAGCTAACATCTCTGGATCCAATTCGCACTTTGGTCTGAAATCATACCCTGCGATATACTTCAGTTGCTTCCATTCAAGAAACATAGCCCCTAAACTGGCATGTCTCCTACTCAAGGCATCGGCTACCGCATTACCCTTTCCTGGTGTGTATGCGATATCAAATTCATAGAAAGCCAAGAACTCTAACCATCTCTGCTGACGGAAATTCAGATCCTTCTAAGAGAAAAGACACTTTAACGATTTATGGTCGGTAAACAACTCGAATCTTTCTCCCAAGAGATAATGTCTCCACATCTTCAATGCGAACACGATCGCTGCTAGTTCCAAATCATGGGTAGGATACCTTTTCTCATGCGGCTTTGGTTGCCGACTAGCATAAGCTACAACCCTACCTCCTTGCATCAATACAACACCTAGTCCGGTACCACAAGCATCCGTGTATACCGTCATCTCTTCATTCCCTTTAGGAATGACTAACACTGGCGCACGCGTCAAATTTTCTTTTAGACTCTTGAATGCATTCTCACACACTCCGTCCCAGACGAAGGTTTGATTCTTCTTGGTCAACTGAGTCAACGGTGCTGCTATCTTGGAGAAGTCCTGGATAAACTTACGATAATATCCAGCTAACCCCAAGAAGCTTCTCACGTCTGTTGCATTCTTGGGCGTAGACCAATCTTGTACCGTAGCCACCTTCGCAGGGTCTACGGCAATACCATTCTATGAATCAACATGGCCCAAGAATCTCACTTCCCTCCTCCAGAAGTGACACTTAGAAAATTTCGCTTTCAATTGGTGTTTTCTCAACACCTCCATCACTATCCTCAAATGTCCCTTGTATTCTTCCTATGTCCTCGAGTAAACAAGGATGTCGCCTACGAACACAAGAACAAACTTATTCAACTGATCTCCGAATACCCGATTCATAAGATCCACGAAGTATGCTGGTGCATTGGTCAACCCAAATGGCACGACCAACCACTCATAGAATCCAGACGGCGTCCTAAATGCCGTTTTCGGAACACTCTCAGCCGCTACTCGGAGCTGATGAAATCCTGTCGCGAGGTCTAACAGGGAGAACACTCTTGCTCCTTCCAGTTGATCAAACAAATCATCTATCTGCGGTAGAGGATACTTATTCTTCCTCGTCACCTTATTCAACTCGCGATAGTCAACACACAAACGAAGGGAACCATCTGGCTTAGTGGCAAACACAACTGGTGCTCCCCACTCGGAAACACTTCTTCTAATAAACCCCTTCTTCAAAAGATCGCTTACTTGCACCCCGAGCTCTCGCTGCTCCCTTGGTGCCATACGACGAAGAGGCATCACTATAGGTCTGACATCTTTCACTAAATCAATACGGAACTCAATCTCTCGGTGTGGTGGAAGTCCGGTCACTTCCTCGAAGACATCCGGATACTGGCCAACCACGGGCACATCTGACAACTCATCATGCGGGATGTCGAGGGAATTTATAAAACTAGCCATTACCCCATCACTAGGTAGACTACCAAACACTACCCTCCGCCCATCATCCGCCCTAACTGTCACCAAAAAGCCCTCACAGTCTACCACCACCCCGTATCTTTGGAGCCAATCGACCCCCAATATAATGCCATACCCAGTAAATCCCAAAACAAAGCAATCACAAACAAACATACATCCATGACTCGATAAGACCAAATTTCGGCAAATCATACTAAGGTTAGTCGAACCACCAATCGGGTTTGTCACAACCAACGGTCTATCGACTATCTCGGGTTCCAGTCCCTACCTATCTACCAGGTCACTAGATATGAAGGAACGGGAAGCCCCAGTATCAAACAAAACTCGAGAAGGCACATCAAGAATAGAAAGCATACCTTGAATGAAGACATTCTTTCCTTTCTCCGCCGCAGTTGGGGCATTCGACGAAGAAGGAATAGCACCGATAGCATATGCTTTCACAATCTGCTTCTCCTTAAGAGGTTGTGGACATTTATCCTTATGATGTCCCACTTGGCCACAGTTGTAGCACTTCCTATCCGCTGGCTTGGCCCGACATTCTTTGGCATAATGGCCCTTCTTACCACAGCTGAAGCACTCAACATCTTTCTTGCTCTTTTTCTGGCCATCCTTAGTTTGGTTCTGCTTCCTCTTGTTTTGAGTGTTATTCTTGCCTCCACCGCCTGCTTGCGGCTTCATCCCTTCTGCAGATGCAACCTCAGTCTTTGACTTAGGGTAAAGACTCTCTGATCTCAAAGCTTTCCCAACAATCGATTCAAAAGTCTCATCGATGTGGTTGATAAGCCTTTTCCCCAAGTATCCATCCAACCTAGTAATGAACTTCTCATTCTTCTTCTCAGGAGTATCGATAAGGGATAATCCATACTTCGACAAAGTGTCGAACTCAGCAATATAGTCCGAGACTGCCCTACCATTCTGCTTAAGCTCCAAGAACTTCCTAAACAATTCCGACTACTGAGCAGCTGGGATAAACTTGTCGCTAAAGCAAGCCTTAAACTGATCCCAAGTAACATGATCCTCCGGTGTGGCTGTCTTAATAGCATTCCACCAATTCATCGCTCGCCCTTGCAGCTGACGAGACACTAGCCTTCTCTTCATCACATCCTCAATACCCAAGTTGTCGAAGATACGATCACAGCTATCCAACCAATCCTGAACATCTGTGGCCGACTCCGTTCCGTGGAACGGCTTCCCCCCAAGGTTAGTGTAATCCTTGCACAGCTTGGCGAAATCGTCCCTAGGCGCCTGCACTACTGGACCACCACCATTACCGGCATTGGGAACTGCTCCCTGAACATCCCTAAGCATCTCTATCATGAAGTCAGTGAACATCGTCCTCATGTCAGGAGCATTCCCATTATTGGCCCCTCTACCAGCACCCCTCGTGTCTCGACTCATCGTTCAATCTGTAAAGAGAAAACGATTAACTATCTCCATAGTGGTGCTAGTGCAGTAAGACTTCATCCTTATACTACTAATAGTATATATATATAGCTTTTGAAAACCAAAGTAATCACAAATACGCACTCTCATATACGTACTATCTCTCCCTAGTGTCTTTTCCTAGGTTAACTACGCAACCTAGAGCTCTGATACCAAATGTGACGGCCCGCCCCGCACCAACCGACATTTACTCCAAAAGTGCGTTGTACACATGTCTAGTTAGCACGGGACAGTCGTCAGAAGGGAAGGAAGAAGACGAAGAACCAACAAAGAACCTATAGAATGTCTCACAGCGCATGGAACAAAATATAATAACAACATACTTGACATAAAACAGGTGAGACAATGTATAAGCTGAAACAAACTTTCATAGCAGCGGAAAATCCAAATACAGCTTATGTTCCACAACATCATTATTACAAGTTTTAAAACAGTCTCTAAAATCAAGATAAGAAAGGTACACTACTATTGCCCAAGTAGTGACCACCAACGACACAGGGAGAATATTTATATATATATCATACGTGGAAGCCTCCTGCTCACCTCCGGATCAGCTACTCGTGCATCACCAGCTAAACTGTCTCTAGTCTGCTCGTTTAGGAGCACCCAGGGTAATAAGAAGAGACATAAAACTCTAGGTCAGACAAAAGTCTGGTATGAGCGATAAGCAGCTAAACAGAACAATAACAGGTATACTAAACCATACCTGGACCTGCAACCAAAGAGTTAGCACTACATACTGTACAACACTCTAAGGTGCCACTAACATATGGTGTACAAGCATACGGGGGTGGGGGTGTGCATGTCATAGTGATGGCAAACAATCAAGCGTAGCAACCATCCTCACATCTCTCACTCAGTGCGTAAAGCATACGATATCCACCACTTCAATCACCCAATACTTTGCTATGACCACTCTATCCCATGAAGTCACAACGGCTTCACTGCACTGATCCATAGCCACTAATCCTTCGCTATGTCCACTTTGCCCCCATGGAGTCGTACACACCCCACTGCACTGGCTCATAGCCTTACTAATCCTTTACTATGTCCACTCTGCCCCATGGAGTCACAATGGTTCCACTGCACTGGCTCATAGTCTTACTACGATCACTTTTCCCCTCGAGTCACGGTGACTCTACTGCATTGATACGTAGCCCATCATTCCTTTTCAGTGGTGAATCGAAGTTATGAACGTCGACAACTCCTTAGCACACGTCCCGCAGCAAAGCCCAATCATGAAGTGAACTCATTGGTTCCCAACTGGATCCTGAGCTCTAACTTCCATTTGCACTACCTTTGCATCTCTGGTTATTGGTCATCACCGGATCGGTTCGGATCTCCTCACAGCCATCGGTTCGGTTCGACCTTCAGTATCCCCCACTGGATCGATTCGTGCCAAGCTTCTTCGGATCGGATAGGAGGGTGCCATCGGGTTCGGGTTGTGCTCCATGTTCCAGCTCGTGGTGGTTCGTATCGTCAACACCCCCAGCGGGTCGGGTCGGGGTCTCCAAGTCCAGTCGTAGTACATCGGTTCGGATCGGGGCACTATGGCGGATCGGGTCAGAGAACTCCAGACGGATCGGTCCGGTCGTGATATCCTCCAAGTTTCCAGTCAGTTTGTGGCATGCAGGCTCGATTCAGATGCAAGGGGGGCGGATCGTGGATGTGCCACACGAACGGTTCGGTTCGGACCTCCCCATCCGATCCGGTCCTGTCCCTGTCCATTTCCTGCATTTTGTCCAGCGAGTTGTTTACGCCATTCGACGGCATTTTCGACCATTCTATCTATTCTAATCAATCACAAAGCATATCATACAGTCATAGCAACAAGTAGAAGTGACCTCAAACACCAAAAACATCAATATGGTAGGTTAAAATGGATCAAACATAGCCAAAACCCCATATTTTCCCTTAAGCATGTTTAAGCAAAACTAGTGACATGATTAGTAAAACTTAACCAAATCAAACCCAATTTCTAACAGAGGTCTAAAACATCATTTAAGAATTTATAAGTATTTTTCCAGATTTTATTTACGTTTAAAAACGCTAATTAACACTAATCAACACTAATTAGCCATAATTAGTGTAAAAGCAAGCTAATCACTCACCTTAGCCACAAATAAACCTTAGATCTGAAATAAATCTCTGTTTGGGCGCGAATAACAATGCTAAACAGCATCTCTAATCTTGATTTGGTGAAGATCTCCCTTGATTTGATATTGCTAAGCTTAATCCTTGATTAGAAAGTGATTTGGAGGTGATTTAGAGGTTGGAGGCCATTTTTAGGGTTTCTAAGAGGTAAGTGGAGGCTAGAAAACTGAAATGGAATGAAATCCTAACTCTTTTCAGCTTCCCCATAACCCTAATCACGAAATGGGTTATGGGCCCATTCACTAATCACCCTATTTGGCCCGGTTAAGCAGTTTTTCACCTTCCAAACCTTATTTCAGCCATTTCTCCCAAACGGTAAGTCCGTTTTCCACATGCGACCACTCTAAGGAAAGGTAAACCATCATCTGAAGCCAATGGAAGTGGTTTCAGGTCAAAAATCCTTTCCAATCAAAAGTTATGGCCGAAACAAGATCAACTAGGGGCAAAACGGTCATTTAAAAATCGGCAAAAATCATGAACATGGGAAATGACCCCAATAGTCGTTTCCCAAAGTTACATGACCATACGACTTCGTATAAGAAAGAAAGAAATATTCTACGATCCTCCGATGCGTAGAATGCAGGATGTTACATTAATGGTGAGGAAATTTAATGAGTTGAAGTAGGGAGAAATATTGGTTGTGGAGTATGCTGCTAAGTTTGACTAGTCATCTCGGTATTCTTGTGGAATGGTAAACGATGTTATCTTGAGAAATAAGACGTTTCTAATGGGGCTTAGGTTTGAGACCATAAAGACAATAATGAAAAGTCGTGTGACTTGGTGTAGGATCTTCATATGGAATATAGCGGAAATGACTATGATATACTAACTAGTCTAATACAATAGTTATGCAAGTAAAACTAAACCGATATAGAATATCACAAATAGATAAAAGCAGCAAATAAAGTGACACCAGGAATTTTATACTGGTTCTGACTTCCCGTCCTATGTCCAGACCCAGACTCCTTCTGGAATTCTACTATCAACATCCTCTCTTCACCTAAGGAACCGGTTCACAACAATCCAAGCCCCAACTAGGATTTTCTGCCTAATCATCGACACAGGACTTTTACAAATTACAAGAGTTTGACTTTTTCTTGTGTTCTTGAAACACTAAATAACCAACGATTAAGTACACCCTTCCTATAATCTTATCCTCAAGTATATAACGTGTATGTGAAGATTGAAGGAAGTATATTACTTAATGAATCGAGAGATATGAATTAACTTCAATGATTCAACAAATAATTTGAATATTTGAGAGCTTTTTAGAATGCAAGAGTATGGAAATGTAGATTAGAAAATAGGTTAGATTTTCAAAGAATTGGTGATTTGAAAACCAAGTTTGTAGTGTATATATAATAGTTGAAAAGTAGAGACCCTTCATGAAAAGTGTTATCAAAGAGATGCATCCATTTCTATTCAGAAATGAAGAGGAATCTCTCCATGAAAGATAATGTCCTTTCATAAAAATGTTGTTCTTTTCGAATTAGTCAACTGGTCTGAAATCACCAATCAACTGGTTAAGAAATATAAATCGTATATATATTTAAAAGTAGCAGAAAGTGGTCGTTACTGGGCAAAATATGCCTGACCAGTCGACTGGCCTGAAATGAACCAGTCGACTGGTTCAGGGCATGTTGCCCTGTAACTGATATTTCTTAGCCATTTAACCATATATATTATTAAATTTCGTGCATATGTATTATATAATGAGGATAGATTTTAACATTGATCTAACACAACCAAACACACACACACACACACACACACACACACATATATATATATATATATGAACTAACTCTTTGATTTGATCTCCATCTCATTGTTTTCTTAAATCAAAAATCTTGTGAATCAACATTCTCCCCCTTTTTTGATTGATGAAAACATCTTGCATTTGTGTTGAGATAATGATTTGCTCTCCCCTGAATGTATGCTTGTATATATTTGTCTCCCTCAGACTAAAAAACTTATCTACAACATTTTGTTATATATATATATGTATATAATAAACTTATTGTTTCTTGTAACAAAATGTTAGTGTATAGTAATAACATATGTATATAATGATAATGACAACATATTTCTCTCCCTTTGTCATTGATTAAAAAAATAAGTATCATGAGAAAACGATAATCGAGCCTAGTAGAGAATCATAAATATTTATAAATAGATATTCATTGATCAACAAGCGATTAGGTAGAGTTATATATAACATAAGAAGTTTTCCAAGTACCAAAACATCACAAATAGAGTTCAAAAGGAAAATGAGGCTAATTAGTACAAGCCCCTTAGAGTTCCATATCCAAAAGTACTAAAAAGCAAAAAGGGATTATTTAGAACAGATCCCATCAAGTTCAAAAAGACAAAAGTAAATTTATTAGCAATACATAAACAAATGTACTACGAAATTTTTTCTTAGAATGTATCAGATTCCGTACTCTCCGAAGTTGTCCAATGAACCAGAGATATTGGCCTTTAATTAGGATCCGTAGCTTGACTTGAAGATGCTTGAGTACAAGAAATCGCATTCCACGTATTTCAAAGAAACTTTTTGTTTTTATCAAATTTCTTATCAACCTTCTTATCAATCCTTTTAAGTCTAGCTTTGAGAAGGAGTTGGTTGCGAGCTACCACGTCAATAGCTTGCCGAGTGGTTTGTGATTCATTTGTCAAGCGGATGTCTTCTGGATTAGAATGTGTAATACTAGATGATGGTCAATCTGTCTCCCTTTTCTTCCACTCTTCTAAGCTCATAATTCTTCGATACCAAATGAAAAGTCAAATGGCTTAGTGTAAGATCTTTACATATGGAATATAGAGGAATTGACTGTGACATACTAACTTGTCTAAAACAATAGTTATGCAAGTAAAACTAAACGATATAGAATATCACAAATTGTTAAAAAGCAGTAAGTAAAGTGAAACCAGGAATTTTATACTGGTTCAGACTTCCCGTCCTACGTCCAGTCGTAGACACCTTCTGGAATTCTACTATTAATACCCTCTCTTCACCCGGAGGAACAATTTCACAACAATCCGATCGCCAACAAGGATTTTCCCGCCCAAGCACCGACATGATATTTTTACAAATTACAAGAGTTTGACTTCTACTTGTGTTCTTAAAACACTGAATAGCCGACGATTAAGTACACCCTTCCTATAATCTTATCCTCAAGTATATAATGTGTATGTGAAGACTGAAGAAAGTATATTACTTATTGAATCAAGAGATATGAATTAACTTCAATGGTTCAACAAGTAATTTGAATATTTGAGAGCTTTTTATAATGCAAGAGTATAGAAATGTAGATCAGAAAATAGATTAGATTTTCAAAGAATTGGTGATTTGAAAACCAAGTTTGTAGTGTATATATAATAGTTGAAAGGAAGAGATCCTTCATGAAGAGTTTTATCTAAGAGATGTACCCGTTTCTATTAAAAAATGAAGAGGAATCTCTTAATGAAAGATGATGTTTCTTCATAAAAATGATTATTGTTTCAACTCAGTCAACTGGTCTGTGAATCACCAGTCAACTGGTTAAAAATACTATAAATCTTATATATTTAAAAATGGGCAGAAAGTTGTTGTTGCTGGGCAAAATTTGTCTGACCAGTCGACTGGCCTGAAATGAACCAATCGACTGGTTTAGGGCCTGTTGCCCTGTATTGGCTATTTCTTAGCCATTTATTCATATATACATATATATATATATTATCAAATTTTGTGCATATGTGTTATATAATGAGGGTAGATTTTAACATTGATCTAGCATAACTAAACATATATATATATATACATATATATATACATATATATATATACATATATATATATATATATGAACTAACTCTTTGATTTGATCTCCATTTCGTTGTAATCTTGAATCAAAAATCTTGTTAATCTACATTCTCACCTTTTCTGATTGATGACAACATCTTGCATTTTTTTTGAGATAATGATTTTCTACCCCTGAATGTATGCTTGTATATAGTCGTCTCCCCCTGACTAAAATACTTTTATGCAACATTTTGTAATTGCATATAATATTTACTTACCGTTTCCTATAACAAAATGTTAGAAAACGTATAATGATATATTGATGATATAATGGTAACATATTCTCCCCCTTTGTCATCGATTAAAAAGAATAAGTATCATGATAAAGCAGTAATTGATCATCAAACATAAATAATTAAAGCACCTTTA
The DNA here is from genome assembly GCA_030737875.1 of Allium sativum. Classification (NCBI taxonomy): domain Eukaryota; kingdom Viridiplantae; phylum Streptophyta; class Magnoliopsida; order Asparagales; family Amaryllidaceae; genus Allium; species Allium sativum. The sequence continues at coordinate 846,784,534 of CM060922.1, read as the reverse complement.
GGAGATATTGGATTATGTGCATTTCGATAAACTGAATTTTGTTTTCATGGACATTTAGAGATACCGGAAATAGACTTTGTTTTGTTGTGGTGTACCTGCAAAAAATATGATATATATACTTTGGTACCCACTTCCTTCGTTATGGTCCAGGGGTTAGATGGAAGGTAACCATACCCAATAGGGTTTAATGGAACCTTTAAAAATGAAATTTTCATTATTAACTACTGAATTAAAAATCATCGATATATTTATCTCTATTTTTTCAATTTATAGGAACCCAAATACTTAAACAACTTCTATTGGTATTTCCTTTTGTACTTCTAGATTTAGTATAAGTATATATAGTCATAGAAGTATTCGAAAATCTATAATAATTGGATCTTGGATGTGCATTTGTACTAGTAGTGATATTTATAATGTACATGAAAGCATATCTAATACTTTCCTATGATTAGTTTTATTATATCCTAAACCACTATTGTCATGTAAAGGTCGAGATCTAGATAAAATCATATTTAAATCATTTTGACCTTTGTTAAATTTCGCGAACTTACTAGTACATTTATCAAATTTGATTCCAAAGTCGCGATTGACACATTCAAAAGAAATTTTGTTATTGTAAATCATCAATTTCCTTATTTAGTTCAAAATTCTTCCTTTTTAAAGTACCATTCTCACTTTTGAGACCAAAATTTTGACATTCTGAATTATCTAAAGAAGATTGCAATTTTTCAAAATTTTCTTTTGAGTCAGAAATTCCATTTTGAAAAATATTATTATTCACCTTTAAAAACTCACATTCTTTTCTAGATTCTTTTCAGTTAAAGCTTCATTCTCCTTATTAAGGGATATAATTAAAGAACTAGAATTATTTGAAGAATCTTCTACAGATGTATTCTCATTTTGTAAAAAATGATTTCCTTTGAAAGAACATTGTTATTATCTTCTGGCTGCTCATTTTCTTTTTGAAGGAAATCTTTTTGAAAAACAAGCTCTTCCAAGGTATTTTCAAAATATTTGGCTTGTTTTACTAAAAAATTGTTTTCCACTTTTAATTTGGAATTTCTTGCTCATAGTCTTTAAACTTAGCTAAAATGATAGCATTAAATTTTCCCAAACTTTTAAATTCTTTCAATAATTTTTCATGGTATAACAGAAGATCTTTATATAATGAATCTACACATACCAGTTGTGATCTGACTTTAGCCATGAAAATTTGCTCTCTTGCTCCGCTGATTCTGCTTTGTTACTCTTCCACTTTCTAATCCCTTGACAAGACTTCTTTATTGCCATTTGTTCTGGGTTGTTGTTACGATCTCTAGAACACCAGGCTCTGATTCCACATGAAAAGTCAAGTGACTTAGCATAGGATCTTTATATATGGAATATAGCGGAATTAACTATGATATACTAACTTGTCTAATACAATAGTTATGCAAGTAAAACTATTTATATATAAGTCGTGTGACTTGTCTATTTGTGATATTCTATATTGTTTAGTTTTACTTGCATAACTATTGTATTAGACAAGTTAGTATATCATAGTCAATTCCGCTATATTCCATATATAACTCTTTGATTTGATCTCCATTTCATTATTGTCTTGAACCAAAAATCTAGTGAATCAACAAATAATGCCTCACTTACAAGACCTAGTGATATTATTATGGAAATGGCTGAGGAGATGCTTAAGGGGCTGAGAAACCATGTGGAAGCTAAGGCTTTCAAAGGAAGAAAAAGGAAATTCTTCAAATGGAAGAATGCTCCAAAAGGATAGAGACCAAAGAAGAACTAAGCGGAAGTGGTATGACTTAAGTGCCATCAAAAGTGGCATTACTCTACCAACTGCAAGGACAAAGACACCATACCTAGGATCACTATCTGAAGGAAGAATATTAGGTGCTTCAATTGTAATCAGCTTACGCACTATAAGAACAAGTGTTCATAAGTAACGAAGGGAAAACTATTTGTTATGGAGCCTTCGTCCTCTAAAGTAACTACCACTGAGAAAGGAAAAATCGTGTTAAAAGGTGCGCTTTTGTTTCATAGCACACATATTAAAGCTTTATTTGATATGGGTGCATCACTTTCATTTATGTCTAGATAAGTAGTGGACAAGTTCTCCTCAGAACCATATGCCTTATTACATCCTTAGAGTAGCAAATCTAATTGGAGGCTACATGACACTTAGGACGAGATGTGATAACTAAGAAATTCAGTTTCTATGATATGTTTGTAGTTGATATGTGTTTGATTTTGATGGTTTCAAAATTATTTTAGGGATGGATTGGTTGAGTTTTTATGATGTAAGAATATTTTGTCAAAGATGAGAGGTGTTGTTGAAATATCAAGAAAGCAACGATAGGACTGTGTTCTTGGTAGAGAGAGGTTCCGCGGATGTCTATATTGTTAATTGTATTGGAATTAGAGGAAGAGGTAAGCAGCGTTACCTTCAAGTGGAATTCGCTAATGTCTTTGAACCAATAATAGAATTTCCACGAAGAAAGCTAACGAGTTCCATATTGATTTAGTCCCTGGAGCGGAACCAGGTGTCGGCCTCTTAGCCGAAATTACCCCTTCGGAGATGAGAGAGCTAAAGGCACAACTTATTGTTTTAGAAGGAAGAATTTTTATTCATCTAAGTAGCTCGCCTTGAGGAGATACTACTGTATTTGTGAAGAAGCCTAATGAAACATTGAGAATGTGTGTTGACTATCAGAAGCTCAATGAAAGGATGGTAAAGAATAAGTATCATCTGCCTCGTACAGATGACTTATTCAACCAATTAAGTTGGCAAAGGTGTTTTCTCAATTGTATTTGGCTATTAGTTTTGACCAACTGAGGATGGTGGAAGACAACATTCCATTGGCAGCTTTTCACACGAGATATGAGTCATGTGAATGGATGGTAATGTCATTTGGTTTGACGAATGCGCCTTCTTTCTTCGTAGGCCTAATGAGCCAAGTGTTTCAGGGGCACTTATAAAAATTCATGTTAGTTTTTATTGATGACATTTTGGTGTATTCAAAAGGTGTGAAGGATCACAAGTGCCACGTTCAGATGTTCTTAAGACTTTGCAGTAACATCTCCTGAAGGCTAAGTTTTCTAAGTGCTTGTTTTGGGAGGAGTCACGCGGCATCGATAAATCCTTCAAAGACATGTTGTCGGTAGCTAGAAAAGGCATGAAAGTTTTGAGGAAGTCTGAAGCTTCCTTGGAGTGCCTGGGTATTATCAAAGATTTATTAAAGATTCCCTAAGGATTTCGACGTCGCTTACTAAGTTGACCAGAAAGTATGTTAAGTTTGTACGGTCAAATAGACATAAAGAAGCCTTTCAAAATTTGAAGCAATTGGTGACTAATTCCCCGGTGTTAGCGGTGTCGGATGGAAACCAGGACCTAGTTGTTTATACAAACGTTTGTGGAAAAGGATTAGGAGTTGTTCATATGTAGAAGGGAAGGGTTGTTGCTTATGTTTCCTGACAATTAAAGCCATGTGAAGTGTGATACCCAACTCATGATCATGAGTTAGTTGTTATAGTCTTTGCCTTGAAAATTTGGAGGCATTAGTTATTGGGTCAAAGGTGTGATTTGTTTATGGATCATAAGTCTTTTAGATACTAGTTTTCTCGAAAAGAATTAAATATGCGATACTGTCGATGATTGGAGTTTTTGGCTACATTCGATTTCAATACTGAGCGTACTCCAGGAAAAGGAAATAAAGTTGTTGATCCCCTTAGTAGAAAGTACCAAGGCATGGTGTCGGCAATGTCGAGCGAATGGAAGGATTTAGAATCTTTGGTTGCATGTAATGTGAGGAACCGATCGACAATGTGTTTTAGTGAAAGCAAACTTATGGTATTGTGTTTTGAGGTTCGACTAGTTTTTATTGAGAAGATTGGTTCTAGGCATGAAGATGATCCTTCATTACCTAAAGGATCATGGAGGTCAGAGTTGCAGTGAAAAGTGATAACCCGGAAGGGTATACCCTCGACCGAAACAATTGGTTAAGAAAAAAGAGAGGAAAATTATGCATTTCAGATGTTGGTGATTTAAGGAAAGAAATGCTTGAGCAATGTCATTGTTTTAAGTTTACGATACATCCTAGTGGTAACAAGATGTACCAAGACATGAAGAGAAGTTTACAATAGGAAGGCATGAAAAAGGATGCAGGATTATTGGTAAAGTAATGCCAGGACTGCCAGCAAGTGAAAGCCGAATATCAGAAGCTTAGCGGGTTGCTACAACCATTGGATATTCCAATTTAGAAGTGGAAATTGATATCTATTGACATTGTAAATGGGTTGTCGAGAATAAGGAACGAGAACAAAAGCATATAGGTTATTGTGGATAGACTAACTAAGAGTTCCCATTTTATCCCTATAAGATCTAATAGGACCACACCGGTTTTGGCTGAGTTATTCGTAAGGAATATAGTGAAATTTCATAGGATACCTAGTAGTGTCATAAGAAATAAGGATCCAATATTTACTGGTGAATTTTGGAAGAGTTTTTTGAATGCATCAGGAATGAAGTTTAAGATGTGTATTGCATATCATCCACAAACGGACGGTCAGATCGAAAGGGTAAATAAGGTACTGGAAGATATATTAAGAGCTTGCGTATTAGATTTTGGAGGCTCATAGGAGGATCGTTTATACTTAGTAGAATTTCCCTGTAATAATAATTTTCAAGCTAGTATAGGAATGGTGCATTTTGAAGCTTTATACGGAAGCCCGTATCAATCTCCATAATGTTGGTTGGAGACAGGCGATAGGTTGGTTCTTGGTCCCAAATTAGTAACAGAAGACGTAGAGAAGATTGGGATCATTCGAAAGCGGATAAAGGAATCTTGGTTAAGGTAGAGGGGTTATGTGGGTAGGAGACGTAAAGATTTGGAACTTTTATATAGAGATAGAGTTTTCATTAAGGTATCACCGATGAAGGGCGTAGTTCGTTTTGAAAAATCCCAAAAGCTTGCACCATGGTATGTAGGACCTTTCCCTATATCAGAAATGATTGGAAAGCTTTCCTACAAGGTAGTGCTACTGGATAACTTTGCAGGAATCCATAACGTGTTTCATATGTCGCACCGCACTTACTAAAGTATGTGCATGACCCCGATAATATTATGGATCTGAAGGTGTCTGAATAGTTGGTGGTGGAACCTGATATAACTATCGTGAGAAAATTAGTGAGAATTGTAGAAAGTGGCGAAAGGAAATTGAGGAGCAAGTCAATTAAATTGGTGAGGCTAACGAAAGGGATTGCACTTGGGGAAGCGAAGGAAAAATAAGAGACATATACCCAGATTTGTTCGTGGTATGACCCCTATTGCTTTTTAAATAGCATTATTGCTTTATTGATTATTGCTATGATTATTTAATCCTTGTCTAAATTTCGAGGACATAATTCCTTAAGGGGGAGGATGTAACATCCCTAATTTTAGTAAGACATTATTCAATGATATAATTATGCGATTAAATTGGAATAATGTGATGAACAAGGTAATGGGATTTGTGATTAATAAATTTATTAGGAGTCTGGCCTTTGTAACAAAATAAATTATGCATAAGAAAAGACGACACGAAGAGGGCAAAATTGACTTTCATTCCATGAATCTATATATATCATGTTCTCCAACATTTCATTCCCGGTCCTCAATTTATAACCTAAATGAAAACTACAAAGGGAACTAAAGAAAGGTCGTCCATTAAAAGTTATGATAAGAAGAAGAAGATAAATCTAGGAAAACTTAGAGCTTGGAATATCTTATCATCTTTATCCAACCTAGGTAAATAATATACTTTTACTACTATGGTTTCGGTTATCATGGAATAATAAGAAACTTGGTTGATTATTTATGTCTAATTTCGTGTTGTTCTTAATGTTACATGTTGTTATGAATTACTCGTATTTAGTTTTTTGATAATAATTGGTTTCATATGTTATTGTATATATGAAAAGGAATAAGTTCTAAGGAAAAACCCTTAGAGATCTTCAAATAACATGAAACTTTTGTATGATGTGTGTTATATGAATATAGAGATGGGTTTCAGATTTCATGAATTTTTATGATGGTATGAATGTGTTATGAATTTCCTAAAGGCGCATGCTTTGGGAAAAATTATACATTAATTCTAGAATTAGCATATAAAATGATATGTCCAAGTAATTTGTATCTTTTATAGAACAAAGTACTAGAAAATTATATATACTTTATTCTAATATTTTTTGTAAACCAATAGAATTTTGAAAAATATTGTGGAGTTGTTAAAAGTTATGCTTTATAAAGAAATAAATCAACTTTGCCTATTAATACTGTCGGTACCATTCCCAGGTCCGGAAGTACATCCAACAATGATCGAAACCACTCTTCAATAGCGTTGGATGCTTGAAATATCACAAGTATGGAATATGACATATTCAAGGCATTCACATCTTACCTTTCGAATGTGGAGCTTGGTCCTAAGACTTATAAATATTTTAGTTTTGAAAGACAACCACTTCACATAAGGCTTTTGCCTTGTCTCTTTCGGATAGACCAAAGGGTTGTTTTCTACAAAAGAAATATTTTATAAAATAAAGATATTAAATAGTGACTCCGAAAGGAATAAAGGGTTTGTGCCTCTAGGTCTTTGGTTGGAACTAGAAGGGGCTTCCTACCGAAGCATATGCTCTGAAAGCTTTAAATCCTTGAAGTCATTGCCTATGCAGACATGCCTTTGCAAAGTCATTTCCCATACATCACCTCTTTAGGCATTGAAGGGGCTATTATGGAACTTTTTCTAAACAAAATGCTTTGAGGCTTCGCCTCCATGGCTATCGGCGTTGGCAGTGACCACAAGGAAACTATTATCTAAATCTTTTCTAAATGAATGAAGTGAGGTTTCGCCTCTAATGCTTGTCGTTATTGCGAGGCGATAAGCATTGATTTTTGTTAAGAAGCGAAGCCGAAAGGGTTACCCTTTCGGATTAGCTTGATTATGTGTTTTGATATCATTGCATGAGTCAAAGTGGGTTGGAGATGACACATATGTCTTATCCATTGTGATGTCTGTTGGACTTTGCCTAGGATCCCTTGAAATGTTATGTGTTTGGTTGTAGCCATTGTTGAATATTGCATTTCTGTGAGGGAACAATGAGAGGGTCATATAGGTGGGAACTGAGTTTAAATCGATTTAAATTTGGTTTGGAGTATATTTTTTCTTGGTTGTCGATTTAACCAAATCAATTGAACTTTTTATTTATTATCTAATCTTACAGTATTGTAATACGTTAAATAATTAGTATGGTGATAAGATACAAAGGCATTTGTTGTAAATAGTTCAAATTTTATTATAAACACAAAATTTACTATATAGAATTTCTTAAAGGTAAATTTATGATTTACTTTGAGTGAATTCATCATTTGAATACCAACACATTCTTCAAGTTCGGTTAAATCAGCTACCTGTCGAATTAACCAAATTTTCGATTCAGTTTTGAAAATTTTGGATTCCAATTTGGTTTGAGTTTTTTAACTCAAAACCAATCCGACCACTGAATGCTTACCCCTATGAATGTTTGAAACTTAATTTACTTAGAAATCGACATAACACGCTTATAGCATGTGCCATGTTTGGTCTAATGCAATGAATAATGTACATTAGACTCCCAATAACACCGGATTATTCAGGTTGAGAAATGGTATGCCCAGTGTCCTTTACTGATTTAATACTACGATCTAAAGGAGTTGGTGCTGGTTTGTTATTATAATGACCATACTTTTCAGGTAATTTCTCAATGTAATGAGACTTAATTAGTACCGATGCCTCCTCTTTCCTATTGATTTTGATTCCTACAATTACGTCGGCCACTCCTAGATCATTCATATCAAACTTTGAAGATAGAAACTTCTTAGTTTCATTCACACATGATATATTAGAATCAAATATTATCATGTCATCAACATATAAACATATTATAACTTAATCTGTGTTATGTGATTCGCTACAAATACATTTATCAGTGTCATTAACAAAGAATTCATATGGCAATGCCACTTTATCAAACTTCTCATGTCATTGCATGGGTGCTTGATTATTCCATAAAGTTACTTTACTCGTTTTCAAACTTTCTTTTCTTTTCCTTGGGTTTTGAAACCCTCATGTTGTTCTACATATATCTCTTCTTCTAAATCTCCATTTAGAAAAGTGGCCTTTACATTCATTTTATGTACGACCAATTTATGAATGTGCAAGCGTTATTCACCAGAAACAGGAGCATATGTATCAAAGTAATCTGCTCCATTCTTTGCTTATACCCCCTAGCAATTAACCTGTCTTTTGATTTGTCAGTGGATCCATTTGTATTTAACTTTTTTTGAATATCCCTTTACGTCCTATAGGTTTAGCACCAGGAGGTAAATCGGTTAAAATCCAAGTTTAGCTTGATAGTATGGAATTCAATTCATCGTTAATAACTTCTTTCCATAAAAAGGGAGTTTGTGGAATTCATAGCATTAGAATAAGTTATAGGATCATCAACTTCGCCCTTACTTCCTTCTATAAGATATGTCATGAAATCGGGACTTCTTCTACAAGATATGTTATGAAGTCAAAATCATATTCCTTCTCTATTCTTTCTCTTTTACTTCTCCTTAGTTTAGTACCATTACGTGGTATTGATACATCCTTGCTGTTTTAAGTAGAAGCATCGTCATTGTCATTGATATCATTAGTCGTATTGGTTCTAGACTAGATGATCTCAATGGTTTCTCAGCAATTTGATTTTTCAAAGTATTATGCATCCACAAATTCTATAACTTCTAATGTGTCAAAAATTAGGAACATATAAGTTATACTATCAATGGAGTAAACTACGAAAACATATTTAAATGTTGTATTAGCTAATTTTGGTCATTTAGAGTATGGTCTTCTAACATATGCAACCTTGTAAGATTAGTTTTTCTATTAAACCATAATTCATAAGAGGAAACACTATTCCTTTTAAGTGGTATTATATTTAAATTATAACAGGCAGATAACATAGCATCATCCTATAAGTAACAAGGTAAATTTAAACTTATAAGCATGGTAATAAACATTTCTGCTGAAGTTTTATTTTTACTTTCAACGGTGCATTATTGAAATAAACCATGATATTTACAAAACAAGGTGAATTCATTTGAGAAATATTCACCACCACGATCTGACTGTAAAACTTTTAGTTGAACTCCTAACTGTGTTTCAACTTCTAGTTTATAAATTGAAATTTATCAAAAGCCTCATCTTTATTTTCATTAGATACACATAAACTTATCTAATATAATCATCAATAAATGAGATATAGTATTGGTTACTGTTGACCTACCTTTCAAGGCAACCACGCTTCAGAACTATGTCCACTGGAGTGCTCAGCACGGATTAGGGAAAACCAAGACGAACTCACATGAACTTGGTCAAAGTCGCGGAGTTCTCGCAATCTCGTATTTTTGACTAAGTGTTTCGAGATGGGTACGTATCCACGAGGCACACGTGAATCGGTTTTTTGGCTAAGTATCCCGAGATTGGTATAAATATTTCATATCTCGGGATCGGTATAAATATTTCATAACACAGGGTTGGTGTAAATCTTACCAAGGCTGTGGGGATTGGAATTAATCATCGATGATTCAGGAATCGGTATTAGTCTCCAAAGCATTAGGGATCGATATGAATCATGGATGGTTCAACGGATGGGGAAAAGCTAAGTACTATGGGATCGATATAGGGATTTTGTATACCCAAGTCGGAATAAATTCAGCAACTGCTTCGGGATCGGTATTCATCACTTCGTCTTCCCAGGATCGTTGCAGATTCGAGATGCGAAATTGGGACTTGGCAAAAGGATTTAGCACTTCGTACTCTAGGAAACAAAACTAGGGCGAATAGAATCAAATCACTTCGGGTTGCAATAGAACTTGGCTAAGGCATTAGGGACCAATCCTCGGGGATAATTTTGTTGGCTTCATGCCTTCGTGGTTCATGCCTCTAACACTTATAAGTACCCCTTCTCAAGGTTAGGGATTCCTTCGGCTGGTGGAATTTTTGTGGATTCACTTAGGATTCATTGGATCTTAGAGACAAATTTAGATATTCTTCCATGGCGTCTTGGACTATTGGAACTTTTTTGGATTTTGAATCTTCTTCTTAGCTATAAGCAAGAACTTATCCACGACCAGCACAAAACTTCTTTTCACTAATTTTCTATAATCAAAGGGTCTGTACTTGTACAGTACAAATTAACAAGATTACTATAACACCCCATAATTTTAACAACACTAAAGATGATAAATTAAAGAATGTTTAATTTAGTATTCAGAATTAAGTGATATGGACTACGCCATTGCGTTCATCTCGGAATTTTGGTCAAAATAGACACCTGGTTTGCATAAAATGGACATCGTATGAAGAAGTTATTAAGGTTTAAAGTTTATATACATATAGGCCAGTTATATATGAATAAAATAAGTCCAGAAATTTAAAATAGTTCAAAATCGAGCGGCAGAAGGGAGCGGGAAAAATCCTGCCCATGCGTGTCGACACCATCAAGGGGGTGTTGACCCATGGGTCGACACACTAAGGGGGGTCGACCCCCCTCGCAGATTTGGGCAGATTCTTGGTTTCATACGTAGACTGATTTCAATGCAAGATTCGTTGGCTGATGGTTATAAATAAGACCCCATTTCTCTTGTTTTTACACACCAAAAACAATGGAGAACTAGATGTTGCCTCTGCCCAGAATAAATCAAGCCTTTTCTTCTTCAACAATTAAGTCATTTAAGTTTAGAGATCTGTGATTCAATATCTTCAATCTCTCTTCTATTTCTTAGACCCAATCACAGTGAGTCTAAGTTAATTTTAGATCTGAATACTTAAAAGTTAATCTTGACATGACTATAAACTAGATCTAAGCCTATGACTATTTGAATCATATCAGATCAGCCATAATATGTGTATCTAAGTTATTTTGACATGACTATGAATTGGATCTAAGCCTATGCATATTTATCATGTTAGATCTTCCTTTATTTGTAGATCTAACTGTTTAGATATCAACATGCATGTCCCTATTACGTTAGTGGTTAATTCAGTGCTATTGTCACAACAAATCTGTTATTAGTTGGGTATCTAATTCATTGTTTAGATCTCATCATGCCTATTTATGATGTCCCTATTATGTTAGAATCAGTTTTACTATCACATGTTCATCAGATCTGTTCCTACATGCCTATCTTGTCATTGTGCTTAACTTTCTCGCTGTATGTTTATTAGTTGCTATGCCTATTTCTGCCATTATATGTCAATCTTGTTACTATGTTCATTTTGTCCTCTTCCCTTCTTCTTTTCCCTTTTTATTTTTTATCCAGGCTACCTTCGAGCCTAGGCATGCCGCTGAAATAAGCGAACATGTGAAATTGGGAACGAGGGGAGAACATTAAAATAAGGGCATAACTTGTATTGGGAAATTTGGGCATAACTTGAATTAAAAATACGAATGTGGATTTGGGGCATAACCAAAATTAGGATTAAAGACCTTAATTTGGGGCATATGGTTCATTATGAACGTGACTTGGGAAAGGGGCCTGAAAACCTATAATGACATAGGAATAATTGGTTAGTAATGGAAATGCCTAGAATTACAGTAATTAGAAACTGTAACCACGCTTAGACACGAGGTTAGATTACACTTGTGGTAGAAATCTGTCCGCACACTCTCGACATATCCAGCAACCATAAGTGGTGAATCTAATGTGAGGGGTCTAAGTGCATAAACACATGACGTGCTAAGACACGAGGTTAAGTCCGACATGTGGAAGAAGTCTGCCCGGACCCGCCGGGCATATCCAGCATCCACAAGTTGTAAACTTAATGTGGGAGGTCTATCACATTATAACCATAAATGAATAAATGGAAATGAATACTTAACCTGGTTGAATCCATAGGGATTACATGAACATGTTAACTTGAGTAGGGGTTAAGTAAACTTGCTTGAAATAGTGGGAGGGTTAAGTATATCTTGAGTTGGTGGGTAATATTTATATATAGGACCACAAACTTAACCATGGGGTTATGCAGTTTTTTTACTCTGGTATGGCATAACCTGTGGAAAACCTAGCAGTGGGGATACAAGCCTAGGGGGAGCTTGTATCATCTTTTGTGTGGGACCCATTTCAGTCAGTAACCTATACATAGGTATCAAACGAGTACTCCGAATTGGGTCGGAGTCGGGCATGCTTACTGGGTCGTAGTTGGGCACGGTGTGGGCGGCGCGTTCCGACGGGGTCATGTGCATGCATAGGTCCGGCAAAGGAGGTTTAGAAGTCGTGACACATGTAGATATGGTTGTGCACATCCTGAAAACGAAGGGTTGCCACTTTAGGGAGTGATACATCCTGTTGTGGGGCCAGCACAGGGTATCTACGGAGAAGGGAGCCGATCGATTGGGGTTGTAATTAGGGTACATCTAGACTCTGTTATGTTTAGGAGTCTGTTATTATCCTTATTGGTAATTCTGGTATGTTAGGCTGCCTGTTATTGTATGCGGTAAAACCTCTCACTAGAAGTACGCCTAAGTCTACCATCTTATAGCTGTTGTGATCATCTCATTCTGGTTATACTAGTACTGGTGCAGAGAAAGAGAAAGTATTAGAGAAACGCAATATATTATATCATGTTTATCCTGTTTACCTTGTCATACCTGCCTTATTGTGCTATTATCTATATCTCCAGTTTATATGCCTATCATTATACTTTTACTTATTTATATGCTAAAAGTAACTGGACTCACCAGACTCTATGTCTGACTGATTTTCTTTCCTCTTCTTTCTCTTCCGTTTCCCCCCAGGTTCTCAGGGTGGGAATATTCAAGCTTGATCAAGATTCTGCTTTCATCCTGCTTAAAGCTGCTTAGATGTACTTCTTGATTTCATATCTCTCTACCATGGCTATGTTTTGAGGATTATGCTTCTTTTATTATTGTACTCTGATGACTAAAGTACAAGACAGAGGTTTTAAATTGATGTACTAGGTTTTATGCATTTCAAACATATGATGTAACCATGTTTTGAACTACGATGTTTTCTGCTTAATAAAATTTTAAATTCCACTACTATTTATTATCTGCCTTGTAATGTTTCTGTTTCTGTTTACCTATTACGCTTCACAAAACTTAGTGCATTCTATTAATGGGTGACATTAACGGACGTGGCGTGTAACACATGGTACCAGATCTGAGGGTTACCGGATCGGATAAAAGATTTTGAAAATTGTTTTCAAAAAGGTTTTAAAAGGAAGCATTTTCAAAAGAAAAGTCTGTTTTGAAAAACATATTCCCCAAAGCCATAGGAAATATCTTTCGATTCTCTATTTGAATCCTTTTTTCCCTTTTCAGCATGTCCGGGGAACCTAATATTCCTCAGGGCATTACGATACCAGGCTGGTTCTGTAGGTATCTAGAGGCCACGGTTCCCGCTGGTGGCCAAGCAAACATTCCTCCTCCATTATCACCCGCTGCTCCTCATCCTCTTCCTCAACGAGTAGATAATTTCTCTAAGATCTGCAAAGATTTTTGTGCTATCGGTGGAAAGCCATTCCGAGGAACCAAAACTTTTGTAGAGGCAAGGAATTGCTCAAAGAGACAGAGGATTTGTTTGGAATTTCTGAAGTTGACGATCATAGGAAGATTCAGTTAGCCGCTTGGCTGCTGAAAGATGAGGCTTCAGTCTGGTAGGAAGTGACGCAAGCAAGGCATCCAGTGGAGACTTGAGACGATTTTCGGTAGAGGTTTGAAATGAAGTTTCTTCCTCAATATGAGAAAAGTATGCAAATGGAAAGATTTCGGGCACTCAAGCAAGGAGGCATGACTGTCAAAGAGTTAACAAATTTAATCAACTAGCGAGGTTTGGGTTGGACCTAGTGGATACTCTGTGTAAGAAAGCTTTACGGTTTGCTAAAGGACTAAATGAACCCCTCCATAGGTTAGCTATGTCTCATATTCCGATGGGAGCAACTTTTGAAAGGCTCGTTGATATGGCATTGATGTATGAGGAAGATAAAGTTGAAAAGAAAGAAGCTAAGGTGGAGGAAACACAAAATAAGAAAGTGTGGCCAAAGACTGAACAACAACAACAACAACAAAAGAAGGGCAGAAAGAACGATATGGTTAAGGATAAGAGGAAGTGCCATAAATGCGGACGCGAGAGCCAATTGGTCAAGGACTACAAAAGATGGAAGAATGCTTGCTTCAGTTGTGGAGAGGTCAGACACTTTTCTAAGGAGTGCCTGAAGAAGCAATGACAAGGTCATAGGGCAAGCGCTTCTGGAGGGCAAGTGCATGCTATCGCGACCAGTGCTCTAGATCAAGGTAGGAAAGTTTCCATTGAAGGTTTGATTTCTCTTTCTAGTCATCCAATTAGAACTCTTTTTGATTCTGTTGCTTCTCATTCTTTTATATTTGATTCTGTGGTTGAGTCTCTACACCTTAATACTAGTATGGTTTTGGATCCCGTTATTGTCTCAAACCCAATTGGTGGTACGGCTCATTTATCTTGATTTTTCAGGGTTTGAGAATATCTGTGTTAGGCATAGAATTTGAATGCGATGCACATGTGCTTGGTTTCATGGACTATGGATTAATTCTAGGGATGGAATGGCAAGCCATGTATGGTGCCATTCTGGATTGTGAGAGGAGGGTCGTTAGACTTTTGACCTGCCATGGAAGGACCCTCGAGATTTTTTGTGACCCAAAAGGGTCTATCACGCTTAGTTTCCTAGAGTCACTTGAAGCATCTATCGATGATCTGCGATCCGTACAAGTAGTCCGTGAGTATCCTGATGTTTTTGAGGAGGTTCGGGGATTACTCTGAGGTGCGAGATCGATTTCCGTATATACTTGGTGGACAATGCAAAGCCAGTTGCATTGCCTGTGCGCCACATGGCTCCAAGAGAACGGAGCAAGCTTAGCAAACAAGTAGGGGAGCTACTTGAGAAAGGGTTTATTAGGCGAAGCATATCTGAATGGGGTGCTATGGTGGTATTCATAACTAAGGCGGATGGTTCACTTCACTTATGTGTAGACTATTAAGAGTTGAATAAACTCACCAAGAAGAACAGGCACCCACTCCCGAGATAAATGCTCCGTTTGACCAACTTGTTGGTGCCTCTGTTTTCTCTCAGTTAGACTTGGCCACGGGGTTTCATTGGTTGAGGGTAGCCAAGGACAGTATAGACAAGACCGCTTTTAGGACTCTAGATGGTTTCTTTGAATGAATCATTATGCCTTTTGGGTTGATGAATGCACCCGCCTATTTTGTTGATCTGATCAGTAGGGTATTTCGAGAGTTTCTAAATAATTTTGTCATGGTCTTTGTTGATGTTATCTTAATTTTCTCGAAGTGTGAGGAAGAGAATGCCCAACACTTGAGAGAGGTTTTGAAGGCTCTCCGCGCGCATTAGCTTAAGGCAAAGTTCTCCAAATGTCATTTTTGGAGAAAAGAGGTGAGATTTCTAGGGCATGTGGTTTATAAAGACAGGATAGCAATAGATCCCGCGAAGTTTGTTGCAGTTCAAGATTGGTAGATCCCAAAGAATGCAACAGATTTGATAAGTTTTCTGGGGTTAGCAGGCTATTATAGGAAGTTCATTAAGGACTTCGCAAAGATATTAGCCCCACTCACCAGGCTGACGAAGAAAAATTTGATGTTTTCATAGGATATAGACTATGATGTTGCTTTCTAGCGATTGAAGAGGGCTTTGACAACAGCCTCAGTCTTGACCTTTCCCGATGGGAACAGAGTGTTTACAGTATACACTAATGCATGCGGTACAGGGCTTAGTGCGGTTCTGATGCAAGAAAGAAGGGTTGTATGTTATGGAGGTAGACAACTAAGAGTTCATGAGAAGAACTACCTTACCCATGACTTAGAGCTAGTTGCCATAGTATTCGCACTTAAGGCTTGGCGCCATTATTTGCTTGGAGAGAAGTTCAAGTTGTACACCGATCATAAATCTCTCAAGAACTTGTTATCACAGAAGGATCTTAATTTAAGGCAACAAAGGTGGATGGAGTTCCTAGCATCTTATCACTTCGAGATTGCTTATACCCTTGGCAAGGGTAATGTGGTGGCAGACGCACTGAGTAGGTAAAGGATGGCCTTAAATCCTCTGTTCTTGGAGAGGAAAAGCTTGGAGTTTATATCAACTTTTGACTTTAGACCCTCCACCGAGTTTATACCTGGCTTATTAGCACAACTGGAGGTGCGACCTTCTCTTATGGATCAGATAGGAGCTTTACACGAGAGGATCCGTAAATTTCAGACATCTCGGTAGGCTCAGCAGAGGGGAGACTTCTAGTTACATTAGTAAATATTCCACAGATGATAGAGGGTGGTTGTGACGAGATGGAAGGCTTTGCGTTCCCCGAGTTGGGAGTTCGTTGAAGACAATCCTTGAGGAAGCTCATCATTCTAAGATGACTAATCATCCAGGTGGTGATAAGATGTATAGAGATATTAAGAGGGTTTTCTTTTGGGCTGGGATGAAGAAAGACGTGGCAGAGTTTGTTTCTCAATGTTTGATATTCCAACAAGTCAAATCTGAGCAAAAGAAGCCCAGTGGTTTACTTCATCCTTTCAAGGTCCCACAGTGGAAGTGGGAGAGCATCTTTATGGATTTCATCAACGGTTTGCCTAGATTAAGGAAGGGAAACACCAGCATTTGGGTTGTAGTAGACATGCTTACTAAGAGCACTCATTTCATTCCCATTAAAAGCAAGAGGACGACAGCATGGTTGGCAGCAACTTATGTTTGTGAGATAGTCTGTCTTCATGGAGTACCTTCCGGTATCGTAAGTGATTGTGACCCCATTTTCACTAGTGAATTTTGGGGGATCTTGCAAGAAGCATTAGGTACACAGTTGCATTTAAGCACCGCTTATCTCCCTCAGACCGATGGACAGACGGAAAGAGTGAACAGAGTTCTTGAGGATCTTTTAAGACTGTGTATCCTAGACTTCAGAGGGACGTAGGAATAGCATCTTCCTTTAGTGGAGTTCGTCTACAACAACAGTTATCAAGCTAGCATTGGTATGGCACCTACGAAGCATTATACAGACGACCCTGTAGATCACCAACTTGTTGGTGGGAATCTGCAGAAAGACTTCTACTTGGACCGGATATGGTTAGAGAAACTTCTAAAAAGATTGATCTTATTAGACGACAAATGAAGATAGCTCAGGATAGGCAGAAATCCTACACAGAAAGGAGAAGGACTGACATTGAGTTTAAGGTGGGAGACATAGCTTTCATTAAGGTATCACCATTAAGGGATGTGGTGTGATTTGGATATGTAGGGAAATTGGCACCAAGATTTGTAAGGCCAGTTCCCATAACAAAAAGGATTGGCCAAATGGCCTATAGAGTAAAGCTACCATAGGGACTTTCCGGTGTTCACGATGTTTTCCACGTTTCTCATTTGCAGAAGTGCTTGCAAGATACCGCAGAAATAGTTGAGCCGAGTGTATTGGAGGAAGTAGAGGTGGAATGGGAGGCGAAAGTTAGACAAGTTCCAACCCGTATTCTTGGATAAGAGGTTAAGAAGCTATGCAACTGAGAAGTCAAGTTGATGAATGTTCAATGGGGAGATAACCAAGAGGATGCAACTTGGGAGACCGAAGACTAGATTTGTGCTTCGTACCCTTTTCTTTTCAAGGATACGTCCTTAACTTCCTTTACAAAGCTTTTATTCATGCTTGTTTCAATCATTTAAAGTATATCCTATTGATCAAATCTTCAACCTTTAGGTAGGAATCCCATGGATGTAAACATTTGTTTGAGACATGTTATGTTTGATGGATGCAAGTGTTTGCTCGTGAATGCATATACACACACATTAGGCACTAGATCAGCTCAATCGCTCTCATATTGCATATGGATGTGTGTGCATTTTTCTTCTTTTAATGGATGAAAGTGGGTGTATCATTATATGGATGTTGCATTTGTACGAATGATAGTGCACACATATAGAGTTACATGTTATAATAGAATTATTTGCATACATGTTCGATTCATGGCACTAACATATATTGCATTAAGGAGGTCGATTAATTCAGTTGACTGCCTGATCTTTCACATTATTGTAGGGACATATACACACACCTTTGCATATGTTCATATAAGCATTAGAAGCCTTTAAGGACAATGGATGCATGGATTAGTGGATGAGTAGATAGGTGATGGATGTTAGGATATACATTCTTCTTAACTTAGAGAATTCAGGGGAAATCCTTTAAGTAGGGGAGAATGTAACACCCCGTAATTTTAACAACACTAAATATGATATATTAAAGAATACTTAATTTAGTATTTAGTATTTATAATTAAGTGATACAGACTACGCCATTGCGTTCGTCTTGGAATTCTGGTCAAAATAGACACCTGGTTTGCGTAAAACGGACATCGCATGAAGAAGTTATTAAGGTTTGTATACATATAAGCCAGTTATATGTGAATAAAATAAGTCCAGAAATTCAAAACAGTTCAAAATCGAGTGGCAGAAAGGAGCGGGAAAAATCCTGCCCATGGGTGTCGACCCCATCAAGAGGGTATCGACCCCTGGGTCGCCACACCAGAGGGGTCGAACCCCTCGCAGATCTGGGCAGATTCCTGGTTTCGTACGTAGACTGGTTTTTGTTCAAGATTCGTTGGCTAATGGCTATAAATAAGACCCCATTTCTTTTGTTTTTACACACCAAAAACAATGGAGAACTAGATGCTGCCTCTGCCCAAATTAAATCAAGCTTTTTCTTCTTCAACAATCAATTCATTCAAGTTTAGAGATCTGTGATTCAATATCTGCAATATCTCTTCTATTTCATAGATCCAATCATAGTGAGTATACGTTAATTTTAGATCTAAATGCTTAAAAGTTAATCTTGACATGACTATAAACTAGATCTAAGCCTATGAATATTTGAATCATATCAGATCTGCCATAATCTGTGTATCTAAGTTATTTTGACATGACTATGAATTGGATCAAAGCATATGCCTATTTATCATGTCAGCTCTGCCATTATTTGTAGATCTAATTCACTGTTTAGATCTCGTCATGCCTGTCCCTATTATGTTAGTGGTTAATTCGGCGCTATTGTCACAACATATATATTATTAGTTGGGTATCTGTTTCGTTGTTTAGATCTCATCATGCCTGTTTATGATGTCCCTATTATGTTAGAATCAATTCTACTATCACATGTTCATCAGATTTGTTCCTATATGCCTATTTTGTCATTATGCCTAATGTAACGACCCGCCCCGCACTAGCCGGCATTTCCTTCAAAAGTGCGTTGTACACATGCCCAACTGGCACAGAACGGCCTCCAAAGAAGGAAAAGAAGAGAATGAACTAACAAGGAACCTGTAGAATGTCTCACAGCGCATGGAATCAAAATATAATAATAACATAATCTTGACATAAAACAGGCGAGACAGTGCATAAGCTGAAAACTAAACCAACATAGCAGCGGAAATCCAAATACAGCTTATTACAACTTTCCAAATTAACTATCTCTAAAATAAAAGAAAGGTAAAGTAGAAGATGCACGACTAATGCCCAAGCAGTGATCTTCAACAACACAGGGAGAATACTATATATATCATATGTGGAAGCCTCCTGCTCGTCTCCAGATCAGCTACCCGTGCATACCCAGCTAACCTGTCTCTAGTCTGCTCGTGTGAGCACCCAGAGTAATAAGAAGAGACATAAAACTCTGGGTCAGACAAAAAGTATGGTATGAGCGATAAGCAACAAAACAAAACAATAACATGTATAATCCAATCATACCTGAACCTGGACCTGCAACCAAAGAGTTAGCACTACATACTGTACAACCCTCCAAGGTGCCATTAACATATGGTGTAAGGAATACGGGGGTGGGCGTGTGCATGTCGTAGTGATGGCAAACAATCAAGCATAGCAACCATCCTCACATCTCTCACTCGGTGTGTAAAGCATACGATATCCACTACCTTGGTCACCTAATTCTTTAGGCCATGACGGAGTCTAACCCCGTACGACTATCACTACAAGCCCATTATCCGACTCTCAGCGGTGAATCAAAGTTATGAATACCGACAACCCCTTTGCACACGTCCCACAGCAGAGTCCAATCATGAAGTGAACTCGTTGGTTCCCAACGGAATCCTGAGCTCTACTTCCTATTTGGACTTCCTTTGCATCTTGGGTTTTGGTCATCACTGGATCGGTTCGGTTCTCAGCTCCTCTTCCCTGTCGGTTCAGATCGGTCTTCAACTCTCCAGCGTCAACATGGTTTGGCTCGTGGCATCCACCTGGTGGCGGTTCGGATCGTCATCACCCTTAGCTGATCGGGTCGGGTCTTCACATCCATCACCATACATCAGTTCGGTTCGGAGGCAGCTATACGGGTCGGGTCGGGGTCTCCAAGTCCATTCGTAATGTATCGGTTCGTCAACTGTCTTCCTTCCGTCCCTGTCTTGATCTTCTAGTTGCTTCCATTCCATAAAAATAGCCTCTAAACTGGCACATCTCTTACTCAATGCATCAGCTATCGCACCTAGTCCGATACTATGGCATTCGTCTATACTGTCATTTTCTTAGGTAATCCAAACCTATATGCCAAATTTTCAACTACATTCCAAATGTCCTTTCAAGTCCAACTTGAGTCCTTCTTACATTCGTATTGCACGTCCAACGTACATTCACTTCCTAGAGGCAGACTAGACCCATCCATTGACCCTAGGCACTACACCAATATCTGCACTGTACGTCTACCGTACATTCACCTTCTAAATGTGAACTAGATTCATCCAATGAACCCAGGTATCCTACCCATATTCATACTGCACGTCCAACGTACATTCACCTTCCAAAGGTGAATTAGACTCATCCAATGAATCTAGGTACTCTACATATATCCGTACTGTACGTCCAACGTACATTCACCTTCCAAAGGTGAACTAGACTCAACCAATGAATCTAGGTACTCTACCTATGAGTCCAAGTCCAACTGAAACTCCTATATCCGTTGAATCTCCAAGACAACGGACGCTCCACAATGCCCAACATACTTCAAGTCTAACGTAAAGTATCTTACACTCGTCATATCACCATGATCAACGAACTTACCCTATTTCCATTCAACAGGATCCTACAGGTGATACTCAAGAGAAGAAAGGTAAGAACAAACACAACAACCATAGCATCCATCAAACAAATCCTATCTATCACCTGCTAAAGCCATGAATACGTCAATACCTATATGTCTGGTCCAACCAACATCGATAACTAATGGAAACTCTGCCTCCAAACGGACTACCGTATGTCCAACGTACATTTATCCTCCAAGGATAACTAGGTCACGTCCAACGGATCCAAGGTAAGTGGGCATCCCCAGATACCCCTGCTTTTAGTCCGCCTGAAACACTCGAGTCCCACCCAAGTCTATCCATTATCTTGCTGCCCTCTCGAGTCCAACTCGAGTCAATCCAATTCCTTGCAGCCTTCTCGAGTCCAACTCGAGTCAATCTATTACCCATAAACTCAGACCTAGTCTTGAGGATTCATTACCTACCAACCCTAGTCCAACATGAGTCATCCCCCTATTCGTTGCAGCTCCTAGATCAACGAATACCTATTTTCTTTTACGATTTCAAGTCCAACTTGAATCGTCCTAACCTTCGTTCCATCTTCCATGATCAACGAACTCACCCTATTCCTTCAAAGTTCTACTGTCCAAAGGGAACATCAGCATAGGGTCCTAAACAATCCATTACTTTGCATCTTTCTCGAGTCCCAGTCGAGTCATCTCATAACCTTATCGAGTCCAACTCGGGGCAGTCCATACCATCGAATAGTCTTATCCTGTCACAGCTGCCCATCACTCCTCGAGTAAACCAAGGTACCATCCAATGAAAATCACAACGACTACTTATCCCTCACGCAAACCATCCTAGTCAAACTCGACATTCCCCAAGCACAAGCCCCAAAGGCCTAAACCAATATCAGACAAGCACCTAAGGAACATCTCCTCCGAATTCGGACAATCCACGTGAAGTGATACTAGCGAAACAACTAAGCACTGGAGCACTCATTTGCCTCCCAGAGACAGCTAGGACTTAATACAACGATAACCTCTCAGCTTCCTTGACTCCAGTTACTATCGCCATCACTAGGTAGGTACCTAATACCACCCCATTCCTTTAGAGTAGATCGACTCCCCAAATAATGCTAAACCCAGTAAAGCCCAAAACAAAATAATCATAAACAAACATACATCCATGGCTCGATAAGACCACGTTACGGTAAATCATACTGAGGCTAATCGAACCACCAATCGGGTTCGTCACTACTAAAGGCCTATCGACTAACTCAGGTTTGTCAAACAAAACCCGATCAAAACATCTTAAATAGAAATCATACCTCGAATAACGACACCTTTTTCCTTCTGCACCGCATTTGGGGCATTCGACGAAGAAGGAACAACGTTGATAGCATATGCTCTCACGATCTGCTTCTCCCTAGGAGGTTGTGGACATTCATTCTTGTGATGTCCCGCTTGGCCACAATTAAAGCACTTCCTTTCCCCATGCTTTTCCCGACAATCTCTGGCATAGTGGCCCTTCTTGCCACAGCTAAAGCACTCGCCATCTTTCTTACTTTTCTTATTCTGACCATCCATGGCTTGGTCTTGTTTCCTCTTATTCTGGGAATTATTATTGCCTCCATCGCCTGCTTGCGACTTTGGTTCATCCGCAGATGTAATAAAAACCTCGGTCTTTGGCTTAGGGTAAAGACTTTCCGATCTCAAAGATTTCCCCATGATCGACTCAAACGTCTCATCGATGTGGTCAATAAGCCTCTCCCCCAAGTACTGATCCAAGCCAGTTATGAATTTCTCGTTCTTCTTCTCGGCTGTATCAATAAGAGATAACCCATACTTGGACAAAGTGTCGAATTCGGCAATATACTCCGAGACAGGTCTGCCATTCTGCTTGAGTTCCAAGAACTTCCTAAACAATTCTGATTTCTGAGCAGCTGGGATAAACTTATCACTGAAACGAGTTCTAAACTGATCCCAAGAGACTTGATCCTCTGGGGTAGCTGCCTTAATAGCATTCCACCAATTCATTGCCCGTCCTTGCAGCTGACGGGATGCTAGCCTTCTCTTCATCGCATCCTCGATACCTAAGTCGTCGAAGATACGATCACAACTATCCAACCAATCCTGAACATCCGTGGCCGACTCCGTTCCGTGGAACGGCTTCCCACCAAGGTTAGTGTAATCCTTGCACAACTTGGCGAAATCGGCCCTAGGCGCATGCACTACTAGACCACCACCATTAACGGCATTGGGGGATGCCCTCTGCACATCCCTAAGCATCTCTCTCATGAGGTCTGTAAACATCGTCCTCAGGTCAGCAGCATTCCCATTATTGGCTCCCCTATCGGCACCTCTCGCGTATCGGCTCATCGTTCAATCTGTAAAGAGAAAACGATTAACCATCTCCATAGTGGTGCTAGTGCAGTGCGACTTTATCCTCAGCTATACTAATAGTATATATATATAGCTTTTAAAAACCAAAATAATCACAAATACGCGCTCTCATATACGTATATTGTCTCTCCCTGATGACTTTCCTAGGTTAACTACGCAACCTAGAGCTCTAATACCAAATGTAACGACCCGCCCCGCACTAGCCGGCAGTTCCTCCAAAAGTGCGCTGTACACGTGCCCAACTGGCACGGAACGGTCGCCAAAGAAGGAAAAGAAGAGAATGAACTAACAAGGAACCTGTAGAATGTCTCACGGCGCATGGAATCAAAATATAATAATAACATAATCTTGACATAAAACAGGCGAGACAGTGCATAAGCTGAAAACTAAACCAACATAGCAGCAGAAATCCAAATACAGCTTATTACAACTTTCCAAATTTACTGTCTCTAAAACAAAAGAAAGGTAAAGTAGAAGATGCACGACTAATGCCCAAGCAGTGATCTTCAACAACACAGGGAGAATACTATATATATCATACGTGGAAGTCTCCTGCTCGTCTCCAGATCAGCTACCCGTGCATACCCAGCTAACCTGTCTCTAGTCTGCTCGTGTGAGCGCCTAGAGTAATAAGAAGAGACATACAACTCTGGGTCAGAAAAAAAGTCTGGTATGAGCGATAAGCAACAAAACAAAACAATAACAGGTATAATCCAATCATACCTGAACCTGGACCTGCAACCAAAGAGTTAGCACTACATACCGTACAACACTCTAAGGTGCCATTAACATATGGTGTAAGGAATACGGGGGTGGGGGTGTGCATGTCATAGTGATGGCAAACAATCAAGCATAGCAACCATCCTCACATCTCTCACTCGGTGCGTAAAGCATACGATATCCACTACCTTGGTCACCTAATTCTTTGGGCCATGACGGAGTCTAACCCCGTACGATTATCACTACAAGCCCACTATCCGTCTCTCAGCGGTGAATCAAAGTTATGAATACCGACAACCCCTTTGCATACGTCCCGCAGCAGAGTCCAATCATGAGGTGAACTCGTTGGTTCCCAACTGAATCCTGAGCTCTACTTCCTATTTGGACTTCCTTTGCATCTCGGGTTTTGGTCATCACTGGATCGGTTCGGTTCTCAGCTCCTCTTCCCTGTCGGTTCAGATCGGTCTTCAACTCTCCATCGTCAACATGGTTTGGCTCGTGGCATCCACCTGGTGGCGGTTCAGATCGTCATCACCCTTGGCTGATCGGGTCGGGTCTTCAAATCCATCACCATACATCGGTTCGGTTCGGAGGTAGCTATACGGGTCGGGTCGGGGTCTCCAAGTCCATTCGTAGTGTATCGGTTCGTCAATTGTCTTCCTTCCGTCCCTATCTTGATCTTCTGGTCCGATCCGATCCCCCGTTCGTATTCCCATCCGCTCCGATCCGATCCCCCTCACTTCCCTTCGAGTTGATCTGGTTCCTTCTTCCTTAGCCTGATCCGATCCCAGTTCAACCATCGTGGCCTTCCTTCTTGCCCTTGTGCCAAGTCATCGGTTCGGTTCGGTGATCCCTTGCCCAGTCCTTTATCCGGTCCGAGCCCATTCCTCCGATCCGAACCTGCACTGTTTTTCTGCAACTTTTCCAGTGAGCATTATACGCCATTCGACGACGTTTTCAACCATTCTAACTATCCTAATCAATCACAAAGCATACCACAAAGTCATAGCAACAAATAGAAGTGACCTCAAACACCAAAACAACAATCTTAACATGTGAAATGGATCAAACATGCCCAAAATCCCATATTTTCCCTTAAGCATGTTTAGGAAAAACTAATGGTATGATTAGCAAAACTTAATCAAATTAAACCAAATTTCTAACAGAGGTCTAAAACATTATTTTAGAATTTATAAATATTTTTCCAGAATTTATTAGTGTATAAATTCTCTAATCTTCACTAATTACCTTTAATTAACCGTAATTAGTGCAAAACTATGCAAATCACTCACCTTGGCCACAAATAAAATACCAAATCTGAAATGAATCTCTGTTTGGCATGAATAATGACGTCTAACAGCAGCTCTAACCTTGCCTTGGTGTTAATCCTCCTTGATTTGGTGTTGCTAAGCTCAATCCTTGATTAGAAAGTGATTTGGAGATGTCTTAGAGGTTGGAGGCCATTATTAGGGTTTCTAAGAGGTAAATGGCGGCTAGAAAACTGAAATAGAATGAAAACTAACTCATTTCAGCCTCCCCTTAACCCTAATCCCGAAATGGGTTATGGGCCCATTTTCTAATCACTTCATTTGGCCCGGTTAAGCAGTTTTTTCACCATCTGAAACTTGTTTCAGCCATATCTCCCAAACGGTGAGTCCGTTTGGCTACTGTGACCACTCAACGGAAAGGTAAACCATCAAACGAATCTAACGGAAGTGGTTTCAAGTCAATATTCCTTTCCAATCAAAAGTTATGGCCAAAACAATATCGACTAGGGGCAAAACGGTCATTTAAAAATCGGGCAAAATCATGAACATGGGAAATGACCCCAATAGTTGTCTCCCAAAGTTACACGACCATACGACTTCATACGAAAAAGAAATAAATATTCTACGATCCCAGATACGTAGAATGCGGGTTGTTACATTCTCTCCCCCCCCCCCCCCCTCCCTTAAGAAATTTCGTCCCCGAAATTCCTTAACCCAAAACATACAAAGGATCCCGCATGCCTACCAACCATATACAACAATCAAACATACAAAACAAATAGAACAATTCTGCCCTAACATGCGATTTACTAACAAGGGAAGAATCATCGCCGCTAAAATCTTACCAGGCAAAGAGCTTTGGATACGACTTTCTTATATCATTCTCTACTTCCCAAGTACAGTCGTTCTCTCGCCATCGATTCTCATCTCTACGCTAGAGGTAACTTCTAATAGGTTGGGATCGTCCCTCTAACTGGAACCGATCCAGTTAATCAAGATCGATCTAATCGTCAAGCTTACTAGTGTTTCTGAATCCAATTCACACTTAGGTCTGAAGTCATATCCCGTGATATACTCTAATTGCTTCCATTCCAGAAAAATAGCCTCTAAACTGGCACCCAGTCCGATACTATGGCATTCGTCTATACTGTAATTTTCTTAGGTAATCCAAACTTGTATGCCAAATTTTCAACTACATTCCAAATATCCTTTCAAGTCCAACTTGAGTCCTTCTTACATTTGTATTGCACGTCCAACGTACATTCACTTCCCAGAGGCAGACTAGACCCATCCAATGACCCTAGGCACTACACCAATATCTGCACTGTACGTCAAACGTACATTCACCTTCTAAAGGTGAACTAGATTCATCCAATGAACCATGGTACCCTACCCATATTCATACTGCACGTCCAACGTACATTCACCTTCCAAAGGTGAACTAGACTCATCCAATGAATCTAGGTACTCTACTTATATCCGTACTGTACATCCAACGTGCATTCACCTTCCAAAGGTGAACTAGACTCATCCAATGAATCTAGGTACTCTACCTATGAGTCCAAGTCCAACTGAAACTCCTATATCCGTTGGATCTCCAAGACAACGGACGCTCCACAATGCCCAACATACTTCAAGTCTAACGTAAAGTATCTTACACTCGTCATATCACCATGATCAACGAACTTACCGTATTTCCATTCAACTGGATCCTACAGGTGATACTCAAGAGAAGAAAGGTAAGAACAAACACAACAACCATAGCATCCATCAAACAAATCCTATCTATCACCTGCTAAAGCCATGAATGCGTCAATACCTATATGTCTGGTCCAACCAACATCAATAACTAATGGAAACTCTGCCTCCAAACGGACTACCGTACGTCCAACGTACGTTTATCCTCCAAGGATAACTAGATCACGTCCAACGGATCCAAGGTAAGTGGGCGTCCCCAGATACCCATGCTTTTAGTCCGCCTGAAACACTCGAGTCCCACCCAAGTCTATCCATTATCTTGCTTCCCTCTCGAGTCCAACTCGAGTCAATCCAATTCCTTGCAGCCTTCTCGAGTCCAACTCGAGTCAATCTATTACCCATAAACTCAGATCCAGTCTTGAGTATCCATTACCTACCAACCCTAGTCCAACATGAGTCGTCCCCCTATTCGTTGTAGCTCCTAGATCAACGAATACCTTTTTTCTTTTACGAGTTCAAGTCCAACTTGAATCGTCCTAACCTTCGTTGCATCTTCCATGATCAACGAACCCATCCTATTCCTTCAAAGTTCTACTATCCAAAGAGAACATCAGCATAGGGTCCTAAACAATCCATTACTTTGCTTCTTTCTCGAGTCCCAGTCGAGTCATCTCATAACCTTATCGAGTCCAACTCGGGGCAGTCCATACCATCGAATAGTCTTATCCTGTCACAGCTGCCCATCACTCCTCGAGTAAACCAAATATCATCCAATGAAAATCACAACGACTACTTATCCCTCACGCAAACCATCCTAGTCAAACTCGGCATTCCCCAAGCACAAGCCCCAAAGTCCTAAACCAATATCAGACAAGCACCTAAGGAACATCTCCTCCGAATTCGGACAATCCACGTGAAGTGATACTAGCGAAACAACTAAGCACTGGAGCACTCATTTGCCTCCCAGAGACAACTAGGACTTAATACAACGATAACCTCTCAGCTTCCTTGAATCCAGTTACTATCGCCATCACTAGGTAGGTACCTAATACCACCCCATTCCTTTAGAGTAGATCGACTCCCCAAATAATGCTAAATCCAGTAAAGCCCAAAACAAAATAATCATAAACAAACATACATCCATGGCTCGATAATACCACGTTACGGTAAATCATACTGAGGCTAATCGAACCACCAACCGGGTTCGTCACTACTAAAGGCCTATCGACTAACTCAGGTTTGTCAAACAAAACCCGATCAAAACATCTTTAATAGAAAGCATACCTCGAATAACGACACCTTTTTCCTTCTCCACCGCAGTTGGGGCATTCGACGAAGAAGGAACAACGTTGATAGCATATGCTCTAACGATCTGCTTCTCCCTAGGAGGTTGTGGACATTCATTCTTGTGATGTCCCGCTTGGCCACAATTAAAGCACTTCCCTTCCCCAGGCTTTTCCTGATAATCTCTGGCATAGTGGCCCTTCTTGCCACAGCTAAAGCACTCGCCATCTTTCTTACTTTTCTTATTCTGACCATCCATGGCTTGGTCTTGTTTCCTGTTATTCTGGGAATTATTATTGCCTCCATCGCCTGCTTGCGACTTTGGCTCATCCGCAGATGTAATAGCAACCTCGGTCTTTGGCTTAGGGTAAAGACTTTCCGATCTCAAAGATTTCCCCACGATCGACTCAAACGTCTCATCGATGTGGTTAATAAGGCTCTCCCCCAAGTACTGATCCAAGCCAGTTATGAATTTCTCGTTCTTCTTCTCGGTAGTATCAATAAGAGATAACCCATACTTGGACAAAGTGTCGAATTCGGCAATATACTCCGAGACAGCTCTGCCATTCTGCTTGAGTTCCAAGAACTTCCTAAACAATTCTGACTTCTGAGCAGCTGCGATAAACTTATCACTGAAACGAGTTCTAAACTGATCCCAAGTGACTTGATCCTCTTGGGTAGCTGCCTTAATAGCATTCCACCAATTCATTGCCCGTCCTTGCAGCTGACGGGATGCTAGCCTTCTCTTCATCGCATCCTCGATACCCAAGTCGTCGAAGATACGATCACAGCTATCCAACCAATCCTGAACATCCGTGGCCGACTCTGTTCCATGGAACGGCTTCCCACCAAGGTTAGTGTAATCCTTGCACAACTTGGCGAAATCGGCCCTAGGCGCCTGCACTACTGGACCACCACCATTACCGGCATTGGGGGCTACCCTCTGCACATCCCTAAGCATCTCTCTCATGAGGTCAGTAAACATCGTCCTCATGTCAGCAGCATTCCCATTATAGGCTCCCCTACCGGCACCTCTCGCGTATCGGCTCATCGTTCAATCTGTAAAGAGAAAACGATTAACCATCTCCATAGTGGTGCTAGTGCAGTGCGACTTTATCCTCAGCTATACTAATAGTATATATATATAGCGTTTAAAAACCAAAATAATCACAAATACGCGCTCTCATATACGTATACTATCTCTCCCTGGTGACTTTCCTAGGTTAACTACGCAACCTAGAGCTCTGATACCAAATGTAACAACCCGCCCCGCACTAGCCGGCATTTCCTCCAAAAGTGCGCTGTACACATGCCCAACTGGCATGGAATGGTCGCCAAAGAAGGAAAAGAAGAGAATGAACTAACAAGGAACCTGTAGAATGTCTCACAACGCATGGAATCAAAATATAATAATAACATAATCTTGACATAAAACAGGCGAGACAGTGCATAAGCTGAAAACTAAACCAACATAGCAGCGGAAATCCAAATACAGCTTATTACAACTTTCCAAATTTACTGTCTCTAAAACAAAAGAAAGGTAAAGTAGAAGATGCACGACTAATGCCCAAGCAGTGATCTTCAACAACACAGGGAGAATACTATATATATCATACGTGGAAGTCTCCTGCTCGTCTCCAGATCAGCTACCCGTGCATACCCAGCTAACTTGTCTCTAGTCTGCTCGTGTGAGCGCCAGAGTAATAAGAAGAGACATACAACTCTGGGTCAGACAAAAAGTCTGGTATGAGCGATAAGCAACAAAACAAAACAATAACAGGTATAATCCAATCATACCTGAACCTGAACCTGCAACCAAAGAGTTAGCACTACATACTGTACAACCCTCTAAGGTGCCATTAACATATGGTGTAAGGAATACGGGGGTGGGGGTGTGCATGTCATAGTGATGGCAAACAATCAAGCATAGCAACCATCCTCACATCTCTCACTCGGTGCGTAAAGCATACGATATCCACTTCCTTGGTCACCTAATTCTTTGGGCCATGACGGAGTCTAACCCCGTACGACTATCACTACAAGCCCACTATCCGTCTCTCAGCGGTGAATCAAAGTTATGAATACCGACAACCCATTTGCATACGTCCCGCAGCAGAGTCCAATCATGAAGTGAACTCGTTGGTTCCCAACTGAATCCTGAGCTCCACTTCCTATTTGGACTTCCTTTGCATCTCGGGTTTTGGTCATCAATGGATCAGTTCGGTTCTCAGCTTCTCTTCCCTGTCGATTCAGATCGGTTTTCAACTCTCCATCGTCAACATGGTTTGGCTCGTGGCATCCACCTGGTGGTGGTTCGGATCGTCATCACCCTTAGCTAATCGAGTCGGGTCTTCAAATCCATCACCATACATCAGTTCGGTTCGGAGGTAGCTATACAGGTCGGGTCGGGGTCTCCAAGTCCATTCGTAGTGTATCGGTTCGTCAACTGTCTTCCTTCCATACCTGTCTTGATCTTCTGGTCCGATCCGATCCCCCATTCCTATTCCCATCCGCTCCGATCCGATCCCCCTCACTTCCCTTCGAGTTGATCTGGTTCCTTCTTCCTTAGCCCGATCCGATCCCAGTTCAACCATTGTGGCCTTCCTTCTTGCCCTTGTGCCAAGTCATCGGTTCGGTTCGGTGATCCCTTGCCCGGTCCTTTATCCGGTCCGATCCCATTCCTCCGATCCGATCCGAACCTGCACTGTTTTTCTGCAACTTTTCCAGCGAGCATTTTACGCCATTCGACGACGTTTTCGACCATTATAACTATCCTAATCAATCAAAAAGCATACCACAAAGTCATAGCAACAAATTGAAGTGACCTCAAACACCAAAACAACAATCTTAACATGTGAAATGGATCAAACATACCCAAAATCCCATATTTTCGCTTAAGCATGTTTAGGCAAAACTAATGGTATGATTTGCAAAACTTAATCAAATTAAACCAAATTTCTAACAAAGGTCTAAAACATTATTTTAGAATTTATAAATATTTTTCCAAAATTTATTAGTGTATAAATTCGCTAATCATCGCTAATTACCTTTAATTAACCGTAATTAGTGCAAAACTATGCAAATCACTCACCTTGGCACAAATAAAATACCAAATCTGAATTGAATCTCTGTTTGGCATGAATACTGATGTCGAACAGCAGCTCTAACCTTTCCTTGGTGTTAATCCTCTTTGATTTGGTGTTGCTAAGCTCAATCCTTGATTAGAAAGTGATTTGGAGATGTTTTAGAGGTTGGAGGCCATTATTAGGGTTTCTAAGAGGTAAATGGCAGCTAGAAAACTGAAATAGAATGAAAACTAACTCATTTCAGCCTCCCCTTAACCCTAATCCCGAAATGGGTTATGGACCCATTTGCTAATCACTTCATTTGGCCCGGTTAAGCAGTTTTTTCACCATCTGAAACTTGTTTCAGCCATATCTCCCAAACGGTGAGTCCGTTTGGCTAATGTGACCACTCTACGGAAAGGTAAACCATCAAACGAATCTAAAGGAAGTGGTTTCAAGTCAAAATTCCTTTCCAATCAAAAGTTATGGCCACAACAATATTGGTTGGGGGCAAAACCGTCATTTAAAAATCGGCAAAAATCATGAACATGGGAAATGACCCCAATAGTTGTCTCCCAAAGTTACACGACCATACGACTTCATACGAAAAAGAAATATATATTCTACGATCCTAGATACGTAGAATGCGGGTTGTTACATTCTCCCCCCTCCCCCTTTAAGAAATTTCGTCCCCGAAATTCCTTAACCCAAAACATACAAAGGATCCCGCATGCCTACCAACCATATA
Source organism: Allium sativum (assembly GCA_030737875.1). Taxonomy (NCBI): domain Eukaryota; kingdom Viridiplantae; phylum Streptophyta; class Magnoliopsida; order Asparagales; family Amaryllidaceae; genus Allium; species Allium sativum. The sequence goes on along the minus strand of CM060922.1, from coordinate 846,752,197 downwards.
CAACAATCAAACATGCAAAACAAACAGAACCATTCTGCCCTAACATGCGGTTTACTAACAAAGGAAGAATCATCGCCGCTAAAATCTTACCAGGCAAAGAGCTTTGGATACGACTTTCTTATGTCATTCTCTACTTCCCAAGTACAGTCGTTCTCTCGCCATCGATTCCCATCTCTACCCTAGAGGTAACTTTTAATATGTTGGGATCGTCCCTCTAACTGGAACCGATCCACTTAATCAAGATCGATCTAATCGTCAAGCTTACTAGCGTTTCTGAATCCAATTAACACTTAGGTCTGAAGTCATATCCCGTGGTATACTCTAGTTGCTTCCATTCCAGAAAAATAGCCTCTAAACTGGCACGTCTCTTACTCAATGCATCAGCTATCGCACCCAGTCCGATACTATGGCATTCGTCTATACTGTCATTTTCTTAGGTAATCCAAACCTATTTGCCAAATTTTCAACTACATTCCAAATGTCCTTTCAAGTCCAACTTGAGTCCTTCTTACATTCGTGTTTCACGTCCAACGTACATTCACTTCCTAGAAGTAGACTAGACCCATCCAATGACCCTAGGCACTACACCAATATCTGCACTTTACGTCTAACGTACATTCACCTTCTAAAGGTGAACTAGATTCATCCAATGAACTCAGGTACCCTACCCATATTCATACTGCACGTCCAAACGTACATTCACCTTCCAAAGGTGAACTAGACTCATCCAATGAATCTAAGTACTCTACCTATGTCTGTACTGTACGTCCAACGTACATTCACCTTCCAAAGGTGAACTAGACTCATCCAATGAATCTAGATACTCTACCTATGAGTCCAAGTCCAACTGAAACTCCTATATCCATTGAATCTCTAAGACAACGGACGCTCCACAATGCCCAACATACTTCAAGTCTAACGTAAAGTATCTTACACTCGTCATATCACCATGATCAACGAACTTACCCTATTTCCATTCAACAGGATCCTACAGGTGATACTCAAGAGAAGAAAGGTAAGAACAAACACAACAACCATAGCATCCATCAAACAAATCCTATCTATCACCTGCTAAAGCCATGAATACGTCAATACCTATATGTCTGGTCCAACCAACATCAATAACTAATGGAAACTCTGCCTCCAAACGGACTACCGTACGCCCAACGTACGTTTATCCTCCAAGGATAACTAGATCACGTCCAACGGATCCAAAGTAAGTGGGCATCCCCAGATACCCCTGCTTTTAGTCCGCCTGAAACACTCGAGTCCCACCCAAGTCTATCCATTATCTTGCTTCCCTCTCGAGTCCAACTCGAGTCAATCCAATTCCTTGCAGCCTTCTCGAGTCCAACTCGAGTCAATCTATTACCCATAAACTCAGACCCAGTCTTGAGTATCCATTACCTACCAACCCTAGTCCAACATGAGTCGTCCCCCTATTCGTTGTAGCTCCTAGATCAACGAATACCTATTTTCTTTTACGAGTTCAAGTCCAACTTGAATCGTCCTAACCTTCGTTGCATCTTCCATGATCAACGAACCCATCCTATTCCTTCAAAGTTCTACTATCCAAAGAGAACATCAGCATAGGGTCCTAAACAATCCATTACTTTGCTTCTTTCTCGAGTCCCAGTCGAGTCATCTCATAACCTTATCGAGTCCAACTCGGGGCAGTCCATACCATCGAATAGTCTTATCCTGTCACAGCTGCCCATCACTCCTCGAGTAAACCAAATATCATCCAATGAAAATCACAACGACTACTTATCCCTCACGCAAACCATCCTAGTCAAACTCGGCATTCCCTAAGCACAAGCCCTAAAGTCCTAAACCAATATCAGACAAGCACCTAAGGAACATCTCCTCCGAATTCGGACAATCCACGTGAAGTGATATTAGCGAAACAACTAAGCACTGGAGCACTCATTTGCCTCCCAGAGACAACTAGGACTTAATACAACGATAACCTCTCAGCTTCCTTGACTCCAGTTACTATCGCCATCACTAGGTAGGTACCTAATACCACCCCATTCCTTTAGAGTAGTCCGACTCCCCAAATAATGCTAAACCCAGTAAAGCCCAAAACAAAATAATCATAAACAAACATACATCCATGGCTCGATAAGACCACGTTACGGTAAATCATACTGAGGCTAATCGAACCACCAATCGGGTTCGTCACTACTAAAGGCTTATCGACTAACTCGGGTTTGTCAAACAAAACCCAATCAAAACATCTTAAATAGAAAGCATACCTCGAATAACGACACCTTTTTCCTTCTGCGCCGCAGTTGGGGCATTCGACGAAGAAGGAACAGCGTTGATAGCATATGCTCTCACGATCTGCTTCTCCCTAGGAGGTTGTGGACATTCATTCTTGTGATGTCCCACTTGGCCACAATTAAAGCACTTCCTTTCACCCAGGCTTTTCCCGACAATCTCTGGCATAGTGGCCCTTCTTTCCACAGCTAAAACACTCACCATCTTTCTTACTTTTCTTATTCTGACCATCCATGGCTTGGTCTTGTTTCCTCTTATTCTGGGAATTATTATTGCCTCCATCGCCTGCTTGCGACTTTGGCTCATCCGCAGATGTAATAGCAACCTCGGTCTTTGGCTTAGGGTAAAGACTTTCCGATCTCAAAGATTTCCCCACGATCGACTCAAATGTCTCATCGATGTGGTTAACAAGCCTCTCCCCCAAGTACTGATCCAAGCCAGTTATGAATTTCTCGTTCTTCTTCTCGGCAGTATCAATAAGAGATAACCCATACTTGGACAAAGTGTCAAATTCGACAATATACTCCGAGACAGCTCTGCCATTCTGCTTGAGTTCCAAGAACTTCCTAAACAATTCTGACTTCTGAGCAGCTGCGATAAACTTATCACTGAAACGAGTTCTAATATGATCCCAAGTGACTTGATCCTCTGGGGTAGCGGCCTTAATAGCATTCCACCAATTCATTGCCCGTCCTTGCAGCTGACGGGATGCTAGCCTTCTCTTCATCGCATCCTCGATACCCAAGTCGTCGAAGATACGATCACAGCTATCCAACCAATCCTGAACATCCGTGGCCGACTCTGTTCCGTGGAACGGCTTCCCACCAAGGTTAGTGTAATCCTTGCACAACTTGGCGAAATCGGCCCTAGGCGCCTGCACTACTGGACCACCACCATTACCGGCATTGGGGGCTGCCCTCTGCACATCCCTAAGCATCTCTCTCATGAGGTCAGTAAACATCGTCCTCATGTCAGTAGCATTCCCATTATTGGCTCCCCTACCGGCACCTCTCGCGTATCGGCTCATCGATCAATCTGTAAAGAGAAAACGATTAACCATCTCCATAGTGGTGCTAGTGCAGTGCGACTTTATCCTCAGCTATACTAATAGTATATATATATAGCTTTTAAAAACCAAAATAATCACAAATACGCGCTCTCATATACATATACTATCTCTCCCTGATGACTTTCCTAGGTTAACTACGCAACCTAGAGCTCTGATACCAAATGTAACGACCCGCCCCGCACTAGCCGGCATTTCCTCCAAAAGTGCGCTGTACACATGCCCAACTGGCAAGGAACGGTCGCCAAAGAAGGAAAAGAAGAGAATGAACTAACAAGGAACCTGTAGAATGTCTCACAGCGCATGGAATCAAAATATAATAATAACATAATCTTGACATAAAACAGGCGAGACAGTGCATAAGCTGAAAACTAAACCAACATAGCAGCGGAAATCCAAATACAGCTTATTACAACTTTCCAAATTTACTGTCTCTAAAATAAAAAGAAAGGTAAAGTAGAAGATGCACGACTAATGCCCAAGCAGTGATCTTCAACAACACAGGGAGAATACTATATATATCATATGTGGAAGCCTCCTGCTCGTCTCCAGATCAGCTACCCGTGCATACCCAGCTAACCTGTCTCTAGTCTGCTCGTGTGAGCACCCAGAGTAATAAGAAGAGACATAAAACTCTGGGTCAGACAAAAAGTATGGTATGAGCGATAAGCAACAAAACAAAACAATAACAGGTATAATCCAATCATACCTGAATCTGGACCTGCAACCAAAGAGTTAGCACTACATACTGTACAACCCTCTAAGGTGCCATTAACATATGGTGTAAGGAATACGGGGGTGGGGGTGTGCATGTTATAGTGATGGCAAACAATCAAGCATAGCAACCATCCTCGCATCTCTCACTCGGTGCGTAAAGCATACGATATCCACAACCTTGGTCACCTAATTCTTTCGGCCATGACGTAGTCTAACCCCGTACGACTATCACTACAAGCCCACTATCCGTCTCTCAGCGGTGAATCAAAGTTATGAATACCGACAACCCCTTTGCACACGTCCCGCAGCAGAGTCCAATCATGAAGTGAACTCGTTGGTTCCCAACTGAATCCTGAGCTCTACTTTCTATTTGGACTTTCTTTGCATCTCGGGTTTTGGTCATCACTGTATCGTTTCGGTTCTCAGCTCCTCTTCCCTGTCGGTTCAGATCGGTCTTCAACTCTCCATTTCAACATGGTTTGGCTCGTGGCATCCACCTGGTGGCGGTTCGGATCGTCATCACCGTTGGCTGATCGGGTCGGGTCTTCAAATCCATCACCATACATCGGTTCGGTTCGGAGGTAGCTATACGGGTCGGGTCGGGGTCTCCAAGTCCATTCGTAGTGTATCGGTTCGTCAACTGTCTTCTTTCCGTCCCTGTCTTGATCTTCTGGTCCGATCCGATCCCACATTCCTATGCAAATCACTCACCTTGGCACAAATAAAATACCAAATCTGAATTGAATCTCTGTTTGGCATGAATACTGATGTCGAACAGAAGCTCTAACCTTGCCTTGGTGTTAATCCTCTTTGATTTGGTGTTGCTAAGCTCAATCCTTGATTAGAAAGTGATTTGGAGATGTTTTAGAGGTTGGAGGCCATTATTAGGGTTTCTAAGAGGTAAATGGCGGCTAGAAAACTGAAATAGAATGAAAACCTAACTCATTTCAGCCTCCCCTTAACCCTAATCTCGAAGTGGGTTATGGGCCCATTTGCTAATCACTTCATTTGGCCCGGTTAAGCAGTTTTTTCACCATCTAAAACTTGTTTCAGCCGTATCTCCCAAACGGTGAGTCCGTTTGGCTAATGTGACCACTCTACGGAAAGGTAAACCATCAAACGAATCTAATGGATGTGGTTTTAGGTCAAAATTCCTTTCCAATCAAAAGTTAGGGCCAAAACAATATCGCATTGGGGCAAAACGGTCATTTAAAAATCGGCAAAAATCATGAGCATGGGAAATGACCCCAATAGTTGTCTCCCAAAGTTACACGACCATACGACTTCATACGAAAAAGAAATATATATTCTACGATCCTAGATACGTAGAATGCGGGTTGTTATTATGTTCATTTCTGTCCTCTTACCTTCTTCTTTTCTCTTTTTATTTTATAGTCAGGCTACCTTTGAGCCTAGGCATGCTGCTGCAAAAACATGAAATTGGGAAATTTAGGCATAACTTGAATTAAAAATATGGATGTGGATTTGCGGCATAAACCAAAATTGTGATTTAAGACCTTAATTTGGGGCATATGGTTCATTATGAACATGACTTGGGAAAGGGGCATGAAAACCTATAATGACATAAGAATAATTGGTTAATAATGGAAATGCCTATAATTACAGTAATTAGAAACTGTAACCGCGCTTAGTCACGAGGTCAGACTACACTTGTGGTAGAAGTCTGCCCGGACCCGCCCGGCATATTAACGACCACAAGTTGTGAATCTAATGTGAGGGGTCTAAGTGCATAAACACGTGACGTGCTAAGACATGAGGTTAACTCAGACTTGTGGAAGAAGTCTGCCCGGACCTGCCCGGTATATCCAGCATCCACAAGTTGTAGACTTAATGTGGGAGGTCTAACACATTATAACCATAAATGAATAAATGGAAATGAATACTTAATCTGGTTGAATCCATCGGGATTACATGAACATGTTAACTTGAGTAGGGGTTAAGTAAACTTGCTTGAAATAGTGGGAGGGTTAAGTATATCTTGGGTTGGTGGATAATATTTATATATAGGCCCACAAACTTAACTGTTGGGTTATGCAATCTTTTTGCTATGGTATGGCCTAACCTGTGGAAAAACTAGTAGTGGGGATACAAGCCTAGGGGGAGCTTGTACCATCGTGTGTGTGGGACCCGTTTCAGTCAGTAACCCATATACAGGTATCAAACGAGTACTCCGAACTAGGTCGGAGTCAGGGAATGCTTACTAGGTTGATTGTAAGAGATCCAAAAGTGGGGGACGGTGTAGGCGGTGCGTTCCGATGGGGTCATGCGCGTGCATGGGTTCGGCAGAGGAGGTTTTGACGCCGTGACATCAGTAGATATGGTTGTGCACATCATGAAAACGAAGGGTTTCCACTTTAGGATGTGATACTTCCTACTGTGGGGACAACACAAGGTGTCTACGGATAGGGAGCCGATCAATTGAGGGTAGTAATTAGGGTACATCAAGACTCTGGTATGTTTATGAGCCCGTTATTATCCTTGGGGGTAACTCCGGTATGTTGGGCTACCTGTTATTGTATACGGTAAAACCTCTCACTAGACGCCTAAGTCTACCATCTTATGGATCATCTCATTCTGATTATACTAGTATTGGTGCAGATAAAGAGAAAGTATTAGAGAAGCGCAATATATTATATCCTGTTTATCCTGTTTACCTAGCCATACCTGCCTTATTGTGCTGTTATCTATCTCTCCAATTTATATGTCTGTCATGATACTTTTACTTATATATATGCTAAAGTAACTGGACTCGCCAGACTTTATCTCTGACCTATTTTGTTTCCTCTTCTTTCTCTTCCGTTTCCCCCCTCCAGGTTCTCAGGGTGGGAATGCTCAAGCTTGATCAGGATTCTGCTTTCATCCTACTTGGAGCTGCTTAGATGTACTGCTTGATTTCATATCTCTCTACCATGGCTATGTTTTGGGGATTATGCTTCTTTTATTATTGTACTCTGATGGTTTAAGTACAAGACAGAGGTTTTAAATTGATGTACTAGGTTTTATGCATATCAGACATATGATGTAACCATGTTTTGAACTACAATGTTTTCTGCTTAATAAAATTTTAAATTTCATTGTTATTTATTATCTATCTTGTAATGTTTCTATTTCTGTTTACCTATAACGCTTCACGAAACTTAATGCATTCTCTTAATGAGTGACATTAACGGACGTGGGGTGTCACAATTACCTCGGAGTGGATGTAGGCACACTTGCCAAACCGCTATAAACATCTGTATTATTTATTTTTTCTAGACCTCTACGCCTGGATTATTTAGATTTAGGTGTTATCTTGTGAAGAGCCAACTTTTCGAGTTAAAATTTTGGTGCGCCAAGAAGGGGCACTACACAGCTTTTGGATTAGTACGGATTCATGGATGGTGAAAATGAAAACAGCTGATGCTACAACTAAGGCTGAAGGAGTTGGATTGGAGGAAAGTCAGAGGTTTCCTCCACTAGAAACCCCTTCATCCATCGAACTCAAAAAAAGGTATAAATGGTATGTGTATATAATTAAATAAAAAGAAACAGAAGAAAGAATGGTATAAATGGTACACACATTAATTCAATAAACAACGTGCGTTTGAAATTAGAAAAAACAAAAGGTTATTAACATATTAACATGCTTAACCATTTAATAATATAAAGTTCTAGTAATAACCATGCTTGAAATCAGAATTTGATGTGTGTTAGAAACGGGAAACAATTAATGTCAAATTGCAGCATTTCTTTGATTAACAATGTGCCGCATAAATGGATAAAATCACGCAATTAAAAGGGAATCTAAACAACATTATTTAAGTAGTGTTTTAATTCAAAAAAATGAAACAAGTGCATGTAAATATATATTGATATATTTATTAAAAGAATATATATGCACGCATATTAATTTCAGTAATGAACACATTTGAAACTGAGATTTAACACGTGTGGAGAATAGAAGAAAATTTAGTGAAAACCGGAAATGTAGATAATTTTTCGTATAATTGTCATAAAAGAATCAACAAGCATAAATTAGGGGAAGTTAATGTACGCGTTAATGGGATATATAGTATGCATTTAAATTTAAATTCGGACGCACGTTAAAACAGGAAACCAGGGAATAACATTGAAAGCAACGTTTAAAGAAATTTATGTGCATATTAAATATGCATTGAATTTGAAACTAATAGGCAAAGAAATGGAAACGAATAAATTGAAAATATTTAGAGCATAATAATAATAATTACAAGATTAGAGGAATTAACACGCATGAAATTGAAAGTAGAGGGAAAATAAATGCACACATTTATTTATGCGCTTGAATGCGTGTTAAAAACTAGAAATATTAATGAAATAGTTAACAAATATAAATGTTAATAACAATGTTTATCAATCGGATGGTAGTTATCCTTTTAAGCAGCTATAAATAAACCAACAGGGCCTAGCCTCCAACTCATATTTTCTGAGAGGGCGCTAGAGTTTTGCCATTTTCTTTTCATCTCAAAACTCTTCAGAAAATATACATGTTAATTTTAGGATTTCTGATTCAAGACTTGGAGATGAAAGGTCGTAGATTTTTCTATGGGTGTTCAGATTTCCCATCCGTATGAGATTCGAATTAGAGAAACCATGAATGTCAGATCTAAATCAGATTTAGAATTAGAGAGCTATAATGTGAGTTGATTTAAATTATATTGTTCATGTAATGGTATATGATATGGTTTGATTCCTGTAAAGTTAACAAAATATTTTATCAGCCCCTTTTCCCCCTTCTGTGTTGGATTTTGCTGTTTTAAATTAAATCATGGTTACGCACAAAATAATTGAATTGTGGTTAGGCATAAATTAATTGAATTGTAGTTATGCGCAAAATAATTGAATTGTGGTTAGGCGCAAATTATTTGAATGGTGGTTATGCGCAAATTGATTAGAATTATGAACAAAAGAGGGAAATTTAATCATTTGGGGCTAAATTAATATATTATGTCAAAATTGTAATAAAAAAGGGAAACTTGATGATTTGGGGTTAAATAAATGTATTATGCAAAAATTGTAATAAAAGGGAATCTGGAAGTAGGCAAACTTGGTAAGGCTTACTAAATAAATGTAACACAGATTGACATGGCATAATTAAGGTTACATGCAGTAAATTTGTAAAAAAATGGTAAATCTGATAATTTCATATTATTTGTAAAGGATCGTCTTCTAGACTTAAAATGGAATAAATATATAAATTGGGAAACGGATAAGAAACAAGAAATAATAATATAACTAAAATAAAAAGTGAAAATTAGCAATGGACTGAATAAGTTGGTTGTGGAAAAGGGACACATTTCCATAATTGAATTCCTGTTAAATATGGAGAACGTAATTGCAAGAAAAAATACTAATCCGGGTTAGTGTGTAATAGGGATTTAGTCGTGTTGCACACTAACCAATAGCCTAAAAATAACCTAGTAAAGGGTAATATATTGCAATTACTGGCCTTGGTTAATTTATATTATGGAAATAGATTTTGGTACATTTCCAGTAACCATCTACATAGATGTGTGAATTATTTCCTGTAAATGTAAACTTACAAAGAAAGTAAGTAGATTAATGTCATAATTGTAAAGGTTATGTTAAACAACAAGAAATCTATGAAGTATGTAATAAATGGGGAACGTAACCTATTATAATAAATTATATAAGAAGGGAAGGTAATATAATAGGTAAACTTGTCATAGGACTAGTAGGATTATGACATACAAGTTATAATTTTTTTTGAAAGGAAAAATGTGTGATCCTCTATAAAGAAGATAGCGCGCACCACATACACACACGCGCGCGCGCACGCGCGCACATGCATGCGCGCGCGCGCACACACACACACATATATATATATAGGAGCGGCTATAGGGACACAAAATTAGACATAAAATTATATATACAAAATCTGGACCACAAGATTTGTTTGTCTTTATGTGAGAGGTGGAATTCAGGGAGAGATCTAATGGCTCAGATTTTATGTGTTTAATTTTGTGTTAACATTTTGTGTCCATTTTGACTTCCCCTATATATATATACCTATTATTTGAAATTGGTACTCTATATTGCTATACTGAAAAACCTCCTTTATATGCCTCGCTAAAACCCTGTAATCCCCTTAACCTATATGGGTGCCTTACAGGGAAAAATGGCACATATTAATTTGCTAAATACAAATTCTGTAGTCAAAAGAAAACAAAAAAACCATACAAAAAGAAACAATAAAACAAGCTAACAGCATGCCAATAACTCGCTAGGCACCCAAACAACAGTAAACAGCAACTACCCACAATTCTTTAACCTGTATCAACCAATTCAATCCCCTATCTTCTCAAAATCGCTTCATTCTCCACTGTTCTGTTTGCTTTACTCCCATTATCTGTAATGACCCGCATTCCACGCATCAGGGGATCGTAGATAATTTTTTTCTTTCTCATGCAAAGTCGTATAGCTATTTAACTTTGGGAGACGACTATTGGGGTCATTTCCCATGTTCATGATTTTTTCCGAATTTTAAATGACCGTTTTGCCCCTAGCTGATCTTGTTTTGGCCATAACTTTTGATTGATAAGGAGTGTTGACCTGAAATTACTTCCAATAGATCCAGATGATGATTTACCTTTCCGTAGTGTGGTCACATTAGCCAAACGGACTCACCGTTTGTGAGATATGGCTGAAACAAGGTTTAGAAGGTAAAAACAACTTAACCGGGCCTAATTGGGGTGATTAGCAAGAGGGCCCATAACCCATTTCAGGATTAGGGTTATGGGGAGGCTGAGAATAGTAGGAAAACGATTTTTATTTCATTTTTCAGCTGCCTAAAACATTTCTCTAACCCTAACCATGGCCTTCACCTTCTAATTTCATCCCAAATCGCTCCTAATCGCTTTCTAATTAAAGATTATGCCAATCTACACCAAATCAAGGAGAAATAGCATCAGATTGGAAGGAGAGCTGCTGTATTGTCTTAGTATTCGAACCAAATCAGAGGATAGTTCAGATCTAAGATTTATTTGTGGTCAAGGTGAGTGATTAGCATTGTTTCTACACTAATTAAGGGTGATTAGCGTTAATTAACAAAATTATACATGATTAAATTGTGGAAAAATGTATAGAAATTCTTAAACACCATTTTAGACTTCTGTTGGAAGTTTGGGTTAATTTGGTTAAGTTTTGCTAATCCTATCATCAGATTTTCTTAAACATGCTTAAGGGAAAAATATGGGTTATGGGTATGTTTGATCCATTATAACATATCATGTTGTTGTTTTGGTGTTTGTTGTTGATTATACATGTTACTATGACTGTATGGTATGCTTTGTGATTGTTTAGAACAGTTAGAATGATCGAAAACGCCGTCATGTGGCGTAAAAACAGTCGCTGGAAGTTGCAGGAAAAGTATGCAGGAGCCGGACCGGATCAGATCGCCCCTACCCGAACTGACCCGATCATGAGTCCAACCCTATGAGCAGCCAGATGTTCCTCACCCCTTCGAGTTTGATCACCACGAGTGGATCATCCATGAGTCGATCGCCTTAAGGATTGTGAGCCGAGACAAGCCAACACTTGAAGACCACGACCCGACCCGGATGCTCATCACGAACTGAAGGCCTGGGAGGATGCACCCGACCCGACCCAGTTGGGTAATCATGATCCGAGCCTAAATGGCAATCACTAACGGAATGGAGGAAGAGGACAAGTCGAGCCTATATGATGATCACGAACAGAATGGGGATCGAACCGGGAAGATGATGACCAAAAACTAGAGATGCAAAGGTAGTCCAAAGGAGAAGTTTGTACTCATGATCCAAATGGGAACCAACGAGTCAACTTCATGATTGGGCTTTGCTTTGGGACGTGTGCTAAGGAGTTGTCGACGTCCATAGCTTTGATTCACCACCGAGAGACGATTGTTAGGCTACGGATCAGTGCAGTGGGGTAGTTATTACTCCGTGGGGGCAGAGTGATCATAGCATGGCTATGAGCCAGTGAAGTGGAGTCGTCATGACTTCATGGGGCAGAGTGGACATAGCAAGGACTAGTGGCTATGGATCAGTGCAATGGAGTCGTCATGACTCCATGGGGCAGAGTGATCATAGCAAGAATTTGGATGATCAAAGCGGTGGATATCATATGCTTTACGCACTGAGTGAGAGATGTGAGGATGGTTGCTATGCTTGATTGTTTGACATCACTATGACATGCACACCCCCACCCCCGTTTCTTTACACCGTATGTTAGTGTCACCTTAGAGTATTGTGCATCTTGTTGTGCCACCTCTTTGGTTGCAGGTCCAGGTTAAGGTATGGTTTAGTATACATGTTATTGTTCTGTTTTGCTGCTTATCGCTCATACCAGACTTTTGTCCAACCCAGAGTTTTATTTCTCTTCTTATTACTCTGGGTGCTCTTAAACGGGCAGACTAGAGAAAGGTTAGGTGGTATGCATGAGTAGCTATTCCGGAGACGAGCACGAGGCTTCCATGTATGATATATATATATATATATATTCCCTGTGTCGCTGCTGGTCGCTACTCTGGGCATTAGTAGTGTACCTTTCCTTTATTTTGCTTTAGAGACAGTTTTAAAGTTGTAATAATGATAAAGTGGAACATAAGCTGTATTTGGATTTTCCGCTGCTATGATGTTTAGATTTTAGCTTATGCATTGTCTTACCTGTTTTATGTCAAGTATGTTATTATTATATTTTATTTCATGCGCTGTGAGACATTCTACAGGTTCCTTGTTAGTTCAAAATTCCTTTCTTTTTTCCATTCTTTGGCGACCGTCCCGTGCTAGTTGGACATTGACACAGCGCACTTTCAATGGAAATGTCGGCTGGTACGGGCGGGCCGTCACATTTGGTATCAGAGCTCAAGGTTGCGTAGTTAACCTAGGGGAAGACACCGGGGAGAGATAGTACGTATATGAGAGAGCGTATTTGTGATATTTTGGTTTTCAAAAGCTATATATATACACTATTAGTATATTTAAGGATGGAGTTGCACTGCACTGACACCACTGAAGAGACGATTAATCGTTTCTCCTTACAGATTGAACGATGAGCCGATATACTAGGGGTACTGGTAGAGGAGCTAATAATGGGAATGCTCATGATATGAGGACGATGTTCACTGACTTTATGAGAGAGAGATGCTTAGAAATGTGCAAGGAGCCGTTCCTAATGCTGCAAATGGTGGTGGTGCAACGGTGCAGGCGCCTAGGGCCGATTTCTCTAGGCTATGTAAGGATTACACTAATCTTGGTGGAAAGCCTTTCCACGGAACGGAATCGGCTACAGAAATTCAGGATTGGTTGGATAGCTATGAGCGTATCTTCGAAGACTTGGGTATCGAGGATGCGACGAAGAGAAAGCTAGCATCCCGTCAGCTGCAAGGACGGGCGATGAATTGGTGGAATGTTATTAAGGCAGTTACTCCAGAGGATCAAGTTATATGGATCAGTACAAGGCCCGATTCAGTGATAAGTTTATCCCAACTGCTCAGAAATCAGAATTGTTTAAGAAGTTCTTGGAGCTTAAGCATAATGGTAGGGTAGTCTCGGAGTATATTGCTGAGTTCAATACTTTATCGAAGTATGGATTATCTCTTATCGACACTCCCGAGAAGAAGCATGAGAAGTTCATAACAGGCTTAGATGAGTACTTGGGGGAAAGGCTTATAAAACATATCGATGAGACGTTTGAATCGATTATGGGAAAAGCTTTGAGATCAGAGAGTCTGTACCCTAAGTCGAAGACTGAGGTTACATCTGCAGAGGAGCCAAAAACGCAAGCAAGCGGTGGAGGCAAGAATGGTTCTCAGAATAAGAGAAAGCGAAATCAGACCAAGGATGGCCAGAAGAATAAGAAAGAAGTTGAGTGCTTTAGCTATGGCAAGAAGGGCAATTATGCTAAAGAATGTCGAGCTAAGCCTGCGGACAGGAAGTGCTTCAACTGTGGCCAAGTGGGATATCACAAGGATAAGTGTCCGCAACCCCCTAAAGAAAAGCAGATTGTGAAAGCATATGCTATCAATGTTATTCCTTCTTCGTCGAATTCCCCAATTACGGCAGAGAAAGGAAAGAATGTCGTCATTCAAGGTATGCTTTTTGTTTATGATGTTCCTGTTCAAGTACAGTTTGATACTGGGGCTTCCCGTTCCTTCATATCTAGTGACCTGGTAGATAGGTTGGGATTGGAACCCGAGATAGTCGATAGACCTTTAGCGGTGACGAACCCGATTGGTGGTTCAACTAGCCTTAGCATGATTTGTCGTAATGTGGTCTTATCGAGTCATGGATGCATGTTTGTTTGTGATTGCTTTGTTTTGGGCTTTATTGGGTTTGGCATTATTTTGGGAGTTGATTGGCTCCAAAGGTATGGGGGTGGTGGTAGACTGTGAGGGCTTTTTGGTGATAGTTAGAGCGGATGATGGGCGGAGGGTAGTATTTGGTGGTCTACCTAGTGATGGGGTAATGGCTAGTTTTCTAAATTCCCTCGACATCCCGCATGATGAGTTGTCAGATGTGCCCGTGGCTGGCCAGTATCCAGTCGTCTTCGAGGAAGTGACCAACCGGACTTCCACCACGTCGAGAGATTGAGTTTCGTATTGATGTAGTGAAAGATGCCAGACCTATAGTAATGCCACTTCGTCGTACGGCACCAAGGGAGCAGTGAGAGCTCGGGGTGCAAGCGAGCGATCTTTTGAAGAAGGGATTTATCAGAAGAGGTGTTTTTGAGTGGGGAACACCAGTTGTGTTTGCTACCAAGGCAGATGGTTCCCTTCGATTGTGTGTGGACCACCGCGAATTGAATAAGGTGACGAGGAAGAATAAGTATCCTCTACTGCGGATAGATGTTCCGTTTGATCAGTTAAGTGGTGCGAGAGTGTTCTCCCAGTTGGATCTCGCGACAGGTTTTCATCAGCTTAGGGTGGAAGCTGAGAGTATAGCTAAAATGGCCTTTCGGATGTCGTCTGGATTCTATGAGTGGTTGGTCATGCCATTCGGGTTGACCAATGCACCAACATATTTTGTGGATCTTATGAATAGGTTATTCAGAGATCAATTGAATAAGTTTGTTCTTGTGTTTGTGGATGATATCTTAGTTTATTCGAGGAAAGAGGAAGAACACAACGAACATTTGAGAGTAGTGATGGAGGTGTTGAGAAAACGCAAATTGAAAGCAAAGTTTTCTAAGTGTCACTTCTGGAGGAGGGAAGTGAAATTCTTGGGCCATGTTGTTTCAGAGAATGGTATTGCTGTGGACCCTACGAAGGTGGCTATGGTGCATTATTGGTCTACGCCCAAGAATGCAACAGACATAAGAAGTTTCTTGGGGTTAGCTGGATATTATCGTATGTTTATCCAAGACTTCTCCAAGATAGCGGCACCGTTGACTCAGTAAACCAAGAATAATCAAGCTTTTGTTTGGGACGAAAAGTGTGAGGTTGCATTTAAGAGCCTAAAGGAAAAGTTGACGTGCGCGCCAGTGTTAGTCATTCCTAAAGGGAATGAAGAGATGATGGTATACACAGATGCATGTGGTACCGGACTAGGTGTTGTATTGATGCAAGGAGGTAGGGTTGTAGCTTATGCAAGTCAGCAACTAAAACCGCATGAGAAAAGATATCCTACCCATGATTTGGAATTGGCAGTGATCATGTTCGCATTGAAGACATGGAGACATTATCTCTTGGGAGAAATATTCGAGCTGTTTATCGATCATAAATCGTTAAAGTATCTTTTCTCTCAGAAGGATCTAAATCTCCGACAGCAGAGATAGTTAGAATTCTTGGCTTCCTACGATTTCGATATCGCATATACACCACGAAAGGGCAATGCAATAGATGATGCATTGAGTAGAAGACATGCCAGTTTAGGGGCTATGTTTCTAGAATGGTAGCAACTGGAGTACATCGCTGGGTATGATTTCAGACCAAAGTGTGAATTGGATCCAGAAATATTAGCACATTTGACGATCAGACCCATTTTGATTGAGCGGATTGGTTCTAGTCAGAGGGACGATCCTAACTTATTAGAAATCATCTCCAAGTTAGAGATGGGTATCGATAAGGAGATGGACAAGTATGGGCTTGATCGAGATGAATGACTTAGGAAGAATGGAAGACTAGTTGTGCCAAATGTCAATGGATTGAGAGATGAAGTGCTTAGAGAATGTCATCACCCAAAATTGAGTATACACCCCGGTGGTAACAAAATGAATCGAGATATGAGGCATACCTACTACTGGGAAGGAATGAAAAGAGACGTTGGGAAATTTGTATCCAAATGCATGAATTGCCAACTAGTTAAAGCTAAGCAAACGAAGCTTAGTGGTTTGTTGCAACCATTAGAAATTCCAGAATGGAAATGGGAACAAGTCTCAATGGATTTCATTGATGGGTTACCAAGAACTAGATCGGGCCATGATAGCGTTTGGGTGATTGTGGACCGATTAACAAAGAGTGCAAGGTTTATACCTATCAAGTCGAATAGAAATGCAGCTAAGTTAGCGGAACTATATATAAAGTGGGTAGTGAGATTTCATGGAGTACCTAAAAGCATTGTGAGTGACCGAGACCCGTTATTTACTAGTGGGTTTTGGAATAGCTTACAAGAGGCTCTAGGAGCAGAATAATATCTCAGTACCGCTTATCATCCTCAAACTAATGGTCAAACAGAGAGGGTAAATCGTATATTAGAAGATCTCTTAAGGGCTTGCATATTAGATTTTGGTGGATCATGGGATGACCATTTGCATCTAGTAGAGTTTGCATATAATAATAATTATCGATTCAGTATTGGTATGGCTCCATTTGAAGCTTTGTACGGAAGACCGTGCAACTCACCATCATGTTGGCTAGAAACCGGTGAGAAGTTTGTGCTTGGACCAGATGTGATAAGAGAAACTTCAGACAAGATTAAGATCATTCGACAATGAAAGAAGGCTGCCCAAGATAGGAAAAGGAGTTATGCTGATAAGAGGAGAAGAGATTTAAAATTCTCTATTGGCGACTTGGTGTTTGTCAAGATTTCTCAATTAAAGAGCGTGATACGATTTGGTAGGAGAGGCAAGTTAACACCAAGATTTGTTGGTCCATTCCCAGTTCTCTAGCAAGTTGGGAATTTGGCATATAAAGTTGAATTACCAGAAAAGATGGCAGGAGTTCATAATGTATTTCATGTTTCCCAGCTAAGGAAATTCGTGCACGATCCCGATATGACTATTTCACCTGATCAGTTAGATGATATTGAAGTAGAGCCCGAGGCGGTTAGGAACCGCAAGCCGATTCGTATTGTCGAGCACAATACGAAGCAACTTCGAAGGAAAGCGGTGGATCTAGTCAAAGTTCAGTGGGGGCGAGAATGAGAATGACTGTACTTGGGAGACAGAGGAGAGCATTAGGAAGACGTATCCAAAACTCTTTGCCTGATAAGATTTTAATTGTAATTTAGTTTTCCACATGCTAGGATAAACTTGTTTGTTGTTTTGTATGTTTGATTGTTGTGAATGGTTGGTAGGCATGCGGGATCCTTTTACTTGTTTCTTAGTTAAGGAATTTCGGGGCCAAAATTTCTTAAGGGGGGAAGAATGTAACGACCCGCATTTTACCCATCAGGGATCGTAGAATATTTATTTCTTTCTCATGCGAAGTCGTAAAGCCATGTACCTTTGGGAGACGACTATTCGTGTCATTTCCCATGTTCATGATTTTTGCCAATTTTTAAATGACCATTTTACCCCTAGTTGATCTTGTTTCGGCCATAACTTTTGATTGATAAGGAGTTTTGACCTGAAACCACTTCAATTAGATTCAGATGATGGTTTACCTTTCCGCAGTGGTCACATTAGCCAAACGAACTCACCGTTTGGGAGATATGGCTTAAACAAGGTTTAGAAAGTGAAAAACATCTTAACTAGGCCTAATTAGGGTGATTAGCAAGAGGGCCCATAACCCATTTTGGGATTAGGGTTATAGGGAGGCTGAGAACAGTAGGAAAATGATTTTTATTTCATTTTTCAGCCGCCTAAAACATTTCTCTAACCCTAGTCATGACCTCCACCTTCTAATTTCATCCCAAATCGCTCCTAAATGCTTTCTAATTGAAGATTAAGCCAAACTACGCCAAATCAAGGAAAATAGCATCAAATTGGAAGGAGAGTTGTTGTGTTGTCTTGGTATTCGAACCAAATCAGAGGATAGTTCAGATCTAAGATTTATTTGTGGTCAAGGTGAGTGATTAGCATTGTTTCTACACTAATTACGACTAATTAAGGGTGATTAGAGTTAATTAACAAAATTATACCTGATTAAATTCTGGAAAAATGTTTAGAAATTCTTAAACACCGTTTTAGACCTCTGTTGGAAGTTTGGGTTATTTTGGTTAAGTTTTGCTAATCCTATCATCAGATTTGCTTAAACATGCTTAAGGGAAAAATATGGGTTATGGGTATGTTTGATCCATTTTAACATATCATGTTGTTGTTTTGGTGTTTGTGGTTGATTATACATGTTGCTATGATTGTATGGTATGCTTTGTGATTGTTTAGAACAGTTAGAATGGTCGAAAACGCCGTCCTGTAGCATAAAAACAATCGTTGGAAGTTGCAGGAAAAGTACGCAGGAGCCGGACTGGATCGGATCGCCCCTACCCGATCGTGAGTCCAACCCCACGAGCCGCCAGATGTTCCTCACCCCTTCGAGTTTGATCACCACGAGCGGAGCATCCACGAGTCGATCGCCTTGAAGATCGTGAGCCGGGACAAGCCAGCACTTGAAGACCACGACCCGACCCGGATGCTCATCACGAACCGAAGACCTGGGAGGATGCACCCGACCCGACCCAGTTGGGTAACCACGACCCGAACCTAAATGGCAATCACGAACGGAATGGAGGAAGAGGACGAGTCGAGCCTATATGATGATCACGAACAGAATGGGGATCGAACCGGGAAGATGACGACCAAAACCCGAGATGCAAAGGTAGTCCAAAGGAGAAGTTTGTACTCAGGATCCAGATGGGAACCAACGACTCAACTTCGTGATTGGGCTTTGCTGCGGGATGTGTGCCAAGGAGTGGTCGACGTCCATAGCTTTGATTCACCACCGAGTGACGATTGTTAGGCTACGGATCAGTGCAGTGGGGTAGTTATTACTCCATGGGGCAGAGTGATCATAGCATGACTATGAGCCAGTGCAGTGGAGTCTTCATGACTTCATGGGGTAGAGTGGACATAGCAAGGACTAGTGGCTATTGATCAGTGCAATGGAGTCGCCATAACTCCATGGGGCAGAGTGATCATAGCAAGGATTTGGGTGATCAAAGCGGTGGATATCGTATGCTTTACGCACTGAGTGAAAGCTGTAAGGATGGTTGCTATGCTTGATTGTTTGAGATCACTATGACATGCTCACCCCCACCCCCGTATCTTTACACCATATGTTAGTGTCACCTTAGAGTATTGTGAATCTTGTTGTGCTAACTCTTTGGTTGCAGGTCCAGGTTCAGGTATGGTTTAGTATACCTGTTATTGTTTTGTTTTGCTGCTTATCGCTCATACCAGACTTTTATCAAACCCATATTTTATGTCTCTTCTTATTACTCTGGGTGCTCTTAAACGGGCAGACTAGAGACAGGTTAGGTGGTATGCACGAGTAGTTGTACCGGAGACGAGCCGGAGGCTTCCATGTATGATATACATAGTTATTTTCCCTGTGTCGCTACTGGTCACTACTCCGGGCATTAGTAGTGTACCTTTCCTTTCTTTTGCTTTAGAGACAGTTTTAAAGTTGTAATAATGATGAAGTGGAACATAAGCTGTATTTGGATATTCCGCTGCTACGATGTTTAATTTTTAGCTTATGCATTGTCTTACCTGTTTTATGTCAAGTATGTTATTATTATATTTTATTTCATGCTCTGTGAGACATTCTACAGGTACCTTGTTAGTTCAAAATTCCTTTCTTTTTTCCTTCCTTTGGCGACCGTCCCGTGCTAGTTGGACATTGGCACAACGCACTTATAATGGAAATGTCGGCTACTGCAGGTGGGCCGTCACATTATCTTTAACCAAATGCACTATCTCTCTTTCAGTAAGCTTCAGTTTTGTTTCCATGATGATAGAATAGCTGTTGAAATGCTTAACATTCCTCTCCAACCATATGTGATACACTGAACATGTAAAAGAAGCACAGGCTAAATCCGACATTTGATTCTTACCATTGTATTTTTGCATTAATAAAACTGCCTCATCTTCAATTGAACCAACACCATTTGAAACAACTCCAAGTCTCTCCTTCAAAGAATGCCATATAAATTTTGAATATGCACACTGAAAGAATAAATGACTCACTGATTCCTCATGCATTCCACACAACAAACAAACGTTTTCCTGAACCACCCCATAATTAATCAGTTTGTCTTTTGTACTCAATCTTTCCACAACAGCTAAATATGTTATAAAAGGTATCCTTTTCGAATTTTTTCCATGCCATATAACTTTGAAAGGTTGCTTAACAGGTTGCTTTATTCTCGCATATTCCCGAGCATTATGAAATGAAAAACTTTCATCTTCACCCCACACATATACATCAAGTTGCCCATTTTAATTCAACTTTACTCTATCCCCTTCATGGTGCACCTCTCTTGTAACTGGATGAAGACCTGCCTCCACATATAATAGAAGAGACTAGTTCTTTCTTTGTAACCAAAAGATGAAACCTAGAAATCCCCAACAAATCCACCAAGAACTTACCATTGATCCATGGTTCGAACCACATTAATGTGTTAGCTCCAGAACAAAGCACCTTCGTGAACAGCTGTTTTCCACTCTTCCTCAGCCTTAATATATATTTCTAAGTACAAGAGGAATTGTTGTCTATGCTCATGTGCCAAAACAGCTTATTCTTACAATATTTAGCCTTCATCCACTTGCTCCATAGAGATGATTCATTAAGGAACTTCCACATTAACTTTATGCAAGCAGTTTTCTTCTAAACCTTGAAAGATTTAAGGCCGATATCCCTTTCGCATTTAGGATTACACAGAACATCCCATTTAATTTTATGCTTTGAACCTCCCCACAGAAAATCAGCACACAAAATGTTCATTTTATTGATTGTGTATTCACGTAACTGGAACACAAAAAGACAATAAATAACAGTTGGGGTTATAACAAATTTAATGAGCTCGGCCCTTCCAGCAAAACTTAGATAATTGACATCCCAAGATTGAATCTTCTTTTGAACCCTTTGCAGCAAATGTTGACAATCATGATAGTGTATATAATTTGTAGATAATGGTACTCCTAAATATTTAATAGGAAGTTGCCCTGCATCAAAACCAAGAATCTCTACCATCTCCCTAGTCCACAAAGCCGAAGAGCTAAAATAAATTTTTGTCTTTAGGGTGCTGACTTTCAATCCACTGTATTGCTCCAGTTTGTCAAATACTGCTTTTAGTGATAATGCACTAGTAGTAGAACATCTCCCAAATACCATGAGATCATCAGCGTAAATTAAATGAGAGATGATAGGATCAAATGCGTGCACAGGCAAAAAGGACTTCATTAGATACACTTCATTCATACAAAATGAAAAGTATTCCATAGCTACTGTGAATAAATAGGGAGACAAAGGATCCCCTTGCCGAATACCCCTATTAGATGATATAAATCCTCTTGGAACCCCATGTATCATTTTTGAAAATGTTGGAATGGATATACATTCATAAATGACATTTATAAAAAGTGTAGGAAACCCCGTAAGCTTCATCAACTGGCATATAAACTCATGGTTAATTTTATCATAGGCCTTGTGAAGATCTACTTTAGCACAAAATTTGTTCACCCCATGTTTCTTAAAGTCTCTAATCAATTTATGAGCAAGCAATATGTTATCCCCTATGTAGCGTGAAGGAATAAACGCACATTGGTTCGAAGAAATGATATAAGGTAAAAACCATTTAATCCTATTACACTAAACTTTGCTAAATTTTTTGTATTAGAGGTTACAGCAAGCAATTGGCCTATAATGAGAAATTTCAGTTGGCATTTCGACTTTAGTTATGAAAGTATGGTTACAGCCTTTTGGAAGCTTAGCGAACTTGAACATGTCTTGAACAACAACCAAAATATCCTCCTTAATTTCCTCCTAATGAATCTTGAAGAATTTGGATTTAAACGCGTTAGGACCTGGACTTGTGTCTTCATGAACTGAAAATAGAGCCTTTCTAATTTCTTCAGTAGAAATAGGATGAAGCAGATTATGTTTTCCTTGTTGATTAATAACGTATGAGGACTGAAATAAAGGAAACACATTTGACTTAGGTCCATTAAACATGTCAGTATAGAATGAAATTGCCTCTGAAACCACCTCTTCCTGCTTATAGACAAATTCACCATCTGAATTAACTAAAGCTTTCATATAATTGCAATGCCTACGAGCAGACATTTTGGAATGGAAGAATTTTGAATTAGTGTTACCCTCTTGTAACCATGCTACTTTTGCCTTTTGTCTATAACTCCAAAATTTAATTTGTTTCTGAATAAATAATGTCGTTTAGCTTCCAACATTTCATCATATAACTCTACATTCTCTGGATTCGTATCTGAAGCAGCCTCCATAGACTTAAAAATATGTTCAGATTCTGCCAACAATTCATCATCCTTTGGCCTCACTCGATTCCAAGATTTCAATTCCCTTTTACAAGCCTGTAATCTTTGTTGAAATTTATAACTTGGATGGCCCCATACACAGTCACTCAAGCCTCTTTCTACACATTCTTTATAACCTTCCTTAAAACACCAATCGTCACTGTATCTAAAGGGAAAGCCTTTCTACATGGAGGTAGGAATTAAATCAATCAACATTGGATTATGATCTCTGGAGAATTGAGAAAGAGAAAAAGCCCTCATATCATTAAATTTTTGTAAACGCAACTGATCTACAAAGAACTTGTATATATGATTAGCAATGCCTCTCCTCCTCCACGAGAAATTAAATCCAATGGCTCTAATTTCAATAAGTCCTGATTACGATAAGCAGTTATTAAAAGCTCGTAGTTGTTGAAATGGAACTGGCAACGCCCCTTTTTTATCAGTTGGAGATGTAAAATTATTGAAGTCACCTAATAAAACCCATTCTCCATTTATTGTTTCAGATTCTTGAATTAGATTCTGCCATAAACCTAGCCTTTTATAAAAACTGTAACTAGCATAAACTATTGTTATGAACAGAGACATACCACCTGAATTATTTGCTTGCAAAGTTACACGCTGATAAGAAGAAGACATCGCATTAATAGACCAAATATGAACCTGCCATGCAATTAGAATTCGACCTGGAAAATTCGACTGCTGTTGTGGAATGAAGTCCCAATTTGGTGGAAGAAATTTTCTAAAAACTTTGATATTATTTGAACTTATTCTCTACCAAATCAAACAATGTTGGTTTGTGTTTTGTCAGGAGGGATAAAATCTCATGCATACGATATGAGGAGTTCATCCCTCTGACATTCCAACACACGGTCGTCATTTAATAGAGACAGAGCTCCTAGTACTTCTTTTAAGAGGAGCTGTTGGAACGTTTGAATAAATCTTTGCCTTTCCTTTTAAATGTGCCATATATTCATTATTTCTATTAACACCCTCTGAAACACCATGAATTTCATCGTCTGAAGTTGGATCTTTCAGAATATCTGCAGCCATGTTAAGATCATCTTGCATTAAGTCATTAGGTAAAGCATCATTTAAAAAATCCAAATCCTCTTGGCCTAAGTTAGCTTCTGGAGAGGAATTATTAAGAACATTAGATTCTTCATTAGGCCCAGAAGAAGACGCATTATTAACCACCACATTCTCGGAAATTTTCTCTGAATTCTCTGAATTTTCCACAACCCGAGCTGGATCTAATTCCAACTCATGCACCACTGTATTATGTCCAAATAACTTGCATATATCACACCGAGGAGGTAAGAATGCATATTCGACTAGCAAATATTTCATATTCCATTATGAATTTGAATAGGAATTTTATCAAACAGCTTCGATGCAAGATCTATCGCAATCAAAACCCGAACATACCTGGTAATCCTGTTATTAACAGTGTTTTCATCTACACTTATTGGCTCCCCTATATAGCTTGCAATCCTCAATAAAGATTTAACAGACCACAATTCCATATCTAGATTATGAATTTTAATTCAGATCTGTATCTTATCAATTTCAAAATTATCGAAAATATATACAGGGTACCACTTCTTAATCATTCAAAGATTACCAAAGTATGAATGCGTAGAGGATCTCATAACTGAAGCAGAATCCGTAGAATCTTCAAACTGAATAGTGAAATGAAAGCCAAAGACTATGTGAATGACAAAATTACCTTTCGCCCTCCATACTTTTCGAATATAATACTTTAACTTCCCCACTGATAACATGAATTCGATCGGATGTAGAGCGATAGTATCATGCCACACTTCTTCAGATTCGTTGAAAATATCTTCAGAAATAAAAACTCGATCAGCCAAAGGCTTAACATACTGAAGAGATTCAGGAATTGATTTAGAAACCTCAGTCTCATTGTGATTGTTCGATTCTGTTCGAGGCGAATCTCGATTTAAATTTGAATCTAAAAAAAATTAGGCGGGATTTTTAGAGCGTCCGCCATTAAAATGTGAAAAACGTGAGAAATACACACCACGTATATATATATATAAACTAGCGACAATAACTGCCAACATGACTGGCAGATAACCAATAGTAAAATGATCAACTCAGACTATGACTATAGGTATAGGAGGTAGATGGATGAGTTCCGGAAAAACCACCGCTCATTATTCTTCAAAATCGAGTTCCGGCAAGGACCCCACCTAATAGTGATGTATATTTGCTCCAAAATAATAAAATAGTCACTCCAAAAAATACATATGAACAGTACAACATAATAAAAGAAAGGACTCTCCAGAACTGATTTCCAATAAGCTCCTCAACGAAAATCCACCGACTTGTAACCTGAAATAAGACTAAACAAAAAATTAAGCTAACAACACACACACACACACACACACATATATATATATATATATATGGACAAAATAGTAAAATTGGATAGAAAGAGACAACTATAATAACCACTAAATTAGATATCAATTACAAATACAGATTCTATTATAACTAAAATGCTTAACTATTTTAATAAACAAATTCAAATTATTTCTAACTTTAACGAGATATCTGTCAAACATATGATCAATATTCATCTTATAATAAGGGTTAGACATCCAATCTAAACAAAAAGAAGCAATCTTAATAATTAGTTTGTCAATAGAAATAGCATTGAATGAAACATTCTTTGATTTCTATCAAACCAAATATACCAACATATAATAGTTACTAAAGTATCAAGTACATATTTATATTTAAAATTAAAATCAAATCTAAAAAATTCCTGTAAAAATCATAATTCAAAAAATTATGAGTAAAATTAAAAACAAAAATTCTTAAAATCATATTTAAAGTACAAGTTCTAATACAAGAAAAAAATATGATCAACATTTTCATCAAAAAGACTACGAAAAAAACATTTAAAATCAAATATAATATTTTCCTTTCTTAATTGCTCTATAGTATTTAGTTTCGTATGAATAATTAGCCACATATGCAATTTAACCTTAGGCAGAGCATTAGCCTTCCAAATAAACTTGAATTTAAAACCGAAATACTTGTAAAATTAAGGAAGTTATACATAGATTTAGAAGATTACTTTAAACTCCTATCTATACCCAATAAATATTATCTCCATATGATACGATGATAGCTTAGCTTGTAACAAGGAAAATTGTCTGAACACTAATCCATCAAAAATATCCTCAAATGGAAATTCCTACGGGGGATCTAAACTCTCCCTATAAACTTCCTTAATCAAGGCATTCTTAAAGCCACAAATCTTAAAGAGTTCTTTAAATTCAATTTTGAGGGGCAAACGAGAAATCCAAGAATCATGCAGAAAAAATGTATTATCTCCCGAATGGACAATCAAATTAATATCTAAGTTAAAAAAAGTCAAAACATTTCAAAATGGGATTCCAAAAATAAGATAGTATATTAGTCCAAATATAATTAGTAGAAAATATAATTTTACCCCCAATATAATAAAATGTAGATACTGTTTGTTTCCAAACCGCAGACACTTCTGGATTTCTATATTTCCACAACCATTTAGCTAGCAAAAAAGAATTAAAATTATGTAAATTAATAACCTCCAAGACTGCGGTCCTCCTTAGATCTACAGACAACTTCCCAATTAACTAAACATTTACATCCACTGCAAATGTTTTCCCCCATTCTAAAGAAAATTATGCCTAATTCGCTCAGTCTTATCAATCACCCAGTTAGGAAGGTGATGCATAGCCATCCAATAAGTAGGAATAGCGGATAAAACTGAGTTAATAAGAACTAGTCTACCAACTCTAGATAAAAATATGCTATTCCAACTAGAGAGTCTATTATTAATCTTATCAGTAATGATCAACAAATCGTCATGTTTGAGTTTAGAAGGTCTAATCATAAAACCCAAATAATTAAAAAGAAAATTCATAGTAGTATAATTAAAGGAATTAGCAACTTGATTCTCAACATTATCAAAATCATTTAGCACCATAACCGAGCTTTTAACAAAATTAATTCTGAGACCGGAAAGCATCTCAAAAGAATAAAGTATAAATTTCAAGGCTATAATATGTTTGGGTAAATGAGAGGTAAATAAGAGAGTATCGTCAGCAAATTGAAGAATAGATAATTCATTACTAAAAATCCCATTACCTACAAAACATAGAACTCCATTCCCCGCGCTCTCTTGATAATCTTGGTGAATACATCAACGACAAGCTTAAACAGAAGGGGCGATAAAGGATCCCCTTGTCTAAGTCCCCTCTTAGACTGAATTTTATTTCTGAAAACCCCATTAACTAATATATTAGAACAAGTAGATTTGAGTAATATAATAATCCAATTAATCCACCTTATACTAAAACCCCTAGCTAATAATAAATCACTAATAAAATCCCAATCTACTAAATCAAAAGCCTTTTCAAAATCAATTTTCAAAATAGCGCATGAAAAGTTATTCTTATGACTAAGTCTATTAGCCAAAACTTTATAATCTTAACAGAAAAGTTGATTAAAGAAATGGGTCTAGAGTCTTTTAATTTATTAGCTCCTAATTTCTTATGAATAAGAATAAGATTTGCAAAGTTAAACCTACCTATCTGTAAATTCCTGTTATAAAAATCATTATATAAGTTTATAATATCAAATTTCAAGACATCCCAAAAATGCTTATAAAAAAGAATAGAAAAATCATCCAGTCTCGGAGCTTTATCACTAGGCATATCATTAATAGCCCTCCAAATCTCCTATTCGGTGAACGGCTTGCCTAAATCTACTTAATCAATCTTAGAATAAGAAATATAAATATCATTTCATCTAACATTTATTCTCTTCTTAATTTTAGAACCAAAAATCTGCCTACAATAGTTAGTAAAGGCTTCATTTAAATATTTTTGAACAAACAATTCTATGTCATCCACAAAAATAGAGTAAATAAAATTGTTATTCCATTTCTCATTAGCTATACTATGAAAAAACTTAGTATTATTATCACCCTCTTTTATCCATTGAATATGATCCCTCTCCTTCCACATGATCTCCTCTTTCTCAAGAATCAACTTAAGATCATTCTTGAGGCAATAAAGTTTATCTCACTCATAAGGACTAAGCAGCCTATTCTCACTAACCTTATCTAAATCAAACATCTCACACATAATCTTATCTTTCCTAATTCTTACACTGCCAAGTACATACTTATTCCAACATTTAAGAAAAAAATCTAAGTTTTTCTAGCTTCAAAACAAAAATCTCAGCCGAATTTCCATCATACATATTATCAAAATAAAATAAAGAATTCCATTTAAAAGCAACCAAATTAGACAAACTAGCATCTAATAGCCATATCTCAAATTTAAAGCTAATGCAAATGACGAAATTAGACTCACATGAAAGAATAATAGGATAATGATCCGAATATAAGAAAGGCAAACCTTTCACTTTACAAAAAGAATATCTATACTCAATATCATTACCAATGAAAAATCTAACATACAAGTTACAATTAAAAGATAAAATGGGAAGTAAGAGGCTTATTATAAATAAACTAGTCTACGAAAAATAAGTTGAATAAGTAAACCCACAATTATGGTTGTGGTAATATTATAACACGAGGTTATAATTAAATGGAAAAGAGTAGAGTAGGCTTATTCTTAATAAACTTATAATTGAGAAATTAAGTTTAATGAATATAATAATAAGTAGCGGTCTGTTCTGGCAGCGAAGGCTGATTAGGGAAAATAAGCGGCCAACTGAAGCTAATAAACAAATAACTTGAATATAGCTAAACAAGTAAAATGTTTATGTTAATCAGCAATGTGCAAAGTAAAAAAAATTCATAATTGAAGATTGAACATAGAGTCTAATAACGTAATGGTAAGGTGCACTTGGACCAGTCTGTACGTATCTAGGATGAAGAGCCCAACGGGGCAGGTCATCGTGGGTGTTTGGAGACACGAGGGGAGCACGTCCAACTTCTTATTCAATGGGACTAGAAGTAAGTGAGGCACTTCTACGGGACGTGAGGATACTTCGTGATGGCCCTTTGTGGTAGGCTTAATGAAGCAGTACCCATAGAGGCATGCTCTGTACGATTCCATCTAATGAGTAAGTCTTCGTTGCATCTTCAGTTGTGAGATGCCTAAAGACTGATTGGGATGATCTTAGAATGATTCGACAGATGCCTCACAGGGAGGTTTAATGGTCAGGATCCAACAAAGGATAATGTTCGTCGGATACCTATCATCGTAAGCCGGAGCGTGTGATGGAAAGATTGGAGCTAAGCCAAGAGGCAATTGATCTTTTACAATTGGGTCATTGGTTGAAGGACCACATGTTTGTTTACACTAAATGTTAGGGCGGTCATTTATCTCTTTTAATAGTCTTTCATTAGTAGGGGGTAGGCTTGGTTGGGCCTTTGAGAGCCACCAAAAGAGACAAACCATTCTTTGGATATTTGTAATGTAGGCCTAACAAAGCTGCCCTTTATAGATATATAGAAAGCCCCCGACTGAGTTCCATGAGGGAAATTTTGGATTAGGGAGCCCTTGTGGGACAACAAGAGAGGCTTATTCACTTTCACAGCGTAGGCTAGTACGCTTTCGTAGCGTAATGTTGGAGACTTAGTATGCCTACACAGCATAGTCTAGCACGCTTCCATAGCATGGAGTTGGAGGTCCGGTACCTTTCATAGTGCGACGATGGGGACCACTCGAGGAGGATACTACTTAGGAGTATATCGATATGTTGGGCATTTAGCTACATATATATGATTCATTTGGTAGTAGGGAGTAGATGGGTATGATTTACGCAGAAAAATTGAAAGTATTTTCGAAAATAAACCCTAATAATCTAATAAATATGAACCACTTATAGAACGGTATATGTAGCGCTATTTTTAGAAATTATACTTTTCCCATTCACAAGAACTTTTGTTTTGACCCCCTCCTCATAACTAATCCGCAAGGTAGACAGGTGGTTGAGATTCTACAGCTTAGAGACACTTGTTAGATAGTGTCATTATATATGTAAGTATTTACCTACAATTATATTTTGTTCCCTTCCGCTGTGAGATTTCTATTATGAGCTCTGATATATTTATTTTTGACTTTTTGCAGGATACCAGACAAACCAACTCGAGCTTCGATAGATTTGGATTTCTTGAAAAAAATCAGGTCTATCAAAATTTGGGTTGTTGCATGATTTCCATTTTATCTTACGGATATAGCTGCCATATAGTTCAGGCAGTTGGAATAAAAAAGCATTGGAAATTGGAATGTGTATGTTGAAAAGTTTATTGAACAGTTCATGATCCATAACTCTTGACCTAAGAATGTTATTAATCCTACGACAATCAAGCAATGGTTTGGATAAACTTTGTGGAAGTTCTTAGAAAGTTTTGATACGGCAGTGGCATCGGTTGATTGACCAGACCCGTTTATGGTATTGTTGGTCGTTGTTTCCAGAATTCTAGGTAAGATTGATATCAAGATCACGCTACAGCGGGATCCACTGAGGTACCTCGGTGAATTTTACTTTGAAACAGACAGATTTCTACAGGAAGAAGATGCAAGAACTGATAAGGAAGTTATTGGGGTTAATTTGGTCAAGGGTAGGAAATTCTCTGAATCTGGTAGATAATGATAAAGGAAAATGAAAGGTTGCATTTGGAAGTGATCGGAATGTATTTCAACAGAGGGAGCCCAACCTATCTTCGTATACGAAACTTACTTCCTCTCTGGAAGAAATATACTTGGATGTTCACCCAGCTGCTCTCTTCAAAGAGCATCCCAGGATGGAGCAAACACAAAAGGAAATGGATTCCAATAAAAATTGTTTGTTCATGTTCTTGATGGCCATAATACAAACGATTGTAGTCATCTTCAGGATATGACTAAGGAATGTGTCAAATGTGGAGAGTTGGCACAATATGTTAGGAATCTGACTGTAATACCGGAAGAAGCACAGATGCCTGATTCAGATTTCTCTGATTTGGATTTGGTTTGGATTTGGTTTGGATTTAGTTTGGAACAAGCATAATTTGTTAGGATTATGACTGATTTGGATTTCTCTGGACTCTCGACTTTTGGATTTTGGTTTCTTGGTTATTTGGATTTTGGTTTTTTGGACTCTGGATCTTTGATATTTTAATTTGTCGATTTGGTTCTTTGGCTTCTCATCTTTTGGCACTCCGATTCTCTAGCCTTAGAACTCTGACTTTTTGGTTTTCTGGTTTCTGGATGTTGGCTCTTTAGTTTTCTAGTTGTTGGCTCTTTATTTTTTTAGTTTTTGGTTTTGGATGGCTAAGCATGCCTATCCATGTATGGAATCTGACGAGATCTCTAAACATGCTCTTTGCGGACGATTAACCATCCACCTCCTAGTTAATAAATTTGTAATAAAAAAGGGCTACTTCAGCTCACTCATGTACGAGATTATGACGTAATCTCTACGCGTTCTCTATGCTTGACTATAAACTGTTAGCTTCGCAAAGAATTATAACTTTTTTGATCTTTAATAAAAATAATTCGCTTGTACAAATTATACTCGTAAAGTATGCCGTTAAGAATTGGAATTTCAAACTTTAATGACCTAGTGAGTATAGACTATGCTCATTTAGTATAAAACTCTTACATTGGTCCCAAGTACATACTATGCTTGGGAAGAGCTAGGCCATCTTGTCAAGACATGGAAAGTGCGCTTGGTCAAGGCTCGAGTATGGACTATACTCGACTGGATACGGATCGTTTTGTCAGGACTTGGCAAACCAATTGTAACGACCCGCATTTTACGTATCGAATGATCATAAAATAATTTTATTTAATTCCCTGAGGGTAGGATCATTCTCATATTTTGATATTTTGTTTATGGGGATGTGAGACATGTCCATAATTTTTACCAATTTTAATTGTGACCATTTTTTCCCCAGTCAGTTTTGTATAGATCATAACTTTTGATTGGGATCAAATCAGGTGTTGAGATTGTTATCATTGGAAAGGAAATGATGTTTCCAATTCCTTAGGATGGCCATACTAAAGATTTGATTCAACAGCTTGGGAGGAATCGTTGTTTTAGTGTTACACAATTTCTAGACAGACAAATTAGTCTTTAGTTTGCTGATTAGTGAGGTCCATTATGGCTAGGGGTTGTTGGATATAAATAGAGGGGTAGAGGCAAGGAGAATGGTTTAGTTTATTCATTTCTTATTTGGTTGAGTTCGTGATCCTCTTACTCAATCAAATACATCTCCACTCCATTAAATTCTTAGATCTACATTAGAAAATTGAAGATCAACATCAAGGGAGAGTAGATCGCTTCAAATTGGGTGATTTGAAGATCGTTCTTCGCTGTCCGGATTTGTAGATCATTGATTTCAAGTTAGTTTGTGGATTTAGTGAGTGATAGGCATCTCTCATATGGATTTAATCGAGTATATGGGTTTTTTGATCTTGTTTTCATCTTTTTTAGTTCTTTTCACGTAGATCTAATCGATGTAAGTATATTTTCATTTCGAATCACCGTAGGATCTAATCTAGCAACTTAAATCAGTAAATCCTTATGCTAATTCATGTGTTTATGCAAGTTTAGATCCATTTGTTTGATTATTCATTGTTTTATCATGATTTGGTGATCTTTAAGTTTTTTAATGATGATAAACTGTTATGTGAGTATTGTTTGATGATTTCATGAATTGTTGATGATTGAATCGTTGAAATTGTTCAAGTTGAGTATGGATTGGATGTATGTTGATCGAATTCAAGTCTTGATAGCATGGATCGTTCGGCATTTTTGATGGATCATGGCTTAGGGTGCAAGAAATTGGATGGATCGGCTATGATAAAGTCGCTTTGTTGATGACATGGCATGTCTTAGGTTAGGTCATTCCAGCTTAAGTTGTTCTAGTTTGGGTCGCCCAGAATACATGGGTCGGTGCTGTTGACGTGGTATGGATCATCCACGATAGATTGGCTACACATCTTGATGGGTCGGCAACACCTTTTGGGAATGTATCATTGGCTCATGGGTCTAAAGTAGTGTTTTGATGGGTCAATTGCAGCTGATGGCAATGGGTCGGGTCATTGGAAATCAGATGGGTCGGCTAAACATGATGGATCGGTAACAGTCGCACGCAATGTTTCAATTGGGTCGCTATGCTTGATGGGTCGGCATATGTTCGAGCTAGAGAGTCATGGAACGATCCACGGTGTGTTGCAACATTTATGAAACGATATGGAAGTGGACAAACACTGTGGAAGGAGAATGGGTCAGTGAACGATCCATTGATGGTTCGTGAGTGATCCATCGGATGAGTGAACTAAATGACGTTATTTTGGTTTGACGTTCTTTATAGCTTCGAGGTAATTCAAGGTGGAATGTTCGGAGTGTTGTGAAGTGTGCGTTGATCGATGAAATGCAATGAATGTGGAGACGACTAAAGGGTGTTTGAGTTCGTGGATAATGGCTGCTCAAGATGATTTGAGCTTATGGTAGTCGTCGATGATGACGATTAGAGATATTGAAGGCCGAGGAGTTATCATTGTCATAGATTCTAGCAGACTAAAAGCAGGGGTATAATAGGGACGCCTAAAAGACTAGATGATTAGTCAAGTACCTTGTGTATCGTTGAAAGGCGTATGGAGTTTTTCTAGAACAGGGGTTACCATTAGGCCTTGACGGATGGCATGATGATGTGGTCAGTCATACGATTATCGATGGTTTCAAGGCAGGATAGATGGTGATAGACAAAGTCATGGATGATGATTATTTTGCTTGTATCGTCTTGTTTAGATTGTTCGACATCAAAGGAGACATCTCTTGGGTGCTTGTTTAATGTTGGTTTAGGCCTTCGGGGTTTGTATTTGGGGTATGATGATCTCAATTAGGATGGTCTACACAGGATAACTAGTTTCTTTGCTTGTTTGTTTCTTTCTGATTGTTTGTAAAGGCTATCACTGTATGATGTGGAGGAGACGGATTAGGGTTTCTTCTCTGTCGATATTGGTAAATTAGATGGTTGATCTACCTATTCTCATATACTTTATCGATGAGGTCAGATAGTTATTTTTCACTCATGAAGACTATTGTCTGACTCAAAGTTTTATGTTCCCTTTTATTAACTTGGGTTGTACGTCCGGTTTTGGATGGGCAGACTGAGTAGCCGGTAACAGGTAGTAGATCTTGATGTGGACGATGCTGCTAAGCGACGATGAGGAAAAGGCTGGCGTATTATTTCTTATTACCTACTATTTCTTGTTTTTCGCTAATGTATTCTCTGAGTGATATGTAGTGAGGTATTTTGTACAGAACTTGATGATGTATCCAGTTTGATGTTTGGATAATTCATGATGATATGAAAGTTTGAAATTCTTCTCAATTCTGCTTCACTATTATTGCCTGTTGTATATGTTCTATTATATTATATCCTTGCGCTGTGAGTTATACGACATGTTCTGCATATGTTATCCTACCTAATGATCTCCCATAGACGTCTGGTACATCTCTCAGCGTATTATTCCTCTTGTTAAGTACGGGAGTTATAGGCGGTCGTCACATTTGGTATCAGAGCTTTGGCTAAGCGATTGTATCCAAAGTTCGTGAATGTAAAGACGTATGAGAGACGTATTTGTAGTTTTCTGATGGATGTATACTATATATTAGTATAGTATAATAGCGCTTGAACTCCATTTGCAGTTTTTCTCATATGTGGACTAATCATTCTATTTTTCAGATTTAGAGTGAGTCGTCGAACATCCAGACATACTTCTAGGGAAGGACTTTTCTTGGAGGGGGGAGATGGCGGTATACCAGATTACCCAGCTATGTTTGCGACCATGGTGGCAGCGAACATGAGGAGGGTACCCGCTCCAGAGACATCAACAGTAGGGTTGAGGTTCAGGTGCAAGTGCTTAGGATTGTGGACTTCGCGAAGTAATGCAAAGACTTCACTACTCTAAGAGGGAAGTTGTTTAAAGGGACAAAGCTGATTGTAGAGGTTCAAGGGTGGCTTGATACTTGCATTCGGATTTTCGAAGACTTGGGAATTGACGATGTGACCAAGAGGAAGCTTGCATCAAGACTGTTACAAGGGCAAAGCTATGGATTGGTGGAACTCTGTCCCAGAAGATGAGATCACGTGGGATTAGTTCCAACTCAAGTTTGAGATGAAGTTTATTTCTACCGTTCAGAAGTCTATTATGTTCAAGAGGTTCGTTGAGCTGAAGCAGAATGGTCGACCAGTGTTGGAGTATGTTTCTAGTTGAAGCTTTGTCTAAGTAAGCTCGTTTGTATATTGAGACTCCTTACCAAAAGAACGAGAAGTTTGTCATGGGCTTGGATAAATATCTTAGGAATCAGTTGGTTGATCATCTAGATGATACTTACGAGAAGATCATAGAGAAAGCTTCGAGGCACGAGAGTTTGATTTCCAAGGAAGACTGTTGTTGCAACTAAAGAGGAACTGAGACCACAACAGTGTGGTAATAACAAAAAAAAGGAAGTAGCAACAATAGAAAGGAAAAGATGGCTATAAAAAGCAAAAAAAAACGAGGTGATATGCTACAACTACCAGCAGAAGGGACATTATTCCAATGATTGCAAGAATCTGAAAGCTGAGAAGAAGTGCTACAACTATGGCGAGAATGGGGATAACAAGAAGGATTGTCCAAAACCGTAGGGAAAGCAGATTGTGAAGGCGTATGGTTTGGAAGTTGCTCCATCTTCTTCAAGGGCTCCTACGGCGCAGGAGAAAGTGAAGAGTGTCATCGTTCAAGGTATTCTTTTCGTTGGAGATGTTTCAGTTTGAGTATTGTTTGATATTAGAGCATCGGATTCTTTCATTTGCAATGAACTTGTGTGCCGCTTGGGTTTGGAACCCGAGATTTGTGATAGACCATTGATTGTGACTACTCCATTTGGGGGTTCGTCCAGTTTATGTATGATTTTTCGTGGTCTAGTGTTGTCGAGTCATGGTTGCTCCATTATGTGTGATTGCTTTGTTTTGAACTTCGCTGGGTTTGGAATTATTTTGGGTATGGATTGGCTCAAGAGGTATGCACAAAAAGTGGATTGCGAGAAGCTTGATGTGACAGTCGGGAATGTGGAAGGGTGAATGGTTGTGATTTAATGTAATCTAGAAGACAGGTCTTTGTAAGCTATTTGCATTCGCTTGTGATTCCTCGGTAAGACTTGTCTTCTATGTCGATCGCTAGTAAGTTTGATGTGTCTTTGACAAGGTCAAAGGGTTTCCGCTGCATCGTGAGATTGAGTTCATGATTGATTTGGTCAAAGGTGCTAGACCTATCATTATGCCTCTTAGGAGGATGGCTCCTAAGGAACAGCGAGAGTTAGAGGTGCGAGTACGTGACCTTTTGGGAAAAGGATTCCTTCAGAGAAGTGTGTCCGAATGGGGTGCACCAGTTGTGTTTGCAACCAAATCTGATGAATCTTTGAAATTGTGTGTGGATTATCATGAGCTGAACAAGGTGACTAAGAATAACAAGTATCCATTGAAGAGGATGGATGATTTGTTCGATTAGCTCCACGAGGCCAACGTGTTTTCCTAGCTAGATTTGGCGAAGGGATTTCACCAGTTAAGAGTGGCAAAGGATAGTGTGTCGAAGACAGCTTTTAGGACACTATCTGGCTTCTTTGAATGACTGGTGATGCCATTTGATTTGACTAATGCACCAGTGTATTTCATGGATCTTATGAATAAGATATTCAGAGATCAGTTGAACAATTTCGTGCTTGTGTTCGTGGATGATATTTTGGTTTATTCCCGGAACACGGAATAGCATAAGATGCACTTGCAAGTTGTTTTGTAAATCTTCCGAAATCATCAGCTGAGAGCTAAGTTTTCGAAGTGTCACTTCTGGAAGAGTGAAGTGAGGTTATTAGGCCATGTTCTTTCTGGAAACAGAATAGTGGTGCATCCCGCTAAGGTGGAAGCAATCCAGGATTGGGATAGACCTAATAACGCGACGAATGTTAAGAGTTTCCAATGATTGGCGGGATATTATCGTCGTTTTATCAAGGATTTCTCCAAGGTAGCTACACTATTAACAGGATTGACGAAGAAGAACCAAGTGTTCACATGGGATGCAAAGTGTGAGCAAGCTTTTGGAATCATGAAAGAGAGACTAGTAAGTGCTCTTGTTTTGACGATTTCAAGTGGGAATGAAGAGATGGTGATATACACTGATGCATGCAGTACTGGACTTGGAGCAGTGCTGATACAGAAGGATAGTGTTGTAGCCTACGCGAGTTGGCAGCTCAAGCTGCACGAGAGCAATTATCCAACTCACGATTTAGAGTTGGCAGCGATCGTGTTTACTATAAAGATGTGGAGACATTACCTGTTGGGAGTTCGATTCGAGTTGTTTATGGATCACAAGTCGTTGAAGTATCTTTTCTCCCAAAAGGATTTTAATCTTCGGCAACAACGATGGCTTGAGTTTTTGGCATCGTATGATTTTGGTATAGCTTATACTCCTGGTAAAGGTAACGCAGTGGCCGATGCGTTGAGTCGAAGACACGCAAGTTTGGGAGCGATGTTTTCGGAATGGAAACATCTCGAGTACTAGGCAGGATTTGATTTCAGGCCTCGGTGAGAGTTAGAGCTTGAAATGTTGGCAGGCTTATCGATAAGACCTACTCTCATCGAAAGTATTTGCAAAAGCCAAAAGTGCGATGCAAGGCTTGTCGAGATCATCTAGAATTTGGAACTAGAGGATAAGGAATTCGAGGTTGATCGAGAGCGTTCGCTTCGAAAGAAAGGACGACAGGTTGTTTCTGATATGGATTGAGAGATGAGGTTCTAAGGGAATGTCATCACTCAAATTTGACGATTCATCCCGGTGGTTATAAGGTGTATCTGGACATGAAGCGAGTCTACTACTGGGAATAGATGAAGAGGGATGTTGGAAAATTTATTTCCAAATGCATGAACTGTTAGATGGTGAAAGCAGAACAGAAGAAGCCGAGTGGATTACTTCATTCATTGGAAGTTCCTACGTGTTAGTGGGAATAGATATCGATGGATTTTATCGATGGACTACCTAGAACCAAGGCAGGAAACGAAGGCATTTGAGTCATAATGGATCGTTTGACCAAGAGAACAAGGTTTATTCCTGTCAGATCGACTAGGACATCATCAAAGTTGGCTGAGCTATATATTATATGGATAGCTCGATTCCATGGTATCCTGAAGAGCATAGTAAGCGATCGAGATCTAATGTTTGCAAGTGGATTTTGGAAGAGTTTGCAAAAGACTTTGGGAACCAAGTTGTGTTTGAGTACGGCTTATCATCCCCAACCTGATGGTCAAACTGAGAGAGTTAATCGAGTTTTGGAAGATATCCTTAGAGCTTATGTATTGGATTTCAGAGGATTGTGAGAAGACTATCTACACTTATTTGAGTTTTCGTATAACAACAGCTACCAATCGAGTATTGGGATGACACCATACGAGTCATTATATGGAAGATCGTGTAATACTCTGGCGTGTTGGTTAGAGACTAGAGATAAGTTGGTACTTGGGCTAGAGATGATTAGAGAGACATCGGATTTTATCGAGATCGTTTGGCAATGAATGAAGGAAACCCATGATCGTAAGAAGAGTTACGCTGATAAACGTAGAAAGGATTTGGAGTTCAACGTAGGTGACATGGTTTTCGTAAAGATTTCGCCGCTAAAGAATGTTGTTTGTTTCGAAAGTAAAGGAAAGTTGGCATCAAGGTTCGCTGGGCCATTTCCGATAGTCGAGTGGATTGGAAAGCTCGCATATAAATTGGATTTACCCGAGAAGATGTCGAGTGTGCATAATGTCTTTCATGTGTCTTTTCTACGGAAGTGTGTGCATGATTCGAATATGGTGGTATCTCCAGAACTATAAGAAGACCTAGAAGCCGAGTCCTAGTTACGAGACCTCGTAAGCAGCTTTGCATCATGGGGAATGACACGAAACAACTTAAGAGGAAGACAGTTAAGCTAGTCAAGATGCAGTGGAGTGAGGATGATGACGATTGTATGTGGGAAACGGAAGAGAGAATGAAGATGATATGTCCATAACTCTTCGTTGGTATGACCCATTAATGTTGTGTCACCTTACACCATTGTAACTTGTGCTACTATTAGAATTCTGCGTGCTAGGATAAGGCCGTGGATGATAGGCATGCGGAATTGTTTCTGGCTGCTTGCGTTTGTTTGAGATGTCGGGGGTGAAATTACTAAAGGGGGGAGAATGTAACGACTCACATTTTATGTATCGGAGGATCATAAAATATCCTTATTCAATTCCCTAAGGGGCGAATCATTCTCATGTTTTGATATGTTGTTTATGGGGATGTGAGACATGTCCATAATTTTACCAATATTAATTATGACCATTTTCCCCCCAATCAGTTTTGTAAAAGGCATAACTTTTGACTAGGATCGAATCAGGTGTTGATATTGATTTCATTGGAAAAGATATGATCATTCCAATTCCGTAGAGTGGTTGCACTAAACATTTGGTTCAACGGTTTGGGAGAAATCGTTGTTTTAGTGCTAAACAATTTCTAGACAGACTAATTATTCATTAGTGGGCTGATTAGTGAGGCCCATTAAGATTAGGGACCGCTGGCTATAAACAGAGGGGTAGAGGAAAGGAGAATGGTTTAGTTTCTTCATTTCTTATTTGATTGAGCTCGTGATCCTCCTTGCTCAACAAAATACATCTCCACTCCATTAAATTCTTAGATCTACATTAGAAGATTGAAGATCAACATCAAGGAAGAGTAGATCGCATCAAATTGGATGATTTGGATATCGTTCTTCGCTGTCCACATTTCTAGATCATTGATTTCAAGCTTATTTGTGGATTTGGTGATTGATAGGCATCTCTCACACAAATTTAATCGAGTATGTGGGTTGTTTGATCTTATTTCATCATTTCTAGTTGTTTTCACCTGAATCTAATCGATATAAGTATATTTTCGTTTTGAATCACCATAGGATCTATTCTAGCAACTTAAATCGATAAATCCTTATGTTACTTCATGTGTTTATGCAAGTTTAGATCCATTTGTTAGATTATTCATTGTTTTAGCATAATTCAGTGAATTGTGCTTGAATGATGATAAACTATTGCGCGAGTATTGTTTGATGATTTCATGAAGTGTTGATGATTGAATCGTTGAAATTGTTTGAGTCGAGTATGGATCAGATGTATGTTGATTGAATTCAAGTCTTGATAGCATGGATCATTCAGCTTTTTTGATGGATCATGGGTTGGGGTGCAGGAAATTGGATCGATCAACTACGATGGAGGCGGGTCGGTTATGACGTGGCAGGTCTTGAGTTGGTCGTTCTAGTTCGGGTCGCCCAGAATACATGGGTCAAAGGTGTTGACGTAGCATGGATCGACCACGATGGATTGGCCATGCATCTTGATGGGTCGGCAACACCTTCTGGGCGTGGGTCGTTGGCTCATGGGTCGATGGTAGCGTTTTGATGGGTTGATTGCAACTGACAACAATAGTTCGGGTCGTTAGAAATCATATGGGTCGGCTAAACATGATGGGTCTATAACGGTGGCTTGCAGCGTTTCAATTGGATATCTATGCTTGGTGGGTCGGCATGTGTTCGGGCTGGCGGGTCATGGAATGATTCATGGTGTGTTGCAACGTTTCTGAAACGCTATGGAAGTGGATGAAACATTGTGGAAGGAAAATGGGTCAGTGACCGATCCATTGATGGTTCGTGAGTGATCCATCAAATGAGTGAACAAAATGACTTTTTTTGGTTTGATGTTCGTTATAGCTTTGAGGTAATTCAAGGTGGAATGTTCAGAGTGTTGTGAAGTGTTCATTGATGGATGAAATGCAACGAATGTGAAGACGACTCATGGGTGTTTGAGTTTGTGGATAATGGCTGCTCAAGATGATTTGAGCTTATAGATAGTCGCCGATGATGACTAGAGATATTGAAGGCCGAGAAGTTATCGTTGTCGTAGGTTCTAGCGGACTCAAAGCAAGGGTATAATATGGATGCCTAAATGACTGGATGATTAGTCGAGTACAATGGGTGTCAATGAATGGCCTAGATACGTAGCGATGAAAGGCGTATGAAGTTTTGCTAGAACTGGGGTTACCATTATCCCTTGACGGATGGCATGATGATATGGCCAATCATACGACTAACGATTTTTTCAAGGCAGGATAGGCGGTGATAGCCAGAGTCATGGATGTTGATTGTTTTGCTTGTATCATCTTGTGTAGATTGTTCAACATCGAAGGAGACATCCCTTGAGTGCTTGTCTGACGTTGGGTTATGCCTTTGGGGCTTGTGCTTAGGGGATGATCCCAATTAGGAGGGTCTACACTGGATAACTAGTTGCTTTGCCTATTTGTTTCTTTCTGATTGTTTCTAAAGGCTATCTCTTTCTCATGTAGTGGAGACGGGTTTGAATTTTTTCCCTATTGATGTTGGTAGATTAGATGGTTGATCCACCTATTCCCATGTACTTTATTGATGAAGTTAGATAGATGTTTTATCGCTCATTAAGACTATTGTCTGACTGAAGGTTTTACGTACCCTCTTATTACCTTGGGTTGTTCATCCAGTTTTGGATGGGCAGACAGAGTAGCAGGTAACAGGTAGTAGAACTTGATGAGGACGATGCTACTGAGCGATGACGATTGGGAGGCTGGCGCATTATTTCACAATTACCTACTATTTGTTTTTTCCGCTGTTATGTTTGATGTATTCTCTGTGTGACCTGTAGTGAGGCATTTGTACAGAACTTGATGATGTATCCAGTTTGATGTTTGGATAATTCATGATCTATAAAAGTTTGAAATTCTGCTCAATTCTGCTTCACTATTATTGCATGTTGTATATGTTCTATTGTATTTTATCCTTGCACTGTGAATTATACGACAAGTTCTGCGTATGTTATCCTACCCTGATGATTGTCCATAGTTTCCTGGCACATCTTTCAACGCATTATTCCTCTTATTAAGTACGGGAGTTATGGGCGGACGTCACAACAATTCACTCGGTTTTTTGCAGGTATGGATTATACTTACTCCGATTATGCACAGTGAGGTAGTGGATTTCGGATTGGATACTCTAGTTTTCAGGATTTTGGGTTTATCGGATTTCTATGGCTTTCTGGATGCTTGGATTTCTTGGATTCGGATTCTGGATGTTCTATACTTGGCTTCCTCTTATAATACGTTCCGGAGTTATCGTGGGGTTTCTTTGGATTTTAGAATCTGGTTTTCTATTAATATAATCTAGCGCAATCATAATTATCTGGATTTCTAGTTTTTGGTTGTTGGATTTCTGTTTGGACTTATCTCTGGTTACGACTTCTGGATTCATGGATTTCTAGACTATACAAAACACGTCTTCCATAGAAAGATATGTTTTGGAGGGAAAGAGTTGACCTGCCTTTTTACAAGGCGGTTAGGCTTCAGAATTTTGGCTATTGGAGTGCTCGGGAATTGAGAAAACGTAGACAAACTTCGTCGTCGCGAAGTTCTCAAAAACTAGGATTTCGGCTAAGTGTTTCGAGATTGGTACGTATCCCCGAAGCATGTGTGGATCAGTATTTTGGCTAAGTATCCCGGGATCAGTATAAATATTTCACATCCTGAGATTGTAACCCCCCTCCTCCCCAAGGCTGTGGGGATTGGAACAAATCATGAATGATTCAGGGATGGTATTACTCCTGAAGGTGTGGGGATCGGTGCGAACGATGGATGGCTCAAGGATTTGTGGAAAAGCTAAGTATTGTCGGGTCGGTATAAGTATTTCCAATCCCCAAGTCGGAATAAATTCACTAATACCTTCGGGATCGGTATCCTTCTCTTCGTCCTCCCGGGATCATTACAAATTCAGAATCTAAATTTGGACGTGGAAAAAGGATTTCGGACTTCATACCCCGGGATATGAAATTGCGGGAGGAATGGAATCATAGCACTTTAGGTTGGAACAGAATTTATCTAATGCATTGGGTCCCGATACCGATCCCGGGATCGGTACCAATCCCTAGGGATATTTTTGTAGGCTTTGTGCCTTTGTGGTTCGTGCCTATAACACCTATAAATACCCCTTCTCTAAACAGGATTCGGAATTCCTATGGCCGGATAGATTCTTGTGGCTTCACTGGGGATTCATTGGTGCTTGGAGATATTTTTAGAGATTCTTCCTTGGCTTCTAGGACCTTTAGAACTCCTTTAGTTTTTGGATCTTCTTCTTGGATCAAAGCAAAAACTTTGTCATAGTCAGCACTTCACTTCTTTTCTCTACTATTCTATAATCAAAGTGAATGTACTTATAATCATACGTTATAAATAAACAAGATTATCTCGCAGTGGACATAGGCACACTTGCCGAACCACTGTAAATATTTGTGTCAATTGCTTTTTTTATACTTATGCGTTTGGAATATTTGGGTTCGGTATTAGCTTGAGAATAGCCAACTTTTCGAGTTAACAGTTGAAGCCATAGGTGATTTGACTTTTTAAGTCGCCCATGTCACTGTATACCAAATCAAGCAAACCATTTTCCTTTCTGTATATTTAAAAGATTTCCAGTGTATTTTTCCTTGAACACATATTTCACATTTAAAGATAGAATTGAAATCATAATCAGAAATTAATCCTAATTTGCATTTTTAAGGGAAATATAATTAATGTGTCTTAATTTACCATGCCATAAACTAACAGAATCAATAATATAAATAAATGTTTCTTTATTAAATTTAGCTTAATTATACTGCTATAAGAGTATCTCTATCCAAAGAATTTGTCGTTCTTGGACAACGCTAACTTATCAAACTCATAAATTATCTTGAATTCTTTTCTAAGGTCCTATGGTACATAATATACTGACTAGTGTAAGAACTTGTCCAACGGAAAATGGAAGTTCTATATTGGCTTTTCCTATAGCTTTGCTTGGAATCTTATTTGCTTTAGTAACTTTGTTGGTTCTCAATTATTTTCTTTTCAAGTCCTAAACAGAATACGACCTTTGCAAATATTAATTGTTACTCCAGTATCAAGCCACTAATCATTATCTATATCACTAATGGAGTTTGTCCCTTGCACTGCAGCCACAAGCTAGTCGTCGACCATATTCATTTTTTTATTTCTTCTGCAAACGATAGTCTCGGATATAGTGATCGAGCTTGTTAAAGGAATAACAAGCACCTTTCTTTTTCTTGTTCTTCAAGTGATTTTTCTTTTTAAACTTTGTCTCATTCTCGGTCTTCAACTTGTTAGTTATTTCAACATTAATTTCCTTATAATGGGACTCGGTTTTGGGATTACCATCTAGTTTTCGTTTACGGGAGTCCTCTTTAATACGATGACGATGGTGTGAACCGTATATATCATAATCCGTTTCCGCATGTCTTAATATTTTTGTAATCGTTTCAAGAATCTGGTCGTCTTGATATTATAACTCCGACAACGAAAGATTTAGTGAGATTTATTTAGCATCTTTAACTTGATTCATCAACGGTAAGATTTCGCTTACTTGTCCTATTGTGGACTTATTGGCAATCATTTTGAATTATATAAAATTGTAAATAAGAAATTTTTGCTACTTGCCTCTGATATGTGTGTTGTTTTCCAGTGCAGTCCAAAGTGCCTTTGTAGTTTCTAAGGTCCTATGTGAGTTGTAGATTGGAGTAAATAATGCACTCAGAAAGTGCCAACTATATAGAAAACCGTCTTCTTTGCAATTTGCATGTTTCTCCGCTAGAGCAGCATCATCCTTTGTAGTTTCCTCTTGTATTACTTCCAAGCCATCTTCCGAAATGTAGAACAGTT
This sequence comes from Allium sativum, assembly GCA_030737875.1. Taxonomy (NCBI): domain Eukaryota; kingdom Viridiplantae; phylum Streptophyta; class Magnoliopsida; order Asparagales; family Amaryllidaceae; genus Allium; species Allium sativum. The sequence goes on along the minus strand of CM060922.1, from coordinate 846,707,614 downwards.
TGACGGTGGTCAGGAAGAATTTCATCGTCTCTTGCAAACGAATAAAATTATCTCCATCAAAGCGCTTCAATGGAGTTAAGTGTTGATTCATTACTTGCAATGCGCTAGAACCTTCCATGGTTGAAAGATGTTATTTGAAACCTATTAGAAAATTTGCGGTTCGAGACAAGGAAGATGTTGTACTTTTGACTTCAAGGATCTAAAATTCTAGATTCTTTTAGACAATAGTTCAGCCACCAGGTACAAATAGGTTATCGAACTACTGACTTTAGAATTCAATAAAGCCTTGGAATAGCATAACCAGATTCAAGATTTTTACAATCTTGATATCGCCAAGAACAATTTATAGTTTTTTCTAATGATGCAAAGTTTAGAATAGGTTAAAGTGCAGATGAGGAAGGAATCTGCAACCTTTCCGTGTTTACAACACCTAGACAGCGTCCGAAATTAGGTTGAGAAGATTTTGGTGTTGAAAATCTATGAGGAAGAAGGAGACGAAGTTGGTAATGTTAGCAACAATTCTAGACATCACTATTTATAGCTCATGAAGAAGGCTCTTCCTAAAGGTTCAAAACCGTTGCTAATACTCGCGTTTGTTCATTCAAATCACCAACATCTCTTCAGAAATCCTAATGGTCGGAAACCACTGCAAACGGTCACGTCTTCACCCCTTATTCGAAATTGAAACCTAAACTGGATCTGAGCTAAACTGTCCCTTTTGTATTTTTAAGATAACCTAAAATATTTTATTGTTTATTAAGACAGTTTGTATATTATATGTATATGCTTATTTTATGAAAATAGTCATTGTACATTAGCACTGTCAAATTTAAAGAAATATAACACCTTTATTCTACATTTGCAATAACGCATGTAATTAGAAAGATTAATTTAGTAATAAAAGCAATTATTTATCCAAAATGGCTATTTAAAGATTTAAATTAAATTAGAAGGAAGCGAGAAGTGGTCTTACAGAAAAATCACTAAGGCTTTGTATTATTGGGTTGAAAAAAAAAACTAAAGATGGTTAGAATAAGTAAGCAATGGTTTGTAAGTTGTTTGGTTCGGAAAAGTAATTTTGATTGATAACTATTATTGAGCAAAATGAATCCACCTTTTTTTTCAATCCTTTTTCAAAGAGCTTGTTGCTTACTATTGTATCTTTCCAACATACCCATCTCTCTATGTAGTTGACAACCTTTTAATTTGTTATGTATTGTTCTTATTTATTACTTTCAATTATAGTTTATGTTATCCAAAAATACTTAACTTCAATTTGCATATTGATTTGACCTTATTTAAATTTACGATAAACTTTTTTCACATATTTTGTAGTATGCCGTCATTAAAAGACAACAAGAAAATTATACAAACTAAAATATGATTTTATGAAATATTTAGAAAAACTTACTTTATAGTACCCAAGAAGGTTTCGTTTCGATACTTAGGATCTATGTTGCAATTTGATGGGGAGATTAATAAGGAAGTTTGTTTTATAGTTCAAGCAGGATAGGTGAAATGGCGACTATCATCTGGCATTCTCTGTGATAGGAAGATTTCTCAGAAGCTTAAAGGAAAGTTCTATAGGACAGCAATCAGTCCTGCAATGTTATATGGTGCAGAATATTGGCCTACTAAGAGGCAACACGTCCAGAAGATAAGTGTAGCAGAGATGCGGATGTTGCGCTGGAGCTGTGGGCATACCAGACGAGATCGGATTAGAAATGAGGATATTTGGAAAAAACTTGGAGTTGCACCTATTGAAGAGAAGTTAGTCCAATACTGCTTGAGATGGTTTGGACATATTCAACGTAGACCATACGATGCACCTGGGCATGCTGGAATTATAGGTCGCGCCGAAGGCCCAAAGAGAGGTAGAGGTCGACCTAAAATGATATGGGAGGAGATAATAAAGAGAGATTTAAGTAATTGGAGTATATCTAAAGAGCTGGTAGTGGATAAGAGTGCATGGAAGTTGGCAATCCATGTACCAGAACCTTAGGTTTTTTTAATCTGTTTAATTATTTTAGACTTTATTTCATTTTTGTTGAACCTTTTTATTACTATTTTAGACATTATTTCACTTTTATTGAACCTTTTTACTTTATTATTATTATTTTAAAAAATCTTTATTAGACGACTTTTTATCTATTTGGTTATATTAAAACCTTTATATATATATTATTATCATCATTGTTTATTTTATTTTTATTTTGGGTTCCATATCTAGCCAACCCCAACTTGTTTGGGATATATGGCTTTGTTGTTGTTGTTGTTATTGTATAGTAAAATATTATAACATATTAACCGTATTAATGAAAATAAAAATTAGACGAATAACACAAATTTTGATTTGAACAAAAATATATCATGTATCAATTGCATAGTAAAATAGTTATCAACAAACAATTTCAACGACTTGGAATAAAACATCTATGTTTAAGAAAGAAAGAAATGTGTAATGCAAATATAAAGATTAATAATAAACAATTTATACAAGCTGAACAAAACTATGTAATAATCTCAGTATCCACTCAGTTGGAGAAGCTAAACAAAATAGTATAGTAGTTAATTTTATCAAAAGACATCAAAAATTTCATCCAGTTATCTATTTCAAAGTTTTTATGGTATAAATTATAAATGATTGTAATGTTTATTTTCCACTTTATTTTGTGAAATAAGTGGTTTAGAGAATTATTGTAACAAACCGGAATTTTTGAACCAATTTAAAATTTTAATTTTAGCTATTTTGATGGTTTTAAGTACTTAAAATGATTTATTTTAAATAATAACAACTAAAAATTTATTTAAATCGAAGTTAAAACGTATAAATTTAAAATTTAAATAAAACGAACACGAAATGGCACGGTAGTTTGAAAATTCGATTTTTAATTCCAAATGAATATACATAATTCAATATAAATCGGATTTTTGTAAAACAAGAAACGTTTGAATATTTTGAATTGTAATTTTCTAACGAAGGTAAGAAATTGAGATTTCACTTTAAAAATTATAAGTTATGACCAGTTTAAAATTCAGAATAGTCGCTATAGACTTTATATTTTTTTAATATAATTTATAACCCGTAAAAATATCCATTTTGCAAACGACCTCCGTTTTCGATGAAACCACTTTTGTTGGATCCGGAATGATTGTCAAGTTTAGAATTTCATAATTTTTGGAATTAATATTTGAGCGTGGTAAATTTAAACGTGTTTTGTAATTTCAGTTTAAATTTAATCGACTAGAAAAAGGCCATTTTTCAACCGGTCTCCAAATTCGACGAAACTAATTTTGTTAGGACCGTATCGTCAAAACAAAGCTGGATTTCAAAACTCATAATTTTTGGAGTCGGTATATGACCCCGGTAAATTAAAATGTACGTTGAAAATCAATATTGACCGTCATATTAATTTTAATTTTAATTTTAATTTTGACAAAACTGATCGAAACAGTCGAATTGGCTCATGAAACATATCCCATTGTGTCCGGAATGAGAGTATTTAGTTAGAAACGACAGTCGTTGGGTTTGATTTGGAGTCTGAATGAAAAATCTCACTTTTGCGAATTAAAATATTATTAAATAAATTAGCAATAAACTATATATAATCCTTCATGTTCTAGAACCCTAACTCAACATTAACTTGCGGTCAACCCTAATAAGCCGCCTCCACCTTCAACAATGAACGAACAGAAAATCGCTCTCTTTCTCCCCTTAAATCTCTCAACCCAAGAACCATATCGAGACCCTCCAACAAGAAGGACGTCGAGGGCAGCAAGCCCTACAGGATGGACGGAGGTGATTGTTTTTGAGGCGCGGTGGTTGTTGGAAATCGGCCTCGAAGTGACGGAGTTCGAACCCTAATAGCCGGCGCCTGGGTTGATCGAGCTTGATGATGCTCAGGGCGGAGGTCGACGTCATGAAGGGCTTCGATGTGAGGAGGTCTGATCGGGGTCACGGCGAGTGGAGGGTGGTGCGACGTGATGATGGAGGGAGGGAGCAATTCGCTGTGCGTGGTCTGGTGAATTTTGAGCGAAGTAGTTGGTGATTAATGTAATTAATCTAATTTAAATATCTTTGATTTATTATTAATGTAATTAAAATATAAACTGCTATATCTTGTTCAAATCTTATCAAAATTTGATGATTTAAAATGCGTTGTGATCGTGACAATGAACACTACAACATGGAACTGACCAGAACGGAAACGGAGTAAATTGGATTTTTAGCTAAATTAAACGTTCGTTTAATTTAGTTTAAAAATAAAATCTTCAAATAAAAGTATGATGGAGTGGAAACCAAAGTGAAAACTCTCTCACTCAAAATTTTGTATAGTTATTTATTTTTATAACTGCATATATATTGTTTGCCTGTGACTGCAATGTCTGTTTGGTGGTTGATGATTGTTTACAGTTTAATGTTATCATTATTAAATTATGATTATAAATATTTTTATATAATAAATAAATTCACATGGATTGTGATGTAAACCCAACACGGGTATTGGGACAATAATTTTACACATCGCCCAATTATTTGTTGATGTTTGAAAACTCAACACAGGTCTGGAGATGATAATTTATTCACATCTCCCCTGAATTTAATTAGTCGTCAACCGATTGATTGATAGACTACTATAAGTGTTATTTAATTATTTAATGCTTATACAGTTGTAAATTGCACTCTAGATGTGAATTGAATGTTTATTAGTTGTTTATCACTATTTTTGAATACATGCGATGTATGGAATCCATATAAATAAAATTATATGGTAATTGACTGAGTCTGATTCCAATTCAGAAATAACGAATATTTTTAAATAATATCCAGTGAAGAATCAAAATATGATTTTGATGTTCGATTTTGGATGGACACGAAAATATTGAAATACATGAAGCCTAGTTAAGTAGATGTACGCAATTTTAACTCGAACGGAATTTTCTGTCGATTTTATTTATTTTATAATGAATATCGAAAAGGTTTGATTTCAAAATCTGATGTTTTGAAAATATTATCGTTTTGATATTATAATGATATAGAACATTCAATTTTGATTTAAAATTGAAAATGAAGTTGAAATAGTTTTAAAATGAAATTATAAACGATGTATAAAATACGTTTTAAGTGGAAATCGACGATATATATATTATACATATTTAAATGGCTTGAATAGAATGCGTCGCGCAATGACCGTTCGCGAATTTCAACCAATAACTTCAAATTGACGTAACGGAAGATCTGACCGTCAGATTCGCCTAAAACCAAAACTGTTGGGTTCGTATCGAAAAGAGCTTTGGAATGATAATTAGAGATTTTAAATCTAACGGGTGGATTTATACTGAAATCAATTTCAGAAAAGGTCGCTATGAATGCAGTTCGGTGGCCGGTATTGGAAACTGACTGTAAGGGCCTTAATAAAATTATTAAAAATATGCAAAAATTATGTAAAATCATAATTAATGATTTGGAAAGATTTTGAATGAAAAATTCCAAGTTTTGAAAAGATAAAAGATATTTTTATCTAGATGAACTAGTTATTAACTAGAATATTAATCCAATGTTTTTTTTAAATTAGTAAATTGGATTTGAAATGGTTTTTGATATAACCAGAATTTTCCAACGAATAAATTGGAATGGATTTAAATGGAAATAAACTTCGGAATATTTCGATATTGGATTCCATGATTATACATATATTGTTGAGAAATTTGAAAGATACAGATATTGTTATTCCCAATACGATATATGTTAGTTTCAGAATTTGATATTGAATATAAGCCGGTATTATTTTTATTCAGAGCCTTGTATTTAATATCAAATTGGATTTTGGGTTTGTCGTGAATGGTGTCTTTAATAACACTATTATTAAACCCAATTGAGAATAGAATAAATCTTTTAATTAAGATTTAGAGAAGCTTCACATCTTTTAGATGATTACTGATGTCTTGATTGGGCTGTACACCCAAGACAAGGTAATAAGTGGTGATCGTCCAGACGTACTTGGAGATCGAACGGATATGCGAGGACCTCTCTCATGTATTGGACATATGGGAAGAGGAATAGGTTTCCTCCAGTTTCGTTCAGACCTAGAACGGACTTGTAAATGGATGTGTGTGACATTGGATTTCATTCTGTATGATTGATTTCTATTAAATATACATCTATTTGGTGGCATGCTAAGATGCAAATGATCAAGGCTTTTGTTGAAAAGCAAAGTCTTGTGGATAATGATCAAAACACGGCTTTAATTAGCATAGTTTTGTGTATAGCGTTAATTCGCGAGTCTCACACCCGGTATGAGTCAAAAACGGGATGAGGGACCGTAGGGAGTGCATGACATTTCCTTCTAGGTAGGAGTGGTGTCATGGTACGCAGCCCAGACATTTTTACTTATGTGGATGATGGAATGAGACGACTCAGATATTGGGTCTCTAATGGCTTAGAGATAGGTCCGATAGGACCGGGAAACGTGTGTTCAGTAATAACCAATCCACTAAAGTAAGTGTGGACTGACCATACTGTTCCCAGGGCTCGCCAGCGTCCAAGCCCTGAGGCATTTGCTAGAGTGTCTTGAATCGGTGAGGAAGATCGCTTGCTTCGACTCATAGATGGTATCCAATTTCCAATACGTGACATTTCGGTTTTAGTTGTAAACTTATGTATGGCGGCATAATATATGGTACCTATGTCGTCTATGATTGATACATTTATATTTGAAGTTCTTTTTGACACTATGCACATATAGTAATATCAAAATGATTTGTTTTAAACGAACCAAACATGTTTGGCTATTATAAGGGAAAACTCTATCCTCCGGCTTGCGTTGCATTGTGTGATGGGACCTAGGTCTTATAATATCTTCATTTTCCAAAAAGCATAGCGTTGTTTTATTTTAAACTGAGATTCATGTGGAGTAAACCCGTTCCGTGTTATACGACGTGGTCCCATGATTTTTCAAGCTTTAAATTAAAGATTTAATAACTGTTTCAGTTCTCATACCAGTCCCATGACTGACTCGGAGTTTATTGTTTCTACTTAAACTCTAGGTGCCCATATTTTCCACACGGGCAACTAGTAGTTTTGGTTTTGCAGATTTCTATTTAACAGAATTCTGGTTTACAGCTGGAGCTATATTCGGAAAGCTTTGTATCCGTGTATTTTATTCAGTTGTGGTAGTTGATGTTTTCCGCTGCACATTATATTTATGTATATATTTTCCGCTGTTTTGTAATTTAAAATTCTGATATTTTCTGCTGTGTAATATTTATTCATACTCTGATATATTCTTGTACTCTGATGTAAATTGTTGTAATAGCAATGAAATGTTCTCGTGGTTGTGTTTTGATGTGTCGTGTTCTCAAAGCAATCCGCTGTTTCCCGTTTCCTTAAAAACAGGGGGAAGTCTGGGTCGTTTCAATTATGTCAAAATTATAAGTGAATATTAGGGATGGATCACTAAAATAAAACTTGATTTAAAACAGTTCATCCTTTAAGTTTCAATACAAGGCAGGTCTCTATTTTACTGTAGTAACGTATTTTCATGATTTTTTTGCGCTACTGTCTGAAAATAAAATATTCAAAAGAATGTAAATATTAACGGAAAATTACGAAAAAGGAAAAAAATTGCAGAAATGTCTGCACTTATTGTGTAAAAGTGCAGATATATGTACAATTATTCACATAATGTATTACAGATAATAAAAACGAAAAAAGTAGATGTTGAAATGTCTGCACGTTTTAAATAAACACAAACGTATCTACAACTATTGTACAATGCATTGTAAACATGTCTCATTGTATAGAAAAACTGGAGACATGTCTGCAATTCTTTTGCATAGTAGCTTTGTTTTGCAATTTTTCTGAAAATGATATATTTTACATTTTTATGCAATGTTTATCATTTTATTGATGATTTTTCTGTAATAATGTGATATTTGTATAAGTGTAAGCATTGAATTTAAAAGTTTGAAGCAATCGGCAAAAATTGCATAAAAGCATGCAACTTTTTAATATAATTGTTGTGATGTCTACAACTTTTTGAAAAATTGCAGGTTTTCCTGCGTTTTCGTTAAAGTGTGAATATCTTTGCAAAAGCATTCTTTTTAAAAATGAATACGATGATGATTATATATTGAATTAAAATTTAAAGTATGGTAGTTTCTTACATCGATTTTTTTTATTGTTTTTGATGATTTTTGAAAAACAAAAACCTAAAACGGCGTTTGGTTTACGCTTTTTAGTTTTTAGTTTTCGTCCATAGTAAAATGCGAACGATACACGTATAACGCCAAAAATGATTGTTTTAGAAAACAAAGTTAACATATAAAATAGAAAACAAGTTTTATTTGTTTTTTCTATTTTGGAAACTAACACAAGAACGGAAGAGAATATATCATTCCTTTGTCATACTCTCTTTTACGTGGTCCCCTCCCTCCATCACCATTTCACTCCCTTCGTCATCTCTCAAATTTTTTTTTTTCTTTTTTTTTTTGTTATCGAAATTGAAAATTTAAAATTCAAAATATACTTTAAACTAAACAGTACTTTTGCAAAGTTTTAAAACATGTGGTTTTTATGTATTTTGAAACCTAATAGGTCTGCAATCAAATTGTCCTAAGTAATAATATATATACATTAATAAAAACGAGAGATGAGAGAGAGAGAGAGAGAGAACAGAAAGGAACTGTAGTGGAGTGGCAGCAGATTTGAGAGGATGAAGCAAAGTCAGAGGCTTTTAATAAAATACGCGGCGCTGCTCGAATTTCGAAATTGAAAGAAAGAAATGGATGAAAAAAGAAAATATTTTCAATAATTTGTTTTCTTGCAGTTCAATCATCGACATGATTAGAGCATGGCCCAGCCACTTTTCCCCACAACAGATTTCGAATTCTGCACATTTCTCAACTTAGCTTCTTTCTCCTCCAATATAACACATATTTTAGTGAATTTTGCAGTTTTTTGTATTCTCATCTTCATAAAAACTGAATTAAAACGGGTGTTTTAAAAGTGAAAGAAAAAAACTTGTCAATGAACGGTTGAACACTTGAACTATGAAAGATGACCCCGCTGTAATGGACTGCAATTTCCAGCCAGCACGCACAACATTTCCTTAAAAAAAACAAAAACAAAAAAAAAAAAAAAGAAAGACGTCCACGTGGGGGCCTGCACTGAAATGAGATGACGAGACGAAATAATATGGGAAGTGCACTCGTGCACACGCGATCAGACCTACGTGCTTACGTGGGATCCCCAAACGGACATGGGTCGCTGGCCCTTTGCTCTGTTTTCTTTTTCTGTCCTCTACTCACTGTGCCTTAACCCGAGCTACATAGGACACCTACCCTTATAGGGTAGGACGGCTGATTACTGCGAGACCTGACGTACTCTACAGCACTAACGCCTTCTTCCCTTCTTGTTTCTTTTCACACTGTACATTCCTAAACAAGCGACAGTGTGGTTTCAAAGCTTTCTTGCTCCTCTATGTACGTACCATATACACCAGCAACTTCGCCGTAGTATAATCTATACATTTAGATGTATGGATGTATTGTATTTCAAACTTCATAACTAGAAAAAAGCCAAAAAAAAATGTAGCGGAGCCTATTTTGATAGAAAATGGAATATTTTCATTACAATACAACTTTAGGTACAAACTGTGTGCGTGAACACAGAGAAATACATGAGATATTTTTTGAATAAAAAGAAGAGAACGTCAGAATTGGAGAAAGGAAAGATCATATCCGTCCAAAAGATTACACTGTACATATTAGTACTTTGTAGGTAGGTAACTTCTAAGTTCAGATGTATATCCATCTCATATTGGTCGGTGCCAGGAAAACGAATGAAGCAACGTTAGGATGGTGACAAAATTGTGGTAGGTCCCATTTGGGCCGATACCTTCCAATACGAATTAGGCCCACTCGATGTAATGACAAAAAAGTGAGACCCAAGAACCAATATTTGATTACGGTTGTCAACAAATATTTTTAAATACGGCATCCGAAATCATTTTCAACTATCAAAAATCCGTATCTACGGATGCAAACGGATATCAAATAATTATCATATCCGCTAACGATCAATAAATTAACAAGCATAAATGAGAAAAATTAAGTTTAATATAAAAACGTCCAAAATCAACAAATATGATAATAATAAATAATTTTAAGCAGTTAATATGTATTTAACACATAAAATATGTACTTCAAACTTAATAAAACAACAAATTTATATCTTTCAACATACTAAAATACATAAAATTTCAGCTATAATTTTATAAAATTCCAAACATATCATTTTCGGATGTAAATGTCATCATATTCACATCCGTATTTATTTTTTCAAATATCAGATATTTATTCATTTTTTGGATGCGGACAAATTTCAAAATTTTAAATATCCATTGATAGCATTAATTTGATAATATAATTCCAGCTTATCGGAAAATAGGAGGGTAAAAAAAAAAAAAAAAAAAAAAAAACAAATACAATTGCTTCCCAAATATAGGCTGATTCTGTTAACCCGGTTAATGTCCTGGGGGACCCCCACTAACCTAAATAAAAAATTCAAACTGCAGCACCTCTGCCCATGCTTATACCTTCTTTTCTTATTCAAACTTATTTTTTTACTGCAAAAAGATAAAATTCGTTGTTCTAACAACGAATCGTTGAAGATTTCTTGGGTCTTACCTTTTCTTTTCTTCTTTTTTTTTTTAAAAAAAAAAGCAAACAGCATATAACCAAAAAAATAAAAAAAATCGTATTTTTCCAACAGATCAACAGAACTAAACAAACACGGTGCCTGTAGACACAACCCATTCGTTACACACAAAAGAAATCACTGGAGAATAAACATGACCCAAAAAGAGCAAGGAAAGACCAAAAACACAACCAATGGAAACCTCCAACACAAAACCACGGAGGCTTCCAAAACTAGCAACAACCAAGCAAAGAACACAACTCTAGAAAGCATTTAAAAAAAAAAAAAAAAAAAAAAAAAAACCACACATACACACACACAGCTCCAGCCTTTGAAAACAAGCTGCCACAAACTAGCATTGCCTCAATCGTCCCTAAAGAGAAAGCCAAGCAGACCTCCAAGCTCCAATCCAAAAGCCAGCTACAACAATCCAAACAAGCCTTGACTGACTCAAAAAAGAAAATCCAATCAACCAAGCGAACCTGCAAGCTCCAATCCAATAGTCTGAAAAGAAAAGAGAAAAAACCACTCAACCCAGGACGCGAGCGCCTGGTGACCGAAAACATGCAAACCACCGATTCATGTGGAGGTTGCCCATGAATGACCATCCTCTGAACGCGAAGAAAATGCCGTCCTTTAACCTTACGAATGATGAAAAAAGACTACATTGGTACATTACTGAACACAGCCTTGTTTCGAGAAGAAAGTTATTCAAGCCAAAAAGAATTCAAGCGGAACCAAATTAAGTAGAGGTCATCACCGTACACATATCTTCGTTTTATTAGTTGTTAAATTGTTGTTGAAATGATATAGTAGTGTCCTTATCAAATATAGTATTTACGATATATTCATGAAAATGGATTCTTAGACGCTCAACTATTCCAGCAAAAAGGAAAAATTGAAAATGCAAATATTTTCTGTGCCATGCGTTAGCGGCATAAACATTTGAATTGTGTGAATGCTAACTTGTTCTTCGTATACTTTGAACAAACCAACGGAAAAAAATAGTTTCAAGAATACTCGGCACAAAAACCGCTAATCGGTAAATGATTACTCATGTTCCCAAAAAGAATACTAGTACCAAAGAAAAAAAAAGCAGAAAATATGGTTATTGTATTATTCTCTTTTTTAATAGGTAGTCTAAATATCCTTTAAATAAAATCTGTAAACTAAAAGGGGAATGTTTGGCTCAATAAGATTCTCAAACTGATAAAAACATTCAACTAAATAAATATCGATTGCTTAATATGTGTACCGTGCAGACACATCAAACCATTCTCTATATAGTTCAGTCCGCATTGTAAATAGAAAATTAAAACAAACAAGGTATTAGATGTCGACTATGCTTAAACTCACTTCAGTGTCTGCCGGCCGCTACATATGGATCTGTAGCATAACAACCAATATTCTTTGCAGCTAATTTTCATCCATGGTAATGATGGTTGAAGCTGAAATTCCAACATAGATGGAGTCCTGAGTGTAAATAAAAACAACTTATGTTACAGTTTAGAAAATCTTACAGCTGAAAGGAAAAAGAGAGGTGGTTACCGCTGTCCACTCAGGATGCCATATGGTGATGAGCCACAAATAAATGCATTTAGTCTTTGAGCTATATCCTTGTAGTTAGGCGCCAGAATTTGAGCTGCAGTGGTTTACAAACAATATATTTGCACACAAATGTCTGAAGTGAAAACTAATGTGAAAACTGAAAGCAACTAATTGATGAATGCTTGCTTGACAACAATAATCATATGCAGAAAATTTCATAGTTCAGATAGGATCATATGCAGAAAACTATGTTCCCATTACTGAATCTATGCTGCTGGTACGTCAAAAATGACAACCGATGGACATTGGTAAAATGATTGTTGGTATGCCGATAGTCTGGTAAATCATTGATTGCTAATGGTAAAATCACCAATATATAAGATATTAATATATTATTGAATTAAGGCTTTGATAATGACAAAAAGAACAGTAAATACTCTATACTAATAACAAGTCTCTGCTAATGCAAATACCAACATTTGATTTATTTTGATTGATGTAGTAAACTTGCTTGGTTCATCACAAAAACTTTGTTAATCTCAGTTTTTGAAATTAGAAAATTTTAAGAACCATCGTCATAAATAAGATACAAACATCTTAAAATTTAATATATATTCGAAAATCGTACCTGATCGTAATTACTGAAGAAACAAAATTGACATGACCGGTAAATTTGCCAATTAATTCTCGGTGGACATGGCATTTAAAAAGGTAAATTTATGTTACCATACTAATAGTAGCATGCTGATTTATCACAACACTGATCAAGATATGCTTGGCAATGGTATGGTAACAGTACATTACTATTACCATAACAGCCCTAACGGAAGGCGTATCTAAAAATGAACCATCTTTCTTCTCTAAAACTATTGTATGTCGTTGGAATTACTCCAACTTTATTTAATGTCCGTATTTTACAAAATGCATCTATATGATGATTCCTGCTTTATTGATAATAATAAATAGAATCAATTATTGATGCAATATAAGTTCATTAGTAAAAACAACTTCAAATGATAGAGCTGTCATACACCGAACAAACCAAAGAACTATTAATAAAGATTATACAAAATATTAAAATAAAATAGTAAACAAAAAGAACCTAACAACCAGTGCTCGATCAAACTTCCATTTATGTTTACACAATTTCAAGAGATTATGTAAAAATGTTGACTTTGGGCCAATGTATAGGATTCCAGTATTTATGTTGAACACAGAGACACATTTTACCTATCGAAGCATAATTGCTATGAAGGTATGAAATCATAGCCTCCGGTACACTTCTGTAACCACTTTGAGATGATACGATTTCAAACCATATACCAGATGGGAACCTCTTTCTCCTAACCACCCATAATAGTATTTCGGCATATGGAGTAGCATGCAGAATAGAAATTGTAATTTCAATTGTGGTACATATGAAACAAACCATCGTGTACAAAATGGTGAAGAATGTGTAGAAGACAGAAGTTGTTGGTAGTAATAGCAGTAGAGGAGTGAAGAGGAGAGAGCCAACCACATGCTGGTCCACGCTATAGTCGTAACTATCTAACCTTTGCCTAAGAGGATTCCATTTTCTTCCTCTGTCATAACAAAACAAAAGCATTAGAAGGCTAACGAGGAATATAATACTTGAAGCGCTCATAATGAATATATGTTGCGCCAGCAATGTAGACAGAATTCGTATGCATGGAGAAAGCAGATCTTAGCCTTAGCCACTTAGGTTATGTATGTGTCATACTTACAACGAACCGCTACGCCACATAACAATATCATGTGAAAGCTCAAAATAATAACTGAAATGCTGTAAACTGTATCGATCTCTCGTTAAGATAACATTTCCCACAAATGATACAATATTTCATGTAAGATTTAAGACAGAATCAGGTAACGAGTTAGAGTGTCATCGTGACATAGAACCGTAATCTGCAGATATTTCAGCATACTTGGCATGCATGATGATTGATGAGCAATCACATAAACCACTGAAGGTGCAATTTTGAATGACCAAGCATCAGTAAGATTTTGAAATTTAAATAGCAACTCATCATAAAAATTCAGGATATTTCTAGATATAAAATATCACAACAAATTGAAATAATGATTATCATTATTATTATTATTTTCCTTTTGAAATCGGGTACTAATGTGGTAAACGCATTGTTGTACTACAAATCTTATGCAGTACATATTACAGGTCGACATATGTCTAGTGGTTTGAATCACAAAGTAAGCTTGATTTGAAATTGTGAACTCTTAGAAGAAAGTCAGTGTATCCACTAGGACAATGGTGCTAGACAACGACTAGAAGTTCCTAAATAAAGTTAAATAACAAAAAAAAAAAAAAAAAAAAAAATGAATGTATATTTTACTAATTGGTTGAATTAAGAGATGTCAAAATGCAGCAAATCCAAGTGAATTTGAGTTTAAATTTATTCTGCGTGATAACTATATTAGTTCAACCACGTATGCGAGATTCAAGAACATATACAAGTATTGACCATTATAATCTTATATCATTCAAACTTCAATTAACTCACGCAGAGTGTACATTTACCTAAATAGGCGCCACAAAGAAGCCAATACTTGAATCTGTCGTGAATATATAAATGAACTCAACAGATGGAGTGCATGTATATGCAAACTTGCAAATTTAAGCACATCGATGCATACTGCAGCAGGAACAGTAAAACCAAAAAGAACAGAGATCAATGCAAGTCCTATAATAAAATGCTTCAGGTAAAACCCAAGGAAGAACCAAATAGTAGAGAAAATTTGGATTGCATTAAGTGAAACTGTGCCAAGAACTTCCGCTAATTCTGTATTAAGCTTGAATCCAGCTGGAACACCCATTAGCCACACACAACCAGATCGCAATACATATTCAGTTACATTATGTGCGGCAAACAAAATTCCAAAGTGGATGGAGTTGATGTTAACTAACACAGTTATTCCAAAAATGATCCCCATTGCTATATCAACACACAAGCTAGACCACAAAAAGTGACTCCTTAGTGCTGCTATATGTGCATATTCAACATTCACTTGCTTTCTGCAGGCAAGGAAAACAAATTTACTACATTTTTTTTTTTCCAAAAGCAACAACATTGATTGCAATTTTACATGTACCTTGAATCGACACCTAAAAGAAAGACAGGCCAATATAAAAATTGACAACTGCGAATGTAGATAACTTTCCATGACCGTGAAAATATTTTCTGCAACATTGTTGAAAAAAAAGTACGTTGTCCAAACCTTACACAGCTATCAAGCAGCTGAAGGATAACATACATAACAGCAGATAAAGAGGCCATGCATATGGCAAACACGTACCACAAGAAGGGCAGCAACCTATATACAATGAAATGGATCCGACTAAATGAAAAAATGAAATAGCATTTATGTACAGGTGTTTCCATTAAAGATAAGTACCTGGAAATGCCTAAGAAATTATTCACAGGAATGGTTATATTTAGATTCTTTCTAAAAATAACTGTGGCAATATTTACACAGTTAAGTGCATGCACAACTACGTCCTGTAAATTAAAAGAACCAAAATATCAGTAAGAATATCGAAAGACTGGATTGTCTAGTGATAAGCCACAATAAACATCATTGACTCTTACCAAATAAGGTGTAGCAGGTTTTTTGTGAAGCTCATTAAACCACTCTGGTGTCCTAAAAGCTATTACTGTTTTCTTGTTATAACCCCAACGATCAACAGAAAAGTGATGGCCACCATATGTAGGAGGGTCGAATAAAATTAGCTGGACAAAAAACAAAAAGACAAAAGTAAGGCATATTTTTTTTAGAAGTAAACACAGTTGCAAGGGCATGTGTGATGCAAGTTTGCATTTGAGCACCTCATTAGATCACCAAGAACCTTTTATATGCACCAGATACAAAAACAACACACACACACACAATGAATGCCTCTTCAAAACCAACACTTCGTTGTGGTGAGGGAAACAATTTAAGTATAGCATTCTAACAAACAGCATGCGTGCACATAATGACATCTTCAACACTTACATGAATGAAAAGGTTTAGGCAAGGACGACCATTTAGATGAATATGATTAAATTCAGGAACCCATTTTGCCTCTTTGGATAGTGTTCTCATGGACACTACTAACTGAATCCAGTTACCATCTTTAGTCAAAGCTTCCTTGTAATGTTCGATGCGTTGATTTTTAATTTGACACCCAAGACTCAAACTTCCATCGTATGCATTTTCTTTTATGCTTCCATTTACACAGCTCATATTGTCTTTAAGTGCTGCACAGCACCCAATCATACAAAATGCAGAAGATTCTTGTAGTTGCAATGACATCTTCAAATTTATTGATTCAAGGACCTCCTGCTATGGCACACCAGTCAATTGCGGATTAATAAAATTCATTTGCACGTTTCATGTCAGTTTGTTTTATATTTTGTATTTTATATTGTATACTTCTGTAACTAAATGAGGAATTACATTATCACTAAGTTTTAATCCATGTCATTACAACAAAACCTCAGAGGCTCAAACATAGGAACTAATAATTTAACCACATGATTCTCTCTGTAATAAATAAAATAGCAAAATTATATTATGCTACAGATGCAGTACATACGAGAAAAGGTAAAGAATGATTTGTTACCTGAAGTTGTTCTACTTGAGCAAAATGCATCGAGAGCTGGCAAAATGGAATTGCAAAAGCAACAACAACATCAATTGATTTTGAATTACTACAGCTTGAGTTCAAAAACCAACCGAATAATATTGACTCGTCTTCTATGCTCAACTCTTCATCCAAATAATACTTTGGCCACCACAGTCTACATTGTTTTTTCTCCATGGTTACATAATCACAAAGCATAGCTGAGCTGACTGTCAAAACACAATGAGCAAACCAATGAATAAATGTCAGCAATCAAATATAATTGCCCTGAATATTAAAATAGACAATGAACCATGAACGACGAGATAGACAAAGAAAATAATAGCATAAGAAATGAAAACAATGAAATACTACATGAAAATTGGAATCAACAGCCTGAAGTTAGGGAGAATTGAAATCCCTAGATTGAAATTAGGGAAAACAAATCCTAATGGAGTATAATAGACCTCACAAATTGACTATCATTGAGAAGCGTTCTTAGATTTAAAGATTAGGAGAGGAGCCAGACAGAGCAATATCAGGCAGTGCAGGAATTGAGATGCATGCAAAATTGTCGCTGGAAATGCATACCACCCTTTAACCGCTACCCGCCGTGCTATTTCAATTTAGCGTTATTGGACAGCAGATCCGATTTAGCCTTCCTTAATTTCCGATATTCCCCTTAAGTCTTTTTAGCACCCGTTTGGCAAATGTAACCATTCATATTTGATCTCAAATGTCGACACTAGTAAATCAATGTTATTCACATGGCAAGTACCAAAGTATGAAAAGACAGATTGTAATGGTAAAAAAAAAAAAAAAATTATACAAAAAAGAACATAATATTAGAATCTCATAATAGAACGATAACATATAATATCAAACACAGTTTGTCTCTTCATGCCCCAAACAACATCAATAAAAATCTTTCTTTTTCGGACTAATTAAAAGAGCATCCATGAAATTAAAGAACAGATAAAACCACGAGGCAGGCATAAGTCTTGTACGGGAAAAATAAATAAATAAAAAGAAACTAGCGTATAACGGTATTTTTGAGACGTTCCAAATCACCGTAAGGGTGATCCCTTCAAATGAACCAAACTTATTTAATAATTATTTAAGATATAATAAATAATATCTATGGTGTACAATATAAATCAGAAAATAACTGAGTTGTTTGCATCTCACAACACCACAATATCAGAAATATAACTAAAACCGTTATGGTACGTTCGCATAATGGATTTCCATGGAGGTCTCTCCCTTGGATCAAATTCTAACTTTGTCCACTCTCTTGGAATCAACCTCAAGATAGACAGTACATCACAGTAGCATCGTTTGAAATGTTAACATCGATCTTGCCCTTGGACTTAACCCCAGAATGACAGTTCAACTCTATAATATTTCACTTCACAATCGTTTCCAAAACATAGAACTCCTATATCAATTTGAAGTTATTTTCGGTAAGCAACATGTGTATATAATAGCGGTATCTTCAAAACTAAATCGATGAATTTCCCATTAACTCAATTTCAGTTTCCTTTAAGAAGTAAACAAATGTTATAAATGAGTCCTCCTCGAGGGATCTCATATATATACATTCTAAAAGCAAGAAACGATTCACACAAGTTGAGTCTTAAGGGATCTCAAACAATATCAATATGTGATACATTAATTTGGTCAAACTCGATGGTGCAATAATCGACTATCTAGCACAGAAGAGAAACAATCGTGTACAGAAACCAAGTCTCGTATACTTATCACATTTTCGACTTTCTCCACATACATTATCTCTTGACCAAGATTAAATTCGGTAAATTAGAGCACTATTACTTCTAATTCATACTCGAACATCACTCTTAACTCTCACAAATGGAATAAATTTATTTTGTAGGATTTATTGTTGAGTACAGCATTAAATACTCTCCATGAACAAGTAAACGCATAAAGCACAATAAAGTCATACAAAGCACGATTGAACCACCCAAGTAACCTCTAATCTTTTTTATTTAATTAATTCTTTTACTAATTAAAATTCCTATGTAAATATTTGTGGTTATATATATATATATATATATATATATATATATATATATATAATATGTATATGCATGCATTTAGAATACCTTCACAAAATAAAATATACATGTATACTAATATTTCACTATTCATTTCTACTCTTTAAGACATAGAAATGTTCTCATATCGTGAATGGTATAAGAATATTCAAAAATCACATAACAAGATTTTTACACTTGAAGCATAAACAAAAGAGCCAAAAACAAATGTTACTAAAACATTATTTCCTATAAGACCACATTTTATATTTTCATTATTAGTACATATTCGCTTTAATGTTCTAATTACATTACTAAATACATTCAGAAAGGTTTAACACAAATGTTACTCAAACATTGTCACTGCAAAGCCAAAACCTGTTCACTTATAATTATCTTTAATACATTCTTTTAAGGATCTAATTGTATTCATAAGTATAACAAAAAAGTTAAAAATAATTTTTGCTACATGTTTATCATAGACCCAAAACCATTTCATACTTAACAATATCATCAAGACATTCATTAAAGATCTAAGTATATTTACACTTATCAAACAAATAATATGTTTTAATTAACTTTATGAAACCATTTATTATAGGATAAGTGTTATAATCCGGAAAAAAAAATCTTTTATATAGTATACCTAACTTGCTTTTCCAGATGTATATATTAATACATTAGGCTACTTACAAATAGATTGTAAATACCTATATAAAATATTATTTAAAATATAACTAATTTCAATTTTATAAAATAAATCATAAAATGTTCTATATATTTAAAAATTATTCATTTTAAAGATTCATAAATAATTAATAAAAATATTTAAATATTACCTTAAAACAACTATTTTATAATTTATTTGAAAAAGTCAAAAAAAACATGTTTTCTTTATCAAAATAAAGATTTTTACTTCTATAATTCATTATTAATTATTGTGGACACTAAAAAAAAGTGCACAGCTTGAGTAAAGTATCACTCCATCTATCAAAATTCATAATTAATTATTAAAAATATATTTAAATTTCAGTGCTTTTAAAACACTCTAATACAAATTAGAAACATCTCTACAGACATTGAAGAAAATATTGAAACTAAAAGTTAGAAACGACAAACCATAGTATTTATAAAATGTTGTAATAAGGTTTCAAAGCTACTACATACGCTAAACGTGCCATTGTTGGGTGCTGTAACAGATGATGAACAAGGTCAATCTTAATATCTAGAAAGATCGATCATTTTATGATATGATAACAATCTTTTTAACGTTCAATTTTTAAGTAAATAATATATTCAATATACATCATAATCATAGAAAACCAAGGGATCTCGCAACAAAATATAAAAAAATTGCAAACTATAAGGCATTTCTAAGTGTTCCTCTAGCAACTAGTCGCAGTAGACCCATTTCAATATTCAAGACTGATTCAATCAAAGTCCAACCAACCCATGTGTACATCATCTCTAGGCTATGCAACAAGTCTTAGAAAGTCAAACGTGTCCAAATACATCATATACACATGTCATTTGCTTTTTAAAGCAAACATGTTTTTCAAAGCAAGAATCACAAAAGTATACTAATTACTACAATATATAGTCAAGCATATTACTACTATTTAAATAAGCATGTATACAATTCATATATGTTCAAATGGTGAGTTCGCTCACCCTTCAACAAGTAAACAACCAAGCTCAAGCATCAACCTAGCTCACAATTTCCACTCTTTGGCTTGGCCTTCAAAGTTCAAACTCCCACGTTGCATCAGGCCCTAGGCTAGAGTTTGGTGAAGATCTGATTTCATTGATATGGTTTTGAGAAGTTGAAGAGATAAAAGAAGATGAAGACATGCTTATTTTTGTTTACACACCAAATTGACTTCTGTGGCCTTAAGAGTATATTTGTAGGCTTGCTAAGGAGGTTATTACCACCTACAGAACCCGCTGCACCAGCCACAGCAAGTGTTCCTCTACATGTGATTGCTCCATAATATCTAAAAATTTATTCACAAATATCTATCTTCGTTTGAAAATATCTTCTCCTTCTCATGACCTTATCATGAAATCATCATTTAGTTAGCTATAACCCATGAATATATTTTTAATTGCTAATTATTGCATATTAATATATTATGAAAGCACAACAAGTTCACACAGCCTTTACAGAGTAAAAAAATTGGTTATCGATAAAACATTTTCTGGTCACATAATCGATATTTCTTCATATTATTTTGTGTGGACATTTTGTTGAACATGTTTGCCATCATTATTTTTTAATAAAAAGGAAATTAACAAAATTTTAAATCAATTTAATCACATTAAATCTTAAATTTAAATAGTCAAATAATTCATATGTTCAAATACAAAATATTCAAAATTTCAGGTAGTTACAACAAATTAATATATAAATTTGGTTGACTAGTTCTCTTTTAAACCAAATCGATAAAGTTTGGGTGAATACCTAATTTTAGGGCTTAAGTGCTCAATATAATTTAAAGATCTTTTGTAGTCACCAGGTCTAATATGCATAAATCATGATATTCTTCGATTTTGCTATATAAAAACATTGAATATGTATTTTTTGCTACACAAATAACGTGAATAAGAATAATTTAACTTTAAATATTTGGTTTTATGTCTTTTATGCCTTTATTATTTCCATGTTATCTCTGTTTTATCCCTAATGTAACTTTTTCCAGATCCACCGCTATAAAACTGTTGAATATTCTAACTGCATAGATAATACTTTTATTAACCAAAAAGCGTAAAAGTAAAATCAATCGGCTTTTACATGTACTAGTAATCAATTCAACTAACCGGTAAAGCAATAGCTAAATCAACAATTTTGAATTTTGTAATACATAACTCTATCTAGTTATAATATAATTCTCACAGTTCTTAGTCAAGACTCAATTCAAATCGGAATCGACCATTCAGTTCTTGTTGAAATTTACTTTAAAAAAACTTGAAAATACTCATCTAAATCAACAATTTGATCGCTATTTTTGGTACAACCATTGTTCTGTTTGTAAAATAAAATGAAGTATAAGATAAAATTAGTCTATAAATTTTGTGAATTAGAAACTCAAGCATCTAAAATGAATTTTAAATATAAAAATTATTTTGGAGAAAGGAATTGATGTTTTCACCAAGGAATGAGGTTTTGGCCTATACCCTGAAATTTTGGAGGTACTGAACAGGTATCGTTTCTCCCCGATCCCAGATCAACGGTGAAAATCATTTTCGGACCAATGTCACACAAAAAATCAATTTTTTTTCTCAGAACCATCGTTTTTCAAAATCAAATCGTTTGTTCTGCTTATGGCATTGAAGCGCTCGATTTTTTTTCCAACGTCGATCATCTTCTATCTGTGTACAAAGTAACAGTTGCTTCCTTATTTTTGCTCGATGTCGATCGCCACAAGGACAGTCGACGTACTGTAGCTTTTCTTTTTTTCTTTTTTTCTTTTTGTCGAGAACTTGAGAAATTGTAATTTAGGGCTGAGGGCAAACATGAATTATAATTTCAGGAGGGAGATTGTGATCTGGTTTGAAACTTTAAAGCAGTTAATGTAGTTCCAATATTGATTGTTATTCAGTAATCAATTGTTATTTAGGGCTGAAAGGGGGAGGCATTTGGGTTGAGCTGCTTTTATTGAGGGGGAAGCAATTTAGTTTAGTTTAGTTCTTATACGGCTAAAAGGTGGGAAGCATTTCATAGTGATTGTTATTTCATTTAATAACTGATTGTTATTCACGCTTTTGATAACGCAAGCTTATTAAAAAAACTACTGAAAACCAAAATCAAAACCAAAACCGAAACTTAAAAAAAAAAAAAATGAAATGATCCGAAACTAATATAATTTCAAATGACCGAAACCTATATCGAAATCGAGTTCTCATACCTTGGCTTTCACATACTGGAATGTAATTGATAGCATATATGGTACAAAGTTTATAACATACGGGTATATACACACATTACAATATGCATATTTTGAATCTGCGGTTCATGTTTTAAAATTAAATTTTCGTGATTTGAAATTAAAATCTCATTCCATAAATCATGGTCTAGCTAGTGTATTAATATAAAAGAGCTTGGAATAGATTATTGCATATAATAGTGTGAATTTAATTACTCAATTGCTTGGTGTTTATAAATCTGAATAAAGTATAGCAGAGACTTCACTGCTGAAAAGTGTGATTTGTGAAGAGGATCAATCAAACTTAACAAGTTAGCTAAATTCAAGGCTGATCTTCAGGTTACGCAAGATAATTACAAATTATTCTGCCTTATGTAAACAAATAAAATCAAAAACTTGCTTTGAAATAAAATTTGTTTTTTAAATTCAGGTAAAAACTTAATGCTGTCAGAACGCATAATTATAGATCACATCAGAACTAAAAATATGTATTCACAAATTTAACATTAAAATTCAGTTCAATGAAAAAACCTTAGTCACCTTATTTTGAAGAAAGTTTCTTAGTTATGTCATTACTCTTGAAGCAAAGTTTCACTCACTGAATTAATATTACTCTTTGAATATCAATGATTCCTTTTTTTTCCAAAATAACAGATATTTTTCAAATCTTGGGAGATTAAAAACAATTGCACCATTAACACCTTCCAGATATTATACATGTTATCATCCGTAGGTTCTTCGTTGACAAATTCATCCAAAATGACTCCCTTCAATACTTCGAAATTTTAACTTACAAATTCTTTATGGATCACAATGTTCGTACTAATGTCATTATTTACACCATTAACCTTTTCAACTCAACAAGAACTTAAAAGATGAGAGTTCTGAACAATCCTGTGGAATAAGCTACAAATTAAGCCAACAAGTCATCTTGCAAATTCACTTCCAAAGCACTGTTCTGTATTGTAAGCTCCATAGTATTGTTTCTGAAACCTAATTGTTTTTTCATCAACTTTGATGTTGCCATATCATTCATACGTACTCAAATAAACAACAAAAGAGAGTCTTTAAAGAACAAATTACACATAAATTAAGTTTGATTAGTTAGTTAGTTGACTTGTATTTCATGACAAATTAATTACAAGTTAAATTGGAGCCTTAAAATTTTGCTTTTTGTTACTGGTTGAACTTCATAAGTTCTAATAGTGGGACCTCTTATATTGGAGCTCTTGAATTAGATTAGTTAATGAATTCCAAAAGGTTGACTAATTCTAATTAAACTCGCACATTTTGGATTTCAAAAAAGCAAATCAACTGAAAACTGTTTAAAATAAATAGAAAAGGAAAACAAAGTGCAACGAACTGAAATCCAACAGATGAATAGGGGCATTGTCAAATTAGTTCATACTTAAACCATATAAACATATTCAGAATATAAATTCTAGTCACTTAACCAAGCAAGTAAACATATGAAAAAAAGATGAATCACATCGCTTAATATATAGAAAAAATAAGAAATTATTGCTTCGTACAAAAAATAACAACAACGTAGTACAGTGTTTCATGCAAAGAAAGATTAAAACACCTTCCACATCTCGGAGGCTAGGTCAACTGGCAAAGGCGGCGATGCCAAATGGAAGAGCAGGCGACGAAGGTACGAATTGCAATCTACAAACGCAGAATGAAGTGCTCCAGATGTGCATGAGGGTCTGCGACAATAACTAACCCGTCGCAACGCCAACAAATCAAAACAAGAAATCCCTAATTTTATATCCCCTGTAACCCTAGTTCAGGTGTGCAAGGCTGCTAGCCGTCAGCGTGACAGTCGGCCAATTTGGTGGGGTCCTTCAGCTAAGATAAGGGAAGAAAATCAGAGGCTAAAGGTGCGTTCGCAGCAAATAAATGGCACGCTGGGGGTTTTGTTCGCGTTCGGACGCGAATACCATTTTCCACGTTCAAATGAAACGATTGTTGAACGTTGAAAATCAAACCGTTGGCGTCCGACGCGTCGGACGCCAACGGCTTGATTTTCAACTTCCCTCCCACACACCTATAAAACCCTCTCACCTACACCTTCCTCTCCATCCACACTACACTCCTCCATTCCTCTTCTAAAATTTTCTTCCACGTTATTAAATTTTCCATTTTATAGTATTTCCAATCGAAAGGTTGCACATCACTGGTCGTTTACTGCAACTCAGATTATGCTGCAATGTTCGGTTGATGCATATGGTGCTTGTGGCATCAACAAAAAAGGTGTACATAAAGCAATTGCAGAAAAGTTCAACGATGCAATAGAAACCATTCCAGACATCGTACCGATTGACGAAACCAAGACCCGAAACAAATATGACAGTCTTCGACGGGATTGGATGAATGGGATGCACTGATGAACAAGACCGGCGCGGGTTGGGATGCATACAAAGGAACGGTATCTGGAAGCGATGAATGGTGGGAAGATCGTGTTAAGGTCTGTAAATTTATTTTGTTACCATTCCTTTGTAGACAGTTTCTTACAATTTATTTCTTATATTTAGGAATTTGGAACGAGTGTCTTGAAATATAAGAAACGACCAATATAAAACTTAGAGCTGATGCAACAATTATTTCGTGGGACGAATGCAACTGGTCAATCGTCGTACACTCCTGCTGCTAGTGTACAACCGTCGCAGACTGGCACGCCGCCATCAACACAAAGCACGTTTGACAGGACATGGAATTTCGACGGGTTTTTGGAACCATTGGAAGACACGCAAAATAATCATATTCCAAACTTGAATTCGCCATCAAATCCTCCACTGCAACAAACTTCAATGAATACACCAAATTGTGAAGCTCCAAGAATTCATCCGTCAACCCAAATTCCAATGAATCCGCCCATTCAACTAACTGCACGTCAAAATTCAAGAAGAAAACGTGGTGAAAGTGACGATAAGATGGCTATGCTCATTGACCTAATGCACGAGAGGCAGATGAAAAAATCTCGGACGCACTCTGATAGTCCTAATACGGGTACTAGCGTGGAATCAACGGGAAGTTCTACAACTTATGCAAATACGGTAGCTCGTATGCAACGTCTTGGAGCAACGGGTGAGTCTGATGTTGCAGACGCACTATTATTTGTGTTGGACCCCAAAATAAATGATATGTTCACTGCTCTTCCGGATGAGATAGCGAAAAGCTGGTTGATTAGAGGGCTTGCAGACAAATGCCACGACCAAGAATACCAAACTTATCTGATAAATAGCAACAAGTAGGAAGTTCATGTCATCGTGTTATTGTATTTCTGTCGTATTTATATTTGTATTTTCTTTTGTGTAATGAAATGTAGTCATTTTGTTCAACCGAAATTAGTATTTAATTAACTCAAAACAAACAAATTAATAATTAAAATATCACGCTCAAATACCCCGTTCGTAGGTAAAAACACAATTCCTCTTCGCTACAGTACCACGCTCAAATGCCACGCTCACGTTCGTTAAGAACGCACCCTAATTACGCATTTAAGCTAACTGACCACTTAAGTTTGCGTGACGCGTCAACGGTGGGATCCACACGTTTGCCCTTTCGAGATGAACGATTGAAAATGTGGCTTTGGCGTCAGACCGTCGGACGCACATCAGACGCCACGAAAATTCTGGAAATGTCGATCATCTTCCATTCATCTATATATTCACTTCATAACACACCATTTCCATCACCAAATCTGAAATTTCAAACTCTAATCGCCATCAACTCGTTGATTTTTTTCAGGTTTATGCTTTTATATTTGTATTCTTTAGCTTCGTAAATTCCACATATATTTATTTCGTAATTTTTGAAAAAAAAATTAGAATGGCAGCATCTTAGTCCTCTTCTACCCGTTCCATTGCCGAGTGGAACAATGACATGACCAACGCTTTCATAGATGTGTGCATGGAACATCTTAATTCTCGTGCACATAACGTTGGAGAATGGTACTAGCTCATAGCAACGGCGTTCAATGAGCGCACCGGATTGGAGTACAATGCTGGTCAGATGAAGAACAAATTCGATAACATGAAAAGAGATTGGGCTCCATGGAACAGACTGCTAATGATTGGTGAAGGGTCGTGGGACGATCAGTTGGATACCGTCATGGTTCGGACGAGTG
The DNA here is from genome assembly GCA_030737875.1 of Allium sativum. Classification (NCBI taxonomy): domain Eukaryota; kingdom Viridiplantae; phylum Streptophyta; class Magnoliopsida; order Asparagales; family Amaryllidaceae; genus Allium; species Allium sativum. Next base: position 846,680,613 of record CM060922.1, on the reverse strand, counting down.
GTGGACGACGGTGTCATGAGGATGATGACTATCACGAGTGGGAGGTGGCGGTTATTATGTCAGAACATGACAGATTGCGCCACAACCATTTTTATTCTCTGCTTGACAAGCCCGCACAGCTTAGGGGTTGTGTTATTAATTTTGTTAGGAAGCTGAGGGCTGGACAGATGTGATATTTTTTTGTAGTTGTGTTTTATTTGGTTGTTGTGATGTGATTGTGTTTTCTTTTGTGGTTGTCTTGTTGTGATGTGTTGTGATGGATGTGTTGTAGTAGTTGCGTTGTAATACGTATTTCAATTCAGTTTTTTTTATTCTACAGTTTGTATTCTGCATTCTACTATCCTTGTTCGACAATATTCACACAAAAACACAAACATAAAAACAAGCAATAAAATAATAAATACAAAAACAATAAAATAATAAATTTGCCCCTTTCGTAAAAAAACGCATTTCCCGTTCGCAACAATTCTTCTTCAAATACCCTTTCTAAATAACCCTTCCTGTTCAAAATCAAACGCAACCTTAGGGATCTGATTTTCAACAGATAGGGTACTCGGAAGGGGTTGGGGTTGGTAAAAACTGGTGAAAGCGAAATGGGTGTAAACTAGGTTTAAACTGAACGGAATGGAAAAAACAAAAGATTGTTTTTGGGTTGCTTGTTTGGAACGGGCAAATATGGTGGGTTGGACCTCGACGCTTCAGACGCATCCAACGCAGACGCGGATGTAAAGTGGACATTTCAGAAAACAAACGGTACCTTAGTCTAGCCATCTGCTTCAGAGCTTTGTTGTACCATTTATGGTAAATTTCAAAAGAATCATTTTTTATCATCGATGATTATAGTTGCTTTTATTGGTTTACACGGACATTATAGCAATACATGCTTGGGATTTCTGTATACATCGGTTTTGATACTTTTTCACTAAAGTAATATCACATACATGTCTCTATGTTTATTCCTTGGTTTCGTGAAGATATATCATACAATATAGTTAGTGTGACATAATTGACAAAGAAAAAAAACAATTCCTTGAAACAACCCAATTTGATGGATTGATAATTGCCATCAAAATTACATTGCTTCGCTTTTCATCGGTTTTATAACCAATAAAAACCGACATGGAAAAAAAACTTACAAGCAAAGGTTATAATAACACTTGAAATACAGAGTCGTCCAAAGCCAATCAAAACCGATACAAAATATACTTCGAAGCGAAGTTTAAGGGTGTGGTTGCATGTAACAAATTTGGATATTTAAGGGGGTAGTTTTAATTGGTGAAAATTAGAGACATATCATTATTTTTAAACTTAATGTTGGTTTCTCCATTTGAGTTCAGCACTATAAATGTAGTTCCTATAATTTATATCGTTTGTCCAGTTCAAATATCTACCGTAAGGAGGTATTAAAAACATGTTATCATTTAGTAGACTTATAGAATTTTAATTTTGTTTTCTTCGGTAAATCACAAATTTTATTATCTTTCTATTAATATTAAAATATCATATATTTAGTGATTTTATTTTGTACAAACAAATACTTACCTGCCAAATTTTTGCCTAGTAGGCAATTGTTTGCCTAGAAGAATTCACATTATCATTCTGATAGGGTGATGCTAGGCTCAGGCAAGAAGAAAAATATTTAACAGAGGAAGAAGCCTCAGTAGAGAAGAAATAAAGTTTTTTCTAGAGCTGTAAACGGATGCAGTCGGATATGGATAGTGCCGAATCCGAATCCGTATCCGAAAATGAAAATCCGTATCTGAATCCGTATCCGATATCCGCGGATACCAGTTAAAAATATCTGTATCCGTATCCGCGGATATTTTCGGATATCCGAAAATATCCGTATCCGCCTTAGCGAATATGGATATCCGAAAATATCTGAAATATCCGTATCTGAAACTTAAAACTGTACATTGATGTGGTTATCCGAAAATATCCGAAAAATATCCGAAAATATCCGAAAAAATATCCGAAAATAAAACAATAAAAATTTACAAATACATCACTCACATACAAATTTGGCTTATAAAATATATTTTTTGAAAATGTGAATACGCCTAATTAAAAATTACAAGCAGGACATCAATCAAATAAATTTCTTACAACAAATATTTTAAGAGATAAAGTGTTCAAAATATGAAATACACAACCCTAAGACTAAAATAAAACAAAACATAAATCATAGAAGCACATACACAATTATGTTTTAATTATAACCATATCACAAAATAAAATGAGTACATGATTTAAAATGTTGCATAATACAAAATACAACATTCCTTTATAATTAAATAGTTGAGTTTAGGTTAGCTATTTTAAGGAAATTTATATATTAATTTAATTTTAAATATAGATTAAAAATTATATAATATATATATATATATATACACATACATACATGTATCAGAAAATCGGATGGATATTTTTCGGATACGGATACCACTATAACCATATCCGTATCCGAAATAATTTTCGGGTATCGGATATCCGTATCCGCATCTCGGATAACGGATATATTTCGTATTTTCGGATACGGATGCGGACGGATATCGGATTTTTCGGGTACCCGTTGACAGCCCTAGTTTTTTCACAATTATTTTCTATTTTTGATGTCATGCTTTTACATATACATATAGCCATTTTCACTACCTACCTTGCCTAAGTGTCCCTAGGGGAACCATTCTATATGTAACTTGCAGCTAAAAGCAATACAGAAATAACAATCATTTGAATTAAAGTAAAATGCAACAGATTTCTAGCAATTTGCATGCTCCAGTTGCAATGCATTCATTCCAACATATTCTAGAAGGTGTTGTAGGTTGAGAACCGTATCATTTCTGCTGTAAGAAAAGGTTAAACTGCAATATTAAAAATGTGTTATCGTTTAATAGACTTATAGAATTTTAATTTTATTTTCTTCGGTAAATCAAATATTTTATTATCTTTCTATTAATATTAAAATATTATATATTTCGGTGATTATATTTTGTGGAAACAAATATTTATGTGTCAAATATTTGCCTTGTAGGCAAATATTTGCCTAGAAGAATTCACATTATCATTTGTACAGGCAAAAATTTGACGGATAAAGTTTATTTGGAAGGCAACCTATTCCCAAACAAGTACTTAACATGCAAAAGTATCTTTATGCAATTTTAGCAATGATTCAACCAATAGTACTCCAGTGAATCTTATATAAATAACTTTTTATTAGTTGGAAAAAAAACATCCATCATCTACGCGTAAGAAAACATCACAAATTGCTAGTGCACAGAAAACGTGTATCAGTGGTAACCATTAAATTACAAGAAAACTACACCATACCGCCTAGAAAGCATTTGCTAGTGCATTGAATCGATGAATTTATACTCTTATGCACGAGGAAAATGCTAGTAGCATTTGGCTTGTACATAATTAACCATATACAAACACTTATAACGTAGCAAATTCATACATTCTTGATCAATGAACTTGATTTCTCTTCCATTTGTATTGTATACACACAACATTTTCAAGCACACAAACACATACATAGACATTGCTTACATTGCGTATATATTTTCATCTAATGATTTGATGAGAAAATATTTACCGTAGAGACAACTTGAATTTCCTAACAAATATTTGACGGCTTTGGAAGGCAACCTGAATATTCTCAAGTAATTATTAAACCAACGACAACAAATAAGATTATATAGAGGGACGTGCGTCTAATGTTTTCTTCAGAAACGCTTTGCCAAGAAAAAAGAGAAAAAAGAAAAAAAAAAGAGAGGAAGGAAGTAAGAAAAAATGGGTATCTAAGCGAAATTGAAAGTTAAACCGGATATGCGTTTGCGCGTTCAAACAGGACATTTAAGCAGACTATTCTAATCTGTTATGTTTTATTTTATTGATTTATAATTACTTAATTATTTGTTTGTTGCGTGTGTGCATTTAATGATTGCAAACGAAGCACACCAAAATAAACTCAATATTTCATTCAATCACAACAATACATTTTTTTTTTAAATACCGGCGAACCAAGTAAACTAGAAAGAAAACACCGAACAATGTTGGAAACAAATTACACCAAACCGAACGAACTAGAAATATACTACTACTGATGACCATGGTACCTGTTCAGCTAATAACTAATATACCCCAGTAGCTCTTTATCAAACAGTGCCTCCACATCACATCCAATACGAAAGGATCAGTGCGAAATTTTTTCACAATCTCTCACCTCTGAACGCTAGTTGTAGCACACATAAGATAATACAAACACGTCGTCGTCTCGACGAAATGGTCTATTTACACAAAAGGTCGTGGACTCCCTTAACTTACATGCATGTTGGAGAAGTGACGTCTGCGATGAGCAGGTGCGCTAAAATCAATCATCCAATCATCCAATCATCGTACAAAGATGTATCAGCAACAATCTCAAGTTGAGACAGGGATGGTGGAGATACTGGTATCTGGTATTGGCAAGCACCCTTTTCTCTACCAAACATCCCATTTACTTCCTTGAATCTTATGGAGCATTTCTTTTAAATTTATAGTATTTTCATGCAGCATCATTCCGTAATTCATCGGGTTTATCAAGAAAATCATTTCGGGCATCTCATTTACCCCTTAAATCTCGATCAATTCGTTCCAATGCCTCCAAAGACGTTTCAGATTAACTCATTTGTTCTTCTTTTGTGTCATGGCCCAATTATCATTAAACTCCTTATTGAAATTTACGACTACAGCTGACCAAAAAAGAGCTCGTGCTTCCTTTTACGTTAAGATGACTGATGCATATGTTAGTGAACGGTTTGGTTCGCTCACACGTTCAAGTTGTCATAGGCGTGGATGAAAAACCAGCAGAAGCAGAGCTAGATGGGTGCATCATAAATCAAAAAGCTAAAAAAACAAAAATTTAACATTATTTAGAAAATCTGAAAAAATGTGGTGGATAAAGTAAAAATAAGTATACAATGGAGGAAAAAACTGAAAAAATGCTGCAAAAGTGGTCAAAAAGTGGAAAACAAAGAGGAAAAGGAGGGGAATTCGACTGAGATGAGGAAGAATGAGGGTTTGACATGATTCTGTAGCCCTAAAAAAACTGAATTGTTGTTGTCCAATGCGTTGGATGTCAACGGTTCATTCTTCTCCAGTGAAAAACCGGTAAAGTAAGTTGTTATCACTTGGATGCGTCTGACACGCCTAAAACAGTAATGTCATATTTTCTTCACTGCGAACCACATCTAAGGTGCGATACAAAAATACACATGTAGGAACAGTTCGTTAAAAGAAGATGTGCTTTGTACACAAAAGAGGCACCAGAAGGATGAATCATGTGGGAAAAGCACTCGTGTTTGACTTGTTTGAACCATTTGAACCATATAGACAAATAACTGCTTTCTCAATGGTTGACTTGAACTATGAATTTGTTGGATCTCACGTTTGATGCGTTCAAATAGATTCTATGGGATGCAAATGTAAAAGGGGTAATAAATTCATGTGAACACATCCAAAAACTACACCGTAGTAATAGTCTAAATTTTCAATGGGGTTGACAAGTTATTTTATTTAAAAATTGGCCACTACTCCAAAAGCATGTCTCCTTTTTAGTATATTAGAGCATCTCCAACTTTTCTGAAGTGTGGATTTTCGTATTTCGATTATCCACACTCCGGAAATTAGGGAATCACAACAGTTTTTAGTCCAACCGGTTGTTCAACAACCGCATGTAACTACGCGGTTGTTCAACAAACACGTGGCTTTTTTTAAAACCGGCTCCACAAGAAAAAAACGCGTGTTTGTTGAACAACCGCGTAGAGCCTACGCGGTTGTTCAACAACCGCTTGAATATTTTCGCCTATATCAAGCGGAAATGCTCATTTTTCCATTCATAATTTTTTTTAATTTCCCTCCTTTTAATTTTTTATATTAATATTTACGACGAAATGCCGCCACGTAAAGTTAAGTCTGGTAGACGGGTCAGCCATCCTCCGACAGATCCTAATGTCGGACCAGTACATGCCACACCAGATGCCACCGTGACTGCTGCGAGCCTTACAGTATTGCACGATCTGCCTGCGACATTTACACACCGAGTGTCTGTTTCTGTTGCGACGCCTCAGGTATAATTTTATAACTTTGTTACGTATAACCTTTTTACTATTCACGAATGTTGTTTAATATTACATGTTTACAACAAATTTACATACGTTTAGGTTCGACATATTGTTATGCGAGGTACTTGGTCACATTGTACGACACTTTTTGAGTAGTTACCCCCATCCTATATCAGTTAGACTTCGTGATACACCATTTGGCGACTTTTTAGATTTACCTAGGTTTGCTCATGTTGACCGATGCCTTGTAGAGGCTATTAGTGAGCGATGGTGGCCTACTACACACACATTTCACTTTGCTGATTTTGAGTTAGGGCTTACTCCTTTAGATTTTTACGTCCTCACAGGCATTGAGATTGGTCGTCCAGGTCGTCACCCCATTCCCTTTGATGTATCATTTGAGGAGTTTGATAGATTTTCAGAGCAGTTACCAGGTTTAGATCCTCATACCGTTTCTTCAGGAGCCGTTAGCCTATCTACTATGTATGCCTATATCACTGCACATCAGACCACTGTGGCTATGCACACCCCCGTTATCAGGGCCTTTCTATTATACCTATTTGGTTCCGCCTTTTTTAGCAACAACAGGGGGACTATTAGACTTGGTTTTTTGGCTAGCTTTGTAGACATTGAGCAGTTGCATTCGTTCGATTGGGGTACAACGATATTAGGCTATTTGTATGTAGCTTTGGATCTCTACGCCGTACAGCAATGTAAGCAGCTGTACGGTTTCTGGTATATTCTCCCATTTTGGTATTACGAGTACATGGCGAACATGCACCCCCGACTTATTGATGAGGCCATCAGTATACCGTACATATACTTTCCGAGATTACGACGATGGGGTCCTGGTATGCATCTCGCTCGTTCTGCACAGGGTGTGCATAACGAGCTTATGGAGGCGCGCACGTAGATTGATATGAGGGAGCGGGATGGCATTATTCGACGTCCATGGCAGACGTACATAGATTTTATGGCTACTCAGGATGAGCACCCGCTCATTTTCAGTTCTAGTCTTTCGAGGCGTAGGGTATGCTTCCAGGTGCCTACATGCCCTTTCATTTGGTATTTGGGGGAGCGGTGTTGGCTACAACTATACAGGTTAGAGCGCATTCCTTCCAATCCACTCCCATGGGATCAGATGTTCGGGGATATATAGGTAGGATCAGCATATATTGAGGGTATGAGGGCTGCAGGCTGGGTGGACGGTGAGCCTTTTATAGTGCCCGGAGATTTTGATACCTATTGGGCTCGAGTTGCGCCACGCTCTTATGCTTTACCAGACTATATTCGGGGTTTGAACTCCGACCATATCGGGCCATCTTCAGTAGCAGGCAGATTCCCGGTGCATCTCCCTACCTTTGCGCTTGTATCGTCTCAGTTCACGCAGAATGGTGCTTTGGACCCTCCGCCACACATTTTTAGGGCGTATGACGTACAGGGTCAGATTGTAGAGATTCTGTTGCAGTATCCACATGTTGACCCACCCAGAGTACCATCAGTCGGTTTGTATCATTCACATCAGGTACGTAAGAGTAATACAATAATACTGGTATACGATTTCATTATAAAAATTGCATTTGTGTAACACAAGTTGTCTCATTAACAGTACTCGCTATACATGGACCATGATAGATGTATATTCTTTGCTTTTGAGCGTATGACGTTGGAGTACACACAGTTGATGTACTAGAGTTTACACGGAGCTTTGGCACAGCAGCAGTCTCAGTACGAGGCCCAGATTGCTTCCCTACAGACTTAGTTACAGCAGCAGGGTTTTGGTGATGGAGCACATATGGATGATGATTTGGATGACGTTCATGATGACTCTCATGATGATAGTTCCGATAGGGCAGGTAGCGCTTCTATGCATATTGACTGATGGTTCATGCAGCGTCATGGTTGTATGTTTTTGTTATGGCTGACATGTTTTATATTACATGTGTTGATGATGACGACATGGTTGTATATTTTTTTATGACTGACGATATGTTGATGATGACATTGTTGTATGTTATTGTATTATATGTCCTGTGACATGGTTTGTATTAAAGTACGGTGTTATGTCTGCCATGTTTTTTATTACACGTGTTTTGACAAGGAGTTTGAATTTTAAAATGGTGTTTGAAATGTAGTTTGAAATTTAAAATGGATTTTGAAATTTAAAATGGATTTTGAATTTTAAAATGGTGTTTGAAATTTAAAATGGAGTTTGAATTTTAAAAAGGAGTTTGAAATGGAGTTTGAATTTTAAGATGGTGTTTGAAATTTAAAATGGAGTTTGAATTTTAAAAAGGAGTTTGAAATGGAGTTTGAATTTTAAGATGGAGTTTGAAATTTAAAATGGAGTTTGAATTTTAAAAAGGAGTTTGAAATGGAGTTTGAATTTTAAGATGGAGTTTGAAATTTAAAATGGAGTTTGAATTTTAAAAAGGAGTTTGAAATGGAGTTTGAATTTTAAGATGGAGTTTGAAATTTAAAATGGATTTTGAAATTTAAAATGGAGTTTGAATTTTAAAATGGTGTTTGAAATTTAAAAAGGAGTTTGAATTTTAAAAAGGAGTTTGAATTTTAAAATGGAGTTTGAAATGGCGTTTGAAATTTAAAATGGACTTTAAAATTTAGAATGGAGTTTGAATTCTAAAATGGTGTTTGAAATTTAAAATGGATTTTGAAATTTAAAATGGAGTTTGAATTTTAAAATAGTGTTTGAAATTTAAAATGGAGTTTGAATTTTAAAAAGGAGTTTGGTATGATTTATTTTAATTAAAAATGGAGTTTGGTTTGATTTATTTTAATTTAAAATGGAGTTTGGTTTGATTTATTTTAATTTAAAATGGAGTTTAAAATGAGGCGGCAGTTTGAAAATTCGATTTTAAATTTCAATTGAATGTGTAGGATTCAATATAATTTGGATTTCAGTAAAACCAAAAACATTTGAATCTGTTTAAGCATATCTTTCCAACGAATGTGAAAAATTCAGATTTCGTAATATAAATTGAAAGTTATGTCCGGTTTAAAATTTAAAAAAGTCGCTATGGAATTTCAAACTCCATTTTAAAATTCAAACGCCATTTCAAATTAGAGTTTTAAATTTCAAACGCCATTTTCAAACGTCGTTTTCAAACGCCATTTCAATTTCAAACGCCATTTTCAAAAGTCGCTATGGTATACGATTTTCAATTTCAAATGCCATTTCAAACGCCATTTTCAAACGCCATTTCAAACGCCATTTCAAACTCCATTCCTACGCTACATAAACAAAATGCAAACTTACACCAAACTGGCGCATACAAAGCCAACTAAAGTTTACATCCAAGTTATCTACAATCACGCACCACCTTCTCTTCTTCGCCTCATTATCTCAAATCTCCGATACTCCGTATACTCGCGTTGCACGTCATCCATGTGCGAAATATCCGTAAACATGACCGCATCTTCCTCCTTTCATCGTTTTGTCTCAACAAGTTAATGAATTGCGTCAAGCCTTTCTTGGTGGTGAATGCTTCTGCTCTGGTGTGCGCTCATATACATGTCGTTAGACTCCTTTAATAGTTTTCTGATTTCGCCTTCATTCGCTCCTGCCACTTGTTTTTTCTTTGCCGCCTGGATCCTTCGGGCCTATCATATCGGTCAGCAGTAAGGTGATCATCTTCTTCTAAACCCGTAGTTGCACTATCCTGCGAATCTCTCGGACTACAACTGTCTCCAAATCTTGTAATTTTCGCACGACTACCGCTTGATTAGACGTCTTGGACTGTTTTCTGAAGTGAAGATTTCCATTTCAGATGATTAACTAGTAGGTTATACACATGCATGAACTGATAAAAATGAGGTCCTTGTTTACTATCTGGTTTATATATTTGTTTGAATAACTTGTTTGCGGCAAGTCTCTGCATCAATAATTAATATGAAGCTTTTACTACAACGCTAAGATGTAAAGTACAAAAAAAAAAATTAATACACATTTTTTACCATATGAGTGTCACTTTTAAATCCGCTTAGGTTACTCTGCTTCAGCTTGAACATTTGCGAATCAAAGCATTGCGTTTGACGATTAATCTTACAATAACGACCTTTGATGGAAGCTACACTTCTATTCCGATCCATGTTCTTCCTGTTGTATGCATTAGTGATTCTACCCCAAAAGGTTTCACCACTTTGATCGGCACCACGGACAGGATCTAGTGAAAGTGAACAGTAGATGTAGCTAAGATCATAGTCTTCATTAGCACTCCAACTTGAAGTAGTTAGCATTCCACCAAACGGTTGGCCTAGATCTTGTAAATCAAAAGTTTTAAAGCTCATTCTTGCGGTATCGACATCAAAATCAGTAATCATTTTTTTAAATAGAAGTGGTTGAAGATGAGTTGATGTGGAAGAAGATAGGGTAGAATATGAGTTGATGTGGAAGAAAATAGAGGGGTGGTGTATTTGTAAGGTTAAAATATAACGTTAAAAAATGGAGCCGTTGGAAACGCTCTAAGTGGTTGTTCAACAGGCGCGTAGAGAATAAAGCCGTTGTGCTTTACGCGCTTGTTGAACAACCGCTTAGCTCTGCACGGAGGTTCAACAACCGCGTAATAAGTTTGGGGATTCTGGAACTATTCTCCCCGATTTCAGATCGGGGAGACATTTCCAACCACTGTTTGAGGCAAAAACGGGTGCGGATTTCACAAATTTTGATTTCCAAGCATTTGTTGGAGATGCCCTTAGATTAGATCCCTAGATGTACGTCTTTATTATGTCCCTCTACCACGTACAACCATACGTTCATTCTCGAATTTGAACTGCCATCTTACGTTAGTTTTTAGCTCCATTTTCTACAAAATAAACTTCCAAAATTCTAAATTAAAATTGTCTATCATTCTGTATAAATTATATCTATAATCTCCATTTCAGCCATATTTATGAAATTCAAGTTTAAAATGAGGTGACTAGCAGTAAATACATGGAAACTACTGCTGAGATTGAGAGTTCTAACCATTATCAATTACATAGTCTTTTCAATTGTAAAGTAGGTTATGCCGTGAAAATGCTCAAATATATGATGCGTAATGTAGCAAACATTGTAAGTTGTATGATTCGACAAAGGTATAATTGTTTTTATTATATCAATTATTTTTTATTTGTTTTATGTAGTTACTACTATTAGAAAAAGTATTGCCATAGAAAGTATTGTAATTTTAATGCATTAGGTTATGCATTTGTTCTCTAATGCATTTGTTCGTACTTTATTGCATCATGCTCATGCAGTTATCGATTATTTCATTTGGATTACGCTGATGAATATGGTTTATTTTGTTTGTATTTTAGTGCATTTAAGTTTTACTGTTATCTTTAGTGCATTAGCTTTATGTTTACCAATATGGTTGTTTTCGTTTCATCTGGATGTTCAAAGGTTTGTTGGTAGTTGTACTTGAACAACAATGGATAAGGAATTCATTGGAAAAAGAGGTTTCTAAAGGGCTTTAGACAATCATTGATAAAAAAGAATTGGAGATACTAATGTTGTTGATTTGCATAGGAACGTGATTAGTTATGGGCATTGTTATTCGCACTTTAAATTTGATTAAGCAATGACCCATTTTTTTTATTTTTAAAAATTTACTAAGGGGAGGAAATTAGAATGCAACACCTCTTAAAACTAAATTATAATATGACCAAACTACCTTTATAGTTTTGCTACTGACATTTCAAAAATGGTTGGGCGGGACACAAATGAAATTCGGGAAGGCTTTGTCGCATTTATTCACGAAATTCAATGGGGTGTGGTTGAGTTTCAACCTTAAATTCAGGAAAAGACCATTGAAGATGAAAAAAAACAAAAAAGTGTTGGTTTATACCGAATTTTGTTTTTGACTGTGTTCCTTCCTAATCATTTTTGGAGTGTCAGTTACAATCCCTTAGGAAACAAGCAATTCAGAAAAGTAAAGTAGGGGTATTTCTGCAAAGTAATTTTTGTGTTTAGTACGCCTCATAACAATTCAAAATATGACTGAAGTGCCCTTAAATTTGATCATCTCTTAACCAAATTTGGAGTGCGAATAACAATGTCCTTAATTATTTGGTACATTTTTCTTAGCACATTGTACTTATTGCGTACGTAATTAGTTAGTTCTTCCTATTATGGATATTGAAGTGTTTAATAATAGGTATTGAGCTCAAGTTATACATTTTAAACTGATAGAGCAATTGAAACATATAAGTAAATCCTGTGAAAAGTAACCTTGAACAATTGCTTCATTCATAATTATTTTATTTTATTTTAATTTGACTAATTACTTTAGCTTTTCTTTTAAAATTGTCCTTCTTGCAGTATTAGTTTTGCAACAAATTTAATACAATTGAACCAAGGAAATGGCACAAAGAAAATGCGCCCTGAAGCTTAGATGTGTGATTTAATGGAAATCTACAAGAAGTTTAGTGGTAGATTTGTTGTTGGAAAAATTATAATATATAAATGTTATTTAATGGAAATCTACAAGAAGTTTAGCTTAGTTGGTAGAGTCGCTTAGCGACCATGGAACAAAGTTTTTGGAGGTTGCTGGTTCGTGTCGCTATGCTCTCGCTTAAGGCTTGGAGCGGTTATCCTCGGCAAAACCTTATAACTGAGGTGCGGATTGAAACTCCTTGGTGGGTTGGCTTGAAAAGGGGAGCCCATGTGGCGGTAGTGGAGTTCCCTAGCTGCCTTCGATTTCATCAGGCAGTTTTGAAAATAAATACGATTTTTTTATATGTTTATATTATATATTTTTATATTTATTATTGGTTAAGATATAATTTTATTTTTATAAGGTTAATATTTTATTTATAATGATTTTAGATTATTTGTTTAAATAAATTTAAAGCTACTACATAAAAATGTAGTTATAAATTGAATTCATAATGAATCGGGCAACTATAGGTGCATATGAGTGATGTTGTTAAAAAAGTAGAGTAGTGCTAGTAAATTATCCGAGTTATACGATTAACATGTCATTTACTTATGCATAACGTAGCATAGAATTTTCTTTACATGAAGGTTTATTTTGATATTGATTTTTGTAGATTATTTCTCCAATTGGAAGGGTCTTCAATGGAAGAAGAAATTGACAAAGACATTGATGTAGGTTGGTTATATTTAAGATATCAATGAGAAATTCATGTAAGTTGGAACAACACTACCCAAAACAATGATATCCCTATATTTATATTTTTTTTAATTGCCAACACTTACTTTTGTTTGTGTATAACAACACTTATATTTCATCACTACACTAAAAAGCGTTGCTAAAAATAAAAATAATCTTTTTTATTTCTCTATTTCAATCCCAACGCTTATATGTGATGCAGGTTAAAATTGGTACAAACTAAGGGGGTATAATAGGAAATATGTAATTATTTTCCATTTCTATCTAAGACCTAATGCTTCTTTCGCTTTCTGGATGCAAAAGTTGAAATTCATAGATTCAATTCTACGCATCTATTCACTTTCACGCATCTAGATTTTCTTCTGGCTACAAATTAGGATCAGGGGGTAGATTAGTTGCATTCAACTTCTTTCAATCTTCTTTTCATCGCAAATCAACATCTTCGATTCGATTGATAGATTTTTTTTTTTTCAATTTCGTGCATCTTTCTCGCCCCAAATTAACATCTAGGGCTTGATTAACAACACTTTGTTATTTGCTTTTTGTTGGTTCAAAGAAGAAAGTGGAGAAGGCGGTTCTTTAAGGTAAATTTTCAGTGAATACTACTAATCATTCTGCAAGATTTTGCTATTAAACGATGTATCTTATGTTTTTCCCCTAGCATGTCGGTTATTATTGTTGTTTTCAGGTTTATTGATGGCTAATACCGCTAATTTTATAATAATCATACTTTTGTGATGGCCTCACCAAGATTACGTTAATCTAGCTTCGAATTTTCAGGAATTGGTATTAAATATGAATAAAAAATAGGGAACTATGGAGTTGCGATTATATACTCGAGAGGAAAGAACATCTCGGCTGCAACTAGAGATTGTGCTATTTTTAACGTTATTGTAGTTTGGAAAAGCTTTTGTATGCACTTTATTTTAATACAGGATTTTGTAATACAGAGCGTAGAATATATACATGAGTCTATAAGCATGATTTTATAATACATACCAGAATTGTCTAACTGAGTATTTGGATGTTATACTTATATGTCTCAGACTGTTTAAGAATTTAGAAACGCTGCAATTTTGTACATCTAAAGTTGTGGAGACCTCTCGTACTTCAGTGTCCTGTAGACATATAAAGTTCTAGATACACAAGGTTTGGTTTCGAAGTAAATTTAAATACAAAAAATTGTTTTGAAAATGAATTGCCTAAGTTTAAAGTTGCGGGTATATACTTAATTTCGGAAATATATTAGGCATCAGGCACAAATTCTTTGAGTGAATACTAAAACGTTAATATGAAACTTTAAGTCTATAAACTTAAGTGAGCTAAAGACTCTGAGAATGTAAATCGTTGAATATACCACGTCAAATTTTGAGAGTGCTCCTTACTAAGTCTCAGGGATATGTATGAATTTTTGCATATTTAATCTCAAAAGCAGTACCTTTCTCACATATTGATTTCGAGAAATAACGGCCTTACATAAAAAGCATCATTTTTGTAAAAAATGGTTTTGTAGGTATCAAGCAATTAAATTAACTGCAGGAACATTTAGTTATGTGCAAATGGATTTTTAAACATTTACTTCCAGATTTACGTTTTAACTTTCAAATGTAATGCTAAGTAGACTTGGTTTCATGAGTTTCTGGTTTAGAAGTTTTTAGCTTATGTGAAGATTTTAAACATATACATTATGAGCTTCATTAAAATATACAGTTTAATATGGGGGATGTTGAGCAAGGCTCTATATGGCTCCTACCACCATCCACGTTTGATGATTGCAGCTAATTCATCCTATATGGCCATTTATGCATTACTCATCAGCTGCTTCTGTTTTCGAGGCTATAATATGAATATTTGTGTGCATGTGATAAGTTATTGCCTTCATATGATAAGATTTTGCATTCCATTTTGCTGCATAAACAAAATAATCACATTAACAATTATGCACAAGCAAATTTAGTTTTATGTATCTCAGGTTTATGTTTTTCAGAGTATAGAATTGCAAAGTTTTCAGGTAACTTTTATAGACTTCATAATCTTTTAAACCAGGGACTTATGTATGCAGACAGTAGCCAAATATATATGAAGATTGTAGGCTGTAATTGTTCTTTTAAACAATGAGCAGGAAGTTTGTAAATGATATTATGTTGAAATTTATAAGTGATTTTATACTTCAAAAAGAATATAGAAAAAAAAACTTTATGTGGGTAACGATGATGATTCTATGTATCTGAAAGGAAATGATTTTGGAAGTTTCCAAAGAAAGGTGGAAATGAATACAAGACTACACTCAAATTTCTTCTATTATCACTTCTACCAGATTAATTCTGCTAACCATGTGTCTAAGGCTAGGCAGATATCATAGGACATATGGTTATGCGTATGTTATTAAGTTCATGATTTGCATACACTTATTGTGCACTATTTGAAATTAGTTTTGCTGAATAGTGACATATTACTAGAAATATTAATCAGCACTAATAGCATTATCTAAATTTTGGTATGATAAATTCTAGATTATAATTTTTATGTGCAATCATATTAAAATATATTGTAGTGTGAATCTTTGCAGCAACGATTAACCTAAGTTCTTTAATGATGACTCCTGTAATGCTCCTTCTGTTTCCATTGTTGGTGCAAATGTATTTTTTATGAAAATTTGTAATTTTATTAGGACTCAAACTTATGACATTTATCAAATCTTTTGAAAATCTGGCTCCTTTCTTTCTCTATGTTTTGGTTCTAAACTAGATGTGGATGAACATTATCTATGCTTGATGAATTTAATTCCAAATTTAACATCATGTTTTCCTATTCTTAGTCTTGGGATGAACGAACAATGTCTTCTGTTCATAGGTGCTACTATTTCTGGCATAACTCTCTGCAATTTATATTCGTTTATTACAGTACAAATCACCTTTCCAAACCTCCTTAGCGAAAAGCAATATAGTCTAAGTGTGCTACTAAATTTTCATAATTTTCAAGTTTATAAAATGCATGCTTCCTAGGTTATGCATATAAGGATGAAACCGAGGGAATGTCTTAGAAATTACATGATTCTATGACATAAGCTACGTATCTACATAGAACTGTGTGTTGTATATCATGTTTAGTGGATTGATGGAAGTTCTCATTGTTACAGTTTAAGTATCCTCTACTCATGAGGTTCGTTTTTCATTTAAGTTTTTCATATCAAAAGTAGATAAGGAAATGGTTTTCAACATTCAGCAACATAGTAGCATGGCTTAGAATAGATTGGTTTTTCCTAGCATTGACAAAACTGTTGTTTATACACTATACCTACTATCTTCAAATTGATTCCAAACCAATAATTATCAATTTTCTATATAAAAATATTCCCTCTGTGATAATGGGATCATCTTCATTCAAATTTAAAATGTAAAAAATTAAATAAAAATTTATTAAGATACAATAGTAACCATGTATAGATGAGTTCTTCCATATAACTAACCTTAGTTTTAGCTTGCTAGTTATCTTGGTTTTAGCCTGCTAGTCTAAAATCTCAAGAGTAGATTTGCATGGAATAAAATATCATGTAGGATACCTTATGCTTAAACAATGCTTTGTTGTATATAACGCAGTTGTATACACAATTATATGATTTTTGTTTGATGATAATAACCAAATATATTTTATTATTAAATGTGTTTGTAACTGTACTGGTATACCATACAACAGTCTGGAATATAATATTTCTGGTTAAATAAAATACAACTGTGTAGAAATTTAAACATTCACACAGTATTTTATTTGAATAGAATATTTTATTTCAATATCAAACAGTACAAATTTTATACTCCAATATTTGAACACTTCATTTCATATATATATATATATATATATATATATATATATATATATATATATATATATATATATATATATATATATATATACATATACATTCTATTCAGTACATTTGTTACATCATCTCCTCACTACATCACTCAGTCACTTTGTACAATTCCATTCAATTATATACACATTTACACACTGTTCTTGTCTTCAATCTTCTGTCTTCACAGCATCTTCACTATCTATCTAGTCATCACCTGCTTACCTATCACATGAAACACACACACTGTACACTGCAATAGAAATAAAATATGGATACACGCGAATATAAATTTTATTTCTAAAATTTTTATTTGCCTCAAATTTCTGGTGTGTTTCTCATCATTTTTCATGACTTGATCTGATTTATCTGTGTCTAGTCAGTTTGTATATGTATAGTACAGGGACAGGAAATCTTGTTTGATGGTTGCATATACACACGTGTATAAATATACACGTGTGCACTGCCTCGCCAATCAGCGAGCAACTCAGGAGTAGTCACGTGGACCATCTCGACTCAGTGCAACAATAATAAATGTTGCCGTGACAGCACAACAGAATTGGTCGAGCCATGGTCATGCAAATCAACCCAAATGTATGTAAACAATGCCAAACAAGTGTACAAATTTTCAAACAGAAAAGCATGTACATGAATGGTGCATGAGTCAACATGGGATGAAGACAATGTCAACTATCATACATATCTATACAGTGGCAAGTCAGAGTGATTCATGATGGCACCAGCTTTTAATTTGTGCAAGGACAAGTCAATAAGTGCAGTGTGGTCGAGCATCGATACACAACAGGAAATGCAAGTCAATGAACACATGAGTGTAATCTTTTTCAAGCTAGCATGGGTGCAACATACGTAAAGCAAATGATCAACACAGACAATACAAGTAATGAGTATGCACACATCAATATATATATATATATATATATATATATATATATATATTATATATATATATATACATGGTCAAGTAGTTCAACATGAAAGTGGTGAAAGTGGTGAATCAGCAGTATAAGGATCAAGTTCATCCACATGTTTATAATTCGAATTAATCAAGCAAAAGGCAGTATCTGATTGCTCAGAAATTACGAGATGGAGCATATATGGAAAATGCACAAATCTGTTTCCATATACATGCATGAATGGTGTTATTCATCTCAATCATGGGAAGACATTAAATGTTTCCAGTAATGTCATCAACTAAACAAGAATTTTACAAAGGAAATGTTCAAAGAAAAGTGGACAAGTATCAATTCACTTATTATGCATGGGACTAGTTGAATTGGAGCATTACATTTGATCATATATGGGAAGGATCTTACAATCAGGGCAAAATCAGTGTGGGAAAGTAAATCATGTTGTTTTCGGCAAGTGCAAAGTTTCTAGGAAAGTTTTTTTTTGGAAAGAAATAATTTTTCCATTTCAAGATTGCTTCCAGTTTTGAAAAATATTATATTCCACAAACCACTCCAGGTATCAAGAATCATTTATGGCAAGGTTTGATTCCAGATTTAAACAAATCAGTTTTTGTACAAAATCGATGTTTTCCATGTATTCACAAAACCAAACAAAGGCTGTGTTGATTTCCAGAAAAAACACGACGACGACCCTAAACTTGCACCAAAATCCTCCTCTTCGTGAGCTCAACACCCCTACATCACCAACGTTGAACTCGACGACGACCCTCAACTTCCAATTCACGGATAGCACAGCGCCTGTAGGTGAAACCGCGACATTTTTTTATACGAAAATACACCGACTTTCATCAAAGCATGCGCCTACTCCTTCTGAACGCCCAACTACCACATGTTCCTTCCCTCATCACCAATGTTACCAAAGAGATTCAACCCTAGGTCGCTGAGTTAAAAACCGATTACCCATGAATTGAATTGCACCCGATAACAACTATATAGGATTTGAGCTCTCAGGAAAACCAAACAAATGGATCAGTTATCATGAATTTTTTATCGTAGATTCAATTTTTTTGTTCTTTGTTTTTGGATCTGAGAAAACGAGAATTGAGGAGAGGAACAATATTTAAAAAGGAGGAATGGCTTGAAGAACACACGTTGCAACAGCTTGGATACCACGGTTCTCAACAGCTTGGGTAACACGACTTACATTTATGTTGGCACCCACGACATGTAATAGTCGTAGCTTTAGGGGCAGGTAGGTCTGTAAATACATAGTACTTTATTTTTTTTGAATTACTTATTAGTCTGCAAATACCAGAAGTTATTCTATCAGGGAAAACTTATTTCTTCCTATTGGCTTCGAATGACATAACGAAGCGAGCTATGCAGAACAACGTGGCACCTAGCAGGATATTTTCTTTTATTTATTGTATACAATATATGGTGAGTAGCCTAAATGTTTGAGTAATTGTAACATCCCACCTCCGCCAGGGTCACTCACGAGTGATTGCACTAGCTTTGGAGGGGTGTTATCTAGGTAAACATGCACAGAGATATCACAAGACAGAACATAGATAAATAAATAAGTAAAGCAGCGGTAGAAATTTAAAAACCATGGTTAACCATTTCAAAACCAAAGTCAACTTACATCAAAATACTTAGTCATCATTTTCCAACTACCACAAGTCTAGAAACATAAACTGAAAATAACATAAAGTAAACTATCCCCAAAATAGATGTGGTGAAGCCATAGCAAGCTCAAGTCCAAACCGTACATGAACTGTCAAGAAAGCAATCCAAATGTCCAAGCTAAGCACTAGTGTTCTCTCCCTGAGAACCTGGGGGGGGGGGGGAGAACGGAAGAAAAGATGCGAAAGAAAAAGGGTCAGTCATAAAGACTGGTAAGTCCTACCTACTATTAGTATAAAAACTGATGAAGTTAACTAGACATGAGAAACTGAGATGAAACATAAAGATGGTAACTAACTGGCATGATAAATAGATAACAAGGTAGATCAAGTGTGGCATCGCATATACAAGGTTTAGTTTTGCACCAATAGTACTAGTATTCTAACCCATGTCAAGTATAAACAAGAAATGATCCTTTGGCCCAATATCATGAGATGGCCCAAGTCAAGGCCCAACTATACGATCTAGTCGATCGGCTCCCTATAAGCCTAACTCGTCGAGTGTCGGTGTCATACGGCCCAATCACGAAATGTAGTCAACTGTGCTAGGTCCACCCTAGGGTGTATCAAGCCCTAAGGTGCCAACCACTGACACAAATCAAGCACGCACAGTCTAAACCTACTGGTGCCCGTGTTTGTTTTTTTCCAACTCCGGACTATGTGCACGACCATAGCCCGCCTGAACCTACACTAGCGCACCTACTCAGCCGTCTTTCTGGATGCTTACAATCAGCCCAGTAATCGTGCACCACCCTAGCCTAGTCCCTAAGGTATCGTGATACATCTAAGAGGGTTACTGCTGAAAAGGACCACGTAACTAGGGTTTCTAACGGGTTAAGTGTGGTTAACCCTATCCAATCATGTATCAAGTTGGTTAAGTGTATCCAAGTGGTTCATGACTTAACCCTATCATGTGGCATTAATTAAATTAATGTGCCCAACCTCTCACATTAGACTTTGTTGTGGTTACTGGATGTGTCGGGCGGGTCCGGGCAGCTTTACACCACAACCTAGTCTAACCTCGGGTTTCAAGCGCGATATGACCAACTACTCACATTGGGTCCTATTGTTTGTAGCCACTGGATTTGCCGGGCGGTTCCGGACAGATTTATGCTACAAACTCAACCCAACCTCGAGTTGGCCACTTTATGGTTTTCTACATGTCATGACCCCACTCAAGTTTTCAAGCATAATCAATTTTCATGTCACATTTCAAGTCATGTTTTCCATGTCATTTCAAGTTCGCCTAACTACCCATAACGTATTCCCATCGCATGTAAATTCGCATCAATATAAATAGATCAAGAAGAGGAACATAACAATATGACAAAGATGGGCATAAGGTGGTAAAGTTGGTCATAAGTTAAACATGATGATATTTGAGGCAAAGGTGTTCATCATAACTAGCATATAGGATTATTGGCCTCAAAACATGTATGACATCAAACTTAGCAAATAGGGTGATAACATGGTAATAGTTGACATAGAGTGATAAACTTGTGACTAGCATGTAGTTCAACATCATAGGCAAGTTAACATCAAGGTTATGAGGGGTTCTATGTTGCATTATGCATAATCCCCAAATAAATCTCATAGCTTTCTACCCAAAAATCAAGATGAACGGTACTAGGTTCATGATAGTTCCACAATCATATATCAAAAGAGTCATGAATAGATCTATGCATACAATGATAGACCCAAGACAAGTATTACACAAAAATCCCATTTCAACTTGCTACATGTTCATATTAATTTCGTAGTTTAAATCTAAGAGTAGAGTGGGGCTTACTAATCGTGGCTATGAGAACTAGAACAAAATAGAACAAGATAGAGACGTTGTAGAAGCTCTAGGAATGATGTAGCAACACTAGAAGCCTTGAGAAATAAGTAGCTCCTTTGATTTGATGGAGAAAGATTGCTCCTTTGCCTTAGATCTAGTTTAGAACTCTCAAGCTCTCAAGATGAAGATGGAGGCCATGATTGGGGAGCATTTTGGCAGCACTTAGTTGTTAGGATGATTCGTGGTGGTTTAGGCTAGGTCTTAGGGTGTTTTTTATAGGAGTAGAGGCAAGTTTAGGCCATAGGATTAACCCTAGTTTAGATCTGAACCATCAAATCTCGTCACAGGCCAACTGAACAGACCCAAAGGAGCAAACAGGTGCCCCAGGCCAACATGGCCCGACCAGGGAAGTCGACCCCAGGTCGACACCCAGGTCGACTGCCCAGTCGACCTGGGGGGCAGGTCGACTCCCCAGTCGACCTGGGCTGGGCGGGAAATTTTCCCGCCCAGTCTGTTTGGGGCTGAATTTGAATTTCGGGCTGAATTTTGAATTTTCTGAAATCTTCTATGGGCCATAACTTGGTCATACGGACTCCGATTTACGAAATTTCGGACTCGTTTTCAAGAAGAATTTCGAGACGAACGCAATGGCGTAACCGGTTCCCATTGATTCTTAACTTATAATTTAATTCTGCCCTGATTTCTTGTTTTAACATGTTATAAAAATTCGGGTTGTTACATTCTCCCCACCTTAAAGGATTTCGTCCCCGAAATCTCCAAATTAGGAAGAACGTATCCTACCATCCATCATCCATCTACTCAAAACATCATCCACAAGTAATCGTTGTCCTTAAAATATTTCTAATGCTGTATGAACATATGCAAAAGTGTGTGTATATGCACCTATCTAATGCGAAAATCAGGCGGTTACTGACTCAGTAAACCTCCTTAATGCAGAATATGTTAGTGAAATGAGTCCAAATGTATGCAAATTCCTAACATAGTTTATAATCTCTATATGAGTGCACATAATATTCATTCATATGCAACATCCACGTGATAGCATAACAAGTTTCATCCATGAATAAGCATAAACACTCATGCATATGCAATATGAAAGTGTGTGAGCCGATCTTAGTGCCTAACGTGTATCATGCATCCACGAGTAACCACTTGCAACCATTTGCAACCATCAAGCATAACATGTTTCAAATGCATGTTTCATCCAAAGGGTTTCTACCTAAGGTTCTCATGACAAGATTAACGAAATAACAAGATAAACATGGATAGCAAAAGAAAGATATGCTAACTAGGAAAAGAGATTGAGAATGTACCCTCAAAAAGAAATGGATAAAACCCACGCATCTTCTCCTCGGTTTCCCAAGTTGCATCTTCATCGGCTTCACTCCACTGAACCTTTACTAACTTGACTTCTCGATTCCTCAGCTTCTTGATCTCCGTTCCCAAGATACGAATTGGAGCTCGCCTCAGGGTTGCCTCTTTCTCTACCTCCACGTCTTCAAGAATGCTAGGCTCAACTACTTCGGCTGATTCATGTAGGCATTTTCGGAGATGCGAGACATGAAAGACATTGTGCACTCCAGCCAGCTTCTCGGGCAATTCCACCCTATAAGCCATTTGCCCAATCTTCTCGATGATAGGGAAGGGTCCTACGAACCTTGGTGCTAGCTTTCCAACTGCTCCAAAACGAACCACATTTCGCAAGGGAGAAACCTTCACAAAGACCATATCTCCAACTTCAAACTCTAAGTCTGTCCTTCGCTTGTCTGCATAGGATTTCTGTCTGTCTTGGGCCGTTTTCATCCGCCTTCGAATCAACTCAACCTTCTCGGATGTGTCCCTTATCATGTCGGGCCCAAGTATGAGCTTATCCGTCGTCTCCCACCAACATGTTGGTGACTTACACGGCCTCCCATACAAAGCTTCGAATGGTGTCATCCCTATGCTTGCTTGGTAGCTGTTATTATAAGCAAACTCTACGAGAGGAAGGTGGTCTTCCCAAGTGCCACCAAAGTCAAGAATGCATAGCCTCAATAGATCTTCTAGTACCCTATTCACCCTTCCGGTCTGACCATCCGTCTGTGGGTGATAGGCTGTACTTAGATTCAATCGCGTACCCATCGCTTCTTGCAAACTATTCCAAAATTGGCTAGTGAAGATTGGGTCACGATCGCTAACTATGCTAGAAGGAATTCCATGCAATCGCACTATCTCTCGAAGATAAACAGATGCTAGCCATGATGCGGTCCTCTTGCTCTTCACTGGAATGAAATGAGTGCTCTTTGTGAGTCTATCCACTATGACCCATATGCTAGTATTCCCCTTCCTTGATCTCGGCAATCCATCCACAAAATCCATAGAGATACTTTCCCACTTCCATTGCGGGACCTCCAATGGATGCAGTAGCCCACCGGGCTTCTTCGACTCGTCCTTTACTTGTTGGCAAACAATGCATCTAGAAACAAACTCTGCAACATCCTTTTTCATCCCATCCCAAAAGAAAATGCGCTTCATATCCCGGTACATCTTATCCCCTCCGGGATGTATGGTCATCCTCGAGTGATGCGCCTCCTCAAGAACTTTATTTACTAAGTCTCCCACTTGTGGGACACATAGTCTTCCATCATGCCTTAGCCACCCCTCATCAATAGTATATCTAGCGAGGTGACTTGACATCTCACCACGAATCAACTTGTCCATGATCTCGACTATCTGCGGGTCTTCCCTCTGTGAAGTCCCAACTTGATCAAGAAGTGTAGGTCTAAGCTCAAGGGATGCTAACGAACCAGTCATCGACTCAACAACAGGTGTAAAATCAAAGGTTGCCAAGAACTCTAGGCTCTTCATCTCAACAAACAAGGGACTCAAAGTCAACCTTCTTCTACTTAGCGCATCCGCCACAACATTACCCTTGCCAGGGGTATAAGCTATATCGAAGTCATATGATGCCAAGAATTCCATCCACCTCTGTTGCCTTAGATTCAAATCTTTCTGCGAGAAGAGGTACTTGAGCGACTTGTGATCAGTATATAACTCAAACCTTTCACCTAGAAGATAATGGCGCCAAGATTTGAGTGCGAAGACGATCGCCGCCAACTCCAAATCATGAGTGGGATAGTTCTTCTCATGAACCTTGAGTTGCCTACCCCCAAAGAATATCACTCTCCCTTCTTGCATCAGGACAGCGCCTAATCCCGTGCCACATGCATCGGTGTACACGGTAAACAACTTCCCTCCATCGGGTAATGCTAGAACTGGAGCTGTGGTGAGGGCTTTCTTGAGCCTTTGAAAAGCAAGCTCACACTCTAAGTCCCATGCAAAGACTAAGTTCTTCTTCGTTAACTTAGTAAGAGGGGCTGAAATCTTAGCGAAGTCCTTAATGAACTTCCTATAAAATCCTGCCAGACCGAGAAAGCTTCTCAATTCAGTTGCATTCTTCAGAACTTTCCAGTCTTGTACCGCCACTACTTTAGCGGGATCCACAGCTATGCCTTGCTTAGAAACTATATGCCCAAGGAACCGAACTTCCCTTCTCCAAAAATGGCATTTGGAGAACTTGGCTTTTAATTGATGAGCTCTAAGTGTATCCATAACCTCCTTGAGATGTGTAGCATGCTCTTCCTCGTCCTTAGAGAAGATCAGAATATCATCCACGAAGACAACCACAAAATTGTTAAGGAACTCCCTAAACACCCTACTCATCAAATTAACGAAGTATGCAGGTGCATTAGTCAAACCGAATGGCATGACGAGCCATTCAAAGAATCCATCTGGAGTCCTAAATGCAGTCTTGTCAATACTATCCTCAGCCACTCTAAGCTGATGGAATCCGGTGGCTAGATCGAGTTGAGAGAAAACAGAAGCACCTATAAGCTGGTCAAAGAGATCATCAATCCTCGGTAACGGGTGCCTATTCTTCTTTGTCAGCTTGTTTAACTCACGATAATCAACACATAGACGAAGCAAACCATCCGCCTTAGTAGCGAATACCACAGGAGCACCCCATTCAGAAATGCTTCGCCTAATGAAATTTTTCTCAAGCAACTCCTTGACTTGCTTGCTAAGCTCTCTTCTTTCTCGCGGGGCCATGTGCCTAACAGGCAATGAAACTGGCTTGGCATTATCAACAAGATAAATACGGAAGTCTATCTCACGTTTAGGGGGTAACCCCTTCACCTCATCAAAGACATCAGGATATTCTCGGACCACCCTCACAGATTGAAGATTGTCAATAGACGAGTCGAGGGATTCAAGATAACATAACATGACGGGATCCATAGGGTTACAAGAAATCTCTAGGGTATTGCCAAGGCGAGTCATAAGCCTCACTACCCTATGCTCACAATCGAGAATGGCTCCATAACTGGACAACCAATCCATGCCCAAAATCAACTCGTATCCCATAAACCCGAGAACATAAGCATTACATGTGAATTCTACGGTTAAGATAGAAATCCTCAAATCCATACAAATCATAGATAGATGGGCGGAACCCCCAATTGGTTTTGAAACACTAACGGGATCCTCAACTAGACTAGTACTTAGGTGCAAACTTTCAACAATGTCAGAAGAAATAAAGGTATGCGATGCGCCAGAATCAAATAAAGTTCGAACAGGAAAACCAGAAATGTAAACAAGGCTTTCTACAGAAATACTACCTCGGTCCGGAGCTGGAGTAGTGTTGAGAGCATGCATCTGCCCTCCAGAAGGTCCTGCCCGCTGAGTCTGTCCTTGCCCATGTCCTTGCTTCTTTGGGCAATCCTTACTATAGTGTCCAGACTCTCCGCAATGAAAGCATTCTCCCAACTTCCTCTTCTTCTTCCTACAATCTTTGGCTATGTGTCAAGTGATCCCACAGAAGTTGCACTTCCTTGTCTCCCTTGCCTTGTTGTTGTTGGCCTTGTTACCCTTGTTGTTCTTGTAGTTCTGGTTGTTCTGGTTGCCTCCCCACTTGGAGTTCACCTTCTTGGTTTGAGTCTCATTAAGCTTAATTTCTTTCTTGCCATTCTTATCATCTCCTTGAAGCAAGGCCATATCCACTAAGCTCTCAAAAGTGGCCCCCATGGGTATATGAGACATGGCCAAACCTTGCAATGGCACATTCAATCCTCGAGCAAAGCGTAGAGCCTTCTTCTGAGGTGTGTTAACCATGTCTAAACCGAATCGAGCAAGCTGGTTAAACTTATTCACATACTCCCTCACGGTCATGTCCCCTTGCTTCAAAGATATAAACCTCTCCATTTGCAGATTCTCTTCAGCAGATGATAGAAACTTAAGCCCAAACCTCATCCTAAAGTCGACCCAAGTCTCTATAGGCCTAGTAGCGTTGGTGACTTCCCACCAATAAGCAGCTTCCTCTTTCAATAGCCATACTGCCAACAGAACTTTCCTACGATCTTCTACATCAAAGATAGCAAAAAGGTCTTCAGTTTCCCTTTACCAGTTTCTTGCCTTAACAAAAGTCTTTGTCCCAACAAAATTCTTTCCACCCATCGCCTTAAAGTCTTTGCAAATCTTCGCGAAATCCGCTTGTGGACGCTGAGGAGGAGGAGGAGGAGGAACCTCAACTACGGGAGGAGGATTGGGAGTGTCTGCTGGGCCGGCTCCATTTGCCCTAGCCTCCATGTACCTCCTAAACCAAATAGGTACCGGTATTCCCTCCGGGATGATAAAGTTATCGGCCATACTGAAACGAAGTAAAAGATAGATTTAGAACGAGGAAACAAAGGATAGTGCTAATGGCTTTTGGGGAATAGCCTTTTAAAATAAACTAGACTTTCATTGGAAAAATACTTAATTGGTTTTGAAAATAGTTTTTCAAAAGGGTTTTTAAAACTTTTGTCCGGTCCAGTAAACCTGACTCTGATACCAAATGTAACACCCCACCTCTGCCAGGGTCACTCACGAGTGATTGCACTAGCTTTGGAGGGGTGTTGTCTAGGTAAACATGCACAGAGATATCACAAGACAGAACATAGATAAATAAATAAGTAAAGCAACGGTAGAAATTTAAAAACCATGGTTAACCATTTCAAAACCAAAGTCAACTTACATCAAAATACTTAGTCATCATTTTCCAACTGCCACAAGTCTGGAAACATAAACTGAAAATAACATAAAGTAAACTATCCCCAAAATAGATGTGGTGAAGCCATAGCAAGCTCAAGTCCAAACCGTACATGAGCTGTCAAGAAAGCAAGCCAAATGTCCAAGCTAAGCACTAGTGTTCTCTCCCTGAGAACCTTGGGGGGGGGGGGGGGAGGGGGGGACGGAAGAAAGAGGCGAAAGAAAAAGGGTCAGTCATAAAGACTGGTAAGTCCAACCTACTATTAGTATAAAAACTGATGAAGTTAACTAGACATGAGAAACTGAGATGAAACATAAAGATGGTAACTAACTGGCATGATAAATAGATAACAAGGTAGATCAAGTGTGGCATCGCATATACAAGGTTTAGTTTTGCACCAATAGTACTAGTATTCTAACCCATGTCAAGTATAAACAAGAAATGATCCTTTGGCCCAATATCATGAGATAACCCAAGTCAAGGCCCAACTATACGATCTAGTCGATCGGCTCCCTATAAGCCTAACTCGTCGAGTGTCGGTGTCATACGGCCCAATCACGAAATGTAGTCAACTGTGCTAGGTCCGCCCTAGGGTGTATCAAGCCCTAAGGTGCCAACCACTGACACAAATCAAGCACGCACAGTCTAAACCTACTGGTGTCCGTGTCTGTTTTTTTTTCAACTCTGGACTATGTGCACGACCATAGCCCGCCTGAACCTACACTGGCGCACCTACTCACCCGTCTTTCTGGTCGCTTACAATCAGCCCAGTAATCATGCCCCACCCCACCCTAGTCCCTAGGGTATCGTGATACATCTAAGAGGGTTACTACTGAAAAGGACCACGTAACTAGGGTTTCTAACGGGTTAAGTGTGGTTAACCCTATCCAATCATGTATCAAGTTGGTTAAGTGTATCCAAGTGGTTCATGACTTAACCCTATCATGTGACATTAATTAACTTAATGCACCCAACCTCGCACATTAGACTTTTTTGTGGTTACTGGATGTGCCGGGCGGGTCCGGGCAGCTTTACACCACAACCTAGTCTAACCTCGGGTTTCAAGCGCGATATGACCAACTACTTACATTGGGTCCTATTGTTTGTAGCCACTGGATTTTTCGGGCGGTTCCGGGCAGATTTATGCTACAAACTCAACCCAACCTCGAGTTGGCCACTTTATGGTTTTCTACATGTCATGAACCCACTCAAGTTTTCAAGCATAATCAATTTTCATGTCACATTTCAAGTCATGTTTTCCATGTCATTTCAAGTTCGCCTAACTACCCATAACGTATTCCCATCGCACGTAAATTCGCATCAATATAAATAGATCAAGAAGAGGAACATAACAATATGACAAAGATGGACATAAAGTGGTAAAGTTGGTCATAAGTTAAACATGATGATATTTGAGGCAAAGGTGTTCATCATAACTAGCATATAGGATTATTGGCCTCAAAACATGTATGACATCAAACTTAGCAAATAGAGTGATAACATGGTAATAGTTGACATAGAGTGATAAACTTGTGACTAGCATGTAGTTCAACATCATAGGCAAGTTAACATCAAGGTTATGAGGGGTTCTATGTTGCATTATGCATAATCCCCAAATAAAGCTCATAGCTTTCTACCCAAAAATCAAGATGAACGGTACTAGGTTCATGATAGTTCCACAATCATAGATCAAAAGAGTCATGAATAAATCTATGCATACAATGATAGAACCAAGACAAGTATTACACAAAAATCCCATTTCAACTTGCTACATGTTCATATTAATTTCATAGTTTAAATCTAAGAGTAGAGTGGGGCTTACTAATCGTGGCTATGAGAACTAGAACAAAATAGAACAAGATAGAGACGTTGTAGAAGCTCTAGGAATGATGTAGCAACACTAGAAGCCTTGAGAAATAAGTAGCTCCTTTTATTTGATGGAGAAAGATTGCTCCTTTGCCTTAGATCTAGTTTAGAACTCTCAAACTCTCAAGATGAAGATGGAGGCCATGATTGGGGAGCATTTTGGCAGCACTTAGTTGTTAGGATGATTTGTGGTGGTTTAGGCTAGGTCTTAGGGTGTTTTTTTTATAGGAGTAGAGACAAGTTTAGGCCATAGGATTAACCCTAGTTTAGATCTGAACCATCAAATCTCGTCACAGGCCAACTGAACAGACCTAAAGGAGCAAACAGGTGCCCCAGGCCAACATGGCCCGACCAGGGAAGTCGACCCCCAGGTCGACTGCCCAGTCGACCTGGGGGGCAGGTCGACTCCCCAGTAGACCCCCCAGTCGACCTGGGTTGGGCGGGAAATTTTCCCGCCCAGTCTGTTTGGGGTTGAATTTGAATTTCGGGCTGAATTTTGAATTTTCTGAAATCTTCTATGGGCCATAACTTGGTTATACGGACTCCGATTTACGAAATTTCTGACTCGTTTTCATGCAGAATTTCGAGACGAACGCAATGGCATAACCCGTTCCCATTGATTCTTAACTTATAATTTAATTCTGCCCTGATTTCTTGTTTTAACATGTTATAAAAATTCGGGTTGTTGCAGTAATCGTACATAAGGTAACATGGCAAGGACTACCCCTTCAGACTTACACAGATCGGATAAGAGAAATTGTCTCCTTTTTACTATGTTCGAAAGAGACGTGGGCCACTTCTTTCTATTCAAATATTTTGTATCATATATAAATATAATTAATGTAATAGATTGTATATCCAGAACCCATCTCCAAATAGATTACACATGTATTTAGACTAGAAGGCAGCTGCGTTTCATATACATGTAGTTGTACGAATGAAAGGGGATGTATATGTTTTGTCACCATCAGCCGAATTCTATGACCATGGTAGGATAAGGATCTAAAAAATAATTGCTTTACATTTCCTTGTTTGGGTTATGTCAAAGGCAGCTTTAAGTAAAAAAAATCTGCTACTGATGTTGTGAGGCACACAGTCATATATAGAAAAGCTATATTATTATTTGTTTATTATAATCTATTATATTATTCCATTTCAACATTTAGTACAATTTAAATGTTCTAAATTTAATGTCCAAAAATCTGGGTCGTTACATTCCTTTCCTCTTAAAATAATTTCGTCCTTGAAATTGCTAAGCAGTAAAAATGCTATAACTCTAACGCCTCATAACGTACTTAGTTGAAATCTTATATTCCATATCTTCATAACCTAGTTCTTACCTGACCTTCTAATTCTCATACCAATACTCGACCATTCATAATTCTTTCCAAATGATCTGTCCAACATTTTTAAACAATCCATCATCACTTTCTTGTATTCAATCCATATTTTCTTCTGCATATCCACACCCATTCCAATTGATTTTAAATCCATTTATCAATTTCATTATTCCACGTGAAATTCATTAACCAATTCTGGTTTTCTTATTTCAATTACAATTAACAACTTGATTTTAAATTATCAAAAAATTCTAACTCTTTAAATTTTTGAAATTTTTTGGCAGCATCTCCTCTGCACGGCTCAATCGGTACAACCACAACTCGCTTTTCTAGGCCTTCTCCAACCAAAAGAAAATCAAAAAGTTAAGTGGCTTTCCATATAGGCTCATAAAACCATTAAACCCAAGCAGTATTGTAAATATGTACCTTTTTGTTGGGCATAATTCTATCTCTTGCATTTACTTCCATCCAATATCTGCTCGGACTACATATATCCATTTCTATTTGGTTTCAGATCAACCCAACTTCCAGTTTTTAACACTCTAATCAACTTCTGATTAGTTCACTTCCATTTTATCAATTCAAATCTGATTCCTATTTAAGTCCATCCACTTATTATGCTTGAATCTAAATTTATCACAATTCAATTTCAATTAACAACATCCAATATATATTCAACTTGCTTATTCATAAGTCGAATTCATATTAATAATTCGAATCTCAACATTTTTCTTTATTTCATTTCATGCGAAATTATTTCGTTCATTTGATACATTTTTACCATTACAATCTACTCAACTTATACAAGTTAAATTTTAATTTCGGAATTCAAATTTCCGGGTTTTATTTCAAATTAGTTTGAAACTATATATATTTATATACATATATTTATATACATATATTTATAATCAACTCAATTCAAAACATTTGAATTTCTAAAACATCTTGCCCTTTTCAATCAAATTTTTAATTCCCAAATTACTATGGTAGCAATCCGTCACTCAAAACTTGAAAATGAATACTGATAATGTCGCGATCCATTTACTTAATCACTTTCAGAATCCATTTAAAACAATTCTTATTCAGAAATATTTTAAAGTAAGGCTATATTACCTTTAAAAAAATACTTCAGAAAATATTTCTAAACAACCGGAATTTAAATTCTAAATTCTGATCTGAATCCCATTTTATTTCAGCTTATTTTTTATTCCATTTTTACACAATTTCAATTTGGCTTTATATAATCATTTCAATATTGTAATGCCATTTGATTGTAATAACAATCAACACATTCATATATAATAATTCAGAAATTATTCCTTTCATATCAGAATAATTTTTGGGCAAAATTATTTAATTTACCCAATTTAAAACAATATTGTATCGAATTGCTTTGTTCGAGTATTTAGAAACACCTATTGATACAGTTGTACAACCTGTATCGACCATAATTCATAAACCACTCAACAAACCAACCAACACAATATAAAACAAATTTATACAAATCTACAAATATGCTCTCTCGTATATATATATATATATATATATATATATATATATTCAAACTCAATCAAGGGTATTACTAACCCCATCTCTATTGAGTTATGTCACAGAGCCAAGGTTACTACTCAACCTTCAGCTCTGATACCAAATGTAATAATTCAAATTTCTGGATACCTTCTTAACAAAGGAGGATTCAAAATTGTGTATGAGTCTGATAAGTCGGTGTTGTCCAAGAACAGCAAATTTATTGGAAAGGGATATTCTTGTAACGACATGAATAAGTTGAATCTAATGAAGAAATCTTCTGCTTATATTGTTGACTCTATTAATTTATGGCATAGTAGATTAGGACATGTTAATTATAAGTCACTTAGAAATCTGCATAAATTAGGATTAATTTCTGATTGTAATTTCGAATCTATTTCTTAATGTGAAATATGTGTTCAAGCAAAAATACATTGGAAATCCTTTAAATCTGTTGAAAGGAAAACCGGTTTGCTTGATTTGATATATAGTGATGTGGGTGACTTGAAAAGTCATATCACCTATGGTGATAACCAATACTATATAACATTTATTAATGATTATTCTAGATATGCTTATGTATATCTAATGAAATATAAAGATGAAGCCTTTGATAAATTCAAAATTTACAAAGCAGAAGTCGAAACACAATTATGAATTAAAATTAAAGTGTTACATTCAGATCGTGGTGGTGAATATTTTTCAAATGAGTTTACTTTGTTTTGCAAACAAAATGGTATTATTTACCAATGTATCGCCCCTTATACACCACAACAAAATGGTGTTGCTGAGAGAAAAAATAGAACTTTAGTAGAAATGGTTAATGTCATGCTCATAAGTTCTAATTTGCCTTATAACCTATGGGGTGATGCTACATTATCTGCATGTTACATTTTAAATAGAGTACCACTTAAAAAGAATAATATTTCTCCTTATGAATTATGGTTTAATAGAAAACCTAATCTTACTAGACTCAAAGTTTGGGGTTGCTTAGCTTATGTTAGAAAACTAGACCCTAAACAACCAAAGTTAGGTAATAGAGCTTTTAAGTGTGCTTTCATTGGATATTCTCTTAATAGTATAACTTATAGATTTATGATTCTTGATACCTTAGAAGTCATAGAACCTGTAGATGTAGATTTTTTTGAAAATCAGACTATTGAGAATCCATTAAGATCATCTAGTCCAGAACCAACTGAGACTAATGATACAAATGACGATGAATATGCTCCTGCTCAAAACAGCAAGGAAGTGTCAGTACCAGATGATAGTACTGAACAGAGGAGAAGTAAAAGAGTGAGAATAGAAAAGGACTATGGTCCTGACTTCATAACATATCTCGTAGAAGACAATAAGGACGAAATCCTTAATATGACAAGATATGTAATGAACGTCGATGATGATCCCAAAACTTATTTTCAGGCTATGAGTTCTAGAGATTCTGATTTTTGGAAAGAAGCTATCAATGATGAAATGAATTCCATAATGTTAAACCAAACTTGGGTATTAAGCGATTTACCTCCTGGTGCCAAACCTATAGGATGTAAATGGATATTCAAAAAAAAGTTGAATACAAATGGATCCATTGATAAGTTCAAAGCCAGATTAGTTGCTAAGGGATATAAACAAAGACAAGGAGTAGATTATTTTGATACATATGCTCTGGTGGCTCACATATCTTCGATACGCTGTTTAATAGCACTTGCATCAATTCATAACTTGGTCATACATCAAATGGATGTAAAGACAGCTTTTCTAAATGGAGATTTAGAAGAAGAGATATACATGGAACAACCTGAAGGTTTCATAACCTCATGCCAAGAAAAGCAAGTTTGTAAATTAGTTAAATCTCTTTATGGCCTGAAGCAAGCTCCTATGCAATGGCATGAGAAGTTTGATGAAGTTGCACTGTCATTTGGATTCATTGTTAATGATGCAGATAAATGTATCTATAGCAAATCGGATAACAACGGTTATGTTATAATATGTTTATATGTTGATGACATGCTGATTTTTTGTTCCAACATATCCTGTGTGAATGAAACTAAGAAGTTTCTATCTTCTAAATTTGATATGAAAGATCTGGGAGAGGCTGATGTAATTTTAGGAATTAAAATCATTAGGAAAACGGGGGAGTTATTACTAACTCAATCTCATTACATTGAGAAATTCCTAAAGAAGTATAATCATTATAATGACAAACCATCACCAACTCCTTTAGATCCAAGTATAAAATTAGAAAAGAACACTGGACGTACCATTTCTCAATTGGAATATTCCAGTATTGTTGGGAGTCTTACGTATGCTATACATTGTACTTGACCAGATATCGCACATGCGATAAGTGTATTGTGTCAATTTACGAAGAATCCAGGTTTCGAACACTAGAAAGCCATTTCCAGAGTCTTAGCTTATTTGAAGGGAACCATAAACTATGGTTTATCTTATAAAGGATATCCTGCTGTAATAGAAGGATATAGTGATGCAACCTGGAACAATGTAGAATCGAAATCCAAGTCTACAACTGGATGGATATTTACATTAGGAGGCGCTGTTGTGTCTTGGGCTTCCAAGAAACAAACTTGTATATCTGATTCAACCATGTTATCAGAATTAATTGCATTAGCAGACGCATGTAAGGAAGCGGAATGGCTTAGAAATTTGTTAGTAGAAATCCCGTTATGGAAGAAGCCATCTCCAGCAGTCCTGATTAATTGTGATAATTAAGCAACAACATATAATGTTTCTAATAAAACATATAATAGAAAATCTAGACATGTGAGTCTAAGACATCACATGGTGAGACAGTTACTCAAAAGTGGAGTTATAAATGTTGAGTACATAGAAACGAAGAAAAACTTGGCTGACCCACTTACTAAGAGTCTTCCAAAGTCTATGGTTTCTGTAAAGTCAAAAGAAATGGGACTAAGGTCTGTGAATGAAGATTGATCATCCTTAACAGAAAACGAACTTGTGTCTTGAAAAGGATAGACAAAGTTTAATGAGTACCAACAAGTTAAGGAAATGATTATGGAACACTAAATCAATAATCCCATAATATTTAGTGTTGGATTCTGCATGAACAAAGGATGGATAAAAAATCCTTAATAAGTCTAGAAACCCTAAAAGGTGTCTCGCAGAAACACCTTAACTGACTTACCTATATGAGTATGGAAATCAGGTCGTTTCCTAGGAAAGTAAGACTGCTTTCTAAGTAGACTCATGAACCAGGATTTAAGCACATGACCATTAACGTGCTAAGCAATACAGAACACTCTAACTAAGGAATACAACATGTGTGATTGTTTCGGTTTTATCATTAAGGGATACTTGGTTCAAGATTCGTTCACCATTGAATCTCGGTAGAACTTTGAATGGTTTACACTAAGTAAAGTTCAAATCCAAAAGATACTTTTATTTATGTGTTGTTTCCTCGATGATGAAAAACTTGATCTTAGAACTACATAGGCTTGATCCCACTTGGGTATGTAGGAAGTCACACTAGTGACTCAGCCGTCCTCTTTAATTTATTTTGAAAATTAGGGGAGATTGTTGTAAATTTTCAAAATTAGTTTTGGGATATGGGTTTGTTTTTTGAAGAAGGAAGTAGGAATGGAAGAAGATAAGGTGTAGGGGTTAGTCCCACATTATAGAATATAAAGAAGTTTGTCTCTATATAGGTAAAAGCTTGACATGTGATATCAAAAGAAAGAAGAGGAGCTATAAGGCAATGGGCCTTAGACATGAGCTTGGCATAGATAATAATATTTAAAATGTCAAAAGATGGGCCTTGGACCTTGGGGCTCTTGGGGTCTCTTGATCCATTAGTCCGCAGAAACAAATCAGTTGACAGGCCAAAACTCAACCAATCGACCGTTTTGTTCTCTGGTTGAAAACGGTCGACCGGTGACATTTGGCCTATCGACCGGTTTCAACCCGAAGGGAAGCGATGCTTCAGAAGCGTTGCAAAACTGAAGGGATGCATATGTTCAAATTCGAACAGAAATGGCTGTTGTAGTTAAATGGTTGCAACGCTTGCCTAATGGATGCCTCCTCTCGTCACCTATATAAAGAACTGCGCAAATTCATTTCGAAAAATCTGATTAATTAATCCTCTTCTTCTGCTTGAATTCTGCAATGCTGTCAAACTATTGCAAAACAGTTCTGTCTGAAACACTTATATAGTGTTTCGTTTCTGAAATTGTTGCAGAGTTGTCATCCTCTACTTCTTCCTCTTTTCTTTATTCTACATTGCATCATCAGAGATCAAATATTAGAGTGTTCTTGGTCGGATCAAAATCGTACAAATTTTGAATCCAATAACACTGTTTCAAGGCTTCATTGAATCCTGAAGTCAATAGTTCGATAACCCTTTTGTACCTGGTGGGTTGAACTATTGTCTGAAAGAATTTGCTCCGCAAATCCTTGAAGTCATAAGTACGACCAAATCTACTTCTCCAAAAGCGTCTCAAACCACAAAATCCCCAACAAATTTTCAGATAATAACTTCAACCATGGAAGGTTTGAGCGCGTTGCAAGTGATGAATCAGCATTTGACGAAATTAGAGCGGTTTGATGGAGAGAATTTCACTCGTTGGCAAGAGACTATGAAATTCTTTCTGATCACGGTCAAATTATTTCATATTCTCGAAGATGGATTGGAG
Source organism: Allium sativum (assembly GCA_030737875.1). Lineage (NCBI taxonomy): Eukaryota > Viridiplantae > Streptophyta > Magnoliopsida > Asparagales > Amaryllidaceae > Allium > Allium sativum. Next base: position 846,643,644 of record CM060922.1, on the reverse strand, counting down.
AAAATACCAAAGGAAACCGATAAGGATAGTGCGGAACTAAAAGCTAAAAGGGCAAATAGCAAAGAGGAAGATTTTCTATGCAGAGGCCACATTCTGAATGCACTGTCTACTCCAATATACAATGCTCACAGGACCTTGGACACCGCGAAGGCACTCTGGACTGCGCTAGAAAGAAAATATCGCATCTCTGAGGCAAGTTATAAAAAAATTTCTTATATGCAATTTTATATATTTCAAAATGGTCACCAACAGTTCCATAATTGGACAAGTAAGTGAAATCCTACTGTTAGTAAATCAACTTAAGGATGCCGGTATTGATCTCCCTGAATCATTTGTTGTTGTAGTTATTATTTCGAGACTCCCAAATTCTTGGAATGATTACAAGAAAAAATTAAAGCATGCGGAAACAGATTATGATTTAGATGGTTTACAGCGTCATCTTCGTATTGAAGAGGATTCTCGTAAACGCGAACTAGATGATAATCCGCAAACTGAGTCTCAATCGAAGGCTAATAATGTTGAAATTAACGATTAGTTGAAGCCTAAGAATGAGACGCAGTTTAAAAATAAAGGTAATAATTCCAAGAACAAGAAGAAGGGTGACTGTTTCTATTGTCACAAATCCGGCCACTATGCCCGAGACTGTGGTCTTCGGAAGAAACAACAAAAAGTGAATGTGGTCGAAGAAAAGCTTGTGGCTGTCGTACGAGAGGCAAACTCCGTTAGTGACATTGATAATGATTGGGGGCTCGATACTGGAGCGACTATTCATATTTGCAAAGACCGTAATCTGTTCAAGACTTACGATGAGAATAACGGAGAATCCAGCGAAGTAACTGGCGCAAACAAAGTTGCAAGCAAAGTTCTGGGAAAAGGCACTATTGAATTGACATTCACCTCTGGGAAAGTTCTTACTTTAGTCAATGTATTTTATGTACCTGATATGTGTAAGAATTTGATTTCTGGATACCTTCTTAACAAAGGAGGATTCAAGATGGTGTTTGAGTCCGATAAGTTAGTGTTGTCCAAGAACAGCAAATTTATTGGACAGGGATATCCTTATAACAGCATGATTAAGTTGAATCTAATGAAGAAATCTTATGCTTATATTGTTGACTCTGTTAATTTATGGCATAGTAGATTAGGACATGTTAATTATAAGTCACTTAGAAAAATGCATAAATTAGGATTAATTTCTGATTGTGATTTCGAATCTATTCCTAAATGTGAAATATGTGTTCAAGCAAAAATACATCGGAAATCCTTTAAATCCGTTGAAAGGAAAACTGGTTTGCTTGAGTTGGTATATAGTGATGTGGGTGACTTGAAAAGTCATATCACCTATGGTGGTAACCAATACTATATAACATTTATTGATGATTATTCTAGATATACTTATGTATATCTAATGAAATCTAAAGATGAAGCCTTTGATAAATTCAAAATTTACAAAGCAGAAGTCGAAACACAATTAGGAATTAAAATTAAAGTGTTACATTCAGATCGTAGTGGTGAATATTTTTCAAATGAGTTTACTTTGTTTTGCAAACAAAATGGTATTATTCACCAATGTACCGCCCCTTATACACCACAACAAAATGGTGTTGCTGAGAGAAAAAATAGAACTTTAGTAGAAATGGTTAATGCCATGCTCATAAGTTCTAATTTGGCTTATAACCTATGGGGTGATGCTATATTATCTGAATGTTACATTTTAAATAGAGTACCACTTAAAAAGAATAATATTTCTCCTTATGAACTATGGTTTAATAGAAAACCTAATCTTACTAGACTCAAAGTCTGGGGTTGCTTAGCTTATGTTAGAAAACCAGACCCTAAACGGCCAAAGTTAGGTAATAGAGCTTTTAAATGTGCTTTCATAGGACATTCTCTTAATAGTATAACTTATAGATTTATGATTATTGATACCTTAGAAGTCATAGAATCTGTAGATGTAGAATTTTTTGAAAATCAGACTATTGAGAATCTATTAAGATCATCTAGTCCAGAACCAACTGAGACTAATGATACAAATGACGATGAATATGCTCCTGCTCAAAACAGCAAGGAAGTGTCAGTACCAGATGATAGTACTGAACAGAGGAGAAGTAAAAGAGTGAGAATAGAAAAGGACTATGGTCCTGACTTCATAACATATCTCGTAGAAGGCAATAAGGACGAGGTCCTTAATATGACAAGATATATAATGAACGTCGATGATGATTCCAAAACTTATTCTGAGGCTATGAGTTCTAGAGATTCTGATTTTTGGAAAGAAGCTATCAATGATGAAATGAATTCCATAATGTTAAACCAAACTTGGGTATAAAGCGATTTACCTCCTGGTGCCAAACCTATAGGAAAAAAAAGGTTGAATACAAATGGATCCATTGATAAGTTCAAAGCCAGATTGGCTCGCATATCTACGATACGCTGTTTAATAGCACTTGCATCAATTCATAACTTGGTCATACATCAAATGGATGTAAAGACAGCTTTTCTAAATGGAGATTTAGAAGAAGAGATATACATGGAACATCCTGAAGGTTTCATAACCTCAGGCCAAGAAAAGAAAGTTTGCAAATTAGTTAAATCTCTTTATGGCCTGAAGCAAGCTCCTATGCAATGGCATGAGAAGTTTGATGAAGTTGCACTGTCATTTGGATTCATTGTTAATGATGCAGATAAATGTATCTATAGCAAATCAGATAACTACGGTTATGTTATAATATGTTTATATGTTGATGACATGCTGATATTTGGTTCCAACATATCCTGTGTGAATGAAACTAAGAAGTTTCTATCTTCTAAATTTAATATGAAAGATCTGGGAGAGGCTGATGTAATTTTAGGAATTAAAATTATTAGGAAATCGGGGGAGTTATTACTAACTCAATCTCATTACATTGAGAAATTCCTAAAGAAGTATAATCATTATAATGACAAACCAACACCAACTCCTTTAGATCCAAGTATAAAATTAGAAAAGAACACTGGACGTACCATTTCTCAGTTGGAATATTCCAGTATTATTGGGAGTCTTATGTATGTTATGCATTGTAATAGACCATATATCACACATGCTATAAGTGTATTATGTCGATTTACGAGTAATCCAGGTTCCGAACACTGGAAAGCCATTTCCAGAGTCTTAGCTTATTTGAAGGGAACCATAAACTATGGTTTATCTTATAAAGGATATCCTACTGTAATAGAAGGATATAGTGATGCAACCTAGAACAATGTAGAATCGAAATCCAAGTCTACGACTGGATGGATATTTACATTAGGAGGCGCTGCTATGTCTTGGGCTTCCAAGAAACAAACTTGTATATCTAATTCAAAAATGTTATCAGAATTAATTGCATTAGCAGACGCATGTAAGGAAGCAGAAAGGCTTAGAAATTTGTTAGTAGAAATCCCGTTATGGAAGAAGACATCTCCAACAATCTTGATTAATTGTGATAATCAAGCAACAATATATAATGTTTCTAATAAAACATATAATGGAAAATCTAGATATGTGAGTCTAAGACATCACATGGTGTGACATACTCAAAAGTGGAGTTATAACTGTTGAGTACATAGAAACGAAGAAAAACTTGGCTGACCCACTTACTAAGAGTCTTCCAAAGGCAATGGTTTCTATAAAGTCAAAAGAAATGGGACTAAGGTCTGTGAATGATGATTGATCATCCTTAACAGAAACCCAAATTGTGTCTTGAAAAGGATAGACAAAGTTAAATGGGTACCAACAAGTTAAGGAAATGATTATGGAACACTAAATCAATAATCCCATAATATTTAGTGTTGGATTCTACATGAACAAAGGATGGATAAAAAATCCTTAATAAGTCTAGAAATCCTAAAAGGTGTCTCGTAGAAACACCTTAACTGACTTACCTATATGAGTATAGAAATCAGGGCGTTTCCTAGGAATGTAAGACCGCTTTCTAAGTAGACTCATGAACCAGGATTTAAGCACATGGCCATTAACGTGCTGAGCAATACAGAACACTCTAACTAAGGAATACAACATGTGTGATTGTTCCAATTTTATCATTAAGGGATACTTGGTTCAAGATTCGTTCACCATTGAATCTCGATAGAACTTTGAATGGTTTACACTAAGTAAAAGTTCAAATCCAAAAGATACTTTTATTTATGTGTTGTTTCCACGATGATGCAAAACTTGATCTTAGAACTACATAGGCTTGATCCCACTTGGGTATGTAGGAAGTCACACTAGTGACTCAGCCGTCCTCTTTAATTTATTTTGAAAATTAGGGGAGATTGTTGTAAATTTTCAAAATTAGTTTTGGGGTATGGGTTTGTTTTTTGAAGAAGGAAGTAGGAATAGAAGAAGATAAGGTGTAGGGGTTAGTGCCACATTGTAGAATATAAAGAAGTTTGTCTCTATATAGGTAAAATCTTGACATGTGATATCAAAAGAAAGAAGAGGAGCTATAAGGCAATGGGCCTTAGACATGAGCTTGGCATAGATAATAATATTTAAAATGTCAAAAGATGGGCCTTGGGGCTTTTGGGGTCTCTTGATCCATTAGTCCACAAAAACAAATCAGTCGACAGGCCGAAACTCAACCAGTCGACCGTTTTGTTCTCTGGTTGAAAACTATCGACCGGTGACATTTGGCCTGTCGACCGGTTTCGACCCGAAGGGAAGTGACGCTTCAGAAGCATTGCAAAACTGAAGGGATGCATATGTTCAAATTCAAACAGAAATGACTGTTGCAATTAAATGGTTGCAACGCTTGCCAAATGGATGCCTCCTCTCGTCACCTATATATAGAACTGCACAAATTCATTTCGAAAAATCTGATTAATTAATCCTCTTCTTTCGCTTGAATTCTGCAACACTGTCAAACTGTTGTAAAACAGTTCTGTCTGAAACACTTATATAGTGTTTCGTTTCTGAAATTGTTGCAGAGTTGTCATCCTCTACTACTTCTTCTTTTCTTTATTCTACATTGCATCATCAGAGATCAAATATTAGAGTGTTCTTGATCGGATCAAAATCGTACAAATTTTGAATCAGATAACGTTGTTTCAAGGCTTCATTGAATCCTGAAGTCAATAGTTCGATAACCCTTTTGTACCTGTTGGGTTGAACTATTGTCTGAAAGAATTTGCTCCGCAAATCCTTGAAGTCAGAAGTACGGCAAAATCTACTTCTCCAAAAGCGTCTCAAACCACAAAATCCCCAACAAACATTAGATAAGGAATTCATCGAAAAAGAGGTTTCTAACGGGCTTTAGGCAATCATTGATAAAAAATAATTGGAGATACTAATGTTGTTGATTTACTTAGGAACGCGATTAGTTATGGGCATTGTTATTCGCACTTTAAATTTGATTAAGCAATGACTCATTTTTTTAATTTTTAAAAATTTACTAAGGGGAGGAAATTAGAATGCAATACCTCTTAAAACTAAATTATAATATAACCAAACTACCTTTATGGTTTTGCTATTGACATTTCAAAAATGGTTGGGCGGGAAACAAATGAAATTCGGGAAGGCTTTGTCGCATTTATTCATGAAATTCAATGGGGTGTGGTTGATTTTCATCCTTAAATTCGGGAAAAGGGCATTGAAAATAAAAAAACGAAAAATGGTTGGTTTATACCGAATTTTGTTTTTGACTGTGTTCCTTCCTAATCATTTTTGGAGTGTCAATAACAATCCCTTAGGAAACAAGCAATTCAGAAAAGTAAAGTAGGGGTATTTCTGCAAAGTAATTTATGTGTTCAGTACGCCTCATAAATTCAAAATATGACTAAAGTGCCCTTACATTTGATCATCTCTTAACCAAATTTGGAGTGCGAATAACAACGTCCTTAATTATTTGGTACATTTTCATAGCACATCGTACTTATTGCGTACGTAATTAGTTAGTTCTTCCTATTATGGATATTGAAGTGTTTAATAATAGATTTTGAGCTCAAGTTATACATTTTAAAGTGATAGAGCAATTGAAACATATAAGTAAATCCAATGAAAAGTAACCTTGAACAATTACTTCATTCGTAATTATTTTATTTTAATTTAATTTGACCAATTACTTTAGCTTTTCTTTTAAAGCTGACCTTCTTCCAGTATTAGTTTTGCAACAAATTTGATATAATTGAACCAAGGAAATGGTATAAAGAAAATGCGCCCTGAAGCTTAGATGTGCGATTTAATGGAAATCTACAAGAAATTTAGTGGTAGATTTGTTGTTGGAAAAAATTATAATATATAAATGTTACTTAATGGAAATCTACAAGAAGTTTAGCTTAGTTGGTAGAATCGCTTAGCGACCATGGAACAAAGTTTTTGGAGGTCGCTGGTTCGAGTCGTTATGCTCTCGCTTAAGGCTTGGAGCGGTTATCCTCGGAAAAACCTTATAACTGAGGTGGGGATTGAAACTCCTTGCTGGGCTGGCTTAAAAAGGGGAGTCCATGTGGCGGTAGTGGAGTTCCCTAGATGCCTTCGATTTCATCAGGCAGTTTTGAAAAAAAATACGACTTTTTATATGTTTAAATTATATTTTTATATTTATTATTGGTTAAGATATAATTTTATTTTTATGAGGTTAATATTTTATTTATAATGATTTTAGATTATTTGTTTAAATAAATTTAAAGCTACTACATAAAAATGTAGTTATAAATTGAATTCATAATGAATCGGACAACTATAAGTGCATATGAGTGATGTTGTTAAAAAAGCAGAGTAGTGCTAGTAAATTATCCGAGTTATACGATTATCATGGCATTTACTTATGCATAACGTAGCATAGAATTTTCTTTACATGAAGGTTTATTTTGATATTGATTTTTGTAGATTATTTCTCGAATTGGAAGGGTCTTCAATGGAAGAAGAAATTGACAAATACTTGATATAGGTTGGTTATATTTAAGATATCAATGAGAAATTCATGTAAGTTGGAACAACACTACCCAAAACAGTGATATCCCTACATTTATATTTTTTTAATTGCCAACACTTACTTTTGTTTGTGTATAACAACACTTATATTTCATCACTACACTAAAAAGCGTTGCTAAAAATAAAAATAATCTTTTTTATTTCTCTAATTCAATCCCAACGCTTATAAGTGATGCAGGTTAAAATTGGTACAAACTAAGGGGGTATAATAGGAAATATGTAATTATTTTCCATTTCTATCTAAGACCTAGTGCTTCTTTCGCTTTCTGGATGCAAAAGTTGAAATTCACAGATTCAATTCTACGCGTCTATTCACTTTCACGCATCTAGATTTTCTTCTGGCTACAAATTAGGATCAGGGTTGCATTCAACTTCTTTCAATCTTCTTTTCATCGCAAATCAACATCTTCGATTCGATTAATATAAATTTTTTTCAATTTCATGCATCTTTCTCGCCCCAAATTAGCATCTAGGGCTTGATTAACAACACTTTGTTATTTGCTTTTTGATGGTTCAAAGAAGAAAGTGGAGAAGGCGGCTCTTTAAGGTAATTTTTTAGCAAATACTACTAATCATTCTGCAAGATTTTGCTATTAAACGATGTATCTTATGTTTTCCCCTAGCATGTCGGTTATTATTGTTGTTTTCAGGTTTATTGATGGCTAATACCGTTAATTTTATAATAATCATACTTTTATGATGGACTCACCAAGATTACGTTAACCTAGTTTTGAAATTTCAGGAATTGGTATTAAATATGAATAAAAAATAGGGAACTATGAGTTGCGATTATATACTCGATAGGAAAGAAAATCTCGGCTGCAACTAGAGATTGTGCTATTTTTAACGTTATTGTAGTTTGGAAAAGCTTTTGTATGCACTTTATTCTAATACAGGAATTTGTAATAGAGAGCCTAGAATATGGCAAATTCTATTTCAACCCAAAAATATGCTAAGTAGCCCCCCGTTTAAACAAAAAAATACAAGGACGAAAATGCCCTTTCAATGTTATTTTTTTTTTCTGTTTTCTGAACATCTCGTAGCCCCCTTATGGGGTTCATCAGTGTACCTCGTAGTAGCACTACGTGGTCTTTGATAGAACCACGGAGGGCTGCTACGATGTACACTCATGAACCACGTAGGACTCTTACGAACTACATTGATAAACCACGCATTCTCTCCACGTAGGAGGGTATTTTTGGATTTTTTTAAAATTAGTGTAACGCCCCGTATTTTCTGTGAACTTAAGAATTACAAATCTAAGTGTAATTAAAATATAAAATAAGAATCAAGGAAAGCGGGTTGCGCCATTGCGTTCGTCTCGAAATTCTGCTTGAAAACGAGTCTGAGTTTGCGAGAATCGGAGTCCGTATGACCAAGTTATGGCCCTCCAAAGTTTCAGGAATTTTCAGAGTTCAAAACAGCTCGAATTCGAATTCAAATTTCGAATTCAAAACCCAGAACAGACTGGATGGGAAATTTCCCGCCCAGTACCCAGGTCGACTGGGGAGTCGACTGGGCAGTCGACCCCCCCGACCAGGTCGACTGGGCAGTCGACCTGGGGGTCGACCTGGTCCCCGAACCTGGTTTTGGGCCTGGGTGCATTCTTATGTATCTGGTCTCGTTTTCTGCCTAGATTTGTCTGCCTAAACCTATTTAAACAGCCCCAAACCTAGCCTTCTCTACACACAATTCTATTCTGCTTCTACTCTGCCTCTGTTCTAAATAAAAATAAAAATGGCGTCGCTACTCTACTGGAATCAAAACTAGAAGCTAATCAACATCAACCTAAGCAACTCAATTCAAGCTTGAAACTTCAACAACGGTTAAAGAAGATCAACTAACGTCGCTACAACTATCTTTCTTTTAGAATCCAATCAAGGCAAGTACAGTTATTTTCCGATATAAACTTTAATCATAATTGTGACATGATTGTAAATCTGAATTTGAGGTTGTGTATGTTCTGTTCTGATCTATTTTATTCTGTATCTCTTTCTTCCTTTTGTTCTATAGCCAGGCTACTCCGAGCCTGCGCCAAATCTCATAAGAGATTAACGCACGAACGCTAAAATGTTTGGGACAAATAATGAATGTGGCATAATTGGACATGGCTAATCGGTAACTAAAAGGACACATGTTGTAAACTGGACTTAGATCTATGCATATTCTGTGAATTGGAAGAAGAGGAACCATTGTATGTTAACATGTGACTTGAGACTTTGGACATAACGCATATTTCTAAATTAAAGATCTGTTATAATTTAAAGTTCTAGATTGTTGGGCATATTGTTTATATAACAATTCATGATTTGGGATAAAAAGAGAATATGACTTAGGTGTGAAGGTCTATATTAAGATTTGATAACTATCAAATGTGAATAACACCTAAGTAGGAGATTTTTGAATATATGACATGCATTGAAATCGATGGCTATATTTGGTATAATTTATATGTGAATCTTTTGTACTAGGCAAGTTGAACTAAATTGGGACATGTAAATTATGACCATAATCTGTGACATGTAAATTCAATGCAAACGTGGGGTATATGATCATAGTGTGAATCATGACAACTATTTAGGCATGCAAACTTAGGCCAAATTTATAATTAGGCAAGATATGTTTGTGAAACTTTAAGGAATGATTAAATCTGTTATATTTTCCTAATTTGCTAGTTCTGCTATATTTGCCTAATCTGCTAGTTCTGTTATATTGCCTAATCTGCTAGTTCTGTTATATTGCTTAATCTGCCAGTTCTGCTCTACTGCCTAGTCTGCTAGATCTGTTCACTTGCCAAATCTGTCATCTGCTAAGTCTGCTGAAAATGCCAAATCTGTTATATGCTAAATCTGCTAAATTACTTAATCTGTTGAATCCGTTAAGTCGCCTAATCTGCGAAAATCTGTTATCTGCTATATCTGTTAAGTTAATATATTCAGTCTGTTATTGACATAATCTGAATTAGCTATGAAAAATTGACATGTATATTAGGCGTGGGCATAAATGGTAAATTATTAATTAATTGGCCGCAAAGATAATCATGGCTGACTCGAGGTTAGAATGAGTTTGCGGCGTAATTCTGCCCGGAACCGCCCGGCACATCCAGTGCCCGCAAACAATAGGTTCTAATGTGAGAAGTTAGTCATAACGTGCTTGAAACCCGAGGTTAGACTCAGTTTGCGGCAGAAATCTGCCCGGAACCAACCGGCCTAACCAGTAGCCGCAAACGTCAGTCTAGTGTGAGAGGTCTGGGCATTAATATTTAATTAATGAAAATCTGAGATAAATATGATGTCTAAAACGTGTTGGGCGGATAGGATTAAACCCACTAGACTGATGAATTTAATTAATCTGTTCCGTGAATCTGTAGGCCCAATTGCAAAGTTAGACAAATCTGTAAATCTGTTAAATCTGTATATCTGATCTGTTAGTCTGAAAACTTATCTGATCTGTGAACTAGTTGATCTGAATTCTGTATGTCTGAAACTTGTAAACAAGTTAATCTGAAATCTGTTAGTCTGGGGACACAAGGTTAGGAGGGGAATTACTTGTGTCATCTGTTGTTTGGGACCCATATTAGTCAGTAACCCTTTCTGGTATCAAAACTTTGACCCAACAGTAGGTAGGGTCCGGGCACGCTTACTGAACTAATTATAAGCGGTTCATTCTGATAATGGCGAGGGGTTTTGATGGTGCGTTCCAACCGGGTCATGTGCGTGCATGGATCCCGGTCTGCCTCTGAGGATGTAAGACACCGTGACATCTGTAAATAGGTCTGTGTCATTTAAAGGTTGCCACTTTGGGAAGTGATACACCCTTTTGTGGGGCTGGCACAGGGTATTTATGTATTAGGGAGCCGATCGCTTGGGGTAGGGTTTTAGGGTACACTTAGTTCTGTCTGTTTCTGTTGGGTGGTAACACCTGTCTGTTTCTGTGTGGTACCGTCTGTTCGGGTGGTAAAGGCCCATTACTAGTGTACACCTAATTCTACATTCTGTTTCCGTAGGGATTAATCTGTTTCTGTCCGTTTCTGCTGGGGTGGTAAAGGCCCATTATTAGCATTCTGTTTCTGTCCGTTTCGGTTGGGGTGGTAAAGGCCCATTACTAGCATTCTCTTCTGTGGAAATTATTCTGTACCTGTTTCTGTTTCAGTTTAGACATTAGGGTGACACCTAATTCTGTTATACTAGTATTAGTGCAGAGAAGTGTAAAGCAATAGCTTATATCATTCTGTTCTTCTATTATATCTGTTACACCTGTTACAGTTATCTCTCATCCAGTTTTATTTTCATGTCATGTTATTATTATCTGTTCATAACTGAAAATCACTGGACTTGCCAGACTTTTTGTCTGACCCTTGTTGTTTCGCCTCCTTTCTTCCGTTTCCTCCCAGGTTTTGTAGAAGGGAATACTCTAGCTTGATCCAGATTTCTTCTGCTTGAAGTGCTTAAAGTATGGCTTGTCTTCTTCTATGGGGATTATGATTTTAAACTATGCATTCTGAAGGCTTTTGTACAAGACTGATATTTTGTACTTGAATTCTGATATTGTGATTTGAAAGGATGTAACCAAGCTTATTTCGGTTTCTGTTGTAATAAAGTTATAAATTTTTCAAGTACTGTTTTATCTGTCTTGTAAGTTTCTGTTCTGTTTACTAAAATGCTCCACCAAAGTTAAGGCATTCCCTTTGTGAGTGACCTTAACGGAGGTGGGATGTTACACTTGGTATCAGAGCCGAAGGTTACCAGATTGGGTAAAGTTTTTGAAAACTATTTTCAAAAAGGTTTTGAAAGGAAGTATTTTCAAAAATAAAGCTTATTTTGAAAAACATAATCCCCAAGAGCCATATACCTTTCCTTCAGTCCTTTTTGTAATTGAATCTTTCCTTTTTCGTTTCAGCATGTCTGAAGCATCTGAGATACCAGAGGATGTTCATGTACTCGGTTGGTTTCGTCAATATCTTGAGGCTAGGACCACCGCCGCAGGTCCAGCAAATGATCCCCCTCCTCCACCCCCTCCTCGTGCAATTTCTTTCTCAAAGATCTGTAGAGATTTTAGGGCCATGGGTGGGAAGGATTTCAAGGGAACTGAATCATTCGTAGAAGCGAGGAACTGGCTCAAAGAAACTGAGGATCTATTCGTTATCTTCGAGGTGGACGATAGGTAGAAGGTACAGTTGGCGGTATGGCTACTCAAAGACGAAGCTTCCTATTGGTGGGAAGTCACTAACGCCGAGAGGCCAGTTGAAACATGGATGGATTTCAGAACAAGGTTTGAGACAAAATTCCTCTTGCAAGCTGAACGAAGTCTACAACTGGAAAAATTCTTATCTCTTAAGCAAGGAAGTATGATGGTCAAGGAATACGTCAACCAGTTCAACCAACTGGCTAGGTTCGGATTGGATTTAGTCAACACTCAGCATAAAAAGGCTCTCCGCTTTGTTAAAGGATTGAATGAGCCACTGCACAGCCTAGCCATGACCCATGTACCCATGGGAGCGACTTATGAGAAATTGGTGGACATGGCACTACTGCACGAGGAAGACAAGGGCCCGAAAGAGACAAAGAAGGAAGAACCATAGAATAAGAAAGCATGGCCCAAAAAGGAAACACAAAAGAAGGATGAGAAGTCTGAAGATAAGAAGGGGAAAAAGTGCTTTACTTGTGGAAGCTCGACTCATCTGAACAAGGATTGCAGAAAAAGGAAGGGCACTTGCTTCAACTGTGGTGAGATGGGACACTTCACTAGGGACTGCCCGAAGAAACGAGGGCAAGGGCAGAGGGCAGAACCCACTTCTGAAGGACAGGCGAATGCTCAAGGGACTGGTATATAGGGTAGAAATAAGAAAATTTAAGTAGAAGGTTTAATCTTCTTATCTGATTGTTGAGTTAAAACTCTTTCAGATTCTGGCATTTTGATTCTGTAATCGATACTCTGCACTTTAATACTAGTATTGTTTCTGATTCCGCTGTAGACCCAAATCCATAAGGGTTATGACTCATCTGTTTGTGATTGGGGTTTGAGAGATATTCGTGTTGGGCGTCAAGTAGGACGCATACATTCTGGGATTTATCATGCTTAGTTTCCTAAGAATCATTCGGTAATCTGATCTATACCAGTAATCTGTAAATATCTAAATATTTCTGATAAGGTTAAGATTTCCAGTTTTAACATTATCTAAAGAGGGTAATCCTCTGGGTGTCAATCTGATGTTGGTTTCGGTCTTCGGGGCCGATACTTAGGACCCATGTCTAATGGGAACCAAGTTTTTGTGTTATCTGTACTCGCTTCCATCATTCGACTGTATCCTATTGATCAAATCTTCGAACTTTAGGTAGAAACTAATGGGTGTAAACATGTGTTTGAGACATGTTATGTTTGATGGTTGCAAGTGGATGCAAGTGGTTGCTAGTGGTTGCTCGTGGATGCATATACACACACTAGGCACTAGATCGGCTCGAAAACACTCTCATACTGCATATGGATGTGTGAGCATTTTCAATTTTTGTGGATGCAAAATGATTGACTCACCACATGGATGTTGCATATGACTGAATGGTTGTGCACTCATATAGAAATGATATGTATCGAGTAGGAAAATTGCATACATGTTGGACTCATGGCACTGGCATAATTCGCATTAAGGAGGTCAACTGAATCAGTGGACCGCCTGATTTTTGCATTAGATAAGGAACATATACACACACTTTTGCATATGTTCATAAAACATTAGAAGTTTCTAAGGACAATGGACGCCAGTGATTGATGATTGAGTAGATGGATGTTGGATGGTTGGACACATTCTTCTTAACTTGAAGATTTCGGGGACGAAATCCTTTAAGGAGGGGAGAATGTAACACCCCGTATTTTCTGTGAACTTAAGAATTACAAATCTAAGTGTAATTAAAATATAAAATAAGAATCAGGGAAAGCGGGTTGCGCCATTGCGTTCGTCTCGAAATTCTTCTTGAAAACGAGTCCGAGTTTGCGAGAATCGGAGTCCGTATGACTAAGTTACGGCCCTCCAAAGTTTCAGGAATTTTCAGAGTTCAAAACAGCTCGAATTCGAATTCAAATTTCGAATTCAAAACCCAGAACAGACTGGGCGGGAAATTTCCCGCCCAGTACCTAGGTCGACTGGGGAGTCGACTGGGCAGTCGACCCCCCCGACCAGGTCGACTGGGCAGTCGACCTGGGGGTCGACCTGGTCCCCGAACCTGGTTTTGGGCCTGGGTGCATTCTTATGTATCTGGTCTCGTTTTCTGCCTAGATTCATCTGCCTAAACCTATTTAAACAGCCCCAAACCTAGCCTTCTCTACAGACAATTCTATTCTGCTTCTACTCTGCCTCTGTTCTAAATAAAAATAAAAATGGCGTCGCTACTCTGCTGGAATCAAAACTAGAAGCTAATCAACATCAATCTAAGCAACTCAATTCAAGCTTGAAACTTCAACAACGGTTAAAGAAGATCAACTAACGTCGCTACAACTATCTTTCTTTTAGAATCCAATCAAGGCAAGTACAGTTATTTTCCGATATAAACTTTAATCATAATTGTGACATGATTGTAAATCTGAATTTGAGGTTGTGTATGTTCAGTTCTGATCTATTTTATTATGTATCTCTTTCTTCCTTCTGTTCTATAGCCAGGCTACTCCGAGCCTGCGCCAAATCTCATAAGAGATTAACGCACGAACGCTAAAATGTTTGGAACAAATAATGAATGTGGCATAATTGGACATGGTTAATCGGTAACTAAAAGGACACATGTTGTAAATTGGACTTAGATCTATGCATATTCTGTGAATTGGAAGAAGAGGAACCATTGTATGTTAACATGTGACTTGAGACTTTGGACATAACGCATATTTCTAAATTAAAGATTTGTTATAATTTAAAGTTCTAGATTGTTGGGCATATTGTTTATATAACAATTCATGATTTGGGATAAAAAGAGAATATGACTTAGGTGTGAAGGTCTATATTAAGATTTGATAACTATCAAATGTGAATAACACATAAGTAGGAGATTTTTGAATATATGATATGCATTGAAATCGATGGCTATATTTGGTATAATTTATATGTGAATCTTTTGTACTAGGCAAGTTGAACTAAATTGGGACATGTAAATTATGACCATAATCTGTGACATGTAAATTCAATGCAAACGTGGGGTATATGATCATAGTGTGAATCATGACAACTATTTAGGCATGCAAACTTAGGCCAAATTTATAATTAGGCAAGATATGTTTGTGAAACCTTAAGGAATGATTAAATATGTTATATTTTCCTAATTTACTAGTTCTGCTATATTTGCCTAATCTGCTAGTTCTGTTATATTGCCTAATCTGCTAGTTCTGTTATATTGCTTAATCTGCCAGTTCTGCTCTACTGCCTAGTCTGCTAGATCTGTTTATCTGCCAAATCTGTCATCTGCTAAGTCTGCTGAAAATGCCAAATCTGTTATATGCTAAGTCTGCTAAATTACTTAATCTGCTGAATTCGTTAAGTCGCCTAATTTGCGAAAATCTGTTATCTGCTATATCTGTTAAGTTGATATATTCAGTCTGTTATTGACATAATCTGAATTAGCTATGAAAAATTGACATGTATATTAGGCGTGGGCATAAATGGTAAATTATTAATTAATTGGCCGGAAAGATAAACATGGCTGACTCGAGGTTAGAATGAGTTTGCGGCGTAATTCTGCCCGGAACCGCCCGGCACATCCAGTGCCCGCAAACAATAGGTTCTAATGTGAGAAGTTAGTCATAACGTGCTTGAAACCCGAGGTTAGACTCAGTTTACGGCAGAAATCTGCCCGGAACCAACCGGCCTAACCAGTATCCGCAAACTGTCAGTCTAATGTGAGAGGTCAGGGCATTAATATTTAATTAATGAAAATCTGAGATAAATATGATGTCTAAAACGTGTTGGGCGGATAAGATTAAACCCACTAGACTGATGAATTTAATTAATCTGTTCCGTGAATCTGTAGGCCCAATTGCAAAGTTAGATAAATCTGTAAATCTGTTAAATCCGTATATCTGATCCGTTAGTCTGAAAACTTATCTGATATGTGAACTAGTTGATCTGAATTCTGTATGTCTGAAACTTGTAAACAAGTTAATCTGAAATCTGTTAGTCTGGGGACACAAGGTTAGGAGGGGAATTACTTGTGTCATTTGTTGTTTGGGACCCATATTAGTCAGTAACCCTTTCTGGTATCAAAACTTTGACCCAACAGTAGGTAGGGTCAGGGCACGCTTACTGAACTAATTATAAGCGGTTCATTCTGATAATGGCGAGGGGTGTTGATGGTGCGTTCCAACCTGGTCATGTGCGTGCATGGATCCCGGTCTGCCTCTGAGGATGTAAGACACCGTGACATTTGTAAATAGGTCTGTGTCATTTAAAGGTTGCCACTTTGGGAAGTGATACACCCTTTTGTGGGGCTGGCACAGGGTATTTATGTATTAGAGAGCCGATCGCTTGGGGTAGGGTTTTAGGGTACACTTAGTTCTGTCTGTTTCTGTTGGGTGGTAACACCTGTCTGTTTCTGTGTGGTACCGTCTGTTCGGGTGGTAAAGGCCCATTACTAGTGTACACCTAATTCTACATTCTGTTTCCGTAGGGATTAATCTGTTTCTGTCCGTTTCTGCTGGGGTGGTAAAGGCCCATTATTAGCATTCTGTTTCTGTCCGTTTCTGTTGGGGTGGTAAAGGCCCATTACTAGCATTCTCTTTTATGGAAATTATTCTATACCCGTTTCTGTTTCAGTTTAGACATTAGGGTGACACTTAATTCTGTTATACTAGTATTAGTGCAGAGAAGTGTAAAGCAATAGCTTATATCATTCTGTTCTTCTGTTATATCTGCTACACCTGTTACAGTTATCTCTCATCCAGTTTTATTTTCATGTCATGTTATTATTATCTGTTCATAACTGAAAATCACTGGACTTGCCAGACTTTTTGTCTGACCCTTGTTGTTTCGCCTCCTTTCTTCCGTTTCCCCCCCAGGTTCTGTAGAAGGGAATACTCCAGCTTGATCCAGATTTCTTCTGCTTGAAGTGCTTAAAGTATGGCTTGTCTTCTTCTATGGGGATTATGATTTTAAACAATGCATTCTGAAGGCTTTTGTACAAGACTGATATTTTGTACTTGAATTCTGATATTGTGATTTGAAAGGATGTAACCAAGCTTATTTCGGTTTCTGTTGTAATAAAGTTATAAATTTTTCAAGTACTATTTTATCTGTCTTGTAAGTTTCTGTTCTGTTTACTAAAATGCTCTACCAAAGTTAAGGCATTCCCTTTGTGAGTGACTTTAACGGAGGTGGGGTGTTACAATTAGCGGGGAGCTACTCAGCAAAATTGGGGGTATACCGGTTTTTTCATGCTTTGGGGGGCTACTCAACATATTGCTGGGTTCGAATAGAATTTGCCCTAGAATATATACATGAGTCTATAAGCATGATTTTATAATACATACCAGAATTGTCTAACTGAGTATTTGGATGTTATACTTATATGTCTCAGACTGCTTTAAGAGTTTAGAAACGCTGCAATTTTGTACATCTAAAGTTGTGGAGACCTATCGTACTTCAGTGTCCTGAGGACATATAAAGTTCTAGATACACAAGGTTTGGTTTCAAAGTAAATTTAAATACAAAAAATTGTTTTGAAAATGAATTGCCTAAATTTAAAGTTGCGGGTATATACCTAATTTCGGAAATATATTAGGCATCAGGCACAAATTCTTTGAGTGAATACTAAAACGTTAATATGAAACTTTAATTCTACAAACTTAAGTGAGCTAAAGACTCTGAGAATGTAAATCGTTGAATACACCGCGTCAAATTTTGAGAGTGCTCCTTACTAAGTCTCAGGGATATGTATGAATTTTTGCATATTTAATCTCAAAAGCAGTACCTTTCTCACATATTGATTTCGAGAAATAACAGCCTTACATGAAAGCATCATTTTTGTAAAGAATGGTTTTGTAGGTATCAAGCAATTAAATCAACTGCAGGAACATTTAGTTATGTGCAAATGGATTTTTAAACGTTTACTTCCAGATGTACGTTTTAACTTTCAAATGTAATGCTAAGTAGACTTGGTTTCATGAGTTTTTGGTTTAGAAGTTTTTAGCTTATGTGAAGATTTTAAATATATACATTATGAGCTTCATTAAAATATACAGTTTAATATGGGGATGTTGAGCAAGGCTCTATAAGGCTGCTGCCACCATCCACGTTTGATGATTGCAGCTAGTTCATCCTATATGGCCATTTATGCACTACTTATCAGCTGCTTCGGTTTTCAAGGCTATAATATGAATATTTGTGTGCATGTGATAAGGTATTGCCTTCATATGATAAGATTTTGCATTCCATTTCGCTGCATAAACAAAACAACCACATTAACAATTATGCACAAGCAAATTTAGTTTTATGTTTTTCAGAGTATAGAATTGCAAAGTTTTCTGGTAACTTTTATAGACTTCATAATCTTTTAAACCAGGGACTTATGTATGCAGACAGTAGCCAAATATATATGAAGACTGCAGGCTGTAATTGTTCTTTTAAACAGTGAGCAGGAAGTTCGTAAATGATATTATGTTGAAATTTATAAGTGATTTTATATTTCAAAAAGAATATAGAAAAAAAACCTTTATGTGGGTAACGATGATGATTCTATGTATCTGAAAGGAAATGATTTTGGAAGTTTCCAAAGAAAGGTGGAAATGAATACAAGACTACACTCAAATTTCTTCTATTATCACTTCTACCAGATTAATTCGGCTAACCATGTGTCCAAGGCTAGGCAGATATCATAGGACATATGGTTATGCTTATGTTATTAAGTTCATGATTTGCATACACTTATTATGCACTATTTGAAATTAGTTTTGCTGAATAGTGGCATATTACGGGAAATATTAATCAGCACTAATAGCATTATCTAAATTTTGGTATGATAAATTCTAGATTATAATTTTTATGTGCAATCATATTAAAATATATTGTAGTGTGAACCTTTGCAGCAACGATTAAGCTAAGTTCTTTAATGATGACTCCTATAATGCTCCTTCTGTTTCCATTGTTGATGCAAATGTATTTTTTATGAAAATTTGTAATTTTATTAGGACTCAAACTTAGGACATTTATCAAATCTTTTGAAAATCTGGCTCCTCTCTTTCTCTTTGTTTTTGGTTCTAAACTAGATGTGGATGAACATCATCTATGCTTGATGAATTTAATTCCATATTTAACATCATGTTTTCCTATTCTTAATCTTGGGATGAACGAACAGTTGCTTCTGTTCATAGGTGCAACTATTTCAGGCATAACTCTCTGCAACTTATCTTCGTTTATTACAGTACAAATCACCTTTCCAAACTCCTTAGCGAAAAGCAATATAGTCTAAGTGTGCTACTAAATTTTCATAATTTTCAAGTTTATAAAATGCATGTTTCCTAGGTTATGCATGTAAGGATGAAACCGAGGGAATGTCTTAGAAATTACATGATTCTATGACATAAGCTACGTATCTACATAGAACTGTGTGTTGTATATCATGTTTAGTGGATTGATGGAAGTTCTCATTGTTACAGTTTAAGTATCCTCTACTCATGAGGTTCGTTTTTCATTTAAGCTTTTCAAATCAAAAGTAGATAAGGAAATGGTTTTCAACATTCAGCAACATAGTAGCATGGCTTAGAATAGACTGGTTTTTCCTAGCATTGACAAAACTGTTGTTTATACACTATAACTACTATCTTCAAATTAATTCCAAACCAATAATTATCAGTTTTCTTTATAAAAATATTGCTTTTGTGATAATGGGATCATCTTCATTCAAATTTCAAAAGTAAAAAACTAAATAAAACTTCATTAAGATACAATAGTAACCATGTGTAGATGAGTTCTTCCATATAACTAACCTTAGTTTTGGCCTGCTAGTCATCTTGGTTTTAGCCTGCTAGTCTAAAATCTCAAGAGTAGATTTGCACGTAATAAAATATCATGTAGGATACCTTATGTTTAAACAATGCTTTGTTGTATATACGCAGTTGTATACACAATTATATGATTTTTGTTTGACGATAATAACCAAATATATTTTATTATTAAATGTGTTTGTAACTGTATTGGTATACCACACAACAGTAAGGAATATAATATTTCTGTTTAAATAAAATACAACTGTACAAAAATTTAAACATTCACATGGTATTTTATTTAAATTGAATATTTTATTTCAATATCAAACAGTATAAATTTTATACTCCAATATTTGAAAACTTCACTTATACACTTTATTTCATATATACACACACACACACATACACACACACACACACACAGATATATATATATATATATACATATACATTCAATTCAGTACATTTGTTACATCATCTCCTCACTACATCACTTAGTCACTCTGTACAATTCCATTCAATTATATACACATTTACACACTGTTCTTGTCTTCAATCTTCTGTCTTTACAGCATCTTCACTGTCGGTCCAGTCATCACCTGCTTGCCTGTCACATGAGACACACACACATACTGTACACTGCAATAGAAATAAAATATGGATACACGCGAATATAAATTTTATTTTTAAAATTTTTATTTGCCTCAAATTTCTGGTGTGTTTCTCATCATTTTTCATGACTTGATTTGATTTATCTGTGTCTAGTCAGTTTGTATATGTATAGTACAGGGACAGGAAATCTTGTTTGATGGCTGCATATACACACTTGTATAAATATACACGTGTGCACTGCCTCTCCAATCAGCGAACAACTGAGGAGTAGTCACGTGGACCATCTCGACTCAGTGCAACAATAATAAATGTTGTCGAGACAACACAACAGAATTGGTCGAGCCATGGTCATGCAAATCAGCCCAAATGTATACAAACAATGCCAAACAAGTGTACAAATTTTCAAACAGCAAAGCATGTACATGAGTGGTGCATGAGTCAACATGGGATGAATACAATGTCAACTATCATACATATCTACACAGTAGCAAGTCAGAGTGATTCATGATGGCACCAGCTTTTAATTTGTGCAAGGACAAGTCAATAAGTGTAATGTGGTCGAGCATCGATAAACAACAGGAAATGCAAGTAAATGAACACATGAGTGTGTAATCTTTTTCAAGCTAGCATGGGTGCAACATAGGTAAAGCAAATGATCAACACAGACAATACAAGTAATGAGTACGCACACAGCAAAATATATATACATGGTCAAGCAGTTCAACATGAAAGTGGTGAATCAGTAGTATAAGGATCAAGTTCAAACTCAAGTTCATCCACATGTTTATAATTCGAATTAATCAAGCAAAAGGCAGTATATGATTGCCCAGAAATTACGAGATGGAGCATATATGGAAAATGTACAAATCTGTTTTCATATACATGCATGAATGGTGTTATTCATCTCAATCATGGAAAGACATTTAATGTTTCCAGTAATGTCATCAACTAAACAAGAATTTTACAAAGGAAATGTTCAAAGAAAAATGGACAAGTATCAATTCACTTATCATACATGAGACCAGTTGAATTGGAGCATTACATTTGATCATATATGGGAAGGATCTTACAATCAGGGCAAAATCAGTATGGGAAATTAAATCATGTTGTTTTTGGCAAGTGCAAAGTTTCCAGGAAAGTTTTTTTTGGCAAGAAATAATTTTTCCATTTCAAGATTGTTTCCAGTTTTGAAAAATATTATATTCCACAAACCACTCCAGGTATCAAGAATCATTTATGGCAAGATTTGATTCCATATTTAAACAAATTAGTTTTTGGACAAAATCAATGTTTTCCATGTATTCACAAAACCAAACAAAGGCTTTGTTGATTTCCAGAAAAAACACGACGACGTCCCTAAACTTGCACCAAAATCCTCCTCTTCGTGAGCTCAACACCCCTACATCACCAACGTTGAACTCGACGACGACCCTCAACTTCCAACTCACGGATAGCACATCGCCTATAGGTGAAACCGTGACATTTTTTTTATACGAAAATACACCAACTTTCATCAAAGCGTGCGCCTACACCCCCTGAACACCCATCTACCACCTTTCCTTCCCTCATCGCCAATGTTACCAAAGAGAATCAACCCTAGGTCACTGAGTTAAAAACCAATTACCCATGAATTGAATCGCACCCTATAACAACTATATAGGATTTGAGCTCTCAGGAAAACCAAACAAATGGATCAGTTATCATGAATTTTTTTATCGTAGATTCAATTTTTTTTGTGCTTTGTTTTTGGATCCGAGAAAACGAGAATTGAGGAGAGGAACAATATTTAAAAAGGAGGAATGGCTTGTAGAACACACTTTGCAAAAGCTTGGGTACCACGGTTCTCAACAGCTTGGGTAACACGGCTTACAATTATGTTGGCACCCACAACATGTAATAGTCGTAGCATTAGGGGTAGGTAGGTCTGTAAATACATAGTACTTTTTTTTTGAATTACTTATTAGTCTGCAAATACCAGAAGTTATTTTATCAGAGCAAACCTATTTCTTCCTATTGGCTTCAAATGACATAACGAAGCGAGCTATGTAGAACATCGTGGCACCTAGCAGGATATTTTCTTTTATTTATTGTATACAATATATGGTGAGTAGCCCAAATGTTTGACTAATCGTACAAAAGGTAACATGGCAAGGACTACCCCTTTAGACTTACACAGATCGAATAGGAGAAATTGTCTCCTTTTTACTATGTTCGAAAGAGATGTGGGCCACTTCTTTCTATTCAAATATTTTGTATCATATATAAATATAATTAATGTAATTGATTGTATATCCAGAACCCATCTCCAGATAGATTACACATGTATTTAGACTACAAGGCAGCTGCGTTTCATATATATGTAGTCGTACAATTGAAATGGAATGGATATGTTTTGTCACCGTCAGCCAAATTCTTTGACCATGGCAGGATAAGGATCTGAAAAAGAATTGCTTTACATTTCCTTGTTTGGGTAATGTCAAATGCAGCTTTAAGTAAAAAAAACTGCTACTGATGTTGCGAGGCACACAGTCATATAAAGAAAAGCTATATTATTATTTGTTTATTATAATCTATTATATTATTCCATTTCAACATTTAGTACAATTTAAATGTTCTGAATTTAATGTCCAAAAATCTGGGTCGTTACATTCCTTTCCCCTTAAAATAATTTCGTCCTCGAAATTGCTAAGCAGTAAAAATGCTATAACTCTAACGCCTCATAACATACTTAGTTGAAATCTTATATTCCATATCTTCGTAACCCAGTTCTTACCTGACCTTCTAATTCTCGTACCAATACTCGACCATTCATAATTCTTTCCAAATGATCTGTCCACTATTTTTGAACAATCCATCATCACTTTCTTGTATTCAATCCATATTTTCTTCTGCGTATCCACACCCATTCCAATTGATTTTAAATCCATTTATCAGTTTCATTATTCCACGTGAAATTCATTAACCAATTCTGGTTTTCTTATTTCAATTACAATTAACAACTTGATTTTAAATTATCAAAAAAATTCTAACTCTTTAAATTTTTGAAAAATTTCGGCAGCATCTCCTATGCACGGCTCAATCGGTACAACCACAACTCGCCATTCTAGGCCTTCTTCAACCAAAATAAAATAAAAAAGCCAAGTGGCTTGCCTTATAGGCTCATAAAACCATCAAACCCAAGCAATATTGTTAATATGTACCTTTTTGTCTGGCATAATTCTATCTCTTGCATTTGCTTCCGTCCAATATCTGCTCGGACTACATATATCCATTTCTGTTTGGTTTCAAATCAACCCAACTTCCAGTTTTTAACGCTCTAATCAACTTCTGATTAGTTCACTTCCATTTTATCAATTCAAATCTGATTCCTATTTAAGTCCATCCACTTATTATGCTTGAATCTAAATTTATCACAATTCAATTTCAATTAACAACATCCAATATATATTCAACTTGCTTATTCATAAGTCGAATTCATATTATTAACTCGAATCTCAACATTTTTCTTTATTTCATTTCATTCGAAATTATTTCATTCATTTGATACATTTTTACCATTTCAATCTACTCAACTTATGCAAGTCAAATTTTAATTTTAGAATTCAAATTCCCGGGTTTTATTTCAAATTAGTTTGAAATCATATATATTTATATACATATATTTATAATCAACTCAATTCAAAACATTTGAATTTCTAAAACATCTTTCCCTTTTCAATCAAAATTTTCATTCGCAAATTACTATGGTAGCAATCCATCACTCAGAAACTTGAAAATGAATACTGATAATGTCACGATCCATTTTCAGAATTATTTTCTCGCCACTGAAGTGATTTCAGTGCTTAATCACTTTCAGAATCCATTTAAAACCATTCTTATTCAAAAATCTTTTAAAGTAAGGCTATATTACCTTTAAAAGAGTCACTTCAGAAAATATTTCTAAACAACCAGAATTTAAATTCTAAATTCTGATCTGAATCCCATTGTATTTCAGCTTATTTTTGTTATTCCATTTTTACACCAATTCAGTTTGGCTTTATATAATCATTTCAATATTATAATGCCATTTGATTGTAATAACAATCAACACATTCGTATATAATAATTCAGAAATTATTCCTTTCATATCAAAATTATGTTTGGGCAAAATTATTTCATTTACCCAATTTAAAATAATACTGTATCGAATTGCTTTGTTCGAGTATTTAGAAACACCTATCGATACAGTTGTACATCCTGTATCGACCACAATTCTTAAACCACTTAACAAACCAACCAACACAATATAAAACAACACTACAAGAAAAAACGAGATTAGCGATAGATTTTTAGAAGCGGAAAATTCCGTCACTAATTAGCGGCGGATTTCCATGTGATCTGCAAGGGATAGTTTTTTAAATTTTCAACTTTTTTTCCTTTTATTTATTACCGTCGCTTTCTGCCATCCCTCACTAAGCCCTTCAAATTGCGTCAAATTACCGACATAAAATTTCTTCCGCTATTTTCCGCTGTAAATCCAGGCAGAATACCGACGAATATTTATCGAAGCTATTTTGCAGCAGAATTCTAACAGATTTGCAAGAGATGTTTATATTATTTTTCTAAGATATACTTTAGTGTTATTTTTTAATAATTATTAACTTGTTCAAGAATTAATAAATAATTTGTTCTAATTAATGATTTATAAGTAATAATAAATATTAATTTACGTTCTATAATAAATAACTTATAATCATTGCTTATTTAAAATTAACAAAATAATCTTTGCTCTAACCAATGTAATTACTAAATTCTTAATTAAGTCATCTTCTTTCATCACAAATCTCAGTCAGTATGCCAGTATATTTAATGCTAAATCCCAAAATTTTAAATTGTTCTTTTATAATTATTCCCCTAAATAATGAAAATATCAGTTTATTATAATAATTATTTAATAATTAATATTATAATTTAATACTTATGAAATGATATTTAGTATTCAATAATTAATTTTAAATAATTGTATTCAATAATTACAGTTGATAATTATAGTTGATACTTATATTTTACTATTATAGTTGATAATTATTTTTTATATTTCGAAAATTTGAAATAATCTTGAATTGATATGAAATAAATCATAAAGTTTATAAAACCAATTATTGTTTGACACGAAGTAACAAAATTTCTAAACTATAAAATATTGAAAAAATTCATTTAATAGTTTAATTTAAATCGTATAATACTTCATATTCAAAATTTAAAATTTTCTATAAATTCTGACTAAGATAAACTACAATTTTTTAAAACATTGGCTCCACAGGTGAAATTTTGGCTCCAACATGTGAAACTTTTGGCTCCATCATTCGAGTTTCATTCAAGTCTCATAACCCGCTGATGATTTATATTTATTTATTTCCATTTATAAAAAGTTCAATCTACCGATTGCGATTGACATATATTTAACAACTACTAAATATTCAAATCTAAATTATCATAGTATTAATGATCAGAAAGTAATAACTAAACAAGGAAGGATACTTTTCAATACTTATTGATTACAACTAAATTGCTAATATCAATTAATTAATGATTAGTTTTAAATAATTACTTTTAATATTTGAAAATTACTATCAGATAAGTGAAAAGTAACAATAATTAATGATTAATAATATTAAGACATAAGGATTAGTAAGTAATATTTATTAATAAAGAGAAAATATTTAGTACTTAATATCTAATAGACAAAATTAATTATTATATTTAATAATTAATATTTCAAAAAAATCAAATTCAATTTTTTTAAAAAATTGAACTTTCGAAAACACAAAAATAAAGGATTATAATTCTTTTAATAAACTTAAAATTTGTAAATTCATATTTTGAAAAAATTTAAAATTATTAAAAAAGAGAGAAAATCAACAATATTAAATAGTTTTTATAAATTTTGATATTCAATAAATAATATTAGATATATAAAATTAATAATTACCATGAATAGTTGATAACTAATACTATGTATATAATAATAATGACATTTAATTTTTAATGTTTAGTTATGGCCAGGAAGTAATAACTAATCATTATTAAATAATAAACAAGAATTAGCTAATAATTAATAGTTATATTACAAAACACATTACAACTTTTGTATGATACAAAACATTGCGTTCGTATACATATATTTGATTTATTTTGTAACTTCAAATTTTCTATTTTTACTTCCCTTAAAAAATACCGTTCAAATTTTCTACGTTTCCTGCCAGTTTAAATTTTGGCTCCAACGCACAAATTTTTGGCTCGAACGCACTTATCAAACCCTAACACATTTCACAAGTAACGTTCAGCCTAATCAAGAGTAGCTGCCACTACCACATACCATTCTAATTTGTTCGAAAAAAACCTAATTCCAAAAGAAAAAAATGGCGTCTACTCCCTTTCTATAATTCGATTTCCGGCACTCCGAGCACCAAAAAAATTGGCGACTTCATCCCTCTTCGATTTCCAGGATCTCCAAGCATCCAGCGATTTTGAGCAATCTAGGGTATTAGGCGTTTTCTGGTTTATTTATTATTTATTTTATGCTTTTGTTTTCTGGTTCATGGGCGGTGGCCCTTTTCCCTTAGATTCCTTCTAGACCTCTTCAATAACTCTTGTTCCCTTCACGTATGACTGATTTTGAGCAATCTAGGGTATTGGGCGTTTCCAGTATTGGGTTTCATTTGGATCATTTGGGTTTTCTATGAGTACCAATGTTGTTCGTTAATGCATCTTTGCTTTAGATTGGTTTTGTTGAGAGCAGTTGTTTTGTTTATCTGTTGTCTATTGATTTGAGTGGTTTATATTGTTTATGTTGTTTACTGATTTTACCGATTTGAGTGGTTTATATTGTTTGAGTGGTTTTGTTTTGAGCCAAATAATTGTGCGCAATCAATTCAAACAGTTCATCAGTGACAATCCGACTTTTGCTCACTAGACTTTTCAATGAAATTTGTCGTAAACATAAGTTATGGGCAGACAAAGTTATTTTCATGATGAATTTTAATTCATTGATCTGACTGCAATTTATACTAATTTTATGTATTTGAAATGACAGGTTGATTTTCCTTACAACTTACTAATTTGGCATGGTTTCGTATGTGTTAAAGACTATGGTCAGTAATGATATTCTATACTATACTCTGTTTTTTCTCTGAGTGTCTATGTTAAGACGGTCATTCTAAGATGCAATAAATGTTCAAGCCGTTGATTTTAACATGCAAATCTCTACTTCATATTTAATTTCCAAGGTAACTTGGTTACTTTGTCCTGAGACTCTGTCGTGCAATTAGCATGTCGTCTGTCAATTTAGGCAAAATTGAGTCCAAATCTTCTTCTTTTTCACATGCGTAACTGTCCCTGGTATTCTTGGGTCTGCATATGTGGCCTGTATGGAATTATCTCACATAAATAATTGTATATCCATTTAATTCCAACCTAATGACAAGCATGTAATTTTATACTTTATACACACCATTTTTTGCTATGTTTGTCTACCACTGATTGAAAATGTACAAAAATTCTTAAGTACTTTTATTCTGAACATACTCGTTAATTATTAAATCAAATGATGCTGGAATCTGCTTTTTCTGAAGACTCATTTTTTTGCAGTTACCCT
The DNA here is from genome assembly GCA_030737875.1 of Allium sativum. Classification (NCBI taxonomy): domain Eukaryota; kingdom Viridiplantae; phylum Streptophyta; class Magnoliopsida; order Asparagales; family Amaryllidaceae; genus Allium; species Allium sativum. The sequence continues at coordinate 846,615,493 of CM060922.1, read as the reverse complement.
TGCCTTACCTTATAGTGGGATACTTGACAGCACCATCTGCGGATAACTCGATTGCTTCTTACTATTTGTATTGAACCACGAAGGTCTCCAACAGGTTATAATTTAATTTACTCAGAAAAATTGACTTATAAGTAACATGTTTTGCAAGCTGCTATGTGCCTAAGGTCATGTGCATATCCAACATTATAATATATTTACAAATGCAACTTAAATGTTCAAAGTATTCATTTACTTAATGTTCAGGCATGTGAAACTTCTTATATTGAAAAACTTATATTTCAAGTTTGAAAGTACATATCAAAAATTGGTTATCTTCTGTAGAAACCAGTGTCTTCAAAAAATAAGAGTTTTATACTGGATCTCTATATCAATTGTTGTAACACGGTACTCATGCAATTTACTATCGATATTTGATGATTTGTTTTTTTGGTTATTTTAGTTTTCTCTGTTAACTGAGGTTATGACTGTCATCCACTATATATATTCTACTAAAAAATGTAAATTTGTTTTTCCAATTATTTTAAATTTCATTAGATAAGTAAAAAACTAATTTCTAAACGTATCATATTAGTAGTGTTTAAAGCAATTGCAAGAGAACTGAATATGTAACAGTTATCGAAAAGACAAGCGGATTTATAATTAACAGCTCACTGTTGAAATAAGTTAGGCATTTAACAAGTGAACTTTTCTTTATTTCATATATGGATTATCGAGTATTTTGTATTACTGATCTAGATTTTACATTCTTAACTAGAAATTTGTTACTTTAAGTCCTTGACGACATGTTGTTTACAAAAGATTTTTTTCCTGTGAGTAACAAGATGTGTGTATATGGTTATGGATGTATGTAAGTATTAACAACACTGAAAAATGGGTACCCAATTAATGTACATCTCACGTTCAGAATTATATGTTATCCATTCCCTGTTTATAACTATTCCTACTACTTATGCTCTCTTCCTTTATCAATCTTATTTCACTCTACTTACAGTCCCCTAATGATAAAGTTCAAAATGTACGACCACACTGACCCTCTGCTCCTGCTTCTACTCTGCATTTTCAAACTATTTTATTACTATTTGTTTTCTATGTTTCTTTCTTCTGCAAAGGATAAAGACTGCATGGAACAATGTTTTGCTTTGCTACATGTACGTCTGCTTCTATTTGCACCGTAGCAGTAAAAAATAGTAGTGCGTATATTAGATGAATGTAGGAACAATATGAAAAACATCTTTTGTTTAGCAATTTTACCTAACTAGGATGTCATTCGCCTGCCAAATTGGCCATGTAAAGTTTCAGACGTGTCCAGAACTCGACCTGGCCATTTGGCCAGGTTTGCCAACAACCTAAAATTGAGCTATTGGCATCGGATGCATCCGACGCCAACAGCTCAATTTTGAGTTGATCCCTATAGTTCCGTTTAACATTGTTTATCCCTGTTTGATCCATAATTAGTTAACTATAATTAATTTATTTATAAATTACAAACTAAAATACTCCGTTTGATGCTGCAAACGCATACCTATTTTACCTTACAATCCCATTTAGATATCCCGCATAAATAACCGGTAAAATTGTTAGTTACCGCTTAACGCAAATGCACCGTAAATTAGACTATTGTATTGTTGTACACAAAGGGTACATTAATATATATGCTGGATCCCTTGGATTATGAAACAACAACTTGCTTTATAAAGGTCCAGCTCCACTTTTGAAACAAAGTAGCTTACCGTACTCTGTATATATATAGCTCCTAATTCTAAATGCAAGCAAGCAAGCATATAAGCATGCAGCCGGGTTGTTTTCTAACTATTTATATTGCAGTTGTACTAATATTTTCATTTGATGTCATCTCAGGGAATGAGGCTATACGAGGTGATCCTTGGAGCATGGATTACTGTCCAGTTCTGAGAGTGTAGTCAAAACATTTTAGTTCCACAGTGTGTATTTTTATGGTGCAATTTTTTTTGAAACTACTTATTCTGTGTAATGGTATAGAACTGGAATAATAACAGTAATTTAATTATTGAGAATGCATAAGTTATAAAAAATTTCGTTTCTTTACATCAGAAATCATTATATGTCAAGCTGCTTTAGAAGCACCTTTACTGAATTTTATCACCGAGGCAATAGGAAATGTATTAAGATGGATTTTGAGAACAAGTCGGCTATTGATAAGAACGTTTTTTATGGTCACGTGCAAAGCACGTGCATATGTACTTGTGTGTGTGTGTGTGTGTATATATATATATATATATATATATATTGGTAGATCAGAAGAGGAATAGCGGCGGATTACCAACAAAAAAAGTGAGGTTAAGTTTATTTTAATTTAATTTCCATCGCTAATCCCTTGGCAATTAGTAAGGGTTTACCAACGCTTTTTATAAATAATAATTTATTATAAATTACTTATCGTCGGTAAATAGTCGGTAAATAAATTAAAATTAAAATAATAAATAAAATTTTATTTTTATTATATAATTAGTAAAATGACGGAAAATTGTCGGAAAACTCATGCTAAATTCCGTCGTAAAATCTAACACAATTACCGTCATGGTTTTTACCGACCACTGTGTTATGCAGGAAATCCGTCGCTAAGTCCAATTTAACGACGGATTAGAAGCAGATTTTTCCGCTGCTAAATGCGGTTTTTCTTGTAGTGCAAATTTATACAAATCTACAAATACGCTCTCTCGTGTGTGTATATATATATATATTCAAACTCAATCTAGGGTATTACTAACCCCATCTCTTTTGAGTTACGCCATAGAGCCAGGGTTACTACTCAACCTTCAGCTCTGATACCAAATGTAACGATTCAAATTTTCGTACTCTCTGGGTCAACTAATAACACCACACGTCCAACCTAAATTGCACAGAAATACGAATCATTATTAGAAAGAAGTTAGAGGATGAGAAATAGAAAAAAGAAATATTAGAATAAAAGAAAACGAAGATCACAAACTCACAGTGGAACGAATAAAATATATTAGATTACATAAACTTGGAAATACAATTCAGTAACTTTATATACATACCATCATCAGAGCACAACAACTATTTCAGGAATAGTTATAAACACCTGTTTCCAGATACGAACATAATATGTTGGATCTCGCTATATGGCGTTTTGATTATGACAACTACACATGTACATATATATTATTATCGACTAACTTTGTCTTGCAGGAAGATACTCAACAACAGATTCAAGAGCAATAAACGAAGAATAAATACGTTATAAAGGTCTGTTAGTCTTAGATATTAATGTTAAAGTCTTCCTTGATGATCACACACACACATTTTATATGTATATAGCTTCTCTTATATAAATTAAGCAAGGAATAGTCTGATAACAGAAAACAGACGTCTGGTCTGAAATTTTCAGACGTCTGTTTGCTGAAACAGAATGTTTTTAAATACAATATTCAGACGACTGGTTGATATATTTCAGACGTCTGAAATTCCCCCGAAATACACTATTTCCTTTCTGATTTGATTTTTAAAATAAACAGACATCTGAATTTTATTTTCAGACATCTGAATTCCGAAGAGTTGCATTCTTTATGAAGAGATACAACTATTTAATCCATATCTCTTCATCAAAACCTTTCGTGATCAGTTGTATCTTTTTATATATTATAAATAGAGGGTTGATTAATTGTTCCAACAACCGATTTTTATTCTAATTCTCTCTATCTTATATAAAAGCTCTCTAAATTCTAAAGTGATCTATTTTCATACTCGAGACTTTTAAACTTCCATAATCCTTCACATACTTCACGATTATCATCAAGGAAAGGCTATAGGAAGGGTGTACTTAATATTTGACAATTCGTGTTATCAAGAACACACTAAGTCAACATTTATCTTTGTACTAGTGAAGACCTCTTCAGCAGTTGAGGCAAGAAATCCCGTTCGGCTGTTCGGGTAATTGTGGACCTATTCCTCCGGGTGAAGTGAGGGTTGTTGCGTTAGTGAAATTCCAGAAGGGAGTCTGGGACTGGACGTAGGACAGTGATCCGAACCAGTATAAATCGACTGTGTGAATTTACTTACTGCTACTATTATTATCTACATTATATCCTGCTTATACTCCATAATATAAGATCCTACCGCTGCATAGCTTCTTTCAATTGGTATCAGAGCTTGGTATTCTAGAGATCGTAACAACATCCTAGAATAAATGGCAATAAAGAAATCTAGTAAAGGCATTAGAAAGTGGAAGAACAACAAAGCAGAAGCGACGGAGCAAGAGAGCAAATGTTTAATGGCTAAAGTGAGATCACAATCGGTATGTGAGGATTCATTGTATAAAGATCTTTTATTAGACCACGAAAAATTATTAAAAGATTTTAAAAGTTTGGGTAAACTTAATGCAATTATTTTAGCCAAGTCTAAAAATTGTGAGCAAGAAAATTCCAAATTAAAAGAAGAAAACAATTTTTTAGTCAAACAAGCCAAATGTTTTGAAAATACCTTAGAAGAGCTTGTTTTTCAAAAAGATTTCCTTCAAAAAGAAAATGAGCGACTAGAAGATAAAAACAATGTTCTTTTAAAGGAAATCGATCTCTTGAAAAATAGAAATGAATCATTAGAAGATTCTTTAAATAATTCTAATTCTTTAGTTTCGTCTCTTGAAATAGAGAATGGAGCTTTAACTGAAAAGAATTTAGAATTATCTAAAGAATATGAGTTTTTAAAAGTTAATAATAATACTTTGCAAAATGAAATGTCTGATTCGAAAGAAAATTTTGAAAAATTACACTCTTCTTTTAATAATTCAGGATCTCAAATTTGTCGTCTCGAAAATGAGAATAGTACTTTAAAAAGGGAGAATTCTGAATTAAATAAGAAAATTGGTTTAAAAGATTGCAAGACTTCTTTTGAAAATTTCAATCACGGCTTTGGAATCAAATTTGAAAAATGTACAAATAAGTTCACAAAATTTAATAAAGGTCAAAATGATTTAAATGATATTTTATCTTGCTCTAGACCTTTACATGATAAAAGTGGCTTAGGGTATAATAAAACTAATCATAGAACTAGTACTAGATATGCTTTCATGTATAACAAAAGTTTAACTGCTAGTACTAAAGCACGTGTAACTCGAAGATCAAATTTCTATAGAAATTCAAATGCTTCTATGAATAGAAATATTTATAATAGAAGTACAACAGGAAATACTATTAGAAACTATCTAAGTATTTGGGTTCCTGTAAATTGGAAAAACAGAGAAAAATATATAGATGATTATTTTGATTCAGTAGTTAAAAATAAAAATTTTATTTTCAAAGGTACCATTAAACCCTCATGGGTATGGTTACCTTCTATCTAACCCCTGGACCCTAACGGAAGAAGTGGGTACCAAAGTATTTATATAATATTTGTTGCAGGTACACCACAACAAAAAAAGAGGGTATTTCAGTATCTCTAATATCTTTGAAAACTGAGCTCAAAGCTAAATCAGGGAATTTGGGAAAATAATAGTCACATACTTAGGGGGAGAAATATTCATATATCAGACATTCAGAGGAAGAAAATAAAGAGAAGATGGCGATATTTATTACATTCCATCATTCTTTTTGATAATGACAAAGGGGGAGAAATTCATGTGTATATTGATAGAGGGAGATATTATACTAAGAGGAAGATGTTATAGAAAGAATATATTTTTAAATTGTATAGTTGTCATCATCAAAAAGGGGGAGAATGTTAGAAACTCTATTGTTGGATTTTGATGACAACAACTATACAATTATGTCAAAGAATTTATGAGCTAACTTGCAGGTACATGGATATCAAAAAGAGAAATATATGATAATATATGCATATTGACATATTGACAGGGGGAGTTACATATACAGTTGTCATTATCAAAAAGGGGGAGAATGTTGGATCTCGCTATATGGCGTTTTGATTATGACAACTACACATGTACATATATATTATTATCGACTAACTTTGTCTTGCAGGAAGATACTCAACAACAGATTCAAGAGCAATAAACGAAGAATAAATACGTTATAAAGGTCTGTTAGTCTTAGATATTAATGTTAAAGTCTTCCTTGATTATCACACACACACACATTTTATATGTATATAGCTTCTCTTATATAAATTAAGTAAGGAATAGTCTGATAACAGAAAACAGACGTCTGGTCTGAAATTTTCATACGTCTGTTTGCTGAAACAGAATATTTTTAAATACAATATTCAGACGTCTGGTTGATATATTTCAGACGTCTGAAATTCCCCCGAAATACACTATTTCCTTTCTGATTTGATTTTTAAAATAAACAGACATCTGAATTTTATTTTCAGACATCTGAATTCCGAAGAGTTGCATTCTTTATGAAGAGATACAACTATTTAATCCATATCTCTTCATCAAAACCTTTCGTGATCAGTTGTATCTTTTTATATATTATAAATAGAGGGTTGATTAATTGTTCCAACAACCGATTTTTATTCTAATTCTCTCTATCTTATATAAAAGCTCTCTAAATTCTAAAGTGATCTATTTTCATACTCGAGACTTTTAAACTTCCATAATCCTTCACATACTTCACGATTATCATCAAGGAAAGGCTATAGGAAGGGTGTACTTAATATTTGACAATTCGTGTTATCAAGAACACACTAAGTCAACATTTATCTTTGTACTAGTGAAGACCTCTTCAGCAATTGAGGCAAGAAATCCCGTTCGGCTGTTCGGGTAATTGTGGACCTATTCCTCCGGGTGAAGTGAGGGTTGTTGCGTTAGTGAAATTCCAGAAGGGAGTCTGGGACTGGACGTAGGACAGTGATCCGAACCAGTATAAATCGACTGTGTGAATTTACTTACTGCTACTATTATTATCTACATTATATCCTGCTTATACTCCATAATATAAGATCCTACCGCTGCATAGCTTCTTTCAATTGGTATCAGAGCTTGGTATTCTAGAGATCGTAACAACATCCTAGAATAAATGGCAATAAAGAAATCTAGTAAAGGCATTAGAAAGTGGAAGAACAACAAAGCAGAAGCGACGGAGCAAGAGAGCAAATGTTTAATGGCTAAAGTGAGATCACAATCGGTATGTGAGGATTCATTGTATAAAGATCTTTTATTAGACCACGAAAAATTATTAAAAGATTTTAAAAGTTTGGGTAAACTTAATGCAATTATTTTAGCCAAGTCTAAAAATTGTGAGCAAGAAAATTCCAAATTAAAAGAAGAAAACAATTTTTTAGTCAAACAAGCCAAATGTTTTGAAAATACCTTAGAAGAGCTTGTTTTTCAAAAAGATTTCCTTCAAAAAGAAAATGAGCGACTAGAAGATAAAAACAATGTTCTTTTAAAGGAAATCGATCTCTTGAAAAATAGAAATGAATCATTAGAAGATTCTTTAAATAATTCTAATTCTTTAGTTTCGTCTCTTGAAATAGAGAATGGAGCTTTAACTGAAAAGAATTTAGAATTATCTAAAGAATATGAGTTTTTAAAAGTTAATAATAATACTTTGCAAAATGAAATGTCTGATTCGAAAGAAAATTTTGAAAAATTACACTCTTCTTTTAATAATTCAGGATCTCAAATTTGTCGTCTCGAAAATGAGAATAGTACTTTAAAAAGGGAGAATTCTGAATTAAATAAGAAAATTGGTTTAAAAGATTGCAAGACTTCTTTTGAAAATTTCAATCACGGCTTTGGAATCAAATTTGAAAAATGTACAAATAAGTTCACAAAATTTAATAAAGGTCAAAATGATTTAAATGATATTTTATCTTGCTCTAGACCTTTACATGATAAAAGTGGCTTAGGGTATAATAAAACTAATCATAGAACTAGTACTAGATATGCTTTCATGTATAACAAAAGTTTAACTGCTAGTACTAAAGCACGTGTAACTCGAAGATCAAATTTCTATAGAAATTCAAATGCTTCTATGAATAGAAATATTTATAATAGAAGTACAACAGGAAATACTATTAGAAACTATCTAAGTATTTGGGTTCCTGTAAATTGGAAAAACAGAGAAAAATATATAGATGATTATTTTGATTCAGTAGTTAAAAATAAAAATTTTATTTTCAAAGGTACCATTAAACCCTCATGGGTATGGTTACCTTCTATCTAACCCCTGGACCCTAACGGAAGAAGTGGGTACCAAAGTATTTATATAATATTTGTTGCAGGTACACCACAACAAAAAAAGAGGGTATTTCAGTATCTCTAATATCTTTGAAAACTGAGCTCAAAGCTAAATCAGGGAATTTGGGAAAATAATAGTCACATACTTAGGGGGAGAAATATTCATATATCAGACATTCAGAGGAAGAAAATAAAGAGAAGATGGCGATATTTATTACATTCCATCATTCTTTTTGATAATGACAAAGGGGGAGAAATTCATGTGTATATTGATAGAGGGAGATATTATACTAAGAGGAAGATGTTATAGAAAGAATATATTTTTAAATTGTATAGTTGTCATCATCAAAAAGGGGGAGAATGTTAGAAACTCTATTGTTGGATTTTGATGACAACAACTATACAATTATGTCAAAGAATTTATGAGCTAACTTGCAGGTACATGGATATCAAAAAGAGAAATATATGATAATATATGCATATTGACATATTGACAGGGGGAGTTACATATACAGTTGTCATTATCAAAAAGGGGGAGAATGTTGGATCTCGCTATATGGCGTTTTGATTATGACAACTACACATGTACATATATATTATTATCGACTAACTTTGTCTTGCAGGAAGATACTCAACAACAGATTCAAGAGCAATAAACGAAGAATAAATACGTTATAAAGGTCTGTTAGTCTTAGATATTAATGTTAAAGTCTTCCTTGATTATCACACACACACACATTTTATATGTATATAGCTTCTCTTATATAAATTAAGTAAGGAATAGTCTGATAACAGAAAACAGACGTCTGGTCTGAAATTTTCATACGTCTGTTTGCTGAAACAGAATATTTTTAAATACAATATTCAGACGTCTGGTTGATATATTTCAGACGTCTGAAATGCCCTCGAAATACACTATTTCCTTTCTGATTTGATTTTTAAAATAAACAGACATCTGAATTTTATTTTCAGACATCTGAATTCCGAAGAGTTGCATTCTTTATGAAGAGATACAACTATTTAATCCATATCTCTTCATCAAAACCTTTCGTGATCAGTTGTATCTTTTTATATATTATAAATAGAGGGTTGATTAATTGTTCCAACAACCGATTTTTATTCTAATTCTCTCCATCTTATATAAAAGCTCTCTAAATTCTAAAGTGATCTATTTTCATACTCGAGACTTTTAAACTTCCATAATCCTTCACATACTTCACGATTATCATCAAGGAAAGGCTATAGGAAGGGTGTACTTAATATTTGACAATTCGTGTTATCAAGAACACACTAAGTCAACATTTATCTTTGTACTAGTGAAGACCTCTTCAGCAGTTGAGGCAAGAAATCTCGTTCGGCTGTTCGGGTAATTGTGGACCTATTCCTCCGGGTGAAGTGAGGGTTGTTGCATTAGTGAAATTCCAGAAGGGAGTCTGGGACTGGACGTAGGACAGTGATCCGAACCAGTATAAATCGACTGTGTGAATTTACTTACTGCTACTATTATTATCTACATTATATCCTGCTTATACTCCGTAATATAAGATCCTACCGCTGCATAGCTTCTTTCATAATACACAGCGGAAAAATATGATAGTCTATAGCTAACTGGTGAAGCCTCCTGCTTCAAACTCCTCCAAGTGAATCTACAAAATCCCAACTACTTGACTGCCCGTACAAATTTGGGCACCCAAGAGTTTGGGGGAAAGAAACAAAATAAACTCTGGGTCAGTCATGGGACTGGTGTGAGTAAAACTCCAACCATTTGTTTAACTTTCAAAATCCTTTCAAAAGAAATGATAATCGTAAGGCCGATCCACACAAAAACACGGACGGTTTTTACCTTACGATGACCAAAAATATTTTTGATATCAATCCAGTGATATTACAATAGTGTCTAGATCAAATAAATAATAATCCAGCGGAACGCTTGCATCTCACGCTCCATATATAATATTAAATCAAAAACCACAGGGCGCTTATTGGAGACTGGATTTCCAACATGACAAGGTATGGAACTACCTTATGATAGTGTATCTCTAGAGGGAAATACACTGGGTTCAACAAGAACGTCTTGCAACCCAGCCCACACATGGCCGGCCACTCATTTAACTTGAGTGTACCGAGCATATTATCACCAACGGTTGTGATCAACAACTGTTACCGAAAGCGTACAAAAGTGAGTAGAATAAGTAGCAAATGGAATTTCTCTAGATCAGGTGATAATACCCCTAATGGGAATGGCCCACATGGCCATGTTGTCTGCCCGATTTCTGTCATTTCCCGGGTGATGAGGCTTGAGGTCACGGTTTCCTTCTAGAACATCTTATCACCATTTACTTTGAATACCACTTCATCAAACCTTCCATATACGTTGTCCTGGGACTGGACAAACTAAAGGCACCATTCTATTAATCCAACTTGGGCAATTTCTACCTAGGATTAACAGAACAGTCCTTGCACTTCACTCTGTCTTCAATTATCTTCAGCATAAGTCAATTCGTAATACTTATGCCAATACGGAGTGGTTTTCAGATATTAAACCTGATCCCGGTCTCTCCATATTGACAACGGAGGTATAAGATAAATCAAAACTTTGATAGTCGGTGATTTAACTATCAAAGAAACATCCATACAATCAGCGGTCCTATTTCCAATTGGAAATTCTACCGATCAAGCATCAAACAATAGTGGCCCCTTATTATACTATCATTTCCAATTCTTATTTCCCCTCTTTCGTATCCTTTCAAAACAAGATTTTCTCTCTCTCGATTCTTAGAAAAAACATTCTTTGTATCCTAATTCCTTATTTGAGAAAATATCTCTTATTCCAGTTAGAACACCTTTCTAAATATTCAAAAATCCTCATTTTTTTTATTCAGAAAATATACCTCATTAATATCAGAAAATATTTCCATATTCCATTTCTTAATTCCTCGTTGACCAATTCATTTCATTTTCTATGCATAGAAAATATCTATCATTTTATTTTGGGGAAAACATTTCAAAAATCCTTTAAATTAACGCGATGTTATAAAACATTGTTATTATAACTCAAACCATTAACCATTTGTTGATCAAATCGACCGTTAGGGAGGTTTGCCTACTGTGGGTGTTAATCAATTTTTGTCTGAAGCCAAAAAAACATGCCGTGTACTTCGTTGTTATTTCTCGCCGCACTTTCTTCTCCAGTTTCTCGATCAGTCGCTCCCTCTTTCTTCTCCAGAATCCCACGCTTCCTTTTTAATCTCCTTATTTTTTTTACCGATTCTTGTTTCTCATTATCTAATTTCAATCGGACCTTTTCTTCTCACGCTTTTTCTTTTGCTTGCTTTTTCTACCGATTCCCATTATTAAATTTAATCTGATTTTTTTTTCTTTTTTCCCTTGCCATCTCCAATTACAACTCCGATTATTTCAGCTTCCTCTAATTGTGATACCAGTGAAGTTTCAAAACCACTCCGATTATTCTCAACCATCCTTGATCCCAGGTAATTGCTCAACGTTGTATTTACTATTCGAACACGAATCAACACAATCAATCGTTCATAGATCTGCGCACTTACTCCATTCTTATTGATATGGAAAGCAAATTCCTAAATTTTTTGGGTTCATGTGGAATCCACTTTCCTGGGTCATGGAGATGGATGCCATCATGTCCATTGCTTCGGCCAATGGTAGTAGGAAGCCTCCTTATTTGCAAGATTTCGTTGGAACAGTTGTGCATCTTCTGATTAACTCCTACTTCAATTTCATCGAAGAAAACAATGCTCCTTTGATGGCTGGACTTTCTCCCAAAGGTATAATTTATAATAAAGCTTCATATACTTAATATAGCATGTATTTGGTACCAGCAACAGAATTAGTGAACGCTAACGTAACTTTCTCCTCTTTCACAACAACTTTTTCTAGTTGATTGTATTATCTTTTAAGTAATTGTAAAATTTGATTTAATGTTCTAAAATGGTATAATATACACTGTAACGACCCGCATTCTACGCATCGGGGGATCGTAGGATATTTATTTCTTTCCCGTATGAAGTCGTATGGTCATGTAACTTTGGGAAACATCTATTAGAGTCATTTCCCATGCTTATGATTTTTGTCAATTTTTAAATGACCATTTTGCCCCTAGTTGATCTTGTTTTGGCCATAACTTTTGATTGGAAAGGAACTTTGACCTGAAACCACTTCCATTAGATTCCTTTGATGGTTTACCTTTCCGTAGAGTGGTCATAATAGCCAAACGGACTTACCGTTTGGGAGATATGGCTGAAATAAGGTTTGGAGGGTGAAAAACTGCTTAACCGGGCCAAATCGGGTGATTAGTGAGTAGGCCCATAACCCATTTCGGGATTGGGGTTATGGGAAGGCTGAAATGAGATGGAGAATCATTCCATTTCAGTTTTCTAGCCTCCATTTATCACCAAGGAACCCTAAAAATGGCCTACAACCTCTAAATCACCTCCAAATCATCTTTTGGTCAAGGATTTGGCTTAGCAACCTCTAATCAAGGGAGATCTACACCAAATCAACATTGGAGCTGCTGTTTAGCATTGGGATTCACATCAAATCAGAGATTTATTTCAAATCTTAGTTTATTTGTGGCTAAGGTGAGTGATTTGCATAGTTTTACACTAATTATGGTTAATTAAGGGTAATTAGTATTAATTAGCGAATTTAAGCATGATAAAATTCTGGAAAAATGTTCATAAATTCCTAAATGATGTTTTAGACCTCTGATATGAATTTGGGTTAATTTGGTTAAGTTTTGCTAATCCTATCATTAGTTTCACCTAAACATGCTTAAGGGGAAATATGGGATTTTGGGTATGTTTGATCCATTTTAACCTATCATATTGATGTTTTGATGTTTGTGGTTGATTATGCATGTTGCTATGACTGTATGATATGCTTTGTGATTGATTTCAATAGTTAGAATGGTCGAAAACGTCGTCGAATGGCGTAAACACTTGCTGGAAAAGTTTCAGAAAACAGTGCAGGTTTCGGATCGGATATGAGGGCTCGGATCGGATATGTTGAACTGGGCAAGGGATTCGATCGGATTGGAACCTGACACTTGAGAAAATTGGAAAAAAGGAAGGCCACGCTAACTGAACTGGGATCGGATCGGATAAAGGAGAAGGGATCGGATCGGATAAAGAAGGAGGGATCGGATCGGAGCACGTGAAGAATGAGGGAGCGGATCGGAGCGGAAGCACGAATTGGATAGGAGATGGCACCCGACCCGAACCAAAGTGGGACACCCGACCCGAACCGACACGATGGAGTGGACTCGACCCGAACCGTACCAGAAGAAGACCCGACCCGACCCGATGGAGGACACCCGACCCGAACCGACGGCTTGAGGAGGAACCCGACCCGACCCAGTATTGACCAATAACCCGAGATGCAAAGGTAGTCCAATATGGGAAGTTAGAGCTCAGGATCCAGTTGGGAACCGATGAGTTCACTTCATGGTTGGACTTTGTTGCGGAACGTGTGCTAAGGAGTTGTCGACGTTCATAACTTCGATTCACCACTAAAAATGGATGATGGGCTACTTATCAGTGCAGTAGAGTCATTGCGACTCGAGGGGCAAGGTGATGGTAGCAAGACTACGTTATCAGTGCAGTAGAGTCATTACGACTCGAGGGGCAAGGTGATGCGTAGTAAGACTATGAGCCAGCGCAGATGGGGTGAATAACTCCATGAGGCAAGTGGACATAGTAAAGGATTGGTAAGACTATGAGCCAGCGCAGATGGGGTGAATAACTCCATGGGGCAAGTGGACATAGTAAGGATTAGTAAGGCTATGAGCCAGCGCAGATGGGGTGAATAACTCCATGGGGCAAGTGGACATAGCAAAGGATTAGTGGCTACGTTATTAGTGCAGTGAAGCCATTTATGACTTCATGGGGCAAAGTGATCGTGGCAAGGATGGGTGATCGAAGTGGTGAATATCGTATGCTTTACGCACTGAGTGAGAGATGTGAGGATGGATGCTATGTTTGATTGTTTGCCATCACTATGACATGCACACCTCCCCCACCTCCGTATCTTTACACTGTTTGATATGGCACCTTAGAGTGTTGTACAGTATGTAGTGCTAACTCTTTGGTTGCAGGTCTAGGTTCAGGTATGTTTTAGTCTACCTGTTATTGTTCACTTTAGATGCTTATCGCTCATACCAGGCTTTATGTCTGACCCAGAGTTTTATGTCTCCTCTTATTACTCTGGGTGCTCACACGAGCAGACTAGAGACAGGTTAGCTGGTGGTGCGCGAGTAGCTGATCCGGAGGCGGGCAGGAGGTTTCCACGTATGATATATATATACACACATTCTCCCTGTGTCGTTGGTGGTCGCTACTTGGGCATTAGTAGTGTACCTCCTTTATCTTGCTTTTGCTTTGAGACAGTTTGAAAGTTGTAATAAGCTGTATTTTGGATTTCCGCTGCTATGATGTTTAGTTTTGGTTTTCAGCTTATGCACTGTCTCTCCTGTTTTATGTCAAGTATGTTATTATTATATTTTGTTCTATGCGCTGTGAGACATTCTACAGGTTCCTTGTTAGTTCATTTTCTTCCTCCCTTTCCTTCTGACGACCCGTTCCGTGCTAACTGGACATGTGTACAGCGCACCTTTGGAGTAAATGTCGGTTGGTGCGGGGCGGGCCGTCACATACACAGAAAAAGAAGTCAGTGATGATTAACAATCGTCATAGACTCATAGTGGATGATAACTCTATCAGAAAACACTGCTATAGACATAACATTAGGCAATTCCAATATTCTTGCCAAGTAAACCGTAAAAATATAAAATATAATTATTTCATATAGACTAAAATATAATATATAAGAACTTTGAGTAAACTTTTGTGTTTTTGCCCATTGTTCTGGTTAGCGTTATTGTTCCATTATGTTGTGCATGCCCGAATCTAAAAACGATGATTTTACTTGGGTTCAGTTTAGTGTTTGAGCTGGTAACTAGAAAATTTGGACTGATTTTGTTGTTTGTACAAGTTTTCTGGAGACATTATGAGTTTTTTTCCTGTATCTCATTTTTTGCTACATATAGTCAAGGACAACATTTTATTTATAGCTAAAGAATTCTATATTAGTTAAAAAATAATTTGTATAAGTTTTATCTCTTTGCAATTTTATGTTTGCTAAAGAAGATTCACGCAGAAAATGCTTGAATTTTTTATTTATTTTTTGTATATGTTATATGTTTTATAAGAGGTTAATGTGGTTTAAGTGGACTGATATGTTAATTTGTTGACATGCGAAGAATTGTTATTTAAATTGGTCGTTGTGTATATTTTTTTCAATGTGTCCCATTTTGTTCTTACCCTACATACATAACATGTTTTGGTTTACCCAATATTCGTTTTACCTTATTGCCTTCATGTTTTCATGGTTCCAATTGTTGGCATGTACTGTTATTCTTTTATTTTTTTCACTTTGATTTTTTTTTTAAAAAAAACTTCAAACCGCACAAGACCGAACCGTGCTCACCTTTTTATGATTTATCCCTACTTTTGATACCAATTCCTCCACCTTTCTTGAATAAACTGAACTTATTCATGTAATTTGGAAAGTGACTGCCTTGAATTGCGTTGTGCGTATTTGCTGCTGCGTGCATAGGTATGACGGATGTATGTGCTAGTCCATGCATGCTTGTATAGGGATGTGCTGCTGTAAGTTCAGAAAAGAAGAAAAGAAACAAAGAAAAAGAAGAATATATTTAGTGTTGCTAGTAGAAAAAACAAAATACTTTATAAGAAAGAAAATTTTAAAGTGATTTTAGTGCCTTTGATAACTAATTTTTCCTCTGATCTTTCCTTTTCTTCTCCTGATATGGTTAAACCTTGTTGTGATTCACTATACATATATTCATGCATTCGGTTTTCCCAGAACGTGGTTTAAAAAATTCTTAACCATTTTGCAAATGCAACATCTTTAACATATAGTTCTATTTGTACTTGGAAACATATAGCTCTATACCTTAAAAAAAGGCTGAGCAGATTTTGTTGTGATATTGCAATGTATTAGGCTTTAGGGCCTTGAAACATATTTGTACTTAATAGGCTAGTAAGAATGATAAAGTACTAAAGTAATGTGTTCATAGCAAGTTATTGATATAAATTATTGCAGGTAAGCTTTCATTACTAGCCAAAAAGAGTTCTGTGCAATACTTGATAGTTGGGTTTGGGCTGAAGTGGAAGCAAATTGAGATACAAATCTGCGTAATATAAGCCATATAAGACAAGGGAAACAACTTTGTACTTGATTGTTGAAATTTATCAATTTTCTCTTGCTTTATTGACTGACTGAACAAGGTCGTTTTAGTTGGACAAACTTGAACTGCTTTAACCCAAAATTTTGAAGTCATAAAGCTTAGGAACAGAAGGTGAAGAGCTTCAAGAGTGCATGAACAATCTCAAAGACCGACTAAAGTTAATATGCTAAACTTCATGTTATGCTCATGTATGTCAGAATTTATTTATTTGTTTAACCGTCAATTGGAAACGTATCGTGAATTTATCCAAAAATACTAAAATTGTTATGTATAAATTTCTAATTTCATTGCTTTTATTCAGGATTTTTTCTAACATTCATTATGTCTGTCTTTAACATGAATATAATATTTAAAACTAATCTTGAATTAAATTAGAAATAAAAATAATCTTACACGTCTTTTATACTCATTTTACAGTCGAAAGTTGCATATACCACGTGTGAAGCATGACCTTCGTACTAATAAACGGTTAAATTTGATATGCATCGAATTTGCAAGAGTTGCAATAAAAAGGTAATTTTAGCTTTAAGACCCAACTATTGGTGTTAAGCATGTCAATATAACTAAGATACACGTATTTTGAGGTTAAAAAAAATAGCTACGCATTTTTAGTAAATATTATTGTATGTAATTATATTCTTTAATGCATATATTTTAATCTTTAGTATGGTTATTTTAGCAGTTTCAGTTTTTCAAATAACTGTGATATTTTTATATAATTCATTTCTTTTATTTTGAACCTATTAATGGTATAGAACTACAAAATAGCAAAACATCAGGAGTACATTGATTCTACTTGGTATATAATAAAAATGTATGCATGTTTTTATAACAGATTCAAATAAACACATTTACATATACAATTCAGTTTAATTGGATTTACACTTTTTCAATTATTTCAATTTTCTCTTAAAATACACTATAATTTTTCACTAAAATCTGACTTAAAATAAGTTTTAACAAATAAATTTATATTTTATATTAAACACCTAACGGTCGGTTTTCCCACCGTTATGCGGTAATACTAGTTAGCCATATTGCTAACAAATCTTCACTCCGAACCTTAACCATTCCTCCGTAAATCATGAAGTCAATCAAGTTGGGGTATAATTACCTCTCAGATCTTAATTGAACAACATTCTCAACTTTGAAATAGTCAAATCTCACAACTTCAAACAAAACATCGCTTACGCGACTCTCAGATTCAATCTAAGTATCCACTTCTTTTACAAAAATTTCGATTATAACGGTAGTGTTATAATCGATATTTCCATTTGATTAATAAAAATATTAAGTACAATGGCAGCGTTAAAATCGCTGTCTAGATTTACAAAATATTTATTATAACTATAGCGTTATAATCGCTGTTTAGATTTATAAAAACATTTGTTATAATGACAGTGTTATAATCGTAGTTACCAAATATTTGGTTTATAAAAATATAACTTGCACTTATTAATTTCAATAAATAAATTTATAAGCAAATAAATAAATAAATTTGATTGAAAACGGGAAGTAAAAATAACTACTCCCCTAAATTAGATACAATCGAATTCCAATAAATAACTCTCTCTTAAATAATCTATATTCGATTATATTCAGAACTACGGGATTTACCTACCATTTCAGGTTAATTCAAATTCCAAATTCACTTTTAAATTTATCCTTTCCAAATCTTCAGCAAATTCCTTTATAACCATTTCCATTCGTAAACATTTGCTTTCAAACTTGTTATTCAATTTCAAATGTGAATTTCATTCCTTAATAGGAATCTAAACTCGTTTATTCAAATCAACTTGATTTTTATTTATAAGTATCATTACTGCTCTACTTCTAGTTATCGAGTATCTTTTTAAAACCACATCATATTTTGTCTCATTTATAAACTCTGTTTATAGCACTGTTACTCAATTAACACTTTCCATTTATTTTAAACAATTCAAGTTTTCTTTTGAATGTATTTATAAGCTATACATTCTGTAACTTCTGAAATTAACTTAATTTGATTTATATTGATCCCTTTTTATGTATTATTGCAAAACATAGAATTTACCGAAAAATTTATCTCTTAACGTATCTAAATTAAATTATAGTTCATGTTAAATCAAATTTAATACCCTTTCAGGAAATAAATCATTTGTATAAAATTCGACATAACCGAATTCCTATTTATAAATCCATTGGATTTATCTCAATTTATTTTATATTCCAAATTTGGAATTAAACCAATGTTTCCCTTTGAAACCGATTTATTATTTCTCTTCTTATTCAAATTTCCATTGAATTCTCTTTTTCTCAACTCAAATCTCTTTTATAACTACTGTGTTTAAATCCCACTTCAAATATCGGTGTCAACATCGATTTTCACTTTGCTTATATAAATTCAACTTGAATTTATATTTTTACATTATCCAACGATGGGTATTTCACTTTATTTATAAACATCTTTCATAAATCTAACTATTTTATATATTTATTAAATAAGTTTCTATTTTAAATCCATTTGAAATCTAATTTCTGTTTTAGAAATAATTTCCTTTTTAAAATCTCAAATTCCTTTTCTACATTCTAAAATATTTTACGGTATTTAAAAACCAAAATTTTGGGGCCAGTGTAACCCAAACACAACATAATCAATCATCGATCATATATCACATCATATATCACAATATATTAAAAACAGTAAATAAAACGTTGAGGAATCCTGTTGGATTCCTCCAACCTGTTTCCCTGCATCCACAGATGTTAATGAACATCAATAACATATATTCCACATCAATATGAAATATCATGGTGAATTTAATAATCGATTAATGATATAACTATATCAACCAATTTTATCAACCATGCAACCAAACAACCATCACACAGTATAAAATTACTATAAATAAATTTAAAACTTGTTTATATAAAAATATAAACGAGTCAGAGTTTAGTGAGGTTACTCACCTTGTTTCGCAGTTGATGATTCTGCTTTTATTTTGTTTATAATCAAACAAGCATTTGATTTTTTCATGAAATTCCAGTAGCTCAGTTCCCAGCCACATTAGTTCCTTACTGCAGATATCCTCATTATGGTCCCAACGGATTTAGTCGCGTTCGATTTTGTTCACATATGACCCAGTTACGGCTAATACAATTTTTAATATAATTAATCAAATCATTAGCAAACTTAAATAAATTACTTTAATTCCTTAAACAATACTTAAGCTTTTTAATTACTTGCCCATTATCCAAATTTCCATCCACGTTTTCTAAGTCCTCTTTGGCGATCCTATAAAAATTCTTTTTAGTACACCATGGTACCAGAACCCTTAGAATCCTTTAACGTGTGTATATATATCGATGAAGCTTAAATTCTAAATATAGGATGAGTTGTATTGGAACTGGAATGAAGTTTTTAATTCCATAACTCAAACCGTACTTCCCATCATTAAAATCCCTTAAGCACAGTTTCTTCCCATGCTAAACCAAACAGGACCCTTGGACCAAGTTTCAAACCACCCTTGCCGCTTACATAGGTTGTCAGATCCATCCTTCTGCCACCGCTACCGTCGTCTACTCTCAACGCTTCACATCTAAACTGATAACCTCCAACGTGCCCCTCTCTGTATATCACCATCAGCATACCTTCCATCCCACTCTTGACACAGGTCAAAACTCTCCTCTTTAAGAATTACTTAACCATGTATTAAAACTTTAACCCAAAATTAAATCGCATTTCCTACTTCTTGTTTTTTCTTCACCTACATCGCGCATGACTCCTTCCAACTTCGATAATCACCCACCTATGGTCGCTCTTCACCGCTAGACCACCCCAAACTTGCACCAAAATCCTCTTCTTCGTGAGCTCAACACCTCTACGTCACCAACGTCGAACTCGACGACGGCCATCAACTTCCAACTCGCGGATAACACAACGCCTGTAGGTGAAACCGCGACATTTTTTTATATGAAAATACACCAACTTTCATCAAAGCGTGCGCCTTCACCCCCCTGAACACCTAGCCACCACCTGTTCCTTCCCTCATCACCAATATCACCAAAGAGAATCAACCCTAGGTCAATGAGTTAAAAACCGATTACCCATGAATTGAATCGCACCCTATAACAACTACATAGGATTTGAGCTCTCAGGAAAACCAAACAAATGGATCAGTTATTGTGAATTTTTTTATCACAGATTCGATTTTTTTGGTGCTTTGTTTTTGGATCTGAGAAAAACGAGAATTGAGGAGAGGAACAGTATTTAAAAAGGAGGAATGGCTTGCAGAACACACTTTACAACAGCTTGGGTACCACGGTTCTCAACAGCTTGGGTAACACGGCTTACAGTTACGTTGGCACCCACGGCATGTAATAATCGTAGCTTTAGGGGTAGGTAGGTCTGTAAATACATAGTACTTTCTTTTTTTTGAATTACTTATTAGTCTGCAAATACCAGAAGTTATTTTATCAGAGCAAATCTATTTCTTCCTATTGGCTTCAAATGACATAACGAAGCGAGCTATGCAAGACAACGTGGCACCTAGCAGGATATTTTCTTTTATTTATTGCATACAATATATGGTGAGTAGCCCAAATGTTTGACTAATCGTACATAAAGTAACATGGCAAGGACTATCCCTTCAGACTTACACAGACCGAATAGGAGAAATTGTCTCCTTTTTACTATGTTCGAAAGAGATGTGGGCCACTTCTTTCTATTCAAATATTTTGTATCATATATAAATATAATTAATGTAATAGACTATATATCCAAAACCCATCTCCAGATAGATTACACATGTATTTAAACTACAAGGCAGTTGCATTTCATATATATGTAGTCGTACGAATGAAAGGGAATGGATATGTTTTGTCACCATCAGCCGAATTCTTTGACCATGATTGGATAAGGATCTGAAAAAGAATTGCTTTACATTTCCTTGTTTGGGTTATGTCAAAGGCAGCTTTAAGTCAAAAATTTCTGCTACTGATGTTGCGAGGCACACAGTCATATAACGAAAAGCTATATTATTATTTGTTTATTATAATCTATTATATTATTCCATTTCAACGTTTAATACAATTTAAATATTCTAAATTTAATGTCCAAAAATCTGGGTAGTTACACGAATTATGGTCAGTGGGGAGGAGCTAAGTGCTGGAAGGAAAGAATGTTTCACCAAGAATACAACATCATGTAGTCTGACAAACTTGATGAAAAACAATATACCAGCACACCAGCACTTAAATCATGACATTGACGAGGGCAACAACTAAAAGGAATAAATAACTTCTTAAAACGACTTATGAAAACCAAACCTTGCCTGCACTACTAGAAAGGCCTCAAATTGCGACGGCTAAAAAAGAGCCGTAGCTAGCCGTCGCTCGACCTGAAGCTTTTTTTCCACCGTGGCCTTTCTTTCCCGATTCAGTTAAACAAAACAAAAAAAAAACAAAAACCCTACCCGTCGCCCCAATTTCCAGCAGTCGATTTCTTCTTCCAAAACTCGATTTTATCTTCTCGAATTGCTCCGGTATGACTTCTAATCCCTATTATATGTTTAATTAGGGTTATTTAGGCTTATTTAGGGTTGTTTTGTATATTTATGTGGGGTTTGAAATTGGTTGTTTATGGGTATGAAATTTGTTGTGTTGTGAGATGCATATGATATCGATAATGTTATACATTGATTTGGGAATAAGTGGAGTTGATTAGGTGGTTGAAATCGTTGATTAATCACATATGTGCTTGATTTAGGAGCATGACAACGATGATTATCATGTATATAATTGGATTTTCGTTGATTGTGTGTTTAGGTTGATTGTGTTGTAGTATCATTTGAGGGAAAAAAATTATAACTTTATAATTTATAATTTTAAACTAAAATTAGCCAAAAGTAACGCAAACTAATTTATACTTCACAATTTTCATTGTCATGTTATTTTATAAATTGAAAGTACAAATTGAAAGTAAATCAAAATGAAAGTACATGTAGACGGAAAAAGGCGCAAAGCGCAACTAAGGAGTTTTTTTGAAGTTTAAGACGCACCTATTAGTGAAGCGCAAAAAACGCACTGTTTACATTTGTGTTGTTTTTTGGTTTAAACTTAGATTGAATGTTTTTTGACTACTTATGTGAACCCTTAGAAAAATTTGGCCCCGTCCGACAAGTGTTGTATATGATCGTTATATGGGTATTCGTTTTTACACAAAACGGAAATTTATATTCATCTGATACAATATTCGTTGGATTTGTCCTAGTATATTGGACAAGTTACAAATATAATAACGTAAGCATATTTTATAAATCATTTCAGTTTAAACGGTTAACAAAGTTTCGATGGCACTTCCCATTTGTTCCCTGTGTACACGCATCTGTGTACGATACAGGGACCAAAGGGAAGTGCTGCCGAAATTTTGTTGAACCGTTTAAACTGAAATGATTTATAAAATATGCTTACGTTATTATATTTGTAATGGGAAGTAGGTAGACCGGCCGTCAAAGTAAAAAAGAAATAAACAAAATATTCGAAAACATGCAATAGTTATAGATGAAATTTTACAAGATTTAAAATAGTATAAAGTGTTACGTTCGATCGAACTTTCTAACATATTTGTTGCAAATCAGGAAAATGTTCGATTATTTTCGTGATCGCAGTTGGATGTATCAACCCCGAACCGGTAAGAAAGGGTCAATAAAGGAACATTTTTGTAATGGAGTCCAAGAATTTATTAGATTCGCTAAATCTAACAATCGGAGTAACGTAGACATTCGTTGTCCGTGTAGTAAGTGCAAACATCTGAAGCATTGGAAGCCAGATGTAGTAGAAGTGCATCTATATAAATTTGGTTTTGTGTCAAATTATCACTTATGGGATCGTCATGGAGAACTTGTTCAACCTACGTCTAACCCTGTAGCGGTAGAGGACGATAGTGCAATGATGAACGATAATACAGTGACGAATCCGATAGAAAATATGGTGCAAGATGCTGCACGATCAATGTTTCCTAACATTGAGCAAAGCGACGATGAGACTGGAAATGTTGAAGAGCCAACGGCGGAAGCAAAACAATTTTTATGAGTTATTGAATTCTGCTAAGAGGACGTTGTGGGAAGGGTGTACAAGCGGAACCGAGTTGTCTGTAACCGCCGAATTTATCACTTTGAAATCAAAATTCAATCTTACAGAAGCTACATTTACAGCAGTTGTACAAACTGCAAAACGACATATGTCGCCCAATAATTTGATGTGCGATAGTCATTATAAAGTGAAAAAACTTATGTCCTCCTTTGGATTACCATATCATAAGATAGATACATGTGTTAAAGGTTGCATGTTGTATTGAAAAGAAGACGCTCACCGTAGAAAATGCAAATTTTGCAACGAAGATAGATACAAACCAAGGAAAAAGAAAGGAAAAGAAGTTCCATATAAAAGAATGCATTATCTACCCATAACCCCCAGACTTCAACGGCTATATGCATCTTCCGCTACAGCGTGTCATATGCGATGGCATAGCGTGAGAACATCAGAAGAAGGAACTATGATACATCCGTCTGATGGTGAAGCATGGAAACACTTTGATAGGACTTATCCTGAATTTGCTGCCGAGAGCCGTAATGTTAGACTCGGTTTATGCACGGATGGATTTTCGCCATTTTCTCAATTTGGTAGTAAATATTGATCATGGCTTATCATTGTTACTCCTTATAACTTACCCCCATGGATGTGTATGAAAAATCCGTATATGTTTTTAACGGTTGTCATCCCCTGTCCCGATGATCCGACATAAGGAATTGATGTTTATCTACAACCGTTGATTGAAGAGTTGAAAACACTGTGGCATGAAGGAGTCGAAACATACGACATTTCGAGAAAAAGAAATTTTCGTATGTTTGCTTCTGTATTATGGACTATTAGTGATTTTCCCGCGTATGGCATGCTTTCAGGTTGGTGCACTGCTGGACGTCTAGCTTGTCCTCATTGTATGGAGGAGACACGAGCATTTTCATTAAAGTATGGAAAAAAAATTCTTGGTTTGACTGTCATCGTTGTTTTCTCCATATTAATCATAAATTTAGAACGGATAAAAAGAACTTTAAAGCCAACAGAGTAGAGGCTATGCTACCGCCTAAAGTTTGGACAAGCCATGATTGCCATATCATGATGGAATACTTTTTACCTGTGGTTTTCAAGGAGTTGTTGCCTACAAAAATCTGGAGTGTTATAACAGAACTAAGTTTGTTTTATAAACAATTTTGTTCAACGACGTTAAAGGTAGACCGTCTACGTAAGCTTGAACTAGAAATCCCTATACTGATCTGCAAACTCGAGAAAATATTTCCAACTGGTTTTTTTAACGTAATGGAGCATTTACCTATCCATCTTCCATCCGAAGCACTTCTTCGAGGTCCAGTCCAGTATGGATGGATGTATCCGTTTGAGAGGTAATTTTGTATATAATTTAAATAATCGTGATATATTATAACCCAGATAGTTTATTGTACCAACATATAAATTAAATTAATCTTATTATAGGTACTTAAATCATTTGAAGAAAAAAATTAGGCAAAAAGCTCGAGTAGAAGGTTCGATTTGAAAATCGTATCCGGAAGAAGAAGCCTCATTTATTCTCTCATTACTTTAGTGAAGATGTGAACTTGTCTTTTGTAACTGTTCCCCGTAATGAACAAGTTGTTGAGCAGGAGTCTTCTCAAACAATGTTATCTATTTTTAGACAACACGGAAGACCTGCAGGAAAATGTGTGGAAATATGGTTAAGCGGTAATGACTACAATGTGGCACACACATATGTTCTGTTAAATTGCGCGGAAGTTGCACCATTTGTCAGGTAATACTAAATTCATGTACAATTCAATTACATGTACATATACATTTATTTATTTCTATTAATAAAAAATGAACATAACACATACATGCAGTATCTACGAATCACAACATCCATCTGGTGATCTCAGTACAAAATTCACTCGATGGTTTTCAGACTATGTTCACGATCCAAAAAACTGTGTTGTTAACGAAGGATTACGACATCGTGTATGATGTTTGGGCAGACTTTCAAGCTTACTGGGAGACGGAAGATGCTAAAGTAAGCTTTAATGATAATATTCACATTTATAATATTGATTGCATTATTTTACATCATCATGTATCAAATTTAATAGAAAGTAGCAGCTAGAAACAAAGCTAATAGAGAAAAGAATCCTGCTCTACACCGAGGCGGCTCAAAATCATTTCAACAGCACAGAAGGGATTTGGTATAAATTTTAAATATTTGCAGTATATGTTCAGATAAAAATTTAGCATCTATAATCATGTCTTATCTTTAATGATTTCAGTTTAAAAAGCACGGACAAGAGCCTTCGTTGGCAGACGTATTTAGACACGCACATGCGGTGGAGCACACCGATGAAGAAGGATATGTGACGTATAAGTGGTCGGACCCGAAGAGTGCACGTATAATGGTAAATTTGTTTATCCGTATAAATTAACATGTTACATACTCGTTCATATCACAGTACATAAGTAAAATTTATAACACTTTTCTTAAAATTATATTGCTATTGCAGGGGGAGTACGAGGAAGAGGCTGCCAAAGCGATGGAGGTTAGTGGAAAGGAGCTTACAGTTGCAGATTCTGATGCCATATGGCAGTCTATCACTGATCCGCCTACTCGAGGAAGGCGATACGGTTTTGGCAATCAGGAGGTAAGACTTTTTTTAGATGTAAATTACTACAATCACGATGCTTTATAAATATGTAAACCAAGAATACGAGTTAATGGAAAAACCTCATGTTTAACACTAGGTAGTAAAAATTTGTTTATAAAACTTTAATGTGAAATTATTTATTTTACAGGCCGTTCAGCGTGCTTATAAGCGGTCGATGGAGGAGGCGACTATAGCGCGGATGCAAGAGCAGGTGAACGAGTTGATGGACTGGCGAAAAGACCAGATGCAACAGGAAATCGACGAGCGCATCGCGATTTACGTTCAGGAGCATGGCTTTATGCCTAGAGAGGGAGTAGAGGGAGATGATTCCGCTGTTTATCGAGAGGAGGACGTGAACGAGGAATCAGAAGAAGACGAGAACGAGGATCAGGGAGGCGAGAATTAGTTCGTAGTGTAGGTTCTTATGTTTACTTGACTCTGGTATGTTCATATACTCGGTTTTTTTATGTTAAATGCACATACGATGTTAGATGATGTGTTTGGACATGTGTATGACGGTTTGTGGACGGTTTTATGTAGTGTTTGGACATGTGCATGACTTATATGATGTGTTTGAACGGTTTTATGTTATGATGGGTTTTTTTTTGTTTTTTTATGTATTTGATGATTGTATGGTTATGATGGTTTGGTTGTTGATGAGTATCGATGAAATAGTGAGATAATAGTGGTGTGGTATTGGTTTTTGGATTGAATGGTTGTGGATTGGATTGTAGAAAAGGAAATGCTGTGCACTGCAGTTTTCTGGTTTCAGATTTAGCGACGGCTAGCGACGACAATTTGGTAATTATATAGCGACGACTAGCGACGGCTAGAGATGGCTTCCCGGTCAAACAAACTAACTGACACATCAGATGACACGTGTCACTGGCCGTCGCTAGCCGTCGCTAATTTAGCTACGAAGCCGTCGCTCTCGCCGTTGCTATTACTGTTGGCGACGAGAGTTTTAGCGACGGCATATAGCGACGGCCAGCGTCGGCTAGCAACAACTAAATGTCGTCGCTAATTACTGTGGGTCTTGTAGTGCTGATAATCTTAGATTTGCATACGAAATGGCCATGAATTGAAGCATAACCTAGGGAGAATATCCTGATGCTCGTTTACCGTCCTACAAAACATCAAAAGAGTAATACTAATTGTTGCGAGCCATAGCTTCACCTGGCGCCAGTACATGCAAGAAGAACAGAGCCGAGCACAGTAAACAAGCATCATAACTGAGACCAATTCTTCTGTATCCATTTCCCCTATCCCCTCATGTCCCTCCAATCAAATCTCCCCATTTCCGCTTTTTTGCATTTAAATACAAAAACAATTTGGAGGTTTAAATGCAAAATGTGGAAATCAGGGGGCTCTGATTGGTTGGGACACGGGGGCACACTGAATTTGGGACATAAGAATTGGTGCGATCATAACCACCTTGCACCAAAGAAACTGACTGTGTAAACACCCATATGAAGCAGAAAACCTCCCAAAACCAATTGAAAACCATCTAAATCAATCAAACAGGCAAGTTGAAACAATCGACATGTAGCCAAGCATACAGACTACAATCACGACTAGCTAACAACAGACACCACAAACGACCGAAATACTCAAACTACATGGTCACTGAACACCAAACAATGTGTATAACAGACTCGCGAGGTACAGAGGTAGCACACTATAGTACCATTCGTTGTGTTGCATGTAATCAACAAGAAATGAATGAAGTAAGTACACCCAGACTCCAGACTATGCCACCAAACACTGTTGAACATCATTAGATAGTAGAAACCTTAAAATTCAGGCAAGTCGAAACTACAGACACTACAACTCAATAAACCAACTACAAACTAAACTGACATCCAACTCTAACCACTAATGACCCCAAGGCACAAACTACATGTTTGTTTAAACGCCAATCAACATAAAAGCACTTACTCGCTAGGATTACTGATGTAGCACACTACTGCTAATCGTTCGCAGTGGGAATCATCGTCAACCAGATCTAATTTGCAGTTGATGCCAAGAAGTAGCAGATTGATCCAACGCATACTGATTGAGGCTGACTTCAAGTGGATTGGCAGATTTCTGGGAAAAAGATAAGGTAGAAGAAAATAAGTGACGCTCGGGCAGTAAGGGTTCATTTTAGGAAGATGAAGAAGAGCGGCTTCACTTTTACCATGCACACGCAGGCATACTTGGGGATTGGTTGTAGCGAGAAGATAGGAAGGAAGGAGGGGGTAGAAGGTTATTCGTTGGTAGATGGAAAAGCGTGAGAAAATGGAGGTAAGTATGATGCCATTTACAGTAAAAAGTGAAGCTCTCGAACCCCTGTGATTTCACTTTAATTTACGGGTTGTCACTTTTGTTCCTATTACCTATTGGGTTGGGAATAAATGTACAGTTTAGATGTTTGGCTTGGTCATGTTGGTTTCAGATTTGATTGTGGTTATACTTGGGGATGGAAATTTTGGCTCCATGCTAATTTCGAGTCTATTCCGTTTGTTGTGATCACTTTCTTATATGGTTGTTGAGAGCAACAAAGGACGATTTGTTATGTCATTGCTTACTCGAGGGTGTTGAGTTATGCTGCTTAGTTCTTGAGAATTTTAGAGACAAAATCCTTTTAAGGGAGGAGAATGTAATGAACTGTTTTTCATGACTGGATATGTAATGATTTTATTTAAATATTGAACATTAATTGATCGAGTGACAATTCCAAAGGTGTTTTTTCACAAACGATCGAACAGGACTCGAGACTAGTTCCATCGAGTCCGGATTGTTCGTTGTGCGAAGAAAAAGTATATGGATCGCTAAATTTGAGATCGGGTGATTTGATGGTCAAAATTGTCTCAAAATGCGCATAAAATTGTCATTTTGGAGAGCACAGTTTCGAATTACAATGAAACTTGTACTATTAAAACTGTATTGTTGATGTGATATACACCGTCATGTTTCCTCATGATCGAATACGTCGTTTAATCGTATAAAGCAAAAACGTGCATCAATTTTGTTTGAAATTGAATGAAATTAAAAGAATAAATTAATAAAATATTAAACATATGCTATAGTAAAAATAGATCCAACCTAAATCCTTTCTTCCCTCTTCACGCAAGCTACTGTTTCATTAATAGTAATGATTGCTTATCTCTACCTCTTTAAAATATTTGAACATATGATTTTTTTTCCATCTATAATCGCAATTCTTCTCTGTTGAGTTCTTGGAAAAGGAAGTTATCTCTGTAGTTTTTTAGGCAAATTCGATGATCGACAAATTAGACATTTCAAACCTAAGGTTGGGTATATCTTCACCCGTGATCTGATCTGAGGCATTTCCAAGCTACGATGGGGTTGAGCGTCGCGAGGTTCTTCCCCGATGGAAGTAGTAGATGATCCGATCACCTCTGGTGATTCACGTGCGTCACTATGTCGCACGTTCCTGTAGATAAAGGGCAATGCACATTTTGTTACAGGGGATTGAGTTTGAGCATATGGGCATGGGCGAGTCAAGTTTTGGATGAGCAACGTGAGATTGGTCACAATTTTCGCTGAGCCAATCTTTGTATCACTACGAGTTATGCATTGGATGTTTGGTTATTGTTTCTCTATGTATGCAGTCTGGAAATTAAGCATTTTGAGATGATGAATTTGAGGGCAAAGTGGTGATTCTAGTTGATTAGTTAATTTAATTTTGTTGATTTAAGTCGTTAAACTTGTATCATTCATATTTTTTAATACGACGTCAATTTAGACGTTGTTTCTTCCATTAGATTCATATTGGTAGGCTCTACGCTATAGAGGATGTTAGGATTGTTTTGGTTGAGGTGAGTGATGTTGTCTCTCACTTTACTATAGTTGTTTATATAGCATAAAAATTGTGTTTTTTGAACATAAATGAATTTTAAGTGGGATTTCTAACATAATAAAATCTAGATAATTATTTTATACACGGATTAAATAATGTATAAAATCATTTTAAGATGAAATACCACATTTTCTTCCATTTGTGCACTATTTTTCGATATTGCTAAATTTAGGACATTTTGACACATATCACACTTTGATTGTTTTTCTGTAGGTTTGTTTTATACCATTGATGATATTATGGATATGTTGTTTTAGACATTAATAGGACTATTGGTTGCATAGTTGCTCGTTTGTGTAGTTACGATGTTCATAGGCGACCTATAACCAGGATAAATTCGCGAAAAAGTTCTGATGCATACATATTGATTGGAAGGAGTGGACAGACTCGATGTCGAGCAAAATTTTGAGATGAAGGAAATTGATGGACTTGACGATGAGTAGGATTTCTAAACGAATACCGGATGTTTTCACTAGACGAGTATTTAACCTATTTTGGTTAAATACATGGTCAAAATGGTCTTTAGCGATTATTATGGAGTGATCAATATTGATTAATGTTGGTGTTGGAAGTTTTGACCAATTTTGACATGGACGACAATGAGATTCTAATAAGCTGGATAGAATGGCCCGTCCCATGGTGGATTCGACGTGGTGGCTCTTCAATTAATTATATTGGTATGAGGAAGGGTGGATGCTTCGCTAGGGAATATAGATGGATAACGTACTCCATGGATTGAGGTGGTGAGATCTTTAGGGTATGCTACGGGATCACAAATCGTTGATTTCAAGGCTGTAGGATAGATCGATAAGACAGATCGAAGTGATAGGCAGCTCGTGAGTAGCGACACTATAGGATGGACCAATATGTTAGGCAGTTCGCGGTGTAGCATGGCTGCGAGGTGGATCATTGATGTACAGTTTGTGACCTGATAAGGTGGTTTGACGCTGGACATATAAGTCCCCCCCGCAAGCACAGTTCTAATGGAATTGTGGCTCTTTGATTGAGAACTAATACATTGGGTCTAATCGAACGAGTTTAATAGGCGGCTTAGGGTACAAATAAGGCTATGGTATATTGGATAGGTTGAATAGTATGGTTCGGTCCCATATTTGAAGATTTCGGAAGTTTGGAAGTGTCGAGGAATTGTCAATAACCCAAAGTGATCTAGTTATGGCTCGACGATGGGCATTGTGTTGGGCAGATGGGTCTTGCAAGAATGTTGCTAGCAGTTGTTATATAACTTAGGTATTTTTGTAGGAGTGCCTAAATTGTTAAATAATTAGGTCCTATAGGCAAACGTACGAGATACTGGCGTCTTGAAGGTACGGGGACCTAAACTAGAATCGAGATTTCCACTAGTCCTTGATAGATGTGTGAGCTAAGGGTGAGTACTCAGTTGGTTTTAAGGTAAAAAAAAATCAACCTGAATTGGAACAGTAAATTTTCAATACCAAGCCAAACCAAAATAATTTTGGTTAATCGGTCGGTAACCGATTTAAATGAACTTAAATGATATGTTATTATTCAAATGATTAATTCGCACAAAGTCAAACATAAATTTTTGTTTAGATTTTATTCGCTAAATTTTATGTTCACAATAAAATTTAGCTTAATTTTAACAAATATCTTTGTATTTTATTACTAAACTCATTTTAAGTAATACAATATCATTAAATTAAATAATACAATAAAAGTTCGTTTAATTGGGTTACAAACTGAATTCAAACCGATATAGTTTCAAAACTGAACCGATCGAAACACACCAGTTCAGTCGTTTAATTTGGTTCTAACTGAGTATTGCTCACCCCAAGCATGAGAAGTCATACGGGCTATCAATGTTTTCATGGCTTTAGGAGGTAATAGATAGGGCTTGGTTAATGTTTGTTATAATTGTTATGGTTGCTCTCATCTTTATTCTCTTAGTACTATCGCCTTTATAATTCTGGAGAGAGGATGGGAAGTGGGGCCAGAGTAGGTTGTTGAGATTCTTTTTCCTACTACAATATCTTCTTTTGTTATTTAGAGTAACATTTGTTATTTAGAGTAACATTTGTTATCTTTATTATATATGCTAACTCTGTGGGTGCATTGACATGACAGGTATGACTTTTCATACCTATGTTCCTTGTACTACTGTGACTTTTATAGTATTTCAAGGTTTGTTTATCGCCTACACCAGAATGTTATCAGACCTAAGATTTTTATGTTTCCTCTTATTACCTTAGGTGCTCATCGACGATGCTAATAAATAGGCCATGGTGATAGGTATTAGCACTGCTTGAAGCTAACGAATTTGATTTGTAACAGGCGACACCTTTTCATATTATACCTTATTATTATAGTTAATTCCGATGTGTAACACTGTGGAGCCTTGACACTGTTATTTATTATTTGAGACAGTTTATTAGTGAGTTTATTTATCTCATTTATAAACTCTACTGTGTTCTGTATAACTATATAAGTCTATACTCTGATTATGTGGTTTATATAGTTATCACCGTCCATCTTGTTATATCCGTGATTATTATATATTATCTGGTGCGCTATGAGATATTCAACGGGCTCTACGACCGTATTATGTGTTTTGTTTTCTTCTCTTCTCTTCTTTCCTCTTCCATTCGCCTTTATTTTCTTCCATTCCTCATAATTCTTTCCCTTAAAAACTATTCTACATCAATGGTGTAGGGAGTTCAATAAATCTTCAAACATTATTTTGATTAAACAAGGTTACCGATAAAGAAGCTTGAGCCAAGCCTAGAAATAATCTTCGATTTCAACAATAATGGCTCTACACTGATCGAACAATCAATTAAAGTTCCTGGTTCAAATGGAGATTCAACTTTGCTCCCGAATCTTTGAAACCACCTTTGTCATTATCGATTAACCATCATTCTATAATGCTTTATTTGAAGGCCAACTCTCGATTAAATGGATGCTTTTTCACCAAAGTACCATATGGTAAAGTCCTGATAAAGGCTCGATAAGGAACTATTGAAGGAAAACAATTAAGTGCTAGATAAGTGTACTTTGCAACCTCAGAGAAATACAAATGTGAAAATGTTTCTTACTATAATTCCGAGTATGATAATCACCTACGATTGAAGTGAACAAGCTCTTGAGAACTAGCCAACAAACCTGTTATCCAAAGAAATGACAATTACTCATAATCAAATTAAATGTTAAAGGTTTACTTTGTATGAAAAGAAGAAGAAAACAAAAGGAAGAGAAAGATGTTGTATAGAAGAAGAGATTCCCGAGAACAACAAGATCATAACAGAATATGATTGTTCGGATGAATAATAGGGGATGAACTAACAGAGGATATAAAGGAAGTGTGTATTGGACTTGAGAATCAAATAAAAAAAATGTAAAAATCAAAAGGGAATTAAGTGAGCAATTGATAACAACGTTGATTCAATTCTTGTAGCAGAATAGAAATGGTTCCGCATGGACTCACTCAGACATGGTGGAAATAGACCCTATAGTCATATGCCATAATTTGAATATTAACCCGGATATGACACCATTTAGGTAGAAGAAAAGGAAATTCGACAAGGTTCGCTCACGGACCTTAAAAGAGGAAGTTAAAAGGTTGCTGGAAAATATATTTGTTAGAGAAGTGTTCTATCCAAAGTGGTTGGCAAATCTGGTATTAGTCAATAAATCCAACAGGAAATGGAGAACTTGCATTGACTACACCAATTTGAACAAAACTTATTGAAATGATTGTTATTCGTTACCAAGAAATGATTAGTTAATAGATGCCACAAGCAGCCACCAACTTCTATCTTTCATGGATGCATATTTAGGATACAATCAAACTTCTATGTTTAAAGTGAATGAGAAGCACACTACTTTTATCACTAATTGAGGCATCTATAGTACAAGGTGGTGCCTTTTGAAATAAAGAATGTTGGAGAAAAATATCAAAGATTAGTAAATTGGATGTTCAAAGAACAATCGGTAGAAATGGAAGTATATGATGGTAAATTCCAAGAAAGAATCCAATCGTCTAACTGATTTGGAAGAAGTGTTTGCGGTACTATGAAAATATCAAATGAAACTTAACCCGCAGAATTGTTCTTTCAGGATCTAATCCGGGAATTTTTTGGCTACGTTGCTAGTGCAGACGAATTGAAGCTAACCCTAGAAATCAAAGCAATAAGAGATATGGTAGAGCCTAAAACAAGCAATGATGTGTTGAATTTAACAAGACATGTAGCAGCTTTGAAAATGATTCATTTCTAAAGAAACTAATAAGTGCATTCCCTTTTTCGATGTAATAAAGAAAAGAAGAACTTTTAAATGGGAAGAGGATTGAAAAAAGGATTTGCAAGATTTGAAAGATCATTTTGAAAAATCGCTTATACTATTTAGTTCTGTTGAAGGAGAAACTTTGTATGTTTATCTAACCGTCTCCGAACATGTGGTCAATGCTGTTTTTATAAGAAAACAAAATGAGTATCAGACATCAGTATATATTACACAAGTAGAAAATTGAAGAATTAGAAATCATACATCCATTCAAAGAAAAAATAACTTACCATTTTGTGCTTAATGCTAAAAAACTTAGAGTGTACTTTTAAGCCCATCCAGTTCGAGTCTTAAAAAGATTCCCTTTGAAACAGATTTTTTACAAGCTCAAAACCTCTGGGAGGCTAGAGAAATAGAGAACTAAAATAAGTTAATAAAACAAAGAGTATCAACCCCGGACATCAATAAAGAGACAAGCGATGGCAACTTCATTAATGAATGCACTGGTTTCGTGGAGAATAGTCAAGAATAGAAATTGAATGCAAGTCTAAATAGAACTTATTCATCATGGGGTCTCAAATGAGCAGGAAGCCAGTGCAGGTTACATCATCATAACTCTTGGTAGACACCGTTTGCATTATACGATGAAACTCGATTTTCCTGCCACTAATAATGTAGCTGAGTATGAATCCATGATATATGGGTTAACATTAGCCCTATAATTGAAAATTCCCAAAATCAAAATATTCAGTGATTCACAATTAATGGTCAACAAATTAAAGCAGACCTTTTAAACAGAAGATCTGAATTGATAAATTTGGTGAAGAAAGTTCTGAAAATGCTCGCTCATTTCAAAGATTTCTCAATACATCAAATACCTCGGTAAAAGAGTGAGGAAGCGGATTCCCTATCTGAATTGGCTAGTTCAAGAGGAGCACTGGAAGCCTGGATTTTTCTGGTTGGGTATTAAGCACATACTAGCACAGACGAAGAAAAAAACCAAAAAAGAATTAATGGCCTTAGCATGTCTTTTGGCATTTGAAAAATATAACGATAGTATAGCCACTCCTCTAAATGATCCATTTCATAGTCAAGAAAATGAAAATCATAAAAGTACCTACATACTTGAAAAATTGAAATTACTAACTCGTAAAAATAAGGCAAGAAGGCTAAGATATCAAGCACTAACCTTTGTTATCTTAGAAGGAATGCCATACAAAAAGGGATACTCTCTTCCTTATATACGATGTGCAAGCCTAAAAGATGGATTGTAGTTAATAAAAGGAGCTCATGAAGCATTCTGTGGGGATCATTCCAATGGCATATTAACAAAGTAATTGGCCTTAGATGAAGGGGCATGCAATTGATTATGAAAAGTGAGATAAGTGCAAGAGGCTTTCTAATATATTCTACATACCTCCAAATGAGTTGACTTTGATCCTAAGCCTATGACCATTTGATGTTTGGAGAATTGATTTAATATGATCGTTGTCTGTTTTAGAAGGAAAAGGCAAATTTGCAGCCATTGTAATTACTATTGTACCAAGTGGGTAGAAGCTAAGCATTTACCAAGCATCACTGCAGGAAAAGTCCTGAAATTTATGATAAAGATTATAGTCATTAGATATAGGCTTCACTAAAAGATAATATCATATAACGGAACACTGTTCAAAAGTGAAGAATTCAGTCAATTTTGTAACCAGAATGGAATTTTAGTCAGTTTTCATCTGCAACTCATCTAAAAGAAAATGGAGCTATCGAGGTAGCAAAAGAACTATTAAGGAATGATTAGGCAAGGAAAAAGAAAATTGGGTAGATGAACTCCCACTAGTGCTATAGGCTTACCAAACTTCAACCAAAACTCCAAAAGAACGTACCGCTTATTCCTTACAATATGAAAGTGAGACCATCCTTCTAATTGAGGTAGAGATACCTTCTCGTTTGTGGAATGCATATGCTTCCGATCCAAAGAAGAATTTCCAAATATTAGAATTCTAAAGTGAGAAGTATCCTATCAAGAGGGAGATTTAATCACTTTAGAAAACCATGTTAAACACCAGAAACACAATGGATGGGGCTACTCAAAACAAGTTGGGAAGGACCATTAGTCATTTATAAGGTGATTTTAATAGGAACATATAAGCTATGCCATCAAGATATAATTATTTTGCTCAGAGCATGGAAACTTAAGCACTTGCGAGCATATTTTGTAGTTTTAAAGAAAGACTGAAACACCAAGAAGCATAATAGGGTTTAAAAGTAACCAAATAACAATAAACAATCATTTAGTCACACACGCCAAGCATGTGGAAAAAGTTCCATATATTTTTCTAACTAAATATGATGCGCTTGAAGAATTAGAGCTCAAAATGGAATAATTTATTCTTGGTCGATTAACCTTAAAGTGGGATTTAATCTTGGTCAGTTTACCTTGATAAAGGTTGAGATTTTCCTGGTTCTCTTGATTAGTTAACCATGACCATATTCAATTTTGGTAGGTTTTCCTTACAAATCTCAACTGGATTTAAATTCGAATAATTGATTCTTGGTCTGTTAACCTCTAAGTAGGATTTAACCTTAGTCTATTTAACTTGCAAAAGATTGACTTTTTACCGGATTAACTTAACAAGTCATCCATGATCAGATTCAGTTTTGGTCGATTTTTCTTGAGTAGGATTCAATTTAGGTTGGTTTTTCTTTTCAAAGCTCAATTATAAGGCTTACTTTGAGTTAATTGGGTCAGCTTTGCCTTTGAGCGGATTTGGTCGGATTAGTCTAATAATTTTTCCTTGAGAAAATATGGTCGGCTTTACCTTGAGCAAATTGGGTTGGTAGTCTAACGACTTTTCCTTGAGGAAATCGGTTCGGCTTTGCCTTTGAGCAGGTTTGGTCAGTTCAGTCTAATGATTTTACCATGAGAAAATCTAGTCGCTTTTCCTTGACCAGATTGAGTCTTCTTAGTTGGCAATATTTAGCCTATACAACTAAAGAGTTTCGCTCAAATATGCTTGGAATAATCTCGTCAATCACACTATCAGACAAGTTACTAAACCATAAGGGAAAGTAATCCTCAAAGTCAATAGATGTGTATTAGTCTATTAAATCTAAGTATAAAGTCCAAAAGGTGTTCAACACTACAAAAAACTTTTTTTTCATTTATAATAACTAACCCTTTACTCTGTCAAAAGGTAATGAGCCTTTAGTGTTGCTATATGTTTTATTGGAGCATCCTCGGAATATAGGTGCGAACCCCATAACCATTGTTAAGACGAAGCCTTTATCCATCCAGAAACCTCACAGAGGGAGGAAACACTTAACTCCATATCAATGTAATGAAACTTCAATGTTGTTGTACACCTCACTAGAGCACCCCTAATAAACAGGTGGGAAGCCCATGTTTAGTGTCAATGCAAAGCACTGGTCCATTTAGGCACCTCCTAGAGGGTGGCAACTATACTAGATAAAAGAGCTTCTGGTTTGCCAAATTATTATTCCAAGTAAAAGGTTTCTGGATCATCAAATCATTCTACCAGATAAAAGGTTTCTAGTTCATCAAATTATTCAATCAAACGAAAGGCTTTGATTTATTATTCGACAATACTGATAAAGATACCTAGAACATTAATATATAATACTAAATGAAGATTCATGATATATAAATCTACAATACCTTATGAAGGTTCCTGTAACAACCCGTATTTTCAAAACATGTTATAACATAAATCGAGGCAGAATTTGATTCTAAAATCTGAATCAGGGGAAACGGGCTATGCCATTGCGTTCGTCTTGGAAAAATACGCGAAATAGAGTCCGAGTTTTCGAAAATCGGAGTCCGTATGACCCAGTTAAGGCCCGTTGAAGTTTTCAGAAATTTCCATGTTAAAAACAGATTTAAATTTTAAATTAAAAACAAGGATTAAGGCTAAACTGGCGCAGGCGGGAAAATTCCCGCCAGGACCCGCATGTCGACAGGGTCCCCAGGGTGTCGACAGCCCTGTCGACAGCCCGGGGCCCGGGCTGTTTGGCCTGGTGCACCATTTCTGATTTGGGCTTGGTTGTGTGGCTTGGTTCTAGAGAGTTCCGAGATCTGATGGGCCTAATTCAACCTAGGGTTAATCCTAGGGCTAAAAACACTCTAATCTTCTATAAATAAGACCCTAACCTACCCTAAATCACTCATTATTCATTCTAGCAACCAAACTATGTCAAATTGATTTCTCAAATGGCCTCCACTTAAAAACCCTAGCCTCCAATCTCTTCATAAATCATTCCTATGAAGATTATGATGTTCATACAAGCATTTCTAAGTAGTATGAATGATCATTAGCTTGCATACATCATCAAGTTGCAAGTTTTATTTGCTAAGCTAGAGTTTTTGGGATTTTTGTTAAGAGTATTTCTTATTGGAGCTTTGTTTTGGGTTTTTATGCTTGCATAAAGGGGCTTCTCAATCTTTATTAGTAGATTTGAGTCTTCATAATATTTGTAAGCCCTCTTCCTTCATTTTAGAAACTCTAAAGTTAATATGTGATGAAAGTTGGGATTTATGCATGTTTAATAAGTTATGCATACTTATGCAAGTTCACTATGCTATGTTATGTATGTTTAATAAGTTATGCATGCTTATGCAAGTTCATTATGCTATGTTATGCATGTTTAATAAGTTATGCATGCTTATGCAAGTTCACTATGCTATGTTATGCATGTTTAATAAGTTATGCATGCTTATGCAAGTTCACTATGCTATGTTATGCATGTCTAATAAGTTATGCATGTTTATGCAAGTTCACTATGCCATGATTTGCAAGTTTGACAAGTTATGCATGTTTTATGCAAGTTCACCATGCTAAGTTATGCAAGTTCAACATGTTATGCATGTTTATTATGATATGTAAGATTCATCATGTATGTTGGGCCAAGTTCCCTCTTTCTATCCTTTGTGCGTTATGACGAATATGTAAGCGATAGAATGACGTTGGGGGTTTGGGTAAAACTTAAAATACATGAAAATATAAGATTGGGAATTTACCTATTAAGTTAGGTCTACCCCTTGGGAATTTACCTATTAAGTTAGGTCTATCCAAATACTTGTAATTATGTTTG
Source organism: Allium sativum (assembly GCA_030737875.1). Lineage (NCBI taxonomy): Eukaryota > Viridiplantae > Streptophyta > Magnoliopsida > Asparagales > Amaryllidaceae > Allium > Allium sativum. Next base: position 846,576,101 of record CM060922.1, on the reverse strand, counting down.
GAAAACAAAGTGGACATGACACTTAGAAAACATAAGTGTGGCCAACTCGAGGTTGGGTTGAGTTTGTAGCGTAAACCTACCCGGAACCGACCGGCTTAACTAGTTGCTACAAACAATAGGACCCAATGTGAGAAGTTGGTCATGTGTACCTGGGACCCGAGGTTAGACCAAGTTGTGGTGTAAAGCTACCCGGACCCGCCCGGCTTAACTAGTAACCGCAACAAAGTCTAATGTGAGAGGTTAAGGCACAATTAAGTTAATTAATGCCCCATGATTAGGGTTAAGTCATGGCCCACTAATACTTAACCAATTTGGGGGATCGAGGGATTGAAATGGGGTTAAGTGGTGAACTGTCGGTTACACTTAACTAATTTAATCCATGGTTAGTGAGGGGTTAAACCACACTTAACCCTCTTAGGAAACCCTAGCAACGTGGTCTGTTCCAGCAGTAATCCCAGTTCGGTATCATTCACAACCCTAGAGGCTAGGCTAGGGCGGGGCACGATTACTGGACGGATGTAAGCGACCAAAAAGCGACGGCTGAGTGGTACAGCGGTGCGGGTCCAGGCGGGCTACGGACGTGCACGTAGTCCGGTGTTGGACAAACTCGAGGCACGGGTACCAGTAGGTTTAGACTGTGCACTATTGCTTAGGTGTCTGGGGTTGACACCCGAGGGCTTGATACACCCAAAGGTGGACCCAGCACAGTCTGACTACAACCATATGTGGGCCGTATGGACACCAACACTTGACGTGTTAGGTTTATAGGGAGCCGATCGACTAGACCGTTGGGCTGGGCCTTGTATTAAGGCCACCTCATGTTATTGGGCCAAAAGTTTGGGCTGAGGGATCAATACCTGTTATGTTAGTTGCTAGTACGCTATGGTGCAAAGCTTAATCCTCTCTATGTGATGACACCTTTATCTATTGCCAGTATGTTCATCTCAGTTTCCATCATGATGTTAACTTTATTAGTTTATAGACTGATCGTAGTAGGGCTTACCAGTCTTTTTGACTGACCTGTTTTCTTTCGCTTCTTTTCTTCCGTTTCCCCCCCAGGTTCTCAGGGAGGGAATAGTGGTGCTTAGCTTGGATCGCTTGCTTGTTTGCTGGATAGCTCATGTATGACTGGACATTGAGCTCGTTATGGTTTATCATCTTTATTTTTAGGGATAGCACTATGTATTTCAGTACTTTTGTTTATGATGTACTAGACATGTTTATTTTGGCAGTTGACTTTATGATGTACTAAACTTGTTTTGAGATGGTTTGAGATATTCCGCTGTTTTATTCTCACTTACTCTGATTTACATATATATTTATGTTCCTGTTCTGCCTTGATTTATCACTATGCATGCTTACCCAATTCTAACGCCCCCAGAAGCTAGTGCCCCCGAAAGAGTGACCCTAGCGGAGGTGGGGTGTTACAAATTTGGTATCAGAGCATAAGGTTTACAAGAAAGAACAAAAAGTTTTTTTAAAAGACTTTTGAAAAACTATTTTCAAAACAAGTATTTTCCAAAGAAAAGTCTAGTATTTTAAAAAGGCTATTCCCCAAAAAGCCATTAGCGTTATCCTTCGTTCTCTTGACCTGATCTTATCTTATCTTTCGTTTCAGTATGGCTGAGAATCTTGCCATCCCGGATGGAGTAAACGTACCACTCTGGTATAGAAGACTTCTAGAAGCTAGGGCGGTAGCTGGCCCCGCAAACCCTACTCCCACTCCTCCTCCTGTAGTTGAGAATCCTCCCCCTAATGTCCCTCCTCCGGTAGTTCCTGTTCCTCCTCCAGTTGCTGAGGCTCCTCTTCCTCCTCCTCCCCCTCAGCATCCTCAGGTTGAGTTCACAAAGGTTTGTAAAGACTTCAAGGCGATGGGAGGCAAGAATTTCCTAGGCACGGAATCTTTTGTTGAAGCTAGGAATTGGCTGAAAGACACTAAGGACTTGTTTGCTATTTTCGGAATTGATGACGAGAGGAAGATCTTATTGACAGTGTGGCTTTTGAAGGACGAAGCAGCCTATTGGTGGGAGGTCACCAATGGGACGAGGCCCGTCGAGACTTGGGCCGATTTGAGAGCTAGATTTGTGGCCAAGTTTCTATCCTCTGCTGAGGCGAATTTACAGATGGAGAAGTTCATTGCATTAAAGCAAGGTGATATGACTGTCAAGGAGTATGTAAACAAGTTTAATCAGCTGGCCCGTTTTGGTATGGATATGGTGAACACCCCTGAGAAGAAGGCTCTCCGATTTGCTAGAGGGTTGAATGAGCCACTGCAGGGTCTGGCAATGTCGCATATTCCGCATGGAGCTACCTTTGAGAGTCTGGTCGATATGGCTCTACTTCAAGGAGATGTAAAGAAAGAGGTCAAGTCGAGTGATACCCAAGCAAAGAAGACCGATTCTCAGGGTAAAGGCAATCAAGGTGGTCAAAACAGTCAGGGGAATCAGAGTAAGAACAAGAAGGGGAACAATAACAAAGGCAAGGGAAAGTGCAATTACTGTGGTATACCGGGACACTTTGCTAAGGATTGTAGGAAGAAGAAAAGGAAGCTTAATGGTGGATGTTTTTCCTGTGGTGAGGCTGGACACTTCAGCAAGGAATGCCCGAAGAAGAAAGGGCAGGCTGGACCTTCAGGAGGGCAAGTCCATGCTCTCAATACCGCTCCAGTTCCCGATCGAGGTAGTGTTTCTGTCGAGAATCTTGTTTATATTTCTGATATTCCAGTTCGTACCCTGTTTGATTCTGGTGCGTCACATAGTTTTATTTCATCTGATCTTGTTGATAGCTTGCACCTTAGTACTAGCTTAGTGGATTGTTCCGTTTGTGTTTCGAATCCCATTGGGGTTTCTGCTCATCTATCTATGATATGTGAGGATCTGAGGATCTCTATACTCAGTGTAGAGTTCTTGTGTAGTGCGTATGTTCTTGGTTTCAGGGGATACGGATTGATATTGGGCATGGATTGGCTGTCCAGATATGGAGCCATTCTTGATTGTGAGCATAGGGTTGTGAGGCTTGTGACTCGCCTTGGCAACACCTTAGAGATTTCATGCAATCCGAAGGATCCCGTCATGTTGTGCTATCTTGAATCTCTCGACTCTTCAGAGGAAACCCTTCAGTCTATAAGGGTGGTCCGGGATTATCCAGATGTTTTTGAAGAAGTTAAGGGGTTGCCCCCTAAACGAGAGATTGATTTTCGCATTTATCTGGTGGATAATGCTAAGCCTGTTTCTTTGCCCGTTCGGCACATGGCTCCGCGTGAGAGATGGGAGCTCAGTAAACAAGTAAAGGAGTTGCTTGAAAAGAACTTCATCAGACGAAGTATATCCGAATGGGGAGCGCCTGTGGTGTTTGCTACTAAGGCAGATGGTTCTCTTCGACTTTGTGTGGACTATAGAGAATTGAATAAGCTGACTAAGAAGAACAGACACCCATTACCAAGGATTGATGATCTTTTTGACCAACTCATTGGTGCTTCTGTTTTCTCTCAGCTTGATCTTGCTACGGGTTTCATCAGCTCAGAGTAGCTGAAGATAGTATAGACAAGACTGCATTCAGAACTCCAGATGGATTCTTTGAATGGCTTGTTATGCCGTTCGGTTTGACGAATGCACCCGCGTATTTCGTGGACTTGATGAGTAGGATGTTTCGGGAGTTTCTGAATAAGTTTGTCGTGGTCTTAGTGGATGATATTCTAATTTTCTCAAAGGATGAAGAAGAGCACGCGAGGCATCTTGTAGAGGTAATGGATACGCTTAGAGCGCATCAATTGAAGGCCAAGTTCTCCAAGTGTCACTTTTGGAGAAGGGAAGTAAGATTCCTTGGGCATATAGTGTCTAAGCAGGGCTTAGCGGTGGATCCCGCTAAGGTGGTTGCGGTTCAGGATTGGAAGACTCCAAGGAATGCAACCGAAGTCAGAAGTTTTCTAGGTCTTGCAGGGTTTTACCGGAAGTTCATCAAGGACTTCGCGAAGATATCCGCTCCTCTTACTAAGTTGACGAAGAAGAACTTAGTTTTTGCTTGGGATATGGACTGTGAGCTTGCTTTCCAAAGACTCAAGAGAGCCCTTACCTCAGCACCAGTTCTAGCTTTACCCGATGGTAGTAAGATATTTACCGTGTACACTGATGCTTGTGGCACGGGATTGGGCGCCGTTCTGATGCAAGAAGGCAGAGTTATATGTTTTGGTGGTAGGCAACTTAAGGTGCATGAGAAAAATTATCCCACTCATGATCTAGAGCTGGCAGCGATAGTATATGCACTCAAGGCTTGGCGTCATTATCTTCTGGGAGAGAGATTTGAGATGTATACTGATCATAAGTCCTTGAAGTATCTCTTTTCACAGAAGGATCTGAACTTGAGGCAGCAAAGGTGGATGGAATTCTTGGCGTCCTACGATTTTGATATAGCCTATACCCCAGGCAAGGGGAATGTTGTAGCAGATGCGCTGAGTAGAGGAAGGTTGACACTAAGTCCTCTATTTGTTGAGATGAAGAATTTAGAGTTCTTGGCAACCTTTGATTTCTCTTTGGCGGTTGAGTCGATGACCGGTTCTTTAGCATCTCTTGAGCTCAGGCCTACCCTTCTGGATCAAGTTGGGGCTTCGCAGAAGGAAGACCCTCAGATAGTTGAGATTATGGATAAGCTGACTCGAGGGGAGACGTCTAGTTACCTCGCTCGATATTCTGTTGATGACAAGGGTTGGCTGAGGAGAGATGGAAGGTTATGTGTTCCCATGATAGAAGATTTAGTAAGGAAAGTTCTGGAAGAAGCACATCGCTCTAAATTGACTATACATCCAGGCGGGGATAAGATGTACCAAGATATGAGGCGTATTTTCTTTTGGCCTGGAATGAAGAAGGATGTGGCGGAATTTGTCTCTAGATGTATCATTTGCCAGCAAGTTAAGGCTGAGTCAAAGAAGCCCGGTGGGCTATTGCATCCTCTGGACGTTCCACTTTGGAAGTGGGAGAGTATCTCCATGGACTTTATTGATGGGCTTCCAAGGTCAAGGAAAGGGAATACGAGCATTTGGGTTATTGTGGATAGACTTACGAAGAGTGCCCATTTTATTCCGGTGAAGAGCAAAAGGACAGCATCTTGGCTAGCATCTGTATATCTTCGTGAGATTGTGAGACTTAACGGAGTCCCTTCTAGCATAGTCAGTGACCGAGACCCCATCTTTACTAGTCAGTTCTGGAACAGTTTGCAGGAAGCTTTGGGCACGAGGTTGAACCTGAGTACGGCTTATCACCCACAAACGGACGGTCAGACAGAAAGGGTGAATAGGGTACTTGAGGACTTGTTGAGGCTTTGCATTCTGGATTTTGGTGGTACTTGGGAAGACCATCTTCCTCTTGTGGAATTTGCTTATAATAACAGTTATCAGGCGAGCATTGGGATGGCACCGTTTGAGGCTTTATATGGGAGACCGTGCAAGTCACCTACATGTTGGTGGGAGACTACAGATAAGCTTATACTTGGGCCTGACATGATTAGAGATACATCCGAGAAGGTCGAGTTGATTAGAAGACGGATGAAGACAGCCCAGGACAGACAGAAATCATATGCTGATAAGCGAAGATCTGATTTGGAGTTTGATGTAGGGGATATGGTTTTCGTGAAGGTTTCTCCTTTGCGGAATGTGGTCCGATTTGGAGCCGCTGGGAAGTTAGCCCCGAGATTTGTTGGACCATTCCCCATTGTTGAGAGGATCGGGCAGATGGCCTATAGAGTGAAGTTGCCCGAGAAGCTTGCCGGAGTACACAATGTTTTTCATGTCTCGCATCTCCGGAAGTGTTTGCATAAATCAGCTGAGATTGTGGAGCCAAGTGTTTTGGAAGATGTGGAAGTGGAGAAAGAAGCTACTTTAAGGAGAGCCCCGATTCGTATCTTGGGGACAGAGACTAAGAAGCTAAGGAATCGTGAGGTCAAATTGGTGAAGGTTCAATGGGGTGAAGCCGAAGAAGACGCAACTTGGGAAACCGAGGAGAAGATGCGTAGGCTTTATCCATTCCTGTTTGAGGGTACACTCTTAATCTCTTTTCTTTGTTAGCATATCTTTCTCTTTGCTATCCATATTTATCTAGTTTATCGTGTTAATCTTGTCATGAGAACCTTAGGTAGAAACCCTTTGGATGAAACATGTGTTTGAAACATGTTATGCTTGGTGGTTGCAAGTGGTTGCAAGTGTTTGCAAGTGGTTGCTCGTGGATGCATTATACACGATTAGGCACTAGATCGGCTTGCACACTACTCATAATTGCATATGCATGAGTGTTTATGCTTATTCATGGATGAAAATTGTGTGTTATCACATGGACGTTGCATATGGGTGTATGTTATGTGCACACGTATAGATATTATACATTATGTTAGGAATTGCATACATGTGGATACATTTCACTAACATATTTTGCATTGATCTTTGCATTAGATAAGTACATATACACACACTTTTGCATATGTACATACAACATTTAGAATCTTTTAAGGACAATGATTGCTCGTGGATGATGCTTTGAGTAGATGGATGATTGGATGGTAGGATACGTTCTTCCTAACTTGAAGATTTCGGGGACGAAATCCTTTAAGGAGGGGAGAATGTAACAACCCGTATTTTCAAAACATGTTATAACATAAATCGAGGCAGAATTTAATTCTAAAATCTGAATCAGGGGAAACGGGCTATGCCATTGCGTTCGTCTCGGAAAAATACGCGAAATAGAGTTCGAGTTTTCGAAAATCGGAGTCCGTATGACCCAGTTAAGGCCCGTTGAAGTTTTCAGAAATTTCCATGTTAAAAACAGATTTAAATTTTAAATTAAAAACAAGGATTAAGGCTAAACTGGCGCAGGCGAGAAAATTCCCGCCAGGACCCGCATGTCGACCGGCCTGTCGACAGGGTCCCCAGGGTGTCGACAGCCCTGTCGACAGCCCTGTCGACAGGGGGTGCCCGGGCTGTTTGGCCTGGTGCACCATTTCTGATTTGGGCTTGGTTGTGTGGCTTGGTTCTAGAGAGTTCCGAGATCTGATGGGCCTAATTCAACCTAGGGTTAATCCTAGGGCTAAAAACACTCTAATCTTCTATAAATAAGACCCTAACCTACCCTAAATCATTCATTATTCATTCTAGCAACCAAACTATGTCAAATTGATTTCTCAAATGGCCTCCACTTAAAAACCCTAGCCTCCAATCTCTTCATAAATCATTCCTATGAAGATTATGATGTTCATACAAGCATTTCTAAGTAGTATGAATGATCATTAGCTTGCATACATCATCAAGTTGCAAGTTTTATTTGCTAAGCTAGAGTTTTTGGGATTTTTGTTAAGAGTATTTCTTATTGGAGCTTTGTTTTGGGTTTTTATGCTTGCATAAAGGGGCTTCTCAATCTTTATTAGTAGATTTGAGTCTTCATAATATTTGTAAGCCCTCTTACCTTCATTTTAGAAACTCTAAAGTTAATATGTGATGAAAGTTGGGATTTATGCATGTTTAATAAGTTATGCATACTTATGCAAGTTCACTATGCTATGTTATGTATGTTTAATAAGTTATGCATGCTTATGCAAGTTCACTATGCTATGTTATGCATGTTTAATAAGTTATGCATGCTTATGCAAGTTCACTATGCTATGTTATGCATGTTTAATAAGTTATGCATGCTTATGCAAGTTCACTATGCTATGTTATGCATGTCTAATAAGTTATGCATGTTTATGCAAGTTCACTATGCCATGATTTGCAAGTTTGACAAGTTATGCATGTTTTATGCAAGTTCACCATGCTAAGTTATGCAAGTTCAACATGTTATGCATGTTTATTATGATATGTAAGATTCATCATGTATGTTGGGCCAAGTTCCCTCTTTCTATCCTTTGTGCGTTATGACGAATATGTAAGCGATAGAATGACGTTGGGGGTTTGGGTAAAACTTAAAATACATGAAAATATAAGATTGGGAATTTACCTATTAAGTTAGGTCTACCCCTTGGGAATTTACCTATTAAGTTAGGTCTACCCAAGTATTTGTTAAACTTGTAATTATGTTTGGAAAACAAAGTGGACATGACACTTAGAAAACATAAGTGTGGCCAACTCGAGGTTGGGTTGAGTTTGTAGCGTAAACCTACCCGGAACCGACCGGCTTAACTTGTTGCTACAAACAATAGGACCCAATGTGAGAAGTTGGTCATGTGTACCTGGGACCCGAGGTTAGACCAAGTTGTGGTGTAAAGCTACCCGGACCCGCCCGGCTTAACTAGTAACCGCAACAAAGTCTAATGTGAGAGGTTAAGGCACAATTAAGTTAATTAATGCCCCATGATTAGGGTTAAGTCATGGCCCACTAATACTTAACCAATTTGGGGGATCGAGGGATTGAAATGGGGTTAAGTGGTGAACTGTCGGTTACACTTAACTAATTTAATCCATGGTTAGTGAGGGGTTAAACCACACTTAACCCTCTTAGGAAACCCTAGCAACGAGGTCTGTTCCAGCAGTAATCCCAGTTCGGTATCATTCACAACCCTAGAGGCTAGGCTAGGGCGGGGCACGGTTACTGGACGGATGTAAGCGACCAAAAAGCGACGACTGAGTGGTACAGCGGTGCGGGTCCAGGCGGGCTACGGACGTGCACGTAGTCCGGTGTTGGACAAACTCGAGGCACGGGTACCAGTAGGTTTAGACTGTGCACTATTGCTTAGGTGTCTGGGGTTGACACCCGAGGGCTTGATACACCCAAAGGTGGACCCAGCACAGTCTGACTACAACCATATGTGGGCCGTATGGACACCAACACTTGACGTGTTAGGTTTATAGGGAGCCGATCGACTAGACCGTTGGGCTGGGCCTTGTATTAAGGCCACCTCATGTTATTGGGCCAAAAGTTTGGGCTGAGGGATCAATACCTGTTATGTTAGTTGCTAGTACGCTATGGTGCAAAGCTTAATCCTCTCTATGTGATGACACCTTTATCTATTGCCAGTATGTTCATCTCAGTTTCCATCATGATGTTAACTTTATTAGTTTATAGACTGATCGTAGTAGGGCTTACCAGTCTTTTTGACTGACCTGTTTTCTTTCGCTTCTTTTCTTCCGTTTCCCCCCCCTCCAGGTTCTCAGGGAGGGAATAGTGGTGCTTAGCTTGGATCGCTTGCTTGTTTGCTGGATAGCTCATGTATGACTGGACATTGAGCTCGCTATGGTTTATCATCTTTATTTTTGGGGATAACACTATGTATTTCAGTACTTTTGTTTATGATGTACTAGACATGTTTATTTTGGCAGTTGACTTTATGTTGTACTAAACTTGTTTTGAGATGGTTTGAGATATTCCACTGTTTTATTCTCACTTACTCTGATTTACATATATATTTATGTTCCTGTTCTGCCTTGATTTATCACTATGCATGCTTACCCAATTCTAACGCCCCCCAGAAGCTAGTGCCCCCGAAAGAGTGACCCTAGCGGAGGTGGGGTGTTACAGTTCCTCATCTATCAATTTATAATGCTAGATGAAGTTCCCGGTCTATCAATTTATTATACCAAATAAAGGTTTCTGGTTCATCAATTTATTGTACTTGATAGAGAATGTTAGTTTATCAATCTATTTGATTATTCAAAACCAAAAGGATGTTTTTGGATCATCGATTCATCACACAAAATGTTTATAATCGTCAGTTGACAAAAATATATGGAAACATTTTTATCGTTGATTTTTCATAGGAGATTCATGACCATTCTTCTGAATTTTCAGATACGAAGTTCTTAGACACTATGATATTATAGTCTTCCTTTAAACTTCCATTATTTTCACATAATTCTCCAATTTTTAGAATCGTAGGGAAGCAACTAAACTATGGTTCCATTTATTATGTCAAATTTCTAGTGTTTTTTCAATTTTCAAGGCACATGGCACATCGTTGTTTGAATGATAGAGTCATGCAACAAGTTGAGTATTAGGCCTACTCTAAAGAGCAAAAAAAATTGCACAAAGGGAGGAAAGTGTTACATACCAAATATGTTGTCCCTAAAAAGGTTGCTTCAAGTCAAAAAATATTATTTCGAATTAAAGAGATTGTTTTGGGCTAAGAAAGAAAGGCTTCCAGCATGAAAAAGTAGTTTCGAATCAAGAAAGGATGGCTTCAAACATAAAAAAAGTGGTTCAAACCTAGAAAGGTGGCTTCAAATGAAGGAATCTGGCTTTGAATCCAAAAAAGGGGCAAATAAGAAAAAGTTTGTTTCGAGCATAGGAAGAGGCTTCAAAGGGATAACATACGTGTGCTGATATTCACACCCCAATTTCCTCTTCTGGCCACCACACAAAATTTAATAAACTTGATTATATTTTTTACACTTCTGGCCACCACATCATTTTTCTTCATTCGGCCATAATCAACCGAATTAACAATATGAATTCGGCAGGAAGCAACCGTATGGCTACTACCAACCGAAATATGATTGTAAATTCGGCAGGAAGAAACCGAAGCTTCCGTTCCGTAGTGGGGTGCCTGTTCATATTAATATTTTTAACGTACGGTAGCTGAAAGAAGAAAATGATATTCTTTATGGTGGCCTTTAGTTTTGGTGGCCAGAAGAGGAAATTGGGGTGTGAATAGCAGCACACTAACATACAATAATGTATTTTGCTTTAAAAGAGCACTTCAAAGACCTTAAAAAGGGAAATATCACATCAAGATCGATTTTATTTTAGAAATATGTGAAGCAAAAAATAAAGTACTTCAAAACGAAATAGCCTCCGCTCTTATCAAAATAGTACTTCGATCAAGTCAGAGCTACTAGAAATCATTTCAATCAAGAGTTTGGATTTGCAACCCACAAATACATGGCTTGGTAAAGCTTAAATGATCGGAACCACACCGCAATATGTTTCAATTTCTTTGTAATGCTTGGACAAATGAAATTCCCCACTTCGATCATCCAAAATTTGAAGCAATCCAGTGACAAAGCCAAAAGTAGAGAAAAGCTCATTGAAGCAAAGGCATTTTAGATAAAGTGCTTCGAAGGGGTTCAAGACAATCAAAAAAGAGTGCTTCAAAACACTGCAAGGCAACAAAGAAAATCACTAGTTTCTTATGTGAAGCACCTGCCTATAAATAGGGGCGGAGAAGCACTGAAATAAGGCTGATTTTCTCATTCTCTTTGTTTCTTTCATTCTCAATTGTTGTAATCCAAAATTGATTTAGGGGAAATTCTAATTATGAAATCGTAACCGATCGATCATAATGACAATTTGGAACTTTGCCTTCACCTAGGCTTGTATTCTTGATGGTACGACTTTGGCTTCGTAAACAATGCATATTTGGACAATGCATTCTTGAACTAATATGAATTGAAACCTATGGACTGTGTATACTGGACCGCATGAGTAGAAAATTTTAACTTAGAATAGCATATGATCCCTTCTGACAAAAAGAATCACTAGATTCACATAGCATAACATTCTTGCTTGGACGATCTGCTACTTCATATTTGTATCGAATCGGTGTAAATCATGAATTGTCAGACTCGTGATTTATTTGCGTGCCTAATGGGATTAATCATACTTTATAATTGCCTCCTTAATCCACAGATGTAGTGTGATGTAGATATCTTTGGCTCGAGCATGCTTATATGGCTTCGATTCAAATTGAAAGCAATAACATATGACTTGTTTCGAAGTGCATCAAAACAAATATAAATCATTTGTTCTGAGGCCCTTTAAAGCTTATAATAGTGATTTGACCCGAAGTCATGCAAAGTAAATATAAATGATACGATGCGAAGATAGAGCCTCAACGATGATTTGTTTCAAACTAATCTTCTACAAGTAATCTACTTCGTGAGGACACCTAAATCGTTTATTTCACAATGATGTGTTTCTATGTTTAATCGAAAGCTCAGAGCCAAACCTGCAGATCAATTTGAAATAGAATATCAGGTTTATGATTCTTCAAATTATTCAAAATTAGGAGGATTCAAAACCCCATGTTTTGAATCAAAATGACTCAAGAGGATTTATTCACTATGATAAAAAAAATCAGAGGCATCAGACCATTCTTAGGGCAACCAAATTTATTTCCTCGTTTGATCTAGGTTGTAGGCTTTCTGCTCCAAATATTGTCAAGGCTTCTTACCTTCAAATCTTCTCTTGATCAGCAAAATTTCTTGGTTGATAAATCTTAGTTAGTGTATCGACTCTTTGGTAAGGTGTTGGAACATGATTTATGTTGATTTTCCCTTGTTTACTTATTCTCAAACGAATCTACATGTTTTGGTTCTAGAATGCAGAATGGGAATTGCTGACAATGAAAAAACACTTAGGTTATTACATGATATGATAGATTTACTATATTTCTCAATTTTAAACTCACCGAGTAAGCATTCCATGATTTCCATCCACATTGCTTTGTCACATGTGCTTGTTAGACTTCTGAACTCTGATTGCGTAACAGATCCAGAGATGGTTGCATTTCCTAGCACCATAAAAATGGGTTTTCACCTAGATATATCCAGCATCTAGCGTTTGGTCTGTTGGGGTTTTGTGCGCAGCGGAAGTTTTGACAAAACACCCAAAAACAAAATGAATCTTTTTCACCTAATCACTTGAAGATGAATGTGATTGAATAACAAACAACAACACAAAAAATATCGGAAATATAAACACACGATATTCCACCCAACCACCCTCTTTATTGATTCACCAAAATATTGTTTACAACCGATCTCAACTATCGTTAAACAAACACAACTTGAATCAATAACCTTATTGAGAAATATGTAGAGAATATCTAATGGCTAAACAATTTGAGGAGAAAGATAATGAAGAACAATGGCAAATTTTTCCACCACATAATGAAGATATCATGTAGGCCTTTTATAGAGTAACTTGTCACCCAAAATATCCTCATATATCTCAAATATATCCTCATATATCTCAAATATATCTATTTGGATAAGCACCAAATAATCCTTGCCTTCATTTTCAAATATCCCACAAAAGTAGCAACAAATATCTCCACCAAAAATGGATCCACATAGAAAATTTGTTGCCTACAATTTTGTGATTTGCGTATCACAAATCTCAACACTCCACCTTGATACCAAATCACAACATCTCCTCCACTCAACACTAGCCAACTTAGCTCTCACTTTCAACCTTCTTTTCTCAATTAACATCATTACAAACCTCCACCATCGCCCACAAATGGTGCACCTCCCTCATCGTGCACCACACCAATAGCGTCTTCAAAAGCGTTTGTAATACCACAAAGACCTCCATCTTGTCTTTGTGGATTTCACAACTCGACATCCGTCTTCCGCTTGACATGATCTCTTCATCTCCGGGATCCCTCGAGCATCATAAACATCTAGACCCTTGTCGATACCATGATCCTCCACCTTAGGACCATCAGCAGTGACCATATTAACCTCTCCACCTTGCTGTGGACTAGGTTCTTCAACTGTCACCCGCCTTCCACTGTTGACCACTGAACCGACCAAACTATATAGGTTTCCCTCCTCCAAAACTCCTCGCATCATAACACGACCACCCTTCTTCACTCTCAAAACTCCACCTCGAGTCTCATAAGTGCAACCGCGGCGATCTAACTGACCGAGAGATATGAGGTTATGCGAACAAGTGGGTATGTGCCTCACACCGGCAACTTCTCTCTGCACTCCATCATGCATCCGAAACATAAAAGCTCCAACTCCACAAATTGGTAGCTCTACTCCATTGGCCGTCTTTATCATGCCAACACTCTTCTCATACGAAGAAAAACTTTTCACATCTCGACATATGTGAAAACTGGCTCCTGAATCCATCTTCCAAGGCTCCACAACACTAAGTAGGACATCACATGAAGAATCGCTTTCAGTACCTTCAACAAGGCCTGCTTGTGCCAAATCACTATTATTATCGCCTTGCGCCTTCTTCTTCTTCATATCTCGTATATATGAATAGCAATCATTGCGCTTGTGGCCTTTCTTACCACAATAATGACAAAAGATAGCACCTTTCTTCTTCCTTGTATCTTTACCCGAGTCCCTTGCTACCATCGCCTCAGTTTGAACCGATTTCAACTCCGACCCTTTTCTCCTTAGCTCCTCATTCAAAAGACTGCTTCGAACCGTTTCCAAAGAGATAGTTCCATTAGCATTGGAATTACTCAATGAAACAACCAAAGTCTCCCAGCTTTCCGAAAGAGAACTCATCAACAAAAGAGCCTGCAACTCATCATCAAAATTGACCTTCATGTTTGCCAATTGATTGATGACATCTTGAAACTCGTTCAAATGCTCTGCAACAAACTTCTCCTCATCCAATCGAAGTTGCACCAACTTTCGAACCAGAAAAGCCTTGCTTGTAGCACTCTTTGACTCATACAGCGATACTAATTTGTCCCACAACGCCTTTGCGGATTCACAACTACCACATGGTGGAACACAGAATCATCCAAATATTGGCGAATCAACGCAATCGCCTTTTTGTCCATTTTCTTCCACTTTCCCTCATCCATATTCGAGGGCTTCTCCCCATTTCCATCAATGGGATCATGCAAATCATTGAGATATAGAACGTCCTCCATCTTCGGCTTCCATATACCCCAATTCCTCCCATTCAAAATAGTCATCTTCGACAACGTCATCATCTCCGACATCAAAAAATCAATTTTTTTTTATTTTTTTTCAATCCAACAAACACTCCAAGCTATGCGGTGATCTGAGCTCCGATACCAACTGTTGGGGTTTTGTGCACAGCGGAAGTTTTGACAAAACACCCAAAAACAAAATGAATCTTTTTCACCTAATCACTTGAAGATGAATGTGATTGAATAACAAACAACAACACAAAAAAATATCGAAAATATAAACACACGATATTCCACCCAACCACCCTCTTTATTGATTCACCAAAATATTGTTTACAACCGATCTCAACTATCGTTAAACAAACACAACTTCAATCAATAACCTTATTGAGAAATAGGTAGAGAATATCTAATGGCTAAACAATTTGAGGAGAAATATAATGAAGAACAATGGCAAATTTTTCCACCACATAATGAAGATATCATGTAGGCCTTTTATAGAGTAACTTGTCACCCAAATTATCCTCATATATCTCAAATATATCTATTTGGATAAGCACCAAATAATCCTTGCCTTCATTTTCAAATATCCCACAAAAGTAGCAACAAATATCTCCATCAAAAATGGATCCACATAGAAAATTTGTTGCCTACAATTTTATGATTTGCGTATCACAAATCTCAACATGGTCTACGTTAATCTAGGAGATCAGATGCCTAATTATGATCGACAAACCTGGTTATGGTAGGATTCCTGCTAGATTTCAATGTTAAACCATGATATAAAGCGCCATTTAGTATCTCAACACTCTTTTTATCCATCTTCCATTCCTCTATTAGTGGATTATGCATAAATTGGCATACTTTATAAACACTATATGCAATTTCTAGTCTTGTTATGTTGCACATTGTAAAGCTCCTGCTATACTCCTATATTCTCTTTCATTTGAGATAGCCTCTCTATCATGTCTTGAAAGACGTGAATCGTTGATCATCGAGTTGACAATGAATTTGCGTTGTACCTCTTTGCATAAATAAGTAGCTCTTATATATATATACATATATATATATATAGCACAAATGTATCTGGTGAATCAGATATCCTATTGACCTCTATTCCCAGAAAGTAGGTGAGTGTTCCTAAATCCTTGACTGAGAATTAACCGCCTGGGTGCTGAATAACGTTATTGATTTCTCCATCATTATTGCATATAATTATGAATTCATCTACATATATAAGAATATATGTAATTGTATTGTTTAATAATTTGATAAAGGTAGAACTGTCGAGCTTTGCTGGTTGATAATCTAAATTGATAAGAGTAGTCTCTTATTTGTCAATCCATACCCTCGATGCCTGTTTTAAACTACAGATCGTTTTGTGAAGCTTTCGTACCATCACATTCTTTTTAAGTTGCTTAAAACCCTGGTGATTGGTCTCTCTCTGTATATATATCCTTTTAAAGCACACTATTCAGAAACGAATTATTCATTTCTTATGCAATGCTATGGTTGAAATTATTCTTACAGTTGCAGGTTTAACCATTGGAGAGAAAGTCTCACTGTTATCGAACTCATGTCATTGACTGTAGCCTTTGGCAACTACACTTTCTATGCATTTTTGAATTGTTCTATTTGGATTTCTTTTCAGTTTATAAGTCCATTTACACTCGGTTATGCTTTTGTTCTTAAGTAAAATCATAAGACTCCATTTCTTGTTTCTTATTAAAGCATCATATTCCTCAGTCACTACATTTCTCTATCATTCATTGTGGAATGATCGATCAAAAGTTATTGGTTCTCCATCGACAGTATTTGCAGTGTATAGCTTGGATTTGTAAATGCCACTTTTTGACTTTATTATCATGTGATATCCTCTGGTCGTTTGTTCTCTTGTTGTATGTTTGCTGATTGACCATACTTAATTCTTGACTGTCATTATCTTTGTTATGCTCATGATCAATGTTTTAAAAAACAGGCCTGAGGAACGCCTCGAGGCGAGGCGGATGGTAAAACGCCTAGAGACGTGGTTTGAAAGGCGTTTTCCTCGTAAGGCTTAAGCCTCACGCTGTTGAGGCATGAAAATCACCAAAAGCGTACGCCTCAGAGGCTCAAGTGAGGCATATGTGTATAGATATTAAAAAAAAAATTTATCTCGATTGAAATTTCATTCGAACAGGAATCGAATTGATTCCAGTTATGGAATCGAACTCGATTCCTTAACTGGAATCGAGCTCGATTCCAATTAAGGAATCAAGTTCGAATCGAGCTCGATTCCAATTAAGGAATCAAGTTCGATTCCATAACTGGAATCGAGTTTGATTCCTCTTAAGGAATCGAATTTGATTCCTGTGAAGGAATTGAGTTCGATTCCTCACTGGAATCGAAAGAGAAAAGGTTTTTTATTTTTATTTTTTTAATACAGAGTGCTGTCTATATATATATATATATATATATATATATATATATATATATATATATTCATTTTTGGGATGTTCGGGTTATGTTTAAAAATGAGCAAACACCTCATCTTTCCCCGAAAGGCTTACGCCTCAACGCGTCAAGGTTTACGCCTCGCCTCACGGACCCGAAAATGCCTCGCGTACGCCTTTTGCGTTTTAAAACATTACTTGTATTAGTTGGAGTGTCAAAGAAGAATTGATGTAGCATAGATTCCTCTTGTCCTGGCCTACTGTAAGGCATCGAGGATTGAGTATTTGAACTGCTCTTGCTTTAGTATTTCTCTTAATTTCACTGTTCAAATATAGTGGTATGGTTTGAAAGCATTCTCTTGCATTGTACATCTCCCGAGTGGTTATGAACTTGTATTTACGAATGGGAAGACATGTTCATCAAATCAAACATTTCTTGGCATAAATAATCAAATGTTAAGACATTTGTGTGCCTTTTGATTCCTACCATAAAATGGGTATGGACCTGAAAATTTAATTTGTGAGAATTTAATGTTCTTGGATGAGGAAAGCATAGACAACTAGATGTTTTAAGACTTGGATAGTCCAGTGTTTTTTTTAAAATAATACTTCTACTGAATTTTTCCTTGTAATAATTTGGTGGGTAACTAATTAATTAAACACACTGTTGTTACAAAAACATATATCTAAATATTTAATGGAAATGATGCTTGTGCCAATAAGGTTATGACAGTCTTAGCTATGTGTCTATGCTTTCACTCCAATATTTCATTGTTCTAGTGTGTATGGAGTATGGACATGTTGTTCTATGGATTATTCCTCCCATTTGATAGAATTCTTTTAATATTTTATACTTTGTCTCTCCATCAATATGTATTATCTTTAACTGTTGATTTTTTTTAAATCAGTTAGCATGTTTTATGATATGCATTACCTCACTATGTGATTTCGATTTTAGGAAGAATATCCAGGTGTGCCTAGAATATGCATCTATAAGGGACATATAATATTTGATTCCATAATTTGAGTTGGCAAGTGTCGGTCCCTATAGATCAGTTGCAACAAATTGCAGTGGTTTATCAAATTCAGATTGTAAGGTAGGGAATGCCAATTTATGGTGCTTCCCATCTGATAATAAGTATACATATAAGACAAAGGTATATCTTTAACTACTATTTTATCATTAACCAATATCTGTTTTATTTCGACTAGGATGGCCTAATTTGTAGTCCTTTACATCAAGTACACTTATAGTTGGTTATATAGAACTTGTTTTAACCAGATTACAACATTTTCTTAAATTGTTCGTGTGAATGACAGTTGACAAGTTAAATCTATACAGTCCATTTGCTAAAAGCACTCAGGTTTACACTTCCTAATATCATACATGGTATTAAGAAGAAGAAATTTGGGTGTTTTTAGCAGCACTCTAATTACTTTAAAATTTCTACGTGCACATGCTTTACGCCCTTGCTCATCGTCAAATGCCAGTTCTTTCAATTATTACAATTTCCTAAAATATTACAAGCCTTTCCTTTTTCACAACGGAATCAATAATATCCAAATTTCTAATATTTAAACTTAGGGATTCCAATATCCCCAAATAAGAATTTAATACGGACTTGCGTTTTTTTTAATAATATGCATTAATTGTTGAAATTAATGTAAAAGCTATAGATCATACAACCCTTATTCATCTCCTCGATTTAGTCGAACATTATAATTTTGATGCAAAATAAAAATTGTAAACTACGAATAAATCTTTATTTTACGTCATATTCCATAATAAGAGAATTCAGATGGAAAAGAAGTAAAATAAAATTTGGAGTAGTCTTCCCAAATAATTCATATCAAGGAGTAGGGTTGTATTTATAGGTGTTTAAACATGCCACAGCTGTTAGTTTTACAAAAATGAATGAATCTAGGTAGTTAATCTAACAAAAAAACCTAGTCATCTTCTGTAGGGAGATCAGTCGCCCCTTAGTATTGGTCGATCGCCATCGATCGACTACGGTCAATGAGTAGACCCCCTAGTTTAATTCAGGAATATAATGATGTGTTGCTTATTTTTATCAGTTACGTACTTCTTATCTTTAACGTTAATTGCTTATGATCGAATGTTTTCTTAACCTCCAAATCTATCCTTAATTAATTTCCAGAAGTTAAACTTTGAATTTGACGACTTATTCGAAATTCGAATTAAATTTAAATTATTTAAATTTTGAAAACTTCAAACATCTATAACTTTTATATATGAGCTCTATTTTCAGCGCATTATGTATGGAAATTGATCGGAATCACATCAAGAATGCAACAATACAATTGTTATGGACAAATTTAGACTTCTGTAGGTCTTCGTTCTTACCTGTACTTCACTTAATTTAAATTTTCTGATTTTTTTAAATTTAACTTGGGTTGATTTTACGGGATATTGTCTAAAATTAGTACATATTAGTATTTTATTACCTGTACATCTCAATATTATTTTTAGTGCTGCTAAAAACACCCAAATTTCTTCTTCTTAATACCATGCATGGTATTAGGAAGTGTAAACCTGGGTGCTTTTAACATCACATGGTGATATTGTGCTAAAAGCACCCAGTTTTACACTTTCTAATACCATTCATAATGGCTTAAGTATAATTCCTAATCCACTCAATATATATAATACTTATCCCACCTATTACAATCAAGGCCATATGATGAATTTTCCTTATTATGCCTTAAATATAAATTTAGCTATATATACAGATTTCTCCCTAGTTAGACTTTAAAAACCATTTACTTTCCTAATGGAGGGACTTAAATGAAATTTAATCCCTAATTCAATATGCTATTAATATAATATAATTATATATTGATTACGCTAATATAATTAAAGTGTGTTGCTAAAAGCACCTAAATTTCTTCTTTCTAATACCATAGAAATTTAGGTGCTTTTAGCAACACACTTTAATTATATTAGCGTAATCAATATATAATTATATTATATTAATAGCATATTGAATTAGGGATTAAATTTCATTTAAGTCCCTCCATTAGGAAAGTAAATGGTTTTTAAAGTCTAACTAGGGAGAAATCTGTATATATAGCTAAATTTATATTTAAGGCATAATAAGGAAAATTAATCATATGGCCTTGATTGTAATAGGTGGGATAAGTATTATATATATTGAGTGGATTAGGAATTATACTTAAGCCATTATGATGTAAAGTCAATTGAAGACACATAAAACCCAGCCGAATTAATCTGGCTACCAGTTATGACCATGGGATTGGTGTGAGATGTCACTGATAATAAGTAACATAAGGACATAAGGTTAGTCCCAATTGTACAAGGTAAATCTGTTTAGCTAATCTGACTACCAGTTCCTATAAATGGTCGAACTAATGTAATATGTCGCCATGTTATAGGCTATAAGATAGTGGACCAATTTCAAAGGTTGTAACAACCCGCCCGGAGTGGGCCTAAATTCCAACCTAGAAAAGGCCTATCAGAACTTAAAGTCATTCTAAGCAAGTTGTTGGTTTTTATAAGAAATAAATAACATAGCCAAACTAAATTGAACTCAGAATCTCACAGTGAATGGGATAAAATATAATAACTAAAATAAATGAAAAAACCATTATAATGTCGGTTGCATCATAGATTCAAATGTCATAAATACGTTACATCAATAATATCCCATAAATACAATCGACTGCTGGACTATAATAATAGACTAAATTAAAATCTTCATTGTCAAGCTCCTGACTTCATGATATCCTTAATCAAGCATCTCCACTTACTAACCCGTGTTGTTAAGGGAGGGGGGCAGGACAATTATGTTTTGGTGAATGAAAATCATTTAAGTTTAAAAGCAATATATTTCCTATACTAGGAAGTATAAATTCATCATGCATTAGATAGATATACTATTCTATGGTCACTTAAGGTCATCATATATATACGTAATGGCGGATTCCTATAATCACTTAATACCCTACACTATCATTCAGTCACTTAAGGCTACTGTATATAATTATTTATAGGAGGATTCCTATGATCACTTAATCCCCTATGGCGGACCCTAGTAACTTAAGATCTCGATTAACGATATCAAATATTCTCTACATTATAATGCAAGAAACAATAATCTGCCACTTAATATTGGGTGACGATAAATACATTTATCACCATTCATGACCCCTTTCGTGGACCATTGTGTTACTATTAAACTGGAACCACGGGTAAACTCCTACTCACTTAATAATTCTCTTAGACGGATGGACCCAAATGTTAGCACCAAATATTCATAATGGAGTAGAAAGCAAAAGCCCGGATTAAGGGAGGCAAGAAGTAAGAAAAGCCCCTTTTCCAATCGGAGGGCACGTTACTAGGATCCTCAAACTTGAAGTACCTAGAGAAGAACTAAATGCACCATTCAGCTCCCCGAAGAAAGCATTCCGGGAAGGTTAAATACCTACAAGACATTTATCACGCAAGAAGGAAATATCCCGAACAACATCGAAAGTTGGGAGCTTGTGGAAGCTTATTCTTCCCCCCCAAACAGCTGAGCCTATGGTCCAAAGAATTACTTTAGGAAAATCCAAAGGCATCCCAATGAATACTTATCTTCAGACATTCACGAGGAAAAACTGCCATTTCGGACGACATCTAAAAGCACAAGTCACTCAACGTCGGGAAAACCTAAAGTAGTCCTTTACATGAGTCTCCATGGAAACATCAAGACGAAACTAGTAAGGCGGAAAGGGGTCAACTCACACCTATAAATACGATCCCAGGGGTCCAGAATCTGGATCGATTGACTCATTCTCTAATTAGTACTAACAAAGTCCTAGTTGTATATCCAAATTTTGAAATCAATTTGGGGAAATCAACAGTTAGGATACAGGAATCCTTGTAACACTTATTCTTATAAAATAAAGAGATTTTCTTAAGTAATCAAGGTAATGGCGTGGTAACTTCTTCATTATATTATTATTATTTCATAACTTTGCAGGTTTAATATCGAAAGTTCCAAAGGGAACTAATTTTGTGAGGATATCTTCCGAAGGCTCCGAAGGATCAAAATTAGCAAATAAGTCAAGTAAGGCTATACGAAGTATCGTACCTCCGGAACCCAACAATTTATAACCCACCGAAGGATCGCCCAAGATACCTGGAACCAGATAGAACCTTTAATACCCCCTAAATGAATAGAAAGGCCTTCGTAGTCCAATCCAAAGCCACCTCTTTTAAGTAATGGTAACCTACAAAAGGATTAAAGCGACTTTACCAAAAGACCTTTTACGAAACAACCTAATAAAGAACCGCAGGGATCAAAATATATAAGAATAGAGCCTATTCAACTAAGCGTTTCGAATTTCAATATACATACATTTAATTATTATCTTTTGTTTTCAGCAGGAATGTAACTTCGGAAATTGACGAAAACACATTACAGGAATCCCTCCAACGAAACAACATTGTAACCCAAGTCAATTCATCTCGTGTAACGGATTCTACGAGAAGCATATTATTTTGGGGGTGTTAACCAAATTTTGGGCTAACCCCTTGCATTAACGTTAACTTGAAAATGAAAATTAAAAATAAATTGTGTGATTAGAGTTACTAAATTGCTCTATTTACTTAACGTTGTCAAAAAAATGATCGTATTTTGTTTAAAAATAACTTTGACAATGACTGCAGCATCTACGTTTGTTTTTAAGATCTTGAAACGAGGAATGTTAAATGATGGTAGAGATCTAAGTGAATGATAGTAACTTTTATAAGAGAAATCTTAGAATGACAAGGGAAGGCACCAAAGAGAATGGGAATGAACAAAGCCTCGTAGGAGGAAATTACCAAGACAAATAGACATATACGTGAATGGATAGTAAATCAATTCAAAGACTATTCTTCTTTATCGTTTCATTGTATGCATAATAGAAAGAAGATGAATCTTATATTATGTAACACCCCGAATTTTCTATTAACACTAAAGTTGCTAAAATATTAATAAGTGTGTAAGAGAGGGGATGTATCTAATATGAATATAAAAATATTAATAAGTGTGTAAGAGAGGGGATGTATCTAATATGAATATAAAAGTGTGTAAGAGAGGGGATGTATCTAATATGAATATAAAAATATTAATAAGTGTGTAAGAGAGAGGATGTATCTAATATGAATATAAAAATATTAATAAGTGTGTAAGAGAGGGGATGTATCTAATATGTATATAAAAACAATAATAAGTGTGTAAAAGGGGGGGATGTATCTAATGTGTACATTGTAGAATATATATATATATATATATATATATATATGGGCAGTTAATGCAAACATGAATAGAAGTTTATTAATTTGCTGAGTGTTTGCTGAGTCACTTCTGACTCATTGCTGAGTCAACAAGATAAACCCCATATTGTCTGAACGGCTGCGGTTATTTCTAGGTTAAATCTAATGGCCTAAATGAATTCTAAAATCTATAAATAAGTGGGTAGACCCTAGACCTAAATCACTTGTAAAATTAAAGAAGCTACCGTCATGCTGCTGCCATGGAATTCAGCATAGCCGTCACAAACTTAGAAGAGGAAGCCTAATCATCTACAACTAAATCTACACAAATCAAATCAAAAGATCTCTCTTTCTCTAATTATTTTCTTTTGTTGGTGAGTATGATGATTCTCACAAGACTATTACAAACTAATTTGACTCAGTTATGAATGGATCACAAGAAAGTGATGTGATTTGTAATTGTAAATTCTATATATTGTGGATCTCTTATTATGTTATTATGTTGTCGTATGATGTAAATTATATATGCTATGTCATGCTATGTTGTAAATTCTCTTATGCTATGTCGTGCTATGTTGAGAATCATGTCAAGCTATGTTATACTATCATACTATGCCATGTTATAAATTATGCTATATTATGTTGAAAAATCATGATGTTGTTGGATCATGCTTAAAGTTATGTTTTTTTTCTTAATTTAAATGGATCTTGTTTATGGGAATTTGCCTATTAGGTTAGGTGTACCCATAAACTTGAAACTATAATTAAATAAAACTTGATTATGGGAATTTGCCTATTGAGTTAGGTGTACCCATATAAAACCATGTTGTTAAAAAATTAGATGATGTTGATTCACACATGTTCATATGTAAGTTTATGAAAATTGATTGAGATCATATTAGGTGAATTTTGAACAAGTTGACACCTTTAGATCCATGACATGTATAATCTATGCAAGTTGGACATATGCAAGTTTCACCCCTTATTATGATTCATTTGGTCACATATACATGTTGTTATTATGATAATATCTTTTATGCTATGAGTTAGGCTATTCGAGTCTAACATATATTTTGCGAATAAACGTTCAAACGTGGGGTAGGGGTAATATTAGGAATTAATAAATTGGGTGCAATTTTGTAAGATGTTGCATACCATGAATGAATGTCCATAATTGAGTCAATTATGGACATTGTTAAAAATTGGAAGTAATTAATAATTCAAGTAGGGAATTATTAAAATTGGGGGAAAGTGGATTATTATTAATAATCAATGCTTAGGACACGAGGTTGGACCCGTTTGTGATGTAAACCTGCCCGGACCCGCCCGGCAAATCCAATAGTCACAAATGTCGGCCCAATGTGAGAGGTCCTAGGCCCAAACTAAAGCATAACAGTTGTAAAGACACGAGGTTAGACTCTTTTATGGTGTAAGACTGCCCGGACCCGCCCGGCAAATCCAGCTGCCATAAATGCCAGTCTAATGTGAGAGGTCTTTATGAGGTTATGGCCTTAATGAACTAAGAAATACTTAACCAGATAATCATGTAAGGTGGGACATGGGGGTTAAGTAGGTGCCTTGGGTGGCATGAGGAATCTGGTGGTTGCCTTTAGAGGCATTTGAAATACGATTAGACTTAACCAAACACACATGTAAATGAACATGACTAAGTGGGTTAAGTGGGATGGACTAATGGGGACAAGCTTAGGTGGAATGCTTGTGGTAAATAGTGGGGGCCCATTTCAACCAGTATCCCAAAACGTATCTTTGTGGGCTCGACCCAAGTCGAGGACGGGACACGCATACTGGGTTTGACTATAAGAGGCCAAAACAGGGAGCGGTGGCAACGCAAGTCCAACGGGTTTCATATGCGTGTGTGGACCCGGGCTGGTAGGTAAGACGTTGTTGCATCGTGTAGGTATAAGTCGTGCATGTCCGTTGTATCAGGTTGCCACTTTAGGGGAGTGATACACCCCACTGTGGGGCCAGCACGGGTATCTACGAGTTAGGGAGCCAATCGAATAATGGGAAGTAGGGTACACCTAGTGGAGATAGGGGCAGGCGGCACCTATGTAGTCACCTAGGGGTACGTAAAGCCATTGGGAAAGTTTCTAAGTGAAGCTAAGTGGGATGAATCTTTAGGGTGACTGGTGTGGTGCAGTATAGTGTTTATCCTTTAGTATTTAGGAGCGCTTATAACGTTGCCTTTAGCGATTGTCTATGTCCTTAATCTGCTCTTCATAGACATTTTCTTGTTTTCCAGCTTATGCCTTAGTCCAGTTATTTTGGTAATAGTATCGTAGAATTATCATATTCACCAGACTTTATGTCTGACCCCCTCTTTTCCATCCTTTTTCTCCCTTCAGGTCCGCAGGTTGGGCCAAGTTCTAGTGGAGTCTAGTTGGATCGCTTATCTTCTGGAAAGCTTGGACTGCTGAAGTAAAGTCCAGCTTGTTATCTTTCTTTTTAATGGCTATTCATGTAATGGGATTATGTACTTGTTTTATCAAGATAGATATTGTACTTGACATTGAATATGGTGTTATGATGTAATCAAACATGTTTTGACTTCTGCTACAATGAAATATAGTTTTTGAATTTCCAAGTACTATTTTATATCTGTCTTGTTGTAATTTTACTGTTCTATATTCACTTAAAACCTCCATGGAAGTTAATGCATTCCCTTTGTGAGTGACATTAATGGACGTGGGGTGTTACACGTGGTATCAGAGCACAAGGTTACCAGAACAGATAAATTTTTTTTTTTTAGAAAAATATTTTTTTTCTAAAGTATTTTTGGAAGAAGTGCTTTCAAAAAAAAAACATGTTATTTAAAGAGAGTTTTTATGAAAAACATAATCCCAAATAGCCACATCCTTATCTTTATCTTTCGAATTCTCCATTTTGAATCTTTCCTTTTTCGTTTCAGCATGGCTGAAGATCTTAATCTCCCAGAAGGTGTGACGATTCCAGGGTGGTTTAGGAGATACTTGGAGGCTAGGGCCACCACTGCAGGCCCAGCGGATACTCCTCCACCCCTAGTTGCACCCATTCCTCCTCCTCCTCCTCCTCCTCGTGTTGACACTTTTGCAAAGACGTGCAAGGAATTCAAGGCTATGGGAGGAAAAACTTTTCAAGGGACTGAGACGTTTGTGGAGGCCAGAGATTTGCTTAAGGAGACTGAGGAATTGTTGGATATCTTTGAAGTGGAAGATGGGAGGAAAGTCCGTTTAGCTGCTTGGTTAATGAAGGGAGAGGCCTCGTTTTGGTGGGAGGTCACTAACGGGGAACGTCCAGTTGATTCATGGGCGGATTTCAGACGAAGGTTTGAGGCAAAGTTTCTTTCAAGGGCAGAGGAGAACTTAAATATGGAAAAATTCCTGGCACTAAAGCAAGGGAGCTCATCAGTAAAGGAATATGTCAATAAATTTAATCAGTTAGCAAGGTTTGGCTTGGAGTTGGTGAACACGCCAGAGAAGAAAGCTTTGAGGTTCATTAGAGGCTTGAATGAACCGTTGCAAGGGTTGGCTATGACCCACATCCCTATGGGAGCCACCTTTGAAAAGCTAGTAGAAATGGCACTTATGCATGAGGATAAGGCGGTTGAAAAGAAAGGGGATCAGAAGAAACCCCAACAGCAAAATAAGAAGGGTGGTAAAAACAATAATGGCAAAGGGAAGAAGAAATGCTTCAATTGTGGGACGCCTGGCCATCTCAGCAAAGATTGTAGAAAGAAAAAGAAGACTGGTTGTTTTCATTGTGGAGATGCGGGACATTTAGTGAAGGACTGTCCAAAGAAGGGGCAGAGGGCAGGGTCTACCTCGGGAGGACAGGTGCAGGCTCTTATGGCACCAGGGCAGGCAAGGGGGCAAGTTCAGGCTATTGCGGCCCCACCGCTGCAAGAAAGAGGTAGAACAATTTCTGTTGAAAGCTTAGTTTTTCTGTTTGATCATCCTGTCCGTACCTTATTCGATTCTGGCGCATCTCATTCGTTTATCTCTGCATCATTAGTTGAATCACTGCACTTGAACACCAGTTTAGTAGAGGATCCCTTGGTCGTTTCAAATCCAATTGGGGGTTCGGCTCATTTGACCATGATATGTTTGGATTTGAAAATCTCTATACTTAGCGTTGAATTTAGATGTGATGCTTATGTATTGGGCTTCATGGGCTATGGGCTAATTTTAGGAATGGATTGGTTGTCTAGAAATAGGGCCATTCTTGATTGTGAAAGGAGAGTAGTTGGGCTTGTGACTCGCCTTGGTAATGCTCTCGACATCTTTTGTAATCCCATAAATTCCGTTATGCTAAGTTATCTTGAATCGCTTGACGCGTCTGTAGAGAACCTGCGATCGGTAGAAGTGGTCCGGGAATATCCGGATGTGTTTGAGGAGGTGAAGGGCTTACCTCCAAAGTGGGAGATAGACTTTCGAATTTATCTTGTGGACAATGCTAAACCCGTATCTTTGCCAGTGCGCCACATGGCTCCTCGTGAAAGGAGGGAACTCAATAAGCAAGTAAAGGAGTTGCTTGAGACGGGGTTCATAAGACGTAGTATATCGGAGTGGGGTGCTCCAGTAGTTTTTGCCACAAAGGCGGATGGGTCTCTTAGACTTTGTATGGACTATAGAGAACTAAACAAGCTTACTAAAAAGAACCGACACCCACTGCCGAGGATTGACGATCTCTTTGATCAGTTAGTTGGCGCCTCAGTGTTTTCGCAGTTGGACTTAGCCACTGGCTTTCATCAACTGAGAGTGGCTGAGGATAGTATAGATAAGATTGCTTTTAGGACTCCTGACGGATTCTATGAATGGCTAGTGATGCCCTTTGGTTTGACAAACGCCCCTGCATATTTTGTTGATTTGATGAGTAGGGTGTTTAGGGAATACCTTAACAAATTCGTGGTAGTCTTTGTGGATGACATCTTAGTCTTTTCTAAGAATAAAGAAGAGCACTCCCTACATCTTAGGGAAGTGTTGGAAACCCTTCGAGCGCATAACCTTAAGGCAAAATTTTCTAAGTGTCACTTCTGGAGGAAGGAAGTACGGTTCTTAGGGCATGTGGTTTCCAAAGAAGGGATAGCAGTGGATCCTGCAAAGGTGGTGGCCATCCAAGATTGGAAGGTCCCTAAAAATGCAACCGAAGTAAGAAGTTTCTTGGGGTTGGCTGGCTATTATAGGAAGTTTATCAAAGACTTCGCAAAAATATCAGCTCCATTAACACGGTTAACGAAGAAGAACCTGGTTTTTACGTGGGACAAAGATTGCGATGATGCGTTCCAACGTTTAAAGAGAGCCTTAACTTCAGCCCCAGTCTTAGTGCTGCCAGACGGGAATAAACCGTTTACCATCTATACTGATGCTTGTGGGACGGGACTTGGCGCGGTCCTCATGCAAGAGGGAAGAGTAATAGCCTATGGTGGAAGGCAGTTGAGGGTTCATGAAAAGAATTACCCCACTCATGACTTAGAGCTAGCCGCAATTGTTTTCGCGCTTAAGTCTTGGCGTCACTATCTTCTTGGTGAGAAATTCGAACTGTTCACTGACCACAAATCATTAAAATACTTATTCTCTCAGAAGGATTTGAATTTAAGGCAGCAACGGTGGATGGAATTCTTAGCCTCCTACGATTTTGAAATAGCATATACCCCGGGCAAGGGTAACGTGGTGGCAGACGCCTTAAGTAGGAAAAGGTTGTCCTTGAGTCCGTTGTTTGTTGAACGACAAAGCTTAGAATTCATCTCTATGTTTGACTTTAGACCCTCCGTTGACTTAGTACCCGGTCTGTTAGCATCCTTGGAGGTTAGACCTACACTTCTAGGACGGGTTGGTGAGGCACAGCGAGACGACCCACAGTTGGTTGAGATAGTAGAAAAGCTCAAAGGGGGGGGGGAGTCGTCAAGCCATCTTCGTAGGTATACCCTAGACGATAAGGGTTGGTTACGAAGGGATAATAGACTTTGTGTACCACAAGACGAAGACTTAAGGAAGGCCATTCTTGATGATGCTCATCGCTCAAAAATGACCATTCATCCCGGCGGGGATAAGATGTACAAAGATATGAAGCGGGTTTTCTTTTGGGCCGGTATGAAAAAGGATGTGGCCGAGTACGTCGCTAGATGCTTGGTGTGCCAACGAGTTAAAGCAGAACAAAAGAAACCCGGTGGGTTGCTTCACCCATTAGAAGTTCCACTATGGAAATGGGAAAGCATCTCAATGGATTTTGTGGATGGATTACCAAGATCAAGGAAGGGTAACACGGGGATTTGGGTTATAGTAGATAGACTTACTAAAAGCGCCCATTTTATTCCCGTGAAAAGTAAGAGGACTGCTCCGTGGTTGGCTTCTGTATACATTAAGGAGATAGTTCGTTTGCACGGTATTCCTTCTAGTATAGTAAGCGACCGTGACCCCATCTTTACTAGCGAATTTTGGAAGAGTTTACAAGAGGTGGTAGGGACTCAGCTATGTTTGAGCACCGCATATCATCCTCAGACAGACGGCCAGACCGAGAGGGTGAATCGCATTCTAGAGGATCTTTTAAGGCTTTGTATCCTAGACTTTGGGGGTACATGGGAAGAGCACCTTCCGTTAGTAGAATTCGCATATAATAATAGCTTTCAGTCTAGTATTGGCATGGCACCTTTCGAAGCTCTTTATGGAAGGCCTTGCCGTTCGCCTACATGTTGGTGGGAATCTACCGATAAAATCCTACTTGGGTCCGATATGGTTAGGGAAACCTCGGAGAAGATTGAGTTGATTCGAAGGAGGATGAAAGCAGCACAAGATAGGCAAAAATCGTATGCTGATAAGAGGAGGACAGATCTTGAGTTTGACATTGGGGACATGGTTTTTATCAAAGTATCTCCGTTACAGAATGTTGTTCGCTTTGGGTCCGTGGGGAAATTAGCACCAAGGTTTGTAGGGCCGTTTCCTGTAAAAAAAAAAAACAGGATTGGGAAGATGGCATATAGGGTGGAGTTGCCTGAGAAACTTAGTGGAGTACACGACGTATTCCATGTATCACATTTGAGGAAGTGTTTGCACAAGACTGCGGAGGTGGTAGAGCCAAGCTTGCTTAAAGAGGTGGAAATAGAGCGTGATGCAACAATTAGACGAGCTCCTACATGCATTCTTGGGTCGGAGATCAAAAGGTTGAGGAATCGAGAGGTTAGACTGGTTAAAGTGCAATGGGGAGATGATGAGAGCAACGCAACTTGGGAGACAGAAGAGAAGATGCGTTCGTTGTACCCTTTTCTTTTTGAGGGTATGTCTTTTAATTTCTCCTTTATCGCTTAGCTTATCTTATCTTATCTTTAGTATATCCTCTCATTAGTATCTTTGACCTTTAGTTAGGATAATCCTATGGTTGAAACATGTGTTTGAGACATGTTATGTATGATGGATGCAAAATGGATGCAAGTGTTTGCTAGTGGTTGCTCGTGGATGCATATATACACACACTTTAGGCACTAGATCGGCTCAGTCACTTCATATTGCATATTGCATATATATGGATGTATTTAGTATAATGGATGTATAATGGTTGTACCATCATATGGATGCTGCATTCGGTTGAATGGGTGTGCACGCATATAGAAGTAGTATGTAAGCAATTAGGATCTTTTGCATACATAATGGATTCATGACACTTACATAATTTGCATTAAGGAGGTCAACTGAATCAGTAGACCGCCTGATTTCGCATTAGGTAAGGACATGTACACACACTTTGCATATGATCATAAAGCATTAGAAGTCTTTTAAGGACAATGGATGCCTGTGTATGATGGATGAGTAGATGGACGTTTGGATGGTAGGATATACATTCTTCCAGACTTGAAGATTTCGGGGACGAAATCCTAAAAGGAGGGGAGAATGTAACACCCCGAATTTTCTATTAACACTAAAGTTGCTAAAATATTAATAAGTGTGTAAGAGAGGGGATGTATCTAATATGAATATAAAAATATTAATAAGTGTGTAAGAGAGGGGATGTATCTAATATGAATATAAAAGTGTGTAAGAGAGGGGATGTATCTAATATGAATATAAAAATATTAATAAGTGTGTAAGAGAGGGGATGTATCTAATATGAATATAAAAATATTAATAAGTGTGTAAGAGAGGGGATGTATCTAATATGTATATAAAAACAATAATAAGTGTGTAAAAGGGGGGGGATGTATCTAATGTGTACATTGTAGAATATATATATATATATATATATGGGCAGTTAATGCAAACATGAATAGAAGTTTATTAATTTGCTGAGTGTTTGCTGAGTCACTTCTGACTCATTGCTGAGTCAACAAGATAAACCCCATCTTGTCTGAACGGCTGCGGTTATTTCTAGGTTAAATCTAATGGCCTAAATGAATTCTAAAATCTATAAATAAGTGGGTCGACCCTAGACCTAAATCACTTGTAAAATTAGAGAAGCTACCGTCATGCTGCTGCCATGGAATTCAGCATAGCCGTCACAAACTAAGAAGAGGAAGCCTAATCATCTACAACTAAATCTACACAAATCAAATCAAAAGATCTCTCTTTCTCTAATTCTTTTCTTTTGTTGGTGAGTATGATGATTCTCACAAGACTATTACAAACTAATTTGACTCAGTTATGAATGGATCACAAGAAAGTGATGTGATTTGTAATTGTAAATTCTATATATTGTGGATCACTCATTATGTTATTATGTTGTCGTATGATGTAAATTATATATGCTATGTCATGCTATGTTGTAAATTCTCTTATGCTATGTCGTGCTATGTTGAGAATCATGTCAAGCTATGTTATACTATCATACTATGCCATGTTATAAATTATGCTATATTATGTTGAAAAATCATGATGTTGTTGGATCATGCTTAAAGTTATGTTTTTTTTTTCTTAATTTAAATGGATCTTGTTTATGGGAATTTGCCTATTAGGTTAGGTGTACCCATAAACTTGAAACTATAATTAAATAAAACTTGATTATGGGAATTTGCCTATTGAGTTAGGTGTACCCATATAAAACCATGTTGTTAAAAAATTAGATGATGTTGATTCACACATGTTCATATGTAAGTTTATGAAAATTGATTGAGATCATATTAGGTGAATTTTGAACAAGTTGACACCTTTAGATCCATGACATGTATAATCTATGCAAGTTGGACATATGCAAGTTTCACCCCTTATTATGATTCATTTGGTCACATATACATGTTGTTATTATGATAATCTCTTTTATGCTATGAGTTAGGCTATTCGAGTCTAACATATATTTTGCGAATAAACGTTCAAGCGTGGGGTAGGGGTAATATTAGGAATTAATAAATTGGGTGCAATTTTGTAAGATGTTGCATACCATGAATGAATGTCCATAATTGAGTCAATTATGGACATTGTTAAAAATTGGAAGTAATTAATAATTCAAGTAGGGAACTATTAAAATTGGGGGAAAGTGGATTATTATTAATAATCAATGCTTAGGACATGAGGTTGGACCCGTTTGTGATGTAAACCTGCCCGGACCCGCCCGGCAAATCCAGTAGTCACAAATGTCGGCCCAATGTGAGAGGTCCTAGGCCCAAACTAAAGCATAACAGTTGTAAAGACACGAGGTTAGACTCTTTTATGGTGTAAGACTGCCCGGACCCGCCCGGCAAATCCAGCTGCCATAAATGCCAGTCTAATGTGAGAGGTCTTTATGAGGTTATGGCCTTAATGAACTAAGAAATACTTAACCAGATAATCATGTAAGGTGGGACATGGGGGTTAAGTAGGTGCCTTGGGTGGCATGAGGAATCTGGTGGTTGCCTTTAGAGGCATTTGAAATACGATTAGACTTAACCAAACACACATGTAAATGAACATGACTAAGTGGGTTAAGTGGGATGGACTAATGGGGACAAGCTTAGGTGGAATGCTTGTGGTAAATAGTGGGGGCCCATTTCAACCAGTATCCCAAAACGTATCTTTGTGGGCTCGACCCAAGTCGAGGACGGGACACGCATACTGGGTTTGACTATAAGAGGCCAAAACAGGGAGCGGTGGCAACGCAAGTCCAACGGGTTTCATATGCGTGTGTGGACCCGGGCTGGTAGGTAAGACGTTGTTGCATCGTGTAGGTATAAGTCGTGCATGTCCGTTGTATCAGGTTGCCACTTTAGGGGAGTGATACACCCCACTGTGGGGCCAGCACGGGTATCTACGAGTTAGGGAGCCAATCGAATAATGGGAAGTAGGGTACACCTAGTGGAGATAGGGGCAGGCGGCACCTATGTAGTCACCTAGGGGTACGTAAAGCCATTGGGAAAGTTTCTAAGTGAAGCTAAGTGGGATGAATCTTTAGGGTGACTGGTGTGGTGCAGTATAGTGTTTATCCTTTAGTATTTAGGAGCGCCTATAACGTTGCCTTTAGCGATTGTCTATGTCCTTAATCTGCTCTTCATAGACATTTTCTTGTTTTCCAGCTTATGCCTTAGTCCAGTTATTTTGGTAATAGTATCGTAGAATTATCATATTCACCAGACTTTATGTCTGACCCCCTCTTTTCCATCCTTTTTCTCCCTTCAGGTCCGCAGGTTGGGCCAAGTTCTAGTGGAGTCTAGTTGGATCGCTTATCTTCTGGAAAGCTTGGACTGCTGAAGTAAAGTCCAGCTTGTTATCTTTCTTTTTAATGGCTATTCATGTAATGGGATTATGTACTTGTTTTATCAAGATAGATATTGTACTTGACATTGAATATGGTATTATGATGTAATCAAACATGTTTTGACTTCTGCTACAATGAAATATAGTTTTTGAATTTCCAAGTACTATTTTATATCTGTCTTGTTGTAATTTTACTGTTCTATATTCACTTAAAACCTCCATGGAAGTTAATGCATTCCCTTTGTGAGTGACATTAATGGACGTGGGGTGTTACATATTATTAATTAAAAATAAGAATAAAATAATGGTAATGTCAGTAACTTTCAAATATTAAAATGAGATATCTTACGTAACTATAATATCACGGGGAAAGTAATGAATACCAGAAATGATTTATAAGTTGTAAAAACCATTTGAGAAAGTACACAATCAAATTGAAATGCCAACGCTAAGGTAGCTAGTTACAACATTCCTGGTTGGGTTGGGATTGACCGATTCTTCGATAATCAATTAGAACCAACCTATAGCGTAGAAAAGGAGAAAGGACCTTAGCCAGCTAAGAGAATTGTAGAGATTTTTTAAATAGGGACAATTTGGCTAAAGTCCCTATTAAATTCCAAAATAAACAAAATATCTTTGCCAAAAAAAGGTATGTAAATTAGGTCTCTAGAATCAAGTTAACTAATAATTGTATAAATTTATGCAGTTATTAAGCAAATAGTTGCAGATGGAAGGATATCAAAAAATTGCGGAAATTTCTACAATTATTCAACGAAAATTTTGCGGGAATTTCCACGATTTTTCACCAAAAAAGTTGTTGAAATTGCGGAAATATTAGCAATTTTTTGTAACTATATTCTGGGGACCTAATTTACAATCTTTGTTTAGGAAGGAGATTTTGTGCATTAACTTTGGTTTTAAGGACTTGAGCCTAATATTCACTTTAAAATAATCATGTCTTTAGCTGGCTTTGAATAAGTTGACTAATTTATACACTCCCGCTTAGCTGACTTAAAATAAGCCGGTTGAGGAAGTATATCAATGCAACCCCTCAGATTGATTTGGCAATCTTAAGGGTTGCCAAAACAATCCAATTAAGACCAACCAACCCTATGTTGTTTCCTAACCGTCTCTTGGTTGGGAATGACCTTATATTGCGGCTCCTTTACCCTAAATTATCACGGTCAACGGTTTTTAAATAGAATGTGTAATAAATGTTCAATTCATGCCAGCAATAAATAAAAAGTAACAGATTTAAAATTGTTAGCCTACTTTGTGGTTAGGCTACACAAAGCTAATGTAATGGCCCGAATTTCCATACTCTTTGAGTTGACAAATAACACCACATGTCTAACCCAAATTGCACAGAAATACGAATCATTATTAGAAAGAAGTTAGAAGATGAGAAATAGAAAGAAAGAAATATTAGAATAGAAGAAAACGAAGATCACAAACTCACAGTGGAACGAATAAAATATATTAGATAACATAAACTTTGAAATCCAATTCAGTAACTTTATATACATACCATCATCAGATCACAAC
Source organism: Allium sativum (assembly GCA_030737875.1). Taxonomy (NCBI): domain Eukaryota; kingdom Viridiplantae; phylum Streptophyta; class Magnoliopsida; order Asparagales; family Amaryllidaceae; genus Allium; species Allium sativum. The sequence goes on along the minus strand of CM060922.1, from coordinate 846,540,594 downwards.
AGCTATTTTTGGAACAGTTATAAACACCTATTTCCAGATACGAACATAATACACATTGGAAAAATATAATAGTCTATAGCTAACTGGTGAAACCTCCTGCTTCAAACCCTTCCAAGTAAATCTGTAAAATCTAGACTACTTGACCGCCCATACAAATTTGGGCACCCAAGAGTTTAGGGAAAACAAACGAAATAAACTCGGGGTCAGTCATGGACTGGTATGAGTAAATTCCAACCGTTTGTTTAACTTTCAAAAATCCTTTCGAAGGAAATGATAATCTAAGACCGATCCACACATAAACATGGATGGTTTTTACCTTACGATATCCAAAAATATTTTTGATATCAAATCAAGTAATATTATAATAATGTCTACATCAAATAAATAGAATCTAGTGGAATGCTTGCATCTCACGCTCCATATATAATATAAAATCGAAAACCGTAGAGCGCTTATTGGAGATTGGATTTCCAATATGACAAGGTATGGAACCACCTTCCGATAGTGTATGTCTAGAGGGGAATACACTGGGTACAACAAGAACGTCTTGCAACCCAGCCCACACATGGCTGACCACTCATTTAACTTGAGTGTATCGAGCACATTATCACTAACGGTTGTGATCAGCAACCGTTACCGAAAGCATACAGCAACGAATAGAACAAGAAGCAAATGGATTTTCTCTAGATCAAGTGATAATACCCCTAATGGGAATGACTCACATGGCCATGCTGCCTGCCCGATTTATGTCATTTACCGGGTGATGAGGCTTGAGGTCATGATTATTTTTTAGAACATCTTGCCACCATTTACTTTGAATGTCACTTTGTCAGATCCGTCCATACATTTTGTCCTGGGAATGGACAAGCTGAAGGCACCATTCTGTTAATCTATCTTGGGCAATTTCTACCTAGGATTAACAGAACAACCCTTGCATTTTACTCCGTCTTCAATTTTCTTCAGCATAAGTTGATTCGTAACGCTTATGCCAATACGGAGTGGTTTTCAGATATTAAACCTGATCTCGGTCTCTCTGTATTGACCACGAAGGTTTAAAATAAAATAAAATTTGATAACCAGTGAATTAACTATCAAAGGAAATATCCATACAATCAACGATCCTATTTCAAAATAGAAATTCTAACGATCAACCATCAAACAACATTGGCCCCATTTTAAATCAGTTCCTTGTTATATTATCATTTCCAATTCCCATTTCCCATCATTCGTATCCTTTCAAAGCTATATTTTCTCTCTCGATTTTTGAAACAAACATTTTTAATAACCTAATTTCTTTATTCGAGAATATCCCTTATTCCAGTTAGAAAACATTTCTAAATATTCACGAATCCTTATTTTCTATATTTAGAAAATATACCTTATCAATATCAGAAAATATTTCCATATTCCATTACTTAATTTCTCGTTGACCAATTTACATCATTTCTATGCGTAGAAAATACCTCTTATTTTATTTGGGGAAACATTTCAAAAAAGATCCTTTAAATTAAGGTGATGTTATAAAATATCGTTATTATAAATCAAATCATTAATCATTTATTAACTAACCATATTGCTAACCAATCTTCACTATTGAACCTTAACCGTTCCTCCATCAATCATGAAGTCAATCAAGTTGGGGTATAATTATCTCTCAAACCTTAATTAAACAACATTCTCAATTTTGAAATAGTCAAAGCTCACAACTTCAAAACAAAATATCGCTTACGCTACACTCAGATTCAATCTACGAGTTCACTTATTTTACGGAAAAGACATTGATTATAACGATAGCGTTATAATCGCTGTTTCCAAACATTTGATTTATAAAACATTAACTATAATGGTAACGTTAAAATCGATGTCTAGATTTACAAACATATATTATAACAGTAGCGTTATAATCACTGTTTAGATTTATAAAAAAACATTTGTTATAACGACAGCGTTATAATCGCTATTTAGATTTATAAAAGTATTTGTTATAACCACAGCGTTATAATCGCTGTTCCCAAATATTTGGTTTATAATAATATAACTTGTATTTACTAATTTCAACAAATAAATTTATAAGTAAATAAATAATTAAATAATTAAATTTGATACAACGGAAAGAAAGAAAAAAACTACTTCCCTAAATTCGATATAATCGAATTCCAATAAATAAGTTTCTCTTGAATAATCTATATTCGATTTATATTCCGAACTTCAGAATTTATCTACCATTTCAGGTTAATTAAAATTCCAAATTTACTTTAAAATTTATCCTTTCCAAACCATTACCAATTTCCTTTATAACCATTCCAGTCTATGAAACGTTATCACACTTTATTTTAAATTCCGAATTTTGAACTAAAACTCATTGTTTTCTTTTAAAACGATTACCCATTTCCCTTTTCATTCAATTTCCAATCTGGATTCATTATTTCAAATCTAAATTTCCTTTAGAGATATTTCATTTGCAAAATATTTACTCTAAAACATTATTCACTTTAATCGTGGATATATTTCTTTTATATATAATCAAATCAGTTTGATTCCGTATTTATAACTAATATCTTAAACCCAACTTCTATTTATAACTTCTATTCAGATTTTTCCATACCGATCTAATCATTTAGAATCTCGTTTATAATTTACTTTATAATTGCTAAGTTCAAATCTCATCTCAAATATTGCTTTCAAATCTGATTTCCACTTTTCCATATAAATTCAAATTTGAATTTATATTTCAATATATCCAACGATAAATAATTCCCTTAATTTATAAACTCATTTAAAATCAACTTCTTGTTTTAACAAAACAAGTTTTCTACTTTTTAACTCTATTTGAATTACACTTAAATTTTTGGAAAAATATATTTCTTTTTAAATCTCAAATTTCATTTTCTATATGTGAAAATATTTTACAGTATTTAAATACCAAAATTCTAGGGCTAGTGATATAAAAACACAACCAAATCAATCACGGTTAATATATCATAGAATATGTCACAATTAATGCAAACACAATAATATAAATGTTGAGGAATCCAGTTGGATTCGTCCAACCTGTTTCCATGCATCCATAGATGTTAATCACATTATTTCACATAAATATGAAATATCATAGTAAACAGAACTAATAAACGATCAACGATATAACTATATCAACCATTTCAACCATTTTTATCAACCATTCATCCGAACAACCATCGCATAGTACAAAATTACTATAAATAAATTTTAAAACTCGTTTATATAAAAATATAAACGAGGTAGAGTTATTGATTTTACTCACATTGGTTCGCAGTTGACGATTCTGCATTTACTTCGTTGAAAATCAAACAAGTGTTTGATTTTATCACGAAATTCCAATATCTCCTTTCTCAGCAACATCAATTCTACAACGCGGATCTCCTGGCTCCCATTCCAAAGTGGCCGTTTCTGTTGGATTCTGGATGCATAAGATATGAATATTACATGTTTTAAATTAATTTTAAAACATTTCTAATTATAGTTTGGCTTAATTCACCTTGGTCATTCTTTTAATTATAATTAGCCTGCTAACACCTTTCTTCCTCAGAACATTTACAACTCCCAATCCATGTAGCTTCTTTAGCAACACAGCGCACCACTCTTCATCACGTTCATCCACCACACCATGTATTTACCAACCTGACTTCATCAAACTCCTTTTCCTCGTCGGCTCTTCCCTATCATCACCCACAAAATCAACCCGATGGCCCCCCGCCAAGACCGACGCTTTGACCCACAAGAGTATTGCGACAAAAACATTGTCGAAATCCCACAAATAAATCTGCGCAAGTGCTACACTTCATCTCAGACTCATTGAAAACCCACTGCTTCTTGTAAAATTCATATCAACCATAACATAGCACTTTCAGTAAAACAAAACTCAAATCACCACGCATCTCTCCTTTTGCCCCTCACTGTTTCTTCAACTCGACGCTACCTTGGAAATACACGACCTCACAACCACTTCTTCCCAGTATTCTCAAACCATTCCAGTTCGTCACCCTTCTTCTCTCATTCAACACAACTCCAGTACGTCGCTTGCCATAGAAACCACCGTACTCTTCTCCTCCCTCCATCTGCTTCCTCTCACTACCCATCTGTACTAAATCACCACCATCGGGACCTTTATCCAAAGTTCTACCCTCCAGCCACCAGCTTGTTACGCTGGCAGTCCTCCTACCCCCTCGCGATACTCACCCACACACCCTTCGTCACAACAAACCATTGAACCACCTCAACATCGAATTCCCTCAAATTATAACATTAGATGCAATTTAAATCAACAAATCCAGAAATGATATTGGTTTCATGAATTAAACCTTAATTCTTCCAGAATTGAATCCCTAGACGCTGCAAAAACTTCCAACTGTTCGAATTTGGACCCTTCGATTTATATACATAACGGAAGCCTTCAATTTCCGAAGTTCAATGAATCGAACACATTTTGATTTTGTTAAAGTTTCGGATTTTAATGATTTCGATTTCCCCTTTTTTTTAAAAGAAAAAAAAAGAAGATGAAGAGAAGATACATCGGTGCATTGATCTGAATGCCTTGGGTTGTGAGGCATAAGGCGTGATTTAATAAGAGAAAATAACAGGGACGTCATTTTCATCTGGTACACATAAGTTGGCAAAATTTCAAACTTTGGTCTGCATTTCATTTATTGTGCTTTGGACTTAAGCAACGTGGTACAGTATAAAATATGACTTAAGGTACGTGCGTTCAATTTTAATTTACAGCGTAGGCAGTGTGATTAGATAACACATCACAGTACATTAATTTGATTAGAATTCAGACAGATTTTATAAGATTATATATTTTCTTTTACTTTGTCAGATTGCCAAAACTTTGAAATTCTGGACACAACATATCTTATAAGATACGTTAGGATTTTAGTATCACATTACGGAGATTCTTTTAAAGACTTGATTTGATTTTTCTTCGAAGATGACCCTTATCATTTAAGGCGCGATTAACACCCGCTAAAATTAAATGATTTTCGGATTAATTCAAATCCATTTATTTAATTCAAATCATTTGAATTCTAGTCATTTAAATCTCCAAATCAACTATTAACAATTAAATAAATTTATTATTAAATCGTTAATAATCCGGGATGTTACATTCCTTCCCCCTTAAAATAATTTCGTCCTCGAAATTTCTATGTAGTAAAAATGCTATAACTCTAACTCCTCATAACCTGCCTAGTTGAAATCTTATATTCCATATCTTCATAACCTAGTTCTTACTCGACCTTCGAATTCTCGTACCAATACTCGACCATTCATAATTCTTTCCAAATGATTTGTCCACCATTTTTGGACAATCCATCATCACTTTCTTGTCTTCAATTCATATTCTCTTCTACATATGCATACCCTTTCCAATTGATTTTAAATCCATTTATCGATTTCATTACTCCTTTATTAACCAATTCTGGCTTTCTTATTTCAATTACAATTAACAACTTGATTTTAGATTATCAAAATTTTCTTGAAAATTTTCTAACTATTTAAATTTTCGAAAAGTTTCGCCAGCATCTTCTTTGTGCGGCTCAATCGGTACAACCACAACTCGCCTTTCTAGGCCTTCTCCATTCCAAAAGAAAATAAAAAAAACAAAGCGGCTTTCCCATAGGCTTATAAAACCATAAAACCCAAGTAATATTGTAAACATGTACCTTTTTTCAGGTATAAATTCTATCTCTTGCATTTGCTTCCATTCAATATCTGCTCAGCATACATATATCCATTTCCAGTTGGTTTCAAATCAATCCAACTTCCAGTTTTTAACTCTCTAATCATCTTCTGATTAGTTTACTTGCATTCTATCAATACAAATCTGATTTCTATTTAAGTAAATCCACTTATTATACTTGAATCCAAATTTATCATAATTTAGTTTCAATTAACAACATCCAACATATATTCAACTTGCTTATTCATAAGTCGAATTCATATTAATAATTAGAATTTCAACATTTATCTTTATTTAATTCCATTTGGAATTATTTTAATTCAATCCAATTTTATTTAACTTAACTTAAGTTAAATTTTAATTTATTTGATACATTTTTACCATTTAAATATATTCAACTTATACAAGTTAAATTTTAATTTCAGAATTCAAATTCCCGGGTTTTATTTCAAATTAGTTTGAAATCATATATATTTATACACATATATTTATAATCAACTCAATTCAAAACAATTGAATTTATAAAACAACTTTATTTTTCTCAACACTTTCCATTAATAAATCTATTATGGTACCAATCCGTCACTTAGAAACTCGAAAATGAACACCGATAATGTCGCGATCCATTATCAGAAATATTTTCTTGTCACTGAAGTGATTTCAGTGCTTAATTACTTCCGAAATCCATTTAAACCGTTATTATTCAAAAATACTTTAAAGTAATAACATTACTTTATAATATTTCAGAAAATATTTTCTAAGCACCCGGAATTTAAATTCCAATTCTGGTTTGAACTTAATCTTGGTTTATCTCATTTGTATACATTGTCCGTATACAAATTATGTAACCATTTCAATATTTCATAATTCCATTTGATTGTAATAACAATCAACACATTCACATATAATAGTTAAGAAATTATTCCTTTTATATCAAAATAATTTTTGGGAAAATTATTTCATTTACCCATTTTAAAACAATACTGTATCGAATTGCTATGTTCAAGAGTTTAGAAGCACCTTCGATACAGTTATACATTCTGCATCCACCAGAATTCATAAACCACTCAACAAACCAGTCAACACAATATAAAACTATTTTTATATCAAATCTACAAATACGTGCTCATATATATACAATTAAACTGAATCTAGAGTATTACTAACCCCATCTCTATTGAATTATGCCACAGAGCCAAGATTACTACTCAACCTTCAGCTCTGATACCAAAAATAATAGCCTGAATTTCCATACTCTTTGAGTCGACAAAAAACACCACACATCCAACCAAATTGCACAGAAATACGAATCATTATTAGAAAGAAGTTAGAGGATGAGAAATAGAAAGAAAGAAATATTAGAATAGAAGAAAACGAATATCACAAACTCACAGCGGAACGAATAAAATATATTAGATAACATAAAATTTGAAATACAATTCAGTAACTTTATATACATACCATCATTAGAGCACAACGGCTATTTCTGGAACAGTTATAAACACCTGTTTCCAGATACGAACATAATACACAGGGGAAAAATATGATAGTCTATGGCTAACTGGTGAAACCTCCTGCTTCAAACTCTTCCAAGTGAATCTGTAAAATCCCAACTACTTGACAGCCCATACAAATTTGGGCACTCAAGAGTTAAGGGAAAACAAACGAAATAAACTCGGGGTCAGTCATGGGACTAGTGTGGGTAAATTCCAACCATTTGTTTAACTTTCAAAAATCCTTTCGAAGGAAATGATAATCGTCAGACCGATCCACACATAAACATGGATGGTTTTTACCTTACGATAACCAAAAATATTTTTGATATCAAACCAAGCAATATTATAATAATGTCTACATCAAATATATAGAATCTAGCAGAACGCTTGCATCTCATGCTCCATATATAATATAAAATCAAAAACTACAGGGCGCTTATTGGAGATTGGATTTCCAACATCACAAGGTATGGAACCACCTTCCGATAGTGTGTCTCTAGAGGGGAATACACTGGGTTCAACAAGAACGTCTTGCAACCTGGCCCACACATGGCTGACCACTCATTTAACTTGAGTGTATCGAGCATATTATCACCAATGGTTGTGATCAGCAACCGTTACTGAAAGCATACAGCAGCGAATAGAGCAAGAAGCAAATGGATTTTCTCTAGATCAGGTGATAATACCCCTAATGGGAATGACTCACATGGTCATGCTGCCTACCCGATTTTTGTCATTTCCCGGGTGATGAGGCTTGAGGTCACGATTATTTTTTAGAACATCTTGCCACCATTTACTTTGAATGTCACTTTGTCAGATCCATCCATACACGTTGTCCTGGGACTGGACAAACCGAAGGCACCATTCTGTTAATCCATCTTGGGCAATTTCTACCTAGGATTAACAGAACAGCCTTGCATTTTACTCCGTCTTCAATTATCTTCAGCATAAGTTGATTCGTAACACTTATGCCAATACGGAGTGGTTTTCAGATATTACACCTGATCCCGGTCTCTCCGTATTGACCACGGAGGCATAAAATAAAACAAACTTTAATATCCAGTGATTTAACTATCAAAGGAAACATCCATACAATCAACGATACTATTTCCAAATAGAAATTCTAACGATCAACCTTCAAACAATATTGGCCCCATTTTAAATCAGTTCCTTGTTATATTATCATTTCCATTTCCTACCTTTCGTATCCTTTCAAAGCTCTATTTTCTCTCTCATTTTTGAAAAAAAAACATTTTCAATAACCTAATTTATTTATTCGAGAATATCCCTTATTCCAGTTAGAAAACATTTCAAAATATTCATGAATCCATATTTTCTATATTTATAAAATATACCTTATCAATATCGGAAAATATTTCCATATTTCATTACTTAATTCCTCGTTAACCAATTTATCTCATTTTTATAGTTAGAAAATACCTTTCATTTTATTTGGGGAAACATTTCAAAAAAATCCTTTAAATTAAGGCGATGTTATAAAACATCGTTATTATAACTCAAATCATTAATCATTTGTTATTTAACCATATTGCTAACCAATCTTCACTATCCAACCTTAACCGTTCTTCCATAAATCATGAAGTCAATAAGGTTGGGGTATAATTACCTCTCAGACCTTAATTGAACAACATTCTCACTTTTGAAATAGTCAAAGCTCATAACTTCAAAACAAAATATCGCTTACGCTACTCTGAGATTCAATCTAAGAGTTCACTTCTTTTACGGAAAAGACATTGATTATAACGGTAGCGTTATAATCGTTGTTTCCAAACATTTGATTTATAAAACATTAACTATAATGGTAACGTTAAAATCGCTGTCTAGATTTACAAACATTTATTATAACGGTAACATCTGTTTAGATTTATAAAAAAACATTTGTTATAACGACAGTGTTATAATCGCTGTTTAGATTTATAAAAGCATTTGTTATAACCACAGAGTTATAGTCGCTATTCCCAAATATTTGGTTTATAAAAATATAAGTTGTATTTATTAATTTCAACAAATAAATTTATAAGTAAATAAATAATTAAATTTGATACAACGGAAAGAGAAAAAATCTACTTCCCTAAATTCGATATAATCGAATTCCAATAAATAAGTTTCTCTCGAATAATCTATATTCGATTTATATTCCGAACTTCAGAATTTATCTACCATTTCTGTGACACCCCACGTCTGTTAATGTCACTCACTAAGGGGATGCATTAAGTTTCATGGAGCGTTGTAGGTAAACAGACACGGAATAATTACAAGACAGATATAAATAAGATAACAACGGAAATTTCAAAATTTTTATTTCAGACATAAATCATAATCTCGTGGTTTACAATACCATAAGTTATAAAACCATTATAATGTCTTGCATAATCAGAATACATAGGAATTAAAAGAAAACATTATTCCCTAATAAAAAGAGTAATCCGTAGTAGAGACACGAACTTGAGCCATACTTTAGCAATAGCTCCTAGCAAAAAGATATTTGAATCCTGACTAAGCCTGGTGTTTCCTCCATGTGAACCTGGGGGGTGAGGGGGGAACGGAAGAAAGAAGGAGAAACAAACAAGGTCAGACATAAGTCTAGTGAGTCTAGTTACTTTTAGCCAGTAAATAAATAAAAGTAACGTGATAGGCATATAAAGTGGATAAAAGAGGTCACTACATAAATGGCAGGTAAGATAAGGTAAGGTATATATATGCTTCACTAATAACTACTCTGCACTATTACTAGTATAATTCAAAATGAGATGATCCCTTCCACTATAAGTTGTTAGACTTAGGGCATACATCCGAGTATACCCTAACCACTACCCTAATCGATCGGCTTCCTACTTTGTAGATATCCTGTGCTGGCCCCACGGTAGGGGGTATCACTTCCCTGAGGTGGCAACCTATAATGTGCACAACCATATCTACTGGTGTCACGGTCGTCTTAGCCCCTTCTGCCTGGCCCATGCATGCACATGTCCCCGGTTGGTTTGCACGGCCCACACCATCCGTCTCGTTTGGATCTCTTACAATCAATGAGTAAGCATGCCCCTTCTCCGCCTAGTACGGTGTTCCTTACTTGATACCCACTCCGGGTTACTGATTGAAATGGGTCCCACACAATATGATACAAGCTCTTCCCTTTGTCTTGCATCCCCACTAAGTTTTCCACTGACTATGTATACCCTTAGGTGTCTTTAATTACATAGCCCTATGTCAGTTATGCTTACCTATAGGTGTCTTTAATACATAACCCTCAATCTTTCTATCGGTTATGCTTAACAATAGGTGTCTTTAATACATAACCCTACCATTTCTATAAGTTATGCTTACCCTAAAAGGTGTCTTTAATTACATAACTTTATTATTTCCCTTGGTTATGTATACCACTAGGTGTATTTAATTACAACCTTATCAGGTTTAAGTATATGGGCCTGTATATACTAATATTACCCACCTACCCATGATTTACTTAATCCCCCCATTTTATTCAGCCAATTTACTTAACCCTAACTTAAGTCCATATTCATATTAAATTAGGTTAAGTAGTCCATCTCTTTACCATGTCCAATTATGGTTATAATAGGCTAGACCTCCCACATTAGGCCTACAACGTATGGATGCTGGATATGTCGGTCGGGTCCAGTCAGTCTTATTCCACAGTTGGGCCTAACCTCGTGTCTTAGCCCAATTCGTATTTGCGTACTTAGACCTCCCACATTAGGTTCAACATTAGTGGCTGCTGGATATGTCGGTCGGGTCCGGACAGACTTCTGCCACTAATGTAACCTAACCTCGTGTCATAAGTACAACTAAAATTATTAATTTTAATTACTAAACATTCTATCTTTATACAAATTTACCCATGTCATTATCGGTAATTAATTCATTTTTACCCAAATTTACCTAAGGTAATTAATTCTATGTTTCCCCATTTGAATTATATGCTCATTTCATATAAACGTTATATAAACTATACCAATTACAAATTCCCATTTATCCCCGTTCCAAACTAACGTATTCACACGTATTTTTGCGGCATCGAGGCTATAAAGTAGCCTCGTCATAACAATAAAAAGGGAACATGATAAAGGTGGCAGTTCAACATGTTTTGGCATAAATATTAACATAACTGGCATTATAACTAAGTGAATGGACATGTGATAATTATCATAATAAAGTGGACATCAAATTAATAACTTGTGTTTAGGCAAGCATAATGAGATCTAGATTCAATATTAGGTGTCCAATTACCTAAATCAGCATAGACAGGGTGGCATAATAAAAAGTTTAGATTCACATGTCAAGTTTAGCACATATACCAAGGTATCATAATATAGCAAGTGAAAGGTGATTAACACCAAAATCTAGATCCAAGTAATGTCAAATTAATGGATGTACTATCATCCTAACATGGTTACAAATCAATGTTCATGTAAACGTCATATCGAATCACCACAATCAGATATAGGAAGTTAGATCTGTATTAACAAGTTCACATGTACCACAATATAATTGTAATTCAAGATTCACATAAGAAACATAGTAGAATGTCCATGTATTAGATCTACGGAAAATGACATAGTATGCTTGCGTAAGTTCATGATTTACAGCATATACCCAATTCATACTCTACCACAATTCACATTTATCTACTTAAACCTAAAAGTGACTAGCATTCACAGAAAAAGAACGGATCTTGAATTCTGGGATCTGATTTCTGAATTTGTTAAGCTTAACCCTTGATGTAGACTTTGATTTTTATCTTCTAGCTTGAATTTGATTTGTTATGGTGGAGGCTAGGTTAGTTTAGGATGCAGCAGCATATAGGCTCATGAATGAATTTAGTTTAGATTAGGGTTTAGGTTTATGTGTGCTTATATAGATGTGTAGGATTAATTAGAGCCCTTAGATTAGTTTTGGATCAATCTTAACCACCCAATTCACAATGATACATCATCCAGCCAATCAGAGGATGCCACATATGCCCTAATCCATCAAAAATCGTCATTGACCAACAAAAATGCGCCATGTGTGCAACATGATGCACAACAGTAGGGGTGTTGACACTCATATGTCATATGTATATATATATTATATATATATATATATATATATATCTTTTTAATTATCTTTCCAATTAACCCTTTTCACACTAAACCGCTTTTTGAACCGTGTTCACACTAAGCCACTTTTTAGTCATTCCCCTAAAATAAAAATATGATGCTGGCGGGGATTGAACTTACAACCTCTTGTATACAAGTCACATATTCTAACCAAATGAGCTACTAAGTCTTTTGTTTACAAACCTTAGAACAATGCTAAACATTATTCTTTTCTCATTCCTCTTTTTCACGTTTTGTTGCAATATTTAATTTAAAGATATCTTTTTCATCCTAAATCGGTTTTCTACAAACCATAGGTCTGAATTGACTAGAAAATCACCACGAACGCAATGACGCTAATTTCGTGACCAAATTCCTGAAGCTCTTCAAATTTTCCTTCTTATTTCTATTTAATTGTTCGCATGCATTTCTTCGCATTTCATGTATTGCATTTAATTTCTTTTATTAATCTTTTTCCATCATTTCACTGCATGAACTTATTACATGCAATTTTATTGTCATTATTTAATTTTTCTCTCAAATATATCTATGTATATAATATATATACATATTTCCATATTTTTAATTTCATTAAAAATGCGGGGTGTTACATTCTCCCCTACTTAAAGGATTTCATCCTCGAAATCTCTGAGTTAAGAAGAATGTATCCTACCATCCATCATCCATCTACTCATCCATCATCTACAAGCATCCATTGTCCTTACAAGATTTCTAATGCTCCTATGAATATATGCAGAGGTGTGTGTATATGTCCCAATACTAATGCGAAGATCAGACTGTCTACTGATTCAGTTGACCTCCTTAATGCAATGTATGTTAGTGCCATGAATCCAACATGTATGCAAATAATCCTATTATAACATGTAAGTTCTATATGTGTGCACACTCATTCGTCCAAATGCAACTTCCATATGATGATACATCCATTTTCATCCATGAGGAAAAAGAAAAATGCACACATCCATATGCAGTATGAGAGTGATTAAGCGGTTCTAGTGCCTAATGTGTGTGTATATGAATCCACAGGCAACCACTAGCAAACACTTGCATCCACTTGCATCCTTCAATCATAACATGTCTCAAACACATGTTTACATCCATGGGTTCCCTATCTAAAGGTCGAAGATTCGATCGATAGGACACAAACGAATAATAGAAAAAAGTACAAATAAAAAGCTTTGGAAAAAGAAGTTAAGAACATAGTCCTAAAAGGAAAGGGTATGAAGGGTGATCTTTACTTTCAGTCTCCCAAGTCGCATCCTCGCTGTCTTCTCTACTTTTTACTTCCTCTCCGCAAGTTTGTCTCCACTTCCTCGAACTCTATACATTTTATCACCACTTGGATGAATAACCATCTTAGAATGATGGGCTTCCTTAAGGACTGTCTTTAATAGGTTTCCCATCCTGATATGATTCACCTATCAAACCTCCTCTCAAGTAGCTCCCCTACTTACTTATCAAGTTCCCTATTTTCTTTTAGGAGTCACATGTTATACAGGCAATGCAACTGGCTTTGCATTATCCACCAAGTATATTCGAAAACCGATCTCGTGCCTTGGGGTAGACCCCGAACCTCATCAAAAACATCAGAATAACCTCGGACTACTGGAACAAATTGCAAATAATCGATAGATGCATCAAGAGACTCTAGGAAACTAAGCATGACAAACCCTTGTGGATCACAAGAAATTTCGAGGGTTAACGACCCTCCTCTCACCGCCAGAATGGCACCATATGTGGTAAGCCAACCCATCCGTAGAATCAAACCCTAGCCCATGAAACAAGATGTGTGTCGCACTCAAACTCGATGCCTAACACAGATATTCTCAAAGCCTGACAAATCATGGATAAATGAGTCGAACCACCAATGGGGTTTGAGACAACAACGGGATCCACTACCATACTGGTAATTAAGTGCAGAGATTCAACTACAGAACTAGATATGAACGAATGCGAATGCGCCAAAATCGAAAAGAGTTCTAACCGGTTGATTGGAAAGAGAAATCAAAACCTTCCATGGAAACTTTCCTACCTTTATCTGGTGCACTAGCCACGAGAGCATTCGCTTGCCCTCCAAAGGTTCCTGTCCTTTGACATTACCCTTGCTTCCTTGGGCACTCCTCTAGAATAGTGTCCAACCTCTCCACAAACGAAGCAAGCATTCTTCCTTTTCCTGCAGTCCTTGGCCAAGTGACCCTCTCGCCCACAACTGTGACACTTCCCCTTATCCTTAGCCTTGTCATTTTTTTCCGCCCTTCTTCTGTTGTTGCTATCCTTTCTTGGACCATACCTTTTTTCTTATCCTTGGGATGTGCTCCTTAGCCCTAACTACCTTATACTCCTTTTTATCCACGTTTGTGTAACAAGCTAACAAGTCTTTCGAAAGTTGCCTCCATCGCACGGAAATCCTTACGAAGCTCGAGAAATTTAACCGTAGGTGAAACCACTGCGGCTACAGATGGAGGTTAGGCACTTCATTACCATTTGACGTGTGCTAAAAATGCCTACAACATCATGTCGGAATGGGGACACCTTTCGAGAAGAATCGGTTCCCCAGACAAAAGGGAAAAAGGAATCAAGCGGAGAATCGAGAGATATTACATATGGCTTTGGGAAATACGTTATTCAAAACAGACTTTTCTTTTTGAAAATGCTTTCTTTTAAAACCTTTTTGAAAATATTTTTCAAAAATCTTTTATCTAATCTAGTAACCTTGCTTGGATACCAAGTGTGACACCCCATGTCCGTTAATGTCGCTCACTAAGGGAATGCATTAAGTTTCGTGGAGCGTTGTAGGTAAACAGAAACAGAATAATTACAAGACAGATATAAATAAGATAGCAGCAGAAATTTCAAAAATTTTATTTCAGACATAAATCATAATCCCATGGTTTACAATACCATAAGTCATAAAACCATCACAACAAAATACTTCTGTCTTGCATAATCAAAGTACATAGGAATTAAAAGAAAACATTAAAAAGAGTAAGCCATAGTAGAGACAAGAACTTGATCCATACTTCAGCAATAGCTGCTAGCAAAACGATATCTGAATCTTGACTAAGCCTGTAACAATCTGAAACTTCGAGCAGTAAATATTCAAATATCGAGGTTATTAAATATGTAAGACTTGGATTTAATGGTGTCATAACCTTGATTAAATCCCTTAATAAATAATAATTAATAAAGTGAAAACATATTGTTGAGTTTCTGTTTACAAAGATAAGTAGTTCGAAGAAAAATCGATAATGTGACTGAAAACAGTTTTATCGACACTACTACAAAAGTGGGCATATTCGACACTAATTTGTGTGCGTTGCATGAAAAGTGTGGCGAAAGCTATGATTTCTTCGAGCTTCTGCAACAGCATTCATATGTTGTTGCATTATACGTGGATGCACTGTTGCGGTGGGAATTTTAGTGTTCTGATGTGCAACACCAGTTAAAAGCGTAGCATTACGTATATATAATCCAGCTCAGCTATCCGCGTTATCAACATATAAAAACCCCAACCGTAGATGAAAGATTGATCCAACGGTTCAAACTATCTATGGATCTGATGATCTTAATGTTAGCCATCATCCAATCATTGACAGCCACGTCATTTCATTCTTTTGACGAAATTTTGGCGCGATCTTCTCCCTTCATGAAATCGTTTTCTTCTCTATCATCTAATCGTTTTCCCCCTTTTTACTATTGACAAAAATTTAAACCTAAATTCACGTCAGTATCGATCCTCTCCTCGACAGCAAATTCTATTCCGAAAAGGATGAAGCTTTGAAACGCTTTCTAGTTTTGATTGCTCAGGGCGCTGACATCGCCAGTTTTTTCCCTCAGGTTCAGTTTGTATTGCACTGTGAATTAGTTGCGCTTATTATAGATTGGATCATGAGTAATTAGTAATTAGTTCATTTGTTACATTTTGGAAAACCCATTCGCTTATGAGTAATTAGTTGCGCTTATTATTGATTTGGGATTATGCTGAGGTTTATTCGAAAATTATACCCAGCAATAAACCATGAGAACCGGGCTACTGGCATGAAAAAGACATTGGTTTATTATAGAGGTCGAGCTAGTTAAGGAATGGGGACTGCGGTTAATTTGCACTGCTTGAGGTTCATACCTTACACTGCGGTTAATTTGTATGCTTGAGGTTAATTTGCATTGCGGTGTGTATGCACTGCGGTGACATCCGAATTTTAAGCCTCTTACCGCAGATTTTGACAAAATCTGAAGCGGGCACTCAAGCATTTTCATTTTATTACAATACACATCATACACGCAGTGCATATATACACTCACAAGTATACACGCACGCACAAGTATCACAACACCATATTGTCAATTTTGCCACACCCAAATGCGGAAAAATTACCACGGTCTAAAGCCGTGGCAATTTTGGAACGGCTTTGGGCCATGGCAAAACGGTTTAGCATGGTTTTAGACCATGGTTGTTTTGGAATGGGTTTGGCCCATTCCAATGATAATGGGAAAAGTTTCATAGCACATGTACCCTATGTCCTCATTCTTTCACGCTGCTAACGTGAAAAGAAGCCGTCATCCCCAAAATCAACCAGATCTATCTTCCATGCCAATAATTCCAAAAAAAATACCGCGTCATTCTGCGAATCGATCCATTTGCGTCTTCCTCTCATTCCAAGATTTGGATTCAAGTGATTTTTCGGGTATTAAATTGAAACCCTACTTATATGTTTAATTTTTTATCGTCTTTAAAATTTAATTAGTTGAGTTGGGATCTGTGGTGGGATTTCGGTTTTCGGCCTCCCAATTCTCGATATAAGAACCGTAATCTAGCAAACTCGACCTTCAATTCATGAGTTACTTGAAAATTAGTAAGCGAATGATTATGCTAAATGTAGTTGAAGCTTGAATTAAATAATTGAAACTCAGATCCATTTGGTGTGGAGTTTGAATGGTTTAGTTAAACTCCAATGTTATGTTTTCTTCGACAATCCAAGAAGAAGAAACCAATTAAGATACTTGATCCAGTTGTGCAGCCTTTAAGAATGGAAGAAGAGTTTGTAATCAACAGAGCTTCATTGCGTATAAGGTTGTCTTCTTTGACAGCCATTACTATGAATCTTTTTAAATGTTGGTTTATGAAAGCCTGTTGTGTTCTTGGGTTTCTTTTAAAATGGCTTTCTTCTTATATTGGGATTTAAATGTTGGATTCTCATCGTTTTACAGTGGCTTTCTTTGTGGTCAGGAGCAATACATATTGTAATGGATTAGCAATTTTTTGTACTTTCATTTTCTTGTTGTGGAACAATATTAGTCGGTTTATATATTTTTGCTACCTACGACTATCTAAATTTGGCAGATATGAAACACATGAAAAACAGGTTTAGATGTTTCTGTTTCCAATGCAGCCATGCTTATCAATTTTATTTTTAATATGCTTTGCTTTACTGACATTACACATGAGTGCCATTGTGTCTTCTACTGCACTTAATATAATTTCCTGCGTACTATTTTAAATATTTAGTTAAATATTATAAATTGGCATATATTGCTAAATATATAAACTGATTCTTATTTTTCTGATAGATTTATGCTGTTATTTTGACTAGAAGACTTTTTTATAAACAACTCTTGGTTAAGCTTTGGTTAACCTAATAAAACTAACAGGAAAGTTTCATTTCTACGCATAGATTTATGAAAAAATTCTTTTTGTTAAACATAACAGTTTCTGAATTCTTTCCACAAAAACAGAGGTCTACTTTACATAGTTGCATGTGCATGAAATGTTTAGCCTTAATCCACGGTGCTTTACCAATAGATTACTAGTTACAAAACCATATACAATTCTCATAATCTTCCTCTTGGTGTATGTCAGTGCTTAGTAGCCATCTTTTCAGTTCTGTCCCATTTTTGAGTAGTAAATAGCTTCCCGAGCCTTGGAGAATATGCCTGTTATGTTTGCTTTTAGTGCTACAAATGTCGCCACTCCCAGTTAGTTGTTAACCATTGTCAAAGAATTATTGTTGAGCAAGATGCTGCATTGATATACAATTTTATAAAAAGTTAATAATTCGTCACATAGTGAATGGAAGCCGTAATTCGGTATTGCTGTAAATTTAAACTATTTTGACCAATAACATCCATACTGTTACATATTGAGTATAATTTTTGCAACTTTTTATCCAAATTCTTCTCAAATATAGGAAGTGTACTTAATTTTTTAAATTTAACATCACAAATGGAGACACAATTTATGCATGAAAGAATAATATCTCTTATTCTAGATTCTATATAGATGCTTTACAAATTCATTCAAATATTGAAAATATACTTTAAATTTTTATACATATACCAACATAAGTGGTTAACAAAAATTTCATATGAAATGAGTAACATAAAATCTAAAAATCTTATAAACCATTTTAAAAGTTATTTGCAAATATAGGAATTATAAGAACAATGTGTACATTTATCAGTGAAAAGATAATGAATTTATAAGGAATAACATTTCAAAAACTTGCAAACTGAAACAAAGACTACCAGCTGAAGTATGAAACTATAGTATTTAATGTATATTATGGATTTTTTTGGTAAGATGTAGAAAACGAAAAAAAATGACGTTAAAAATGTAATCAAAAAAGGAAGTATTTAAATTAAATAACACAACAGAAAGAATAATGAAGTAATACAAAATCGTGTGATAATGCATTAAAGGCATTGTTAAAGGCATGAGCAACGTTCTCATGTTTAACATCGATTTCAATTTTTAATATCAGTTTCTCTGACCAGCTTATGTAGAGTTTTTTAAATATCAAATGAATTCTGAATGTAAACAAATTTCATAAATATCTTATAGTTGGTATAATAATATCCAAATTAATCCATAAAGTTCAACAATGGTAGGTGCATCAGGCCTTTAAATTTACTTGTTTTGAGAAGGTAACCAAGACTAAAGTTAAGGGTCAATTTTACAATCTAGAAGAACATGGAAGGAAGTTGAGACGTAGAAGTTTGGTAGTAGTTTATATGATGTGTGTAGTTAAAAATTACCAAAACCTTTAGTATGCAAGTGTAGGATTTTTATCAAAAATTTGAGTTTATACATGTGCTCGGTTGATTCTAGCATTTTCATCAGCTTTGGACGCAATTCTTCCGAATTTCGAATAGTACTCAAAATCCTCTGTTTTCGATTATCTAATAAATCATTTAATGAAAGTAGATTATCTTACCATTAATTTTACAACTTCCATGATCTCTTCCCGAACCAAACATGAATTGAGAATCCATATAAATTTTAAAGTACGGAGGTAGTTTGGGAAGAGGAGGAACAACCAGGTAATTTTCATGTTTTCGTCTGGTAAAAACGGATTATTATGCTACTTGTTCCTTATGTATAAAACTTAGATACAATTGCATTTGTATACAAAATAATAAATATGTTTCCTGTATGCTCTAAGAAGAAATCATCTTCATGAGTAAGTACCGTGAAACCTCTTTGGACTCCATAATAAAGGATAGGTAATACATTTATCGCATTAATTGCGTGAAAATGCTTGAAGTTAATGCTAATTGTGGTAAAATCATAACAAAAACATGGCAATTCCTTTTTGCTTTATCTCGATAGAGCAATCTACCAGGTTTTACTCAAAATTAACCTTGGTGAGGTGCTGTGTTATATGAAGAAGATATTCTAATTTTAAAATGGAGATTGAAATTTTGATAGTGCTGGTTGCAATGTAGATTGAAGTTGTGTACTTACTGTTGATTTGGTTGTGTGGTTGTTGCATGAGGTTGTAGGCAGGAGCAGGTAGTGGTTATGTAGAAATTTATCAATAAATCTCATAAGTTATTAAATTAAACTATCCGCGGTTGTATCTCATATGATTGTTGCAGTAAGTGTTTGATAATTGTGAATGTGTATAAAGTTGTTCCTTTTTTATCTATCTCCCTATACAATATTCCCTCAGTTTCATTTGAATCCCTCACTTCTTTCTTCTTGCTATTGATTTTGGTTGCAGGCAGATTCATGAATAGAGCAGAGAAAAATCATCAGTTAGCTAAAAAACCATCAACAAGCTATGTCTTTTAGGAAGGTAAGATGCAGACAATTTCTAAATTATGATAACAAATAGATTTGATTATATTTTCTACCTGTTTGAACTTTATTATATTATTTTATATGCGGAGGATATTGACAGGTGTTATTCTAATTAGGGGACTTAGTTCTTAATATTTTAGTTTTCTTAAACACGTTTTTTTAATTTAATGAGTCATTAATTTACATGCATTTATGTGTTCTGATTTGTGTGTTCGCTATCAATTACACTTCCTCTTGAGTTATATAAATATTTGTTAACCCAGCTATTTAATGGTTTAACTCATTTTTAATTTTATTTTTGACAAAAAGATGAAAGATAATTAAAAGATTAAGATATTTCAATCAGTTACCTGCAATTATTTAATCCTATATCTTGCAACTACTTATATATCAGTTTTAAAATATCAGTGAAGAATAACGCACGGCTCAGGGTATTCTATTCCTTTGATTTGACATACTCAAGAATTTGTGTTCTGACAGACAGGAATCCATATGATTATTATCCGCATGATTTCTAGTAAATTTAGTATGCAAGGGATAAGCTAACATTGAAACAACAGTAAACGACATACAAACAATTTTTCCCCTCCGTTTTGCATGCGTTGAATGCTTTTTACAAAAGGGCCCTACGCCAGATGCATTGAATGTTCGTATGCCAAAGATCTGCAGTCACAAAGCATATGGCCAAATAAAATATAATTCAGTATTAGTTTGAAACTTTCATCAAATGAATACATTCATATCCCTACATCAAGGTATCGGATAAAACTATGTACCTGTCTGGTTTACTTTGTATTTTGTGTTTTCAAATTTCAATATTAATTAGGTTGATTCTATTTTCACCTCAAATTCTGCATTTTCTGCAATTACAAAGAATCTAATTAATATTTTATCCTTGTTTAATACACAACCTCGAATTCTTATTTTATTATTTAGAAAAAATGACACTGAATAAAAATAGTGCAAGAATTTTCGTTAACTTTAAAGAAGATAGTGGTGGTTCTTTAGTTCTCATGTGATCCCCTTCTCAGCATCTATTTTGTAAAGATAGCAAACTGCCATCTTTTTCAGTAAAACTGTTTAATTTTATGTACTTCACTTTGTACTTAAGGGTAATATCAAATTTATTTAAAAGCTAGATAGAAATCTTATTAATTTAACGTTTGAGATTGAAAAAAAAAGTAACGAGGATGGATGAAGAGATGAGTTTAACAAGTAAGGAAAAATAATAATGTTTGTGAAATATAATGGGTGAAGAGATGAGTTTAAAAGTGATATATATATATATATATATATCAATATTTTTTTTCCTTAAACAGTTCAACCGTATACCATCTCGTATCACAATAATGTGCTTTAGTTTTTACTGCCTTCATTTGGTGCGTGTGCAACGTGGCTGTGCCTAGACATAGTTAATTATTTTGCAGCAGTTTTAGCAGGTTCATGCCAAATCTACCGTTACTTTCATAGAAATATAGGAAACTAATGTGTGCATTTATTACATTTATGTCAGCACTCTATTTCAAAGTGTTGTCAGATCTATATAGTCCAGCAACATCTATATCCTTAAGATTAACTTTCTTTTACTTACAACAGTGGAGAAGTCAAAAAATACCGTAATCAAATATGATCTTAGCTGCACTATTGTCTACTATGACTTCATAAAGAAAATAAGTTATCCTGGTTCATTTTATTAGTCTTCCTTCTCAAAGGAAGGTTTCATTTCTGACCTCATAAAAGAAAAAGGAAAAGAAAATGACACACTGAATTATTCAACAGGAAAATGGCTGTTTGCAGCTAATATATTGCCATAAAAGTAAAAATAAAATAGTGAAGCATGCAGTACTATGTCGTATATGAACAAAACATGGTCTAGTCATATGCAGAAGTACAATACTATACTTCCATTTTTGAACTGTTTACAGATATATTAACGTCACTCATGTCCACATAAAATGTTCATGTATCTTTTATATATCTTCAGGCTAGCATGAAATTGAAAGCTCATCACCACAACGTGCAGTCATGCTTCTGCTGTGTCGGTAGATGACTAACATCTCCATTTGGCGGAAATTGCTTTTCAGTTATAAGGTAGAGACTTTGTAATTTGGTATCATCATTGAAAAAAATCTAGTCCATAATTTTTTTGCTTTGCAACTTATTGTTTTCACTGAGTTGTTCTATTTTTTATTACATGCTATCAAAACCAGGCTGCCTATAACGTTTTTGATCTGAACTGTACATTATGCGAGCTTGTTTGCTTGTAGAAGGAATGATGCTATTGTACCTCAAACCTGATCGGACCACAGGGGGTTGTGAAGTGCTTTGACTTGCAAAAGGTATAGGAAGCCATGGGGAGACTTTGCCTAAGGAAGTGTTGTGATCGTCAGTCATTCGTATGTATACCCTTATCGATGGATTTAATTCAACAGGTGTGTAAATTAAAATTTCTCTATAAAATCAATGCTTGAAATTTAGACAACTATAGGTATGAGTCATCATTTGTATTTTAGTTTGGATATGTTGTCTGTGTGCTAATTAACTATGAGTTGTTTATTTGAACTTCATAGCTATGAAGACTGCAATTTGTATTGATGGGTATGATATACTCATAAATTTATATTTGTGGGTATAACATGCTCGTATTGTGTTCAAATAAGAGCTTTATCCTTCAGCTAGCAGGGTCTGATTAATATGCAGTTTCTTTAATTGAATTTAGCCACCATCCAAAGTGGTGGCTAAATTATATTTAAAAAAATTACAATTTCAAATTGCCACGGCTCAAAGCCGTGGCAAAATATGATTTTGCCACGGACTAAAGCCATGGCAAAACTCAAATCTGCCATGGTTTTGGACCGTGGCAAAATTACAATTTGCCACGGCTTTGGGCCGTGGCTAAATTTTTGCCACACCAAGTTTTGCCACGGCCCAAAGCCGTGGCAAAACATATTCGCCACGGCCCAAAGCCGTGGCAAAATCGCATTTCTGGTGTAGTGTATACACGCACAAGTATCATAAGTATACACGCACAAGTATACACGCACAAGTATCACAAGTATACAAGCTCAAGTATCATAAGTATACACGCACAAGTACACACGCTCAAGTATCATAAGTATACACGCACAAGTATACACACACAAGTATCACAAGTATACAAGCTCAAGTATCATAAGTATACACGCACAAGTACACACGCTCAAGTAGACACGCACAAGTATACATGCGCGCACAAGTATACATGCACGCACAAGTATCATAAGGCAGCCATCTGAAGGCACGCACAAGTATACACGCACAAGTATCAAAAACATTCACCAGCATCCATCATCAGTCATCACCAGTCATCACAAACTTCCACAAACACACAAAGTTTCACAAATATTCACAAAATTTCAAGCCAAAAATCATTACCAGCAGAATAAAACCAAAATCCACAAACATCACCAGTCATCACCAGCATCATCACCAGCATCCACACCAGCATCAGCACCAGCATCCATGTCAGAGTCATTGTCCATGTCAGAGTCATTGTCTATGTCAGAGTGGCTGTTAAGGATAGAGCATAGTCAGCGACCAAACCAGAATTTCTTGTTGTGGAGGGCAAAGTGATCTTTGGATGATCAAACTTCAATAGGTATGTTAATTCTATTTCTGTAAACATTTTGTGATCCACCTAATATATTATATGATCAAACTTCTATTTCTGTAAACATTTTGTGATCCACCTAATATATTATATGATTCAATTCTCAAATAATGTGATCCACCTACGAGTTTATATGCCTTAATTATCAAACAATTTGACATGTAACACACATTAATTATCAAACAATTTGACATGTAACCACATCTGAAGGAAATTCAAGCCATACAATAACAGTGTCTCAAATTCAAGACACACAACCACATCTATGTACAACTAACAGAGCACCAGTTTGTATTATTATTTCAGAATCTTGGGTGGGGCATTATAACCTTGTATGTATGTATGTGAGTGTGTGCATGTGTGGTTGTGTCTCACTATAAGAAACTGTGGATGGAAGTAAAATTTACCTATGATCACAAAAAAATGGTACCACCGGTTCCTCCCTATTGCTCACAAACAGAATTTCAGGCCTCGTCAAAGGATGAGTATGTGTGGTGCGCTCAACCCTAATGATGTATTTCTTGTTGTCGAATCGAGCAGCAAAAACATTCTCCAAGCCAATGCCTTCATAAAATTCCATTTTCAGGTATAATGATCTATGGTCAATTCGAGACCAATGACAGTCGTCAATTTCACACACATTTCCCATTGGCGTCATTAATTCTTTTATTGCAGGAACATTTGTCTTCAGGAACTCGGGAAAGCCAACAACTCTGGCCCATGATTCTGCCTCGAACGCTGGTTCAGGCTCAAATTCTTCAACAGACCATTGTTGCACATAAAAAGCACCTCCAATTTTTGTAAAAAGTTTCAACATTAGCGCATGATCACGCGTACTGTAAGATGGGCATGTTATTAGAAAAGAGTTTTTGGGTATAACCCGTATAGTCCACTCCTCATTAAGCTTCAGCGTATGCCTAAGCATGAGATGCACAAATTCGTAAGTCCAATGTCCTGAAAGAACAGTGGCAGTGATGCATAGTGAAGAGTCCTCCATTGTTTTTTTTTTAACTTTTGACGATGGAGTTTTGTTTAGGAGTTGAAGATGTAGATGACGATATGCTTCTGAAGCTTGACAGGATATGAAGTGACACACTGTACGTGGCAGTAATATGGGAACTGAAAACTTTTTGCTCAAAAGACGAATGGCCATATGAAATTGCTTATTTGTTGGCTGGCATGAGTGACCAATCGCCAATGGTCAGTAAGTCAATTGTAATAATTGTGTTCATAACATTTTACTAAGAAGGCCAATGGCCATTCGATGCCACCACTTATCAAATAACTTGTTATCATTTGATCAGGTGCATATTTAATTCTGGAAGGCAGAGGGATACATTTTGCAGATCGGATTGCTGCATATATATGATTCATATATAGGTACATACTAACATACATATATATTTCCTATTGCAATCGGATTGCTGCATATATATGATTCATATATATAAATGAGTAATACATTTTGCAGGTGTGGACACATGTGTACATGTTCAGAATTCGCTAAAGAATTGGCCAGGAATGGATCAGGATAATGTCCCTTATGCCGTGCACCTATTCTTGAAGTAGTTCGAGCTTACTGTATACAATGAACAAAACGGTGTAGCTGATTTTTGAGTTTTGATATTTGGATAATTAAAACAATTGCTTTGGATGAGTTTCTTGTACAAAACCTGTATTGCAAAATATTTAATTAAAGCATTGTATTTCTATCAAATTAGTGTTGCATTTTCCTTCTTCTACTGTTGCGTTAGCTTTTATTGATATTGCATTTCATTGTAATGGTGTTGCATTACATATTGTAGTGGTGTTGCATTACATTAAATATAATTGCTTACCCGTCGCACGTGGACCCCACAACCGACGTGGATAGCTGGTGTGGCATGTGACACGTGGAGTGCTGACATGGAGAGATGACGTGTCGTGTGACACGTAGACAGCTGACGTGGAAAGCTGACGTGGCGGCACTGGAAGCCAGGCCCTAACTAATGCTTAAGGCAACGCTAAATAGTGTTGCATTACGTGCAAATAGTGTTGCATTATGGCTATAATGCAACACTTTCTTTCCATGGCCGTAGATGGGAAAAAGTGTTGCCTTAGGTGGCTAATGCAACGGTCGCGGATGCCACGCCCCCCTGGTGTTGCCTATTTGAAAAAATGGCCTACGACAACGCTTTTTTGATCTACGGCCACATAAAAATAGTGTCGAATATGCCCACTTTTGTAGTAGTGCGATAAACGAGGTTTGGCTTATTAAAAGTTGTTGGAATATCATATGCATGTAGTAATACTAGAAGATCACGTATATGTGTATGTTCATATCATAGAAGTAACATACAAATGGTATATAAGTGCATGTTCTAGAATATGAAAAATGGCTTAAAATGATAGGGACACGTGTCGCCAAATGAAAGGAACACATGTCTTGTAAATAAATAAGGTTAAGACACATACACCCATTAGGTGTCTATGTGTAGAAACATCTAAAGATACCTAAGTAGACATGTGTCTTAATCCTAAAGAATGCATGAAGATAAGGAGGACAAGTGTCAAAACCAAATTACCAAACTAACCTTGAAAACTACTACATAAAGGGTGGAAAGGTTCATTCTTTTTCATGGATTCTAAAATGAAAAACAAAAGTAAGATAAAGAGTAGAAATTTGGAAGAAGCCTAGAGAATAAATACAAGATCAAGGAACAAGTACAAGGTGAGAAAAGCTATTTAAGTTCATGTATTCATTTCATATTTTGAAGAAAAGTTGAGAATTCAATGAACTAATGTTTGGATGTTAACCCCTGAAAATGACGTTCGGTATATTTGGCATAACTTTTGCAATTCTTAATGAAATTTCGACTTCTCTATCAATTTGGAAAGCTAATTCAAAGGGCTACAACTTTGTCTTGGGCCATCTTTACTAATTCGGCCCTTTTCATACTGAAAACAGGATGCAAAGTAAGGTAAAAATCAGCCCGACTTAGACATGTTAAAAAGGCCTTGTATTGTTGAATTTTATTTATTGAATAGATAAATAATTTTAATGGTTTCTTTTTATGATAATTAAGTAGACAAAGATAGCTTCTTTCTGGAAAAAATTTGGAGTCAAAATCTATTTTTATCATAGAGAAACAGTGTCAAACATTTCACCCAAAAAACTGGAAAAAAAAAGCTGATTTTCCAAACTTGAAACACTTCGGAAATTTGAAATGCTTTCTGAATGTTCCTAACGCAGAAGTGCATCAAAACAGAACTTTCTATAGCACTTCTGAAGCGCTATCTTTTCACTGAATTGATTATAAAGCATCGAACCAAGCCAGAACCTTTTTATAGCGCCCAGAAGTGCTGTAGTAGCTGATTTTAGTCTAAAAGGATTATAAACTACCCAGAACTTTTCATAGCGCTCCTGAAATGCTGTAATAGCTGTTTTAAGCCTAAAAACTATCTATAACTTTCCATAGCGTTCCAGAAATGCTGTAGTAAGCTGTTTTTGGTCTAAAATCATTATAAACCACCCAGAACTTGTCATAGTATTTCTGGAAGTGTTGTCTTTTCTCTAAATTGACTATGAAGTACTTTAAAATGAGTAGAACTTTTCACAGCATGAAAAACACTGTTATAGATGATTTGAGTATAAAATCATGGTAAACTATTCCAAATCCTCTCAAATTTGGACTTGAATTTCCTTATAGTATCATAATCAAATTGATAAAATCGAGGATGTTAAATCAAAGCAAAGGCGAGTCAAAATGTGTCGACGAATTTCAGTGATTCGAGGAAAATAAGTGATTACTTTGGAATGATGGTAAGTATAATATGTTGTTCTATGAGATCCTTGCATGAAGATAGCGAGAAATACCGTAAGTATATTTATCATCTAATCCTTTATTATTTCATAAGCTTATGTTTTAATTTAAAGATGCGTATGATTTTAACATACTATATTGGTTGCGATCTTTGCTTTGACAAGCAACCAACATATACAACTGATGATTTAGGACATTTATGATTAATGTTTAAACGAGATATGATTAGTGTTTGAACAAGGTATACATAATGTGTAAACGAGGTATGAATACTATTCAATCGAAGCATGAATAGTATGTGATTAAACGAGGTATGATTAGTGCTTTAAACGAGGTATAAATTGGGTGTGTTTTTTGTTTTAACGAGATAATGAAAAGTGTTAAACTTAACCATTTTAGTTCAATCTTTGAAGATCTTTCCAAACATATATTAGAGAAATATAAAGGTGGTATGAGAATTGATTATGAAGGAGTTTTTGCATAATGAAGATGACAGTATTTAAAATAAAAGATGTTTATCTTTTGAAAGAAAATTCTATAAGAGACATATAGATGTCTTTCAAAATAAAAGACTGGAACGTTCTAGGGTGACAGAGAGGATAGCGTCTAGGCTTGGGTTTGAAAAATATAGTTTCCTGCTCTCCCTGGCTATCCCTAACTGATCTGATGGACGGGATGGTTGATTTCAAATTTTAATTTGAAATTATTTGAGTTTAGAAATAATTTAGAATTTTATTTAATATTAAAGAAAAGTAATTTAGGATTACTTTTGAGAATCTCTACATGATATAATGAGTATTTTGAAAGCAAATAATGATTTTAAATGTTTTGAGTAAAGAAGAACTACATTGGCTTGATCCTATATCTAGTTGCTTATCCAATTAGATAAAGGTACGTAGGCAGTCACAAGTTGATGCAACTGCTTTACTAATAAAAATAATTTAGAGGGTTTATATAAGTATATAATGATTTTCAAAGATATTTTGAACGCAACAGAGGATAATTTTTACTTCGGTCAAAACAAAGCTATCATAAAATGGCAATTCGTGTATTTGAGTTATAAACTTTAAATGCTTATAACTTTTGGAATCTAAATCCTATTTTCACCAAACGAAGGGCAGTTGATTAATATTGACAAGAACTTTCCAATGAGTGAAAGCAGATTTTAATTTTGAGGTATAATTTTCAAGTTATGTTTCAAACTGTATCGGTGAAGGACGTCGTAAGTGCAGTTATCGACCGTAACCATAAATAGCCACTTTTAATGTTTTAAAATATGGAAATAATTTGTAAAATTAATATAAATAATGCGAGACTGTTTTGAATTAGAAAGTTTTAAGTTTTGACTGGCCGGAAATTCCGGGGCGTTACAAGTGGTATCAGAGCTTAGGTTAGGTGCCTAAATAAAATTTCACATAAGATTAGAAAATCATCCTAAATTTTTTGAAATGAAGTTACCTTAATTTGATAAATATATAACTGGATAGGGTAAGGCACCATTCCTCTGACCAGGGTTATGACTAATATTTATTTTTGTGTTTAAGTTTATTTAGTGCTTATACTAATAATATGTTGATTCATTTTCAAACACCATATAAAGAGGTATAACGAATTTGTAAGTGCATATGATTAGTTATAAAGTAGCGAAGGAATGAAGTGGTTTATAAAGGAAGGTATGTGGAAGCATTAAATTGATGCAATGGAGTGGCTTAAAAGGAATGTGGGATAACAGCATGCCAAGGAAGGAATGAAATGAGCTTGGGCAAGCAAAGCCGAGGAAGATCAAAATGAGTAAACTGAGTACTGCATTCATGCAAAATCGAGGTAAGAAAATTTATTTAAATAATTATATTATTACCTAATATGATATCAGAGTTGTTTAGCACTGATGATGTTATCTTAAAGTCGCTAAAACATCTCCAGCAATTCAGTCATAACTATTGATTTCATGATTTGGTTTAGTCGAAGTTAATCTTATTGGGAAAGCTAGATTAATTATTTAGAATACTTATATCATACACATTTTAAATTTTGGAAGTTTTCTATCTCAAAACATTGTTGCAAACTGACTATGTGTTTGACAAAAAATGGGGGTTTATACTTAAGATGATTTTCGAAGTTGGGACAGTAGATTTTCCAAAATGAAATGGTTATCCATGTGAAAGTAATGATTACAGAGTATAAAAGTGTTTTGAGAGTATACTTTGTTTAAACTTACTAAAGATTTTTATGGATTATTTCATCAATGGTGGATACCTTCGGTTGACGATGACGATGTGCGGTATAAAATAATAGATATTGGATAGTGCACTATTACTCTATGTTGGTATCGAGCCGAGTAGAGTACATCCTATTTGATGACGGGATGCCGATATAAGACAATAGATCTTGGATAGTGCAACTATTACTCTATGTTGGTATCGAGCCAAGTAGAGTACATCCTATTTGATGACGGGATGCCGACCGCAATAGGATAAAATATCCTAAATTGAGTAGATTGGATCCACTTTGATGAATATGATCCTAGTTTTGCCAAAAGATTCTTTTTAATTAAAAATATTGATAAGAGTCTATTTTGAAATATTACTCTCTGGTACATTTTGATGGGTACCATAACAAGGAGAGTACAACATAATTGATGAGTTGACTTTGATGAATATAACCATTGAAGGTACTATTTGAGATGTCTATTTTAAAAATATTACTCTCTGATACATTTCGATGGGTACCGCAATATGGAGAATACATCCTTACTTGATGATGATGAGATGGATGAGCCGGAGTACGATGAATCTTTGGTACATTTCGATGGGTACCGCACAAGAAGAGTATGTTTTTAATGGATGAATTGGCATTGAAAAAGGGAGGGCTCTGGAATCTTTTCCAAATTAAGTGGATTGCAAAGAACAAGATCCTGAATTTGAAGCTATGGTATGCCTGATCCAGTAACAACTTGCAGGAGTGACAGAATAATAAAAGGGTTTGAGTCATATAATGTCCAGGTATGATTTCAATTTATGAAATTATTTTGAAAGTATACTTTCAAGAAAATTTCTTGGATACATAGAGTTTCTTTTGTGGAATATTGATTATCTTTTTATTAAGTATCGCATAGAATTTCGGGGACGAAATTCCTTTTAAGGGGGAAAGAACGTAACAACCTGAAACTTCGAGCAGTAAATATTCAAATATCGAGGTTATTAAATATGTAAAACTTAGATTTAATGGTGTCATAACCTTGATTAAATCCCTTTATAAATAATAATTAATAAAGAGAAAACATATTGTTGATTTTTTGTTTACAAATATAAGTAGTTCGAAGAAAAATCGATAATGTGACCGAAAACAGTTTTATCGATAAACGAGGATTGACTTATTAAAAGTTGTTGGAATATCATGTGCATGTAGTAGCACTAGAAGATCACGTATATGTGTATGTACATACCATAGAAGTAACATACAAATGGTATATAAGTGCATGTTCTAGAATATGAAAAATGGCTTAAAATGATAGGGACACGTGTCGCCAAATGGAAGGAACACATGTCTTGTAAATAAATAAGGTTAAGAGACATACACCCATTATGTGTCCATGTGTAGAAACATCTAAAGACACCTAAGTAGACATGTGTCTTCATCCTAAAGAATGCATGAAGATAAGGAGGACAAGTGTCCAAAACCAAATTACCAAACTAACCTTGAAAACTACTATATAAAGGGTGGAAAGGTTCATTCTTTTTCATGGATTCTAAAATGAAAAACAAAAGTAAGATAAAGAGTAGAAATTTGGGAGAAGCCTAGAGAATAAATACAAGATCAAGGAACAAGTACAAGGTGAGAAAAGCTATTTAAGTTCATGTATTCATTTCATATTTTGAAGAAAAGTTGAGAATTCAATGAACGAATGTTTGGATGTTAACCCCTGAAAATGACGTTCGGTATATTTGGCATAACTTTTGCAATTCTTAATGAAATTTCGACTTCTCTATCAATTTGGAAAGCTAATTCAAAGGGCTACAACTTTGTCTTGGGCCATCTTTACTAATTCGGCCCTTTTCATACTGAAAACAGGATGCAAAGTAAGGTAAAAATCAGCCCGACTTAGACATGTTAAAAAGGCCTTGTATTGTTGAATTTTATTTATTGAATAGATAAATAATTTAATGGTTTCTTTTTATGATAATTAAGTAGACAAAGACAGCTTCTTTCTGGAAATAAAATTGAGTCAAAATCTATTTTCATCATAGAGAAACAGTGTCAAACATTTCACCAAAAAAGCTAGAAAAAAAAGCTGAATTTCCAAACTTGAAACACTTTGGAAATTTGATACGCTTTCTGAATGTTCCTAACGCAGAAGTGTATCAAAACAGAACTTTCTATAGCACTTCTGAAGCGCTGTCTTTCCACAGAATTGATTATAAAGCTTCGAACCATGCCAGAACCTTTTTATAACGCCCAGAAGTGCTGTAGTAGCTGATTTTAGTCTAAAAGGAATATAAACTACCCAGAACTTTTCATAGCGCTCCTGAAATGCTGTAATAGCTGTTTTAAGCCTAAAAACTATCCAGAACTTTCCATAGCGTTCCAGAAACGCTGTAGTAAGTTGTTTTTGGTCTAAAATAATTATAAACCACCCAGAACTTGTCATAGCATTTCTGGAAGTGCTGTCTTTTCTCTAAATTGACTATGAATTTCTTTAAAATGAGTAGAACTTTTCATAGCACGACAAACACTGTTATAGATGATTTGAGAATAAAATCATGGTAAACTATTCCAAATCCTCTCAAATTTGGACTTGAGTTTCCTTATAGTATCATAATCAAATTGATAAAATCGAGGATGTTAAATCAAAGCAAAGGCGAGTCAAAATGTGTCGACGAATTTGGTGATTCGAGGAAAATAAGTGATTACTTTGGAATGATGGTAAGTACAATATGATGTTCTACGAGATCCTTGCATGAAGATAGCGAGAAATACTGTAAGTATATTTATCATCTAATCCATTATTATTTCATAAGATTATGTTTCAAATTAAAGATGCGTATGATTTTAACATACTATGCTGGTTGCGATCTTTGCTTTGACAAGCAACCAACATATACAACTGGTGATTTAGGACATTTATGATTAATGTTTAAACGAGGTATGATTAGTGTTTGAACAAGGTATAAATAATGTGTAAACGAGGTATGAATATTATTCAATCGAAGCATGAATAGTATGTGATTAAACGAGGTATGATTAGTGCTTTAAATGAGGTATACATTGGATGTGTTTTCTGTTTTAACGAGATAATGAATGGTGTTAAACTTAACGATTTTAGTTCAGTCTTTGAAGATCTTTCCAGACATACATTAGAGAAATATAAAGGTGGTTTGAGAATTGATTATGAAGGAGTTTTTGCATAATGAAGATGATAGTATTTAAAATAAAAGATGTTTATCTTCTGTAAGAAAATTCTATAAGAGACGTATAGATGTCTTTCAAAATAAAAGACTGGAACGTTCTAGGGTGACAGAGAGGATAGTGTCTAGGCTTGGGTTTGGAAAATATAGTTTCCTGCTCTCCCTGGCTATCACTAACTGATCCAGTGGACGGGATGGTTAATTTCAAAATTTAATTTGAAATTATTTGAGTTTAGAAATAATTTAGAATTTTATTTAATATTAAAGAAAAGTAATTTAAGATTACTTTTGAGAATCTCTACATGATATAATGAGTATTTTGAAAGCAAATAATGATTTTAAATGTTTTGAGTAAAGAAGAACTACGTTGGCTTGATCCTGTATTTAATTGCTTATTCAATTAGATAAAGGTACGTAGGCAGTCACAAGTTGATGCAGCTGCTTTACTAATAAAAATAATTTAGAGGGTTTATATAAGTATACAATGATTATCAAAGATATTTTGAACGCAACAATGGATAATTTTTATTTCGGTCAAAATAGAGCTATCATAAAATGGCAATTCGTGTATTTGAGTTATAAACTTTAAATGCTTATAACTTTTGAAATCTAAATCGGATTTTCACCAAACGAAGGGCGGTTGATTAATATTGACAAGAACTTTCAAATGAGTGAAAGCAGATTTTAATTTCGAGGTATAATTTTCAAGTTATGTTTCAAACTCTATCGGTGAAGGACGTCGTAAGTGCAGTTATCGACCGTAACCATAAATAGCCATTTTTATTGTTTTAAAATATGGAAATAATTTGTAAAATTAATATAAATTATGTAAGAGTGTTTTGAATTAGAAAGTTTTAAGTTTTGGCTGGCCGGAAATTCCGGGGCATTACAAAGCCTGGGTGTTTCCTCCCTGTGAACCGAGGGGGAACGGAAGAAAAAAGGCGAAACAAACTAGGTCAGACATAAGTTTGGTGAGTCTAGTTAGTTTTTGCCAGTAAATAAATAAAAGTAACATGATAAGCATATAAAGTGGATAAAAGAGGTCACTACATAAATGGCAGGTAAGACAAGGTAAGGTATATATATGCTTACTAATAACTACTTTGCACAATTACTAGTATAATTTAAAATGAGACAATCCCTTCCACTATAACTTGGTAGACTTAAGGCATATGTAACACCATGTATTTTCTATGTTTATTAAAGTAACGAATTAAAAAAATACTTAATTGTAAAAGTGAGAATTAAGGGAAACGGGTTACGCCATTGCGTTCGTCTCGGAATTCTGCTTGAGATAGAGTCCGAGTTTGCGTGAATCAGACTCCGTATGAAGAAGTTATGAAGTTCAGAAGATTTCATATTTAAACAGAAAATTAGATAACTAAATAAACAAAAACAGTTCGAATTTCAAAATCACGTGAATCAGTTGGGCAGGAAAATTCCTGTCCATAGGAGTCGACTCCCCCGGGGGGGTCGACATAGGTGTCGACCCCCCAAGAGGGGTGTCGACCCCCCTGTAGGGGTCGACCCCCTCGCCCAGATACAAACCGTGACGATTTCTGACTTGTTGCTGAGTCACTAGGGCATAGGTGGCGATTTCTGGATAGCTCATCTAGTCTGGATGGTTATGATTTCTTCTATGTTGATCTAACGGCTCACATAAGTCTAAACTTCTATATAAACAACCCCAACCCTCAACCCTAAACCACACAATTTCATTTCCAAGGAGCCTTCATGTTATCCATGGTCAACCTAGCATAGACACCATACTTCTCCAACTAGGAAGCAAACTAGAAAGCAAGTTAGAAGCTATGAATCAAATTTTAATTAGAGAATCGATAGTCTACGTTAAGGGATAGCTTTTCAGTTTCAGAAAATAAATCCCAGAAAACAAGATTTTCTTTTGGTTGTAAGTTCAGTTATTCTTTAGATGTGAACAATTAAAAGTCATGATTTGTGATAAAGAGAAACTAGAACTGTGCCTAGTTGTAAGATAATAGTGATGTTGATTCATGTCTATTCTTGTGACGATTTTATCATATATGCCTACGGGACTATTGTGGCTTATTGGACTTATCATGTTATATGTTAAAACCAATCGTGTATTATATAAATTTGGTCATGCAAGTTTTTAGGCTAGGTCATATATGCCTATATGTTTAGATCTACATTCTCATATGATTAGATCCATGTTAATTCGATCCAACTCAAATGCAAGTTCACATTTACATGCCTAATTGGATTTGTGTAATTCTATGTAAGTCTCCGTTCATATGCTTAAGATTCATGTTAATTGGATCCAAAATGCAAGTTCATTGTTTTATGCCAAATTTATATGACACATGTTTAGTTAGATCCTTATTATTTTATGTTGTGGGAATGGTACATGCTCCTTTCTTTTCCCTTTTGATTATAAGTTAGGCTAAATTGCGAGCCTAACGTTCTATGTGAATTATGCGAACGTATAACGAGGGTAACATTGGGAAAAACCTTAAATTTCATATTATTGGCATAGTTTGGCTCATAATCATATAAAAGATTAGTGGCATAAAATTGTATAATTTATATCCCTAAAAATTATGAACATGATTTAGAGGGTAAATGGGGCATGACTTGAATGACAATAATTGTGGATAATTTACATATAAATATGAACGGTAAATATGTAAATAAAGTAAAAGGCGAATATGCCTAACCCGAGGTTAGATTGAGTTACAGTGATCGCCCGGCACATCCAGCAACCGTAACAATATAGATCTAATGTGAGAGGTTAGCGCATTAAGCCCACAAGAACCCAAGGTTAGATTGAGTTGCGGTGTAAGACTGCCCAGAACCGACTGGCACATCCAACGACCACAACAATACATATCTAATGTGAGTGATTGGTGCTTTAATAAATGAATTAAAGCTAAGACAGGAATGGTAGGGTTAAGTCAATTAAGGCAATACTTAACCAATACAACATGTTAACTATTGAGAACACTTAACCATTTTAATATGTTGATTAGGAAACGATAGTAACGGGGACCCATTTCAGCAGTAACCCACATAGATGTATCATGATACCCTGAACTAGGCAGGGTGGGACATGATTACTGGGCTGATTATAAGCTGTCAAAACAACGACGGGTGGTGCATCAATGTAGGTTCCGACGGAGTGCGGGCATGCACGTGGTAACACCCCACCTCCGTTAAGGTCACTTGCAAAGGGAATGTCTTAACTTTGGTGGAGTGTTTTTAGTAGACAAAACAGAAATTTACAAGATAGATAAAATAGTACTTGAAAAATACATAACCTTATTACAACAGAAACAGAAATGAGTTTAGTTACATCCTTCAAAACCACAATATCGGAATTCAAGTACAAAAATATCGGTCTTGTACAAAAGCCTTCAGAATGCATAGTTTTTAATGCCATAATCCCCAATATAAAATGCAATGGAAAGATAGAGCCAAAGACAAGCAATACTTCAAACACTTCAAGCAGAGAGAATCTGAATCAAGCTCCTATGTTTCCACCCTGAAAACCTGGGGGGGGGGGGACGGAAAGAAAAGAGGCGAAATAAACTAGGTCAGGAATAAGTCATGTGAGTCCAGTGACTTTCAGCATATAAACAGATAATAATATCACGACATGTAAATAAAACTGGATGAGAGATAACCGTAACAGAAATAGCAGGTTAACAGAAGAAACGGAATGATATAGGTTAAGCTAAGATTTTCACTTCTCTGCACTAATACTAGTATAACAGGATTAGGTGTTACCCTAATATCTAAATCGAAACGGAAACAGAATAATCTCTACAGAAATAGAAATGCTAGTAATGGGCCTTTACTACCCGAACAGACAGAAGGTACAGAAACAGAATACTAATAATGGGCCTTTACCACCCAACTAATGGGCCTTTACCACCCCAACAAACGGAAGATACAGAAATAGAATCGGAAACTGAATCAGAGACAGAAACAGAATAATCCCTACAGAAACAGAATGTTAAAATTAGGTGTACACTAGTAATGGGCCTTTACCACCCCAACAGACGGTACCACGCAGAAACAGACAGGTGTTTCCACCCAATAGAAACAGACGGTACCAACAGAAACAGACTGAACTAAGTGTACCCTAAGTCCTACCCCCAAGCGATCGGCTCCCTAATACATAAATACCCTGTGTTGGCCCCACAGTAGGGTGTATCACTCCCTAAAGTGGCAACCTATCGGCACATACCTATTTACAGATGTCACGGTGTCTTACATCCTCAGAGCAGAACGGATCCATGCACGCACATGATCCGGTTGGAACGAACCATCAACACCCCTCACCATTATCAGAGTGAACCGCTTATAATTAGTTCAGTAAGCATGCCCGGACCCCTACATAGCGTGGGGTCAAAGTTTTATACCAGAAAGGGTCAGTGACTAATATGGGTCCCAAACAACAGATGACACAAGTATTTCCCCTCCTAACCTTGTGTCCCCAGACTAACAGATTTCAGATTAATTTATTTATGGATTTCAGACAAAGTTCAGGTTACTAGTTCACAGATCAGATAATCAAATTAACAAGTTTTCAGACTAACGGATCATATATACAGATTAATAGGTTTACAGATTGTTTTACCTAACTTCGTGTTGGGCGTACAGATTTACAAAACAGGTTTATTAGATTCATCAAACCAATTGTTTTAATCCTATCCACCCAACACGTTTTAGGTATCATATTTATCTTAGATTTGCATTAATTAATTATTAATGCACAGACCTCTCACATTAGGTCGGTAGCTTGTGGCCGCTGGATATGCCAGGCAGTTCCGGGCAGACTTCTGCCACAAGCCAGACCTAACCTCGTGTCTAAGCATATTTTAGTTATGCCTATGACCTCTCACATTAGACTGACAGTTTGCAGTCGCTGGTTAAGCCAGTTGGTTCCGGGCAGGCTTCTACTGCAAATGGAGTCTAACCTCGTGTCATAGCCACTTTACAGAAAATATCAGACTAATTATGTCTATTTAGCAGATTTAACTTCTTTACAAGTTACGGCAGATTATCCAAAGTTCTATTAACATGTTTTGCTCAATTTTAGATCGAGACTCCAATTTATAATTATTCATCTTTCAACAGATTAAGCAATTCAACAGATTTAGAAGATAACAATTTTAGCAGATTAGCCAATTCAGCAGATTTAGCAGATTAGGAAATTCAACAGATTAAGCAAATAACAGATTTAGCAGATTAGGCAATTCAACAGATAACAGATTAGCAGATTTAACGGATTAAATATTTCTTAAAGTTCTATTTACATATCTTGCCTAAATTTACATGCCTAAATCATGGTCATAATTCATAATACGACATATGCCCCAAATTTTAATTAAACTTTGCACAGTATAGAATATTCTCTAAAAAGTCCCAAACAATATGAATTATACCAAATTATAGCCTATGATGCCAAATATCCTAAAATCCATATTTAGGCGCATTCACATTAATAGTTAACCTATTTTAATATAGATCTTTACGCCTAAGTCACATATATCTTTTTTTTATCTTTTCAAGTCATAGATCGTGATATAAAATATGCCCCAAAATCTAGATCTTAAATTTTAATCATGTATTAAGTCCTCAAAATCAAATCTTGCATTATAATATGCATTATATTCCAAATCCCAAGTCATATGCTATCATATTGTAACTCTTCTTCCGTATCACAGTCTTTTGTACATAGTATGCACTGATTCTAGATCTTAATTTACCACCTATGTTCTTTTCTCAATCAGTCACAGATCAGTCATGTCCAATTATGCAATACTCATTATTTGTCCCAAAATTAGCATTCATGCATTAATCTCTTATGAGATTTGGCACAGGCTCGTAGTAGCCTGGCTATAGAATAGAAAGAAAAAGGAGATACAGAATAGTCACAAAAAAACAGATCTAACAGATAAGAATATGCATAACCTCATATTCAGATTTATAACCACGCCAAGATCATAATAAAAGTTTATATCTGAAAATAACTGTACTAACAAAAAGGAAACGGTTCTTGTATTCTGGAATCTGTGTTCTGACACTGAATAGCGCTCCTATGATGTAGACTAGTTGTTCTTTTAATCCTATACAGTTTGGAAGAAGATACACTAGTTTTATCCTAGGATTCAGCAGAGTAGTGACGCCATTATTTGATTTCCTAAGAGGGAGAGATCTATGGAGGCTAGAGAATAGTGTAAGAGATTTAGGTTTTGGCTTAGGGATGTATTTATAGGAGAATAGAAGTGTCCAGAGCCTTAGATATTAACCTAGAACCAATCCAGACCATCAGAGCAGCCAAAACCACGTCACACGCCGAAGAAAATCGGATCCGGGCAAAACAGGTCGACCTGTAGGGGGGAGGTCGACACTAAGGTCGACCCTATGGTCGACCTGCCTACCCAGGTCGACCCCCAGGTCGACCTGAGTCCTGGGAGGGAAATTTCCCGCCCAGTCCGCTTCTGGGTTTAGATTATTGAATTTCGAATTTCGAATTTATTTTCGAGATGTTTTATATTTTCAGAAACATCCGAAGGCCATAACTTCTTCATACGGAATCCGATTTACGCAAACTCGGACTCTATCTCAAGAAGAATTCCGAGATGAATGCAATGGTGTAATCCGTTTTCCTTAATTCTCACATTTAAAATTAGTTATACTTCATTTTGTTACTCTTATGTTCACAGAAAATTCGGGGTGTTACATTCTCCCCTCAATAAAGGATTTTGTCCCCGAAATCTTCAAGTTAGGAAGAATGTGTCCTACCATCCAATCACCCTTCTACTCAACCATCATCCACAAGCGTCCATTGTCCTTAGAAAACTTCTAACGTTGTATGAACATATGCAAAAGTGTGCGTATATGTTCCTTATCTAATGCAAAGATAAGGCGGTCCACTGATTCAGTTGACTTCCTTAATGTGAATTATGTCAGTGCCATGAGTCCAACATGTATGCAATTTTCCTATTTGATACGTATCATTTCTATATGAATGCACAACCGTTCATTCATATGCAACATCCATGCGATGAGTCGACCATTTTTCATCCATAAAATTAAAAAATGCACACACATCCATATGCAGTATGAGAGTGTTTTTGAGCCGATCTAGTGCATAATGTGTGTTTATGCATCCACGAGCAACCACTTGCAACCATCAAACATAACATGTCTCAAACACATGTTTATACCCATTAGTTTCTACCTAAAGGTCGAAGATTCTGTCGATAGGATAAAGTCGAGTGATAGAAGCAAGTATAATTAAAACTAAAGCTAGGTTCCCATTAGACGTCGGTTTAAGAAATTACCCCCTAAGTATCAACCCCGAAGACCGAAATAAACATCAAATTAACACTCAGAGAATCACTCCCATTAAACAAATGTCCAACTGGAAATCTATTTCACGCTTTGAGTAAAAACTCCTATCCTTTTCAGAAATATTCAGATACCTACAGACTACTGATATAGATCAGATTACCAAATGATTCTTAGGAAACTAAGCATGATAAAAACCCAAAATATATGCATCATAGTCAACTTAACGCCCAACACAGATACCCTCAATCCCCAAGTTATCACAAACAGATGAGTCGTAACCCTCATGGGGTTTGAGACTATAGCGGAATCAAAAACAGGACTAGTATTAAAGTGCAGAGTTTCAATTACAGAATCAAAATGCCAAAATCAGAAAGAGTTTTAACTCCACAATCAGATAAGGAAACTAAACCTTCTACAGAAAGTTTTCCTATTTTTATCCTATCTACGAGCCTCAAGAGTATTCGCATGTCCTTCAGAAGTTGGTCCTACCCCCTGCCCTTGTCCTCGTTTCTTAGGGCAGTCCCTATTGAAGTGCCCCATTTCTCCACAGTTGAAGCAGGTAACCTTCCTTTTTCTGCAATCCTTGTTCAGAGGGTCGAGCTTCCACAAGTAAAGCACTTATTCTCCTTCTTGTCTTCAGACTTCTCATCCTTCTTTTGTGTTTCCTTTTTGGGCCCCGCTTTCTTGTTGTGTGGTCCTTCAAGCTTTTCTTCTTTCTTCTCGCTTTTGGTTTCCTCTTCATGCATCAATGCCATGTCAACTAATTTCTCGAAGGTAGCCCCCATAGGAATGTGGGACATTGCCAATCCGTGTAGCGGCTTGTTCAAACCTTTAGCAAACCTTAGTGTCTTCTTATGCGGTGTATTTACCAAATCTAAGTCGAATCTTGCCAACTGATTAAACTTGTTGACGCACTCTCTCATTGATAAATTCTCCTACTTCAACGCCAAGAACCTCTCTACGTATAGACTCTCTTCCGCTCATGAGAGAAATTTCATCTCGAACCTATGCCTGAAATCCATCCATCTCTCTACGGACGCTCTCCATTTGTGACCTCCCACCAAAAAGAAGCTTCGTCCTTAAGCAACCATACCGCCAATTGTATCTTCTGCCTATCGTCCACCTCGAAGATAACGAACAAATCCTCAGTTTCTTTGAGCCAGTTCCTTGCCTCCACGAAGGATTCAGTTCCATTAAAATTCTTCCTACCCATGGCTCGAAAGTCTCTACATATCTTCGGGAAAGTATCCACGTGCGGAGTAGGAGGAGGAACCGCTGCAGCTAGGGGAGGAGGGACGTTTGTTGGGCCCGCATCATTAGCCCTAGCTTCTAGGTACCTCCTGAACCAGCCAGGTATCGGTATGCCCTCCAGAAGGTTAAGATCCCCAGACATGCTAAAACGAAAGAAAAGGAAAGATTCAAAACAAAGGATAGAAAGATAGGCTATGGCTCTGGGGATTATGTTTTTCAAAATAAACTCTACTTTTGAAAATACTTCCTTTTTAAACATTTTTGAAAATAATTTTCAAAAACTTTTTTATCCAATCTGGTAACCTTCAGCTCTGATACCAAGTGTAACACCCCACCTCCGTTAAGGTCACTCGCAAAGGGAATGCCTTAACTTTGGTGGAGCGTTTTTAGTAGACAGAACAAAATTTACAAGACAGATAAAGTAGTACTTGAAAAATTTATAACTTTATTACAATAGAAACAGAAATGAGTTGAGTTAAATCGTTCAAAACCAGAATATAGGAATTCAAGTACAAAAATATCGGTCTTGTACAAAAGCCTTCAGAATGCATAGTTTTTAAAGCCATAATCCCCGATATAAACTGCAATGGAAAGATAGAGCCAAAGCCAAGAAATACTTCAAACACTTCAAGCAGAGAGAATCTGAATCAAGCTCCTATGTTTTCACCCTGAAAACCTGGAGGGGGCAAACGAAAAGAAAAGAGGCGAAACAAACTAGGTCAGACATAAGTCTGGTGAGTCCAGTGACTTTCAGCATATAAACAGATAATAGTATCATGACATGTAAATAAAACTGGATGAGAGATAACCGTTACAGAAATAGAAAGTTAACAGAAGAAACGGAATGATATAGGCTAAGCTAAGCTTTTCACTTCTCTGCACTAATACTAGTATAACATGATTAGGTGTTACCCTAATATCTAAACCGAAACAGAAACGGAAACAGAATAATCTCTACAGAAATAGAAATGCTAGTAATGGGCCTTTACTACCCGAATAGACAGAAGGTACATAAACAGAATACTAATAATGGGCCTTTACCACCCAACTAATAGGCCTTTACCACCCCAACAGACAGAAGGTACAGAAACAGAATCGAAAACGGAATCAGAGACAGAAACAGAATAATCCCTACGGAAACATAATGTTAGAATTAGGTGTACACTAGTAATAGGCCTTTACCACCCCAACAGACGGTACCACGCAGAAACAGACAGGTGTTGCCACCCAACAGAAACAAACGGTACCAACAAAAACAGACAGAACTAAGTGCACCCTAAGTCCAACCCCCAAGCGATCGGGTCCCTAATACATAAATACCCTGTGTCGACCCCACAGTAGGGTGTATCACTCCCTAAAGTGGCAACCTATTGGCACAGACCTATTTACAGATGTCATGGTGTCTTACATCCTCAGAGCAGACCGGATCCATGCACGCACATGACCCATGTTGGAGCGCACCATCAACACCCCTCGCCATTATTAGAATGAACCGCTTATAATTAGTTCAGTAAGCGTGCCCGGACCCCTACATAGCGTGGGGTCAAAATTTTGATACCAAAAAGGGTTACTGACTAATATGGGTCCCAAACAACAGATGACACAAGTATTTCCCCTCCTAACCTTGTGTCCCCAGACTAACAGATTTCAAATTAACTTGTTTACGGATTTCAGACAGAGTTCAGGTTACTAGTTCATAGATCAGACAATCAAGTTAACAAGTTTTCAGACTAACGGTTCAGATATACAGATTAATAGGTTTGCAGATTGTTTTACCTAACTTTGTATTAGGCCTACAGATTTACGAAACGGGTTTATTAGATTCATCA
Organism: Allium sativum; assembly: GCA_030737875.1. Classification (NCBI taxonomy): domain Eukaryota; kingdom Viridiplantae; phylum Streptophyta; class Magnoliopsida; order Asparagales; family Amaryllidaceae; genus Allium; species Allium sativum. The sequence goes on along the minus strand of CM060922.1, from coordinate 846,496,883 downwards.
GACCAATTGTTTTAACCTTATCCACCCAACACGTTTTAGGTATCATATTTATCTTAGATTTGCATTAATTAATTATTAATGCACAGACCTCTCACATTAAGTCGGTAGCTTGTGGCCGCTAGATATGCCGGGCGGTTCCGGACAGACTTCTGCCACAAGCCAGACCTAACCTCGTGTCTAAGCATATTTTAGTTATGCCTATGACCTCTCACATTAGACTGACAGTTTGTGGTCGCTGGTTAAGCCGGTTGGTTCCGGGCATGCTTCTACCGCAAACGGAGTCTAACCTCATGTCATAGCCAATTTACAGAAAATATCAGACTAATTATGTCTATTTAGCATATTTAACTTCTTTACAAGTTACGGCAGATTATCCAAAGTTCTATTAACATGTTTTGTTCAATTTTAGATCGAGCCTCCAATTTATAATTATTCAGCTTTCAACAGATTAAGCAATTCAACAGATTTAGCAGATAACAATTTTAGCCGATTAGGCAATTCAGCAGATTTAGCAGATTAGGCAATTCAACAAATTAAGCAGATAACAGATTTAGCAGGTTAGGCAATTCAACAGATTAAGCAAATAACAGATTAGCAGATTTAACGGATTAAATATTTCTTAAAGTTCTATTTACATATCTTGCCTAAATTTACATGCCTAAATCATGGTCATAATTCATAATATGACATATGCCCCAAATTTTAATTAAACTTTGCACAGTACAGAATATTCTCTAAAAAGTCCCAAACGATATGAATTATACCAAATTATAGCCTATGATGCCAAATATCCTAAAATCCATATTTAGGCGCATTCACATTAATATTTAACCTATTTTAATATAGATCTTTACGCCTATGTCACATATATCTTTTTTTGTTCTCTTTTCAAGTCATAGATCGTGATATAAAATATGCCCCAAAATCTAGATCTTAAATTTTAATCATGTATTAAGTCCTCAAAATCAGATCTTGCATTATAATATGCATTATATTCCAAATCCCAAGTCATATGTTATCATATAGTAATTCTTCTTCCAAATCACAGTCTTTTATACATTGTATGCACTGATTCTAGATCTTAATTTACCACCTATGTTCTTTTCTCAATCAGTCGCAGATCAGTCATGTCCAATTATGCAATACTCATTATTTGTACCAAAATTAGCGTTCATGCGTTAATCTCTTATGAGATTTGGCGCAGGCTCGTAGTAGCCTGGCTATAGAACAGAAAGAAAAAGGAGATACAAAATAGTCACAGAAAAACAGATCTGATAGATAAGAATATGCATAATCTCAGATTCAGATTTATAACCATGCCAAGATCATAATAAAAGTTTATATCTGAAAATAACTGTACTCACAAAAAGGAAACGATTCTTGTATTCTGGAATCTGTGTTCTGACACTGAATAGAGCTCCTTTGATGTAGACTAGTTGTTCTTTTGATCCTATTCAATTTGGAAGAAGATGCACTAGTTTTATCCTAGGTTTCAGCAAAGTAGTGACGCCATTATTTTCTTTTCTAAGAGAAAGAGAGCTATGGAGGCTAGAGAATAGTGTAGGAGATTTAGGTTTTGGCTTAGGGATGTATTTATAGGAGAATAGAAGTGTCCAGAGCCTTAGATATTAACCTAGAACCAATCCATACCATCAGAATAGCCAAAACCACGTCACACACCGAAGAAAATCGGATCTGGGCAAAAAAGGTCGACCTGTAGGGGGAGGTCGACACTAAGGTCGACCCCCAGGTCGACCCTATGGTCGACCTGCCTAACGAGGTCGACCCCCAGGTCAACCCCCATGTCCACCTGGGTCCTGAGAGGGAAATTTCCCGCCCAGCCCGCTTCTGGGTTCATATTTTTGAATTTGGAATTTATTTTTGAGCTGTTTTATATTTTCAGAAACTTCCGAAGGCTATAACTTCTTCATACGGAGTCCGATTTACGCAAACTCGGACTCTATCTCAAGCAGAATTCCGAGACGAATGCAATGGCGTAACCCATTTTCCTTAATTCTCACATTTAAACTTAATTATACTTCATTTTGTTACTCTTATGTTCACAGAAAATTCGGGGTGTTATACACGTACTCTGGAGTGGAAAAAGCAGGCACTGGGCATCAGTAGTTATACACTATGCATCTTGAACTTTGTCGGGTTGCCACCATCGGATTTGATACACCCCATGGTGGGATCAGCACAGGTATCTACAATCAAGCGGGGCCGAATAACACAAGTAGAAAACGTATACGAGTAGGAGCCGATCGATAAAGGGGATCATTTATCTTGAACACATGGTGCTAGTTGAAACACTTGTAAGTGTGTGCAGAGAAATAGTAATGAGTGCGATAGCATATTCAGTTTTATTATCTTATTTCTAGGGTGTTGTCCTAGGTTCAGTTTATTCATGTCATGATCCTTTTTCCTGTTTACATGCTAAATAATGACTGGACTTACCAGACTCATGTCTGACCCATTTTCCTTTCGTCTTCTTTTCTTCCGTTCCCCCCCCTCCTCCCCCAAGGTTCGCAGGGAGGGAATACTTCAGCTTAGTTCGGACCATTTCCAGCTTGAATAGAGTAGATGTATTGCTTGGATTCTCTTTCCTTGGGCTATGGCTTTGGATACTCTCTTATTGGGGATTTATGTTGCCTTAGTGTTATTTTATGCTTCTTTATGTTTTAATCAAGACAGAGATTTTGTTGTAATGATTTGGAAGTTGGTTTGAGACAGTTGTTGTAGTGTTTTGACTGAACCACGTACTTATGAAATAAATTTAGTTTTTCCACTGTTCATATGTCTGTCTTGTAAATTATCTGTATCTTTTACCTATAATACTCCACCGAAGTTAAGGCATTCCCTTTGTGAGTGACCTTAACGAAGGTGGGGTGTTTCACTTGGTATCAGAGCTGATGGTCGCCAGATCAGATAAAAATTTTGGAAACTAATTTTCAAAAAGAAGTTTAAAGAAGCATTTTCAAGAAAAAGTGTTGTTTTTATTTTAAAAGGCATAATCCCCAAAGCCATATGCACTATCTTTCTATCATTTGTTTTGAATCTTTTCTTTTTCGTTTCAGCATGTTTGGGTATCTTAACCTTCTAGAGGGCATACTAGTAGATGGCTGGTTCAGAAGGTACCTGGAGGCTAGGGCTAATGACGTAGGCCCAGTGGACGTTCCTCCTCCCCCAGTTGCAGCTTTTCCTCCTCATCCTCCTCGTGCAAATGCTTTCTCAAAGTTATGTAGAGATTTTCGAGCCATGGGTGGAAATAACTTTAATGGGACTGAGTCATTTGTAGAAGCAAGAAACTGGCTCAAAGAAACCAAGGATTTGTTTGTTATCTTCGAAGTGGACGATAGGCAGAAGATACAGTTGGCCGTATGGTTTCTTAAAGACGAAGCCTCTTATTGGTGGGAAGTTACTAATGCTGAGAGACTAGTTGAAACTTGGGAGGATTTCAGAATGAGGTTTGAAATGAAATTCCTCTCACAAGCTGAACGAAGCCTACAGATGGAGAAGTTCTTAGCTCTCAAATAGGGAAGTATGTCGGTCAAGGAATACGTCAACCAATTCAACCAGCTGGCTAGATTTGAACTGAAGTTAGTGAACACTCCACATAAGAAAGCTCTCCGTTTTGTTAAAGGGTTGAATGAGCCACTGCACAGCCTAGCTATGTCCCATATACCTATGGGTGCAACTTATGAGAGATTGGTGTACATGGCACTGTTACAGGAGGAAGACAAGGATGGCAAGAAAGAGGCAAAGGTGGAAGTACCTCAAGATAAGAAAGTGGAGGAATCATAGAATAAGAAGACAGATTCAAAGAAGGGCGAAAAGAACAACAAATCCCATGACAAAAGGAAGTGTAATTTTTGTGGCATTCCTGGACATCTGATTAAGGACTGCAGAAAGAAAAAATGGAAGATGGGTGATTGTTTTCAGTGTGGCGAGACAGGACACATGGCTAAGGACTGCCCAAGAAAGCAAGGACATAGGCAGAGGAATGGATTTACTTCTGGAGGGTAGGTTCACGCTCTCATAGCACCTCCACAAGAACGAGGTAGAAATATTTCTGTTAAGAGTTTAGTTTATCTTTTTGATCAACCTGTTCGTACACTCTTTGATTTTGGCGCATCGCACTCTTTTATATCTACTGTTTTAGTTGAATCTCTGCACCTAGACACCAGTATAGTAGAGGATCCCTTGATTGTTTCAAATCCAATTGGGGGCTCTGCTTATTTTTCAATGATTTTTTTGGATTTGAAAATTTCTATACTAAGCGTTGGGTTTAGATGTAATGCCTATGTTTTGGGCTTTACGGGCTATGAGTTGATTCTAGGAATGGATTGGTTATCAAGTAATGGTTCCATCCTCGATTGTGAAAAGAGAGTGGTTAGACTTATGACTCGCCTCGGTAACACTCTCGAAATCTCTTGTAATCCCATGAATTCTGTTATGCTTAACTACCAAGAATCTCTTGATGCGTCTTTTGAAAACTTGTAGTCTGTTAGAGTAGTCCATGAATACTCAGATGTATTTGAAGAGGTGAAGGGCTTACCTCCAAAGTGGGAGATAGACTTCCGCATATACCTTGTTGATAATGAAAAACCCGTAGCTCTACCCGTTAGACGCATGGCTCCAAGGGAGAGTAAAGAGCTAAGCAAGCAAGTTAAAGAGCTACTCGAAAAGGGGTTCATAAGGCGGAGTATTTCTGAATGGGGTGCTCCAGTAGTATTCGCAACCAAAGCGGATGGTTCACTTTGCCTATGCGTTGACTATAGGGAGCTAAACAAGCTGACCAAGAAGAATAGGCACCAGCTTCCAAGAATAGACGACTTATTTGATCAGCTTGTAGGTGCATCGGTTTTCTCCTAACTAGATCTGGCTACCGGGTTTCATCAGCTAAGAGTGGCTGAAGACAACATTGATAAGACTGTGTTCAGAACCCTGGATGGTTTCTTTGAATGGCTTGTCATGCCCTTCGGCTTGACAAATGCACCCGTTTATTTCATTGACTTAATGAGCAGGGTGTTCAGGGAGTTTCTTAATAAGTTTATGGTGGTCTTCGTAGACGACATTTTGATTTTCTCGAAGAATGAAGAAGAGCATGCTCTGCATTTAAGGAAAGTCATGGATACTCTTCGTTCACATCAACTGAAAGCCAAATTCTCCAAATGTCATTTTTGGAGAGAAGAAGTAAGGTTTCTTGGACATGTGATATCCAAAGATGGGATAGCTGTGGAATCCGCAAAAGTAGTTGCGGTGCAAGATTGGAAGGTTCCACGGAATGCAACCGAAGTCCGAAGCTTTCTCGGGCTAGCGGGCTTTTACCGAAAGTTCATTAAAGACTTTGCGAAAATCTCATCCCCACTTACAAGGTTGACAAAGAAGAACCTAACTTTCGCTTGGGATTTGGATTGCGATGTTGCTTTCCAACGTTTGAAAAGGGCTCTAACAACAACCCCAGTTCTGACACTGCCTGACGGGAGCAAAATGTTTACAGTATACACTGATGCATGCGGTACAGGACTAGGCGCTGTCTTGATGCAAGAAGGCAAGTAGTTTGTTATGGGGGAAGGCAATTGAAGGTACCTGCGAAGAACTACCCAACTCATGATTAGGAGCTAGCTGCCATTGTTTTCGCTCTTAATTCATGGCGTCATTATCTACTAGGAGAAAAGTTTGAATTGTTTACTGACCATAAATCGTTAAAGTAGCTTTTCTCATAGAAAGATCTTAACTTAAGACAACAAAGGTTGATGGAATTTCTGGCCTCATACGATTTTGAGATTTCCTATACCCCTGGCAAGGGCAATGTAGTAGAAGACGCCTTGAGTAGAAAGAGGCTGACCTTAAGTCCTCTCTTTGTAGAAAGGCAAACTTGGAGTACATAGCAAACTTTGACTTTAGACCCTCCTTTGAATTTGTACCTGGTTTGTTAGCATCACTAGAGGTGCGACCTACTCATTTGGACTCAATAGGAACCGCGCAACGTGAAGACCCTCAGCTATTTGATATGATAGATAAGCTAATTAGGGGTGAGACTTCTAGTCACCTCAATAGATACTTCATCGATGATAAGGGTTGGTTCAGACGGGATGGAAGGCTATGCGTCCCACAAGCAAGGGATTTGGTGAAGATGGTTCTCGAAGAAGCACATCATTCTAAGATGACCATACACCCAGGTGGAGACAAGATGTATAAAGACATAAAAAGCGTTTTCTTTTGGAATGGCATGAAGAGGGATGTAGCTGAGTTCGTCTCTAAGTGCTTGATATGCCAGCAAGTCAAAGTAGAGCAGAAGAAGCTTGGTGGTTTGCTTCATCCTTTATAGGTCCCACAGTGGAAATGAGATAGCATTTCGATGGACTTTGTTGATGGGTTGCCTAGGTCAAGAAGGGGCAATACCAGTATTCGGGTAATAGTGGATAGGCTCACTAAAAGCGCTCACTTTATACATGTTAAGAGTAGAAGGACTGCCTCGTCCTTAGCATCCATTTATCTTAAAGAGATAGTTCGACTCCATGGGATACCCTCCAGCATAGTGAGTGATCGAGATCCTATCTTTACGAGCGAGTTTTGGAGGAGTTTGCAAGAGGCTGTAGGTACACAACTATGCTTAAGCACGGCCTATCACCCCCAAACCGATGGTCAGACGAAAAGGGTGAACAGAGTATTAGAAGACCTCTTGAGATTGTGCATTCTTGACTTGGGAGGAATAAAGAAGACCATGCCGATCGCCAACTTGTTGGTGGGAGTCTACAGACAAGCTCCTACATGGGCCAGACATGATCAGAGAAACTTCAGAAAAGGTGGACTTGATACGGAGACGAATGAAAACTGCCCAAGATAGACAGAAGTCCTACGCAAACAAAAGAAGGTCCGACCTTGAGTTTGAGGTTGGAGATAGGGTGTTCCTTACAGTATCTCCTTTGAGGAATGTCATTCGCTTTGGGTCCGTAGGAAAGTTGGCATCAAGATTTGTAGGACCAGTTCCTATTGTTGAAAGGATTGGGACGATGGCTTACATAGTAGAGCTACCCAAAAGACTGGCTGGTGTTCATAATGTTTTTCATGTTTCTCAACTACGAATGCGCTTACATGAGTCTACAGAAGTTGTGGAGCCAAGCATACTAGAGGAAGTAGAAGTGTAACGAGAAGGAACTGTGAGAAGAGTTCCAACTCATATCTTGGGTACGAAAGTCAAAAAGCTACGCAATCGTGAAGTCAAGCTTGTTAAAGTTCAATGGAGTGACGTTGAGGAAGACGCACTTGGGAAACTGAGGGCAAAATACGCGCAACCTACCCTTTTCTTTTTGAGGGTACATCCTTGATTTCTTGAGTTTATACATGCTTGTATCTATTTTTTAAAAGTATATCTCCTCGGTCCTATTCTTTATCCTTAGGTAGAAACCAATGGATGTAAACATGTATTTGAAACATGTTATGATTGATGGTTGCAAGTGGTTTCTCGTGGATGCATATACACACACACACTAGGTACTAGATCGGCTCAGTCACTTTCATATTGCTTATGCATATATGTGTATATATATGGATTGAAACTTGATGTGTTATCATATGGGTGTTGCATTTGTATGAATGATTAAGCACTCATGTAGAAGTTATAAAGTATGATTAGGAATAATTGCATGCATGATGGACTCATAGCACTGACATAATTTGCATTAAGGAGGTCAACAGAATCAGTAGACCGCCTGATTTTGCATTAGATAAGGGCATGTACACACACTATGCATACAATCATGGAAGAATTAGATATCCTTTTAAGGACAATGGATGTCAGTGTTTGATGGTTGAGTAGATGGAGGATTGGTTGGTAGGATATACATTCTTATTGACTTGAAGATTTCAGGGACGAAATCCTTTAAGGAGGGGAGAATGTAACACCCTGTGTTTTCTATGTTTATTAAAGTAACGAATTAGAAAAAATACTTAATTGTAAAAGTGAGAATTAAGGGAAATGGGTTACGCCATTGCGTTCGTCTCGGAATTCTGCTTGAGATAGAGTCCGAGTTTGCGTGAATCGGACTCCGTATGAAGAAGTTATGAAGTTCAGAAGATTTCATGTTTAAACAAAAAATTAAATAATTAAATAAACAAAAACAGCTCGAATTTCAAAATCACGTGAATCCGCTGGGCGGAAAAATTCTCGCCCATAGGGGTTGACTCCCCCCAGGGGGGTCGACATAGGTGTCGACCCCCCTAGAAGGGTGTCGACTGGGGCGTCGACCCCCCTGTAGGGGTCAACCCCCTCACCCAGATCCGAACAGTGACGATTTCTGACTTGTTGCTGAGTCACTAGGGCATAGGTGGCGATTTCTGGATAGCTCTATATAGTCTGGATGGTTTTGATTGCTTCTAGGTTGATCTAACGAGTCACATAAATCTAAACTTCTATATAAACAACCCTAACCCTCAACCCTCAACCCTAAACCACACAATTTCATTTCCAAGGAGCCGTCATACTGTCCATGGTCAACCTAACATAGCCACCATTCTTCTCCAACTAGGAAGCAAACTAGAAAGCAAGTTAGAAGCTACGAATCAAATCTAAATTAGAGAATCGATAGTCTATGTCAAGGGATAGATTTTCAGTTTCAGAAAACAGATCCCAGAAAACAAGATTTTTCTTTATTTGTAAGTTCAGTTATTCTTTAGATGTGAACAATTAAAAGTCATGATTTGTGATAAAGCGAAACTAGAACTGTGCCTAGTTGTAAGATAATGGTGATACTGATTCATGCCTATTCTTGTGACGATTCTATCATATATGCCTATGAGACTATTGTGGTTTGTTGGAATTACCATGTTGTATGTTCAACCAATCGTGTATTATATAAATTTGGTGACTCTTTCATGTTATGTTACATGCAAGTTTTTAGGGTAAGTCATATATGCCTATATGTTTAGATCTACATTCTCATATGTTTAGATCCATGTTAATTTGATCCAACTCAAATGCAAGTTCACATTTACATGCCTAATTGGATTTGTGTAAATCTATGTAAGTCCCCGTTCATATGCTTAAGACTCATGTTAATTGGATCCAAAATGAAAGTTCATTGTTTTATGCCAAATTATATGACACATGTTTAGTTAGATCCTTATTATTTTATGTTGTGGGAATGGTACATGCTCCTTTATTTCCCCTTTGTTTATAAGTTAGGCTAAGTTGCGAGCCTAACGTTCTATGTGAATTATGCGAACGTATAACGGGGTAACATTGGGGGAAAACTTAAATTTCATATTATTGGCATAGTTTGGCTCATAATAATATAAATGATTAGTGGCATAAAATGGTATAATTTATATACCTAAAAACTATGAACATGATTTAGAGGGTAAATGGGGCATGACTTGAATGGAAATAATTATGGATAATTTACATATAAATATGAAGGGTAAATATGTAAAATAAGTAAAAGACGAATATGCCTAACCCGAGGTTAGATTGAGTTACGGTGTAAGACTACCCGGAACCGCCCGGCACATCCAGCAACCGTAACAATATAGATCTAATGTGAGAGGTTAGCGCATTAAGCCCAAAAGAACCCGAGGTTAGATTGAGCTGCGGTGTATGACTACCCGGAACCGACCGGCACATCCAGCGACCGCAACAATACATATTTAATATGAGTGGTTGGTGCTTTAATGAATGAATTAAAGCTAAGACAGAAATGGTAGGGTTAAATCAATTAAGGCAACACTTAACCAATACAACATGTTAACTAAAGTGATGGGTGGGGTTTGGTTAATTTGAGAACACTTAACCATTTTAACATGTTGATTAGGAAACCCTAGTAACGGGGACCCATTTCAGCTGTAACCCACATAGATGTATCATGGTACCCTGAACTAGGCAAGGTGGGGCACGATTACTGGGCTGATTATAAGAGGTCAAAACAATGGCGGGTGTTGCGTCAGTGTAGGTCCCGGAGGAGTGCGGGCGTGCACATACTCCGGAGTGGAAAAAGTAGGAACTGGGCATCAGTAGTTATACACTATGCATCTTGAATTGTGTCGGGTTGCCACCATAGGATTTGATACACCCCATGGTGGGACCAGCACAGGTATCTACAATCAAGCGGGGCCGAATGACACAAGTAGAAAACGTATACGAGTAGGAGCCGATCGATAAAGGGGATCATTTATCTTGAACACATGATGCTTGTTAAAACACTTGTAAGTGGGTGCAGAGAAATAGTAATGAGTGCGATAGCATATTCAGTTTTATTATCTTATTTCTAGGGTGTTGTCCTAGGTTCAGTTTATTCATGTCATGACTAGACTCATGTCTGACCCATTTTTCTTGTCTTCTTTTCTTCTGTTCCCCCCGGGTCCGCAGGGAGGGAATATTTCAACTTAGTTCGGACCATTTCCAGCTTGAAAAGAGTAGATGTATTGCTTGGATTCTCTTTCCTTGGGCTATGGCTTTGGATACTCTCTTATTGGGGATTTATGCTGCCTTATTGTTATTTTATGCTTCTTTATGTTTTAATCAAGACAGAGATTTTGTTGTAATGATTTGGAAGTTGGTTTGAGGCAGTTGTTAAAATGTTTTGACTGAACCACGTACTTATGAAATAAATTTAGTTTTTCCACTGTTCGAATGTCTATCTTGTAAATTATCTGTATCTTTTACCTATAATGCTCTACCGAAGTTAAGACATTCCCTTTGTGAGTGACCTTAACGAAGGTGGGGTGTTTCAGCATACGTCCGAGTATACCGTAACCACTACCCTAATCGATCGGCTTCCTACTCTGTAGATATCCTTTGTTGGCCCCACAGTAGGGGGTATCGCTTCCCTAAGGTGGCAACCTATAATGTGCACAACCATATCTACTGGTGTCACGGTCGTCTTAGCCCCTTCTGCCCGGCCCATGCACGCACATGTCCCCAGTCGGTTTGCGCCGCCGACACCATCCATCTCGTTTGGATCTCGTACAATCAATCAGTAACCATGCCCTTTCTCCGCCAATACAGAGTTCCTTACTTGATACCAATTCCGGTTTACTGATTGAAATGGGTCCCACACAATATGATACAAGCTCTCCCCTTAGTCTTGTATCCCCACTAGGTTTTCCAGTGACTATGTATACCCTTAGGTGTCTTTAATTACATAGCCTATGTCAGTTATGCTTACCTATAGGTGTCTTTAATACATAACCCTCAATCATTCTACCGGTTATGCTTACCAATAGGTGTCTTTAATACATAACCCTACCATTTATATAAGTTATGCTTACCCTAAAAGGTGTCTTTAATTACATAACTTTATTATTTCCCTTGGTTATGTATACCACTAGGTGTCTTTACTACATAACCTTATCAGTTTAAGTTTGTGAGCCTATATATACTAATATTACCCACCTACCCCAAATTTACTTAACCCTCCCACTGATTCAAGCATGTTTATTTAACGGTTAAGTTTATGGACCTATATATACTAATATTAAACACCTAGGAATATGCTAGTCAGGTCCGGGCAGTCTTATTCCACAGTTAGGCATAACCTCGTGTCTTAGCCAGATTCATATTTGCGTACTTAGACCTCCCACATTAGGTTCAACATTAGTGGTTGTGGATATGTCGGTCGGGTTCGGGCAGACTTCCGCCACCAATGTAACCTAACCTTGTGTCATAAGTACAATTAAAATTATTAATTTTAATTGCTAAACATTCTATCTTTATCCAAATTTACCTATGTCATTATAGGTAATTAATTCATTTTTACCCAAATTTACCTATGTCATTATAGGTAATTAATTCTATGTTTCCCCATTTGAATTTTATGCTCATTTCATATAAATATTATATAAACTATGCAAATTAAAAATTCCCTTTTATCCATGTTCCTAACTAACGTATTCACACGTATTTTGGCGGCGTCGAGGCTATAAAGTAGCCTTGTCATAACAATAAAAAGGGAACATGATAAAGGTGACAATTCAACATGTTTTGGCATAAATATTAACATAACTGGCATATTAACTAAGTGAATGGACATGTGATAATTATCATAATAAAGTGGACATCAAATTAATAACTTGTGTTTAGGCAAGCATAATGAGATCTAGATTCAATATTAGGTGTCCAATTACCTAAATCTGGCATAGACAGGGTGGCATAATAACAAGTTTAGATTCACATGTCAAGTTTAGCACATATACCAAGGTATCATAATATAGCAAGTGAAAGGTGATCAACACCAAAATCTAGATCCAAGTAATGTCAAATTAATGGATGTACTATCAACCTAACATGGTTACAAATCAATGTTCATATAAACATTATATCGAATCACCGCAATCGGATCTAGAAAATTAGATCTGTATTAACAAGTTCACATATACCACAATATATGTAACACCCCAAATTTATCTGCATCTTTTACCTATAATGCTCCACCAAAGTTAAGGCAATCCCTCTGTGAGTGACCTTGATGGAGGTAGGGTGTTTCACTTGGTATCAGAGCTGAAGGTTACCGGATCAGATAAAAGATTTGAAAAATTATTTTCGAAACTTTTTTAAAAGAAGCATTTTCAAAAGAAAAGTTTTATTTTATAGGCATATTCCCCAAAGCCATATGCACTATCTTTTTGATCCTCTGTTTGAATCCTTGTTTCCTTCTTTCCTGAGTCTCCGGGGCTCCTGGCTTTCTGGGAGGTAACCTCATCGCGGCATGGTTCCGTAGGCTTGATGAGACCACGACACTTGTTAAAGGGCAAATAAGCGCCCAACTTCGATCTATAACCGCAGTAGTTTCACCTACGGCTAATTTTTTTTTCGAGCTTTGTAGGATTTTCCGTGCGATGGAGGCAGCTTTCAAAAGACCTGTCAACAAGTTACACAAGGATGGAAAAGATGAGAATGAGGGAGTTTTGCTAAGGAGCACAACACAAGGATGAAGAACTCATGGATATGGACTTGGTTCACAAAGGAGGGGAGGAAAGAATAGCAAAACCAAAAACAAGAGGAAGTATCTTTATTTTGGTATAACGGGTCGTATAATTAAGGGCAAGGGCAAGAACAAAAGACAGGATTTTTCAGAAGGCAAGTGCATGCTCTCACCACCAGCATACCTGAGAGAGATATAGTAAGGTTTCTGTTGAAAAGTTTAGTTTTTCTTCTTGATCATCCTGCTAGTACTCTTTTTGATTTTTGCGCTTCGCATTCATTTATATCTGCTTCCATAGTTGAGTCTCTGCATCCTAGAGCTTGTATAGTAGAGGATCCCATTATTGTATCAAGTCCAATTTGTGGTTCGGCTCATTTATCTTTGGTTTGTAAGGATTTGATATACTTATGTTTTTGGTTTCATGGGCTATAGGTTTATTCTAGGCATGAATTAGTTAGCTAGTAATTGTGAAAGGAGGATAGTTAGACTTTCGACTTGCCTCGGGAATACCCTTGAAATTTCGTGCGATCCTAAGGGATCAGTTTGTCTTAGCTACCTAGAATCACTTTATGTATTTATCGACGATTTTCGATCCGTTAGAGTAGTTCATGAGTACACAGATGTTTTTTTGATTAAGGTTAGGAGTTTTCCCCCTAAAAACTCGAGATAGACTTCCGCATATATCTAGTTGACAATGCAAAGCCAGTTATGCGATCAACGATAGTTTTGGAGCAGGATTGGCGAGGATAGCCAGAGTCGGTTAAGTGCTCAATTATTTGGTTGTTTTACTAGTATCATCTCACATAAATCGACCAAATTCGAAGGAGGTATTCATTGGGTGCTTGTCTGATATTGGTTTAGGCCTTTGGGGCTTGTACTTGAGGGATGCCAAGTTCGACTAGGATGGCTTGCGTGAGAGATATCGACCCTCGGATTTGTGACATGAGGGATAAGCTAATTACAAGAGAGACCTTTAATCATCTTAGTATATACACTTGATATCATGGTTAACTTCTGTTTATGTTGGACAGATTGTTCGACAACACTGAATACCCTCTAGCATAGTAAATGATCGAGGTCCTATCTTTACTAGTGGGTTTTGGAAATGGATGTCAAGAAGCTTCACAATTGTGAAGTTAAATTAGTTAAGGTACAGTGGAGTGAAGCTCAAAGAAGATGCGACTTAGAAGGCTGAAGACTAGATACGCGCATCATACCCTTTTTGAGGGTATATCCTTGATTCCTCCTTTTTCTGTAATATTTATTTGCATTCTAGTCTTTATCATTTAAGTATATCCTCTCGGTCCTATCCTCGATCCTTAGGTAGAAGCCAATGGATGAAAACATGTGTTTGAGACATGTTATGATTGATGGTTGCAAGTGTTTGCTAGTGGTTACTCGTGGATGCATATACACACATTAGACACTAAATCGGCTCAATCACTTTCATATTGCATATGTATTTGTATATGGATTGAAACTTGATGTGTTATCATATGGATGTTGCATATGGATGAGTGAATATGCACACATATAGTGTTTAAATGATTAGGGATATTTGCATACATATTGGACGCATGACACTCTCATGATTCGCATTAAGGAGGTCAACTGAATCAGTAGACCACCTGATTTTGCACTAGATAAGAGAAATATACACACACTCTGCATATGTTCATATGGCATTAGAGTTCTTTTAAGGACAATGGATGCTTGTGGATGATGGATGAGTAGATGGATGATTGGATGTTAGGATGCATTCTTCTTAACTTGAAGATTTCAGGGACGAAATCCTTTAAGGAGGGGAGAATGTAACACCCCGAATTTTTTGAGAATATTAAAATTAACAAATTCAAGAACACTTAATTTTTAGAAGAAGAATTAAGTGAAATGGATTGCGCTATTACGTTCGTCTCAAAATTTTGGTTAAGATAGACATTTGTTGTGCATAAAACGGATACCTTATGAAGAAGTTATTAAGCCTTAAAGTTTGTATGCATATGAGAAAAATATATATATATAGATATATATAAAAATTAAATAAATAAATATGCAAAAAAGTTCAAAGCAGCGAATCGGGAGGGGGAATAACTGAACCAGCCCATTTTTGAGGTCGACCGAAGCCACGCTGGGTCGACTAGGGGTTGATTCAGGGTGTATGACTGTTAACCCGTGGATCGATTCGCTCTAAGGAAGATGTGGCATCTGATTGGTTCTCATGGTTCAGGGTTAATCTAATGATCCTAAAACACTCTCTACAACTATATAAGGACCCTAAACCTAAAACCTAATTCTATTATTCACTCTCATCTAAACCTAGCTGCCACTAAAACCAAAATCAAATTAAATCTAATCTAATTCAACTAAGAGAATTCAACGTTCTACATCAAAGGCGAGCAATTAAGTTTCAGAATACAAATCCCTGAAATCAAGTTTTTCTTTTTGATTGTATGTGTAGTTATCTTTCAGATGTGAATAAATTAAAGACATGATTTGTAATGAATTGTAAAATAGAAATGTATCAATTTGTATGTGATGCTAATTCATGTTTATTTATGTCTATTCTATCATATATGCCTATGAACTATTGTGGTCTATCAAACCTATCATGTTATGTGGAAATTGGTGAGTAAACCTATGATGTTGTATAGGAATTTGGGAATGAAATTATCATATGTAAGTTTGGTGATATTATGATACATACAAGTTTTAGGCTAAGTCATGTCGTTTATGCCTAATTGTTTATAGCCATTATGCATACATGTTTAGAACTACGACCTTATATGTTTAGATCTACAACTTTATATGTTAGATCCATATGCCTTTATGATAGATCTAATTTGCAAGTTTACCACTACATGCCAAGTTTAACTTGTATAGTTTTATGTAAATTCATATGCTTGTGGTTCATGTTGCATAGATCAAATTTGCAAGTTCATAGTTAAAAGTATATTGTTCTATGCCAAATCCATGTGAATATGTATAGTTAGATGCATACTTTTGTATGATGTTGGAATGTAGCAAAGTTCCTCTTTTCCCCTTTTTGTTTAATAAGTTAGGCTAAAATATCGAACCTAACACTCTATGTAATTTTGTGAACGTACAACGGGGGTAACATTGGGGAAAATATGAAATTACATGTAACTGGTATGTTTGACACATAAGCATGATAAGTGGCATGAAAATGGTATAATCTATGTACCTAAAATTTTGAACGTGATTTAAAAGGAAAGTAGGCCATGACAATAATTGATTTATAATTTACATGTAAATATGTAGGATAAACATGAAAAATTACATGGCATAGATTGGTTCATGAAATGGTATATTTAGTATACCATTAATTGTGAGCACAATTAAAAGGATAATTATGGCATAATTAAATTGGGAATAATTTACATATGGAATTTGTCATAAATACGAAATATGTAAAGTTAGAAAAGGCGAATATGCCTAACCCGAGGTTAGACTGAGTTGTGGTGTAAAACTGCCCGGAACCGACCGGCACATCCAGTGACCACAACAATACTGTCTAATGTGGGTGGTTAGTGCATTGAGCCCAAAAAGGACCCGAGGTTAGACTGAGTTGTGGTGTAAAACTGCCCGAAACCGACCGGCACATCCAGTGACCACAACAATACCTGTCTAATGTGAGTGGTTGGTGCTTTAATAAAGCTAAGTCAAGATTGGTAGGGTTAAGTCAATTAAGGAAACACTTAACCAATTCAACATGTTAACTAAACTAATGGGTGAGGCTAAGTAAATTTAGAACACTTAACCGTTATAACATGTTAATTAGACTAGTGGGTGAGGTTAAGTAAATTAAGAACACTTAACCGTTATAACATGTTAATTAGACAAGTGGGCGAGGTTAAGTAAATTCAGAACACTTAACCGTTATAACATGTTAATTAGACAAGTGGGTGAGGTTAAGTAAATTTAGAACACTTAACCTTTATAACATGTTAATTAGACAATTGGATGAGGTTAAGTAAATTTAGAAACACTTAACCAATATAACTAGATTTATGGAAAGGTTAAGTTAAAATAGGAGGGCAACACATAACCAATATAACTTGATTCGTAGTAGGGTTAAGTTAACACAAGAAGGCAACACTTAACCAAAGTAACATGACACGTAGGTGAGTGAAGTTAACTTGAATTGATTGATGACATTTAACCAATACAACAACATGAATACGTGGGGTTAAGTTAACAAGAAACACTTGACCAATATAACTTGATGAGCGAACGAGGTTAAGTTAATAGGAAACACTTAACTGATCCAACATGATAAGTAAGGAGGGTCAAGTTAATAAGAAATGCTTAACCAACATGACATGATGAATGAGTGGGTTAAGTTAACATGAGCGAACAACACTTAACTAATATGGCGTAATGTGCGGGAGGGTTAAGTACATATCGGGTTGGTGGGTATTAGTAAATATAGGCCCACAAAACTTAACCATTAAATAAACATGCTTGAATCAGTGGAAGGGTTAAGTACATGTCGGGTTGGTGGGTAATATTAGTAAATACAGGCCTACAAAACTTAACCATTAAATAAACATGCTTGAATCAGTGGAAGGGTTAAGTACATATCGGGTTGGTGGGTAATATTATTAAATATAGGCCCACAAAACTTAACTATTAAATAATCATGCTTGAATCAATAGGAGGGTTAAGTACATCTCGTGTAGGTGGGTAATATTAGTACATATAGGCCCACAAAACTTAATCGTTTATTAAAAATGCTTGAATCGATGGGAGAGTTAAGTACATATCGGGCTGGTGGGTAATATTAGTAAATAGAGGCCCACAAACTTAACCAATAGGAAACCCTAGTAACGGGGACCCATTTCAGCAGTAACCCACATGGATGTATCATGGTACCCTGAATAGGTAGGGTGGGGCACGATTACTGAGATGATTATAAGCGGTCAAAGCAGCGGCAGGGGGTACGTCAGTGTAGGTTTCGACGGTTTACGGACGTGCACGTACTCCGGAGTGGGAAAAAGCAGGCACTGGGTACCAGTAGTTATACACTGTGCATCTTGAATCATGTCGGGTCGCTATCATAAGGATTGACATACCTTATGGTGGGACCCGCATAGGGTATCTACGTGCAAGAGAGGGCCGATTGACGCAGACACATGGAACATGAATACAAGTAGGGAGCCGATCGATAGGGTAGTAAGGGTACATCTAACATGTTCATGGAAATTAGGCTGATTGAGGTGGAATCCTCGCGATAGATGTACTCCTGAAGGCTACCACAATTACGGGGGTTGGGATCACGATTATCATTTTATACAGATTACTAGTTGGGACACTAGTTCGGTGGTGCAGAGATAAATATAGAAATCAGATTAACAGAGTAGTAGCGAAGCAGAGAAAAAGTAGAAGTTCATTCAGTTCACCTTGCACTTATCTTGTCTTTAGTTACCTTGTTTTTATGGTATTGTCCTATTTTCGGTTTATTCATGTCATGATCCTTTATCTTGTTTGCATGCTGAAAGATCACTAGACTTACCAGACTTATGTCTGACCTAGTTTTTTTTTTTCCTCTTTTCTTCCGTCCCCCCCCCCCCCCCCAAGGTAGTCAGGGAGGGAATAGCTCAGCCTAACTTGGACCACTTCTCTTTCCAAGCTTGAAGATTAGTTGGTGTAATGCCTTGGACTCTCTCTTCCACTGCTATGGCTGGTTCATGCTTTATCGGGGAATATCATTGTTTTTATGTTTCTTTTATTCTTGGAAGTTTTTAAATCAAGACAGAAGTTCTATGTATTACATTTAAGTATGATTGAGGAAATTGTTGTAAAAGCTTGACTGAATTAAGCTGTTTATAAAATGACTTTATTTTCCGCTGCTTTATTTGTCTGTCTTGTAATTTATCTGCATCTTTTACCTATAATTCTCCGCCGAAGTTAAGGCATTCCCTCTGTGAGTGACCTTAACGGAGGTGGGGTATTTCACTTGGTATCAGAGCTGAAGGTTAGCGGATCAGATAAAAGATTTGGAAAATTATTTTCGAAACGATTTTAAAAGAAGCATTTTCAAAAGAAAAGTTTTGTTTTATGGGCATATTCCCCAAAGCCATATGCGCTATCTTTTTGATCCTCTGTTTGAATCCTTGTTTCCTTCTTTCCTGAGTCTCCGGGGCTCCTGGCTTTCTGGGAGGTTACCTCATCGCGGCATGGTTCCGTAGGCTTGATGAGACCACGACACTTGTTAAAGGGCAAATAAGCACCAAATTTTGATCTATAGCCGCAGTAGTTTCACTTACGGCTAATTTTTCTTTCGAGATTTGTAGGATTTTCCGTGCGATGGAGGCAACTTTTAAAAGACCTTTCAACAAGTTACACAAGGATGGCAAAGATGAGAATGAGGGAGTTTTGCTAAGGAGCACAACACAAGGATGAAGAACTCATGGATATGGACTTGGTTCACAAAGGAGGGGAGGAAAGAATAGTAAAACCTAAAACAAGAGGAAGTATCTTTATTTTGGTATAACGGGTCGTATAATTAAGGGCAAGGGCAAGAACAAAAGACAGGATTTTCCAGAAGGCAAGTGCATGCTCTCACCACCAGCATACCTGAGAGAGAGCTAGTAAGGTTTCTGTTGAAAAGTTTAGTTTTTCTTCTTGATCATCCTGCTAGTACTCTTTTTGATTTTTGCGCTTCGCATTCGTTTATATTTTCTTCCATAATTGAGTCTCTGCACCCTAGAGCTTGTATAGTAGAGGATCCCATTATTGTATCAAGTCCAATTTGTGGTTCGGCTCATTTATCTATGTTTGTAAGGATTTGATATACTTTTGTTTTTGGTTTCATGGGCTATGGGTTGATTCTAGACATGAATTAGTTAGCTAGTAATTGTGAAAGGAGGATAGTTAGACTTTCGACTTGCCTCGGGAATACCCTCGAAATTTTGTGCGATCCTAAGGGATCAGTTTGTCTTAGCTACCTAGAATCACTTTATGTATTTATCGACGATTTTCGATCCGTTAGAGTATTCCATGAGTACGCAGATGTTTTTTTGATTAAGGTTAGGAGTTTTCCCCCTAAAAACTCGAGATAGACTTCCGCGTATATCTAGTTGACAATGCAAAGCCAGTTATGCGATGAACGATAGTTTTGGAGCAGGATTGGCGATGATAGCCTGAGTCGGTTAAGTGCTCAATTGTTTGGTTGTTTTACTAGTATCATCTCACATAAATCGACCAAATTCGGAGGAGGTATTCCTTGGGTGCTTGTCTGATATTGGTTTAGGCCTTTGGGGCTTGTACTTGAGGGATGCTGAGTTCGACTAGGATGGTTTGCATGAGAGATATCGACCCTCAGATTTGTGACATGAGGGATAATCTAAGTAGAAGAGAGACCTTTAATCATCTTAGTATATACACTTGGTATCATGGTTAACTTCTGTTTATCTTGGAAAGATAGTTCGACCACATTGAATACCCTCTAGCATAGTAAATGATCGAGGTCCTATCTTTACTAGTGGGTTTTGGAAATGGAGGTCAAGAAGCTTCACAATCGTGAAGTTAAATTAGTTAAGGTACAGTGGAGTGAAGCTCAAAGAAGATGCGACTTAGAAGACTAGATACGCACATCATACCCTTTTTGAGGGTATATCCTTGATTCCTCCTTTTCCTGTAATATTTATTTGCATGCTAGTCTTTATCTTTTAAATATATCCTCTTGGTCCTAACCTCGATCCTTAGGTAGAATCCAATGGATGAAAACATGTGTTTGAGACATGTTATGATTGATGGTTGCAAGTGTTTGCTAGTGGTTGCTCGTGGATGCGTATACACACATTAAGCACTAAATCGGCTCAGTCACTTCCATATTGCATATGCATATGAATGTATTTGTATATGGATTGAAACTTGATGTGTTATCATATGGATGTTGCATATGGATGAGTGAATATGCACACATATAGTACTTAAATGATTAGGGATATTTGCATACATATTGGACGCATGACACTCTCATGATTCTCATTAAGGAGGTCAACTGGATCAGTAGACCGCCTGATTTTTCACTAGATAAGAGACATATACACACTCTCTGCATATGTTCATATGGCATTAGATGTCTTTTAAGGACAATGGATGCTTGTGGATTCGGATGAGTAGATGGATGATTGGATGTTAGGATGCATTCTTCTTAACTTGAAGATTTCGGGGACGAAATCCTTTAAGGATGGGAGAATGTAACACCCCGAATTTTTTGAGAATATTAAAATTAACAAATTCAAGAACACTTAATTTTTAGAAGAAGAATTAAGTGAAATGGGTTGCGCTATTACGTTCGTCTCAAAATTTTGGTCAAAATAGACATTTGGTTTGCATAAAACAGATACGTTATGAAGAAGTTATTAAGCCTTGAAGTTTGTATGCATATGAGAAATATATATATATATTAAATAAATAAATATGCAAAAAAGTTCAAAGCAGCGAATCGAGAGGGGGAATAACTGAACCATCCCATTTTTGAGGTCGACCTGAGCCCTGCTGGGTCGACTAGGGGTTGATTCATGGTGTTTGACTGTCAACCCGTGGACAGATTCGCTCTAAGGCAAATGTGGCATCTGATTAGTTCTCATGGTTCAGGGTTAATCTAATGGTCTTAAAACACTCTCTACAACTATATAAGGACCCTAAACCAAAAACCTAATTCTATTATTCACTCTCATCTAAACCTAGCCGCCACTAAAACCAAAATCAAATTAAATCTAATCTAATTCAACTAAGAGAATTCAACGATCTACATCAAAGGGTGGCAATTCAGTTTCAGAAAACAGATCCCAGAAATCAAGTTTTTCCTTTTAATTGTAAGTGTAGTTATCTTTCAGATGTAAATAAATTAAAGACATGATTTGTAATAATTTGTAAAATAGAATTGTATCAAGTTGTATGTGATGTTGATTCATGTTTATTCATGTCTATTCTATCATATATGCCTATGAACTATTGTGGTCTATCGAACCTATCATGTTATGTAGAAATTGGTGAGTAAACTTATGATGTTGTATAGGAATTTGGGAATGAAATTATCATATGTAAGTTTGGTGATATTATGATACATACAAGTTTTAGGCTAAGTCATATCGATTATGCCTAATCGTTTAGAGCCATTATGCATACATGTTTAGATCTACGACCTTATATTTTAGATGTTAGATCCATATGCCTTTACAATAGATCTAATTTGCAAGTTCACCACTACATGCCAAGTTTAACTTGTATAGTTGTATGTAGATTCGTATGCTTGTGGTTCATGTTGCATAGATCAAATTTGCAAGTTCATAGTTAAAAGTATATTGTTCTATGTCAAATCCATGTGACATATGTGTAGTTAGATCCATACTTTTGTATGATGTTGGAATGTTGCAAAGTTCCTCTTTCCCCCTTTTTGTTTTATAAGTTAGGCTAAAATATCGAGCCTAACATTCTATGTAATTTTGCGAACGTACAACGAGGGTAACGTTGGGGAAAACATGAAATTACATGTAATTGGCATGTTTGACGCATAAGCATGATAAGTGGCATGAGGTATAATCTATATACCTAAAATTTTGAATGTGATTTAGAAGGAAAGTGGGCCATGACAATAATTGATTTATAATTTACATGTAAATATGTAGGATAAACATGAAAAATTACATGGCATAGATTGGTTCATGAAATGGTATATTTAGTATACCATTAATTGTGAGCATAATTCAAAGGATAATTATGGCATAATTAAATTGGGAATAATTTACATATTGAATTTGTCATAAATAAGAAAAATGTAAATTTAGAAAAGACGAATATGCCTAACCCGAGGTTAGACTGAGTTGTGGTGTAAAACTGCCCGGAACCGACCGGAACATCCAGTGACCACAACAATGCCTGTCTAATGTGGGTGGTTAGTGCATTGAGCCCAAAAAGGACCCGAGGTTAGACTGAGTTGTGGTGTAAAACTGCCCGGAACCGACCGGCACATCCAGTTACCACAACAATACCAGTCTAATGTGAGTGGTTGGTGTTTTAATATAGCTAAGTCAAGATTGGTAGGGTTAAGTCAATTAAGGAAACACTTAACCAATTCAACATGTTAACTAAACTGATGGGTGAGGTTAAGTAAATTTAGAACACTTAACCGTTATAACATGTTAATTAGACAAGTCAGTGAGGTTAAGTAAATTTTGAACACGTAACCTTTATAACATGTTAATTAGACAAGTGGGTGAGGTTAAGTAAATTTAGAACACTTAACCGTTATAACATGTTAATTAGACAAGTGGGTGAGGTTAACTAAATTTAGAACACTTAACCTTTATGACATGTTAATTAGACAAGTGGGTGAGGTTAAGTAAATTTAGAAACACTTAATCAATATAACTTGATTTATGGAAAGGTTAAGTTAAAATAAGAGGGCAACGCTTAACTAATATAACTTGATTTGTAGTAAGGTTAAGTTAACACAAGAAGGCAACACTTAACCAAAATAACATGACACGTAGGTGAGTTAAGTTAACTTGAATTGATTGATGACACTTAACCAATACAATAATATGAATATGTGGGGTTAAGTTAACAAGAAACACTTGACAAATATAACTTGATGAACGAACGGGGTTAAGTTAATAGGAAACACTTAACCGATCCAACATGATAAGTAAGGAGGGTCAAGTTAATAAGAAATGCTTAACCAACATGACATGATGAATGGGTGAGTTAAGTTAACATGAGCGGACAACACTTAACTAATATGGCGTAATGTGCGGGAGGTTTAAGTACATATCGGGTTGGTGGGTAATATTAGTAAATATAGGCCCACAAAACTTAACCATTAAATAAACATGCTTGAATCAGTGGAAGGGTTAAATACATATCGGGTTGTGGGTAATATTAGTACATATAGGCCCACAAAACTTAACCATTAAATAAACATGCTTGAATCAGTGGAAGGGTTAAGTACATATCGGGTTGGTGGTTAATATTAGTAAATATAGGCCCACAAAACTTAACTACTAAATAAACATGCTTGAATCGATGGAAGGGTACATCTCGTGTAGGTGGGTAATATGTACTAGGCCCACAAAACTTAACCGTTTATTAAAAATGCTTGAATCGATGGGAGGGTTAAGTACATATCGGATTGGTGGGTAATATTAGTAAATAAAGACCCACAAACTTAACTAATAGGAAACCTAGTAACGGGGACCCATTTCAGCAGTAACCCACATGGATGTATCACGTTACCCTGAACTAGGCAAGGTGAGGCACGATTACTGGGATGATTATAAGCGGTCAAAGCAGCGGCAGGGGGTACGTCAGTGTAGGTTCCGACGGTTTACGGGTGTGCACGTACTCCAGAGTGGGAAAAAGCAGGCACTGGGTACCAGTAGTTATACACTGTGCATCTTGAATCGTGTCGGGTCGCTATCATAAGGATTGATACACCTTATGGTGGGACCAGCGCAGGGTATCTACACGCAAGAGAGGACCGATTGACACAGACACATGAAACATGAATACAAGTAGGGAACCGATCGATAGGGTAGTAAGGGTACATCTAACATGTTCATGGCAATTTGGCTGATTGAGGTGGAATCCTCACGATAGATGTACACCTGAAGGCTACCACAATTACGGGGGTTGGGATCACGATTATCATTTTATACAGATTACTAGTTGGGACACTAGTTAGGTGGTGCAGAGATAAATATAGAAATCAGATTAACATTGTAGTAGCGAAGCAGAGAAAAAGTAAAAGCGCATTCAGTTCACTTTGCACTTACCTTGTCTTTAGTTACCTTGTTTTTATGGTATTGTCCTATTTTCAGTTTATTCATGTCATGATCCTTTATCTTGTTTACATGCTGAAAGATCACTAGACTTACCAGACTTATGTCTCACCTAGTTTGTTTTTCGCCTCTTTTCTTCCATTCCCCCCTCCCCCAGGTAGTCAGGGAGGGAATAGCTCAGCCTAACTTGGACCTCTTCTCTTTCCAAGCTTGAAGATTAGTTGGTGTATCGCTTTGGACTCTCTCTCTTCCACTGCTATGGTTGGTTCATGCTTTATCGGGGAATATCATTGTTTTTATGCTTCTTTTATTCTTGGAAGTTTTTAAATCAAGACAGAAGTTCTATGTATTACATTTAAGTATGATTGAGAAAATTGTTGTAAAAGCTTGACTGAATTAAGTTGTTTATAAAATGACTTTATTTTCTACTGCTTTATTTGTCTGTCTT
The DNA here is from genome assembly GCA_030737875.1 of Allium sativum. Taxonomy (NCBI): domain Eukaryota; kingdom Viridiplantae; phylum Streptophyta; class Magnoliopsida; order Asparagales; family Amaryllidaceae; genus Allium; species Allium sativum. Next base: position 846,471,702 of record CM060922.1, on the reverse strand, counting down.
GTAATTATGCATCTTTTACCTATAAAGCTCCACCGAATTTAAGGCATTCCCTCTATGAGTGACCTTAACGGAGGTGGGGTGTTTCAATATAATTGTAATTCAAGATTCACATAGGAAACACAGTAGAATGTCCATGTATTAGATCTAGGGAAAATGACATAGTATGCTTGCATAAGTTCATGATGTATAGCATATACCCAATTCATAGTCTGCCACAATTCACATTTATCTATTTAAACCTAAAAGTGACTAGCACTCATAGAAAAAGAACGGATCTTGAAATCTGGGATTTGATTTCTGAATTTGTTAAGCTTAGCCCTTGATGTAGACTTTGATTTTTATCTTCTAGCTTGAATTTGATTTGTTATGGTGGAAGCTAGGTTAGTTTAGGATGCAACAGCATATAGGCTCATGAATGAATTTAGTTTAGATTAGGGTTTTGGTTTATGTGTGCTTATATATATGTGTAGGATTAATTAGAGCCCTTAGATTAGTTTAGGATCAATCTAAACCATCCAATTCACAATGACACATCACCCAGCCAATCAGAGGATGGCACATATGCCCTAATCCATCAAAAATCATCATTGACTAACAAAAATGCGGCATGTGTGCAACATGATGCGCAGCAGCAGGGGTGTTGACACCCACATGTTATATATATTACATATATTTATTCTTCTTTTTAATTATCTTTCCAATTAACACTTTTCGCATTAAACCGCTTTTTGAACTGCGTTCACACTAAGCCACTTTTTAGTCATTCCCCTAAAACAAAAATATTATGCTGGCAGAGATTGAACTCAGAACCTCTTGTATACAAGTCACATGTTCTAACCAAATAAGCTACTAAGTCTTTCGTTTACAAACCTTAGAACAATGCTAAACATTATTCCTTTCTCATTCCTCTTTTTCATGTTTTGTTGCAATATTTAATTTAAAGCTATCTTTTTCATCCTAAGTCGGTTTTCTGCAAACCATAGGTCTAAATCGAACTAGAAAATCTCCACGAACGCGATGACGCTAATTTCGTGACCAAATTCCAGAAGCTCTTCAAATTTTCCTTTTTATTTCTATTTAATTGTTCGCATGCATTTCTTCGCATTTCATGTATTGCAATTAATTTATTTTATTAATCTTTTTCCATCATTTCACTACATGAACTTATTACATGCAATTTTATTGTCATTATTTAATTTTTCTCTAAATATATCTATGTATATAATATATGTACACATTTCCACATTTTTAATTTCATTAAAAATGCAGGGTGTAACAATTTCAGGTTAATTAAAATTCTAAATTTACTTTTAAATTTATCCTTTCCAAATCATTATCAATTTCCTTTATAACCATTCCAGTCTACGAAACATTATCACACTTTATTTTAAATTCCGAATTCTGAACAAAAACTCATTGTTTTCTTTTAAAACGATTACCCATTTCCCTTTTCATTCAATTTCCAATCTGGATTCAATATTTCAAATCTAAATTTCCTTTAGAGATATTTCATTTGCAAAATATTTACTTTAAAACATTATTCACTTTAATCGTGGATATATTTCTTTTATATATAATCAAATCAGTTTGATTTCGTATTTATAACTAATATCCTAAACCCAACTTCTATTTATAACTTCTATTCAGATTTTTCCATACCAATCTTATTCGTATTGTAATCATTTAGAATCTCGTTTATAATTTCCTTTATAATTTGCTAAGTTCAAATCTCATCTCAAATATTGCTTTCGAATCTGATTTCCACTTTTCCATATAAATTTGAATTTGAATTTATATTTCAATATATCCAACGATAAATAATTCCCTTAATTTATAAACTCCTTTAAAATCAAATTCTTGTTTTAATAAAACAAGTTTTCAACTTTTTAACTCTATTTGAATTACACTTAAATTTCTGGATTTTTTTTTAAATCTCAAATTTCATTTTCTATATGCGAAAATATTTTACAGTATTTAAATACCAAAATTCTAGGGCCAATGATATTAAAACACAACTAGATCAATCACGGTTAATATATCATAGCATATGTCACAATCAATGCAAACACAATAATATAAATGTTGAGGAATCCAGTTGGATTCCTCCAACCTGTTTCCTTGCATCCACAAATGTTAATCACATTATTTCACATAAATATGAAATTTCATAGTAAACAGAACTAATAATCGATTAATGATATAAATATATCAACCATTTCAACCAAATTTATCAACCATTCATCCAAACAACCATCACATAGTATAAAATTACTATAAATAAATTTTAAAACTCGTTTATATAAAAATATAAACGAGGTAGAGTTATTGAGTTTACTCACATTGGTTCACAGTTGACGATTCTGCATTTACTTCGTTTAAAATCAAACAAGCATTTGATTTTATCATGAAATTCCAATTATCTCCATTCTCAGCGATATCAGTTCTAAAACGCGGATCTCCTTGCTACGATTCCAAAGTGACTATTTCTGTTGGATTCTATTCACGGATGCATAAGATATGAATATTACATGTTTTAAATTAATTTTAAAACGTTTCTAATTATAGTTAGGCTTAATTCACCTTAATCATTCTTTTAATTATAATTAGCCTGCTAACACTTTTCTTCCTCAGAACATTTATAACTCCTAATCCCATGTAGCTTCATTAGCAACACAACGCACCACCCTTCATCACGTTCATCCACTACACCGTGTATTTATCAACCCGACTTCATCAAACTCCTTTTCCTCGCCAGCTTTTCCCTGTCATCACCCACAAAATTAACCCGATGGTCCCCCGCTAAGACCGACACTTTGACCCACAACAGTATTGCGACAAAAACATTGTCGAAATCCCACAAATAAATCTGCGCAAGTGCTACACTTCATCTCAGACTCATTGAAAACCCGCTGCTTCTTGTAAAATTCATATCAACCACAACATAGCACTTTCAGTAAAACAAAACTCAAATCACCATGCATCTCTCCTTTTGCCCCTCACTGTTTCTTCAACTCGACGCTACCTTGGAAATACACTACCTCACAACTACTTCTTCCCAGTCTTCTCAAACCATTCCAGTTCGACACCCTTCTTCCCTCATTCAACACAACTCCAGTACGTCACTTAACATAGAAACCACTGTACTCTTCTCTTCCCTCCAACTGCCTTCTCTCACCACCCATCTGTACGAAATCACCACCATCGGGACCTTCATCCAAAGTTCTACCCTCCAACCACCAACTTATTACGCTGGCAGTCCTCCTACCCCCTCCCGATGCTCTCCCACACACCCTTCGTCACAGCAAACCATCGAACCACCTCAATATCGAATTCCCTCAAATTATAAGATTAGATGCAATTTAAATCAGCAAATCCAAAAATGATATTGATTTCATGAATTAAACCTTAATTCTTCCAGAATTGAATCCCTAGACGCTGCAAAAACTTCCAACTGTTCGAATTCGCACCCTTCGATTTATGTACATAACGGAAGCCTTCAATTTCCGGAGTTCAATGAATCGAACATATTTTGATTTTTGTTAAAGTTTCGAATTTTAATGATTTCAATTTCCCCTTTTTTAAAAAAAAAGAAAAAAAAGAAGATGAAGAGAAGATACATCGGTGCGTTGATCTGAATGCCTTGGGTTGTGAGGCATAAGGCGTGATTTAATAAGAGAAAATAACAGGGACGTCATTTTCATTTGGTACACATAGGTTGGAAAAATTTCAAACTTAGGCCTGCATTTCATTTATTGTGCTTTGGACTTAAGCAAAATGGCACCGTATAAATTAGGACTTAAGGTGTTCCATTTTAATTTACAGCATAGGCAGTGTGATTACATAACACAGCACACAGTACATTAATTTGATTAAAATTAGGTTAGATTTTATAAGATTATATATTTTCTTTTTACTTTGTCAGATAGCCAAAACTTTGAAATTCTGGATGCAACATATCTTCGAAGATACGCTAGGATTTTAATATCACAGTACGGAGATTCTTTTAAAGACTTGATTTTTCTTCGAAGATGACCCTTATCATTTAACAGTGACTAACACCCGCTAAAATTAAATGACGTTCATATTAATTAAAATCCATTTATTTAATTCAAATCATTTGAATTCTAGTCGTTTAAATCTCCAAATCAACTATTAACAATTAAATTAGTTAATTATTAAATCGTTAAAAATCCGAGACGTTACAGCTAAGACATGACTCAACGAATAAGTGTGAAGGAAAAAATTGTAATAGGAAATCACATCGGTTCGGAGACCCCCGAACCAAACCCTTCCACTTTGAAGCAAACTGTAACACCCCACCTCCGCTAGGGTCACTCTTTCCGGGGCACTAGCTTCTGGGGGGCGTTAGAACTGGGTAAGCATGCATAATGATATATCAAGGCAGAACATAAATATATATGTAAAACAGAGTAAGTGAGAATAAAACAGCGGAATATCTCAAACCATCTCAAAACAAGTTTAGTACATCATAAAGTCAACTGCCAAAATAAACATGTCTAGTACATCATAAACAGAAATACTGAAATACATAGTGCTATCCCCAAAAATAAAGATGATAAACCATAGCGAGCTCAATGTCCAGTCATACATGAGCTATCCAGCAAACAAGCAAGCGATCCAAGCTAAGCACCACTATTCCCTCCCTGAGAACCTGGGGGGAGGGGGAACGGAAGAAAGAAGCGAAAGAAAACAGGTCAGTCAAAAAGACTGGTAAGCCCTACTACGATCAGTCTATAAACTAATAAAGCTAACATCATGATGGAAACTGAGATGAACATACTAGCAATAGATAAAGGTGTCATCACATAGAGAAGATTAAGCTTTGCACCACAGTGTACTAGCGAACTAACATAACAGGTATTGATCCCTCGGCCCAGACTTTGGCCCAATAACATGAGGTGGCCTTAATACAAGGCCCAGCCCAACGGTCTAGTCGATCGGCTCCCTATAAACCTAACACGTCAAGTGTTGGTGTCCATACGGCCTACATATGGTTGTAGTCAGACTGTGCTGGGTCCACCTTTGGGTGTATCAAGCCCTCGGGTGTCAACCCCAGACACTTAAGCAATAATGCACAGTCTAAACCTACTGGTACCCATGCCTCGAGTTTGTCCAACACCGGACCACGTGCACGTCCGTAGCCCGCCTGGACCCGCACCGCTGTACCATTCGGCCACCGCTTTGGTCGCTTACATCCGTCCAGTAATCGTGCCCCCGCCCTAGCCTAGCCTCTAGGGTTGTGAATGATACCCAACTGGGATTACTGCTGGAACAGACCACGTTGCTAAGAGGGTTAAGTGTGGTTTAACCCCTCACTAATCATGGATTAAATTAGTCAAGTGTAACCAACAGTTCGCCACTTAACCCCATCTAATCCCTCGTATCCCCAAAAAATTGGTTAAGTATTAGTGGGCCATGACTTAACCCTAATCATGAGGCATTAATTAATTTAATGCACCCAACCTCTCACATTAGACCTTGTTGTGGTTACTAGTTAGGCCGGGCGGGTCCGGGTAGGTTTACACCACAACTTAGTCTAACCTCGGGTTTCACGTGCAACATGACCAACTACTCACATTGGGTCCTATTGCTTGTAGCCACTAGTTAAGCCGGTCGGTTCCGGGTAGATTTATGCTACAAACTCAACCCAACCTCGAGTTGGCCACACTTATGTTTTCTAAGTGCCATGTCCACTTTAATTCAGAACATACTTACAAGTTTAACGAATACTTGGGTAGACCTAACTTAATAGGTAAATTCCCAAGGGGTAGACCAAACTTAATAGGTAAATTCTCAATCTTATATTTTCATGTATTTTTAAGTTTACCCAAACCCCCAACGTCATTCTATCGCTTACATATTCGTCATAACGCACAAAGGATAGAAAGAGGGAACTTGGCCCAACATACATGATGAATCTCACATATCATAATAAACATGCATAACATGTTGAACTTGCATAACTTAGCATGGTGAACTTGCATAAAACATGCATAACTTGTCAAACTTGCAAATCATGGCATAGTGAACTTGCATAAACATGCATAACTTATTAGACATGCATAACATAGCATAGTGAACTTGCATAAGCATGCATAACTTATTAAACATGCATAACATAGCATAGTGAACTTGCATAAGCATGCATAGCTTATCAAACATGCATAACATAGCATAGTGAACTTGCATAAGCATGCATAACTTATTAAACATGCATAACATAGGATAGTGAACTTGCATAAACATGCATAACTTATTAAACATGCATAAATCCCAACTTTCATCACATATTAACTTTAGAGTTTCTAAAATGAAGGTAAGAGGGCTTACAAATATTATGAAGACACAAATCCACTAATAAAGATTGAGAAGCCCTTTATGCAAGCATATAAAAACCCAAAACAAAGCTCCAATTAACAAAAATCCCAAAAACTCTAGCTTAGCAAATAAAACTTGCAACTTGATGATGTATGCAAGCTAATGATCATTCATACAACTTAGAAATGCTTGTATGAACATCATAATCTTCATAGGAATGATTTATGAAGAGATTGGAGGCTAGGGTTTTTAAGTGGAGGCCATTTGAGAAATCAATTTGACATAGTTTGGTTGCTAGATTGAATAATGAGGTTTTAGGGTAGGATTAGGGTCTTATTTATAGAAGATTAGAGTGTTTTTAGCCCTAGGATTAACCCTAGGTTGAATTAGGTCCATCAGATCTCGGAACTCTCTAGAACCAAGCCACACAACCAAGCCCAAATCAGAAATGGTGCACCAGGCCAAACAGCCCGGGCACCCCCTGTCGACAGGTCTGTCGACTGGGCTGTCGACACCCTGGGGACCCTGTCGACAGGCCTGTCGACATGCGGGTCCTGGCGGGAATTTTCCCTCCTGCGCCAGTTTAGCCTTAATCCTTGTTTTTAATTTAAAATTTAAATCTGTTTTTAACATGGAAATTTCTGAAAACTTCAACGGGCCTTAACTGGGTCATACGGACTCCGATTTTCGAAAACTCGGACTCTATTTCGCGTATTTTTCCGAGACGAACGCAATGGCATAGCCCGTTTCCCCTGATTCAGATTTTAGAATTAAATTCTGCCTCGATTTATGTTATAACAGGTTATTGAAAATACGGGTTGTTACATTCTCCCCTCCTTAAAGGATTTCGTCCCCGAAATCTTCAAGTTAGAAAGAACGTATCCTACCATCCAGTCATCCATCTACTCAAAACATCATCCACGAGCAATCATTGTCCTTACAAGATTCTAAATGCTGGATGAACATATGCAGAGGTGTGTGTATATGTACTTATCTAATGCAAATATCATCAATGCAAATTATGTTAGTGAAATGAATCCATATGTATGCAATTCCTAACATAAAGTATATCATCTATATGTGTGCACATAACATACACCCATATGCAACATCCATGTGATAACACACAATTTTCATCCATGAATAAGCATAAACACTCATGCATATGCAATATGAGGAGTGTGCGAGCCGATCTTGTGCCTAATCGTGTATAATGCATCCACGAGCAACCACTTGCAACCACTTGCAACCACCAAGCATAACATGTTTCAAACACATGTTTCATCCAAAGGGTTTCTACCTAAGGTTCTCATGACAAGATTAGCACGATAACTAGATAAACATGGATAGCAAAGAGAAAGATATGCTAACAAAGAAAAGAGTTTGAGAGTGTACCCTCAAAAAGGAATGGATAAAGCCCACGCATCTTCTCCTCGGTTTCCCAAGTTGCGTCTTCTTCGGCTTCACTCCATTGAACCTTCACCAATTTGACCTCACGATTCCTTAGCTTCTTGGTCTCTGTCCCCAAGATACGAATCGGGGCTCTCCTCAAAGTAGCTTCTTTCTCCACTTCCACATCTTCCAAAACACTTGGCTCCACAATCTCAGCTGATTTATGCAAACACTTCCGGAGATGCGAGACATGAAAAACATTGTGTACTCCGGCAAGCTTCTCGGGCAACTTCACTCTATAGGCCAACTGCCCGATCCTCTCAACAATGGGGAATGGTCCAACAAATCTCGGGGCTAACTTCCCAACGGCTCCAAATCGGACCACATTCCGCAAAGGAGAAACCTTCACGAAAACCATATCCCCTACATCAAACTCCAAATCAGATCTTCGCTTATCAGCATATGATTTCTGTCTGTCCTGGGCTGTCTTCATCCGTCTTCTAATCAACTCGACCTTCTCGGATGTATCTCTAATCATGTCAGGCCCAAGTATAAGCTTATCTGTAGTCTCCCACCAACATGTGGGTGACTTGCACGGTCTCCCATATAAAGCCTCAAACGGTGCCATCCCAATGCTCGCCTGATAACTGTTATTATAAGCAAATTCCACAAGAGGAAGATGGTCTTCCCAAGTACCACCAAAATCCAGAATGCAAAGCCTCAACAAGTCCTCAAGTACCCTATTCACCCTTTCTGTCTGACCGTCCGTTTGTGGGTGATAAGCCGTACTCAGGTTCAACCTCGTGCCCATAGCTTCCTGCAAACTGTTCCAGAACTGACTAGTAAAGATGGGGTCTCGGTCACTGACTATGCTAGAAGGGACTCCGTGAAGTCTCACAATCTCACGAAGATATACAGACGCTAGCCAAGATGTTGTCCTCTTGCTCTTCACCGGAATAAAATGAGCACTCTTCGTAAGTCTATCCACAATAACCCAAATGCTCGTATTCCCTTTCCTTGACCTTGGAAGCCCATCAATAAAGTCCATGGAAATACTCTCCCACTTCCAAAGTGGGACGTCCAGAGGATGCAATAGCCCACCGGGCTTCTTTGACTCAGCCTTAACTTGCTGGCAAATGATACATCTAGAGACAAACTCCGCCACATCCTTCTTCATCCCAGGCCAAAAGAAAATACGCCTCATATCTTGGTACATTTTATCCCCGCCTGGATGTATAGTCAATTTAGAGCGATGTGCTTCTTCCAGAACTTTTCTTACTAGATCTTCTACCATGGGGACACATAACCTTCCATCTCTTCTCAGCCAACCCTTGTCATCTATAGAATATCGAGCAAGGTGACTAGATGTCTCCCCTCGAATCAGCTTATCCATAATCTCGACTATCTGAGGGTCTTCCTTCTGCGAAGCCCTAACTTGATCCAGAAGGGTAGGCCTGAGCTCAAGAGATGCTAAAGAACCGGTCATCGACTCAACCGCCAAAGAGAAATCAAAGGTTGCCAAGAACTCTAAATTCTTCATCTCAACAAATAGAGGACTTAGTGTCAACCTTTTTCTACTCAACGCATCCGCTACAACATTCCCCTTGCCAGGGGTATAGGCTATGTCAAAATCGTAGGACGCCAAGAATTCCATCCACCTTTGCTGCCTCAAGTTCAGATCCTTCTGTGAAAAGAGATACTTCAAGGACTTATGATCAGTATATAGCTCAAATCTCTCTCCCAGAAGATAATGACGCCAAGCCTTGAGTGCATATACTATCGCTGCCAGCTCTAGATCATGAGTGGGATAATTTTTCTCATGCACCTTAAGTTGTCTACCACCAAAACATATAACTCTTCCTTCTTGCATCAGAACGGCGCCCAATCCCGTGCCACAAGCATCAGTGTACACGGTAAATATCTTACCACCATCGGGTAAAGCTAGAACTGGTGCTGAGGTAAGGGCTCTCTTGAGTCTTTGGAAAGCAAGCTCACAGTCCATATCCCAAGCAAAAACTAAGTTCTTCTTCGTCAACTTAGTAAGAGGAGCGGATATCTTCACGAAGTCCTAGATGAACTTCCGGTAAAACCCTGCAAGACCTAGAAAACTTCTGACTTCGGTTGCATTCCTTGGAGTCTTCCAATCCTGAACCGCAACCACCTTAGCGGGATCCACCGCTAAGCCCTGCTTAGACACTATATGCCCAAGGAATCTTACTTCCCTTCTCCAAAAGTGACACTTGGAGAACTTGGCCTTCAATTGATGCGCTCTAAGCGTATCCATCACCTCTACAAGATGCCTCGCGTGCTCTTCTTCATCCTTAGAGAAAATCAGAATATCATCCACGAAGACCACGACAAACTTATTCAGAAACTCCCGAAACACCCTACTCATCAAGTCCACGAAATACGCGGGTGCATTCGTCAAACCGAACGGCATAACAAGCCATTCAAAGAATCCATCTGGAGTTCTGAATGCAGTCTTGTCTATACTATCTTCAGCTACTCTGAGCTGATGAAATCCAGTAGCAAGATCAAGCTGAGAGAAAACAGAAGCGCCAACGAGCTGGTCAAAAAGATCATCAATCCTCGGTAATGGGTGTCTGTTCTTTTTAGTCAACTTATTCAACTCTCTATAGTCCACACAAAGTCGAAGAGAACCATCTGCCTTAGTAGCAAACACCACAGGCGCTCCCCATTCGGATATACTTCGTCTGATGAAGTTCTTCTCAAGCAACTCCTTTACTTGTTTACTGAGCTCCCGTCTCTCACGCGGAGCCATGTGCCGAACGGACAAAGAAACAGGTTTAGCATTATCCACCAGATTAATGCGGAAATCAATCTCTCGTTTAGGGGGCAACCCCTTAACTTCTTCAAAAACATCTGGATAATCTCGGACCACCCTTACAGACTGAAGGGTTTCCTCTGAAGAGTCGAGAGATTCAAGATAGCACAACATGACGGGATCCTTCGGATTGCACGAAATCCCTAAGGTGTTGCCAAGGCGAGTCACAAGCCTCACAACCCTATGCTCACAATCAAGAATGGCTCCATATCTGGACAGCCAATCCATGCCCAATATCAATCCGTATCCCCTGAAACCAAGAACATACGCACTACACAAGAACTCTACACTGAGTATAGAGATCCTCAGATCCTCACATATCATAGATAGATGAGCAGAATCCCCAATGGGATTCGAAACACAAACGGGATCATCCACTAAGCTAGTACTAAGGTGCAAGCTATCAACAAGATCAGATGAAATAAAACTATGTGACGCACCAGAATCAAACAAGGTACGAACTGGAAGATCAGAAATATAAACAAGATTCTCGACAGAAACACTACCTCGATCGGGAACTGGAGTGGTGTTGAGAGCATGCACTTGCCCTCCAGATGTTCCTGCACGCTGAGTCTGACCCTGCCCTTTCTTCTTCGGGCATTCCTTGCTGAAGTGTCCAGCCTCACCACAGGAAAAACATCCACCACTAAGCTTCCTTTTCTTCTTCCTACAATCCTTAGCAAAGTGTCCAGGTATGCCACAGTAATTGCACTTTCCCTTGCCTTTGTTATTGTTCCCCTTCTTGTTCTTACTCTGATTCCCCTGACTGCTTTGACCACCTTGATTTCCTTTACCCTGAGAATCGGTCTTCTTTGCTTGGGTATCACTCGACTTGACCTCTTTCTTTCCATCTCCTTGAAGTAGAGCCATATCGACCAGACTCTCAAAGGTAGCTCCATGCGGAATATGCGACATTGCCAAACCCTGCAGTGGCTCATTCAATCCCCTGGCGAATCGAAGAGCCTTCTTCTCAGGAGTGTTCACCATATCTAGACCAAAACGGGCCAGCTGATTAAATTTATTCACATACTCCTTGACAGTCATATCATCTTGCTTTAATGCAATGAACTTCTCCATCTGTAAATTTGCCTCAACAGAGGATAGAAACTTGGCCACAAATCTAGTTCTCAAATCGGCCCAAGTCTCGACGGGCCTCGTCCCATTGGTGACCTCCCACCAATAGGCTGCTTCGTCCTTCAAAAGCCACACTGTCAATAAGATCTTCCTCTCGTCATCAATTCCGAAAATAGCAAACAAGTCCTCAGTGTCTTTCAGCCAATTCCTAGCTTCAACAAAAGATTCCGTGCCTAGGAAATTCTTGCCTCCCATCGCCTTGAAGTCTTTACAAACCTTTGTGAACTCAACCTGGGGATGCTGAGGGGGAGGAGGAGGAAGAGGAGCCTCAGCAACTGGAGGAGGAGGAGCAGGAACTACCGGAGGAGGAACATTAGGGAGAGGATTCTCAACTACAGGAGGAGGAGTGGGAGTAGGGTTTGCGGGGCCACCTACCGCCCTAGCTTCTAGAAGTCTTCTATACCAGAGTGGTACGTTTACTCCATCCGGGATGGCAAGATTCTCAGCCATACTGAAACGAAAGATAAGATAAGATTAGGTCAAGGGAACGAAGGATAACGCTAATGGCTTTTTGGGGAATAGCCTTTTTAAAATACTAGACTTTTCTTTGGAAAATACTTGTTTTGAAAATAGTTTTTCAAAAGTCTTTTAAAAACTTTTTGTTCTTTCTTGTAAACCATATGCTCAGATACCAAATTTGTAACACCCCACCTCCGCTAGGGTCACTCTTTCGGGGGCACTAGCTTCTGGGGGGCGTTAGAACTGGGTAAGCATGCATAATGATATATCAAGGCAGAATATAAATATATATGTAAAACAGAGTAAGTGAGAATAAAACAGCGGAATATCTCAAACCATCTCAAAACAAGTTTAGTACATCATAAAGTCAACTGCCAAAATAAACATGTCTAGTACATCATAAACAGAAATACTGAAATACATAGTGCTATCCCCAAAAATAAAGATGATAAACCATAGCGAGTTCAATGTCCAGTCATACATGAGCTATCCAGCAAACAAGCAAGCGATCCAAGCTAAGCACCACTATTCCCTCCCTGAGAACCTGGGGGGGGAAACGGAAGAAAGAAGCGAAAGAAAACAGGTCAGTCAAAAAGACTGGTAAGCCCTACTACGATCAGTCTATAAACTAATAAAGCTAACATCATGATGGAAACTGAGATGAACATACTAGCAATAGATAAAGGTGTCATCACATAGAGAAGATTAAGCTTTGCACCACAGTGTACTAGCGAACTAACATAACAGGTATTGATCCCTCGGCCCAGACTTTGGCCCAATAACATGAGGTGGCCTTAATACAAGGCCCAGCCCAACGGTCTAGTCGATCGGCTCCCTATAAACCTAACACGTCAAGTGTTGGTGTTTATACGGCCCACATATGGTTGTAGTCAGACTGTGCTGGGTCCACCTTTGGGTGTATCAAGCCCTCGGGTGTCAACCCCAGACACTTAAGCAATAATGCACAGTCTAAACCTACTGGTACCCGTGCCTCGAGTTTGTCCAACACCGGACCACGTGCACGTTCGTAGCCCGCCTGGACCCGCACCGCTGTACCATTCGGCCACCGCTTTGGTCGCTTACATCCGTCCAGTAATCGTGCCCCCGCCCTAGCCTAGCCTCTAGGGTTGTGAATGATACTCAACTGGGATTACTGCTGGAACAGACCACGTTGCTAGGGTTTTCTAAGAGGGTTAAGTGTGGTTTAACCCCTTACTAATCATGGATTAAATTAGTCAAGTGTAACCAACAGTTCACCACTTAACCCCATCTAATCCCTCGTATCCCCAAAAAATTGGTTAAGTATTAGTGGGCCATGACTTAACCCTAATCATGAGGCATTAATTAATTTAATGCACCCAACCTCTCACATTAGACCTTGTTGTGGTTACTAGTTAGGCCGGGCGGGTCCGGGTAGGTTTACACCACAACTTAGTCTAACCTCGGGTTTCACGTGCAACATGACCAACTACTCACATTGGGTCCTATTGCTTGTAGCCACTAGTTAAGCCGGTCGGTTCCAGGTAGATTTATGCTACAAACTCAACCCAACCTCGAGTTGGCCACACTTATGTTTTCTAAGTGCCTTGTCCACTTTAATTCAAAACATACTTACAAGTTTAACGAATACTTGGGTAGACCTAACTTAATAGGTAAATTCCCAAGGGGTAGACCTAACTTAATAGGTAAATTCCCAATCTTATATTTTCATGTATTTTTAAGTTTACCCAAACCCCCAACGTCATTCTATCGCTTACATATTCGTCATAACGCACAAAGGATAGAAAGAGGGAACTTGGCCCAACATACATGATGAATCTCACATATCATAATAAACATGCATAACATGTTGAACTTGCATAACTTAGCATGGTGAACTTGCATAAAACATGCATAACTTGTCAAACTTGCAAATCATGGCATAGTGAACTTGCATAAACATGCATAACTTATTAGACATGCATAACATAGCATAGTGAACTTGCATAAGCATGCATAACTTATTAAACATGCATAACATAGCATAGTGAACTTGCATAAGCATGCATAGCTTATCAAACATGCATAACATAGCATAGTGAACTTGCATAAGCATGCATAACTTATTAAACATGCATAACATAGCATAGTGAACTTGCATAAACATGCATAACTTATTAAACATGCATAAATCCCAACTTTCATCACATATTAACTTTAGAGTTTCTAAAATGAAGGTAAGAGGGCTTACAAATATTATGAAGACACAAATCCACTAATAAAGATTGAGAAGCCCTTTATGCAAGCATATAAAAACCCAAAACAAAGCTCCAATTAACAAAAATCCCAAAAACTCTAGCTTAGCAAATAAAACTTGCAACTTGATGATGTATGCAAGCTAATGATCATTCATACAACTTAGAAATGCTTGTATGAACATCATAATCTTCATAGGAATGATTTATGAAGAGATTGGAGGCTAGGGTTTTTAAGTGGAGGCCATTTGAGAAATCAATTTGACATAGTTTGGTTGCTAGATTGAATAATGAAGTTTTAGGGTAGGATTAGGGTCTTATTTATAGAAGATTAGAGTGTTTTTAGCCCTAGGATTAACCCTAGGTTGAATTAGGTCCATCAGATCTCGGAACTCTCTAGAACCAAGCCACACAACCAAGCCCAAATCAGAAATGGTGCACCAGGCCAAACAGCCCGGGCACCCCCTGTCGACAGGTCTGTCGACAGGGCTGTCGACACCCTAGGGACCCTGTCGACAGGCCTGTCGACATGCGGGTCCTGGCGGGAATTTTCCCGCCTGCGCCAGTTTAGCCTTAATCCTTGTTTTTAATTTAAAATTTAAATCTGTTTTTAACATGGAAATTTCTGAAAACTTCAACGGGCCTTAACTGGGTCATACGGACTCCGATTTTCGAAAACTCGGACTCTATTTCGCGTATTTTTCCGAGACGAACGCAATGGCATAGCCCGTTTCCCCTGATTCAGATTTTAGAATTAAATTCTGCCTCGATTTATGTTATAATAGGTTATTGAAAATACGGGTTGTTACACAAACAGCCCAAGAGATGATAAATGGAAGGCACATCCGGATCGGATCGACGCCCTCTGATCCGAACGCCCATTAACTTTCTGATCCAAACCATGGCGCTGTGCCTGGAAAGCACGATTCCCTGAAGACACGGAGAAGTTATGAACCCACTCTCCCATGTTCACCCACGACCAGAATGCGCTGTCACCATCTTGCTTCCTCCGAACCTGACCCTGACGGGATACTCTCCACGTGTACCCGAACCGAAAGCCTTCCAGGGGGAATTTCTGCCTATAAATACACCACCAAACCTCATTTCAAGGGATCTTTTGGCAAATTATTGGCTCTAACTCTCACTACCACCGAATTTCATCACTTTATTCAGATCATCGCTAACTTTTGAAGCATATTTCAGCAAAGATTGAGTGAATTGTAAGAGTGAGATTGAGTGAAGACAAGCATGGTATTTGTACTCTAAACACCAATCAACGAAGTATAAAATGGACGTAGGCTCTTTAATGCCGAACTACTATAAATCGTGTGTTCTCTTTGTTTTTCTCTTTTAAATATCATTGAATTGGATGTTAGAACCATTTTTGGATCTAACATTTTGGTGCTTTCACTGAGAAGTTTTGAATTCTCGGCGTTTTGGATTATCGTTCTACTATTTGGACCCTTAAGTTCAAAGAAGTTAACCCACTTTCTTCGGCATTCTCGGACACTTTCTGACTAATTTCTAAAGAATTGGATATTATGGTTAAAGGAAAAGGAAAAGTAGTGCAAAGTGCTAGGGAAAATGAGGCAAACGAAGATCAACAGGCCATGGTTGTGACTTGGTCGCGGGGACAAAGCTCAAGAGCAAACCAGTCTGATCTCGAAGCTCCGAACCGAATGGAGAATGTAAACCAGACCCGGATGGATGATGTAAAACTGAACCAAACCGGTTCCCCTGATGTTGCTTGTACCTCGCCTTTGAACCATCCAGTTCTGCAACCATGATCTGATCCGATCCGAACATGGCAGATGTTGGTACTTCTACTCGAGCTCCTACAGATGCTCCAATATCGGTCGCGAGAACTAGTGATTAGCCTACTCCCTCTGTGCTCATCACACGCGGAGATTTGTTGCACTTGCTTGATATGCTTGACAGTATTAGGGATGCTTTGAAGAATCACAAACGTGATAGTTTCTTCTGAGGGAGAACATGAAATTTATGAGCTGGGATATAAGTGAGCTTCGTAGACAAAAAATTCCCTCTCCTACTCATCATCCAACCACGGGTCATTCATCATCTTCATACGAAGAACGCCCACTTAAAAGGAGGCCATATGAAAGGCCCAAGAATCTGGACCAGTTGACATTTGGATCTTTGGGATCCCGTGAGGTCACGACCCGCGTTTTAGGGTCTGACGATCCAAGTTTGAGAGAACCAATGAGATTACCAATGCGAGGATCACACGTCCTTCCCAGGGATCCGAACATTACTAGTCCTACTCCGGGGCAGCTTCTTCAGCCCATTCGTCCCGTGAACGACCGGAACCGCAGAGGCGAGGAAGTTCAGCCACCAATTGAAACCAAAGGGCATCGTCTGAGGTAGGAGCTAGACGTGTTAGAAGAGATAGAAGTGTAGATCCTAAACCTACCCTAACCAATGCAGAAGTAGAAGCAATGGTGCGTCAAATCATGGCTGATAGTCGCCGCTATACTAACGAGGATTGGGGTATTGAGCGTAGTCACATTCCATTCACCGAAGATATTAAGGAGAATTCAGCATAGCAGCTAAAGACTATACCGCTTAGGGAATCGCCTGACGAAACTCCTGAAGATATCGATCCTAGGGAAGACGAAGAACCAGGAACTAGAAAGGCGACACCCAATGAGGCGACTGTTGATATCCCAATCGATAATGACGACCCGACAAAGGTCTTGAAGATTGGGTCTCATTTAGATTCTTTCCGGACAAAGGAACTGACTGATTTTTGAGAACAAACCTCAATGTGTTTGCTTGGACTCATGCAGACATATGTGGAATTTCTCCCGCGGTTATGAGCCACTCGCTAAGTTTAAACCCAAATCAACCTCCGGTTAAGCAGAAAAGATGTATGTTAGGCCCGAGAAGATCAACAGCCTTAAAGGAATAACTAGAGAAATTAAAGAATAACGAGTTTATTAGAGATTCGACATATCCCGACCGAATATTGAATCCTGTCTTAGTAAAAAATCAAATGGAAAATGGCGGACGTGCATTGACTTTTCCGATTTGAACAAAGCTTGTCCAAAAGATAGCTTCCCACTTCCCAGGATTGATCAACTGGTGGACTCAACAGACGGACACGATCTTCTCTCCTTCATGGACGCATATTCGGGATATAACCGTATCCCCATGCATGTGCCAGATCAAGAGCATACAAGTTTTATCACGAATTTGGGATTATACTGCTATGTGGTAATGCCATTCGGACTAAAGAATGCTGAAGCCACATATCAGCGCTTGGTAAACCAAATGTTCTATAATCAGATCGGGAAAACAATGGAAGTCTATGTAGACGACATGGTTGTGAAGTCCAGGCAGTCTTCCGATCATAAGAAAGATTTGGCGAAAATGTTTGACATTTTGCGGAGGTACGGGATGAAATTGAACCCCTTAAAATGCTCATTTGGGTTTGCATCAGGGAAATTCCTTGGTTTTATTGTGAGTTCTTGAGGAATTGAAATTAATCCTGACTAAATAGCAGCCATCAAGAACATAGAAGAACCACGGAAGATTAAAAACGTTCAAAGCTTAGTTGAGAAAGTTGCGGCAATGAGCAGATTCATTTCCAAAGCCATGGACAAGTGCGTTCCATTCTTTGATTTAATCAAACGAGGGAAACATAATTTCAAATGGACCCCCAACTGTGTAGAGGCCTTACAAAATTTGTTGAACTTGTTAGAGAAGCCCCCAATATTGTCGAAGCCGGTGGATCATGAGGATCTATTCGTATATTTGGCAGTGTCATCTCATGCTGTCAGCACAGCTTTGGTGCGTAAAGAAGACAAGATCCAGAGGCCGGTATACTATGTAATCAAGAAGTAAGCAACTACAGAACGCAATTATCCGAAAATAGAAAAACTCGCTTATAGTCTCTTGATTGCACCCCGAAACCTCCGTCATTATTTTCAAGCTTACCCGATAGTCATATACACCGATCAGCCACTGAGACAAGTGTTACAACGACCCGAACATCAGGACGATTACTTAAGTGGAATATCTAGTTGACTCAATATGATTTAAATTTTCAGCCAAGGAGATCAATAAGGGGACAGGCCCTAGCTGACTTCATAGCAGAATTCACAATTCTCGAGGAAGAAGCATTGGATGACAAGACTGTCACTTCAGAACATAAGTTAGAACTTAGCCCATGAAAATTATATACGAATGGGGCTAAGAAAGATCGAAGGTCTGGGTCTGGAGTTGTTTTAACTACTCTTGAAGGACGATTCATTTACTACGCCTTGCGGTTAGAATTCTCTGCCACCAACAATGACTCCGAATACGAGGCCTTGATTTCTGGGCTAAAACTCGCTAAGGAACTAAGGATAAAGACATCGGACATATTCTGTGACTCCAAGATAGTTGTCTGCCAAGTTTGAAAGGAATTCGAAACTAGGGGACCCCAACTTGTTACTTACCTTGAAAAAGTAGAGGAGTTACTAGGTAACCTGGAACGTTACAGCATAACTCACATCTTGAGAACAGAAAACCAAAAAGCAGACCGACTAGCTAAGTTAGCAAGTTCTGACAACTCAGAAGAAACCGAGATGGTTCCAATAGAGATATTGGAATCACCAAGCTTTGACCAAACGGAAGTCTGATTAGCCCTGGAAGTTGAACCAGAAAGGGAGTCATGGATGACACCGATTAAGAACTTCCTTAAGTATGGAACTCTCCCATCGAAAAAGAGCGAGAGACGAGCTGTAATACATAAAGCTGCAAGGTACGTTTTACAGGACGACATCCTTTACCGCCAAGGATTTTCCATGCCTCTACTATGGTGTATAGCATACGACGACATCAAGCGTATACTGAGAGAAGTACACGAAGGTGAGTGTGGAGATCACACTGGAGGCCAAATTTTAGCAAAGAAAGTATAACGATATGGCTATTTTTGGCCTACCGTAAATAAAGATGCAGCTGATCACTCATGACGCTGCGATAAGTGCCAAAGATTTGCTAAAGTTCCAAGGGCACCCCCAAAACAGCTTAAATAAATGGCCAGTCCATGGCCGTTCGTAATGTGGGGATTAGACATCATCGGGACCCTGCCAATCGCTAAAGGAGGAGCTAAATATGCGATCGTGGCTGTGGATTATTTCACAAAATGGGTGGAGGCCGAACACTTGACCACGATCACGACAATAAAAATGATAAGCTTTGTGGTCAGGAATATCATTTGTCGATGTGGGATACCAAAAACCATTATAACCGATAATGGAACCCAATTCGATAGCGCGGAATTTAGAAACTTCTGTCAGAAATATAAGATTGACAAGAGGTATACTGTTGTAGGTCACCCACAGTCGGACGGACAAGTTGAAGCGATAAATGAAGTTATTAAATTCATTCTTAAAAAGTGGTTGGAACGAGCAAAGGCCATGTGGGTTGACGAATTACCACTAGCTTTGTGGGCCTATCGGACGACCTTCAAGACAACTGTCGGTCACACCCCTTTTTCACTCTCCTTTGGATCAGAAGTGGTAATTCCGGTGGAGCTTAAAGTCCCCACTCGTAGGATGACATATTATGACCCGATGACAAATAAAGTGCTCGTACTCGAGTCCCTGGACATGATTGAAGAGAAAAGGGACGAAGCGGACTTGCATGCATCAAGGCACCGACGCCAAGTGGTACGCTATTATGACAGAAAGGTTCACCCTCGTACCTTTGAACTTGGAGATTTTGTACTAAAGCGAGTATTCCCGCCTCCAGTTCATTTAGGTCCAAAGTGGGAAGGACCATATACCATCCAACGGAAGCTTGATACAGGAGCTTTCAAGTTAACGACCGTTGATGTGAAGAAATTCCTAGAGCCTGGAATGCCCAACATTTGCGGCGATACTTGACTTGAATTTGTACTGTTTTCTTTTGTTTTATAAGCCATGTAAAAAGGGACGACTTGCCTAGAAAAGTCTGGTTAATATAAAAAAAGATTATAAAGTGGATATAGGTCACGATTTGGCCAAACCACTATAAAATATTGTGTGTGATTTACTTTTCCCGTTCGAATTTTGTTTCATGTATATTCTTTGATTGTCATAATGTAAGCCGAAAACGTTAGAAATTTGAATCGATATCAAAACAAGTGTAATAACCATTTGCGTAACAACAAAAAAGGACGGGAAGACGACGTCCCAAACTCTACTCCCACCAGTCGAGAGAGAGTATAAAGGAAGGGAAGACGACGTCCTTGAGGCGTGAAGGTGCACCATGACAAAAGACCGCCTCAAATCTACTCTAACCTGACCATATGACAGGAGAGTATAAAGATGTTGAAAGACGAGCATGGACAATATGAAGACTCTTAACTCTGCCAGAGAGCTAGGGGCCATCGAATGTTGAACCTAATCAAACTTAGACAGGCCCTGGTCGGACATCTCATTCAAGATTGATTGGGGGCATATGCATGTACATCACATCCTATCATCGACCACCTTGTGTAGTTGCAGTGTCTACACCATGCATTTGATTCACTTGTGATGCGATTTATTATGAATTGTTTGTATCACACTTAGACAAAGTAATTGACAGACTTACGAACACTAAACATTGCAGGAAACAAACTACTTTATTTACATGGGTGCAGATCTATACAAAAAAGACTAAGCAAAGA
Source organism: Allium sativum (assembly GCA_030737875.1). NCBI lineage: Eukaryota > Viridiplantae > Streptophyta > Magnoliopsida > Asparagales > Amaryllidaceae > Allium > Allium sativum. The sequence goes on along the minus strand of CM060922.1, from coordinate 846,450,641 downwards.
AATGCGAGGGCCGCACTCGCTATAACCACAGCGGGCCAAAGAGAAATCAATGCAAAAGATAAAAAATTGCTTTTCACTTGGGCTTTGGACTAGATTTTTATTTTTTAGCAGCTTTGAGTTTTACCTTCTCCTCCTTCTCGCCTTCAGTCAAAACACGCTTTGATTTCTTCTTCCCTAGATCTGGAACACTGGGATCAATAGAAGATTTTTTTAGCAAACTCCTAAGTGATTGACCTAGTTGAAAATTTGACAACTAACCTTGACCCAGGAGGGACTACAACAAGAGGTTTAAGACTCTTAGGATCTTCCTTCTCAACTTTGGCTTTCAGAAGTTTATCCTGCTTCACCTTCATATCAGCCAAAGTCATGTTGTTAGCATTCCCCAAATCACCAGTTATGACAACCTCGTCATCCTCATCATGCCCGTCATTACCACCATCATCTTTCAAGACATCTATCATGTCCCCGTCTTTGGGAACTACAGAATAAGATGGCAGAATAGTTTTGCCAGCAACCTCATCCTCCTTTTCTCCAACTTTGTTCAGAGCTAGTAGTTTCATCCTTTTTTCCCAACACCTTTTCAACGGGTTTTGATCCAGTGGATTCTCCCGGTTGCTCATCCACCTTCTCAGTGGTCTTTGCACCTACAGAGCGAGATGAAACACTTATTAACTCAAGAGAAAACTCGTATTCTTTAATTGTTTGTCCAACCATTTGACGAAAGGTTGAGATGGCTTTAACAAACCGAGGTGAAAATATGGAGATACCTTCGGATGTTTTTTCAATAGGAGTCTCCAAATTTGTTTCGGTAATAGGAGATAATAAAGATGCCATGGGAATCCCCGGATTCTCTGGATCGTATCCTTCCGTTTCGGTAGCTCCAGGGGCAGAAGAAGAAGAAGAACCGATTTCGATAGTTTCTTTCCCCTTGGCCTGACATTTCCTATCCTCAATGGCAGCAGCAATAAGTTTGTGCCCTTTAGCCAAGCGTGTTGTTTCCTAACCCCTCAGATATTTCTTCATTAACTTGTCCTCGTAGATCGAATCCACATGGAGTTCTTGGTTTTCCCATTCGACCAATTAATCCCATGCATACAACAGAGGGATTGGATAATCCTTAAGCCATGTGATGTTTCGATGACGGATCACCTGGGAAAAAAATCTAATCACAGTCTCTGAACTTTCATTCAACTCTTTTTTAGCATCTGCAAGCTAATCATTGACTTTTTCGACCTGTTGTAAAGCTACACTCGCATTCCCCTCGGCAAGAGTTGCCCTTGTTTCAACCTCCAGCAATTTGGCCTCAAGCTCGACATTCTTTCTACCTAATTCTGCTTTCTCCTGCTCGAGACGAGTGCAAACCAGCTTTGTAGCGGTGCTTTCAGACTTGGCATCCTCAGCTTGTTTCTTTAAGTCTATACGCTCCTGACTATGAGACTCGAGCTTGGAATGATAACGCTTTTCTAGTTCCTCAAATTGTTGCTTATATGTGTCTGCATCGCGTTGCACAAGGGCAAGTTTGGCTTGGGCATCCTCGAGATCTTTCTCAGAGTTTTCGATAGCCCTTGCATCGTATTCGGCAGCATCACTCATTGTCTTTACATCGGCGATTAGATCGCTAATGATTTTGGAAAGGGTATTCGAATACTTATTCATCTACTTATACTGAGAATCCACAAAATCTATTTTCGCTTTGACTTCAGTGGCCCAGTCAGGATCTACTATTTTGAGCTTTGAGACGAAGTGCATGTTCCCAAAATGGTGTTCGGGAAATTGTTCGTTCAGGAGCTTTAGTCTGGCCTGGTTCTCATCGTCAAGTATAACTGGCCTCGTAGTGGTGATGTTGACAGTGCGATGCTTTAGTTTCACAATGGGCCTGCTTTTCTCTGCTCCTTTCTGTTCTTTTTGTTTCTCTTTTGGATCGAGTCCTTTCTTCGAAGAGCCTTCCAGAGGAGTTTTGTCTTTAGATAAAGCAGGAGGTTTGGAGGCATGCTTATCCCCCACATGATGTGAAGGTTGAATCTTACGCTTATTTGAGTCCTTGCGATGCGGGGATCGAGAACGAGAGGACCGATAAGTTGTGGAGGTCGATTCCTTCTATCATCTCTGCCTCGACTCTCATGTTGATATCCCTTGCACCAGAATCCATTGTGGGCATGCTCGAACGAACATCTCTTGTGTAGTAACGGGGACGCCCCATTTTTCCTGTAAAACGAAACCAACATTAAAATAAGGCACAAGTGTTGTGATGTGTAGTACTAGAGTGTGGTATGTATCCTAAGTGATATTCCCCCCTAACGGAGCAGAGCCTGAAGTGAGGCTGGTATGTGTGATTCCCCCAGTCTTTACAGGAGTAACTTCTTCCTCGGAAGTGAAGGTAAGAGGATTCGTTGTGAAATCTTCTGAAGTGTAAAGGGTCTCAGGCAAGGGAAGGTTTCCCAAACCCCGATATATAGAATCATCTACAGTGGTATTATCTCCTTGAGGAATGACTAACGACAACTCTTTTAGGGAAATTGGTCTCTCAGGGGTAGCCACATCCTCAGGGGTGATATATTTATCTCTGTCCTTTTTAGCTATGTTTGCTAATATATCGTCTTGAGTTGAGGAAGGGGAAGGGCTCTTTTCAGGCGTCATTGGATCTTTTGAGCTTCCCTCAGTTTCAGGTAAAAAGTCAATTGGCCCCTCGACTGGGGGTATGTATACATAAGGACCCTCTCCATGGCCTATACGGGTAATAGCCAATAACCGATGACGGTGGAGATATTCATCTACTAAGCAGTCTTTAATGGTCAAAAAATTTTGATCGCCATTGAGTAGTTGGTTCAAACGATCATAGTACATCTGATGCTTTTCCTGTTTCGGATTGGGAACTACAAGTAATAAATGAACGGATGTCAATACATTTACAATAGTAAATGAAGTCAGAAACCAAGAGGTTGAAATTTTTACTTGATTTGAGCCACCTTCTGGCACACCCAGGTTGCTGCCTGATGTAAAACCATTCAGATTTGGGATCACCAACCTTGCTACTAAATGACACGATGATGAGTTTTCTTTTTGGTACTGACTCAAAGTATTCGAAGGATGGAGTATCCTGAGTTCTATGCTTGAAGTTATAGAAGAAGTGAACGTCCTCGAAAGTAAGCTCAACGCCTAGAATTTCTCTATATGTTATGTACAAAGTATACAGACAAGCATAGGAATTAGGTTGGAGTTGCATTAGGGCAATCCGCATCTGTCTCAAAAAATCGGCAACAAAGGGTGGAAATGGAGGTATCGCCCCAACAAGGCACATTAGCCTGCTGATGGCCATGTATCCTTCGGGGGGATTGTGAGGAGGTCCATTTTGGAAGGCAATTCAGTGTCTCTCCGAAGTATTCCATGTTTCAAACATATACGTGCGAGTTTATCATTATCGACTATTGAGGTAACTAAGTCACTGGGTTTCTCCCAGATAGTGACATTCTCAAACTCATCGGGGGCACGGTCATCTCCAACTTCTCCATCCTCTTCATCCATGTAAACATCACCCCCGGATAACACTTCGCTATCATGAGTTCTCATTTCATAGTCTGGACCCTCACTGTCCCATTCTGGATTTGAGGAGGAGGATATATCTTCAACAATAAGATTTTCAGTTGTCCCCATGGCTTATCTTCTCTCTGCTAATCTAGATGAACGTCTCTCAGTCATGTATGTTGTACTATCGAGGAAATAATAATAGAAATTAGAGTGAAGTTGCCCGTGTCCCCCTGTGCATGAATGTAAGCTAAAGTTAAAGTGTACAAACGTGCGTGCAGTGACAGAATTAAAGAAATACGATGTAAATATGCAATGCAGAGATAAGTAAAATAGTTATGTATCCATGAGCAGTCCAAAAGTTCATTCAAGAAGGACCTATCCTAACTGTTCATGAAGTCACAAGTCATGCTCGGTTGTATTTAGGTTGATTAAAGTGTGCTTGTATTTTATATTTAGGAAATCATGGTTCGGCTTGGATGTGTATATTGGAAGTAAACTGATCCAGGTGTTAGTCAACATCGAATCGGTTCGGGCTTCATCCAGCAATGAATTGGTTAGTGTCATTGTGTTATTATCAGATCGGTTCGGGTATACACTTCTGAAGCGAGACGGTTTGAGCCTGCATGTTTCAAGCGGATCGATTCGAGGCTCTGAAGATGAAAGCGTCGGATCGGTTCGGAGCTTTAAAGCAGATGGAACCAACTTCAAGGTAGCGAATCTGTACGGATCGGCTAACACCAAACCGGTTTGTCACCCTAAAACTCAAAACCTATCAATTCAACCAAATTCAATACTTCAATCATCATAATCTCCTCCGACCCGAACCGACACCACACGCCTGAACTTAAGTACCCCTAGACCTTTCGCTCTGCCTCGAACCGACCCCACTTTTCTCTTCTTCTTCTTCTTCTTCTTCTTCTTTATTTACCCAGCGACATTAAACTCATTCCCTCTTTAAAAGCACACCCATGGCAAAGCATCTATGAATTAACGCATCCAACGCCAGCTTAGACCTCCCCCATAACCATCTCGAGGTGGCGACGAGGCCACCAACGACGATGGCGAAGGGGCGGGAGACACAATGTCAAGCTTGATGTGACAGCAAACAGAGTTATTCAAATTGCTTCTAAATTTAGTTTAGAATCGATTAAAACCGAGTTAATCAAAGATCGAAGCCCCACCTATGAGTTTGTTTCGAGAATTGGGAGAGTGTCTCCGCGATTTAAAGATTAGGGTTTGGATAATGAAAAGAGCGACGACAGGAAATGAGGAATTAAAGAAGAGTGTACAAATATATATATATATATATATATATATGCGAAGGAGGTGGGTGTTCCTTCGTGTTCTGGTGGATTAGGCACTCCAAGCCGGCCCGATCAGCAAATGGTCCAGGCCAGCATAAAGCACTTAAGCCCATTGATGCGATGGTGATCGAAACACGGACCGGATCGGGTAGACTTAATCTGAACCATAATCACCAAAGTTAATTCAGCACATAAAGCCAACCTAAAGGAGGATGTCGCAAATCATAAGTTCCAAAAATTTACCTGGAAGAACTATTTGGATATCAAATGAAATTCTCGAAGTTATTGGAAACAACGAAAGTAATTTATGCATCCTATAACGTATTTATAGATAATAAGAGATGTGACTTGGTGAAGCATCACAACTTTACAAACGAATGGAGGCAATTGTTCAATGACTTTAATTCAGAAACCAATAGACGGACCATTTCGAAGCACACTCCATCTCCGATAAGAGCGTACTTCGAGGGGGCAAAATGTTAGCCTACTTTATGGTTAGGCTACACAAAGCTAAAGCATGACTCAACGAATAGGTGTGAAGGAAAAATTTGTAACAGGAAATCGTGTCGGTTCGAAGACCCCCGAACCAAACCCTTCCACTTTGAAGCAAACAGCCCAGGAGATGATAAATAGAAGGCACATCCGGAACGGATCGGCCCCCTCTGATCCAAACCCCCATTAACTTTCCGATCCGAACCATGGCGCTGTGCCTGGAAAGCACGATTCCCTGAAGACACGGAGCGGTTATGAACCCACTCTCCCACGTTCACCCACGACCAGAATGCCCTGTCACCATCTTGCTTCCTCCGAACCTGACTCTGACAGGATGATCTCCACGTGTACCCGAACCAAAAGCTTTCCATGGGGAAATTCTACCTATAAATACACCACCAAACCTCATTTGAAGGGATCTTTTGGCAAATTATTGGCTCTAACTCTCACTACCAATGAATTTCATCACTTTATTCAGATCATCACTAACTTTTGAAGCATATTTCAGCAAACATTGAGTGAAATTATTCATTGTAAGAGTGAGATCGAGTGAAGACAAGCATGGTATTTGTACTCTAAACATTAACCAATGAAGTATAAAATGGACGTAGGCTCTTTAATGCCGAACCACTATAAATCGTGTGTTCTCTTTGTTTTTCTCTTTCAATTATCATTGAATTGGGCGTTAGAACCATTTTTGAATCAAACAAAAATAGAATATGTAATAAATTTTTTTATTATTTTTGTCCATTGATTGCAAGCGAACCACATTTTCTCAAAATTGTATATGGGTCGAACTGAAAATAATCGAACGACGACATGTCCTAATCCTGTCTTACAAGAGATTCAGATGAATATGTATCGAGCAAGCATTAAACTCGAACGTTGTTCATACGAATCAGACAACGGACGGACAATATTCGAATAATAGAAAAACATATGTCATTTTTAAATAAATATATCTTCGTATATTTTCCTTGTTTTAATTTTGTTTTCAACTAAGAATCGTATGGATACAAACCAGATGCTTTATAACCTCAGATCCAATGTCGGTCCTGGCCTTAGGCCTATTAGGCAGTGTCCTAGGGCCTCAAAACTTGGGGGGGGGGGTTTCAAAAAAAGTATTTGCAGTTAAAAGGAAAAAAAATCGAAGGAAGCAACCTTCACAAACAAAGCAAGCACAAAAACAAAGTCATGCAAATGTAAATTACAGACAAGCACAAACCGAAAAAATATCAAATACCAACACTATCGAAGAATAAGAAAACACAGTCAAGGTTCCAAAACTGAAATTTTCAGCTGAAAGAGGGCAACACCTAGGGTTTAAGGATGAATGTTAGGATTCAGTAGAGAAGCTAGCTAGGGTTCTTAGTTTTCAATCGATCAATTGCAAGGAAACGGAAGATTCGGCTCAAAGCTTTCAATCACTAGGTAAATTTCTTACAACTCCTTTTAAGTTGTTTGATAAACAGTTGTTCATTGCTATATATTATTTGGGGATTTTTACCTATTTGAAAGATAAAAAATAACGTAGTATTTTAGAGTTTTAAGTTGATTGTTATTAGACAAACTCAAGCAAGTTGATATGTTATCTTACAATTCATAAATTCAACAAATTTTAGAATGATATGATCCGTATGCTTGTAATTTATAAGCTAGTTTAACAAAATACTTTTTTTTATAACAAGAGTTGCAATACAAAATTGAAAATTAAAGTAGTTATTTTTTGCAGGATACTTTTATTGTTTTTTTCGTTCAATCGCAACTTTTTTACGTTACAATGTCTTTTAGAAAATATGAGTCTGTAGCTTCTAAAAAAAGAAAAGGCTTGAAATTGAAATAGTATCAAACCTTTATTTCATGAGGAGCGCATAATGGTAGAAAGAACATTAATGAAAATAATAGTGAAGAGACCATGCAATCACCAAAAAATCTTTTAGAGTCAATTATTTCTTGTAATTGTGAATCAAGGGTTGTCATCACCTAAGAAAAGATTTGAACAAATAAAAAAGTACGATGAGATATTTGGATTTTTGTATGATCTAGAAAGATTGAATCATGCTTCTTATGATAGTTTGAAGTCATCGCGTAATAATCTAGAGAATTATTAAATCAGGAAATCATTTCCGGTATTGATGGGTGGAGTTATTTGCGGAATTAACGAGAATTTACCATCAACTGCAAAAGGAACATAGACGTATTAAATTATATCAAGCGGATGCGTTGTCTTTATGTTAATACATGAGTTGTTTATAGAATATTATTGACTATTCCTATGAACGTTGACTAAACCGTGAGAAACTTTCCAAAATTAAAACCAATTAAATCTTTTCTTTGGATGACTACGTTGCAACTAAGGGTGAGCATTATTTGGTTAAACAAAATAAACCAACCTAACCAATTTAATTGGTCTGTTTGGTTTGGTTTTTAAATTATGTCGATTTGGAAAAATATTTAATTTGGTTATTGGTTTAACCAAAATTAACAGAACTTTTATTATATTTTCAAAATTATCGATATTGTAATAAATATTTTAGGTTAGATTAGTTATCCAATTAAATTTTAATTATCACGTATGCGTCAAAATTACTTTTAGAAAGCATAAGAATCATAAATAATAATACTCTAATGATATATGATTTATTTTAAATTATAGTTAATATTACAAACATAAAGTCTAAAATATTTTTAGTTTAGTTAAATCGGATAACCAACCAAATTTAATTCGGTTGGTTTGATTTGATTTTCATTTCTATCGGTTTTAGTTTGATTTGACAATTTTCATAATCGGATAAACCGAACCAACCAAACGCTCACATTTAGTCGCAAGAAAGATTGAATCAATTACCAACAACATGTATTGAACAATGTTAAAATCACTTGATTTAAGTGATTTGCTTCTTAATTCTGCTACTCAAAACATAAAAAAGATTAAGTTAATGTGAACATTTGTAAACACATTATGTAATCACAACTATCATTTTGTATGAACGAAATATTCCTTTTTATTTTTATTTTCTCTATTTATCAATTTTCTATATGTGAGGACTTTAATAAATAAATAAATAAAAAACTTTTCCCTGGAGCTTCCCATAACTCAGGGCCGACCCCGCTCGAATGGAGCAGACAGCCCTGAATCTTTTGGCAGCCCTGCTTATCTTACCAAGATAATACTAGCAACTAACAAGAACAGCAAGAACAGAAGGCCCTATTTTAAGTCGAGGAAGAAGAGATACACAGGATCATACAACAAGCTCACCTTCAGAAGCATAAATAGGCAGTTTATAAAAACATTTGCCAACATGCATTATATTAAAGCAACCAACTTTCCACTTATGATGATATGAAACAAAGCAGTAACGGACTTGTAGTGCGGAAGAAATTAGCTGTTATTTTAACGCCGGAGGAGCAATGAAAACCCAAACCAACATAAACTAGCAGGACCTCGGTCCAAAAAAGTTAACCGGAATGTTTGGTTACCAACATATATCAGTGCTAACATTCACAATATTCTTTCAATGTAAAGAACATTTATATATCAGTTATGTCATATGCTTACATCAGCAATTCAAGAACAAAATTTCCAGTAAAGGGAAAAAACAAATCTATGAGCAATATGGAGAAAATACTCTAAAAAAACTGCAAGAGCTGGCTCAACCTTTTTGATATAACCAGTCAATTATATATGACTCGTCTATACTAAAAAACTCTTCATGTACGAAGAAAAGAAAAAAAAAGAAAAAAAAAAAAAATCTACTTAACTGATGAGAGCAGCTGATCAAAAGGAAGCACCATATGTACTAAATCATTTATGTTTTCTTTGTCGTTTCTCTTCAAGCTTTCTTCATTGCATCCCTCTCTGACCATAGTGTCACGTATTGATTTAGCATTGTGATCAAATGTTCCATCGCGATATACAAACAAGCCTTCATCATCCATGCCGCAATCTTTCATTGAGCGAAATACAGTCTTGAACATTGTTCTATCATCTTCAATCAGTGTCATGGACCTATAATTTCAAATGTGGAGCAGTCAAGAATCCAATATTTCGACAAATTTTAAATTAACATTTACTTATAGAACCTTTTCTACTGAAACTTAAAGATACCAGAAACAAAAGATGAAAGACATGCTCACCTGATGGAGGGTTCCGAACTAACAAACAAAAATTACTAACGGCACATTCATGCTCGTATATGACGAGTTCAGGTAATTCAAGGAAATTGACTACATTATGTGCGCATTATAATACTATGGACACGTGCTACTGATCCTTTTTTTTTTTTTTTTTTTTTTTTGATAAAAAGGAAAGACTGCATACAATATGACATTGCCGTGAATATTTTTGATTTGCAAATAAAAAGTCAAATTACTAGCAAATTTTGTGTCACGAGTTTCCAAAGTTCGTTCTCATAGCACACTGATTCTATCTGGAATGTAAAAATGGGATTAAAACTTGTTCGCTTTCTTTGGATTTCCAATTAAGAAAAAGAAAATTATACTTAAAATAGTGTTCATTCAACTTGTTCAATTTTTTTTTTTTAAATTATTCCGCATGTTGTCCAACTTTAAATAAGTCCAAATTAAAATTTATTTAATCTGACACGGAAGTGGAACAAATTTCTCATAGACAGAGGTTGAACACACCTAATCCATTCCTGTATACTTCAAACGGTTAAGCAGCAAATTTGACCATATCAACAAAAAGATTGAACAAGCTAATGTAAGATTGACAAATTATAAATCTGTCAAGATTCTCGATTCATTTAGCTGAATTCTTAGTGCTCTTGGATTATTATAACTTTTGTAATTGGCAAATTTCAATAGGCAAAATTCAGATAGCTGCCCATGCTAAGAATTATGTGGCTTCGCCCATGGTTGCAAATAAATATACACATAAGGAACCATAAGCATAAATATAGAAAAATAACCTTGTTACATGAATTAGCATGTCATCCCTGTTTAAAAATGGACTCTTTATTATTAGGAAATAAAATAAATTCGTCCTTAAATTGCTACAAAAATAAATGGTCCAAATATGCTAAATCAGCCAGTGAAATCATTTTATCTGGTGTATTAGAGAGTACAATCCATCATCATTGTTTGTGGCTGTTCGTATGTTAGACCTGAATCGACTGATTTAAGTTTAGATGATAAGGATATGGTTGCAATATCCACGACTGGCACGACATGTACATGCCACTTGTAATAGCTAAAAACTTAATGTAGGATAGTTAACCAGTAGAGAAAATATATCAAACAGTTCACACACACAAACTCCAATAAGTGAAATGCTAAACAGTCAAAATCTTGTAGTAGAAGACGTTGATAACTGACACTATAAATAATTAGATGATTACGATGCTGTTAGGTTCCTGGGTGCCAAACTAAAAAAATAGAGCTTAGACAGAACCACTTAGATCATATATCAACCCTTTAGCTATGCACAAAAGGATTGGTTATGTGCACTTTCAGTATTGATTAGACCAGCCAGCCAAGAAGATCAATATGCAATTTTGTGCAAAAAGGTAAAATAGAAGGAAAACAGCTAACTTGATTGATTTTTCAGTCATAATCTTGCAACTACTAACCAAAGTCAATGGATTATTTTTGGTATCAGCTGGAATGGACCTTAGAAAGAACCAAAATCCATCAAAGTATATAATATATAGCCATACAATCCTATGCAGTAAAAAAATACAGTTAAAGAATGTTCAAATGTGTGGGCTATGATTGTTCAAAAGTTTGAATATGTGTTCAGGGAGGGGAACAAAAAAAGTTAATATAAATGGAACAAGAAAAGACAAGTGTTACCATTTGCAGAGTCATTTCATCTTATTTAGCTGCAGTGGTTAGAGTTAGTATCATAATGAGTAATGACCCCATGGGAGGAGCATGACTGTTTATGTTATGCTAATTGGTTATATATGTTTGGTACTGACATTAAAAAAAATGATATGTTGTGGACCTTGTAGTGTGGCCAAGCGACTGTGCCTAGTTAAATAGAAGAACGGTGTTAAGGTCGCCCGTAATAACACTTCTAAAAGGACTAAACAATAATAATTTCAAACACAGTTTTTATTCCACAAATGCAATTAATTGCAACATCAGCCATATCTGGACTTTCCCATCATTTTAAAACCTGGACTACCATGAGGTTTCTAAGACTTCCTATAGACTATGCAAGCTTCACAATAAAGTTAAAATCCCTAGTGTAACCATCATAAATTACTAAGAATCTCATGTGCAGCTGAGTAAGCTGGACCTATAAGCCAAATTAGGTCCATAAAGGAGTAAAAATATCATAAATAGCTTGAATTCGCATTGGTATTCAAACCATAGGCTTTGATATCTTTTGAGCATGTGTAGGACCACTGGCTCAAGTGCCAGTAACATAGCGTTGAGGACTAAGATCCCAAAGGTCATGGTTTCGAGCTTCTAAAACATCAAAATGAGTGCTCCAATTGAACAAATTAATACTCTTATTATCCCACAAAGAAAAAGAAAAAAAAAACTTTCGTAGCATACCCTAGTCCAATCAACAACAACAAAAGTAGATATTATATTTAATCTACTACTACAAAAAAGAATATTTTCCTTTAAATAGCAGTATCTAATTATACAAATCTCCTCCAATGTGTTATGATTTGTGATATTTATCACATGGATATTGAAGATCAAGATATTTTAGGATTTTTTATTTTGTGCAAATTTTAAGGAGAGAAAGATATATTTTGTGCAAGTTTCAAGGAGAGAGATTTATTTTGTGCAAGTTTTAAGGAGGATATTTTCAGATTTGGAGGATATTTAGGATCTAGAGGAAATTTCAGGAATTTCCATATACTTTCTATTTGCCTATATAAGCATGTCATTAGGGATAGATTTATTTGCACTTTTGGGGGAGAAAAACTTGTTTTTGTTTTTAGGGATTGAGATATCTTCTCAATTTTAGGTTTTTCTTTGTAATAAATTGGTGGAATAATAAAGGTTTGTTTGGAGGAATTTGTTTGTTATTGTTATCTTCTTCTCTCTTTCAAAATCTAATTGTGTAGTGATCTTGTGGAAACCCTAACAATTGATATCAGAGTCTTCTACCCAAATTTTTTGAAGAGGGTTTGAATATGGATAAAATATTTATTGAAAAACTTAATGGAAGAAATTGGGGATTATGGAGGGCAAAGATGAAAGATTTCCTTTATCTTAATGATATTCATCAGCCATTGGAGAATAATGGGGAAAACCCTAGCAATCTATCTGAAGCAAAATGGGAGACTTTGGATAGGAAGGTTGCTGCGTCTATTCGATGTTTTTTGGATAATTCGGTATTTCATATTGCTGCTAACGAAACATCTGCTTATGCAATATGAAAGAAATTGAAAGAGGTTTATGCGAAGAACTCCGCAACAAACAAGGCTCTTCTTATGAAAAGATTGGCAAATCTGAAGCTTAAGGAAGGTGGATCAATTGGGGAGCATCTTAATAATTTTCAGGAAATTGTGAATCAACTGCTGCCGTGAATTTCAAGGTGGATGACGAAACACAAGCTTTAATGATGACGAGTTCATTGCCAGAATGTTGGGAAACACTTGTGGTTGCGTTGAATAACTCAAATTCAGATGGCGTTGTTTCAATGAGGTCCGTGGTTAGTAGCTTGCTTAATGAAGAGTTGCGGAGAATGAGCCTTAAGGAAGGAAAAGATAAGGAGGAAACGGAAATTGAAACTCCAATTGAAAAAGCCTTAATTGCAAGGAGAGATAATCAACGAAATATGGAAAGACAATCGAATAGATCGGACATGAGAAAGAAATATGTTTGTTTTTACTGTGATAAACCCGGTCATCAACTGAGATTTTGTCACAAGCTTAGAAGGGATAAGGAGAAGATGAAGGCATTGGAAGAAAAGATTGATGAACAAAACAACAATGGTAATGAGGTGAATTTTGGCGAGGAGATTGAAAGAAATGTTTTATATGTTAATAAAAGTGAAAGCAAAGATTGGATACTTGATTCGGGGGCTTGTTTTCACGTATGCCATCAAAATGAAGCATTTGTTGATTATGAAGAACAAACTAGTACAGTGGAATCTGCCGAGGGTCGAGATTTGTATGTTAAAAGTATAGGTTCAGTTAGATTGAAGATGAATTATGAAAGGTTGGTGAAGCTAACGGGAGTTAGATACATCCCAGAAATTAAGAAGAATCTAGCTTCAATTGGACAGTTTGAACAAAAAGATTGCAATTTCTCGACTAGAGGTGGAGTTACAAGAGTTTGGAGGGGTAACAAGGAGCTTCTGCGCGCAAAACGGGAAAATAATAACATATATAAATTGCTTGGAAAAACGGTGGAGAATGTTATGAGTTTTCAAATTGGATTAGGAAAGGCGAGTTCATCTGAATCAAGGTGGAGTCATCGCCATAAAGCCGAAAAGTCTACATGGAAACCATTGTGGTACTACAAACAATTTTGAGATCTTTTATGTGGTGTATCTCATTAGGGAAATGCATAATTTGGGGGCGGTTTTTAGATTTGTTGAGTGTTGGAGTGGTTTCATATCAAGGTGGAGTATTATGATTTGTGATATTTATCACATGGATATTAAAGATCAAGATATTTTAGGATTTTTTATTTTATGCAAATTTTAAGGAGAGAAAGATATATTTTGTGCAAGTTTCAAGGAGAAAGGTTTATTTTGTGCAAGTTTTAAGGAAGATATTTTAGGATATTTTCAGATTTGGAGGAAATTTCGGGAATTTCCATATACTTTCTATTGTCTATATAAGCATGTCATTATGGATAGATTTATTTGCACTTTTGAGGGAGGAAAACTTGTTTTTGTATTTAGGGATTGAGATATCTTCTCAATTTTAGGTTTTTCTTTGTAATAAACTGGTGGAATAATAAAGGTTTGTTTGGAGGAATTTGTTTGTTATTGTTATCTTCTTCTCTCTTTCAAAATCTAATTGTGTAGTGATCTTGTGGAAACCCTAACAATGTGCACGTGTAAGTGTGTAATGTATACATATGTGCAAGCGATTCTTTTAGCAATTTAAAGGAGATAAAATGATATGGCTTAGACAAAAGATCAACATTGAAATAATCCAAAGTTGAAAACTTTAGAATTTAAAACAAAAAGTAATTTTCACATGCTGATAGCTTAATACCCAAATATATAAATAATTACATTCCAAAAGATTCCATTTCAGAAATTATTCAAAATTTTAAGAATTAAAAATGTTAACTATAGAAAAGTCAAATTTTAGTAAGTTCAAATTTAAAAAATTAAATAAGTTTCAAGACAAAAACATTCAGAACGTTCAATATTTGGAAAACCAAAACTTATAACATTCTACTGTTTTTATTTTATTTAAAATAAAAAATTGAAAGTAAATCAGCAAGGAAGTTCAAAATAAAATCCAATGATTATTTTATATGAGAGGAAACTATATTTTTATTTCCCCCCTTCAGCAATTCAAAAGGGGAACTCATTCTAGTTAGTCCACTTATCTCAAGTAGTTAAGGAACTAAGATGCATGCCTTGGGCCCTTTTGCATTCCTTTTATACAAGCTTGATATAATATTTTTACTAACTGCAAATTAAATTTTAAACCATGTTTTATAATTCATTTAACTATTTAAATTTTTTATTTAACTATTTTGTAAACTAAGTTTTGAATTTTGCAGAAAGGAGCTTTCAGCCGGAAAAAAGGCGCTCAAACTACAAAAATGGGGCACAACGTGCGCCTAAGCCTTTTTTGAGCCTAGACGCGCGCGCCTTCATAAATGATAATAGTGCTCTTAACCAAAAAAAAAAAAACTCCTTCAAATAATCTCGATATATATTGCATATTCAACAATTGTTAATTTTACTTTGCTACACTCCAAAAGAAACATATAGCGAAGAAGAGATTTGAAGGTTCAACATTTATAAGATATTGACATTTCATGACTACCATCTAGGAATGGCAATGGGGAGGGTTGGGGCGAGTTTCTCACGCCCCAGACCCGACCCGGACTTTTTAAACTCCTCCTCAGACCCGTTCCGTAGACCCGGTGCAGGTATGGAATTTCACCCCGTACCCGAGACCCATACGGGTCAGGGTAGACCCGATCTGCCCCGCAACCCAGTGATATTGTGTTCTAATGCACACAAATTTATATACTTATGTTTTCGTATCACTAAGTGATAAATCATATGCATATTATAATGTGTTCACAATGATAAGAGAATATAATAAAATGAGTTGTAAGATAATAGTTCAAAATGTATGCATTTGTTATTGTATGATTATCATTGATGCAACCTAATACTATGAAAATTTTATTGTTTGTTGATTGAAAAAATATAATATTCAAGTTATAACCATGTATACCTAAGAAGATTAACGAGTAATAATTATAGTTATAAAGTGTCTTAATAATGTTTCAATCATGCGGGTCCGGTTGGGGCGGGTAAGCCGTACCCCAAACCCGACACTAGACCCGAACCTCCAAAAGCGGGTCGCAGGCCTATCCGACCCGAAGACCCTATGGGCGGGTCTAAATGGGTCAAAACAGGTGTGGGTCAAGCATGTTTGGACCCTAAACCCGCCCCATTGCCATCCCTACCATCCTATAAAGAATAAAATGCAATCTTCCTTCAAAAAGAATAAAGGAAAAAAGGAATAATATGTAGTCTTATTTACGCCGGTAAATGTTTCATTTGAATAAACTGATTTAATTTCAATCGAAGCACTGTCAAATCCTTGCTATGTCATCTATAAATGGTATCCAATTTACCCACTTAAGTGTTTCTACTCAGATCAGTATGGTGTCTGTCAAGTTGTACTGTGCCCTATTATACTTTATTTGAAATTCAAATCTAATTTGGCTAACAAGTGTACAAATTTCTAATTGTAGCTAATTAGCAGCATTTAGTCTACAATAACCGCTATTTGTTAACTTGTTCACATGTGAGCTTGTGTAATGATTACCAAAGATCCAAATATATTAACTTATCAACAAAAGGCAAGATACACAAACACTCTGTATGCTAATAATGACATAATGTTGAATAACTTTCAATAACACAAAGAGGGATGCGAGAACCAATTCTCTGATGTAAGTGTCCAATCCAGAAATGGTATCAGCCTAAGGTAAAAAAATAAAAATAAAAAATATATGTAACCAACCTGTAGAATTCGAAAGGACTAGATGAATTATTTTTCACTTGCTTCCACGCTAGAATTAAATTAGGATGGACATATACGTGCAGTAGTTATTTTTTTTTTTTTTTTCAGTTTATAATCGTTTTCATGAACGATATCATCAAACTAAATTGACTATTAACTATGATATATACATGATTTCCTGTCAGGTATATTTTTGCATCTATGAAGAGAAAGGCTGAACTTGAATGAAACAGCCAACTCATTTTCTAGTGGGGACCAAAACAGCTTCTTTTTCCAATATAGTATTGTATTAAAAATTAAAAATCGCATTCTGTCACTAATAACTTATGCAAATGATATCTCATATTGAACGAAATAATTGTAACTTTAGCCTAAATTTAAATTTCAAAGGAGATCTTAATCTATTGATTTCATTTCAGATTCATTTTGAAGGTTCGCTTAAAATACAACCCCTCCCCCTCCCTCCCTCCCTCCCTCTCTATGCAAGGATTGACTACACCTCTACTCTCATTGATTTCAACCACATATTCCGACTTAAATAATTCTATCTATCTATCTATCTATATGCAAGGATTGACTACACCTCTACTCTCATTGATTTCAACCACATATTCCGACTTAAATAATTAACGAGGCGGTAAGAGGGAGAAATAGCCTGCACGTGTGGCATAATTGAAAGGGGGTGCATAGGTCTGCTAACAAACCCAACTTAAGTCCTGCCTTGCATGCATTTCCCACTAAGGACAGTCCGCGGAGATTCCATGAGTTATATCGGACAGACAATTTAACTCCTACCAAGAGTTTATCAGCTTGTCAGATTCCCCAAGAGTATATTCAAAAAATAATATTCAAATTGGGATGCGTGACTAAAATCAGGACTAGAGATGTATCCGGTCCTTACCATATACATGTGTGTGCGCGCACAAATATATACAGGGTAAGGATCACTTAAACCTCATTCTTGCTGCACATCAAATCCTCTTGATATCAACCACACATTCTAATTTAAATAATCATAAATTCCCCTTTTAAGTAACATGAAAAAGAAAATATGATTATTTAAATTGGAACATGTGGTTGATAACAGGCAAATTTGAGGAATAGCTGAACATTGACCATATATGTGCATGTGTGCGTTTGAGAGCGAGGGAGAGATCCAGGAAGAGAAATTATAGCAAATATCTCAAAATAAGATTCTACTTCAACTTTGAAAACACAATTGAGACTGATACCAACGAGATTTATTTAAAGAACAAATATGTTGCTGACCTTGAAACTAGACCTCAAACAAGATTTTAGCGGCTTAGAACCCATACACTTTTTTTTTTGGAAACAATCAGTATGACTATTTCAAGTTATTAGAGTTGTAAGGTTTAAGTATCCGTTATTATTATTTGCTTCTATTTTTTTTATATATTTATAAACCCATTTTAATTGAATATAACTTTTGATTTCCTCCACCTGGTATGCAGACTTTGACCTTCCAATTGTTTTTTAATTCCATTTTGTTATTCCATGGAATCAGTTTATTTTATTTATAATTTATGAAGCTATATAACAAATGAAATGTAAATGTAACATCCATTGTGTTACACTATAATGGTTGCATTTCAAGAGAAGAACAAGTAATGTATTCTAGTAATCTCAATGCAATATATCTAGAATATTGCCAGTAACTAGTGTATCACAATGTGATATTCATACTCTCACAAACAATTTTTGTGAATAATTTCAGGAAAAGGATAAAAACGGTAAAATTGACTTTTTTACTTTCATAGTGCTTTCTTATAAAATTCAACATAACAAGTTTATATACTAAATACATAAAACTAAATTAATTAGCTTTAACATTTAAAAATGTGTGTTTTTGATTAATATGATAATTTTTACTAACATACTACATCATCGTGTTATTTGTTTCCTACTTGTATGAAGCAGACTTCTACTATTTATAGTAAGCAACACATTTTTGACACCTGTTGCACAAGAATACAAATAATGCAGTAAAATATACACGAGACCAATTCAAATGCTTACAAGTTTAGACATTTATCTAGTTTCTGCCAACTAGTATGTAAACTGGAGACATATTTCCTTTACAAATAAATATATCATACCATTATAATTACTGAGTTACTTGTATTTGTGAGTAAAAATACAAAATACATATTTGGTCAACTACATCGTTGACAACCAAGAGCCAACCACATGAAACATATTTCTTCACTAATGTAAAAGTGAAAATTCTACTTCATCCTTTGTAGAAATTGTTCTTTTAATCACCATCATAAATCATGCACTTTCTGTGTTTTTACTTCACTATTTTCAATCCAGCTACCATAAAAGTATCACTCATGTTCAATTATACCATCAGCATATTTTGTTTTGAAATCCATCTGGGTAGCCCTTTCATTCAGTGCTCGTTCAGTTCTCAAAGTTTTTTTGACACAAATTAGTAAATAATGTCATGTATATTAAATAAATAGTTTTGAAATGTATATAAGTAACGCATCTTACATCCAAAACACAACCAAAGTTGCCAATAGATGCAACCCAAAGCTAACCTATGTTATTATATCAATGCTCAATAAAGACTAATTCATTTAAAAATGGATCCTTGGGTGATTACCTGAAATAATATAAATGAATTTTCGGAATAAAAACAAAATAAACATCCATGAATTAATATAATGAAACATCTGCCAATATTCTTGAATTTAGTACAATTGAATTGAACGTCAAAAACAAATTATTTATTGTCAGGAAATGCCCGTGATGATGAATTTACAAATGGGATATTACCTAAATAAAAAGATGGGTTTATAATGTTAGAGTGGCCACTCAACGACCTTGATAAATAGTGTTCTGTCTAGATTGCACAAAGATTGAAGAAATTATAATGATCTAAGCTGCCATAAATAACTTATTTCTGCATTATGCAGTTACACTTATGCATATGCATTGCACAATGCACTAGACAATACATTGTATACCATCAAAGAGTATATGTGTAGCATCTCACATTAGCTGATACAGGTAGCTGCTTCTGTAGATAGGTGCATATTGTTTACCACGCATCAAATTCAGAAATTTATAAAACTCAAATCTAAACTTTTTGTAGAAAATCTGAATCCAAAACTCCAATCTTGTAAATTTAACTCCTAATATTCATAAATCAACAAGCAAGCTTACTTCATTTATGTTTTGTAAACTAGCATATATCCTCCTCCGGTCAAGAAAACCTACTAAGACACCATTTTAGAGGAGAAATGTATATATTTCTCCATCCATTGGGTTTGAACATAGAATAGTGTCAACATCTCAACTTTCACCATCCATCAAACAGACGAGCACAAAGAGGTAATATCCTCAGAAAAAGAAGAAGTAAAGGATGGATCTGATCTCGCTATACTGATGTTTATTTGGATCTTTTGATCAAATGCCATGAAGAGCAGGTAAAAGGCTTTAGCTTACATAACTAATGGTCAGTCTTAATAAATAAAACAAACTTAACAAAAAATAAGGTGCAAAGCAATCTGATCAGAAAGGACAAGGCTATATTCAAGTTTTGCACTATTAAAAAATTGCAAGAAAATATTCAACTTCGTCATTGTTTTTACAAGTCGGGTAATAATGTAGTCACAAATATAAACATAATCAAACAATTTGGACAAACATGATTTCATATTTCTTTTTCCCTAATTCATTATGGTAAATGAGAACCAGTCGGGCATGAGCTAACGTTGTCATCAACAACTACTTCCTAGTTTCCAGACACTAATATCCCAATCTTACAAAGGAAAGTATACCAATCAATAATCCTACTTCTACATGCATTTAGGTAGTGCTCGCGGGAAGAAATTGGCACATTGAAGTCAAGCCGGAAGCTTCAAGCACGAGGTCCGCGTATTTGTTCTGTTTAACTGAACTGTTGAAATTGAATCGGTGACGCCCAACTAGTCGGACGCCAGCAGCAATTAACCAAACAACAACAGTAATTAATTACAATCAACACTTGGTTTTAGTATATATTTTATATTTTAATCCATCTCAAATTTTAAAGTCATGCAATACTGCCCATTTGGCCCCAACTGTAACAACATCCTTTCATTTCAAGTCAAATTCAAACGCAAGCAAGATATATACCTTCTTCGGATGGGTGTTGCTCAACACCTTAAGAGACACTGCATCCTGAATTTTTACGATCTGATTGGCCGGGCCAACTGCCATTAGTAGGAGTGTTGCCCCTGCATAAAGGGGTCCCCCCTCCCCCCCAAAAACCCCTCTTTTCAAATAGTAGGCAATCAGTTTGAATCATTTTATGAAAACTCTTTCAACAACTTCTAGTTTTAAAATGTCAGTTATATCTTGTGCGCCATAGTCGTAAAACTTTGTTGTATCATATAGAAGCAGACAAAGTGTGCTTGTTTTTCATTTATTTTATTTTGATAAACAATTAAAGTTCTTACATTGTATAATTTTGCATAGACAAACTAAAACTGTGCTATATAGAATAACTTGTTCTGTCCACAGTTTCCTTTCAAATACCCCTTCTAATGTCCCCCTTTTGTGAACCATTTTCATTTTGTGCTCTTTTCCCGTGCCATTTCTTGCCTCCTTTCATAAGCGAAGCAAAGCCACACTTATCATTCAATATGGTTTTTAATGGAACCTAATCCTTAGTGTCAATTTGCATCACTAACATCCAAGAAAACATAATAATAATTTAAATAAAGTCACACCTGACATGGAAAATCTCAGAAACAAGGTGGGCCCCAAGATAAAACTCCAACGCATTAAAAAAGGCCCGATAGGCCATTACATGGACGCCGTCGATCCTCGGAAACGGCAGTCTCGGCCTCGGCCTCGGCGAATCATTGCTGCCGCCGACATTTCGCATCCTGAAATCGTACTCCCTCCAAGTCACGTGTCCTCCCCTGCTGTCGGCCGTCTTTGCCAGCTCGGGAAGCGGTACAAACCCAATCCTCGCCATGATCGGCTCCAGGTCGTTATGCGTCAGAATGGGCCTGAACGTTCTCGTATGCCATAGAGTCAGCTTCTTGGCAACCTCGTCCACCTGAAACGGTCTCGAATTCATTCTAGACGTTCAATTTTCGAAGGGTATTGTTGGAAAAAGATTATAAAATGAACTTGGTTGGGGTTTTGAGGAGGGAGAAGAGGAGAGAGGGATTAATATTAGTGTGATCGTGGTTTTTCTTTTCGGGTTTTAGGTTGGAGAGAATTACGTCATTGCCATTAGGAGTGATGATTTGTATGACTTTTATGTTTTTTGGAATTTGTTAAACGGCGGTTTGAATTGTGTGAAACTTCCTGTATTTTTTTTTTTTTTTTTTTTTTTTTTTTAATGCATGTGGGCTGAGTGGGTTTCATGCGAAAATTGGATAGTCCATGGAAAATTGCTGGCCTGATTTGCCGCCGCCTCCGGGCACGCACCCTATGATTTGAATATTTGCTGAATACATCAACTATTCATAGTTTTTAATGAGCTTGGAAAACTATTTCTTGCATCTGTTTAATGAGCTGAATACACTCTATAATTTCCCTCGTTTGCAACCAAAAAAATCATGAAAATATATTCAATTTACTTCCATTTTCAATTTCAGCTCTCCCTACCTAGTCTTCCATCTCCATTTCACCCTCTTTTTGCGATATCACACAATATAAAGTTGTTCGCAAAACATGAACAACTGTTTAAATTTGAAAAGTCATACATCGCTGAATAACTAAAATAAGTGATGCATAAATATGAATAGGTAGACATGTAGTAATGGTGATTTTTTTTGTTATAATAAAACGTGTGTCGATTTACATGTACATGAGCTGAAGATGGGAAGATTGGTCTGACCGTCATTACACAGTAAGAAACACATTAAAAGTTTCAAAATAATATATTGTATCTATGTGGTTAAGAATGAATAGGAGATTCGAAAATCTAGTGCATAAAAAAAATTAGTATGAAGGAAGCGACGATGACGTACAAGTAGTATTGAGTATTGCGTTATGTCATTTGGACATAAATTCGACGTGCAAAATCTTTCCAAACATTTAAATTGTGTTATGAGGAGGATGATGTCAATGATCATAGAGGACGTGGTGGTTGCGCAAGCGATCAAGATGCTAGAGGGATATGTAGCTATCGTGGTGTGCGAGTTCGAAATGATAAAATGAAGGAGTTGAACAAGTGCAAAGATGTTGTGAAATATCCCTTCAAGTTAAAATTTGAAAATGAATGTCGATGATGCTGCGGCCATAACCAAAATTAATTTCAAGTAACAAAATGAGATAGGTTCTATTTTCTTCAACAACATTAAATGAAAACGATAACTAAATATATTTTTTATTTCGTAGGTTGTCTTCACTTTTTTATTTTTATAATGACTTGCATTTTCAATTATCGAAAGTCGACACGAAACACGTATACTATATTTCAAGGTTAAACATCCAGTCGACAAAAATGTAGATTGTTATGATTAGAAAAAAAACAAGATAAGCAGGATCTTATAGTAGAATGCCAGCATAATATATAACATATAATCTCATAGTGGGTCGTTATTCTAGCTATTTGTTATTGTAAATAAATTCACCATTATTATTTGTTAATTAAAAGGAGTTAAATAAACTATTGAATCCAGTTAACTAATGTTTGATTTAAATTCACTAATCAAGTATTTAATCAATCATTATATTTGAATATAAGTTACTTATATTTCAAAAATACATTATTGAAATATTTAAAATTAATTAAATATTCAAAATCAAAACGGTGAAATATCAGGTTGTTATATTTTCCTCTCTTAAAAATTTTTTGTTTCTGAAATGGAAGAAAATGCCGCCAAACCTTAAGTTTTAAGAACTATTAATTAAAATGAGTTATAAACTTTTAAATTCCTCAATTTACCGAAAATTATGGTAGCATCTCCTTTGTGGGGATCCAAAAAAGTGCTTCTTACTACACCAGACCCAAAAAACCTAAAGAAACCAAGAGCCAAGTTGCCATATATATATATATATATATATATATATATATATATGTATATATATATATATAACAGAAAATTATCAACCAAATCAAGCACCAATTTCTATATCTACTTTGTCCCACCTTTGTTTATGATTTTTATTTTTGGAAACAGAATTTTTTGCAATTATATATATAATGTATACTATAGTTATGCCACTCAAAGGATCGTTTCGTTCCGATTCTATGATTTCAAATGAAGTCGTCTCATTGATTTGACCTGTAGGGAAGCACAAATTGCTAAGAAACTTAGTGTATGGTGTTTCGATGTTAGGCGGAAGCGAAGGAGTGCTTCAACGCTAATGGTTAGATTTGAAGCTGGATTCAAGGGGAACTTGCATTTTTAAGTTTTGATCAATACCTTTTCACTTCGAAGCAGTTGCTTCGAGCTATTTTGATTGATTTCAAAGGATTTAAAGAACTTATATCGATTGTTTTGATATTTTAATTTTTTTAGGTTGCAAGTCCTATTAATATCCAAAGCACCAACGTGGTATTTTAAATTACTTGGAATATATGTAGGCTTGAGGTCAAAGATTTTTAAGAATATGTTTCAAAATCATATAAGCTTGAAATTTGTTTTTGTTCCATTTTGAAGCTGGATAGGCTCAGAGCTTATAATTATATACTAATCCATACAAATCCCTAAATACTTATGTGTTTCGAACCATTTTAATTTGGTTCAAACCCAAGCCCATTATAACTTGTTTTAAGTGGATTCGAAGGGTTTTAAGAAAATACTTTTTCGAAAGACTTTGGCTTTGACGCCACTTTGTTTTGAAGCATGTTTACTTTCAAGATTTAGAACAGCATAAACATTGGTTTGAAAGCATATATAGGCATAATTATTTTTTGTAGATAAGGGTTACTAAATTTCCTTGTTTTAAAGAGATGATGTTTAAGGGATTGAATAATAAAGGCCTATGTTTATGTTTTGTAATGTATTTAACCTGGCATTTTACTAAACTGATAAATCCTTTCCATTCGATAGATGAGAAGAGGATAGTATTAACATAGATTATTAGAATACTAATTGGGACATGTTTAGGGTTGCGCCCTATACGCTACTACAAAAGTGGACATATTCGACACTATTTTAATATGGTCGTAGATCAAAAAAGAGTTTCCTTAAACCATTTTCTCAAATAGGCAGCACCAGAGGGGCGTGACTTCTGCGGTCGTTGCCTTAGCTCTCTAAGACAACGATTTTCCCCATCTACTGCCACAGAGAGAAAGTATTGCATTATAACTGTATTGCAATACTATTAGCAAGTAATGCAACAAAACACAATGTTGCCTTAAGCATAAGTTAGAGTCTGGCTTGCAGGTCCTGATATTGAGGGCCACGTCAGCTTCCACGTAAGATGCCCACGAGTCACACGCCATATCATCTCTCCATGTCAACTGCCCACGTCTCACTCGCCATGTCAGCTCTCCATGTCAACTTCCCACGTGCCACACGCCACGTCAGCAGTGGGGTCCACGTGCCTTGTGGAATTAATAATATTTTATTTAATGCATGTAATAACCCGAAAATCTGGGTCAGTTTAAAATTTTTATTTTGGCAATTTTAGCGAATTTTGATTATTTAAAATGAATTATTTTAAATAATATCGACGTGAAATTTATTTTCAATATAGAATTCGACGTATATATTATATACGCCGTCGTTAGAATATAATAATTATATATAATTATAAATAGAATTGAAAATGGCGCGGTAGTTCGATAATTCGATTTCAAACTTCAATTGAATGTACCGGGTGCAAAACAATCCGGATTTTAGCGAAACCAAAAACATTAGGATCTAATTGATGATATCTTTCCAACGAATCCGACAAATCAAAATTTCATAGCGGGGATAAAAAGATATGTCCAGTTGAAAATTCTGAATAGTCGCTATGGAAATTCAGGCCCTTAAAAATGGAAATTTTGCAAACGATCTCGGATTTCGACGAAACCACTTTTGTTGGATCCGTGATGTCAAATTATTGCTAGATTCCAAATTTCATAATTTTTCGAATCAATATGTGAGCGTGGCAGGGGAAAACGCGTTTGACCAGTTTCAGTTGATTTTAATCGACTGGAAAATGACCATTTTTCCAACGGTCTCAGAATTTGACGAAATTAGTTTTGTTAGGACCGTATCGTCAATACGAAGCTAGAAAATATTTTTCGGGAATTTTTAGAGTTAGTATGTGGCCCTGGTAAATTGAAATGTACGTTTAAAATTCAATATAATGATTTAAATGTTAATTTAAATAAAAACTGATCGTAACAGCCGAGTTGGGTTACGCAGCATATCCCATTGTGTTCAGAATGAGGGTAATTAGCTAGGGGCGACACTCGTTGGGTTTAATTTGGTGTTGATATCAATACAAGGGTATTAGTGGAAATTAAAATAATATATATATATATATATATAACCCTTATAAACCTAGCCCTAGTTTCCATTACAGCCGCCATCCCCCTTTTAAAAAAAAAACCGACGGCTAAATCGATCCCATTTTAAAACCTGAAAATCCAATTATCCAATTCGATTTTGAAGAACTAATCAAAGCGAAGGTCATTGACCATCTCGAGATCTACTGATTTACCCAAGAAGATCGATCATGGAGTGGCGATTCTGTCGGATTTTGCATACGAAGGAGGACCGATTGAGCTCGATTTTCGAGGCCGTGGGGGTTTCGACTTCGCCGCTGCTCTGGCTGTTGGATGGTGGCGCGTTGGCCGAGGGGGTGGTGTGTTGCGATGGAGGTCTGGTCAAGAGAGGGCGTGGCGCTGTGTAGTACTAGGTCGAGGTTTTCGTTTTCGCTGGGTTCGAGCGAGCATTTCAGGGGACAACGGGTTATGGTATTCAACAGGCAGAATGTGCTTTTTTTTTTCCTGTGAGTTTCTTTTATTTCTTTTACCTTTTTTTTTAGTTTAAATAACTTGATTTAAATACATAGTTTAAACCAGTTTGGTTTTAAAATAAAATAAAATATAGCATTAGTTTTAAGATAAAAATAAAAATAGCAATGTTTTTGAAGAAATAGAAAGATAGCAATATTTTTGGAAACAAATATAATAGCGAGAAAAAGAAGTGATTTTTCATTAGTAAAAGAAACCTTTATATATGAGAAGATCGGATTTTTATTTAGAAGAAAGGTTAAAAATATGTTTTTTATATATTGAACATCGAAGTAAAAATGTGATTTTTATATATTGAACATCGAAGTAAAAATATGTTTTTTTTATATTGAACATCAAAGTAAAAATGTGATTTTTATATATTGAACATCGAAGTAAAAATATGTTTTTTATATATTGAACATCGAAGTAAAAATGTGATTTTTATATATTGAACATCAAAGTAAAAATATGTTTTTTATATATTGAACATCGAAGTAAAAATATGTTTTTTTATATATTGAACATCGAAGTAAAAATGTGATTTTTATATATTGAACATCAAAGTAAAAATGTGATTTTTATATATTGAACATCGAAGTAAAAATTCGATTTTTATATATGTAGTGGCTACGGGCGAAGAAAGTGATAAGAGACGAGAACAGTGAAGATTTCCTGCATTAGAAGTGTCGTGAAGTGGGATAGCTAAAGGTGAGAATTTCTCACCTTTCAGTTTCTTTTTTTCTAGTTATATATATATATACTAGCATGCAGACGGTGCTTAGTAGCACCCGACACAATCGTCCACAGACCATGGACTTGTTTGTTTGGTTGCAAAAATTAGTTAGATGATTTGGTTGAAATTTGGTTGTTTGGTGAATTTGATTGATGTGTGAATGGCGTGGGCCTTCACTAGACCGGGGATAAGGCTAGGCCTTGTCCCGTTTCTAGTATCGTGCCGTTATGCCGCCGAAATTTTCTAAAATAAGTTAGAAAATAAAAATATCATTTTATTTAAAGAATGAACTGAATAGAAATTCATATGTTAAAATAAAATGTTTTATCGTTAAAAATATATAATTTTTAACGTGAATATGAATATAGTGAATGTGAATAAATAAATATTCATTTACAAACCGGACGGTTTGTTTATGTACACCTATTTGAAGGACATTGATTGAGACGATAAATTTTACACATCGCCCAACTGCACAAATAAAATATGTGTTTGATTGTTTGAAACCCCACACGGGTGTTGGGATGAAATTTGAAGTTCACTCATCCTGATTGATTAAATATGTCGATCGATTGATTGACAGGCTGTTATAAGCGTTAGATATCTATATTTGATGCTTATGCAGTGTAGTGCACTTTGGTTGATGGTTGATTATTTTTCAATGCTATTATATACGTGTGATGTATGAAAATCCATATAATTAACATTATATGGTGATTGATTGGGCCTCATTCCAATTTAGAAAATAAAGAATAATATAAAATAAAGGTTCATGTGTTGACAGTACTCATCCATTGAGATTGGTCATGTGTTGAACGGAATATTTTAGTAATAAAATTTACATCTTTATCAATATAACATAAAAGTTCATGTGTTGACAGTACTCATTTGTTGAGATTAGTCATGTGTTGAACGAAATATTTTAATAATAAAATTTGCATCTTTATCAATATAAAATAAAGGTTCATGTGTTGACAGTACTCATCCGTTGAGATTAGTCATGTGTTGAACGAAATATTTGAAATAGAAATATTTTGATAATAAGAAATATTTGAAATAGAATATTTGAAAATAGAAATACATTAAGCCGTGTTGATTAGATTGACGCCATTTTGACGTGAACGATATTTATATCGATTTTAAACGATTTCGAAATGAATTGAATATATAACGATTTCGAAATGAATTGAATATATAACGATTTCGAAATGAATTGAATATATAACGATTTCGAAATGAATTGAATATATAACGATTTCGAAATGAATTGAATTGAATTGAAAACGATTTCGAAATGAATTGAATATATAACGATTTCGAAATGAATTGAATATATAACGATTTCGAAATGAATTGAATATATAACGATTTCGAAATGAATTGAATATATAACGATTTCGAAATGAATTGAATATATAACGATTTCGAAATGAATTGAATTGAAAACGATTTCGAAATGAATTGAATTGAAAACGATTTCGAAATGAATTGAATTGAAAACGATTTCGAAATGAATTGAATTGAAAACGATTTCGAAATGAATTGAATAGAAAACGAATTTGATTTCAATTGAATATATAACGATTTCGAAATGAATTGAATTGAAAACGATTTCGAAATGAATTGAATATATAACGATTTCGAAATGAATTGAATTGAAAACGATTTCGAAATGAATTGAATTGAAAACGATTTCGAAATGAATTGAATTGAAAACGATTTCGAAATGAATTGAATAGAAAACGAATTTGATTTCAATTGAATGTATAACGAATTCGAATTGATTTGAAAACGAATTGAAATGAATTCAAATTGAATTGAAATTTGAATTAAATAGAAATGAATTTTAAAAACGAATTTATAGGGAAAATTCAATTTTGATTCGAATTGAAATGGAAGTTGAAAATGTTTTTTGAAACGAAATTAAAACGATTTATAAAATTCGTTTTAAATAGAAATCGACGAAATATATATTATATATATAATATAATGGCCTGAATAGAACGCGCCGCGCCGCGGCAGTTCGTGAATTTCGACCATTTATTTCAAACGGACATTACGGGAGATCCGACCGTCGGATTCTCCTAAAACCGGAACCGTTGGGTTCGTATCGAAAAGAGCTTTCTAACGAATATTAGAAATTTGAAATCTAACGGTTGGATTTGGAATTATGTCCAAATCAAATTTGAAAAAGGTCGCTGTAAGTGCAGTTCGATGGCCGTTGATGGAAATCAACTGTACGGGCCTTGATAAAATTATTAAAAATAGTAATAATTTGTGTAAAATCATAAGAAATGATTTGTGAAGATTTGGGATGAAAAACTCCATATTTGAAAAGATAAAAATAGATTTTTATCGAAATGAACTAGTTTTGAACTAAAAATATAATTCTATTTATTTTTAAATAAATAAATTGAATCTGAAAAGGGTTTTAAAAATAACCAGAATTTCCAATGATTGCATTGGAGTGGATTTGAATCGAAATTGTCTTCGGAATATTTCGATGTTGGAATTCGTGATTATACAGATGTTGTTATGGAAATTTGAAAGATATATCTTTATATCGTTATTTCCAATACGACATTTGTTAATCGTAGAATTTGATATTGAGTATAAGCCGATATATTTTCTATTCAGAGCCTTATATTGAATATCAAATGTGATTTGGGTTTGTCGTGAATGGTGCCTTCACTAACACTGTTCTTGAACCCAGTTGAGAAAAGATTAAATCTTTTTATTTAGATTTAATGAAGTGTACCAATTAAATAATATTTAATTGGAATAGAATTGATATTGATTTTTGGGTTTATCGTGAACAGCGTTTTAAATAACACTCGTTCTTTAACCCGATAATTAATGGAATGTGATTTTGGGTTTACCGTGAACCGTGTTTTAAATGACACTGATTCTTTAACCCAGTCAAAGATTAAAACTAAGTGGAGTTTTAATGAATCTTTAATTAGATTGAAATAATCGAGAATGGAGTATCACCAGTTTTGCTCCAGGCGATAGTTAAATCTTTAATTAGATTTGAACGTGAAATGGTAATTGAATTTACCGATAACACCGTGGTGTTAGATATGAAGTGCTACCAGTTTTACTTCATGGGATGAATAGGTTGGGATTGGGAAATTAAAACAAATGATTACTTCGGTAAGGTTCGCTAATCCCGACTAGTTTTGAATTGGTATTCAAAAATAGATTAAAGAATAAATTCAAGAAATTTATCTTGGATAAAATTAATGGGAACCTTTCCCTATGAATGTGAAACTTAGAAACTAACTGTCAGTTAGCCAAGCAGAATGATTTTCTGGATATTGATCTGATGTTGGTTTCGGCCTTCGGGGTTAATATTTGGGGAATTATTCTCTTGATTAATTTACGGTTAGTGACTGATGAATTGGAATGAGGCGTATGTTGTGTTTGTGTAACACTTTTATAATATATACGCGAGTTATTCAGAAAGATCGGGTTTATCCCATTCTGAATAACTGATACGACGATAAGTCGAAGATGAAGACGATGGTCGAAGACCGGAGGTCTTCACGTCGTTTGGGTGATTACTGATGATCTTGATTGGGCTGTACATCCAAGAAGATGGAAACAGTTGGTGATCGTCCAGACGTACTTGGAGATCGATGGATATGCGAGGTACTAGGTGCCTCCGGTTTCGTTCAGACCCAGAACGGACTTGTAAATGGACTGTGTGTCTGACATTGGATTTTAGTCCGTGTGATTGATCTCTATTAAATATATATCTGTTTGGCGGCGGAGAATTTATTCTCTTGCTTAACGCCCTTCTCTGAGACGTACGAGCTCAGGGGTTATATATTGATGGATATCAAACGCATGGAGTGAATTGCCTGTGTGGCATGCCTAAGTGACAATTGATCAAGGCTTCTGTTGAAAAGCAAAGTCTTGTGGTTGATGATCGAAGCACGGCCTTTGTGGCGTAGCTTTGTGTAACGTTTACTTCGCGAGTTTCACACCCAGTATGAACCAAAAACGGGAGACGGACCTCAGGGAGGGCCTACGTTTCCTCCTAGCTAAAAGTGGCGTCAGTGGTTTTACACGCCCTGACGAGTTTGACTTATGTGGTTGTTGCTGTTGCGAGGCACCTCGGATTGATCGGTCGTTCTCGAACCGATGGAGTCATTTAGTTGGCTCGCTTACGCCCCAAAGGGCGGCGAAACGTAGTGCTCAGGTATAATAATCCACATCGGTGGACCGACCCTGTCGCTCCAAGGCTTGCCTACGCGCTTGCCTGAGACTCGGGCTAGGCAGTCTCGAATCGGTGAGGATCTTGCCCCTAGCCTCGGTTCATACCATAAATGATAACCCAACTTCAATACGACGTCTTGCGGTTTTGATTGTAAACTTATATATGGTGACATAGTGTTATGGGGCATTCATGCCGCCTATGATTGATACTTATGATTTGAAGTTGTTTTATACACCATGCACTTATAGTAGTATCAAATGATTTGTTTTAAACGTACTAAGCATGTTTGGCTATTATAAGGGAAAACCCTATCCTCGGTTGCGTTGCATTGTGTGATGGGACCTGGGTCTTATAATAGCTTCATTTTTAGAAAAGCATTGCGCTGTTTACTTATATGCACTGGTGTTCTTGGGAGGAAACCCGTTCCGTGTTATACGGCGTGGTCCCTTGATTTACCTAACTTTAAAAATAAAGATTAATAACTATTTTAGTTCTCACACCAGCCACATGACTGACCTGGAGTTTATTGTTTTAACCTAAACTCTGGGTGCCCTTATTTTGACACGGGCAGCTAGTAGTTTTGGTTTTGCAGATTTATATTCGCAAGATCCTGGTTTACAGCTGGAACAATATCCGGAAAGCTTTGTATCCGTATATCCC
This sequence comes from Allium sativum, assembly GCA_030737875.1. Taxonomy (NCBI): domain Eukaryota; kingdom Viridiplantae; phylum Streptophyta; class Magnoliopsida; order Asparagales; family Amaryllidaceae; genus Allium; species Allium sativum. The sequence goes on along the minus strand of CM060922.1, from coordinate 846,418,603 downwards.
CTTCTAGTTGTGTATTGTATTATTCTCCGCTGCTATGTATTTAAATGTAATTTAAATCTCTGATATTTCTGTGTAATTTTCATTTATACTCTGTATATTCTTGTATTCTGATGCATTGTTGTAATATACAATGAAATGTTCTTCTGTATGCGTTCTGTTGTGGCTTGTTCTCGAACTATCCGCCGCTTTCCTTTACGGGGAAGTTACGGGTTTTCACAGTTGGTATCAGAGCTTTGGTTTACAAAGCTCAGAGAACAAGACACATTAGAACCATATGAAAGAATTCATCAGATATTGGGTTAGTAATATCCAATGGGATGACTCGTTAGAGATGGGATCAGTAGTATCCTAGAACGAGTGTGAAGAGTATATTTTTGAAAATGAAAACAAATTTTTGTTTTGAAAATTTAAATCAATTATACGTATTTGATTATTTATTTACATTGATTTGGACAATCAAATATATAGAGATTTTAGTATACGTCTGATCCACGTGTATTGAAGCCTCAAATATATTCGATAGATATAGAATCACACTCTAGTCGCTCGGACATGATTCTAATGATTGACGCGTCATCATTAGAATTTATTTTCGTGTTTCGAAGGTGAGATTTCTATATATTTCCTATTGACTAGTGTGAGAACCAAAATTAGATAGGGCTTATTGTTGTGAATTGGCATCAAAAACATGATTTTTGTACATGTATCAGAATTATGAATTTGAAACTCTAATTCACTAATTGATTGATGTTTGTGTTGTTTGTTTATTTGTTTGACAATTTTGAACCATTTAGCCTAATTGAATCAAATATTGAATTGTATTGAAAATTGGTCGCATTTTCTTGCATATACATGTACTTACATTGAACAGGTCATAGCAAAGAGGCTAGAGCAGAAGAATAAAATTTGTTTGCCCGACAAATAGGTACATGTTTACTACATAATTTACTGTTTTGTTTGGGTGATGATGATTTTATGAGCCTATTGGCTAGCCGCTTGCCTTTTTCTTTTTCTTTTTGAGATCTGAAGGACCGGGGAAGCTATTTGAAATTCCCCGATGCTCCCGTTGCAGGGGAGGTTATGGCGAAATTTTTCGAAAATTTAGGGTGTTAGCCAAAATTTTGAAATTTTAGAAAATTATCAGAAACTGAAAAGTTGGAGAATGGAAGCCAGATCGAACGCAGAGTTGATTAATCAAACCACTTTCGACTTTGTTCCTTTTTGGGGACGAAAAGTTTTAAGTGGGGGAGATTGTAATAACCCGAAAATCTGGGCCAGTTTAAAATTTTTATTTTGGCAATTTTAGCGAATTTTGATTATTTAAAATGAATTATTTTAAATAATATCGACATGAAATTTATTTTCAATATAGAATTCGACGTATATATTATATACGCCGTCGTTAGAATATAATAATTATATATAATTATAAATAGAATTGAAAATGGCGCGGTAGTTCGATAATTCGATTTCAAACTTCAATTGAATGTACCGGGTGCAAAACAATCCGGATTTTAGCGAAACCAAAAACATTAGGATCTAATTGATGATATCTTTCCAACGAATCCGACAAATCAAAATTTCATAGCGGGGATAAAAAGATATGTCCAGTTGAAAATTCTGAATAGTCGCTATGGAAATTCAGGCCCTTAAAAATGGAAATTTTGCAAACGACCTCGGATTTCGACGAAACCACTTTTGTTGGATCCGTGATGTCAAATTATTGCTAGATTCCAAATTTCATAATTTTTCGAATCAATATGTGAGCGTGGCAGGGGAAAACGCGTTTGACCAGTTTCAGTTGATTTTAATCGACTGGAAAATGACCATTTTTCCAACGGTCTCGGAATTTGACGAAATTAGTTTTGTTAGGACTGTATCGTCAATACGAAGCTAGAAAATATTTTTTGGGAATTTTTAGAGTTAGTATGTGGCCCTGGTAAATTGAAATGTACGTTTAAAATTCAATATAATGATTTAAATGTTAATTTAAATAAAAACTGATCGTAACAGCCGAGTTGGGTTACGCAGCATATCCCATTGTGTTCAGAATGGGGGTAATTAGCTAGGGGCGACACTCGTTGGGTTTAATTTGGTGTTGATATCAATACAAGGGTATTAGTGGAAATTAAAATAATATAAAATAATATATATATATATATAAATATAACCCTTATAAACCTAGCCCTAGTTTCCATTACAGCCGCCATCCCCCTTTTAAAAAAAAACCGACGGCTAAATCGATCCCATTTTAAAACCTGAAAATCCAATTATCCAATTCGATTTTGAAGAACTCATCAAAGCGAAGGTCATTGACCATCTCGAGATCTACTGATTAACCCAAGAAGATCGATCATGGAGTGGCGATTCTGTCGGATTTTGCATACGAAGGAGGACCGATTGAGCTCGATTTTCGAGGCCGTGGGGGTTTCGACTTCGCCGCTGCTCTGGCTGTTGGATGGTGGCGCGTTGGCCGAGGGGGTGGTGTGTTGCGATGGAGGTCTGGTCAAGAGAGGGCGTGGCGCTGTGTAGTACTAGGTCGAGGTTTTCGTTTTCGCTGGGTTCGAGCGAGCATTTCAGGGGACAACGGGTTATGGTATTCAACAGGCAGAATGTGCTTTTTTTTTTCCTGTGAGTTTCTTTTATTTCTTTTACCTTTTTTTTAGTTTAAATAACTTGATTTAAATACATAGTTTAAACCAGTTTGGTTTTAAAATAAAATAAAATATAGCATTAGTTTTAAAATAAAAATATAAATAGCAATGTTTTTGAAGAAATAGAAAGATAGCAATATTTTTGGAAACAAATATAATAGCGAGAAAAAGAAGTGATTTTTCATTAGTAAAAGAAACCTTTATATATGAAAAGATCGGATTTTTATTTAGAAGAAAGGTTAAAAATATGTTTTTTATATATTGAACATCGAAGTAAAAATGTGATTTTTATATATTGAACATCGAAGTAAAAATATGTTTTTTTTATATTGAACATCAAAGTAAAAATGTGATTTTTATATATTGAACATCGAAGTAAAAATATGTTTTTTATATATTGAACATCGAAGTAAAAATGTGATTTTTATATATTGAACATCAAAGTAAAAATATGTTTTTTATATATTGAACATCGAAGTAAAAATATGTTTTTTATATATTGAACATCGAAGTAAAAATGTGATTTTTATATATTGAACATCAAAGTAAAAATGTGATTTTTATATATTGAACATCGAAGTAAAAATTCGATTTTTATATATGTAGTGGCTACGGGCGAAGAAAGTGATAAGAGACGAGAACAGTGAAGATTTCCTGCATTAGAAGTGTCGTGAAGTGGGATAGCTAAAGGTGAGAATTTCTCACCTTTCAATTTCTTTTTTTCTAGTTATATATATATACTAGGATGCAGACGGTGCTTAGTAGCACCCGACACAATCGTCCACAGACCATGGACTTGTTTGTTTGGTTGCAAAAATTAGTTAGATGATTTGGTTGAAATTTGGTTGTTTGGTGAATTTGATTGATGTGTGAATGGCGTGGGCCTTCACTAGACCGGGGATAAGGCTAGGCCTTGTCCCGTTTCTAGTATCGTGCCGTTATGCCGCCGAAATTTTCTAAAATAAGTTAGAAAATAAAAATATCATTTTATTTAAAGAATGAACTGAATAGAAATTCATATGTTAAAATAAAATGTTTTATCGTTAAAAATATATAATTTTTAACGTGAATATGAATATAGTGAATGTGAATAAATAAATATTCATTTACAAACCGGACGGTTTGTTTATGTACACCTATTTGAAGGACATTGATTGGGACGATAAATTTTACACATCGCCCAACTGCACAAATAAAATAAGTGTTTGATTGTTTGAAACCCCACACGGGTGTTGGGATGAAATTTGAAGTTCACTCATCCTGATTGATTAAATATGTCGATCGATTGATTGACAGGCTGTTATAAGCGTTAGATATCTATATTTGATGCTTATGCAGTGTAGTGCACTTTGGTTGATGGTTGATTATTTTTCAATGCTATTATATACGTGTGATGTATGAAAATCCATATAATTAACATTATATGGTGATTGATTGGGCCACATTCCAATTTAGAAAATAAAGAATAATATAAAATAAAGGTTCATGTGTTGACAGTACTCATCCATTGAGATTGGTCATGTGTTGAACGAAATATTTTAGTAATAAAATTTACATCTTTATCAATATAGCATAAAAGTTCATGTGTTGACAGTACTCATTTGTTGAGATTAGTCATGTGTTGAACGAAATATTTTAATAATAAAATTTGCATCTTTATCAATATAAAATAAAGGTTCATGTGTTGACAGTACTCATCCGTTGAGATTAGTCATGTGTTGAACGAAATATTTGAAATAGAAATATTTTGATAATAAGAAATATTTGAAATAGAATATTTGAAAATAGAAATACATTAAGCCGTGTTGATTAGATTGACGCCATTTTGACGTGAACGATATTTATATCGATTTTAAACGATTTCGAAATGAATTGAATATATAACGATTTCGAAATGAATTGAATATATAATGATTTCGAAATGAATTGAATTGAAAACGATTTCGAAATGAATTGAATATATAACGATTTCGAAATGAATTGAATATATAACGATTTCAAAATGAATTGAATATATAACGATTTCGAAATGAATTGAATATATAACGATTTCGAAATGAATTGAATATATAACGATTTCGAAATGAATTGAATATATAACGATTTCGAAATGAATTGAATTGAAAACGATTTCGAAATGAATTGAATTGAAAACGATTTCGAAATGAATTGAATTGAAAACGATTTCGAAATGAATTGAATAGAAAACGAATTTGATTTCAATTGAATATATAACGATTTCGAAATGAATTGAATTGAAAACGATTTCGAAATGAATTGAATATATAACGATTTCGAAATGAATTGAATTGAAAACGATTTCGAAATGAATTGAATTGAAAATGATTTCGAAATGAATTGAATTGAAAACGATTTCGAAATGAATTGAATAGAAAACGAATTTGATTTCAATTGAATGTATAACGAATTCGAATTGATTTGAAAACGAATTGAAATGAATTCAAATTGAATTGAAATTTGAATTAAATAGAAATGAATTTTAAAAACGAATTTATAGGGAAAATTCAATTTTGATTCGAATTGAAATGGAAGTTGAAAATGTTTTTTGAAACGAAATTAAAACGATTTATAAAATTCGTTTTAAATAGAAATCGACGAAATATATAATATATATATTATATATATAATATAATGGCCTGAATAGAACGCGCCGCGCCGCGGCAGTTCGTGAATTTCGACCATTTATTTCAAACGGACATTACGGGAGATCCGACCGTCGGATTCTCCTAAAACCGGAACCGTTGGGTTCGTATCGAAAAGAGCTTTCTAACGAATATTAGAAATTAGAAATCTAACGGTTGGATTTGGAATTATGTCCAAATCAAATTTGAAAAAGGTCGCTGTAAGTGCAGTTCGATGGCCGTTGATGGAAATCAACTGTACGGGCCTTGATAAAATTATTAAAAATAGTAATAATTTGTGTAAAATCATAAGAAATGATTTGTGAAGATTTGGGATGAAAAACTCCATATTTGAAAAGATAAAAATAGATTTTTATCGAAATGAACTAGTTTTGAACTAAAAATATAATTCTATTTATTTTTAAATAAATAAATTGAATTTGAAAAGGGTTTTAAAAATAACCAGAATTTCCAATGATTGCATTGGAGTGGATTTGAATCGAAATTGTCTTCGGAATATTTCGATGTTGGAATTCGTGATTATACAGATGTTGTTATGGAAATTTGAAAGATATATATTTATATCGTTATTTCCAATACGACATTTGTTAATCGTAGAATTTGATATTGAGTATAAGCCGATATATTTTCTATTCAGAGCCTTATATTGAATATCAAATGTGATTTGGGTTTGTCGTGAATGGTGCCTTCACTAACACTGTTCTTGAACCCAGTTGAGAAAAGATTAAATCTTTTTATTTAGATTTAATGAAGTGTACCAATTAAACAATATTTAATTGGAATAGAATTGATATTGATTTTTGGGTTTATCGTGAACAGCGTTTTAAATAACACTCGTTCTTTAACCCGATAATTAATGGAATGTGATTTTGGGTTTACCGTGAACCGTGTTTTAAATGACACTGATTCTTTAACCTAGTCAAAGATTAAAACTAAGTGGAGTTTTAATGAATCTTTAATTAGATTGAAATAATCGAGAATGGAGTATCACCAGTTTTGCTCCAGGCGATAGTTAAATCTTTAATTAGATTTGAACGTGAAATGGTAATTGAATTTACCGATAACACCGTGGTGTTAGATATGAAGTGCTACCAGTTTTACTTCATGGGATGAATAGGTTGGGATTGGGAAATTAAAACAAATGATTACTTCGGTAAGGTTCGCTAATCCCGACTAGTTTTGAATTGGTATTCAAAAATAGATTAAAGAATAAATTCAAGAAATTTATCTTGGATAAAATTAATGGGAACCTTTCCCTATGAATGTGAAACTTAGAAACTAACTGTCGGTTAGCCAAGCAGAATGGTTTTCTGGATATTGATCTGATGTTGGTTTCGGCCTTCGGGGTTAATATTTGGGGAATTATTCTCTTGATTAATTTACGGTTAGTGACTGATGAATTGGAATGAGGCGTATGTTGTGTTTGTGTAACACTTTTATAATATATACGCGAGTTATTCAGAAAGACCGGGTTTATCCCATTCTGAATAACTGATACGACGATAAGTCGAAGATGAAGACGATGGTCGAAGACCGGAGGTCTTCACGTCGTTTGGGTGATTACTGATGATCTTGATTGGGCTATACATCCAAGAAGATGGAAACAGTTGGTGATCGTCCAGACGTACTTGGAGATCGATGGATATGCGAGGTACTAGGTGCCTCCGGTTTCGTTCAGACCCAGAACGGACTTGTAAATGGACTGTGTGTCTGACATTGGATTTTAGTCCGTGTGATTGATCTCTATTAAATATATATCTGTTTGGCGGCGGAGAATTTATTCTCTTGCTTAACGCCCTTCTCTGAGACGTACGAGCTCAGGGGTTATATATTGATGGATATCAAACGCATGGAGTGAATTGCCTGTGTGGCATGCCTAAGTGACAATTGATCAAGGCTTCTGTTGAAAAGCAAAGTCTTGTGGTTGATGATCGAAGCACGGCCTTTGTGGCGTAGCTTTGTGTAACGTTTACTTCGCGAGTTTCACACCCGGTATGAACCAAAAACGGGAGACGGACCTCAGGGAGGGCCTACGTTTCCTCCTAGCTAAAAGTGGCGTCAGTGGTTTTAGACGCCCTGACGAGTTTGACTTATGTGGTTGTTGCTGTTGCGAGGCGCCTCGGATTGATCGGTCGTTCTCGAACCGATGGAGTCATTTAGTTGGCTCGCTTACGCCCCAAAGGGCGGCGAAACGTAGTGCTCAGGTATAATAATCCACATCGGTGGACCGGCCCTGTCGCTCCAAGGCTTGCCTGCGCGCTTGCCTGAGACTCGGGCTAGGCAGTCTCGAATCGGTGAGGATCTTGCCCCTAGCCTCGGTTCATACCATAAATGATAACCCAACTTCCAATACGACGTCTTGCGGTTTTGATTGTAAACTTATATATGGTGACATAGTGTTATGGGGCATTCATGCCGCCTATGATTGATACTTATGATTTGAAGTTGTTTTATACACTATGCACTTATAGTAGTATCAAATGATTTGTTTTAAACGTACTAAGCATGTTTGGCTATTATAAGGGAAAACCCTATCCTCGGCTGCATTGCATTGTGTGATGGGACCAGGGTCTTATAATAGCTTCATTTTTAGAAAAGCATTGCGCTGTTTACTTATATGCACTGGTGTTCTTGGGAGGAAACCCGTTCCATGTTATACGGCGTGGCCCCTTGATTTACCTAACTTTAAAAATAAAGATTAATAACTATTTTAGTTCTCACACCAGTCACATGACTGACCTGGAGTTTATTGTTTTAACCTAAACTCTGGGTGCCCTTATTTTGACACGGGCAGCTAGTAGTTTTGGTTTTGCAGATTTATATTCGCAAGATCCTGGTTTACAGCTGGAACAATATCCGGAAAGCTTTGTATCCGTATATCCCCTTCTAGTTGTGTATTGTATTATTCTCCGCTGCTATGTATTTAAATGTAATTTAAATCTCTGATATTTCTGTGTAATTTTCATTTATACTCTGTATATTCTTGTATTCTGATGCATTGTTGTAATATACAATGAAATGTTCTTCTGTATGCGTTCTGTTGTGGCTTGTTCTCGAACTATCCGCCGCTTTCCTTTACGGGGAAGTTACGGGTTTTCACAATGCAACACCACTGTATTATGTAATATAACACCATTATCTTGAAATGCAACATCAAAAAAAAAAAGTAAGTGCAACAGCAGAAGACGACAAATGCTACATTAGAAAAAAGCAAATACAACATTTTAATTAAAAATTCTGCAATACCAGTTTTGTACATAGAATAAGCCCATCCAAAACATTCATCATCACATTCAAACCATCTAAAATATTCTACATGTCATACCAATTCTTCAAACATATACCATAAGTGCGAACACATACGATGTAACGACCCAGATTTTTAGACGATTTATTTTAAATATTTAATATGGCTTAAGTATTGAGATTATAATATATAAATCGATTTTTATATATTGTGTTATCGATTTAATAATCGAAATATGGTTTAATTCAAATATATATAATCATTGTAATATGAAAATGATATATAAATATATTCGAAGTTATAACTGAATCGAAACTATTCAGATGATTCTATATAGAATTTCTATTTGAATTAGAATGATAATAATTTATTTATTTTCGATGAAATTAATTGTTTGAAATCAATTTATATTTTTATAAATTTAATTTAATTTAATTTAAATAGTCACTTTAAAACTTATATCTTCTCCAGATGATCAAATGAGGCTTTGAAACTGGTCCCAGTGTGTTCAGAATAGTGGTTAAACCCTAGAAACATCACTAGTTGTGTTTCAATTGGAGTTCGAAACCCCAAAATATATTATTTTAAAATTTAAGTGGATAAGTACTAAATCAAATCATAATAATGTATAATCAAATCAGAATTAAATCAAAATCAGATCGTACTTAATTATGTGTACTTAACCTACCCTACCTTGTACTATACACAGACAAAATTTACCTAAGGCCGAAGTATTTGTTTTTATATAATCGTGACAACTTCATTTAAAACTCCTTTCCATTTTCTTTCATTCACAAGCAAATAAAATCCGAAAGCTTCAATAAAAATGGTCGATGCTTCCTTTGATTTCCTACTCAAACAATTCGAACCTACACCCATCTTATACATTTTCACTCGCAATGAAAAATGGATCAAAAGCGTTTTCTGTTCATTCCCCTTTCTCCCAGTAAAAAACCAAAGATCGTGTTCTTTATCTCAGATCAAAAATCGCCGCTGTCTTCACATCAAAGTCGCGATCCATTTCATCGCGATATGATACTCGAGCTTCAAGGACGATGGTGCAGGTAGTTGGCCAAGACTAGGGCGACGAACGAAATCTGCTGCGACGGAAGATCTCGAGGTCATCCTATTCATCGTGTCAAGTCTGGTGGTGACGAATCGTTTAACTGGGTGAGTTGCCAGGGAAGCTCGAGGTTGTGTTTTGAGGGTATTCATACTTTATTGGGTGCTGTGAGGGTGCGTTGGAAGTTGTAAGGGATTTGCGATATCTGATGTTGAATTGGGGAAGATCGGTATTGTGTAACTTTGGAGTTTACTGATGTTCGATAGGGGTGAGGAGTGTTTGCAGCAGAAGGTTACGGTGAGGAGAAGTATAAAAGGATTTAATGCGTTGATGGGTATACCAGCTTCAGGGTGCGATTTGGGGGCACTCGCAAGTTAAAAAGGGGAGGGTGCTCTTTGTATTGGTCGACTGGCAAATTTGTTTCATGTGTGGTGGTGGGACTCAGGCATTGAAGAGTCCGACATTTTGGGTAAATCCGTGGTGAAATAAGGAGTTAGGTAGAAGAGTGATTGGGAGTTAGATGTAATGCTGAATTGAATACTGCAGTTTTAGGGTCTGGTTGAAATTGTTTGAAGTTGTTCGGGGATGTTTTATGGAGTGGTCGAGTAAAATGGTAGTAGTAGTAGTAAGGTAACTATATTTTTATAAAGTTGTTAATTATATTTTAATTAAAATAGAAACTAGTAAACAATTTAAATCATACATCTGAAATCAGATTTAAACACCTTCAGAAGCGTTGGATTCGTAAGAACGTAGGCTATATTTTCGAAGTGGTTTGGGATTTTTTTGAAGCTAGCTGAGAATTAAGAAAATCCATACTGTGGATATTCGACATCATAAGGAAAACCACGGTGAGTAATTCTCACTCAAGAAGTTATTAAAATTATTTTTATCGTAAAATAATAGTTTGTTGGTTGCTTGGATGTGTTTAAATATTTTGTGGCTATTCTATAAATATTAGTTATTTAGGATTGGTGTTTGTGGTTATTATATATATATATATATTGGTGATTGGATAGTTCCCGCAATATCATTAGCGGATGACCCTATACGCCCTACGCTATGATATTGGACGACCTTTTATACCGCGATATCCTGCCTCGAAGCAGGATGGGTATTATTTATGTTGGCTAACGTCTGTGGATGCAGGAAAAACAGGTTGGAGGGATCTAACTGAATTCCTCAAAAATATTATTATTTGTTTATTTCATATATATTACCGTATATGATGTGTTAGAAATCCTGTGATTGGAAATGGGGTGTTTTGATTGTTTGAAATATCATTGGGTTTAAATGTTGATTTATAAAAATATCGTGAAGGGGATTTGAGATTTAAAGCGAATAAATCTATTTTTATAAAATAGAATTTGAATTGCGAATGGGCTATGGAATTTGAAGTGGCGAATTTATAAATGATGTTTATAAATTAAATAATGCAGGAAATTGAAATAAATTTATAAACGGTGTTTATAAATAGAATGGAATGATTTTCACTGAATAATCAGGGAATTGAAATAAATTTATAAACAATGTTTATAAATAAAATGGAAAAATTATCATTTGATAATCTGAATATTTAAATTCAATTGTGAATTTAAAAATAGAAATAGGGTATCGTTTAAAAGAACTAAACAATGAAATTTATTCTGATGTTCAGAATATAAACTGAACTAAAATAAATCCGTAAGGATTTATGATTTGCATTTGATTAGTTCGAATTTATTTAAATAGAAGTTAAATTTAAATATGGAAATTTATTCTATATTTATATAGATAAGTTAAAATAAATAGAATATTCCAAAATAAGATTTTGGTTTTTAATAGAATTTTGAAATGGAAACTTCTTTTAATACATAAAACAAGTAAATTAAATTTATAAATGATGTTCATAAATTAAGTGAGATAATTATCATTTGGATAATTTAAAACATTTAAATTCAAATATGAATTTAAAAGTAAATTTTGACGTGTTTTGAAACAAAACGATTGATTATATTTTGGAATTGGAAATATTAAGTCGAATTGGGAAAATTAGTTTAATATATATTAAAATATATTAGAATAGAGTTGGAATTTATATATAAACGAAGTTTAAAATTTTTATATATTAAATATAATTAAAACAAACTCACCGCAGCGCGACAGTTCGTAAATTGGCGTTTCGAATTTCAGTTGAGTATATAGAACTCAAATTAAGTCGGAATTCTTGAAACAAGAACCGTCGAGACCAATTAGATAATAGTTTTCTGATGGAAGAGAAAAATCTGGATTTCGTCAAATAGATTTTGAGTTATGTCAAAATCAATTTTCAGAAAAACAGCGCCATAACCATTATAAAACCATAACGGTTTATTTAATTAAATATAAGGGTTCTAGGCAAATAAAACTTAGATATACATTAGAAAAATCCAGACTTGAGTTTTAAAATATATTTGAACTCAAGTGGAGTAATGGATTGATTTTTGAAACAAAAATCAGATTTTTAATTATTGAATAGAATTAACTAATTTGAATAATAATTAGTTAATGAGGTTTTGAATTGAAATTGAAAATGGTATTCAATTTGTTTATAAGCAAGTTAATATTTTATTTGAACATGTTATGTTCAAACAAAGAAGTGAAATAGGCAAAATAGCTAATTAAAAATAAATTAGCGAATTGGGTTAAGATGAATGGATTGAGTTGAAACCAAATGGGAATATTTGGATATGTGTTAAGCAGGTTTGGAATGAAGTATATGAAGAGATATAAATTTTAATGCCCGACTAAAAGGTACACGTTTAAATTCCATATGAGATTTTATGCGCCGAATCGGCAAACCGCTTGGCTTTTTGATTTTCTTTTTGAATGGAAAGGCCCAGAGAGGCATTTTGTAGTTGTACCGAGTGACCTGTACAAAGGAGGTTATGGCGAAATTTTCCAGAAATTTTAGGAGTTAGAATATTTTTAAGAAAATTTGATAGTTAGAAATCAATGTATCGATGTATATATAATTCGATAAGGAAACAAACTTAAAAACAGAATATTATAAACAAAAATAAAATTTATAATTAAATATGATAAAATTAGAAAGAGAAACGTATATGGGTTTAAAAATGAATAATTGGTTTTTATGATGTTGATTATTCGAGGTAAGTGGTCTTGTCCATTTTGAAGTTAAGGATGTTTTCAGTCAAGGTCTGAGAGGTAGTTATACCCCAACTTGATTGATTTCGTTTTTAACCGATAAATAGCAAGATCCAGTCTCGAAGAGAAATGTTTGAATAAGAGTTAGTTGAATGCAGTGTTTTAGGTTGTTGTAACGATATTTTACACAACATTCGTTTTAACCCAAGTAAGTGGAAATTTGGAAATATAATAATAAATATTTCCTGAGTATAGAAATAAACGAATGGTCGTGGAAGAGATAAGTAATTGGAATGTTTTCCAATTATAAGTATAATATATTTTCTAAGTATAGAAAATAAAAGAAGGCGATATATGGAAATGTTTTCCAAATAGCGTAAGAGGCCAAGATGATTATCGAAAATATCATGTTAACGAATATGGATAAGGAAATGGAGAAGTGTATTAATTAATGAAATATTAATTAAAAAGCCCAATGATTTGTTTGATGTCTGGAATGAATGTTTTTCTTCGATAGTTAAATAACCGACTATCGAAGTGTTTGCCAATATCGTTGTCAATATGGACAGACCGGTTGGATTATTATCCGAGAACCACTCCGTATTGACAATAGCGTTGCGAATCAGGTTATATGAAGATAATCGGAGACAGAGTTGAGTGCAAGGGCTTTTTTCTATTAATGGAAATTGTGCCTTCGGTTTCGTTCAACCCAAGAACGAACGTGTATGGACGAGTGTTTGACAGAGTATGTCCAATGATTGTATATGTTGGTCTGTATAGATATATGTTTAGACCAAAAATGATCAAACACCAAATGATGCTAGAAAAGCACATCACCAAGTAAATGGTATAAAATTGTGAAGCCACGAACACAAAATAAAAGTAAAAGCAATAAGAAAACGAGATTTTTATAGTGGTTCGATTCGCTATGAATCTATGTCCACTTTTCAATCACTTCTCATTACGGAATTTTGCTTTACAACACACATGAAACCTCACATACATTCATTTCTCACTTCTCTCGTTTTTTATAATCTAATTACACTTGAATTTGGCAAGGAATTATTCGGATTTCTATCTTCATGATGGAGGATGTGTGAATCGTCGATCACTTTAGCATGTAGGTGCTTTTCCTCGATTTGTTGATGAAGTTTGTGCTAGATCCGGATTTTTAGAGATAGCTAATGGCGATTAAAGAGCATTAGAATCGAGTTAGATCAACTTTGAACGGAGAAATGAAGTGATTTGATCTTCATGTTGTTGGAGAATGATAAAGCAAAGTTAGAAAGCCATTAATGATGTTTATGAAGCTCTTAGAGAAGTGTAGGAATGGTTTTTGGCAGCCCTTCGGGGTCCAAAAATCGGTCCCTTGAATTGTGAAAAAGGGGTCTATTTATAGACGAAGTTTGAGGGCAATGGCAGTCTCGTAATTATGGGGTACAAAGTTTGGCTCGGGCACAGATCTGACTCGGGCTAAACACTATTTACTGAAATGCCACTGGTCAGCTTTACAGCTGTGTACAGCTGGCGCATTCCACAAATTACAGTTCTGCCACCGCACATTTGAAGTGCCCGACCCAGTTGCTAATGAGAGACTGGTCCGCATATTTGCTTACATACCAGTCCACTGGCCTCACTGTGATGTTTCCGCCTTACTCATCAGTGTCCCGAGCCATATAAGACGAAAAAGGAACCGACCCCTTTGCTGAATGATACCGACCCGATTCAAATACGATATTTGGAGCTAAAGCCTTCTATAAATGTCCCGCTCCAATATATGATAATGCTCATATCAGCTTTCTTGTACACAGTCATAACGTAAATCATATTTATGTTGAATCATATGTTACGTTGACATTTCACTTGCCAAGCATGTCCATGTGTTCATGTGATTGCATCTATTTGTTCTTCCACTGGCCATCCCATGTGGCATCACACAGGCAGGATGCTACGCCATATATTTGCATGGATTGATTTAATCCATTTTGCCTGTTCTCATGTGACCATACTTCACGTCCTATATTATTGAACTGCCCCGATCCATTCGTTACAATGCTCCGACTCGAGTCAACTACAATGCATCGACCCGAACCGCTGGAACTGACCGATCCGAACTGTTTGAACTGACCGACCCGAGCTGCTGGAACTGACCAACCCGGTGCTTAGAGTTGACTGACCCGATCCAGTGCTTTAAAGAACAGACCAACCCGGTGTAGCACAACTGACCGACCCGACCCATGTTGAATGGAATGGACCGATTCGACACTTTGAATTGTGTTTTAACAGTGTTAACAATATATATGGTGGCGGAGAATTTATTCTCTTAGCGTAATATCCAGAATATATTTGTGCAAATCATTTAATGATTAACGGATCTGACAATGTGACATTCAAAGTGATTGTGTTATCAATGAATGGCAAGTAAGCGTAGCCTCAGGCCTCAACAACCGGGAAATGACAAAAATCGGGCAGGCAGCATGGCTATGTAGGTAGCTCCCATTAGGGTGTATTATCACCTTTCTAGAGAAATTCATTTAATTCCTTATTCTATTCAATTTTGTCCCATTCGGGAAAACGGTTGTTGATCCCAACCCTTGGTGATATACATTCGATACACTCAAGCGAAATGAGTGGTCGGTCATGTGTGGCTGGGTTATAAGATGTTCTTATCGAACCCAATGTATTCTCCTCTAGAGATACACTATCAGAAGGTAGTTCCATACCTTGTCATAGTTGGAAATTCATTACCTAATAAGTGCCTGCGGTTTTGATTGTATATTATGTATGTGGAGCATGAGATGAAAGCGTTCCACTAGATTTCTATTTATTTGATTTAGACAGTACTATAATACCAAAAGAGTTTTGATATAAAGATTATCATTACTTTCAAAAGAGGATTCTGAAAGTTAAATCAAGTGTTTTGGATTCTCATAAGGGAAAAAACTCGTTCCGTGTTATATGGCGTAGTCTTATGAGGTATCGTTTATTTTTTTGTAAATTGTTTTAAATTGTTTACTCATACCAGTCCCATGACTGACCCGGAGTTATTTTTCTATGTTTTCCCTAAACTCTTGGGTGCCCAAATTTGTACGGGCAGTCAAGTAGTTCAGGATTTTACATATCTATCTAAAGGAGCTTGGAGTAGGAGGCTTCAGTGTTAAATATATAGTATTTTTATTTCCGCTGTGTTGTAAGTGTTGTACTCTGATAATTGTATGTTATACAGTTAAAATTTTATATTTCAAAAGTTTTGATATAATATATTTTGTTCATCTGCGATGTGAGATTCTGTGTTATTATTTCTGTTCTTTTTCTACCTTCTTCTTCTAAAAAAAATGATGATTCGTATTTCTGTGATATTTGGGTTAGACGTGTGATGTATGTAGTCAACTCAGATAGTACGGATTTGTAGTTCGCTACATACGATCAAGTACATAATTTAAAAGTACAATTCAAATATTCTACATATCACAAATGCCAATACATACCATCTAAAATATTCATTCTTCAGTTGTAGGAGTACCAGTGCCATGAATGATGAAATATCATATCCAAAATATTCGCTCATTCTTCAGTAGCAAGAGTACCGACACATGCATTAACTTCAATTTACTAAGGCCATGAATTTCAAAGGATGGTACCCTTAATTTCGTGAATGATGAAATATATGATCAAATAAACTCCAAAGAATTCATCGAGCACGTTAACAGAGTCATTGCTGAAAACTTACCTATACAAAAGAAAATCACAAATATTACTAAGGATTGCACGAAAAACAAAATTATTGGTAACAATGGTGAAACTGCTCCCTTTAAAAGAAATCGGAACAACAATCTTTTTCCACCATGCATTCACGAAACAATAATTAACAATAATCATAAAGGATATTTCCACCATGCATGATGTTAACTAGATCTTTTTCCCCCCGCTGAACAAGGTCTGGGTGTAAACAAAATTAAAGATATATAATACCATCACATATATGTATATATAATTCACTAATTATAACAAGAAGGTACGAAAAATGAAGTACATTTAAGTCAGGTTCTCTGCGAAATCTACGCCTATCTGCATCTCTCATTGGAGTTGTGAGTCCATGTCTGTACTCTACTCCTTCAACAGGACTGTCGTCCTCTCTAACCAAAATCATCTATTTCATGTCCTTGTTAAACTAAACATACAGTAAGAAAATGAAGTTTAGTTAGGTTTTACCTGACCAACATCTGTAGTTTTGATTAACATGTTATCATCGTACGTTTTGTACGATTCCACTATGCAAGGTAGATCTAACAGAGCTGCAGGAAATTTCTCATCTCCAATTACAAAAGTGCATGCTCTTCCATCTTCTGCAAGATAACATTTATTTGTATACTGCTATGTTATTGAATGAATATTAGACTGTGAAGTCAAGATGAATATTACTAATGTTGAACACGAATAGTCTTAGATACAAAAGATTATCGTCGTGGGGAACGGTGTCTATCTCAGGTCAACAAGGAAGGATACTACGAAAATTTTAGTAGATTAAAAGGGCTGGAACTCTACCGGTCAGGTATATCCAGCTTGAATGTCCAAAGAACATGGTTATTTTTAATCTTTGGAAGCAAAAACAATTAAAGGATATTAATACAAGTGATACATGTAAATATACATGCATTCAACACATCCCCATTAATTTTGAATTTGTACTGCTCTTACATAATCTACATGCTCAAATCCTAATTCACATTTTCAAAGTGATCCATTTATACCGTTATCATTGAATACCGTACCTATTTGATTGACAGAGTGTATGGGTGGAAAAAAAATCTATATGCTTGCTGTCATTTCTATTTGTGCAGACTGCCTCTGAAAATCTTGCATCACCTTCAACTATTTTGCAGGATCCATTTGCTGAAGCAGAAGAAATGAAGTGGCAGTGTCATTCGAAAACCGAAACAATTAAAATGAAAGGAATAGGAGAAAAGGCTCCATGGACATAACATCTTGATACCTTATTCATTGCTCCCATTGCCTGTGTATGAGTATCTACATCGCGTATTTTTCTCGAGCAATATGGAAAGCGAAAGCCTTATCACTATTGCATACACCGCATAACTCACATGTTCTAATGGAATTCACTGAACCACTACCTTGTAAAACTTTTAGTTTCTTCATCTCTAAGTTCGCAACTATGTTCACACTCCCACCAGGTCGAACAACTCTATAAGTAGAACTCGCAACATACACTTCAAGCTAAAAAAGACCATTTTGTATGGATGGCATGTGATTCACACCTGAAAAGCACAGTAATCAGTATGCCATTCATTGCACAAGTGAAAGGGAAAGATTATAAATTATAAAGTTGCACATGTCTTGCTCCCCTGATGGTGCGTCATAGATTTTAACTTTACATAACACATGGACTTGCTTAAACCGAACTGCAGAAATCAAATAAATGCATATCTGTATGACATTTATATCTACATGGACTTGCTTATATTGCTTATATAGGTACACAAACTAGGGTGACTACATTTAAATGATGAGTTTGAAATCAAACTGCAGAACAAAGGATAAACACTACTTGCAGCATTAAACCACTTAATATTTTAAATTTTCAAAATTAAAATAGCATGATAACTTGCACTGAGATCTATACAAGCAGATATGCATCTATCCACTGATATGAAAAAGCATAAGATGCAACTGAAATTGACTGAATATAAACTTTGCAACATTCGATGTAATGTCGATGCATAAATATTTTTTAGTAACATCTCACTATGTTTTAGTTGTGTCCCTCTTTTGCTACACATCATTCTACACCCTTGTGATTTTTGTGTTATACAATTCAAAATAAAGTTAAACTTTAAGATGTTCAATCTGCATAATTTCAAAGCTTACAACATATTTCGAATGTTAAGTCGATATTAACCATTAAAATATCCATTTGGAGCATCGACGTTGATACAAGGATGTGATTGTTTTAATATGTAAGACCAAACATAATAAGCTAAAATGGTAAAGCATCACTGCAATATCAAGGATGATATGCATCAATATTAAGATAACAAAGCAAGAAATTTACTATTTCATTCCCTTTCAGTTGATTGCTTGTAATGACCCACATTTTCAGCGATATAATAATTAATTTATTTAATTATTTAAAAGGTGATAAAAAGGATTTCATGGTCGTTGAATTAAATAATGGTGAATATTTAATTAAAATAATAAATTAAATAATATATTTAATTTTGAAATAATCAGAATTGGCTGAAATGGTGATATGGTGTGAACTGAATCATCTGTGATATTTAATTCAGTTTAGAATTGAATTAGAATAATGAATATATTATTTGAACGAAGTTTGAACGTATAATTATAATATAATTATAATCGAGCTCGAAATGGCGTTGTAGTTCGTAAATTGGCGATTCGAACTTCAACTGAATATACAGGGTTTATTTTAAATCGGATTTCTGTGAAACAAGAAACGTTAGGAGCTGGTGAAGTATATCTTTCTAGTAGAAGAGAAAAATCGGGATTTCGTCGTGTAGATTTTGATTTATGTCCAAATCAAATATTCAGAAAAACAGCGGTATATTCGTTCGTGGCCATAACGGTTATTTAAAAATATTTGAATATCGGGTTTGAATTTAGACGAGGTTCTTTTGAGACATAACGATAATTTAATTTTTAGAATTTTACTGTAATTTTTAATTAATTAAATAAACAACTTTTTATTTGGGGTATTTTTGCACCCTGTAATCAACATTTTGGGGTTTCACAATATGAGTTAAACTACCGGTATTATTATATTTTTGAAATCCTGGCACATCGCTGATTACAACGGTATATTTATTTCAATCTGCAGCGCTCGTACATGGGTATAATCATACATAGCAAGGTATATGAACATTCATAACTAAAAATATCCTAACTTATTTGTGATCAAACCAATGCCACGTTTTTTATTCTCAGCCGCGTGAAGAAATCAAATTGGAGAATAAAAATATAACTAACTATAAATACCCCTCCTTACACCTTCCTAACCTAATCTCGTTTCTTCCTAAGTCAACAAAAAAAAAAAAAAATCTTCGCTGCCAACGTTTCAGGAAAAAGGATCAAAATATCGATCCCTTAGAAATCCAAACAAATGGAAATAAAATTCCATAAATCCTCAAAGATATATATTCAGATACGTGCTTTATTTCTCTTCATTTTCTATGTGGGTTTCATCTTGTGCGATGTACATTCCAGGACTCGCGGAAGCTATCAGAAGTTAGGGTTCATCGATTTTTGGCGGAATCCGAAGGTTTTTGTGTCGATGTATTTGGAGGGGTTGACCCTGCTGTTTGTTGCGAGTGAAGAGAAGAGTTCGGTGATGGAAGGAGGAGTTCGGCACATTCTAGAAGTGGGCACGAGGTTACTTGTTTGCACGAAGGAATGTTGAGTGAGAGGGTTCAAATGAACGTGTTGGAGTGGGGATTGTACACGCATGGTAAGGGGACGCTGTTTTCATTAAATGGAGGAAGAAATATCAGTTCACCTGGGAGCGCGTTTTCTATAATACAATGAAGGAGATGGTATACACTATATAGCTCGTGTGAATTAAAAAGGGAGCATGGTACTGTCAGTTATTGGGTGAGTGCGAGCTCGTTGTTTCTGGGTGAGGTATGCAGAGGAGTTGAAGAGGAAGACAACGGTGATAGTTGTTTTGGAGGAAGTGGGTGTTAATGGTGGATTCCGAGTTCGAAATGGTGACGATGAGGAAGGGGATGGTCTCGGTTCTGAAAGGCATGATGTGGTGGAGGAGTTTGTATCGCGGGATGGAGGAGGGATTTTCTGAAGCAGGCAACGGGATTTCATATGGAGGAGATGAAGAAAGAAAACACGGGTCGGGGTTAATGTATTGCCTGTGGACTAAAGTGAAAATGGTTAGGATAGGAGATGGGCCAACCAAATGGGTAAAGCCCAATCAAAAATTCAATTAACTTTTCATTTTATTTTATACATATAGTATTTAAACTTGTAAATTAAATATCTAGGTCATACAATATCGGTTTTCAACAAAATAAGATCCGACAGGATCGTATGGACAGACACTACCTAATGGGACTGACTGGGAGAGAATTCGACCTCGTTACACTTTATTTCGAAATAAATTGTCCGTTTGAATCAAACGATGATTATCGTTATTAACGATGATTGTCCAATGTGAGTAAATCTCACTAACTCTGAACAGTTTATAATTTCATGTTGTATTTTTAGAACTATTAAATATTGGCTGATTGACTGTGTGTTGACTGTTTGATTGA
This sequence comes from Allium sativum, assembly GCA_030737875.1. Taxonomy (NCBI): domain Eukaryota; kingdom Viridiplantae; phylum Streptophyta; class Magnoliopsida; order Asparagales; family Amaryllidaceae; genus Allium; species Allium sativum. The sequence continues at coordinate 846,397,550 of CM060922.1, read as the reverse complement.
ACTGCTAGTTAGTTAGTTGAATTTCTATATTTATTCTATTTAACAGAATATATCATATGGAACTGAAAGTGATGTTGATTTTATTGTGTAACATATGTGATGCAGGGAAACAGGTTGGAGGAATCCGACTGGATTCCTCAACATTTATTTTACTGTTTTTCATATATTGTGATATATGATGTGTTATATAATCTGTTATGGATTATGTGTGTTAGAATGATATTGATCCTTGTTATTCGATATTTTAAATATCATAAAAAGACCCTGGGATGTAAAAAGAATTATTTCAATGCATATTGAAATAAAGGGATTTTATAAAATCAACAGATTTTATAAAAGGAAATATTTTGAAAGTAAACAAAAGGAAAATGTTTATAAAACGAATAGAATTTTATAAAAGGGAAAATGTTGATAAAACGAATAGAATAGAATAAAGGAATATCTATTTAGAAAATAAATAGAATAAAGGATTATTTATTGGGAAAATAAATAGAGGAGTTAATCGAACATAATTAATCAAAATGGAGTTAAATAAAAATTAGAAACTGACTAGAGATTAATAAGTTGAATGGTTTCTTGAGTATCGATCTGATGTTGGTTTCGGCCTTCGGGGTTTATACTTAGGAAGTTGTTCTCTTGTTAGTTTATAGTTAGAGTCTGATAGATATGGAAGAATAGTGATACGTAATTAAGCTATGGAAATGTTTTCCAGTGTTAATAACATATATTTTCTAAACATAGAAAATAAGGAAATCTGAATATATATATATATGCTAAATGATGATAGATCGATATAATTTCCATTTGGAAATAATATCGTTGTTTTCACACCTGTTTTCTTTGATAGTTAACTCACTGACTATCGAAGTTTTTGACCATTTTAACGTTGTTAATATGGAGAGACCGGTTGGATTATTATTCGAAGAACCACTCTGTATTGGCATAAGCGTTGCGAATCATATATGCCAAAGATAATTGAAGACGGAGTAAAGTGCAAGGGTTGTTGTATAAATCTTAGATAACAGTGCCTAAGATGGATATACTGAATAGTGCCTTCGGTTTGTCCAGTCCCAGGACGACTTGTATGGAAGAAGGTCTGACAGAGTATATCCAATAGATCGCGTAAGTTGATCTCTTCAAACGTATTCACGTTTGGTGGCGGAGGAATTCGTTTCTCTTAGCTGTATACCCGTGGTATGTTTGGGGAAATCAATTTGTGATTTGGCGGGTATGACGATGTGACATTCAAAGTGAATGAAGAGATGATATGTAAAAGATAAGCGTAGCTTCTAGCCTCACATCCGAGAGATGACAAAAATCGGGCAGGCAGCATGGCTATGTAGGTCGCACCTATTAGGGTGTATAATCACCTGATCTAGAGTTTCATTTATTTCTAAAAATCTATTGTTGATGTTGTCCCATTCGGGAAACGGTTGCTGATCCCAACCGTTGGTGATATACATTCGATACACTCAAGCGAAATGAGTGGTCAGTCATGTGTGGCCGGGTTGCAAGATGTTCTTGTTGAACCCAGTGTATTCCTCTCTAGAGGTACACTAGCGAAAGGTGGTTCCATACCATGTCATAGTTGGAAATCCATTACCCAATACGTGCTTGCAGTTTTGATTGTATACTACATATGTAGAACGTGAGATGAAAGCGTTTCTGCTAGATGATTATTATATTGTGTTGATAGACATTATTATAATATCAAAAGGTTTTGATATAAAAATATTTTGGATTCTCATAAGGGAAAAACCCGTTCCGTTATACGACGTGGTCTTATGAGATATCGTTTACTTGTTCAAACCGTTTAAAATTGTTTTACTCATACCAGTCCCATGACTGACCCGGAGTTTATTTTGTTTTGTTTTCCCTAAACTCTTGGGTGCCTAAATTTGTACGGGCAGTCAAGTAGTCGGGATTTACAGATACTTGAAGAGCTGGAGTAGGAGGCTTCAGGATTTTATATAGCTATTATTATTCCGCTGTGTTGTAAGTGCTGCACTTGAAAATGATATGTATATGCAAGTACGGATTTATATTTCAAAGTTATGTTATATATTATATGTTATTCGTTCCGCTGTGAGGTTCGTGTTACTCTGATGTTCTTCTTCTTCTTCTTCTATTCTATAAGTTCTATCTTATCTTTCCTTACCCTCTGTTTTCTTTCATTTACTTTCTGGTATTTTTCGATGTTTGGTTAGTCATCATTGAGTTTATGGCGATAACCAAAGTCGACAAAATCCGGGTCGTTACAGTTGGTATCAGAGCTTAAGTTAAGTTTTACCTTGGCTCTGTGGCGTGACTCAGTAGAGATGGGGTTAGAAATACCCTAGATTGAGTTGAGTGTATATATACGAGTGAACGTATTTGTTATTGATATAAAAATAATTTTATATTGTGAAGATTTATTGGTTGAGTAGTTTTTCAGTTATGGTCGATCAGTTTGATCCATTGTATCAGTAGGAGTTTATATACACTCAAATACGATGGGTCGGCACGATATGTTTTGAAAAGAGGGTAAATGAAAATAATTTTACCCAAAGTATGTTTTGATATATATTGGATATATTGGTTGATATTATAATCGAATAAGATTATAAAAATGTGAAATGGTTATGTAAATAACCAATCAGAATTCAGATAAGTATAATGAATTGAATTAAATCTGAAATTTAAATCAGAATTGAAATTAAAACCCTGGAAATTTGGAACAGAGTTTGTAAATAGACTTGGATTAAATATATGTAAATTTTAAGATCCTAGGAGATTTTAAGTTGTATTCCAAGAAATTGTGAATGATATTTTGAACTGATTTCAAAATAAAAGTGTTTAAGAATGATTTTGAAAACGATATAGTATTGAACTCACTTCGATAGCTGGGAAATAACCCCGATGATGAGCTAGACATCATCGGTGTTCATTTTCGAGTTGCTGAGTGACGGATTACTACCAAAGGAATTTGTTTTTGAATTTTTTTGAGATAAACAAAGCTGTTTAGAACTCCCAGAATTTAGTTTGTTTAATTTAAGACAAATTAAATAGGAATTTGTAAAAGCAAATTGGAATTAAAGTAAAGCCAGTTAAGTGGTAATAGAAATTGATTTGAAATGATATTGTGTTGGTGAGTTAAGGATTCGGGATCAAGAACGAAACTTGAGTTTAAAATGAAAATTTGACTTGGTAAAAAGCGAATGGTTGTGTTGGAGATAAAAGTAATTTCAGAATTTGATTGGGATAACATTGGTATATGCTGAGTTGATAGCATATGGAAGTGATAGAGTTGATATGCCCGACAAAAAGGTAAAAGTTTATATTTCATATGGTATGAGGTTTTGATGAGCTGAATTGGCAAGCCGCTTGGCTGTTTGATTTTCTTTTGGGTTGGAGATGGCCCAGAGAGGCGAGTTGGAGTTTGACCTATTGACCAGTACAAAGGAGGTGCCGGTGAAATTTTTCGAAAAGTTAAGGTGTTAGAAAATTTTCAGGATTTTTGGAAATTTTCGTTGATTAGAATTAAATAAATTTCTAATTGAAATTAAATTAGTTCAGTTGAAACTGAAGTTAAGAAGTGAACAAATATGTTCTAACCAGTCGATAGGGTCGTCCTCTACCTTAGCAATTTCGAGGACGAAATTATTTTAAGTGGGGAAGAATGTAATGACCCGCATTTTCAGCGATATAATAATTAATTTATTTAATTATTTAAAAGGTGATAAAAAGGATTTCATGGTCGTTGAATTAAATAATGGTGAATATTTAATTAAAATAATAAATTAAATAAGATATTTAATTTTGAAATAATCAGAATTGGCTGAAATGGCGATATGGTGTGAACTGGATCATCTGTGATATTTAATTCAGTTTAGAATTGAATTAGAATAACGAATATATTATTTGAACGAAGTTTGAACGTATAATTATAATATAATTATAATCGAGCTCGAAATGGCGCTGCAGTTCGTAAATTGGCGTTTCGAACTTCAACTGAATATACAAGGTCTATTTTAAATTGGATTTCTGTGAAACAAGAAACATTAGGAGCTTGTGAAGTATATCTTTCTAGTGGAAGAGAAAAATCGGGATTTCGTCGTGTAGATTTTGATTTATGTCCAAATCAAATATTCAGAAAAACAGCGGTATATTCGTTCGTGGCCATAACGGTTATTTAAAAATATTTGAATATCGGGTTTGAATTTAGACAAGGTTCTTTTGAGACATAACGATAATTTAATTTTTAGAATTTTACTGTAATTTTTAATTAATTAAATAAGCAACTTTTTATTGGGGGTATTTTTGCACCCTGTAATCAACATTTTGGGGTTTCACAATATGAGTTAAACTACCGGTATTATTATATTTTTGAAATCCTGGCACATCGCTGATTACAACGGTATATTTATTTCAGTCTGCAGTGCTCGTACATGGGTATAATTAAACGTAGCAAGGTATATGAACATTCATAACTAAAAATATCCTAACTTATTTGTGATCAAACCAAGGCCACGTTTTTTATTCTCATCCGTGTGAAGAAATCAAATTGGAGAATAAAAATATAACTAACTATAAATACCCCTCCTTACACCTTCCTAACCTAATCTCGTTTCTTCCTAAGTCAACAAAAAAAAATCTCCGCCGCCAACGTTTCAGGAAAAAGGATCAAAATATCAATCCCTTAGAAATCCAAACAAATGGAAATAAAATTCCATAAATCCTCAAACATATATATTCAGATCCGTGCTTTATTTCTCTTCATTTTCTATGTGGGTTTCATCTTGTGCGATGTACATTCCTGGACTCGCGGAAGCTATCAGAAGTTAGGGTTCATCGATTTTTGGGGGAATCCGAAGGTTTTTGTGTCGATGTATTTGGAGGGGTTGACCCTGCTGTTTGTTGCGAGTGAAGAGAAGAGTTCGGTGATGGAAGGAGGAGTTCGGCACATTCTAGAAGTAGGCACGAGGTTACTTGTTTGCACGAAGGAATGTTGAGTGAGAGGGTTTAAATGAACGTGTTGGAGTGGGGATTGTACACGCATGGTAAGGGGACGCTGTTTTCATTAAATAGAGGAAGAAATATCAGTTCACCTGGGAGCGCGTTTTCTATAATACAATGAAGGAGATGGTATACACTGTATACCTCGTGTGAATTAAAAAGGGAGCATGGTACTGTCAGTTATTGGGTGAGTGCGAGCTCGTTGTTTCTGGGTGAGGTATGCAGAGGAGTCGAAGAGCAAGACAACGGTGATAGTTGTTTTGGAGGAAGTGGGTGTTAGTGGTGGATGCCGAGTTCGAAATGGTGACGATGAGGAAGGGGATGGTCTCGGTTCTGAAAGGCATGATGTGGTGGAGGAGTTTGTATCGCGGGATGGAGGAGGGATTTTCTGAAGCAGGCAATGGGATTTCATCTGGAGGAGATGAAGCAAGAAAACGTGGGTCGGGTTTAATGTATTGCCTGTGGAATAAAGTGAAAATGGTTAGGATGGGAGATGGGCCAACCAAATGTGTAAAGCCCAATCAAAAATTCAATTAAGTTTTCATTTTATTTTATACAAATAGTATTGAAACTTGTAAATTAAATATCTAGGTCATACGATATCGGTTTTCAGCAAAACAAGATCCGACAGGATCGTATGGACGGACACTACCCAATGGGACTGACTGGGAGAGAATTCGACCTCATTACAATTTATTTCGAAATAAATTTTCCGTTTGAATCAAACGATGATTATCGTTATTAATGATGATCGTCCAATGTGAGTAAATCTCACTAACTCTGAACAGTTTATAATTTCATGTTGTATTTTTAGAACTATTAAATTTTGGCTGATTGACTGTGTGTTGACTGTTTGATTGAACTGCTAGTCAGTTAGTTGAATTTCTATATTGATTCTGTTTAACAGAATATATCATATGGAATTGAAAGTGATGTTGATTTTATTGTGTAACATCTGTGATGCAGGGAAACAGGTTGGAGGAATCCGACTGGATTCCTCAACATTTATTTTACTATTTTTCATATATTGTGATATATGATGTGTTATATAATCTGTTATGGATTATGTGTGTTAGAATGATATTGATCCTTGTTATTCGATATTTTAAATATCATAAAAAGACCCTGGGATGTAAAAAGAATTATTTCAATGCATATTGAAATAAAGGGATTTTATAAAATCAACAGATTTTATAAAAGGAAATATTTCGAAAGTAAATAAAAGGAAAATGTTTAAAAAACGAATAGAGTTTTATAAAAGGGAAAATGTTGATAAAACGAATTGAATAGAATAAAGGAATATCTATTTAGAAAATAAATAGAATAAAGGATTATTTATTGGGAAAATAAATAGAGGAGTTAATCGAACATAGTTAATTAAAATGGAGTTAAAAAAAATTAGAAACTGACTAGAGATTAATAAGTTGAATGGTTTCTTGAGTATCGATCTGATGTTGGTTTCGGCCTTCGGGGTTTATACTTTGGAAGTTGTTCTCTTGTTAGTTTATAGTTAGAGTCTGATAGATGTGGAAGAATAGTGATACGTAATTAAGCTATGGAAATGTTTTCCAGTGTTAATAACATATATTTTCCAAACATAGAAAATAAGGAAATGTGAATATATATATATATATATATATATATATGCTAAATGATGATTGATCGATGTAATTTCCATTTGGAAATAATATCGTTGTTTGCACACCTGTTTTCTTTGATAGTTAACTCACCGACTATCGAAGTTTTTGACCATTTTAACGTTGTTAATATGGAGAGATCGGTTGGATTATTATCCGAAGAACCACTCTGTATTGGCATTAGCGTTGCGAATCATATATGCCAAAGATAATTGAAGACGGAGTAAAGTGCAAGGGTTGTTGTATAAATCTTAGATAACAGTGCCTAAGATGGATATACTGAATAGTGCCTTCGGTTTGTCCAGTCCCAGGACGACTTGTATGGAAGAAGGTCTGACAGAGTATATCCAATAGATCGCATAAGTTGATCTCTTCAAACGTATTCACGTTTGGTGGCGGAGGAATTCGTTTCTCTTAGCTGTATACCCGTGGTATGTTTGGGGAAATCAATTTGTGATTTGGCGGGTATGACGATGTGACATTCAAAGTGAATGAAGAGATGATATGTAAAAGATAAGCGTAGCTTCTAGCCTCATATCCGAGAGATGACAGAAATCGGGCAGGCAGCATGGCTATGTAGGTCGCACCTATTAGGGTGTATAATCACCTGATCTAGAGTTTCATTTATTTCTAAAAATCTATTGTTGATGCTGTCCCATTCGGGAAACGGTTGCCGATCCCAACCGTTGGTGATATACATTCGATACACTCAAGCGAAATGAGTGGTCGGTCATGTGTGGCCGGGTTGCAAGATGTTCTTGTTGAACCCAGTGTATTCCTCTCTAGAGGTACACTAGCGAAAGGTGGTTCCATACCTTGTCATAGTTGGAAATCCATTACCCAATACGTACTTGCGGTTTTGATTGTATACTATATATGTAGAACGTGAGATGAAAGCGTTTCTGCTAGATGATTATTATATTGTGTTGATAGACATTATTATAATATCAAAAGGTTTTGATATAAAGATATTTTGGATTCTCATAAGGGAAAAATCCATTCCGTTATACGGCGTGGTCTTATGAGATATAGTTTACTTGTTCAAACCGTTTAAAATTGTTTTACTCATACCAGTCCCATGACTGACCCGGAGTTTATTTTGTTTTGTTTTCCCTAAACTCTTGGGTGCTTAAATTTGTACGGGCAGTCAAGTAGTCGGGATTTACAGATACTTGAAGAGCTGGAGCAGGAGGCTTCAGGATTTTATATAGCTATTGTTATTCCGCTGTGTTGTAAGTGTTGCACTTGAAAATGATATGTATATGCAAGTACAGATTTATATTTCAAAGTTATGTTATATATTATATGTTATTCGTTCCGCTGTGAGGCTCGTGTTACTCTGATGTTGTTCTTCTTCTATTCTATAAGTTCTATCTTATCTTTCCTCACCCTCTGTTTTCTTTCATTTACTTTCCGGTATTTTTCGATGTTTGGTTAGTCATCATTGAGTTTATGGCGATAACCAAAGTCGACAAAATCCAGGTCGTTACACTGCTGATTTGAGCCACCACTACTGCTGCATCCACCATTGCCACTACTCCATTTCCTAAAAGTGGAAAGTAAAGTTTCTTCCCGAGGTAAACCTTCTGCTGCTTTTCCAGGGTAAATCTCTCCCATTACTGCTAGAAGCAATATCTATTGATTCAATTTGCTCGCCAAGTCCAGAAATTTGTTCCCCTATAACATTCTCAATCATCCCCATCTCACTTAATGCGGTATTCAGCTTATCCATCTGAGGTGTGGAATCTAAACTTACAGACAGTGTTTCCCTAATCAACCTCAACCATTAGGCACATTCAACTGTAATCCCTCGACATTTCTTAATCTTAACTTTAACTAAATTAGGACATCCTTCTGCTAATGCCTCTATGCCGATATCAGAAATTGGGCAACTTTTTATACACAGTTTCTTCAAAGCTAAACATTTTGTAGCAATACAAGTGAATTCAGCATCACCAATGGTTTCACTTGTACATAAAGGCAACCTTTCTAACCTCTTACAGTTACCAGCCATGACACTTACGCTCAAGACAGTTGGAGTGATCCCATTAACACCAACTCTTGCAAATTTGGACATCTTTTTCCTATGCTAATAAGATCTTCATCGCCAATCCTATTAGTTTTCACCTATCAATATGTAACTTCCTCAAAAGATTGCATCTTTCTGCAATTGAAATCAGTCCCATATCGGTGCATTCGAGTGTCTTAACAAGATGTAGAACTTCAAGTTTTGAGCAACTCGATAAAGAAATCAACCCACTATTCGGGTCAATCCATGTAGTACGAATCGGAGGCAACAACCAGGAGCATGACAGCGATAGATCTAGATTTCTGGAAGCGTCGAGAGGGAGAGGGCGACGAGGTGAAGAAAAATGATTGGCCCATGTAATGGAGAATGATTAGGTTTGTTCTTCTTCATGCTTGTAACCCTAGTTTGTGGCAAGATCAAAACTCCAAAAAAGGACCAGCATCGACACGGGCAAAGAAATCGATCCAAACCGGGGGAAATTAGAAGTTGATTTTGGTGAAAAAGAAAAAGAATACAACCCAAATCGGGGGAAATTACAAGTTAGATTTTGGTGGAGCAAAGGTTGTTTAGTTGGAAAATGAAAAAGCGTGTTAGGGATCTGAGGGAGAAATGAAAAGAAGTATCATGGGAATGAAAATCTTAGCGGGAAATAGAGGAATGGTAACCTAGATTGATCAACGTGGATTGACGATTGTGATTTTTCGTTTATGAGGGCGCGGATTGATGAGGTGTACTTGTAACAGGTGTAACGCAACGCTTTTAACTGGTGCTGAACGTCACAACACTAGAATTCTCACAGCGACAGTGCATTCACATATAATGCAACAACCTTTAGGTATTGTTGCAGAAGGTCAAAAAAACATAGCTTATGCAATGCTTTGCTTGCAACACATGCACATTAGTGTCAAATATTCCCACTTTTGTAGTAATGACACTTCAGTTATGCCCCTAACTAAATTTGTTCAATATTTCAGTGCGCAGGACAGGGTTAGGGTGAGACCGAAAGTATTGTACGCACAAAAAAGGATGTGATAAGTTGTGACGACCGTCATACACCGCCGGTACTCATATCATCAAATAGTGCATTGTATAGGCACCCGATTGATGCATGACAATAGTCAAGAGAAAGAAATTAGAAAAAGAAGGAAAATAGATAAGAGAGAAAGAGAACAGAAGAGAAGAACAGAAAAGAGACACCAAACACAAATATTGAACATGTAATATATCTCATAGCGCATCAAATATAATATAATATAAATCATATACATATAACAAACGAGACAGTAATGATTACATAGTCAGAGTATGCTAGAGATAAACATACTCACCAACAAACTATCTCTGAATAAGTAGTCAACATTGTCATGGCTCCACAGTGTCGCACAGCAGAATAATCAATAACACAAATATAGTATGGCAAGATGCCACCTCCTGCTAATCCACCTGCGCAACTCCATATAATGCCCACACCAGCTACCTATAAATCTTCCTATAAATTAACCTAACCCCACCCCCAAATTCTTCAATACCTTAATTCCCTAAATCAACCAATATTTGCATATAAGTCCATTTTCCTACTTTAATTTATATCTCCAACTCCGCAGCGAACTGATCAAAGCTTCTAACTAGGAAGTTGTAGAGGGTGGTGAGACGGCCTACGGTTAAAATTTGGTGGCGACCGGACATGTGTGGTGGCCGGAAGCATTTAAAAGAGTGAAACATGGCAGTTTGTTGTTTGGGTTGATTGACGGTGATGAGATCCGATTCAGTCAAGGTGGTATGAAGGGAAGTTGAAGAGTGGAGGCATGCAGAGATTTTGGTGGTGGCCCAGTGGAAAATTGCAGTCGGTGGTGTCAAAATTTGTGAGATGACCATGGGTCATCATTTTTGAAGCAAGATTCGTACTTTGTGGGATTCCGGTAGCTGTGTTCAGATTTAGGTTGTGGGGTCTGAAGGTCGGAGGTCGGCGAAGCAGAGGCGGCTACGTGTGTGGTGGCACAGTCAACTTTGGTGGTCAGAGGAGGGAGATTTTGGTTGATGTTTAGTTTCCGTTCGAAACCATTTACTGGCGACATCTGCGACATCAGGGTCGTGGCTTCAGGGCGTTTTGGACCTGGTGATAGGCGATCACATGACGGGAGCCGAGGTCAGTTCAGGTAGGTCATCGACGACACTGGAGGTTGATGAAGGTGACGGGTATTGGTTCAAACAAGGTATCAAGGAAAAATCGGGTTATATAAGAGAAGTCGCGATTTGGGAAGGTGATTAAGGTCAGCTAATATTCGTGATTAGCCGCATAGCAATTAGCTTAAGGCAAATTATTTAATTATTAAAAGGTTAATGATAAATTTAGTTTATATAATATACGCTCAAATTTGTAATAGCGATAACTTGTTCGTACGCATACAAAATCGAACGAAACTAGTCATGTTGGGATCGCATTGTAGAGTACTACGCTGCTGAGCTGATTCAAAAGGGTTTGGAAGCAATCGGAATTTCGTTTAATTTTAAATGCTCATTCGAATCTTGATAAATCCGTTTGAATTTATATAATAAATATGCCGCTTGACCTTGTTTTGGCCCGTATAAGAATCAGTAATTGGATTTATACCATTGGGTTAATAATATATATCGATATTTCCAAAGTAAAGGAAATACAAAGAAGATTTTGAGAATATATGGTAGAATTTCGAAAGTTAAGGAAATAAAATGGTTTATGAAAATATAATAATATTTTCGAAGTAAAGAGGAGTTTGGTAAATACGTTTATTCTTAAGAGTTGAGAAGAGCCATTGCATTCGAATGACGAAAACTAAAGAGATTTGTCGAGATAGGAATATGAAATCAATTTTTAAATCGACGAAATAGTTTTAATAATTAGTTTTTAGTTAAAGGGTCAGAGCTGCCAATCTACTTGGCCATAATGTTTTGATTTGACAGTCAAAAACCCGACTATCAATGAAATATCATATTGGACATTTGATGTGTTAGTTCAAAGAGACCGGGATGGGAATTAGACCCAAAACAGCTTCGAACCCACATTGCGTTCGAAACTAATTTGCAGAGATGCTACAAAGATAGAGCATTGAAGATCGTGGATATTCATAAATGGAAGGGTTATTTATATTCTCTGGGTCACTCCCACAAAAGAGATAAACTATGGTTCTATCGTGATTGAAATCTACAGTTTGCTAGGATTACTCGCTATTGATCCTTAGGGCGATTCCTATATAGGATGTGGTAGGAGGGTTGTTTCTGGATGACTTGTATGGACGAACGTCTAACAGAGTATTTCTTGAAACTCATGTATGTTGATTTTTACAAATATATCAAGTTTGGTGGCGAAGAAAGAAACTTCTTTTAGCTTAACACCCAGAGTATATTTGTGGACTTCAATTAGTGATTTAATGGATCTTACGATGTGACATTCAAAGTGAATGATGATATGATTTCCTTAAAAGGAAATCGTGAACTCAACACTCATCAACCGGTAAATAACAGAAAACGGGCAGGCAACATGACTATGTGTGTCATTCTCATTAGGGTGTATTGTCACCATATAGAGAATTCTTTTTTCGCTTCTGTATCTCCTGGGAATACGGTTATTGCACAACTGTAAGATGAAAATATATTCGATACACACAAGTTGAATGAGTGGTCGGCCATGTGTGACTGGGTTGCATGATGTTCTTGTTGAACCCAAGTGTATCCCCTCTAGAGTACATTAATCGTAAGATGCTCCTATACCTTGTCATGTCGGGAATCCAATCTCCAATAAGCGCCATGCGATTTTTGATTATATACTAAGTATATAGAGCGTGAGATGCAGTCGTTTTTCTAGATGGTTATTTATTTGTGGCTTAATAGATACTATTATAATATCATCGGATTTGATATCAAAAATGTTTTGGGTTACCGTATGATAAAAATCGACCGTGTTTATGTGTGGATTGGTCTTACGATTATCCTTTTCTTTCAAAGGATTTTTCTGAAGTTAAGCAAGTTGTCTGTGTATGAGTTTATTATATGATTTTTATCACTGGAAGTCTTTCAGACTGACAGTCCATGTGATTGCTTGTTACAAATGGGCTCGGTTAGGACGAGTCCATTTCCAGGTTACATTAGGATTTGCTTGGAGCTTCTGAGGAGAAGCTGGAGTCGAGACGTAATTCCGTGTATAAGTTATTTCACTGTGTGAGTTGCATTGATCTAATGTTATAATGTGGTATTGTAATCACACACACACACACACACATATATATATGTATATATATATATGTGTGTATATATATACATATATGTATATATATATGTACAGTTTCTCTTTGAGTAAAGAATTTTAATATATTATATTTTGTTCATTCCGCTGTAAGGTTCTATTTCTACTCTGATTCTGTGTTGTTCTTCTTCTATTCTAATATTTTTTTCTCCCCCTCTAATTTCTTTCTCTTAACTATTTGATTTTCTGTGCAATTTGAGTTGACATGAGTTGATAAATGTTGGCTTAAACTGTACGGAAAAAGTGAGTGTTACAGTAGGCCTCGAACTCCTGATCTCCTTTATATATATATATATATATATATATATATATATATATATAGGAGCGTTCCGGGGCACCCCCGTTTTGTAGCACATATTTAACACCTATACCCTACTGTGAGTTACACTAATCCAAACCAACAAGATTTTATAGATGTTCAATCATCATATATTATTATATATCCAAAATTTGAGCTCGTTACGATATGCATAAAATTTTCAAAATCTTAGCTCAATTATTCACCGTTCAGACATTTACTCGAACCATTAAATTTAAACGTCAAATATATTATTTTATGAATGTCGGAACGAGCTCAAACTTTGAATAGATGATAATATCTATGTGGATTGACATGGATTCCCCGGAATGCTCTATATATATACATATACGTATGTATATATACATATACACACGCATATATATATATATATATATATTGTTGGAAATGAATGAGTAGGTTTGGCAAAATTCATTTAGTCCCACATCGGGAAAAATTAACACATTTGCCACTACTTATACTAAAGCTTGAGATGTTATTACAAAAGAAAGAGGAGATGGAAGAAAGCGGCTATGTAGGCATGAACACATATTTCATGATTAATATTAAGGGTCAAAGATAAGGCCTTGGGCCTTGGGGCTCTTGGGGTCTCGTGATAGACCAGGCCTTCGTTCAAATGCTGATGGGCTTGCCGCGCCGCTAAACTGTCATATTTTTAAATTCGGCGTGCAAATACCAACGGATATGTCTGTTGGTAAAGGGTCGCAACCTTTCCAACAATCACAGCCGTGGCAATTCAAACAGGCGCGCCTGTTCCTAAAGGATGCCTCTTCGCTGCCTATATAAAGGCTTGGGAAAATCAAAACAATGCACGAATTTTTCATCCTCTTCTTCTCCATCCTCCACTGCTTTATTCTGCAAATAAATACCTATCTTGCATTCGTCGTCGCTCCGCGGTTGTAACGCAACATCGCAGAGCAAGGTCCGTTTAACCTTGGGAGGCAAATTGCTGATCATCTCCTCTGCGTCAGTGGGAGAGCAATATTGCTTTAAGGGAACAGTTTTCACTATTGGACTCGGATATACTGCAAGCAGGCGGACTGTAATCAAATGGTACTGCCTACCTTCTTCTTCTCCTGTCATATACTACTGTATACTATACAGAATTGTAATTACTCGAATAGTAATTGCTGTTTGTCTTGCTTTTGCTTTGCTGGTTCTGAATTACTTGGAATAACAATCTTAAAGCAATATTCCTATTTTTCTAAGTAAATTCTTTTGCTTTCAGACAATGGCGAACGAAAGCAAAGTTTCGGCAAGTAAAACTGTTGTGACCGCACCACCAACAGGACCTTTGGTTGCTCCGACTGTCACTTTCTCACATGGAGAACGGTCGGAAAAATTTACCGGTGTTGACTTCAAATGATGGCAGCAAAAAATGTTGTTCTACCTGACCACTTTGGGATTGGCTAATTTCCTTACAGAGGATCCTCCCAAAGTCGATGAATTGGAGCCTGACGCTACAAAAGTCGAGGCACTTAATGCTTGGAAAAGTTCTGACTTCATATGCAAAAATTACATACTGAACGAACTCGATAACAGTATGTACAATGTGTATTGTACAGTGAAGACATCGAAGGAACTTTGGATGTCTCTGGACAAAAAGTACAAGACGGAAGATGCTGGCATGAAGAAATTCATCGTCGGTAAATTTCTGGACTTTAAAATGATAGACTCCAAGACAATGATTAGCCAAATTCAAGAGTTGCAGGTTATTATACATGAAATACATGATGAAGGAATGTCTCTAAGCGAATCATTTCAAGTGGCTGCCACAATAGAGAAATTGCCTCTATTACGGAAAGACTTCAAGAATTATCTGAAGCACAAACGAAAGGAGATGACAATGGAAGATTTGATTGTTCGACTCAGAATTGAAGAGGACAACCGAAAATCTGAAAAGAAAGCAACTAATACTATTGTGGCAAAGGAAAATGTGGTCGAGTCTGAAAAGAAAAACAAAAGAAAGAGGGAAAACAACCCAAACGCTAAGAAGGCAAAGAAGTTCAAGGGAAACTGCCATAATTGCGGGAAGAAAGGACATAAGGCAAGCGAGTGTCGAGGCCCAAAGAATCAGAACAAGAAGAAAGACGAAGCCAATGTTACTAAATGTGATAGGCTCTCGGATGATGTTTCAGAAATGAACTTATCTGTTGTAATCTCCGAATGCAACTTGATTAGCAACACGAAGGAATGGTTTGTGGACACTGGTGCCACAAAACATATTTGTGCCAACAAGTGGATGTTCTCCAACTACAAGCCTACGACACAAGAAGAGCAACTCTTTATGGGAAACTCTTCCACGTCAAAGGTTGAAGGTAAAGGAAAAGTGGTTCTCAAAATGACTACTGGAAAAGAACTCACTTTGAATGACGTGCTCCACGTTCCAGACATTCGGAAGAACTTGGTCTCGGGATCACTACTGAGCAAGAATGGATTCAAGTTGGTCTTTGTTTCTGATAATTTTATATTGTCTAAAAATGGAGTGTATGTGGGGAAAGGGTATGTGAGTGGTGGTCTGTTCAAAATGAATGTAATGACTATTGTACCAAAAGATATGAATAAAGTGGAACCTTCTATTTATATCGCTGAGTCATTTAATATATGGCATAATCGATTAGGACATGTTAACTTTGATACTTTGCGAAAAATGATAAACTTAGAATTTATACCTAAGTTTACCATAGACTCAAATTACAAATGTGAAACATGTGCCGAATCAAAACTAACTAGAACTTCCTTTCATCAAGTTGAAAGGAATACGGAACCTCTAGAGTTAATTCACACAGATGTGTGCGATTTAAAAATGTGTCAAACTAGAGGAGGAAAACGGTATTTCATTACCTTTATTGATGACTGTACGATATACTGTTATGTATATCTCCTTAGAAGCAAGGACGAGGCATTCGACGTATTTAAACAATACAAAGCAGAAGTTGAAAATCAACTTAATAAAAAGATAAAATCACTAAGAAGTGATAGAGGAGGAGAGTACGAATTTCCTTTTGAGGAGTTCTGCGCTGAACATGGTATTATACATCAGACAACGACACCATATTCCCCTCAATCAAACGGGATAGCAGAACGTAAAAACCGTACACTAAAAGAAATGATGAATGCTCTACTCATTAGTTCTGGTTTACCAGATAACTTCTGGGGAGAAGCTATACTTTCTGCTAATCACATTCTTAATAAAGTGCCTCGAAAGAAGACTTCTAAATCACCACATGAATTGTGGAAAGGCAGACCACCATCCTACAAATACTTGAGAGTGTGGGGGTGTCTTGCAAAAGTAGAAATACCGAAACCAAAGAAGGTCAAAATTGGACCAAAGACTATAGATTGCATATTTATAGGATATGCTCATAATAATGCTTCTTATCTATTTTTGGTGTACAAATCTGAAATTGATGACATTCATGAAAACACCATTATCGAATCTCGAAATGCAAGATTCTTTGAACACGTTTATCTTCTAAAAACCTCTATTGAAACAAGTGTTCAAAAGAGGCCAAGAGATCCAGATACTCCCGAAGATAATGTTGATCAAAGAAAAATGAATGATGAAAATGAGATAGAGGAACCGAGAAGGAGCAAGCGACAAAGGACCTCTAAATCCTTTGGACCTGATTTCTATGCATATATGATAGAAAATGAACCTCTAACTTACCAACAAGCAATGTCATCTCCCGATGCTCCTTATTGGAAAGAAGCAGTCAATAGTGAAATAGAATCCATTCTACAAAACCATACGTGGGAACTAGTGGATCTCCCCAAAGGATCAAAACCACTAGGATATAAATGGATATTTTAGAAGAAACTAAAGGCTGACGGCTCAATAAACAAGTATAAAGCAAGACTTGTAATAAAAGGATTCAGGCAGAAGCAAGATCTGGATTACTTTGATACATACTCTCCAGTTACCAGAATAACATCAATTAGGATGCTTATTGCAATCGCATCTATATTAAATTTGGAAATACACCAAATGGATGTGAAAACTGCGTTTTTGAATGGTGAACTGGAAGAAGAAATATATATGCAGCAACCAGAAGGGTTTCTAAGCCCAGGAAATGAAAACAAGGTGTGCAAATTAGTAAAATCTCTTTATGGCCTTAAACAAGCACCAAAACAATGGCATGAGAAATTTGATGAAACAATGTTATCAAATGGATTCAAAATAAATGAATCAGATAAATGCGTCTATATAAAATGTATAGATGCTGGATATGTCATTGTTTGTCTCTACATTGATGATTTACTGATCCTAGGAAATAATAAGGTCATAATAAAATCTACGAAGGACATGCTATCCTCTAGATTTGATATGAAGGACCTAGGAGTGGCCGATGTAATTTTGGGTGTAAAAATTATAAAGACACCACAGGGATATGCGTTATCTCAGTCACATTACATTGCTAAAATTCTTGAAAAATTCAAGCAGCATAATATAACTACTGCAAAATCACCAGTAGATATGAACCAAAATTGGGTAAAGAACACTGGTGATGGTATATATCAGCTGGAATACTCTCGTATACTGGGAAGTGTTATGTATGTCATGAATTGCACTAGACCTGATATTGCGTACGTTGTAAGCAAGCTAAGTAGATATATCAGCAATCCTGGTAAAAATCATTGGAAAGCAATAATCAGAGTCCTAGGATATCTAAAGTATACACAAAACTATGTGTTGCAATATGATAAGTATCCTTCAGCAGTAGAAGGATATAGTGATGCCAATTGGATAACGGGCTCAAATGACACAAAATCCACAAGTGAATATGTGTTTACATTAGGAAATGGAGCAATTTCGTGGAAATCATCCAAACAGACTTGCATAGCAAGGTCAACAATGGAATCTGAGTTCATTGCTCTGGATAAAGCCGCGGAAGAAGCAGACTGGCTTAGGGGGTTTTTAGAGGACATTCCAAATTGGGAGAAACCTGTACCTCCAATATATATACATTGTGATAGTCAATCTGCTATAGGAAGGGCTAACAGTACATTGTATAATGGTAAATCTCGACATATTCGTCGTAGACATAAAACCATAAGACAACTTCTCTCTAATGGAGTTAACACTATAGTTTATGTAAGGTCAAAGGATAACATAGCGGATCCACTAACAAAAGGCTTGCCAAGAGAGAAAGTTCAAACCTTATCGATGGGAATGGGCTTAAGACCTATGAACTAAAAGTTTTCTAAAACGGAAACCCCACCTAGTTGACTGGAGATCCCAAGATCTAGGTTCAAAGGGACAACTAAGTTTAAGATAAACTTGACGGCACTGTAAATTAAAAACCATTCCTATGATAAGTCAGTGCACAGCCCGTTGGAGAATAGGATAAACTTGGCTTTTAATGATGTCTATACTGTGGTGTTACAAAGAACCAAGTGGGGTATTACGGGATATTCTTTTTAGAATCACCTATGTGAGTGCGAAGGCGTCGCTTCAAGAAGAATTGTAAGGTCGAATTCTTCAAGCACTCATGAAACTAAGGCGGTGTTCATGGCAAAAACGAACACAAATAGAAAACCAAGGGGTTAAAGAGCATTTATCATGTGTTATCTTTATAGACTTACATAAACGGCTTACAGTTCAAAGACAGTCCAGTCCACTGATTTGCCAGTTAGTTATAATGATAAAACACTAGGAAAAGTTCAAGGCCTCTGTGCTACTTTTACCGATATGATAAATGTTACACAAAAGTGCAGAATATATTAAATAATACTCATTCATGTGGGGGATTGTTGGAAATGAATGAGTGGGTTTGGCAAAATTCATTTAGTCCCACATCGGGAAAAATTAACACATTTGCCACTTCTTATACTAAAGCTTGAGATGTTATTACAAAAGAAAGAGGAGATGGAAGAAAGAGGCTATGTAGGCATGAACACATATTTCATGATTAATATTAAGGGTCAAAGATAGGGCCTTGGGCCTTGGGGCTCTTGGGGTCTCGTGATAGACCGGACCTTCGTTCGAATGCTGATGGGCTTGCCGCGCAGCTAAACTGTCATATTTTTAAATTCGGCGCGCAAATACCAACGGATATGTCTGTTGGTAAAGGGTCGCAACCTTTCCAACAGTCACGGCCGTGGCAA
The DNA here is from genome assembly GCA_030737875.1 of Allium sativum. Classification (NCBI taxonomy): domain Eukaryota; kingdom Viridiplantae; phylum Streptophyta; class Magnoliopsida; order Asparagales; family Amaryllidaceae; genus Allium; species Allium sativum. The sequence goes on along the minus strand of CM060922.1, from coordinate 846,378,183 downwards.
TTCAAACAGGCGCGCCTGTTCCTAAAGGATGCCTCTTCGCTGCCTATATAAAGGCTTGCGAAAATCAAAACAATGCACGAATTTTTCATCCTCTTCTTCTCCATCCTCCACTGCTTTATTCTGCAAATAAATACCTATCTTGCGTTTGTCGTCGCTTCGCGGTTGTAACGCAACATCGCAGAGCAAGGTCCGTTTAACCTTGGAAGGCAAATTGCTGATCATCTCCTCTGCGTCAGTGAGGGAGAGCAATATTGCTTTAAGGGAACAGTTTTCACTACTGGACTCGGACATACGGCAAGCAGGCGGACTGTAATCAAACGGTACTGCCTACCTTCTTCTTCTCCTGTCATATACTACTGTATACTATACAGAATTGTAATTACTCGAATAGTAATTGTTGTTTGTCTTGCTTTTGCTTTGCTGGTTCTGAATTACTTGAAATAACACACACACACACACACACACACACACACACACACACACACATATATATATATATATATATATATATATATATATATATATATATATATATATAAGCTTTAGATAACATATTCAAAATAGTCAAAACAACAATATATTGTTTATGTTTCATTTGCAAGTTTTTTATTTTCTGTTTCTGGTTTTGAGAAACTACCGTTGTGGAAATGTGCTTTATGAAATATTAAATTAAACACATTTTGGTAGTTTTTTTTTATATAAAAAAATAATAATAAAATAAAATTCACATCTCCTCCAATTTATATCGCATCTTTTCCAACTTATTAAGCTACATATCCATGATTACTTCAATTTAGAAATCAACAGTACTTAAAACAATAGAGCGACAATGAAACGAAATTACATGAAATTCAAACACACCGTAAAATGAAAGCAAATGGTTCGGTTTGCATATTATCACTTGTTCTTGGTAGGGTAGGAGGCCATCTTATAAATTCCACAGAGTCCTTGAGCTTTCCCTGTGTTCCTTTTCATCCTGATATATCCCTTCTCTCCCCATTTGGGTCCCCATGAGTTCTTCACAATTATATAATCCTGACCTTTAGCTGTTCCATATCCAACGGCTGCTACTCCATGATCTAGGTCCGTCCCGCACGGTCCATCAAAAACTCCCTGCAAAGTAGAGGAAAACAAATATCAGTGTTATTTTCTTAGTAATAAGGCCACTTTCATGTGCAATAAAACATGGAAATTTTTTAACATCTTACCCCACTGTAAAACTGGAAATTTCTTCCTGATGCTTCAATAGCAACACTTACAGGCTGATGTGCCAGTGCTTTAAGCAAGCCCTCTTCACTGTTTCTTGGAACATCTTCATATCCAGTGATACTCACAAGTTCCAAATCTCCCTGATCATAAGCATAAGGTATTAAAATCATTGCATGATGTGCACTATGAGAAAAATCGAATTCATATCATATATAAAGTAGATTTTGTTGCCTTTTTCTCGTCACATGTCCCTTCTTCCATGAGATACGGGTAGTCATCCTCTGTGTGCAACCCACCATTAGTGGATATGAACTTGAAGGCGTAGTCCATTATGCCTCCGTTGCATCCACTGTTGTATGTGTTATCACAGTCGATCAGTTCTTGCTCTGATAGCGCCGTTAGGTTCCCTGTTACTATTTGGTTTATGCCTTCCACTGCTGCTACCGTTGAAAATGCCCAACAACTTCCTGCACACACACCATTGTTAATGTTATAAAACCAGTCTGATATAGGTAAGTACAAGCATTTGAGATGATATCAAAGGATGTAATAAATACACTTACCACATTGTCCTTGGTTTTTGACATAAGTTACAGCTCCTTTCTTCCTCCAGTCCACTGATTTGGGCAAGTTTGCGACATTTTCATACCTGAAACTTTTCTGGTTCTCAAATTCAGCCTCCCTCTCCGTCGGTACTTCAGATTTCAACCCGAAAAACTTCGTCTTGAACTCATCATGTGTCAAGTCTGCGAACTCGTTAAGATCGAGCCAGTAGCTTGTTTCTTTTCTGTTTGACTCGTCAATGTGTTTTAGATTGTCTTTGAATATCTCAAGCCTCTTCATTTTTTCTTTGAAGCTTTCGTAGAATTTTCCATGTTTATCCATCCATGATTCGAATAGATCGATTAGGCTGTCGTGGGACTTGAGATCTTCTTCGGTGTATCCCACAATGGAGAAGTCTTTAAGAGTTGCATGGCACTTAAAGAAAAGGGAAAAGGTCAGGAATATGAGTGATAGTTTAGTGTATGTGTTCATTGTTTTGTCTGAACGTTTTGTGTATTTTGGTCCTCACGGAGAGGCTGTATATATAGGGTTATTTACCATGTTGCTTAAAGGTAAAGATGGTGAGTAGGATAGCAAGCCTTAAAGCATGGCTCATTGGGAAATCTTTGGTTTTAAGCATCCCCAGTTAAAATATATGTACTTTATGGAAAGCATGCATTTTTGGTTGTTTTATGCTACTTTGTGCTTGTAATCTGAGTATACTGCAGTTGTATGTATATGGTGGTAGACACAAGAAATGCAGGTATATGTGTCATTGTCGTGACTGTTATAATTTATGAGTTATAAGGTATGAATTCAAATAGTTGCACCCGACCATTCTTATTGCCTGTTCAGGGTTGAATTATAAACGGTTACGAAATGGTCAGAGACAACCGCACGATATATACACAGTGAGAACTTTTGGCTTACATCGCTTCCTTAAATAAAATTAGATCCACATCACCTTACTTTGAATTATAAAAACTACATTCATAAAATTATTTATTATGTTTAATGCTGGTTCACACAGTTAATCATATAAAGTTAAATTATAATATTGAAAATGTGATATTTTTCAGCAGGTTTATTAGATTTCAATTTTGTTTCCACCGTTAAGTCGTCGCAGATTTTATTATCTTTTTATCAAGATTTATATGTCATTGCTTTCACTTTCTTTTCTTTCTTTCTTTTATTTTATTATTATTATTAATGTATATATATATATATATATATATATATATATATATATATATATATATATATATATATTGCAGAAGCAAATATATATCATTGACATATTCAGACAAATATTTATTGGTGAGGAGCAAATATTTTCGTCGCCTCGTAAAATTTGAAATTTCAATTGGGGTTTCCCCATCAACTCACAATTATACATTCACATAGGCTGAGTTTGGGGCTAGGTAGGTAGAATTTTGGCAGACGAATAAACATACTAGAAGATGAAACACGAGGTTTAGTAGATAACAAATTTTATTATGGTTCTGCTGTGTAAAACCCGATTGTACAACTATTTAGTGTAGGCATCTCCGTATGTTTGGCATAACGGTATTATCTATGTTATTTGTATATTTGCCGTTACATTGGGAAGTATTGAAGTATGTAAACGTAAAGACTGTTGGGAATGGATTCCTTCCTATGTGGAAAAAAAATCATATTTAATTAATTGGAACAATAAGTGTTGTTACGGTATTTCGTGCTTTTATTTGAATAGATAGGTGACTGTTTGACTTTTTGGCGTGCCTTGGTATTTGCACCTTGTTGGGAATAGTAACCTTATTAATTATGGTAGTTGAATGGAGACTTCAAGGTGCCTCTTTGGTAGCTATATATACATCCATTTTTGGGTAGCAAACACATACACAAGATACAAGTCTACAACATCAAAACTTTGTCAGTTTCTCTAAAACTTTGTGGGCTGCTTCTACTTCTTTGATATTGCTCTTTGTTGGAGTGTTTATGCGAGATATCTCAGCTTTTCTAAGATTTGTTTCCCGGTGATATTTTTCACTTTTCTCGCTTTTGTTTTGATGCTGTTATTGCTAGCTATTGTTGGATAATTTGTGTATCCACTTTGTGACTTGGATTTGTGTACTACTCCATTATCATAGTAAGAGAAGTTTGGGAGGACCCTCGTCATTGATCCCGTGGTTTTTACTCTTCACATCGAAGAGGTTTTCCACGTTAAAAATTCGTGTGTTATTACTTTATTATTATCTCTTGTTCTGGTGGTTATTTACTTTAATCATTGGTGATTGTGGTGCATTTTGCTGGGTTTGTCTGTGTCATTTGTAACAAACTGGTATCAAAGCAAGGTTAGTTAATTTGTAGTATCTCCTGATAGATTCTAGTAATATCAACACTAGTAGAATGATTAGTTTGAATGGAGCTAACTATCATATTTGGAAGAGAAAAATGAGAGACTTGTTGTATGTCAAAAGTTGGTATTTACCTGTGTTTAGTGATGAAAAACCAGAAGGTAAAACTGACGATCAGTGTCAATTTGAACATGAACAGTTGTGTGAATTTATTCGTCAGTGGGTTGATGATAATGTTTTGGATAATATAAATGATGATGTTCATGCTAGATCTCTATGCCAAAAACTTGAATCTCTTTATGCTAATAAGTCTGGAAATAATAAATTGTACCTTATGAAGCAATTGATGGGCTTGAAGTACAATTCAAGCAAGTCACTTTCTGATCACTTGAATGATTTCCATGGTATTACAGCAATTATCAGCTATGGATATAAATTTTGATGATGAAATTCAGGGACTTTTGTTACTTGGCACTCTTCCTGATTCATGGGATACTTTCAGAATGACACTTTGCAACTCAGCACCACATAGCAAAGTTACACTGGATATTGCCAAAGTTGGTATTTTGAATGAGCAGATGAGGAAGAAATCTCATGGTGTGTCTTCTTCATTCGAGGAAGCATATGTTGCTGAAAATAGAGGAAGAAGCAAGAGTAAAGGTCCAGTTTCCAGAGACAAAAGCAAAAGAAAATCTCGTGGAAGATACGCTAATATAAAGTGTCATTATTGTGATAAATCCGGTCACATAAAGAAATATTGCTACAAGTGGAAAAGAGATAACAAGGGTGGTAAATGCATGGAAGATAAGAAGCAAGATAAAAAAGATTGCAGTAATGATGATAGAGTTGCTACTGCAACTAGCGGTGACCTTATCATTGTACATGATGAGAGTTATGTGAACCTTGCTAAATATGAGTCGAGCTGGGTCATTGACAGTGGAGCATCACTACATGTGACATCACGGAAGGAATTCTTCACATCTTATACACTTGGTGACTTTGGGGTGTTGAAGATAGGTAATGATGGTGTGGCTCAGGTTGTGGGCATTGGAGATGTATGTTTGGTAACCAACATTGGAGCAAAATTAATGCTTAAAAATTTCAGACATGTTCCAGAAATTTGATTAAACTTGATCTCTACTGAAAAACTCGATGATGATGGCTACTGCAACACTTTTCATTGCGGTCAATGGAAGCTTACTAAAGGAAACATGGTGCTAGCTCGTGGGAAGAAGCACACAAGCCTGTACTTGCTACAAGCCTCAATTCCCACTGATTCTGTAAATGTGGCAAATGACGATCTTGCAAAATTGTGGCATAGAAGACTTGGCCATATAAGTGAAAAAGGGATAAGTTGTTTGATGAAGAAAAATGCACTACCTGATTTGAAGTGTGTAAAATTGGACAAATGTTCTCATTGTTTTACGGGAAAGGAAAATCGGGTCTCCTTTGAAAAGACATTCTCCTTCAAGAAAATCAGGTTTGCTTGATCTTGTTCATTCTGATGTTTATGGTCCGTTAAAAATTAATACCTTTAATAGTGCACTTTACTTTGTTACTTTTATTGATGATTGTTCAAAGAAATTGTGGACATATGCTTTAAAACAAAAGATCATGTTCTTGATGTTTTTAAGCAGTTTCAAGCCTTGGCTGAAAGGCAGTCTGGTAAAAAGCTAAAGTGTTTAAGTTCTGACAATGGAGTACATCGGTCCACTTGATTAATATTGTAAGGCTCAAGGTATTCGGCATCAGTTTACACCAAAAAAGACTCCACAGCTAAATGGTGTAGCAGAGAGAATGAATAGGACTTTGTTAGAGAGAATGAGGTGCATGCTTTCAGAGGCTAAGTTGCCAAAACATGAGGTGAAGCTTTATTTACAGCTACACATGTGATTAATTTATCACCTTGTTTTTCTTTAAATGGTGATGTTCCAGATAAGGTTTGGCTTGGCAAGGAGATTTCTTACAGTCATTTACGTGTCTTTGGTTGTAAGGCATTTGTGCATGTGCCTAATGATGAAAGATCGAAGCTAGATTCCAAGACTCACCAATGCCTCTTTGTAGACTATGGTCCTGACAAGTTTGGCTATAGGTTTTATGATCCTATAGAGAAGAAATTGATTCGTAGCAAGGATGCACACTTTGTTGAAGACCAAACAATTGAAGATATTCAAAAACCACAAGAACCTGCATCACATAGTGGCTATGATCTTGTTGATCTAGATCTTCCTCCTTTGACTCCTGCAACTCCTGCACCAGCTCCAACTGAACAAGTACAAGAAAATGACAATGAAGGTCATGTACTTGAGGAAGATGATCCCCATGATGAAGATGCTGAAATTGATCATCATGCTTCTCCTGAAACTCAAACAACCTTTGTAAGGCGATCTACCAGGGAACGACGTCCTTCCACTAGGTATCCTTCTTTCGAGTATGTTCTCTTAACCGACGGAGGAGAACCTGAGAGCTTTAAGGAAGCTATAGACAACGATGATAAGCAACTTTGGTTGGATGCAATGAAAGAAGAGATGAAGTCGTTGCATGATAACAAAACTTTTGATCTAGTGAAACTACCGTAGGAAAAGAAGGATTTGAAGAATCGTTGGGTTTACAAGCTGAAACAAGATGAAAATGCAAAGACGCTTCGGTACAAAGCAAGGCTTGTTGTAAAAGGATGCAACCAAAGAAAGGGAATTGACTTTGAAGAGATATTTGCACCAGTTGTCAAGATGTCTTCCATCAGAGTTGTTTTGGGTCTTGCTGCTAGTTTAAATTTAGAAGTTGAGTAGTTGGATGTGAAGACCGCCTTTCTTCATGGTGAGCTTGAAGAAGATATTTACATGGAACAACCAGAGGGCTTCAAAGTCAAAGGGAAGGAAGAATACATGTGCAAATTGAAGAAGAGTTTGTATGGTCTAAAACAAGCTCCAAGGCAATGGTATCGCAAATTTGATTCTTTTATGGGGGAGCAAGGCTACAAAAGGACATATATTGATCATTGTGTTTTCTTGAAGAAATCTACTAACGATGATTTTATCATTTTGCTACTTTATGTTGATGACATGCTTATTGTAGGGCAAAATGTAGATCGGATTGCTTGTTTGAAGCAACAGTTAAGCAAGACATTCTCTATGAAGGAACTTGTCCGGCGAAGAACATTTTAGGAATGAGAATTATTCGTGATCGCAAGGCTCGAAAGTTATGGCTATCACAAGAAGCATATATTCACAGAGTGCTTAAAAGGTTCAATATGGAGAAAGCAACGCCTATTGGTACTCCACTTGCTATGCATTTTAAGTTGAGTTCTCAACAGTGTCCTTCCACAACTGAGGAGAAGGAGAAGATGACGCATGTTCCTTATGCTTCCGCCATGGGTAGTTTGATGTATGCAATGGTTTGCACTCGGCCTGATATAGCTCATGCTATAGGTTTGGTTAGTAGATTTCTTTCTAATCCAAGAAAAGATCATTGGAATGCTGTGAAGTGGATTATGAGATACTTACAGGGTACTGCTGATATGAAGCTTTGTTTTGCGAGTGACAAGCTTTGTCTTGTTGGTTATTCAGATTCTGATATGGCAGGTGATATTGACTCGAGAAAATCTACTTGGGGTTATTTGATCACTTTTGCGGGGGAACAGTGTCTTGGCAATCTAGGCTACAAAAATGTGTGGCTTTGTCTACTACTGAGTCAGAGTTTATTGCAGCGACAGAGGCATGTAAGGAGTTATTGTGGATGAAGCAGTTTGTTCGTCAGCTTGGATTTACACAAAAGAGGTATGTGTTGTATTGTGATAATCAAAGTGCAATCCATCTTGCTAAGAATTCCACTTTTCATGCCAAGTCGAAGCATATTGATGTGAGATATCATTGGATACGTGATGTTCTTGATGAGAAGTTAATTGAGCTTGAGAAAATTGATACCAATAATAATGGTTTCGACATGATGACTAAAGCTTTAGTAAAAGGCAAATTTGAGACTTGCCGTTCAATTGCCGGAATGACAACCACCTCCACATAGTCGGGAGGGGGAGATTTGTTGGGAATGGGTCTCTTCCTATGTGGAAAAACTCATATTTAATTAATTGGAGCAATAAGTGTTGCTACGGTATTTCATGCTTTTATTTGAATAGGTGACTATTTGACTTTTGGTGTGCCTTGGTATTTGCACCTTGTTGGGAATAGTAACCTTACTAATTATGGTAGTTGAATGGAGACTTCAAGGTGACTCTTTGGTAGCAATATATACATCCATTCTTAGGTAGCAAACACATACATAAGATACAAGTCTACAACATCAAAACTTTGTCAGTTTATCCAAAACTTTGTCAGTTTCTCCAAAACTTTGTGGGATGCTTCTACTTCTTTGAGATTTCCCTTTGCTGGAGTGTTTGTGCGAGATCTCTCGGCTTTTCTAAGATTTGTTTCCCAATGATATTTTTCACTTTTCTCGCTTTTGTTTTGATGCAGTTATTGCTAGCTATTGTTGGATAATTTGTGTATCCACTTTGTGACTTGGATTTGGATTTGTATACTACTCCATTATCATAGTAAGAGAAGTTTGGGAGGACCCTCGTCATTGGTCCCGTGGTTTTTACTCTTCACATCGAAGAGGTTTTCCACGTTAAAAATTCATGTGTTCTTACTTTATTATTATCTTTTTTCTGGTGATTGTTTGATTTAATCATTGGTGATTGTGGTGCATTTTGTTGGATTTGTCTGTGTCATTCATAACAAAGACACTATGTAATATAAGCTTATTTATCTGCTATGTTGTTTTTGATAAACAATCAAACTGTTGTAATATGTAAAAGTAATAAGGGTAAATCTTAAAGAAGTTAGATCATACGGCAATGATGAAGCATCCATAAGTATGTTATAATGTACTATTTTTTCTTATTTAAGATTCTTCCCATTGAGTTTCTTATTAAAGTTTTAACGAGGCATTACATTGATTCAGGAGTACCATACTCCTTTTGGCGTGGTAAATATGACATTTTATATTGCACTCTTTTTTCTCTTTACTAAGATTTTTCCCATCGGGTTTTTCTTAGTAAGGTTTTAATGAGACAACATTTTGATTTAGAAGTATCAAACATCTTCTAATGCAGTAAATTATTATTTATGAAGACAAGGCGGTTTGTGTGGCTTAGATTCAAATGAATTACATCAAGGGTGATAGGATGGAGCACATTGCTTCTAAATTTCTCTTCACACATGCAACTGGAAGGACAACAAGAAAGAGGAGAAACAAATTCAATTTCAAGAAAAACGGGTAGATCTGTTCTCAAAGGAAATTTCCAAATCAACATTCCATCTACATTCCAGAAGATGGTGTACAAAATTGACATGCATCGACTACATCAATAAATTAATTGAATAATGCATTATAAATCAGGGAAGCATATAAAATTATGCTATAATGTACTCTTTTCCTTCATTAATATTTCCCATTGGGTTTTTATTAGTAAGGTTTTTAATGATGCATTATCTTGATCCTGAAGTATCAACCCTCATTGTAACATTGTAAAACATGTTACCTAAAGATGAAATTGCACTTGTTTCCTTATTTATGATTTTTCCCACAGGGTTTTTCACAAAAAGGTTTTTAATGAGGCAAATTAATTTTATCATCTTTGCATACACATATTCAAGTCGGAGTGTTGTAATATGTAAAAATAATAAGAGTGAATATGCTAATATGCTAAGGGACTTTACTGCAATTTATATGGCATGTAGGCTCTATAAATAGAGGGATTGTTTGTACACCTAAATTAATAGAAATGAAATGTCTCTCCCTTATTTCTTTTGTTCTCTCTAATGGCTTCTCTTTTATTATATGTTGTGTTTTATTTTATAACACAAACTCATTTTTTCGCTTGAAAGAACTTCCGATGATGATTGCAGTGTCATCTCCTTTATTTTTGAGCCTCGAAACAGGAGATGTTACATATGTTATAGCCAAGGGTTTCCAAAGTTAGTGGGAGTAGTTGTAAATCTTGTAGTACAGAATTACAACTCCACTGTTTGTACACTTCACTAATATTTTTCATTCATACACAGCTCTTCACTACAACCCTGTCAATATACATTCACATTGATTCATATACAGACACTCAACTCTTTATACAGTTTTGTTTATTGACACATTCATACAGACTTTTATACATTCACTGGTTTTTATTCTTTTGTCTTCTGTCCTCTGTCTTCACAGCATCTTCACTGTCAGTCCAGTCATCTACACATGTCATACAAAAGAAACACACACACAGTATCTAACACAGAAATAATATTTTAAATTCTAGCATATATAATTTTTTTATATAAAAAAAATATTTGCCTCAGATTTCTGGTGTGTTTCTCATCATTTTTCATGACTTGATCTGATCTGTGTCTAGTTAGTATACGTATAGTAACAGGGACAGAAAATAATACTGAATGGCTGCATATACACACGTGTACAAATATACATGTGTGCACTGCCTCGCCAATCAATGAGGAGTAGCCATGAGGACCTTCTCGACTCAGTGCAATTGAATACACATATACATAACCAAGTGTCAAAGCAGAACATCAAAAAGAGCAAGCAAAAAAATATATCAGTAGTATACATGCATTGTCAAGGTCAAGACAATCAGGGAAATCACATGAAGGATGGAAATTAGCATGGTATAATACAAGTGAGTGAGTCAACAACAAGTACATGGAATCAGTGAACAACAAAGCAGATCAGTTTTTGAAAACAAGAGCAAGTGTCAAGCCAGATCAAGTGGCAAGTGTGCAGCATAGTGGTGGTGCAGCTCAGTTGAGCTCAAGGTACTTTCAGTGAACAAAGTAACTAAGCAAAAATACATGTAGTGTGTACAACAACAGTCATGATCAAGGCATATCAGCAAAGGTGGCAGTGGCACAAGTGACAAGTCAACACATTCAAGCTCAAGTTAAATTAAAGTCAATGTATCATGTAAGCAGCTACAAAAGGTCGAGCCAGTACAAAGCTACTGCATGCATGAACCAGAGTCAAGAACACAACATGGGCACACAGTGAGCACAGCAATTGACAGTTCAAAATAGTCCAAATATAAATGGTGCAACAGTAATATGTCATGGGTTTAATACAAGTATGGTGATACAAATACAGCTAGCAGATTGATAGTGTCACACATTGCTGGTAAATGGGGTCAACAAATAAATTGTCAACAGCAAGTTCAAGGTTCAGCAACAAGCATATGTAGTGCAAGTGTAATGGAGCATGGAAACAGGTCAGATTCATGTCAACAAGAACTACTCAAGTTCATCTAAATGCATATGGCAGAGTTTTTTTTTTGAAATATCAGATTTGCAATTAATCATGTGTGGACACTCACAATTGCACAAAACATATTTTGGAAAGAATGAAATTATTTTTCCAGAATCTGCAGGGACATTGAATTTTGGCAAATTTGGCAAGTGAAAGAAATCAAGTATATATTCAGGGCCATAATCAGAGCATGCATACAACAAGATTTATAGAAAATCTTTTAATTTCCATGTGTATTAAAATCAACAAAGTGGCAAGTGATAAACATATTTGGCAAGTATGTAATCATGAACAAAAATGATTCCAGGCAATATGAATGCACCAAAACAAGTCATGAAGGATATATGGCAAGATTTTTTTTCCAGGTTTTGATATTCAATGGATATCATGGGTGTTAACTATGCATTCGAGAAATTCAATTAAGGCAAGAAATCAATTCTACTTTCAGGAATCACAATGGAAAAATATTTCCTACAACAAATCTGAAATGCACAAGAAATTCATGGTTCATTTTTTGGCAAGCTTTAAACTGTTTTTCAGAAAATCAATCAAGCAAAAGGGAAAATTTATATTTCCTGAAAAATCTGCATGAGTGTTATTTAAGGCAAGAAATCATTTTTCAGAAATCTTGTTTTGTTATGAGCATGATTTAATAGGTTTAATATTGGTAAAACCATATTTGGTAAGATAGATTTTTCAATCAAGAAACAAGCTCAAACCATCAGAAAATTTCAGGCAATTAATTGTTTTCAGGATAACATCAAATTATACAAGGCAACAATTCATCAATGTCGCAAAGAGAATTGTTCAAGGGGCCACAAACATTGCAGGAAAGTTCACCACAACAAAACAGGAAAGCTATCAAAGCCAAGGCAACATATTCAAATTCATTTTTTCTATGCCGAGGTGATTAAATCAAAAGAGGAAAACACGCACAAATCAGATCGGCCATATATTGAAATTAGAGCAATTAAAGGATTTTCTAATCCTATTTAACACCAATATCATCATAGGCAGTTGGGCATCGAAAATCAAAACAATCAATTTCAAGCAAACAATTTCAAATCAGAGAACTCACATAGGTTTCGATCGAGAAGAAGAACAACCCCAAATCAGAGCGTCAGAGTTTTCCATATTGATCGACAAACATCAGAGGCCGTCGACAAATTGAAGTTCATCAGAGAACCAGATTACATCAATCTGAAGCTATCGCGATTGGTTTTGGGGCAAACATTAAAACCCTAGCCACCATTTATTTTTCCAAAGACAAAAGAGATCAGGCAGGACTAAAGAGGAGGCAAAAGAAATGGGTCGGCCAATTATTAAAAGGGGATGACCCCTTTAATTAATCTCCTTAGGGTTTTCTTATTATTTTAAATTGTATTATTTTTATTTTTGCATTTTGAATTTCTTTTGTAAACAAACGAATCAGTGTCTAGATCTGTAAAGTCTAGGATATCAGTCAGGGTGTTGACTGTCAGTTTCAGAGTCTGTAAAATCTGGGATTACGGATTACGAGGTTGTAATTCGGGGAAACCTGATCGAGGGGATATCGATCAGTCTAGGGTTTTGAGCGTAGGGTTAGAATAGGAGCAGGTATTGTGACTGTACATGGTCTTGTATGCGGGATCTGTTCTATCACCTAGTAGAAACCTTAGGATTGCAGCAGTAGGCAGGATTTTGCCGAAGCTGGGTATTTCTGTGTGTTATTTACTTTCTGCATTTACCTACTCTGCAATTATCTGTGCTGCGACTAATTTCTAATATTTCGATTAATTGTAATAAACCCTATTCACCCCCCCTCTAAGGTTAATCTAGATCCAACATTTGGTATCAGAGCTTGGTTTTTGATTAACTCTAGAATCATGTTTTCCCCTTGTTGTCAGTCTTCTGAGAGTCAGTCCAGTTCATCTCCAACTATTTTCAATGGAACAGATTTTTCAAACTGGAAATACAAAATAGAATTTTATTTAAAATTTGTTAATATTAAATGTTGGGATACAGTTATCAATGGGAGTGATATGTCTGATAATAGAAATATTGTTTTCAATTCTCGTGCTATGAATATCATATTTGATTATCTCAGTACATAATAGTTTATTCAAGTGTCTCATTGTTTGACTGCGCAGGATGTCTGGAGAACTCTCAACAAGCTCTATGGTAAAACTGACGACTGCTTAAAATCCCAGAATGTCAACTCAAATTCAGATCTGTGCTTAAAAGGAGAAACAGATGAATCAAACGATGGAGAATTAACAGATGCTGAAACTGAGAATCTCACATACGAAGATTTGGTTTATATGTGCACTGATTTAACTAAATCTGTTGATAAACTCCAATCTAAAAACAAATCTTTGAAATCTATGAATTCAGAGTTAACTGCCAAAATTGATGATTTGGAATCACAACTTAAATCGTTTAAAAACTCTTCAAAGTCTGATTATAAAAATTGTTTGAAATTGGAAACCAGTCTTGTTCATCTCAATAAAAATATTCAAAAGTTTGAAAAAGAAATTCTTATCTTAAAAGAAAACAAGATTGAGTTATCAAGTTTGAATAATTTTTTACAAAAGGAATTTGAAATATTTAAGACTGATATAAATTCCAAATTTGAAATTGCTGAAAAAGAAAATTTGTTGAAATCCGATTTGATTTTGAAAGAACTGGAAAACGAGATTGAAAAATCCAAGAAATTTGAGTTTGAAAAACAAAAACGATTTGAATCTGAAATCATGGAATCCCAAGCCAGAATTAAAACTCTTAAAGATGAAAATTTGTTTTTAAAATCAGATTTTGATAGATGTAAGATCACTAAAAATCATTGTTCAGATTTAATGAAAGAGAACCGTGATCTTAAAACTAAAATTCAACAACTTGAGTCAACTTTGACTAAATTTTCAACAGGTGAGAAATCTTTGAATATGTTGTGGAAAAATCAACTTTCTCCTGGAAATAAAAATGATCTTGGTTTTGGAAAAACAAATGGCTTTGAAAAATTGAATTCGTATGATTTTAAAAATCCTTTAAATTGCTTCAAAAAGGATCTTTCTGAAAATTTGAGCTTTGGAAATTCCAAAAGGTTTTTAAATCACTAACGAGACAAGAATTGGTTTGATAACAATCCAGTTGAACAGATATGGACCCCAAAAGGAAATAAAATGATTTTTGGAAAGACTAAACAAGTTTGGGTTCCTAAAGGCACAAAGATAGATTCGAATGGGATGTTATACAAACAGATTTGGGTACCAAAAGATGTTAACATAACTGTGAGTGGTTTCACTATTTTTGTTAAACCACTCGATCCCCTCAACTGTAAGGTACCAAAGGATGGCTGAGGAGCTACTGTGCTGAAAAGAGTTTGAATTCAAGTTGTTCTATATTTCTGTATTCTTTACAGTTCCCTGGCCAAGGTTTGTTGAGTTAGAGATTCTGATTTACACTGGATTCTGGTATGATCTCTAAACTCACCTATGTAAATATTTTCTATTTTGATTTTTTTCTTTTGTTTATTTCTTCTTCTTCTCCTTTCTATCTCTTTCTTCTGTCTATTCTAATTTGATTTGTCACTGCCATATTCTTCTTATTCTGGGCTGCCTTAAACTTCCAATTGTAGAATTCATATTATCTGGAAATTCACTTCATGTGTATAAAACTCTAATATTTTTAGTCTTTTCTAGATCTTGAATTTATTTCTGTAAATATCTATAATAGTTTTTGAAGTTTATTTTTTTTTTGAATTCTTAACAGTGCTGAAGCATTAAACACTGTTATTTTGAATTCTAAATTTTTGAAGATCTGAATAATTAATGAAATTTCACACTTATGCTGTTATGAGTTTCTTCCAATTCATTTTGGAAACACTTAAAATACTATACTCATTACAGTACATCTTGTTACTTATCAGTTGTGATAATTTCAGAAATTTTCAGATTGGCTTGAATATGTTAAATTGTCTTGAATCAGTGATACATCGTGATATTTATATTCATTCATGATCATTTTATTTTGAAATCTGTTTATTTGAAATCATCTGAAATTCTTGATATTTTGAATATCACACACCACTTGAATTTGAAATTATCAATCTTGTGTGAATAATTCATTATATCTCAAACTTGACATTGATTCATGTGATCTCAAATAAATTATTTCTTAATTTTAGATCATGAATAATTCTCAAACTTGATGTAAATGATCTGAATATTTCACTTGTGCTTGTCAGAGATTTCTTGTGAAAAAATCGTCAAAAATCTAATTTTGTAACTCACTGTTATTTCATGATCAACTGGCTTGAATGTTTATTTAAAATCATTTGGAATTATTGATTTATTGAATCTCACACATATTTTGAAGTTGAAATTTGGTGTGATCGATTCATTGAATCTTGAGCTATTCATATTCCTCAAATGTTTTTCAAATAAACAATATTTCTGATCTTGGATCATGAATCATATTCTGTGACCTTGACAAGTATGATTTGAAACTTTTTTCTGTGTTGCTCTGATACTGTTTTTGAAAAATGTTTGTTCTGGAATCACTTGCTTGTTGCTCTGATACATGTGCATAATCTATTATCTCGTCTGCTTGGGCTTTGTACTTAATAATTCTTTTGTCTATGACATTCTTGTTCAGTATCATGTTAAAATTCCTCATAAATAGAGACACCATATGGTATCAGTTTAGAAGTGTTGAATATTTTTTGTATATATTCTTTATGGTGTATATATCTCCCTAAATTCCTCTAGTAGTTGATTTTCAATTTTAAAATTATTTATTGTTTATTCTTTCAGAAATTGAAATCAATATCTAATTTGTGTTGTATTTATAATTCATCAAAATTGTTATTAGAATTTTAAAACGGTGATGAATTGTGACTGCAGTATATTTCACAACAAGAGGAGATTTTATTTAAATTCTTCATGATGGTTGAACATTCATTATAATATCTTTGAATTGGGAATTATTTCACGACCATCTCCTTTATCTATCATCATTCTGCCATCCGTGATAATTTTATGTTAATGAGGAGAGTTAATATGTTTTAAAATTCTTTTGAATAAACGATGAAAATATTTGTGATAGAAATTGGACTATGTTATTATTCAGAATTAGTGATAATTGAAAATTTTCAATAATCCCGGTACAGTCGAGCATATTTCATAATATAATTAATTTAGAAATTTATTTCACAGACCATTTCTGTACCTACCGCATTTCTATCATCCATTTTTGGTTCTATATAGTGAGGAGTTTTTTCTTTTAAAGCTGAAATGATAAATATATATAATTAATATATAAGTGTGTCTCTAACCTCATTTAAAAATCCCAGCTCTAGTTATGCATGGCTATGAGACAACTTATAATTTAAGCTGCGACTGACCTCATTTAAAAATCCAAGCTCTGGTTATGCGTGGTCAGTGTGCTCTTAAATAAAATAAAAAGAAAAAGGACATGTTGTGCTATAAATTGAAATTATTCTTAAATTCTCCTCGGTGTATAAGAATCAGTCTATCAATCCATCTTCTAATCTGTGAAATGTGTTGAAATCTTATGACGTATTATGATTTGTTGATTGATAGGGATTGGGATTTGAGATTATACAATTTTATCACTTAAATTGAATTAGTAATTATAGTCCAAATCCGTCACTGTTTTTAGCTCCATTTTTTTATAAAATCATTTTTTTGGAAAATAATTCATATTTTTATAACTCTCCCCATTTTATATAAAATTCATCGTAAGTCCATCGTTCTACAATGTGAAATATGCCACCTGTTCTCAGTTTATTATGATTTTTGTTTGACTGATTGAGATTTATGATGACCGTTCTTCCTCTTAAGCTGAAATTATATTGTTTAGTCATTATTTATCTATGTTTTAAATTCTGAATCCTTTTGATGATAACAAAAGGGGGATAATGCGTTCAGATTTTGATTTTGAGTGAATATTTTATAAATATTTTTTATTTTGAAAATTCATTATTATTCATCTCATTTCGCTCATGCACAGTTATAGGGGGAGTCTCTATTGTAAGGCGAGCTATCAAATAGGGGGAGTTATGTTCTTTTCTGTCAAACACATTTATTGTATTCAAAATTTTAATATTTTTTTGTCATCATCAAAAATCTTCTTTTCTGTCAAACACATTTATTGTATTCAAAATCTTAATATTTGTTTGTCATCATCAAAAGGGGAGATTGTTGTATAGAACTGTTTTGTATACACAATTATATGATTTTTGTTTGATGATAACAACCAAATATATATTATTTTAATGTGTTTGTTACTGTACTGTTCTATATTTAAATCATAGACAGGAATATAATATTTATATTTAAATAGAATACTACTGTACACAAATTTTCACATAGTATTTTATTTTAATATAATATTTTATTTCAATATCAAACAGTACAGAATTACAACTCCACTATTTGTACACTTCACTAATATTTTTCATTCATACACAGCTCTTCACTACAACCCTGTCAATATACATTCACATTGATTCATATACGGACACTCAACTCTTTATACAGTTTTTTTTATTGACACATTCATACAGACTTTTATACATTCACTGTTTTTTATTCTTTTGTCTTCTGTCCTCTGTCTTCACAGCATCTTCACTGTCAGTCCAGTCATCTACACCTGTCATACAAAAGAAACACACACACAGTATCTGACACAGAAATAATATTTTAAATTCTAGCATATATAATTTTTTTATATATAAAAAAAATATTTGCCTCAGATTTCTGGTGTGTTTCTCATCATTTTTCATGACTTGATCTGATCTGTGTCTAGTTAGTATATGTATAGTAACAGGGACAGAAAATAATACTGAATGGTTGCATATACACACGTGTATAAATATACACGTGTGCACTGCCTCGCCAATCAATGAGCAGCTGAGGAGTAGCCATGAGGACCTTCTCGACTCAGTGCAATTGAATACACATGTACATAACCAAGTGTTAAAGCAGAACATCAAAAAGTGCAAGCAAGAAAATATATCAGCAGTACACATGCATTGTCAAGGTCAAGACAATCAGGGAAATCACATGAAGGATGGAAATTATCATGGTCTAATACAAGTGAGTGAGTCAACAACAAGTACATGGAATCAGTGAACAACAAAGCAGATCAGTTTTTGAAAACAAGAGCAAGTGTCAAGCCAGATAAAGTGGCAAGTGTGCAGCATAGTGGTGGTGCAGCTCAGTTGAGCTCAAGGTACTTTCAGTGAACAAAGTAGCTAGGCAACAATACATGTAGTGTGTACAACAACAGTCATGATCAAGGCAAATCAGCAAAGGTGGCAGTGGAACAAGTGACAAGTCAACATATTCAAGCTTAAGTTAAATTAAAGTCAATGTATCATGTAAGCAGCTACTAAAGGTCGAGCCAGTACAGAGCTACTGCATGCATGAACCAGAGTCAAGAACACAACATGGGCACACAGTGAGCACATCAATTGACAGTTCAAAATAGTCCAAATATAAATGGTGCAACAGTAATATGTCATGGGTTTAATACAAGTATGGTGATACAAATACAGCTAGCAGATTGATAGTGTCACACATTGCTGGTAAATGGGGTCAACAAATAAATTGTCAACAGCAAATTCAAGGTTCAGCAACAAGCATATGATAGTGCAAGTGTAATGGTGCATGGAAACAGGTCAGATTCATGTCAACAAGAACTGCTCAAGTTCATCTAAATGCATATGGCAGATTTTTTTTTTTGAAATATCAGATTTGCAATTAATCATGTGTGGACACTCACAATTGCACAAAACATATTTTGGCAAGAATGAAATTATTTTTCCAGAATCTACAGGGACATTGAATTTTGGCAAATTTGGCAAGAAAATTTCTTTTGGCAAGTGAAAGAAATCAAGTATATATTCAGGGCCATAATCAGAGCATGCATACAGCAAGATTTATAGAAAATCTTTTAATTTCCATGTGTATTAAAATCAACAAAGTGGCAAGTGATAAACATATTTGGCAAGTATGTAATCACGACCAAAAATGATTCCAGGCAATATGAATACACCAGAACAAGTCATGAAGGATATATGGCAAGAATTTTTTTCCAGGTTTTGATATTCAATGGATATCATGGGTGTTAACAATGCATTCGAGAAATTCAATTAAGGCAAGAAATCAATTCTACTTTCAGGAATCACAATGGCAAAATATTTCCTACAACAAATCAGAAATGCAGAAGAAATTCATGGTTCATTTTTTGGCAAGCTTTAAATTGTTTTTCAGAAAATCAATCAAGCAAAAGGGTAAATTTATATTTCCTGAAAAATCTGCATGAGTGTTATTTAAGGCAAGAAATCATTTTTCAGAAATCTTGTTTTGTTATGAGCATGATTTAATCGGTTGAATATTGGTAAAACCATATTTGGTAAGATAGATTTTTCAATCAAGAAACAAGGTCAAACCATCAGAAAATTTCAGGCAACTAATTGTTTTCAGAATAACATCAAATTGTACAAGGCAACAATTCATCAATGTCGCAAAGAGAATTGTTCAAGGGGCCACAAACATTGCAGGAAAGTTCACCACAACAAAACAGGAAAGCTATCAAAGCCAAGGGAACATTTTCAAATTCATTTTTTCTATGCCGAGGTGATTAAATCAAAAGAGGAAAACACGCACAAATCAGATCGGCCATATATTGAAATCAGAGCAACTAAAGGATTTTCTAATCCTATTTAACACCAATATCATCATAGGTAGTTGGGCATCGAAAATCAAAACAATCAATTTCAAGCAAACAATTTCAAATCAGAGAACTCACATAGGTTTCGATCGAGTAAAAGAACAACCCCAAATCAGAGCGTCAGAGTTTTCCATATTGACCGACAAACATCAGAGGCCATCGACAAATTGAAGTTCATCAGAGAACCAGATTATATCAATCTGAAGCTATCGCGATTGGTTTTGGGGCAAACATTAAAACACTAGCCGCCATTTATTTTTCCAGAGACAAAAGAGATCGGGCAGGACTAAAGAGGATGCAAAAGAAATGGGCTGGCCAAGTGTTAAAAGGGGCTGACCCCTTTAATTAATCTCCTTAGGGTTTTCTTGTTATTTTAAATTGTATTGTTTTTATTTTTATTTTTGCATTTTGAATTTCTTTTGTAAACAAACGAATCAGTGTCTAGATCTGTAAAGTCTAGGATATCAGTCAGGGTGTTGACTGTCAGTTTCAGAGTCTGTAAAATCTGGGATTACGGATTTCGAGGTTGTAATTCGGGGAAACCTGATCGAGGGGATATCGATCAGTCTAGGGTTTTGAGCGTAGGGTTAGAATAGGAGCAGGGATTGCGAATGTACATGGTCTTGTATGCGGGATCCGTTCTATCACCTAGTAGAAACCTTAGGATTGCAGCAGTAGGCAGGATTTTGCCGAAGCTGGGTATTTCTGTGTGTTATTTACTTTCTGCATTTACCTACTCTGCAATTATCTGTGCTGCGACTAATTTCTAATATTTCGATTAATTGTAATAAACCCTATTCACCCCCCCTCTAAGGTTAATCTAGATCCAACATTTGGTATCAGAGCTTGGTTTTTGATTAACTCTAGAATCATGTTTTCCCCTTGTTGTCAGTCTTCTGAGAGTCAGTCCAGTTCATCTCCAACTATTTTCAATGGAACAGATTTTTCAAACTGGAAATCCGAAATAGAATTTTGTTTAAAATTTGTTAATATTAAATGTTGGGATACTGTTATCAATGGGAGTGATATGTCTGATAATAGAAATATTGTTTTCAATTCTCGTGCTATGAATATCATATTTGATTATCTCAGTACAGAATAGTTTATTCATGTGTCTCATTGTTTGACTGCGCAGGATGTCTGGAGAACTCTCAACAAGCTCTATGGTAAAACTGACGACTGCTTAAAATCCCAGAATGTCAACTCAAATTCAGATCTGTGCTTAAAAGGAGAAACAGATGAATCAAACGATGGAGAATTAACAGATGCTGAAACTGAGAATCTCACATACGAAGATTTGGTTTATATGTGCACTGATTTAACTAAATCTGTTGATAAACTCCAATCTAAAAACAAATCTCTGAAATCTATGAATTCAGAGTTAACTGGCAAAATTGATGATTTGGAATCACAACTTAAATCGTTTAAAAACTCTTCAAAGTCTGATTATAAAAATTGTTTGAAATTGGAAACCAGTCTTGTTCATCTCAATAAAAATATTCAAAAGTTTGAAAAAGAAATTCTTATCTTAAAAGAAAGCAAGATTGAGTTATCAAGTTTGAATAATTTTTTACAAAAGGAATTTGAAATATTTAAGACTGATATAAATTCCAAATTTGAAATTGCTGAAAAAGAAAATTTGTTGAAATCCGATTTGATTTTGAAAGAACTGGAAAACGAGATTGAAAAATCCAAGAAATTTGAGTTTGAAAAACAAAAACGATTTGAATCTGAAATCATGGAATCCCAAGCCAGAATTAAAACTCTTAAAGATGAAAATTTGTTTTTAAAATCAGATTTTGATAGATGTAAGATCACTAAAAATCATTGTTCAGATTTAATGAAAGAGAACCGTGATCTTAAAACTAAAATTCAACAACTTGAGTCAACTTTGACTAAATTTTCAACAGGTAAATATTTGAATATGTTGTGGAAAAATCAACTTTCTCCTGGAAATAAAAATGATCTTGGTTTTGGAAAAACAAATGGCTTTGAAAAATTGAATTCGTATGATTTTAAAAATCCTTTAAATTGCTTCAAAAAGGATCTTTCTGAAAATTTGAGCTTTGGAAATTCCAAAAGGTTTTTAAATCACTAACGAGACAAGAATTGGTTTGATAACAATCCAGTTGAACAAATATGGACCCCAAAAGGAAATAAAATGATTTTTGGAAAGACTAAACAAGTTTGGGTTCCTAAAGGCACAAAGATAGATTCGAATGGGATGTTATACAAACAGATTTGGGTACCAAAAGATGTTAACATAACTGTGAGTGGTTTCACTAATTTTGTTAAACCACTCGATCCCCTCAACTGTTAGGTACCAAAGGATGGCTGAGGAGCTACTGTGCTGAAAAGAGTTTGAATTCAAGTTGTTCTATATTTCTGTATTCTTTACAATTCCCTGGCCAAGGTTTGTTGAGTTAGAGATTCTGATTTACACTGGATTCTGGTATGATCTCTAAACTCACCTATGTAAATATTTTCTATTTTGATTTTTTTCTTTTGTTTATTTCTTCTTCTTCTCCTTTCTATCTCTTTCTTCTGTCTATTCTAATTTGATTTGTCACTGCCATATTCTTCTTATTCTGGGCTGCCTTAAACTTCCAATTGTAGAATTCATATTATCTGGAAATTCACTTCATGTGTACAAAACTCTAATATTTTTAGTCTTTTCTAGATCTTGAATTTATTTCTATAAATATCTACAATAGTTTTTGAAGTTTATTTTTTTTTGAATTCTTAACAGTGCTGAAGCATTAATATCATATCTTGAACACTGTTATTTTGAATTCTAAATTTTTGAAGATCTGAATAATTAATGAAATTTCACACTTATGCTGTTATGAGTTTCTTCCAATTCATTTTGGAAACACTTAAAATACTATACTCATTACAGTACATCTTGTTACTTATCAGTTGTGATAATTTCAGAAATTTTCAGATTGGCTTGAATATGTTAAATTGTCTTGAATCAGTGATACATCGTGATATTTATATTCATTCATGATCATTTTATTTTGAAATCTGTTTATTTGAAATCATCTGAAATTCTTGATATTTTGAATATCACACACCACTTGAATTTGAAATTATCAATCTTGTGTGAATAATTCATTATATCTCAAACTTGACATTGATTCATGTGATCTCAAATAAATTATTTCTTAATTTTAGATCATGAATAATTCTCAAACTTGATGTAAATGATCTGAATATTTCACTTGTGCTTGTCAGAGATTTCTTGTGAAAAATTCGTCAAAAATCTAATTTTGTAACTCACTGTTATTTCATGATCAACTGGCTTGAATGTTTATTTAAAATCATTTGGAATTATTGATTTATTGAATCTCACACATATTTTGAAGTTGAAATTTGGTGTGATCGATTCATTGAATCTTGAGCTATTCATATTCCTCAAATGTTTTTCAAATAAACAATATTTCTGATCTTGGATCATGAATCATATTCTGTGACCTTGACAAGTATGATTTGAAACTTTTTTCTGTGTTGCTCTGATACTGTTTTTGAAAAATGTTTGTTCTGGAATCACTTGCTTGTTGCTCTGATACATGTGCATAATCTATTATCTCGTCTGCTTGGGCTTTGTACTTAATAATTCTTTTGTCTATGACATTCTTGTTCAGTATCATGTTAAAATTCCTCATAAATAGAGACACCATATGGTATCAGTTTAGAAGTGTTGAATATTTTTTGTATATATTCTTTATGGTGTATATATCTCCCTAAATTCCTCTAGTAGTTGATTTTCAATTTTAAAATTATTTATTGTTTATTCATTCAGAAATTGAAATCAATATCTAATTTGTGTTGTATTTATAATTCATCAAAATTGTTATTAGAATTTTAAAACGGTGATGAATTGTGACTGCAGTATATTTCACAACAAGAGGAGATTTTATTTAAATTCTTCATGATGGTTGAACATTCATTATAATATCTTTGAATTGGGAATTATTTCACGACCATCTCCTTTATCTATCATCATTCTGCCATCCGTGATAATTTTATGTTAATGAGGAGAGTTAATATGTTTTAAAATTCTTTTGAATAAACGATGAAAATATTTGTGATAGAAATTGGACTATGTTATTATTCAGAATTAGTGATAATTGAAAATTTTCAACAATCCCGGTACAGTCGAGCATATTTCATAATATAATTAATTTAGAAATTTATTTGACAGACCATTTCTGTACCTACCGCATTTCTATCATCCATTTTTGGTTCTATATAGTGAGGAGTTTTTTCTTTTAAAGCTGAAATGATAAATATATATAATTAATATATAAGTGTGTCTCTAACCTCATTTAAAAATCCCAGCTCTGGTTATGGATGGCTATGAGACAACTTATAATTTAAGCTGCGATTGACCTCATTTAAAAATCCAAGCTCTGGTTATGCGTGGTCAGTGTGCTCTTAAATAAAATAAAAAGAAAAAGGACATGTTGTGCTATAAATTGAAATTATTCTTAAATTCTCCTCGGTGTATAAGAATCAGCCTATCAATCCATCTTCTAATCTGTGAAATGTGTTGAAATCTTATGACGTATTATGATTTGTTGATTGATAGGGATTGGGATTTGAGATTATACGATTTTATCACTTAAATTGAATTATTAATTATAGTCCAAATCCGTCACTGTTTTTTAGCTCCATTTTTTTATAAGATCATTTTTTTGGAAAATAATTCATATTTTTATAACTCTCCCCATTTTATATAAAATTCATCGTAAATCTATCGTTCTACAATGTGAAATATGCCACCTGTTCTCAGTTTATTATGATTTTTGTTTGACTGATTGAGATTTATGATGACCGTTCTTCCTCTTAAGCTGAAATTATATTGTTTAGTCATTATTTATCTATATTTTAAATTCTGAATCCTTTTGATGATAACAAAAGGGGGATAATGCGTTCAGATTTTGATTTATGAGTGAATATTTTATAAATATTTTTGATTTTGAAAATTCATTATTATTCATCTCATTTCACTCATGCACAGTTATAGGGGGAGTCTCTATTGTAGGGCGAGCTATCAAATAGGGGGAGTTATGTTCTTTTCTGTCAAACACATTTATTGTATTCAAAATTTTAATATTCTTTTGTCATCATCAAAAATCTTCTTTTCTGTCAAACACATTTATTGTATTCAAAATCTTAATATTTGTTTGTCATCATCAAAAGGGGGAGATTGTTGTATAGAATGGTGTTGTATACACAATTATATGATTTTTGTTTGATGATAACAACAAAATATATATTATTTTAATGTGTTTGTTACTGTACTGTTCTATATTTAAATCATAGACAGGAATATAATATTTATATTTAAATAGAATACTACTGTACACAAATTTTCACACAGTATTTTATTTAAATATAATATTTTATTTCAATATCAAACAGTACAGAATTACAACTCCACTGTTTGTACACTTCACTAATATTTTTCATTCATACACAGCTCTTCACTACAACCCTGTCAATATACATTCACATTGATTCATATACAGACACTCAACTCTTTATACAGTTTTGTTTATTGACACATTCATACAGACTTTTATACATTCACTGTTTTTTATTCTTTTGTCTTCTGTCTTCTGTCTTCTGTCCTCTGTCTTCACAGCATCTTCACTGTCAGTCCAGTCATCTACACCTGTCATACAAAAGAAACACACACACAGTATCTGACACAGAAATAATATTTTAAATTCTAACATATATAATTTTTTTTATATATAAAAAAAATATTTACCTCAGATTTCTGGTGTGTTTCTCATCATTTTTCATGACTTGATCTGATCTGTGTCTAGTCAGTATATGAATAGTAACAGGGACATAAAATAATACTGAATGGTTGCATATACACACGTGTATAAATATACACGTGTGCACTGCCTCGCCAATCAATGAGCAGCTGAGGAGTAGCCATGAGGACCTTCTCGACTCAGTGCAATTGAATACACATGTACATAACCAAGTGTTGAAGCAGAACATCAAAAAGAGCAAGCAAGAAAATATATCAGCAGTACACATGCATTGTCAAGGTCAAGACAATCAGAAAAATCCCATGAAGGATGGAAATTATCATGGTCTAATACAAGTGAGTGAGTCAACAACAAGTACATGGAATCAGTGAACAACAAAGCAGATCAGTTTTTGAAAACAAGAGCAAGTGTCAAGCCAGATAAAGTGGTAAGTGTGCAGCATAGTGGTGGTGCAGCTCAGTTGAGCTCAGGGTACTTTCAGTGAACAAAGTAGCTAGGCAACAATACATGTAGTGTGTACAACAACAGTCATGATCAAGGCAAATCAGCAAAGGTGGCAGTGGAACAAGTGACAAGTCAACATATTCAAGCTTAAGTTAAATTAAAGTCAATGTATCATGTAAGCAGCTACAAAAGGTCGAGCCAGTACAGAGCTACTGCATGCATGAACCAGAGTCAAGAACACAACATGGGCACACAGTGAGCACATCAATTGACAGTTCAAAATAGTCCAAATATAAATGGTGCAACAGTAATATGTCATGGGTTTAATATAAGTATGGTGATACAAATACAGCTAGCAGATTGATAGTGTCACACATTGCTGGTAAATGGGGTCAACAAATAAATTGTCAACAGCAAATTCAAGGTTCAGCAACAAGCATATGATAGTGCAAGTGTAATGGTGTATGGAAACAGGTCAGATTCATGTCAACAAGAACTGCTCAAGTTCATCTAAATGCATATGGCAGAGTTTTTTTTGAAATATCAGATTTGCAATTAATCATGTGTGGACACTCACAATTGCACAAAACATATTTTGGCAAGAATGAAATTATTTTTCCAGAATCTACAGGGACATTGAATTTTGGCAAATTTGGCAAGAAAATTTCTTTTGGCAAGTGAAAGAAGTCAAGTATATATTCAGGGCCATAATCAGAGCATGCATACAGCAAGATTTATAGAAAATCTTTTAATTTCCATGTGTATTAAAATCAACAAAGTGGCAAGTGATAAACATATTTGGCAAGTATGTAATCACGACCAAAAATGATTCTAGGCAATATGAATGCACCAGAACAAGTCATGAAGGATATATGGCAAGAATTTTTTTCCAGGTTTTGATATTCAATGGATATCATGGGTGTTAACAATGCATTCGAGAAATTCAATTAAGGCAAGAAATCAATTCTACTTTCAGGAATCACAATGGCAAAATATTTCCTACAACAAATCTGAAATGCACAAGAAATTCATGGTTCATTTTTTGGCAAGCTTTAAACTGTTTTTCAGAAAATCAATCAAGCAAAAGGGAAAATTTATATTTCCTGAAAAATCTGCATGAGTGTTATTTAAGGCAAGAAATCATTTTTCAGAAATCTTGTTTTGTTATGAGCATGATTTAATCGGTTGAATATTGGTAAAACCATATTTGGTAAGATAGATTTTTCAATCAAGAAACAAGGTCAAACCATCAGAAAATTTCAGGCAACTAATTGTTTTCAGAATAACATCAAATTGTACAAGGCAACAATTCATCAATGTCGCAAAGAGAATTGTTCAAGGGGCCACAAACATTCCAGGAAAGTTCACCACAACAAAACAGGAAAGCTATCAAAGCCAAGGGAACATTTTCAAATTCATTTTTTCTATGCCGAGGTGATTAAATCAAAAGAGGAAAACACGCACAAATCAGATCGGCCATATATTGAAATCAGAGCAACTAAAGTATTTTCTAATCCTATTTAACACCAATATCATCATAGGTAGTTGGGCATCGAAAATCAAAACAATCAATTTCAAGCAAACAATTTCAAATCAGAGAACTCACATAGGTTTCGATCGAGTAGAAGAACAACCCCAAATCAGAGCGTCAGAGTTTTCCATATTGACCGACAAACATCAGAGGCCATCGACAAATTGAAGTTCATCAGAGAATCAGATTATATCAATCTGAAGCTATCGCGATTGGTTTTGGGGCAAACATTAAAACACTAGCCGCCATTTATTTTTCCAGAGACAAAAGAGATCGGGCAGGACTAAAGAGGATGCAAAAGAAATGGGTCGGCCAAGTGTTAAAAGGGGATGACCCCTTTAATTAATCTCCTTAGGGTTTTCTTGTTATTTTAAATTGTGTTGTTTTTATTTTTATTTTTGCATTTTGAATTTCTTTGGTAAACAAACGAATCAGTTTCTAGATCTGTAAAGTCTAGGATATCAGTCAGGGTGTTGACTGTCAGTTTCAGAGTCTGTAAAATCTGGGATTATGGATTATGGGGTTGTAATTCGGGGAAACCTGATCGAGGGGATATCGATCAGTCTAGGGTTTTGAGCGTAAGGTTAGAATAGGAGCAGCGATTGCGAGTGTACATGGTCTTGTATGCGGGATCTGTTCTATCACGTAGTAGAAACCTTAGGATTGCAGCAGTAGGCAGGATTTTGCCGAAGCTGGGTATTTCTGTGTGTTATTTACTTTCTGCATTTACTTACTATGCAATTATCTGTGCCGCGACTAATTTCTAATATTTCAATTAACTGTAATAAACCCTATTCACCCCCCTCTAGGGTTAATCTAGATCCAACGCCCACTTCCCATTTCCAAACTTATTAAAATCAAAGTTAGCATTTAATTCAAAGTTAACACGTAATTAGATTGTTTAATGATCCGATGGACATGCGATTAAAAACAGATGTTAACTAGAAAAATAAAACAATAGATGCTAATGTTACTGAGCCAGTCTGATACAAATGAGTATAAGCATCTTAGATGATATCAAAGGATATAGATACACTTATCACATTGTCCTTGGTTTTTGACATAAGTTACAGCTCCTTTCTTCCTCCAGTCCACTGATTTGGGCAAGTTTGCGACATTTTCGTACCTAAAACTTTTCTGGTTCTCAAATTCAGCCTCCCTCTCCTTCAGTACTTCAGATTTCAACCCAAAAATCTTTGTCCCGAACTCATCATGTGTCAGTCTGCGAACTCGTTAAGATCGAGCCAGTAGTTGTTTCTTTTCTGTTTGACCCATCAATGTGTTTTAGATTGTCTTTGAATATCTTAAGCCTCTTCATTTTCTCTTTGAAGCTTTAATAGAGTTTTCCATGTTTATCCATCCATGATTCGAATAGATCGATTAGACTGTCGTGGGACTTGAGATCTTCTTTGGTGTACCCCACAATGGGGAAGCCTTTAAGAGTTGCATGGCACTTAAAAAAGGGAAAAGGTCAGGAATATGAGTGATAGTTTAGTGTGTGCGCTCATTGCTTTATTTGAATGTTTTGTGTTTTTTGTTCCTCACAGAGAGGCTGTATATGTAGGGTTATTTACTATGTTGCTTAAAGGTAAAGATGGTGAGTAGGATACCAAGCCTTAAAGCATAACCCATTGAGAAATCTTGGTTTTAAGCATCCCTAGTTAAAATATATGTACTTTATGGAAAACATGCATTTTTGGTTCTGTTATACTATTTGTGCATGTAATCTAAGGAAATTAACATATGTAGGCCTGTTTTAGAAAACAATAATGGGTTTAGCTATCTTTCGAACTTAGTTACACAAATAAACCTGTTTTGGGCAGGCAAGCTTGTGAAGACGAACTTTCAAAGTTCGCCAATGTGCAAATTCTGAAAATTCGCCTTCGGTTTACCTTTTTATAACCAATTTAAACAATTTTGAACAAGTTTATATAAACAATTTAATATCAAATTAAATAAGTGTACATTCAACCTACAAACAATGTTCGGTACTCGTAAATTTCTGAATAACAAAATGTTGTAACACCAGCTTTCGTCCCAGCAAACAACATACGAACAAGTTAGTTGATCAACACAACATACATCGTACAAACTACGTCCATCAAGTTCGGTACAACAAATCACAGGACAAAGCATACAGCCATATAGCTACGACCCATAATAATATAAATATGACCTAATACAACATAAGTACAACACAACAACACAACATAACTACGGCCCAATACGACATAACTACGACCTATAGTTTCTGGATGAACCATAGCACCCATACAACCTTTCAGCCTTTGCTGCAATATTCACTCTTCCCAAGCGACTAACCTCAGCTTGTATCTCCAGTGTGTACTAGACACCCCTCTCCGTCAACGCTGGATCACCCACGAAAAAAATTACAAATTTGCAATCCTTGACGATTCTATGCATCTATGTAAGCTTTTCAACCATAAAAGCGATGACCTGCATTTTTTTACTTTTAGAAACAGTCACATTATATTCCACTCCGCAGTAGCAAAGGACTGAACGACCCGTCATGCTAGAGCTTGACTTATCGGGTTCTCCCAAGCAATCACTTCCCTCAACCGAGCATTGTGGGTTTTTTGAACCATTCCGATACGTTGTACTGTAACATTCTGTAGTGATGCACTAACGAGTTCAGACTCGATTTCTATAGCATCTTATGGATTCCCATTTGCGTTTCAGGCACAAATTCGACATCTTCGGCTGGTTGATTACCACATTCGTACGCATCGTATATTTGAACCATGGTATCGTCATCGAATTCCCAATTTGACATTTTGGCCTATATGAACAGTTGAAACTTGAAATAAATGCGTTATAATGAATTTCATAGAGTATAACAACATAGGGAGAGAAGAGCAAAAACGTGACCAAATTTCTTACATAAACATCGTTCTTTGAACTATTCTTCAAAAACCAATTTTTTTGTAATTTGTTTGAGGCAAAGGCTAGTGAAGAGTGGAAGAGAAGCTGGTTGGTCTTCAATAAGGAAGAGAGGAAGAGAATAAGAGAGGATGGTTGGCAGCTTTAATCATTAAGACTTGTCAAGTCATCTTTAATCATTTCGTTGGTCAAGCTTTATCACATTGTACCTGTTTGGCAGAGCAGAGTGTTGTAACATCATCTGTTTTGTAGCAGAGTGCAGTTCTGAAATTCGGGTCGTCCTCAGTATATGTAACCAAATCACAAACTGATTAAAGCTTTGGTAGAGGCAGCTTTAGTCATGAAGACTTGTCACGTCCACTTGTTTTTCCCCGTTGTAAAAAATTATCATATTTCATCGTTCTTTGCAGAGTGTACTCATGTCACATGTTTTGGATTTGTTTATTTATAAGTTTGGGTCGTCCTCGATATAAGTAATCATTCAATTTTTTTGGAAATCTTAGCTTAAACAGTACACCGTCAGGCCTAATAGTGTAGGGAACTTTGTAAAGCAAATTCCCTACAATGTATCTTCGGATCTAATAGTGTTAGGGCAATACGTAAAGCAGATTCCCTATAGTGACCAATCACATCGCAATTTGTTGTAATTACCTAGTATTACACGACTATATATCTCTATGGGTTTTGCTCACCATTCTACACTCAAACAAATTTTTTCGTTCTTCACATTGAGCATACTCAAAGCTATGCCTTCATGGCTATCGTCTATGGATTCCGACTTTCCTTGGAATCAACAAGCGCCGCTGGATAGTCCAAGAACAGACATTGATTGGCTTATCGAATACCAAGAGCGACACTACGAGGAGGTGCGTCTTGAATACCCAGATCTTAGCCAAATTATACTCCAGCCACAAACTGGTTATATCCCGGATTTTAGTCATCTGGTAGTTCAACCCGTATATGAATAAGGGGTAGGCCCGGCTACTGTTACTGAGCCTCCCACTCAAGAAGTGATTGATTAATTCTCAGTGGTTTAACCTCATTATGAATAAGAGTATGGGCGGGTACATTTTTCAAACCTCCAAGCGATCAAGAGGTTCCATCAGACCCCATCTGCTGCGACTGTGGGTACGCGGTTCAGGTAGTGGTAAGGGAAGATGGAGAAAATATTAGTCATAGGCTCCAGTTATGGTCATTATGACCATACGACTGCGATTTCTTTGAATGGACTGACGACCGTTTATGTCGAATGGGTGTTTCATATGCCAACGAGTTAGAACAAAAGATAAGGCATCTTAGAACTACTTTAGAACCCCTAGAGATTGAACGTGAGATGTAGTTTGGTTGTGTACTTATTTCCTAGTTAACATCTGTTATAACCTAAGTTTTAGTACCTTGTCCCGTGTTAGCATCTGTTATATCCCAAGTTCTATCACCTAATTATGTGTTAGTATCTGTTTCATCCTAAGTTTTAGTACTTATATCTGCGTTAGGATCTTTTGTAATCAATTTTTAGTTAACATTTGTTGTCATTTGGTTTATGAAATTCACTATATTTGAATATACAATTTATTATATAATTAAAAGCAAGCTCATAACATCGCAGTAGTTCATAGTTTCATGTTTTGAACTTCAACTGGATATATAGGATACGTTGTAAGCCGGATTTCTTTGAGACAAGAAATGTTCAAATCTATTAAACTATATTTTTATAACGGAGGCAAAAAATGGAGATTTCATATTATAATTTTTGAGTTATGTCTAAATCAAATTTTCAGAAAATCGCCGTGGAATCGTTTATAAACCATAACGATTTATTAAATACTTGTAAATCATTTTTAACATAAATTAAACATCGATTTTAGTGTAAAAGGAATAGTCAACACAGAAGTGAACAATGTTGGAATGTTGTGCGTAAAATTGTTCGAATGAAGTTTCGTGACGAATTTGTTTGAATATGGGCAATGCTGAATGCACATTCTCAAAATTCGCCTTTGTGCAATATCCCAAAATTCGCCTTCAGCAAAACCAAAACAGGTCTATATCTGTTATTACTTTTGAAACAAGGCTATATGCATACTTGTTTTCATAAACAGGCCTACACACGTGAAAAGCCCTGTAATCTAAGTGAGTATACTGCAATTATATGTATGGTGGTAGACATAAGAAATGCAGGTGTGTGTCATTGTCCTGACTATTATAATTTATGAGTTATAAGGTATGAATTCAAATAGCTACTGCTGATAAATCTTATTGCATGTTCAGGGCTGAATTATAAATTGTTAAGAAATCGTCAGAGACAACTGCACAATATAGATGGAGAGAACTTTTAACTTACATCGCTGCCTTTAAATAAACTAAAATCCAGATCTCTTCATACTTTGAAATATAAAGTACATTCATAAAATTATTTATCATATTCAACACTCTTTTACACAGGTAATCATACGAAGTTTAGTTGTAATATTAAAAACGTGATATTTTCAGCAGAATTATTGAATTTCAATTTTGTTTCTATTCATAAATCACAAATTTTATTATCTTTTATCAAGATTTGTATGTCGTATGCTTTAGCAGTTTCTTTTACAGAAGCAAATATATATCCTTCACATATTATGACAAATATTTGCTGCTGGGGAGCAAATATTTGCGTGGCCTCATAAATTAGAGTTTCCCCATCAACTCACAAGTATATATTTTCATAAACCGAGTCTGGGATTAAATTGGTAAAATTTTGACATATGAATTAACATACTTCGAAGATAAAACACAGGCTCAGTAGGAATTTTTTTACTATGGTTCTGCTGCGTAAAACCAGATTGTATAACTATTTAAGTGCTCGTGTCAGCATCTTCATACGTTTGGCATAACGGTATTATCTATGTTCTTTGTATATTTTCCCTTACATTGTAACGTATCAAAATATGTAAAACTTAAAGACAATATATGTAATATAAGTTTTTTTAACTACTATGTTGTTGTTGATGAAAAAATCAAACTCGTTTTGTCACTTGAAAAAACTTCTGGTAATGATTGCAATGTCGTCTGCTTTGTTTTTGAGTCTCGAAATGGACGATGTTACATATGCTATAGCCAAAGGTTCCCCAAGTTAGTGAGAGACTTGAAAGATCAATCCATGATCTTAAACAAGCATCTAAACGCTCGAAATAAAATTTTAAGAAGGTAAATAAATATAAATGATTTGTGGTGGACGAGCAATGATCGATGCGTTAATTTTATAATTAACTAAGGCAATGCTGTCTACAAGGTTATCAATTAGGGTTTAGACGAGATAAAGAAATAAAAAACATTTTAAGAAGGATGTTGGGATGGTCCAAACCTATGTACGTACCTGTACTACTAAGATTTAGTGTGGAACGTTCCGGTTAAAGTAATGTTCCTATCAAACATTGAATTATCGTGACAAACATTCTTGTGTTAGCTGGTTATGGTGTTGGACGAGAATGCAAGTAGCTATGGGTTCGATTTTGGTTGGACCCCTACCATGATAATATAATATCCAAACTTGTATATATAAGTACCCATTTCTAAAAAAATATTGAATTTTCATTTTTAGAAAGATCTTTTATCTATATATGAGAAATAGTGTAGGATAAGGATTCTTTATGCATAATAATAGTCCATTATATATACATTAAAGTCTTTGATTTGTTATTACTCATGTATTTGATGTAGGACACACACATATATATATATATATATGAAAGTAACATATATATAAAATCCAAGTGTAGGTCAATTGAAAGCAAGTAAGGTAATCTCAAGTATTCACTAAACATTAGATACTTTTGTCAAGGGAAACAACAAACTCTTTATGAAGGATGATTCATGCACAAGCTTTTATAGAAATGTTGATGAAGATAATTTATGTTCAACCGTAATTGTTGGGCCAAAAGTTTAAAAAGTTCTACATGAAATGTTGTGCTTTGTAATTATCCATATTTTATGTACGAACAATCGCAATTTTTTTTCTTCTAAATTTGTCTATCAGATGTTGCTTTAACTTTTATGGTATTGAGTATTGGCATTTAAGACCCCTTGATATTTTGGAGGAAGATTCTAACCTTGAAAATTTGTAAGGGCTTAGCTTTTGTTAGAAGCCACATTAGGATCCAAGACAATTTCTATTGGAAATATATTATTGTTTTTCTTTCAAATATTACAGCCTTTTTTACTTACCACTTAGAAAAGGATTGTCAATGAATACTCAAGAAATCTAAAATTTGTCCACATCCAAATATAAAAAATAATGAATATCTGATATCCGGAAGAACCAAATACGGACGTAGATGTGGACAAAGACACATCCACATCTGAAAATTATCCGTTCGTTTTTTTCATGATTATAGTTTAAATTATGTGTATTTTAACATAATAAACTATGATAATTTATTAAGTTGAAGTCTATAGTATACACATTAAACACATATTAGTTCCTTAAAACTAATTATTATCATCATACATATTTACTTGTGACACTTTAATTGTCTACTGGATTAAAAAACTTTACAAAACTAAAAAAAATCATTTATGTTCCTTGATTTATCGATCATTGACAAATCAAAAATTATCCGATACCCGTTCGTATCCACGGATGCAGATATCTAAAAATAATTTTAGATGCAGATGCTGATGTGACACTATGTGCGTCCGAAAGCATCCACCGGTAAACCAAATTTATAAGCTCTGGTCCTTTGTAGTTATATTTTTTGTGTGGATAAATTAATGGCGCAATTAGTGAGGTCTGGGCTAATGTCAATAGCCCATTTTTAAACTAGAGCCAAGTGGGGTTGATGGGACAACTTTCTATATCATATTTCTATTTTCCCGAAAGAGTTAAACCCATTAACATTCTCCATAGCCTAAAAGCAAACTTCTTATTTACTTTAATTAGCCAAATCACCTTATTAGAAATTAATAATATGGGATTAACATATCTACTATTAGGGGCATTATAGGTGACGCGAAGGCTTACGTTCATCATGAATTTTACTGGGAATTGTACATTTACTAATCTGGGTGAGTTGTTCACACCTCTTATTATTTTATGCTAGTTAATATAGTAAAATGATTTTCTAAAAGGTTTTGGAGTGTCAAATGATTTCTATCATATATCTAACCTTGATAACAGTCTTAAAATGATTAAATGGAGACAAAAGTGAATTTCAACTTGTTTTGGGTGTTTGGCACACTAGTTATAGACTGGATGGATCTTAGATGAAATAAATGTTTAGCTTTCTTGTATATGCTTGTTTTCTTGGTTTTTAGCTCGTTTGAGTGTAAGTTAAGCATGGACATTATTTTATAATTCGATGAGAAAAAATGATTAGAACGTGATGCAATCAAAATATAATGTTCTTTGGAGCTAAGGGTAGCCACATTAGTGGTCCTAGATAGCTTGGTCTCAAAATGATGAAGTTTTGTAGGTTTCATGGATCGATCAATGGTAGTGCAAAACAAATTGGTGGTTGGGGTTGCTTGAAGGATTTTTAGTGTGAAGCTTTTGGGTATAGTGGTCAATGCTCTAGTGCAACTTTAAGCTTAGAGGAAATTATGTGGGCTTGGACATGGAATGAAATTGGGCACTTGGAATTTCCTTTAGCCCATTAGAGTTTTAGAAAGCACAATATTTTCAGTTCGGGACTATGGTGCACATTCTTCATGTTTGAACGGGTATGGGTTCAAGCTAAGTACGGTAAAAATGGTTGTCTTAAAATACCCTAGAGTGGTCAGTATAGGCCACAACTAATCATGGTCAAACTTAATCATATAAGGGATACTTAGGATGAGGATTATGTAGCATATTGTGTGTATTCATTCATGTGTTCGATATTTGATCCTTAGGTAATCGCTATGAGTGGGTTTTGTTAACTAAGAAATGGTGTGATTGTCTAGCTTGCGACTTTGGAATTTTGATGAGATGACTGTATAATTTATGATGGACATTTAGAGCTGTTTGATGACGACGACTTATAGATAAAGTTGTAGTGGTGATCCATAAGTACAAGTTTATGGATGGGAACTCATGACTGGAAGTTGACTTTGTTCTAATGGGATGCTGAAGCATTTTTCTGTAGATATGTGCTCAAAGGGATCATTAATTACTCAAAGGTTTCTAATGTGATTGTTGTCCCGCCTTTTTGACAAGGCAGTCACATGTCGATCTTTGACTATCGGAGTACTCAGGACTCGGGACTCAGTTATGAACTCACGAAGGCATGGAACAATTTGGACAAAGTCTCAAAGTGCTCAGCCAAAATTTGGAAAATTTGTTATGTACCGGGACTGATATTTATATCTTGACTCCGAGGATCGGTGTTTCTATACGAAAGATTTTCGTACTCTGGTTTTGGTAGGAATTTCATATCTCACGACCAAATCAGGATTTCCTATCCTGCTATTTCTTAGGATTCTCATATCCTGGTTGTTACTTTGGGATGGTGCAAAATATTTTAAGGCATGGGATACGAAATAGCTTTTCGTATCCCCGGGTAGGTGCTAGATTTTCTACTCCTGGTCTTGTTTTCAAGTTTTCGTCTTCATGAAATGTCATATCCCCAGGATCCGAGGTTAGGTATACTAAATGGCTTGGATTCATGGATTTTTTTAACTTTTGGGATATGGAAGTTCGTTTCGTATATGCAGATATGAAGTGGCTTAGTGGCTTGGATTTTTATCAACTATTGGAAAGTACTTTTCGTATCTGGTATGACACTGGTTTTTCGTATCTATGCTCGGATACAAAATGGCTTGGATTAGATGGATGCTTCAAAGAAGAAGAAGTGGTTTTTGGCTGACACTCGGGTTCGTTACTGATCCTAGGTTATGAAATTTCAGAGATACGAATTATCGTATCCCCTCCCCTATAAATAGCCTGGGCCTTGGGTCATTTCGAGTTCTTTTGGCTATTTCATTCTACACACGAGAAGCTTGGATTGGATCTCTTTAATGGCTTCCTACATGGGTTTATGGGCTTTCGATGCTCTTTGGACTTGTAACTCCACATAGAAGATCGCTCTCAACATTTTGGCACTTGGATTAATGCTTAGCTTGCTCTTTGTACATTGAGGCATGCTTAACACATTTTGGCGTAGTATAACATTGCACTTCTTGGACATAAAGGCTTCTCTCTTGGACCCTTGGGCGTGGGAGAGAAGAAGTAGGGACCTTGTTGTTCTCAATACATGACTTTGTAAATGTAAGAGTAGACGAAAGATTGTACTTGTAACTTTGTAAAGCATAATATATAATGTTACCTCAAAATGGATGTAGATGCAACTTGCCAAACAACTATAATTCTGGTGTTATTTACTTCTCAGTACCCTACGTTTGGACTGTGTTTGGACTTATTGTGTGACCCATTAGTATTTGGGTGTTGGCATGCGAAGCGACTAATTTCCCACGTTAACATTTGGCACGTCACAAAGGGCGCGCTACTTTGGATTTGGATAGCTAAGGAAATGGATTACTCTTAATTCAGAAGATGGTTAAAAGGAAATAGATCGGTTTGGCTCGTTTTGATGGAGCGGGAGTGGAGGAAAATTAGGAAGTTTCCTCTATTGGACATCCGTCAAATTTTGTGACTCGAGAGGATATTGACGAAGTTGTAAGGATTTGACTAAAGTTTTGATTTCGTAGTTGGAAATCGAATAAGAGCATCTTAAAAGGAAAGAAGCGACTATGAATACTAATCTGGCCAGGATCGAGGGTTTCGAAAGGCCATGGGGGCTATGAAATATTTTTTAACAAGTGCTAGCATTCCTCCTGGTTTGGCCCGAGACTTAGGGGCAATTCTCGAGGATCTACCCCGTGTCGACACCAATTCGCGGATTCACTGGACTCGGGGGAAGCACCCCCGATCCTGAAGGAAGTCCGGCTTAGGTTGTGGTTGATCAAGTTTTGGGTTCTGGAGTTGGTAACGTTGCTCAAGCGTTAGTGTGCATAGGTTTGAATGTAGGAACTCCCATGGTTCCGAAAGGGGGATTTGTGCCAGCGGCAACACCTCAGGCTAGGGTGGAGCTAGATATTCTTGTTGGGGCTCAACAATTCGCTAATTCTGGACTTGAAATGGGGGAGGGGGGACTGGTGTGGGATTGAACGACTGGAGTCAATTTCTTGGTAATGGAAGTGATAGTCATATCGTCGATGTGATTAAACGGTATACTCGAGGCGGTGGGTGTCTCTCGGACTCAGATTGTGTTACTCGCAGTCCTTTTTGTTAGGATATATGGAATTCTCAAAACCCAACGGATTTCAAATTGCAGGTGTTGGGGGCTTTTTATGGAAGAAAGGATCCTACCATTCACTTGAAACATTATATGTGCCACATGGAAGTGCTTTCGGCTTCGGAAATGTTTTGGCGAAGTGCTTCCCACTCTATCTTACGGATATTGTTGCCATGTGGTTTTAACAATTGGAAAATGAATCGACGTGCAGCTATAACGTCTTGGTTGGAAAATCAATCGAACAGTTCAGGGTTTATGTTGCTTGACCCAAGAATGTAAGACACTTAGGGCGGTTAAGCAAAGGTCCGACGAAACTTTATGGAAGTTTTTGGAAATTTCAATATGGTGACAATGATCGGTCGACCGAACCCATCTATGGTTTAGATGGCTGCTATTTCTGGTATCTTGGATAAAAGGATTTCAAGATCTCAATTTAATGGAATCCACAAAGATACCTTGGTAAGTTCTACTTCGAAGCAGACAAGTTTCTACGGAAAGCAGAAGTGAGAAACGACAAGAAATTTCTCAAGGTTCATTCGATTAAAGGCGAAGGATCGTCCAATTCTGGAACAGGCAAAGGAAAGGCTGCTCCTCGGGATGATCGGAATGCATATTAGTTGAATCATCCTATATCCTCTTCGTACATAGAGCTTACTCATCCTCTAGAAGAGATCTGTTTGGAAGTTCACAGGGTTTCTCTTTTTAGGAAGCCTCCCACGAGAGAGTCGACTCAGTGGGAGAGGAATTCTGGAAAGCATTTTTTGTTCCATGACTTGATGGTGACAACACAAACGACTGCAGACACCTTTGGAATATGATTGAAGAACGCGTTAGACGTGGCGAGCTAGGGAATATGTTCAGAATCGGGCTGCAGTACCATGACAAGCATAACTACCTGCTTCGGTTTGGAATCGGAATGGGTCAGGGCATGACCCCGGTGTTTTGGTCATCAATTGATGTGGTTTTCTCTGGATATGCGACCCCTGGATTTCGGGATTGGTTTCTTTAGTTTCTGATTTCTTGACTTTTCGGTTATTCGGCTTTTGCACTTAAGATTTTGGCTTTGTGGGTTATGATTCTTTGGCTTTTGGTTTCTGTTATTTTGATCTTCTGGCCTTTGGATGCGGCTTTATGTTTATATGGATCCATGGCTTATGTATTTTGGTTTTTAGCCTTAGGGCTTTAGTTGTATTAGCCCGAGCTCCTAGATATTATACGTCTAGATATTGTATTTTTGGTTTTTTGATTTCAAATGATTATAAGTCGGCCCACCCAAGTATGAGGTTAGGTCTTAATCCCTGGGCATGTTGTAACACCTCATAAAATAAACCTAAATTGATGCAAGGTAATTTAATTTAAAATAATTAGTAACAATCAATAACAAGTTAATGGGCTGAAAAATGGAATTTTTGATAATCTGGAATCGAGCCACGATAGTATTGTTATTGTATTGGTGGGGAGATTCTGATCCATTTTCATATTTTATTTATTGAAAATAGAGTCTGTGTGTAAATGAAATTAATAAATCAAGTTGTGAAAAATACTGACACACAAGGTTTGAAATTCAAACAAATTATACATAAATTCAGAATATATTTAATTAGAGATTGACATAAAAGAATATTCCAAGTGAATTTGAAATTCTATATATGTTCATATACAATAGGGGACAAGCACAATCAATCTAAGGAAATAAATATTTAGAATTTATAACAAAACAACGTTAACAGGAGAATTAAATTACCC
The DNA here is from genome assembly GCA_030737875.1 of Allium sativum. Taxonomy (NCBI): domain Eukaryota; kingdom Viridiplantae; phylum Streptophyta; class Magnoliopsida; order Asparagales; family Amaryllidaceae; genus Allium; species Allium sativum. Next base: position 846,337,397 of record CM060922.1, on the reverse strand, counting down.
CTACCGACCCCAGAAAAGGGGTTGACCTCCCATATAGATAGGGTCGACCTGGGGGTCAACACCCCCTATAGAGGGGGTCGATCATTGTCCTGGGTGTAGAGGTGGGGGATGAGTATTTTGTTAGGAAGTTTTATACGAATTTCATCAGTTGGACCGTCCAGATTTAATCTAAATAATCTCATGATCTATACTTACACTTGCAAATATAAAAAGAGCTCCCTTGCCACACTCAAAACCTTATTCTCATTCCTCTCTACACCTTCATTCTACCCTTCTTCCATTACCAATTCCAAAAAAAGGTTAGGATCTCTTCCACCTCTCTTATCTTCATTCTACATTGTCTAATCTAAGTTCTATGATTCTGGAATTTGGTTTGGATATATGTATATGAGATTTTAATTCTTATGTATGTGTATGTGTGTGCATGTATATATATGTATATATTATAAAAGGATTGAAGAATGGTTTCTTGGCCTAAATCGAAATTCAATTCTACTGTATTTCTGTCTCAAATCTGTGAGTGGAAATCATTTAAGTTTGCTGTTTACTATGATTTGATAGTATAATTTTGGATTATTGTGCCTAGAAAGATTTGGGTTTAGACGAAAAGAAAATAATATCAAACCCTTGAATCTTCCATTATTTATGTTCATATGTAGAAGGGTTTGGATTATTGATGTAATGAGAAAAAAAACGTTAGGGCATTGGTATGATTTTTGAATATGGTCTAATCCCCTTATTATAAATCTATAAATTCATATGTATGTATATTTTGGTTGCAAAAGCTTAAGCACTTGAATACTGCAATTTGAGTAAGTTTAAACATCTATTTTTGAAATAGATTATTTAAAAATACTATTTGCAAAATTATAAAAGTATTAAGGTCTTGTACACAAAAATGATATAAAAAGTGGATAAGTACCAAAAAGAGAATTTTACCTATGTATATAGGAATACTACACCTTGTCTTTATTCTGTTATTGAAGTAATAATTCAAGCCTTGGTTATAAGTTGTATGTAGATTTTGTTATTTCTGTTTTTATCGTCTATTGTAAATATGCATGTTGGACCATGTTAATTGATAGGGAAATTAACTTGTATACCTTAATAATGATTGTTAGAATTGGCATTTCAAAAGTGGTTAAGTCATTATTCTCGTTTGCATAATTCACTCCTTTTTATTTATATATATTTATAATGTAATATTAATGCGTACTAAGTGCATACCAAATACGTTTAAACTAGTAAATAAATTTTGAAAGTCCCCGTATGAATTTTTATGCATTTGTGTGAGTTAATGGCTTTAATTATAATTAATGACACATAGACACGAGATTGACCGTTACTTGTAGGAGAAACCTTCCCAGAACCGACGGCATATCCAACATCTACAATTAAGACGGGTTAATATGAGAGGTCTAGGTGTCATGGTCCATTATAATTAGTACATTAGATGCGAGGCTAAGCCCAACTTATAGTAGAAGCCTTCCCATAACCGCTCGACAAATCCAACATATACAGGTGAATGGCTTAATGTGATAGTCTAATATATATATATATACCTATATACATACACACACACATATAAATATATGTAAAGTACGCATGCCTTAGGGAAGGTATTAAGTGGATGACCCGCATCTGTTTGGGTATTATGTCGTTAAGAGTAGATTTGTTCCTAAGGTTCACTCCTTGGCTCTGAACCCAAGTCATGAGACCATCCCTTAGAGGTTTTAAGTGATCTTTGTGACAGCCTTTCTCTTATATAATGTATTAAATAGTGTTATTAGACGATAGCATATGAGTAATGTAGTTCTCCAAGTATTGTCCTCTTCTTATCTAGGGGTTTGGTGAGGGCTGACCTAGGGACAGTTTATATGAAAAGTCCTAAAGGAACCACCATGTAAGGGAAGTATTAAGTGGCTAGGAGTTCACCCGTAGGGACAACTAGAAAGTGACAAGATGGTATGCTAAGAGAGTTTTAAAAGAAGTTGTGTTCCTACCTAAACCTGGTATTAAGTGGTCGTTACTATTTCTCGACCTATAAGGAGAGTATATATGTATACACACACACACACGCGCGCACGCACACACACACACATATATATATATATATTGTAACATTGACATTAGGACGAGATCTTCAGTGTAGGGTCCCACTATGGGCATTAAGTGAATGTAGGGTTGTCTGCCCTTAATAAGTTAGATAATGGCCTTAAGTGACAAGGTATAGCCCGCCTCGTAGGGTATTAAGTGACTGTAAGGATGTCCGCCATTAGATTTACTTGTGGGTTATTAAGTGACTGTAGAGACATCGACCCTTAGACTAACATATAGGCCTTAAGTGACTGAGAGTACGTCTGCCTCGTATGTTTGTTGCGTATACATAACATGAAGAGTTTACACTACCAAATATAGGAAATAATCATTCCTAAACTTATATATTTTTCATTCACTAGAATTTCATGTTCTATCCTCCTTCCTCTTAACATAAACAGGTTAATAGTTAAGGATCCTGGATCGGTGATGCTTAGTGATCGTTTAGAGGTGGAGTCTTTCGATGGAGATTTAGTTATTTTTAGCAGTAATACTACTATTATTGTTGTTATCATATATTTTGGGATAATTATTGGTGTACCTATTATCTTCTGAGACTGGTTCTGTTTGACATTTATGATTTTATCTATGGTACATCTATTTATGAGATATTATATTTTATCTCTTCCGCTGTGTGAGATTCTGATTTCGTTTAGATTGCTCTATTATATATATTTTTAGTATTTCCTTACAGGAACTAGTGATCCATTTAGAATGGCTCTAAGTTCCGATGGACCTTTTCGTGGTCGTAATTTAGGCCCATTCCGAGCGGGTTATTTCATTTGGTATTAGAGCATACGTTACCCGATTATGGGAAAATATACGTAAGAGAGATGTATTTGTTATTTGAAAAGGTTTTCAAAACTATATATATATACAAAAGTTCTATAGCCCCGAAAACCTAAGCAATTATGCTAGACAACCTTATCTTCCTTCCTTTTTGGGCCTTGATACTATCTTAGGAAGTTCAATGAAGGGTTTTCCTTTTTCAGATAGTAGAAATGGATGATAACCAGCCCGAGAAGGGGAACCCGACAAGGCCTCTGTATTTGCCTAAATGGTTCTAAAAGTACCTTAGGACTGTGGAAAAAGTCCCTACTACCAACCCTACCCTAGTAGAACCAACAACTCTTCCCGTTGAAGAGGCCCTTAACTTTCCTTGTCCTTGCAAAGATTTCGTGAATTTAGGAGGAAAGCCATTTTTGGGGATTGAGAGCTTCCTTGAAGATAAAGCATGGATAATCGAGTGCGATTGGATCTTCTAGGCTACTGGAAGGGATGACCAGCTTAAGCGTTGGGTAGCGGCTTGGCACTTGAAGGAAGAGACCCTAAAGTGGTGGAACATGATTTCAAAGAAAACGTGGGTAGAGTGTTTACTTGGGTAGAGTTTAGGACCTTCTTTGAGACTAGGTTTTTACCTAATGCTGAGATGAGCCTACAGATGGAAAAGTTTATTTAGTTGAAGCAAAGGAAGTCAAATCTAAGAGAGTATGTAGCAATTTTTACGGAATTATTCAAATTTGCGAGAGGAATGGTGGACACCCCTATGAATAAAGCCCTAAGGCTTTTTAAAGGATTGAATTCTTTATTGAGGGAAATGCTTTAATTGTCATGAGGGTGGGCATTTGGCTAGAAATTGCCCTATATATAGAGTTGTGTAGAATGGACAAAATTATGCCTTGGAGGTAGCACCGATTCAAAGTCAACCCCCTTACTACAAGAACAAAGACTTTTAACAGCATTAGAAAAATATTTTAACAGCAGAATTAAGAATACAACATAACAACATGTGGTAATAGGTCCTCAACATTTAACTGAACTTTTAGAAACGCTATAAAAACACCAATATTAACAGTGTATAGACTGTGTTGTATATATACTGACATTAACTTTTGTCATAATTCACCATTTTCTTTTCTCAGCATTTATGAAACGTTGTGTATACCTCTCCATTTCTTTTTGTCAACATTTCTTAAACGTTGTGTATACCTCGTCATTTCCGTTTCCTTAACAATTTTTAAACGTTGTGCATATACACACTGTTTTCTCTACATTTACCCGACGACACTCATTATTATCTGATGTTATTAAATTGTAAAATAATATTATACAATAATATCATAGAAATATAAATATATAAAAACATATTCAAACGATTGTCATGTAAACAAAATATGATAATTCAACACATTATAATAAACAATCAAATTTGCAAAATAGTTATACACCATGTTGGCACATATCTATTGCATGCCAAAGTTTACCAAACCAAAACAATCATTCGTTTACTACAAAAAAGACTTCAAACACTTGAAAGTGCAAAAACATGCTTATCTTTTCCTCTGGTATTCTTTGATTACCTACAACAACTAAAAAAGTTACATGAGATTAAAAAAATTAGACATTTTATAACTAACCACTGAATCATATGTAAATATCTAAAAGAACAAAAAAATTAATCCACAACATATTGATTTAAATCATGTATAACCGGGTAATCGACAACATATTGATTTACTATGTGGTGTAGTTCACCACTGTGGTTGCACCAGTAAAGTAGTTCACAGGTGCACCACTACTGTGGTGCAGTGCACCGTTAAGAATGAAGTACCATTAGCAAGCTGGTAAATTTATTTGTACACATGATATCAATATACTGCTAAATGTTTCATGAAGTACCTGATTCTTGATGATATCTGAAGCCCTCCACTTTATAAGTAAAATCTTCCTCTCCATAAAAATAGAAATGCATCTTTTCCCTTCGGTTAGACTGTGCTAGTCTTTGGTTTATTAACTGAATTCCCAGAGTGAAGGCTGTCGAAGTGCAATGTTAAGCAAAAGTATCCACATCCCTGAACAATGTAAACGGATATACTTTACAATCATAAACATAAAATCCAATATAAAGCTGGGACATGTAGAAAAATGAGCAATTTGCAAATATTCATAATCAATAATAAATAAAAGACCATGAACTTATATTCTTACCTCCTTGATACTAGCGTGTAGACGCTCACAGCTCTCTTTTGACAAACTTGAAGCAATTTGCCTGGATGGACCCTAGCTTGAATTTTGACCAAGTAAACCAAATTTCAACTCTGTGGTTTTATGATAAAGAAGAAACTAACTGATAAAGGAAGCTAAAGTTCAACATGTAAAAGAAACACCCCACCTCCGTTAAGGTCACTCACAAAGGGAATGCCTTAACTTTGGTGGAGGGTTATAGGTACAAGACACAGAAACTTTACAAGACAGATAAATACAAGCAGTGAAATTCAATTATTTATTTCATACGTGGTTCAATACAAAAGCATTACATCAAATTGTCTCAAAATAACTTCCAAAACATTACAACATAATTTCTGTCTTGATTATTTAATAAAGAAGCATAAACCAAAGATAAAACTGCATAAATCCCCATGGATAATGTCCAAGAGCCATAGCCAAGGTGAGAGATAGTCCAAATCATACATCTACTTTCTTGAAGCTTGCAAGGAGTCTGACTAAGCTGCAGTATTCCCTCCCTGTGGGCCTGGGGGGGGAATGGAAGAAAAGAGGACAAAGGAAAACGGGTGAGACAATAAGTCTGGCAAGTTCGGTGATAACTGGTATTTAAACAAGGAAAGAGATCATGACAGTAATAACAGAACATAGGACAATACCCTAATATAAGATAAGAGGAACATGTGATCGCACCCTTTACTAAAGTCTCTGCACCTACTTAACCATTGGTTCAACCAGCCCTGCGTGTTCATAACAAATGATCCCCTAAATGATCGGCTCCTACTCATATGCATTCATATCCTATGCCATTCGGCCCCGCTTGACTGTAGATACCTATGCTCGTCTCACCATGGGGTGTATCAGTCCCTCTGGTGGCAACCCGACACGATTCAAGATGCACAGTGTATACTACTGATGCCCAGTGCCTGATTTTTTCACTCCGGAGTACATGCACGCCCATACTCCATCGGAACCTACACTGGCCCACCAATCGCCGATGTTTTGACCGCTTATAATCAGCCCAGTAATCGTTCCCTACCCTGCCTAGTTCCAGGGTACAATGTACATCTATGTGGGTTACTGCTGAAATGTGTCCCCGCTACTAGGGTTTTCTAATCAACATGTTTATTTGGTTAAGTGTCCAAGTTTAACTAACCCCACCCATTCATTTAGTTAACATGTTGAATCGGTTATGTGTTTTCCTGATTGACTTAACCCTACCAATCCTGACTTAGCTTTAATTTATTAAAGCACCAACCTTTCACATTAGACATGTATTGTTGTGGTCATTGTATGTGCCAGTCGGTTCCGGGTAGATTTACACCACAACTCAGTCTAACCTCGGGTTCTTTTTGGGCTTGATGCACTAACCACCCACATTAGACAGGTCTTGTTGTGGTCACTGGATATGCCAGTCGGTTCTAGGCAGATTTACCCACAACTCAGTCTAACCTCGGGTTAGGCATATTCGTCTTTTCTAAATTCACATTTTTCTATATATGTCTAATTTTTTATGTAAATTTAATTTAATTTAATCATGCTATATTTGTCCTTTGATTATGCTCACCATAAATGGTGTAACAAATATACCATTTTATGAACAAATCTATACCATGAATTTTCATATTTTCCCATCGCTACCCCTGTGGAACGTACGCGTGAATGACATAAAATGTTGGGCTAGAAAATCAGCCCAACCCATAAACAAGAAGGGATAATAAACAAAGGACATGAAATAAACATAAAATAGCACACATTTCAACTTGTCATGTGTAACTTAGCATAAAGATATCATTTAACTTTAATTAAATGGGTAAAGGTGAACTTGTGACTAAGTTGGGTCTAATTCTCTTGTAAACTTGACAAAGGTCTAGCATGGAGGTTTAACATATAATCACAGTTTCAACCCACAACTTAGCATATTAACTTATGTATGTCAAAACATAAGAAAACTACTATAATAATTTTTAAATTGCAACTTTGCATGATAACTTATGTGTGTTAAACATAAGAGGGAGGTTATAAACATATTCGAATCACAATTTAGCATGATATTTATGTGTTAAAACATAAGAGGACTACAATTCCTATTTTACAACATAAATAGATTCAACCTAACATGAGTATACATGAGTGTTGATCTAACATATAAGCATGTGTTTTAGATCATAAACTTGCAAATAACCACCAGTTTATAACATGACATGTTTCACCATTTAATTGGCAAAATAAATCCATTACCCAATCATAATAGATTCCAATAACAAACAATATGTTCCTCACCACAAGCATATAGACATGATTAATATACAACATGTTCATCACCACAAGCATGTAGACATGATTAATATACAACATGTCCATCGCCACAAACATATAGACATGATTAATTACAACGATACTTTAAGATAAACGAGAATCAAATCTTATACATAAGCATCATTCTATCTTCAAATTACATCATGTCATGATTCAGTTGAAAGAACGTCTAAATCTGCGTAATAACCAACTTACAAACTAAAAAGGAATTCTTGCGTTCTGAAATCTGAATTCTGAAATTGGTAAGCTCACCTTTGATGTAGATCGTTGAATTTGATAATTTTTAATTTGATTTTTGATTCAGTTTCTTATCTTGTCTTTGAATAGGTGACGGCTACTCCAAGTTTGCTATTGACAGCATGATAGTTCTAGGATTATTTTTGTGTGATTTTTAGGTTTGAGCTGGTTGTTTATATAGAATTTCAATTCAATTTGAGCTGTCGGATGATCCTAGTGTTAACCACAACCATCCAGTCAAGATAGGGTGACACCTTAGCCCTAGTGACTCAGCACTGAGTCACAAAATCATCATCTTTCAGATCTTCTGGGGTGGAGGGGGGGAGGGCGGCAGGTCGACCTGTAGGGGGGAGGTCGACAGTAGTGTCGATCTCCTGGTTGACCTGGGTCCTGGGCGGGAATTTCCCCGCCCATCCCACTTCTGACTTCTGATTTGAATTTGAATTTGTTTTCGAGCTGTTTGAATTTATTTGAATTTTTTGGAAACTTCTGACAGCCATAACTTCTTCATACGAAGTCCAATTTACGCAAACTCAAACTCTATCTCAACCAGAATTCCGAGACTAACACAATGATGTAACCTGTTTCCCTTAATTCTCACATTTTAAATTAAGTATTGTTTAATTCGTTATTATACTGTTAACAGAAAATATGGGTGTTACATTGTCCCCTCCTTTTAGGATTTCGTTCCCGAAATCTTTAAGTCGAGAAGAACTTATATCCTACCATTCAAACACCCATCTACTCAACCATCAAACATAGGTGTCCATTGTCCTTAAAAGATTTCTAATGCTTCATGATCATATGCATTGTGTGTGTACATGTCCTTATCTAATGCAAAATCAGGCGGTCTACTGATTCAGTTGACCTCCTTAATGCAAATTATGTCAGTGCCATGAGTCCATTATGAATGCAATTTTTTCTACTCAAAATTTCCTACATGAGTGCACAATCATTCATACAAATGCAACGTCCATATGATAACACATCAAATTTCAATCCATATACCAATACATATATGCATATGCAATATGGTAGTGACTGAACCGATCTAATACCTAATATGTGTGTATATGCATCCATTAGCAACCATTAGCAACCACTTGCGACCACTTGCAACCATCAATCATAACATGTTTCCATCCAAATGGACTCCTACCTAAGGATAAAGGATAGGATCGAGGAGATAAAAGATAGATACGAGCATAAACTTAAGGAAAAAGAGATTAAGAATTTACCCTTAAAAGGAAAAGGGTAGGCTGCGCGTATTCTGTCCTCAGTTTCCCAAGTCGCGTCTTCCTCGGTGTCGCTCCATTGAACTTTGACGAGCTTAACTTCACGGTTGCGTAACTTTATGACTTCTGTTCCCAAGAAACGGGATGGAACTCTCCTCACAGTTGCTTCTCGTTCAACTTTAACTTCCTCTAGCATACTTGGTTCTACCACTTCTGCAGACTCGTGAAAGCATTTCCGCAGGTGAGAGACATGTAAGACATTATGAACCCCGGCCAACCTTTCGGAGAGTTGTACCTTATAAGACATCTTCCCAATCTTCTCGATGATAGAGAACGGCCCTATAAATCTTGGTGCTAACTTTCCTGCGGATCCAAAGAGAACGACGTTCCTCAAAGGAATACTTTAAGGAACACCTTGTCTCCAACTTCGAACTCAAGGTCGGTTCTTCTTTTGTCTTCGTAGGACTTCTGTCTATCTTGGGCAGTCTTCAATCTTCTTCGTATCAAGTCTACTTTCTCTGAAGTTTCCCGAATCATGTCTGGTCCAAGTATGAGCTTGTCTGTGGATTCCCACCAGCAAGTTGGTGACCTGCACGGTCTTCCATATAAAGCTTCGAAAGGCGCCATGCCTATGGTGGCTTGGTAGCTATTGTTGTAAGCGAATTCCACCAAAGGTAGATGATCCTCCCATATGCCTCTGAAGTCAATAATGCACAAACTCAAGAGGTCTTCCAATACTCTGTTGACTCTTTCCGTCTAGCCATCGGTTTGAGGGTGATAGGCCGTGCTTAGGCATAACTTTGTGCCTACAACCTCTTGTAAACCCTTCCAAAACTCGCTCGTGAAGATAGGGTCTTGATCACTCACTATGCTGGAAGGTATCCCATGGAGTCGAACTATCTCTTTAAGATATATGGATGCTAGAGATGAGGCAGTCCTTCTACTCTTGACGGGTATAAAGTGGGCGCTTTTTGTGAGCCTATCCACTATTACCCAAATGCTGGTATTGCCCCTTCTTGACCTAGGCAACCCATCTATAAAGTCCATCGAGATGCTATCCCATTTCCACTATGGGACTTCTAGAGGATGGAGCAGACCACCAGGCTTCTTCGCTCCACCTTGACTTGTTGACATATTAAACACTTAGAAAAAAATTCAGCTACGTCTTTCTTCATGCTATTCCGAAAGAAAACTCTTTTGATATCTTTATACATTTTGTCTCCGCCTGGGTGTATGGTCATCTTGGAATGGTGTGCCTCTTCTAGAACCGTCTTTACCAAATCCCTTAATTGTGGGACGCATAGTCTTCCATCTCGTCTCAACCAGCCGTTGGCATCAATGGAGTATCTATTAAAGTGACTGGAAGTCTCACCCCTAATTAACTTGTCCATCACATCGGTTAGCTGAGGGTCTTCTCTTTGCGCTGCTCCGATTGAGTCTAATAGAGTTGGTCGCACTTCTAACGTTGCTAGCAAGCTAGGTACAAAGTCAGAGGAGGGTTTGAAGTTAAAGCTTGCTATGAACTCCATGCTTTGCCTTTCCACAAAGAGAGGGCTTAAGGCCAGCTTCTTTCTACTTAAGGCGTCCGCTACTGCATTGCCCTTGCCAGGAGTGTAGGAAATCTCAAAATCGAACGAGGCAAGAAACTCCATCCATCTTTGCTGCCTCAAATTGAGATATTTCTGCGAGAAAAGGTATTTCAACGATTTATGGACAATATACAGTTCAAATTTCTCACCTAGGAGATAATGGCGCCAAGACTTAAGCGCAAATACAGTGGCTGCCAACGCTAGGTCATGGGTTGGGTAGTTTTTCTCGTGTACTTTCAACTGTCTTCCATCATAAGCCACTACCTTCCCTTCTTGCATCAGAACAGTGCCTAGTCCCATTCTGCAAGCATCTGTGTATACTGTAAACATCTTGCTTCCATCAGGCAATGTCAGAACTGGGCTGTTGTTAGAGCCCTTTTCAAACGTTGGAAAGCAATATCGCAATCCAAATCCCAATTGAAAGCTAGGATCTTCTTTGTCAATCTTGTCAATGGAGCTGAGATTTTTGCAAAATCTTTGATATATTTTCGATAAAAGCCTGCTAGCCCGAGAAAGCTTTGGACTCCGGTTGCGTTTCGAGGAAACTTCCAATATTGCACAACAACCACATTCGCGGGGTCCACAGCTATCCCCTCTTTGGACACCACGTGTCAAAGGAACCTAACTTCTTTCCTCCAGAAATGGCATTTGGAGAATTTCGCCTTCAATTGATTTGAACGGAGAGTATCCATGACTTCTTTTAGATGCTGAGCATGCTCTTCCTTATTCTTTGAGAAGATCAAAATATCGTCTACAAAGACTGCCACAAACTTATTGAGGAACTCTCGGAACACCCTACTCATTAAATCAACGAAGTAAGCGGGTGCATTTGTCAGGCCAAAGGGCATGACAATCCATTCGAAAAACCATCTGGAGTTCTGAACGTGGTCTTATCAATGTTGTCTTCAGCCACCCTTAGCTGATGAAACTCGGTAGCCAAATCTAATTGGGAGAAAACCGATGCACCTACAAGCTGATCGAACAAATCATCTATTCTCGAGAGTGGGTGCCTATTCCTCTTGGTCAGCTTGTTTAGCTCCCTATAATCAACGCACAGGCGAAGCGAACCGTCCGCTTTAGTTGTGAACATTACTGGAGCACCCATTTGGAAATACTCCGCTTTATAAACCCCTTCTCAAGCAATTCTTTAACTTGCTTCCTGAGTTCTTTCCTCTCCCTTAGAGCCATGTATCTAATGGGTAAAGCAATGGGTTTTGCGTTGTCCACGAGTTATATGCGGAAATCTATCTCCTGCTTCGGAGTTAAGCCCTTTACCTCTTCAAACACATCCGAGTATTCATGGACTACCCTTACTGACTGCAAGTTCTCAATGGACGCATCAAGATATTCTAGATAACTAGGCATAATGGAGTTCATGGGATTACAAGAAATTTCGAGAGTGTTACTGACGAGAATCATGAGTCTAACCACTCTCTTTTCATAATCGAGGACGACACCATTACTGGATAGCCAGTCCATGCCTAAAATAAACCCATAGCCCATGAAGCCCAAAACAAAGGCATTACATCTAAACCCAAGGCTTAGTATAAATATTTTCAAATCCAAACAAACCATTGACAAATAAGTTGAGCCCCCAATTGGATTTGAAACAACCAAGGGATCCTCTACTATACTGGTGTTTAGGTGCAGTGATTCCACTAAATCAGTAGATATAAAAGAGTGCGATGCGCCAGAATCAAATAGTGTACGGACATGATGATAAAAAAGATAGACTAAACTTTCGACATAAATATTTCTACCTCGTTCTTGCGGAGGTGCCGTGAGAGCGTGAACTTGTCCTCCAGGAGAAGTTCCAGCTCCCTGCCCTTGCTTCCTTGGGCAGGCTCTAGCCATGTGTCCTGTCTCACCACAGTGGAAACAGTCACGCATCTTCCTTTTCTTCTTCTTGCAGTCTTTGATCAGATGTCCGGGAATGCCACAGAAATTACACTTTCTCTTTTCATGGGGTTTGTTGTTTTTCCCGCCTTTCTTTAAATCAGCCTTCTTATTCTGCGACCCCTCCCCCTTCTTATCTTGAGGCACTTCCGCTTTTGCCTCATTCTTGCCCTTGTCTTCCTCATGTAAGGTGCCATGTCCACTAACCTCTCGTAAGTAGCCCTCATAGGTATATGGGTCATAGACAAGCTGTGAAGTGGCTCATTCAATCCCTTGTCAAAATGGAGAGCCTTCTTATGAGGAGTATTCACTAAGTCCAGTCCAAATCGGGCCAGCAGATTGAATTGATTGACGTAATCCTTGACCGTCATACTTCCTTGCTTAAGAGATAAGAACTTTTCCAGCTGTAAACTTCGTTCAGCCTGTGAAAGGAATTTCATCTCAAACCTTATTCTGAAATCCATCCATGTGTCAACTGGTCTTTCAGTGTTAGTGACTTCTCACCAATAGGAAGCTTCGTCTTTGAGCAACCATACAGGCAACTGAATATTCTGCCTATCGTCCACCTCGAAGATAATGAACAGATCCTTAGTTTCTTTGAGCCAGTTCCTTGCTTCTACGAATGATTTAGTTCCCTTGAAATCCTTTCCACCCATGGCCCTAAAGTCCTTACAAAACTTTGAGAAAGCATTTGCACGAGGAGGAGGAGGAACCGCTGCAGCTAGAGGAGGACGAATATCTGCTGGGCTTGCGTCATTGGCCCTAGCCTCTAAGTACCTCTTGAACCAGCCAGGTATCGGTACACCCTCTGGAAGGTTAATATTCCCAAACATGTTGAAACGAAAAAGAAAATATTCAAAACGAAGGATAGAAAGATAGTGCATATGGCTTTGGGGATTTTGCCTTTTTAAATTTAAAACAACACTCTTCCTTGTAAAATGCTTCTTTATATTCCTTTTTGAAAATAATTTTCAAAAACTCTTATCCGATCTGGTAAGCCTCTGCTCTGATACCAAGTCAAACACCCCACCTCCGTTAAGGTCACTCATAAAGGGAATGCCTTAACTTTGGTAGAGGTTTATAGGTACAAGACACAGAAACTTTACAAAACAGATAAATATAAGCAGAGAAATTCAATTATTTATTTCATATGTGGTTCAATACAAAAGTATTACATCAAATTGTCTCAAAATTACTTCCAAAACATTACATCATAATTTTTGTCTTGATTATTTAATAAAGAAGCATAAACCATAGATAAAACTACATAAATCCCCAAGGATAATGTTCAAGAGCCATAGCCAAGATGAGTGAGAGTCCAAATCATACATCTACTTTCTTGAAGCTTGCAAAGAGTCTGACTAAGCTGCAGTATTCCCTCCCTATGGGCGGGGGGGGGGCAAAGAAAAGAGGACGAAGGAAAACGAGTCAGACAATAAGTCTGGTAAGTTCGGTGATTACTAGTATTTAAACAAGGAAAGGGATCATGACAGTAATAACAGAACATAGGACAATACCGTAGTATAAGATAAGAGGAACATGTGATCGCACCCTTTACTATAGTCTCTACACCTACTTAACCATTGGTTCAACCAACCCTACGTGTTCATAATAACTGATCCCCTTAATGATCGGCTCCTACTCGTATGCATCCATATCCTGTGTCATTCAACCCCTCTTGACTGTAGATACTTGTGATCGTCCCACCATGGGGAGCATCAGTGCCTCTGGTGGCAACCCGACATGATTCAAGATGCACAGTGTATACTACTGATGCCCAATGCCTGATTTTTTCACTTCGGAGTACGTGCATGCCCATACTCAATCGGAACCTACATTGGCCCACCAACCGCCGACGTTTTGACCGCTTATAATCAGCCCAGTAATCGTGCCCCACCCTACCTAGTTCCAGGGTACCATGATACATCTATGTGGGTTACTGCTGAAATGGGTCCCCGCTACTAGTGTTTTCTAATCAACATGTTTATTTGGTTAAGTGTCCAAGTTTACCTAACCCCACCCATTCGTTTAGTTAACATGTTGAATCGGTTAATTGTTTTCCTGATTGACTTAACCCTACCAATCCTGACTTAGCTTTAATTTATTAAAGCACCAACCACTCACATTAGACAGGTATTGTTGTGGTCACTGGATGTGCCGGTCGGTTCCGGGCAGATTTACACCACAACTCAGTCTAACCTCGGGTTCTTTTTGGGCTTGATGCACTAACCACCCACGTTTGATAGGTCTTGTTGTGGTCACTGGATATGCCAGTCGGTTTCGGGCAGATTTACACCACAACTCAGTCTAACCGCGGGTTAGGCATATTCGTCTTTTCTAAATTCACATTTTTCTATATATGTCTAATTTCTTTATGTAAATTTAATTTAATCATGTCATAATTATCCTTTGATTATGCTCACCATAAATGGTATATCAAATATACAATTTTATGAACAAATCTATGCCATGAATTTTAATATTTTCCCATCGCTAACCTCGTGGAACGTATGCATGAATCACATAAAATGTTGGGCTAGTAAATTAGCCCAACCCATAAACAAGAAAGGGGTAATAAAAAAGGGACATGAAATAAAGATAAAATAACATACATTTCAACTTGTCATGTGTAACTTGGAATAGAGGTATCATTTAACTTTAATTAAATGGGTAAAGGTGAACTTGTGACTAAGTTGGGTCTAATTGTAGTGTAAACTTGACAAAGGTCTAGCATGGAGGTTTAACATATAATCACAGTTTCAACCCACAACTTAGCATATTGACTTATGTATGTCAAAACATTAGAAAGCTACTATAATCATTTTTAAATTGCAACTTTGCATGATAACTTATGTGTGTTAAACATAAGAGGGAGGTTATAAACATTTTCAAATCACAATTTAGCATGATACTTATGTGTTAAAACATAAGAGGACTACAACTCCAAATTTTACAATATAAATAGATTCAACCTAACATGAGTATACATGAGTGTTGATCTAACATATAAACATGTGTTTTAGATCATAAACTTGCAAATAACCACCAATTTATAACATGATATGATTCACCATTTAATTGGCAAAATAAATCCTTTACCCAATCATAATAGATTACAATAACATACAATATGTTCATCACCACAAGCATGTAGACATGATTAATATATAACATGTTCATCACCACAAGCATGTAGACATGATTAATATGCAAACATGTTCATCGCCACAAGCATATAGACATGATTAATTACAACGATACTTTAAGATAAACGAGAATCAAATCTTATACATAAACATCATTGTAACACCCCATAATTTTATAACATTAAAATTCACAAATTAAAGTATACTTAATTTTTAGAAAAGAATTAAGTGAAATGGGTTGCGCAGAGAAATATATATATACTGATATATATATATATATATAAATTAAAAAAATATGCGAAAAAGTTCAAAACAGCGAATTGGGAGGGGGAATAACCGAACCGGCCCATTTTTGAGGTCGACCCGAGCCCCGCTGGGTCGATTAGGGGTTAATCCAGGGTGTTTGGCTGTCAACACGTGGGCCGATTCGCTCAAATGCAGATTTTGCATTTGATTGGTTCTCATGGTTTAGGGTTAATCTAATGGTCCTAAATAACTTCCTACGCCTATAAATACATCCTAATGCTAACCCTAAACCTAATTAAAATAGAATAGTTACCGTCATACCATCGCTATGGAAATCAATGGAGCCGCCGCCAACTAAGAAAGAAGAAAAGCAAATTCAATTCTAATTCTCTCAACCCTAAAGCAAAGCAAAACTTTCTCTTTTCTTCTCTAAATTGTGAGTATGATGATCTTAACAAGATTATTATCATTTTAAGTTGAGTTATGAATGGATTATGAGTAGATGATGTGAATTATCATATATGTTGTTGTAAACCCCTTTTGCTATCATGTATATTGTAAATCCAATGATATGTGATGATGATATCTTATATGTTGTAAATCATGCTATGATGATGTTATGTATGTTGAAAGTTTCTATGCTAAGTTGTGATGAATCATACATGTTAAAAAGGCCATGATGTTACCATCTATGCTAGTTAGTTCATATTAATTAAATCATCATGTTTGGGTTATGTTTATCTATATGAAAAGTCACATATGCAAGTTAGATTGATTAGAAAAATTCTGAACATATGCCAAGACATCTATTATGACATCTAGAATTATGCTATGACATATGTGATATCCTATGCTAGTTCACACCATCATTATGTTGCCTAAAAACCCCATATGCAAGTTTATGTATAGATTTGGGCTATGATCATATCATGTAAATTGAGACATTTAACAAGTTGACACCTTTTAATCCTTAACACGTGTAGTTTATGCAAGTTTCACCCCTATTATGATTAGATTTATTTTAATTGTCTATATGTTGTGATAATTTATCTTTGTGCTAGGTGTTAGACTATACAAGTCTAGCCTATATTATGCGTTGAATAAGCGAACGTATAAACGTGGGGTAGGGGTAATATTAAGGATTTAATATTAAAAAGTTGGGGTGCAATTGATATGATTTTGCATGCCATAAGTGGATGGCCATAATTGAGTCAATTATGGACGTCATTAAAAGTTGACTTAATTAATAATTTGAGTAGGGAATTATTAAAACTGGGGTAAAAGATTTTAAGTGTTAATCAATGCTTAGGACACGAGGTTGGACTCATTTGTGACGTAAACCTGCCCGGACCCACGCGGCAAATCCAGTGGTCACAAATGTCAGCCCAATATGAGAGGTCCTAGGCCTAAACTAAAGCATAACGGTTGTAAAGACACGATGTTAGACTCTTTTATGGTGTAAAACTGCCCGGACCCGCCCGGCAAATCCAGTTGCCATAAATGTCAGTCTAATGTGAGAGTTCTTTATGAGGTTATGGCCTGAATGAATTAAGAAATACTTAACCAGATAAACATGTAAGGTGGGACATGGGGGTTAAGTAGATGCCTTGGGTGGCATGAGGAATCTAGGGGGTGCCCTTAGTGGCATGTGAAATACGATTAGTAAGACTTAACCAAACACACATGTAAATGAACATGACTAAGAGGGTTAAGTGGGATATACTAGTGACAAGCTTAGGTGGGTATCTTGTGGGGGCCCATTTCGACCAGTATCCCAAACGTATCTTTGTGGGCTCGACCCAAGTCGAGGACGGGACACGCATGCTGGGTTCGACTGTAAGAGGCCAAAACGGGGAGCGGTGGCAACGCAAGTCCAACGGGTTTCGTATGCTTATGTGGACCCGGGCTGGTAGGTAAGACGTTATTGCATCGTGTAGGTATAAGTCGTGCATTCTCAAGTTGTATCGGGTTGCCACTTTAGGGGAGTGATACACCCCACTGTGGGGCCAGCACGGGTATCTACGAGTAGGGAGCCGATCGAAAGTGGGTAGTGGGGTACACTTAGTGGAGATAGGGGCAGACGGCACCTATGTAGTCAGCTAGGGATACGTAAGGCTATTTATAAAGTTTCTGTGTGAAGCAAGTGGGATCAAACAATAGGGTGACTGGTGTGGTGCAGTGTAGTAATGTGCGGTGCAGTGTAGTAATCATTCGTTAGTAATTAGGTGTGCCTTTACCGTTATCTTTAACGTTATCTTAAACGCTATCTTTATCTTCCTAAGAGTTCATAGACATTTACTTGTCTTCCAGCTTATGCCTTAGTCTAGTTATTTTGATAATAGTATTGTTAGAATTATCATACTCGCCAGACTTTATGTCTGACCCCCTCTATTTCTATCCTTTTCCCCCTCCAGGTCCTCAGGTTGGGCCCAGCTGTAATGGAGTTTGATTGAATTGCTTCATCTCTCTTTGGAAAGCTTGGACCGTTGAAGTAAAGTCCAGCTTGTTATCTTTTTAATGGCTATTTATGTAACGGGATTATGTATTTTGTTTTTATGAAGATGGATATTGTACTTGATTATGATCTATGGTTTTATGATGTAACAAACATGTTTAATTTCCGCTGCAATAAAATGAAGTTTTAGATTTCCAAGTACTATTTATTATCTGTCTTGTTGTAATTTTTCTGTTCTATATTCACTTATAACCTCCATGGAAGTTAATGCATTCCCTTTGTGAGTGACATTAATGGATGTGGGGCGTTACACGTGGTATCAGAGCTTAAGGTTACCAGAATAGATAAAAATACTTTAGAAAAATAGTTATTTTTGGAAGAAGTGTTTTCAAAAACATGTTTTAATGAGAAATTTAAAGAGAAAAGTTTTTAAGAAAAACATAATCCCCAATAGCCACATATCTTTATCTTTCGAATTCTCCATTTTGAATCTTTCCTTTTTCGTTTCAGCATGGCTGAAGATCTTAATCTACCCATGGTGTAACGATACCAGGATGGTATAGGAGGCTATTGGAGGCTAGGGCCGCTGCAGGTCCAGCCAATGTTCCTCCACCACCAGTTGCACCCGTTCCTCCTCCTTGCGTAGATACTTTTGCAAAGTCGTGCAAGGAATTCAAGGTTATGGTTCGAAAACCATTTCAAGGGTCAGAAACGTTTGTGGAAGCTAGAGATTGGCTTAAGGAGGTGGAAGAATTGCTAGAAATCTTTGAAGTAGAAGAAGGGAGGAGAGTTCGTTTAGCAGCTTGGTTGATGAAGGGAGAGGCCTCGTTTTGGTGGGAGGTCACTAATGGGGAACGTCATGTTGACTCTTGGGCGGATTTCAGACGTAGGTTCGAGGCGAAGTTTCTCTCAAGGGCGGAAGAAAATCTATATATGGAAAGGTTCTTGACATTGAAGCAAGGAAGCTCATCAGTGAAAGAATATGTCAATAAATTTAATCAGTTAGCAAGGTTTGGCTTGGACTTAGTAAACACGCCAGAGAAGAAGGCTCTAAGGTTCGTGAATGGCTTGAATGAACCATTGCAAGGGTTGGCTATGACCCACATCCCGATGGGGCCACCTTTGAGAAGTTAGTAGAAATGGCGCTCATGCATGAGGAGAAAAGCGCTAAAGCTGATAAGGCACCCGAGAAGAAGGGGGATCAGAAGAAACCACAACAGCAAAACAAGAAGGGTGGAAAAGACAATAATGGAAAGGGAAAGAAGAAATGTTTTAACTATGGGACACCAGGCCATCTCAGCAAGGATTGCCGAAAGAAAAAGAAGACAGGCTGTTTTCATTGTGGCGATGCGGGACATTTAGTGAAGGACTGCCCAAAGAAGGGGCAGAGGGCAGGAGCTACCTCGGGAGGACAGGTGCAGGCTCTTATGGCACCAGGGCAGGCAAGGGGACAAGTTCAGGCTCTCGCGTTCCCACCGCTGCAAGAACGAGGTAGAACCATTTCTGTTGAAAGCTTAGTTTTTCTATTTGATCATCCTATCCGTACCTTATTCGATTCGGGCGCATCACATTCGTTTATCTCTACATCATTAGTTGAATCACTGCACTTAAACACCAGTTTAGTAGGGGATCCCTTAGTTGTTTCGAATCCAATAGGGGGCTCAGCTTATTTGTCCACGATGTGTTTGGATTTGAAAATTTCCATACTTAGCGTTGAATTTAGATGTGATGCTTATGTGTTGGGCTTCACGGGCTATGGGCTATATTTAGGAATGGATAGGTTATCCAGAAATGGGGCCGTTCTTGATTGTGAAAGGAGAGTAGTTAGGCTCGTGACTCGCCTTGGCAACACTCTCGAAATCTCCTGTAATCCCATAAATTCGGTTATGCTAAGTTATCTAGAATCGCTTGACGCGTCGGAGGAAAATCTACGATCTGTTAGAGTGGTCCAAGAATATTCGGATGTGTTTGAGGAGGTGAAGGGCTTGCCTCCGAAGCGGGAGATAGATTTTCGAATATATCTTGTGGATAATGCGAAACCAGTATCTTTGCCAGTACGCCACATGGCTCCACGTGAAAGGAGGGAACTCGATAAGCAAGTGAAGGAGTTGCTTGAGAAGGGGTTCATACACTACTACAAAAGTGGGCATATTCGACACTATTTTTATGTGGCCGTAGATCAAAAAAGCGTTGCCGTAGACCATTTTTTCAAATAGGCAACACCAGGGGGGCGTGGCATCTACGGCCGTTGCATTAGCCACCTAAGGCAACACTTTTGCCCATCTACGGCCACAGAAAGAAAGTGTTGCATTATAGCCATAATGCAACACTATTTGCACGTAATGCAACACTATTCAGCGTTGCCTTAAGCATTAGTTAGGGCCCGGCTTCCAGTGCCGCCACGTCAGCTGTCTATGTGTCACACGACACGTCATCTCTCCATGTCAGCACTCCACATGTCACATGCCACACCAGCTCCACATCAGCTGTGGGGTCCACGTGCGACGGGTAAGAAATTATATTTAATGTAATGCAACACCACTACAATATGTAATGCAACACCATTACAATGAAATGCAATATCAATAAAAGCTAACGCAACAGTAGAAGAAGGAAAATGCAACACTAATTTGATAGAAATACAATGCTTTAATTAAATATTTTGCAATACATGTTTTGTACAAGAAACTCATCCAAAGCAATTGTTTTAATTATCCAAATATCAAAACTCAAAAATCAGCTACACCGTTTTGTTTATTGTATACAGTAAGCTCGAACTACTTCAAGAATAGGTGCACGGCATAAGGGACATTATCCTGATCCATTCCTGGCCAATTCTTTAGCGAATTCTGAACATGTACACATGTGTCCACACCTGCAAAATGTATTACTCATTTATATATATGAATCATATATATGCAGCAATCCGATTGCAATAGGAAATATATATGTATGTTAGTATGTACCTATATATGAATCATATATATGCAGCAATCCGATCTGCAAAATGTATCCCTCTGCCTTCCAGAATTAAATATGCACCTGATCAAATGATAACAAGTTATTTGATAAGTGGTGGCATCGAATGGCCATTGGCCTTCTTAGTAAAATGTTATGAACACAATTATTACAATTGACTTACTGACCATTGGTGATTGGTCACTCATGCCAGCCAACAAATAAGCAATTTCATATGGCCATTCGTCTTCTGAGCAAAAAGTTTTCAGTTCCCATATTACTGCCATGTACAGTGTGTCACTTCATATCCTGTCAAGCTTCAGAAGCATATCGTCATCTACATCTTCAACTCCTAAACAAAACTCCATCGTCAAAAGTTAAAAAAAACAACAATGGAGGACTCTTCACTATGCATCACTGCCACTGTTCTTTCAGGACATTGGACTTACGAATTTGTGCATCTCACGCTTAGGCATACGCTGAAGCTTAATGAGGAGTGGACTATACGGGTTATACCCAAAAACTCTTTTCTAATAACATGCCCATCTTACAGTACGCGTGATCATGCGCTAATGTTGAAACTTTTTACAAAAATTGGAGGTGCTTTTTATGTGCAACAATGGTCTGCTGAAGAATTTGAGCCTGAACCAGCGTTCGAGGCAGAATCATGGGCCAGAGTTGTTGGCTTTCCCGAGTTCCTGAAGACAAATGTTCCTGCAATAAAAGAATTAATGACGCCAATGGGAAATGTGTGTGAAATTGACGACTGTCATTGGTCTCGAATTGACCATAGATCATTATACCTGAAAATGGAATTTTATGAAGGCATTGGCTTGGAGAATGTTTTTGCTGCTCGATTCGACAACAAGAAATACATCATTAGGGTTGAGCGCACCACACATACTCATCCTTTGACGAGGCCTGAAATTCTATTTGTGAGCAATAGGGAGGAACCGGTGGTACCATTTTTTTGTGATCATAGGTAAATTTTACTTCCATCCACAGTTTCTTATAGTGAGACACAACCACACATGCACACACTCACATACATACATACAAGGTTATAATGCCCCACCCAAGATTCTGAAATAATAATACAAACTGGTGCTTTGTTAGTTGTACATAGATGTGGTTGTGTGGCTTGAATTTGAGACACTGTTATTGTATGGTTTGAATTTCCTTCAGATGTGGTTACATGTCAAATTGTTTGATAATTAATGTGTGTTACATGTCAAATTGTTTGATAATTAAGGCATATAAACTCGTAGGTGGATCACATTATTTGAGAATTGAATCATATAATATATTAGGTGGATCACAAAATGTTTACAGAAATAGAAGTTTGATCATATAATATATTAGGTGGATCACAAAATGTTTAAAGAAATAGAATTAACATACCTATTGAAGTTTGATCATCCAAAGATCACTTTGCCCTCCACAACAAGAAATTCTGGTTTGGTCGCTGACTATGCTCTATCCTTAACAGCCACTCTGACATAGACAATGACTCTGACATGGACAATGACTCTGACATGGATGCTGGTGCTGATGCTGGTGTGGATGCTGGTGATGATGCTGGTGATGACTGGTGATGTTTGTGGATGCTGGTTTTATTCTGCTGGCAATGATTTTTGGCTTGAAATTTTGTGAATATTTGTGAAACTTTGTGTGGTTGTGGAAGTTTGTGATGACTGGTGATGACTGATGATGGATGTTGGTGAATGTTTTTGAATGTTTGTGAACGGTACGTTGTTTTGTTTGTGAATACTGGTGATTTTTTAAAATCTCTGCGTACGTCTCTGGTGTATACTTATGATACTTGTGCGTGTATACTTGTGCGTGCCTTCAGATGGCTGCCTTATGATACTTGTGCGTGCATGTATACTTGTGCGTGTCTACTTGAGCGTGTGTAATTGTGCGTGTATACTTATGATACTTGAGCTTGTATACTTGTGATACTTGTGCGTGTATACTTGTGTGTGTATACTTATGATACTTGAGCGTGTGTACTTGTGCGTGTATACTTATGATACTTGAGCTTGTATACTTGTGATACTTGTGCGTGTATACTTGTGCGTGTATACTTATGATACTTGTGCGTGTATACTTATGATACTTGTGCGTGTATACTTGTGCGTGCGTGTATACTTGTGAGTATATATATGCACTGCGTGTATGATGTGTATTGTAATAAAACGAAAATGCTTGAGTGCCCGCTTCAGATTTTGTCAAAATCTGCGGTAAGAGGCTTAAAATTCGGATGTCACCGCAGTGCATACACACCGCAGTGCAAATTAACCTCAAGCATACAAATTAACCGCAGTGTAAGGTATGAACCTCAAGCGGTGCAAATTAACCGCAGTCCCCATTCCTTAACTAGCTCGACCTCTATAATAAACCAATGTCTTTTTCATGCCAGTAGCCCGGTTCTCATGGTTTATTGCTGGGTATAATTTTCGAATAAACCTCAGCATAATCCCAAATCCCAAATCAATAATAAGCGCAACTAATTACTCATAAGCGAATGGGTTTTCCAAAATGTAACAAATGAATTAATTACTAATTACTCATAATCCAATCTATAATAAGCGCAACTAATTCACAGTGCAATACAAACTGAAACTGAGGGAAAAAACTGGCGATGTCAGCGCTCTGAGCAATCAAAACTAGAAAACGTTTCAAAGCTTCATCCTTTTCGGAATAGAATTTGCTGTCGAGGAGAGGATCGATACTGACGTGAATTTAGGTTTAATTTTTTATCAATAGTAAAAAGGGGGAAAAACGATTAGATGATAAAGAAGAAAACTATTTCATGAAGGGAGAAGATCGCGCCAAAATTTCGTCAAAAGAATGAAATGACGTGGCTGTCAATGATTGGATGATGGCTAACATTAAGATCATCAGATCCATAGATGGTTTGAACCGTTGGATTAATCTTTCATCTACAGTTGGGGTTTTTATATGTTGATAACGCGGATAGCTGAGCTGGATTATATATACGTAATGCTACACTTTTAACTGGTGTTGCACATCAGAACACTAAAATTCCCACCGCAACAGTGCATCCACGTATAATGCAACAACATATGAATGCTGTTACAGAAGCTCGAAGAAATCATAGCTTTCGCCACACTTTTCATGCAATGCACACAAATTAGTGTCGAATATGCCCACTTTTGTAGTAGTGATAAGATGAAGTATATCGGAGTGGGGTGCTCTAGTAGTATTTTCCATGAAGGCGGATGGGTCCCTTAGACTGTGTGTGGACTATAGAGAACTTAATAAACTTACTAAGAAGAACAGACACCCACTGCCGAGGATTGACGATCTCTTCGATCAGTTAGTTGGAGCCTCAGTGTTTTCGCAGTTGGACTTAGCTGGGTTCCATCAGTTGAGAGTGGCTGAGGATAGCATAGACAAGACTGCCTTTAGGACTCCGGATGGTTTCTATGAATGGCTAGTGATGCCCTTCGGTTTGACAAACGCCCCAACATATTTTGTTGATTTGATGAGTAGGGTGTTTAGGGAGCACCTTAACAAATTCGTGGTAGTCTTTGTAGATGACATCTTGATCTTTTCTAAGGATGAAGAAGAGCATGCCCTACATCTTAGGGAAGTGTTGGAGACCCTACGAGCGCATAGCCTCAAGGCTAAATTTTCTAAGTGTCACTTCTGGAGGAAGGAAGTACGGTTCTTGGGGCACGTGGTTTCCAAAGAAGGGATAGCCGTGGATCCCGCGAAGGTGGTGGCCATCCAAGATTGGAAGGTCCCTAAAAATGCTACCAAAGTGAGAAGTTTCTTGGGGTTGGCTGGCTACTATAGGAAGTTTATCAAAGACTTCGCAAAGATATCAGCTCCATTGGCACGCTTGACGAAGAAGAACCTAGTTTTCACATGGGACGTAGATTGTGATGATGCGTTCCAATGTTTGAAGAGAGCTTTGACTTCAGCCCCAGTCTTAGTATTGCCAGATGGGAGTAAGCTGTTTACCGTTTATACTGATGCTTGTGGGACAGGACTAGGCACAGTCTTAATGCAAGAGGGTAGGGTAATAGCCTATGGTGGAAGGCAGTTGAGAGCGCATGAGAAAAATTATCCTACACATGACCTAGAATTGGCCGCTATTGTTTTCGCGCTTAAGTCTTGGCGTCATTATCTTCTTGGCGAGAAATTCGAATTATTCACTGACCACAAGTCTTTAAAATACCAATTCTCTCAAAAGGACTTGAACTTAAGGCAGCAAAGGTGGATGGAGTTCTTAGCGTCCTACGACTTCAAAATAGCCTATACCCCTGGCAAGGGTAACGTGGTGGCAGACGCCTTAAGTAGAAAAAGATTATCCTTATGTCCTTTGTTTGTTGAGCGGCGAAGTTTAGAATTCATTTCGGTGTTTGACTTTAGACCTTCCGTTGACTTTGTACCCGGTTTGCTAGCATCCTTGGAGGTCAGACCTACGCTTTTGGGACGGATTCGCGAGGCACAGCGAGACGACCCGCAGTTGGTTGAGTTAGTAGAAAAACTCAAAGGAGGGGAGTCATCAAGCCATCTCCGTAGGTATACCCTAGACGATAAGGGTTGGTTACGTAGGGACGGTAGACTTTGTGTACCAAAAGACAATAACCTAAGGAAGACTATTCTTGACGAAGCACATCATTCGAAGATGACCATTCATCCCGACGGGGACAAGATGTACAAAGACATGAAGAGAGTTTACTTTTGGGCCGGCATGAAGAAAGATGTGGCCGAGTATGTCGCTAGATGATTGGTGTGCCAACAAGTAAAAGCAGAGCAAAAGAAACCCGGTGGGTTGCTTCACCCATTGGAGGTTCCACTATGGAAATGGGAAAGCATCTTGATGGATTTTGTGGATGGATTACCGCGATCGAGGAAGGGTAATACAGGAATTTGGGTTATAGTAGATAGACTTACTAAGAGCGCCCATTTCATTCCCGTGAAGAGTAAGAGGACTGCTCCATGGTTAGCTTTTGTATATGTCCGAGAAATAGTTCGTTTGCATGGTGTTCCTTCTAGCATAGTGAGCGACCGCGATCCTATTTTCACTAGCGAATTTTGGAGAAGCTTACAAGAGGCAGTAGGGACTCAGTTATGTTTGAGCACCGCATATCATCCTCAGACGGACGGCCAGACCGAGAGGGTGAATCGCATTCTAGAGGATCTGTTGAGGCTATGTATCCTAGACTTTGGGGGTACGTGGGAAGAGCATCTTCCATTGGTGGAGTTCGCATATAATAACAGCTTTCAGTCCAGCATTGGTATGGCACCATTCGAAGCTCTTTATGGACGACCTTGTCGTTCACCTACATGTTGGTGGGAATCTACGGATAAGATCTTACTTGGGCCCGATATGATTAGGGAGACTTCGGAGAAGATCGACTTGATTCGAAGGAGGATGAAAGCAGCGCAAGATAGGCAGAAATCTTATGCGGATAAGAGGAGGACAGATCTCGAGTTTGAAGTTGGGGACATGGTCTTTGTAAAAGTGTCTCCATTACGAAACGTTTTTCGCTTTGGGTCCGTTGGGAAATTAGCACCAAGGTTTGTAGGGCCGTTTCCTATTAAGGAGAAAATTGGACAGATGGCGTATAGAGTGGAGTTGCCCGAGAGACTTAGTGGTGTACACGACGTATTCCATGTGTCACATTTGAGGAAGTGCTTGCACGAGACCGCGGAAGTGGTAGAGCCGAGCTTTCTTAGAGAGGTGGAGATAGAGCGTGATGCGACAATTCGACGAGCTCCTACGCGCATTCTTGGGTCGGAGATCAAGAGGTTGAGGAATTGAGAGGTCAGACTAGTCAAAGTGCAATGGGGAGATGATGAGAGCAACGCTACTTGGGAGACGGAAGAGAAGATGCATTCACGATACCCTTTTCTTTTTGAGGGTATGTCCTTTAATTTCTCCTTTATCGCTTAGCTTGTACTTATCTTATCTTTAGTATATCCTCTCGCTAGTATCTTTGACCTTTAGTTAGGATAATCCTATGGTTGAAACATGTGTTTGAGACATGTTATGTATGGTGGATGCAAAGTGGATGCAAGTGTTTGCTAGTGTCTGCTCGTGGATGCATATACACACACTATTAGGCACCAGATCGGCTCAGTCACTTCATATTGCATATTGCATATATATGGATGTATTTAGTAAAATGGATGTATAATGGTTGTATTATCATATAGTTGCTGCATTCGGGTGGATGGTTGTGCACGCATATAGAATTAATATGTATCATTAGGAATCTTTTGCATACATATTGGACGCATGGCACTATCATGAATTGCACTAAGGAGGTCGACTGAATCAGTAGACCGCCTAATTTTGCATTAGATATGGACATATACACACACTGTGCATATAAATATTAAAGCATTAGAAGTCTTTTAAGGACAATGGATGCTGGTGTTTGATGGTTGAGTAGATGGACGATTAGATGGTAGGATATACATTCTTCTTGACTTGGAGATTTCGGGGACGAAATCCATTAAGGAGGGGATAATGTAACACCCCGTAATTTTATAACATTAAAATTCACAAATTAAAGTATACTTAATTTTTAGAAAAGAATTAAGTGAAATGGGTTGCGCAGAGAAATATATATATATTGATATATATATATATATATAAATTAAAAAAAAATATGCGAAAAAGTTCAAAACAGCGAATTGGGAGGGGGAATAACCGAACCGGCCCATTTTTGAGGTCGACCCGAGCCCCGCTGGGTCGATTAGGGGTTAATCCAGGGTGTTTGGCTGTCAACCCGTGGGCCGATTCGCTCGAATGCAGATTTTGTATTTGATTGGTTCTCATGGTTCAGGGTTAATCTAATGGTCCTA
The DNA here is from genome assembly GCA_030737875.1 of Allium sativum. Taxonomy (NCBI): domain Eukaryota; kingdom Viridiplantae; phylum Streptophyta; class Magnoliopsida; order Asparagales; family Amaryllidaceae; genus Allium; species Allium sativum. The sequence goes on along the minus strand of CM060922.1, from coordinate 846,309,364 downwards.
AATAACTTCCTACACCTATAAATACATCGTAATGCTAACCCTAAACCTAATTAAAATAGAATAGTTACCGTCATACCATCGCCATGGAAATCAATGGAGCCGCCACCAGCTAAGAAAGAAGAAAAGCAAATTCAATTCTAATTCTCTCAACCCTAAAGCAAAGCAAAACTCTCTTTTTCTTCTCTAAATTGTGAGTTTGATGATCTTAACAAGATTATTATCATTTTAATTAGGTTGAGTTATGAATGGATTATGAGTAGATGATGTGAATTATCATATATGTTGTTGTAAACCCCTTTTGCTATCATGTATATTGTAAATCCAATGTTATGTGATAATGATATCTTATATGTTGTAAATCATGCTATGATGATGTTATGTATGTTGAAAGTTTCTATGCTAAGTTGTGATGAATCATACATGTTAAAAAGGCCATGATGTTACCATCTATGCTAGTTAGTTCATATAAATTAAATCATCATGTTTGGGTTATGTTGATCTATATGACAAGTCACATATGCAAGTTAGATTGATTAGAAAAGTTATGAACATATGCCAAGACATCTATTATGACATCTAGAATTATGCTATGACATATCCGATATCCTATGCTCGTTCACACCATCATTATGTTGCCTAAAAACCCCATATGCAAGTTTATGTATAGATTTGGGCTATGATCATATCATGTAAATTGAGACATTTAACAAGTTGACACCTTTTGATCCATAACATGTGTAGTTTATGCAAGTTTCACCCCTATTATGATTAGATTTATTTTAATTGTCTATATGTTGTGATAATTTATCTTTGTGCTAGGTGTTAGATTATACAAGTCTAGCCTATATTATGCGTTGAATAAGCGAACGTATAAACGTGGGGTAGGGGTAATATTAAGGATTTAATATTAAAAAGTTGGGGTGCAATTGATATGATTTTGCATGCCATAAGTGGATGGCCATAATTGAGTCAATTATGGACATCATTAAAAGTTGACTTAATTAATAATTTGAATAGGGAATTATTAAAACTGGGGTAAAAGATTTTAAGTGTTAATCAATGCTTAGGACACGAGGTTGGACTCGTTTGTGACGTAAACCTGCCCGGACCCGCCCGGCAAATCCAGTGGTCACAAATGTCAGCCCAATGTGAGAGGTCCTAGGCCTAAACTAAAGCATAACGGTTGTAAAGACACGAGGTTATACTCTTTTATGGTGTAAGACTGCCCGGACCCGCCCGGCAAATCCAACTGCCATAAATGTCAGTCTAATGTGAGAGGTCTTTATGAGGTTATGGCCTGAATGAATTAAGAAATACTTAACTAGATAAACATGTAAGGTGGGACATGGGGGTTAAGTAGGTGCCTTGGGTGGCATGAGGAATCTAGGGGGTGCCCTTAGTGGCATGTGAAATACGATTAGTAAGACTTAACCAAACACACATGTAAATGAACATGACTAAGAGGGTTAAGTGGGATATACTAGTGACAAGCTTAGGTGGGTAGCTTGTGGGGTCCCATTTCGACCAGTATCCCAAACGTATCTTTGTGGGCTCGACCCAAGTCGAGGACGGGACACGCATGCTGGGTTCGACTGTAAGAGGCCAAAACGGGGAGCGGTGGCAACACAAGTCCAACGGGTTTCGTATGCGTGTGTGGACCCGGGCTGGTAGGTAAGACGTTGTTGCATCGTGTAGGTATAAGCCGTGCATTCTCAAGTTGTATCGGGTTGCCACTTTAGGGGAGTGATACACCCCACTGTGGGGCCAGCACGGGTATCTACGAGTAGGGAGCCGATTGAAAGTGGGTAGTGGGGTACACTTAGTGGAGATAGGGGCAGACGGCACCTATGTAGTCAGCTAGGGATACGTAAGGCTATTTATAAAGTTTCTGTGTGAAGCAAGTGGGATCAAACAATAGGGTGACTGGTGTGGTGCAGTGTAGTAATGTGCGGTGCAGTTTAGTAATCATTCGTTAGTAATTAGGTGTGCCTTTACCGTTATCTTTAACATTATCTTAAACGCTATCTTTATCTTCCTAAGAGTTCGTAGACATTTACTTGTCTTCCAGCTTATGCCTTAGTCTAGTTATTTTGATAATAGTATTGTTAGAATTATCATACTCGCCAGACTTTATGTCTGACCCCCTCTATTTCTATCCTTTTTCCCCCTCCAGGTCCTCAGGTTGGGCCCAACTCTAGTGGAGTTTGATTGAATTGCTTCATCTCTCTTTGGAAAGCTTGGACCGTTGAAGTAAAGTCCAGCTTGTTATCTTTTTAATGGCTATTTATGTAATGGGATTATGTATTTTGTTTTTATGAAGATGGATATTGTACTTGGTTATGATCTATGGTTTTATGATGTAACAAACATGTTTAATTTCCGCTGCAATAAAATGAAGTTTTAGATTTCCAAGTACTATTTATTATCTGTCTTGTTGTAATTTTTCTGTTCTATATTCACTTATAACCTCCATGGAAGTTAATGCATTCCCTTTGTGAGTGACATTAATGGACGTGGGGCGTTACAATCATTCTATCTTCAAATTACAACATGTCATGATTCAATTGAAAGAACATTTAAATCTGCTTAATAACCAACTTACAAACTAAAAAGGAATTCTTGCGTTCTGAAATCTGAATTCTAAACTTGATAAGCTCGCCTTTGATGTAGATCGTTGAATTTGATAACTTTTAATTTGATTTTTGATTCAATTTCTTATCTTGTCTTTGAATAGGTGACGGCTACTCCAAGGTTTCTATTGACGGCATGATTGTAACGTCCCGTATTTTTGGCCATCAAATATTTAATTTATTTACTTATTTTAAATACTATATTTGGAGTATTGATGGATTTTAATATTTAATTCGTTATTTAAAACGAAGTTTGAATGTTGTATATTTATATAAATATTAAACGAGCTCGAAATCACGCGGCAGTTCGAAATATTTGGTTTTGAACTTCAACTGAAAATACAGGATCCGATATAGGATTTCTGTTAAATGAAAAACGTTGGAACTGTATTGCTGATAATTTTCATATGAAAGAGAAAAAATCCATATTTTGTTTTATGGTTTGTTAGTTATGGCCAATTCAAATTTTGAAATAGTCGCTATGAAAATCGTTATTAAAATATACACGTTAAAATAGACAATTTGCAAATGGGCTTCGTTTTCAACGAAATCGGTTTCATTAGAACCGTATCGTTAAATTATTATACGATGTTGAATTGCGTGGCGAACCGATGTCGTATGTGACCACGACAGCCATAAACGCCCGTTCATTTTCTATAGCGCGTAATTAATTCATTAAAGGGGTTTTTGGTATAACTTGAATAGACGATCGAATTAGGCTGCGAAACAAGTTCCATTGAGTTTGTATCGTCGATTAGAGTTAGGATACGTATATAGTTTGTTATTTTTGGAGACTGGATAATTTGGCATTAAAAAGGGTATTGCGGTGAACGATAAAAATAGCCTACCGGGGAAACAGTCTCAGAATGCGACGAAACTGGTGCCGTTGGGTTCGTATCAACAAATTATTGTAGGATTTCAAAGTTTCAAGTTAATTTAATTTATCTGGTGATTGTGGAAAAGTTTAACGCGTGTTTATTTCTAGTTGTATAAAGGAATTTTTTTCAAACGATGTCACAATTCGACGAAACTTGTCCCATTAGGTTCGGAATATCTTTTTACACTATGATTAGCTTTTTTTATCAGAAAACAGAAATCATTTGTAGGGGTTTTTATCAATTACTTTACCCGTAAGTTTCGTTAAATTAAATAATAATAAACCAACCCTTATATATATACTTCAGCAACCCTATTCTTTGGTCAAAAGGGTATTTCGTGGTCAACATAAACTGAGCCGCCACCCTAATGTATTCAACGATCTAAAAGCCATCATTTTTTTCCCTTATTTTCACAAAATAAACGCATCAATTTCAGAACTTTTCATCTGCAAACCCTTCATCTGGCAAGGACTACAGACTGAACGGAGGTGATCTATTTTTGTCATTCATGGCGGCCGATATTGGCCCCAAAAGGCACCAACTTTCGAATGCAATAGGGAGCGCTCGGAGCAACCGAGTCGGCCAGGACTTGTGGTGATGGCAGAGCACATGTAGGCGCTCGCGGTGGCGCGCCCAGATCAGTTGCCGGTTGAAGGAATGAGGAGCGAAAGTCAGTGGTTGGAAAAGACCGTGCGTGAGCCTCATATTGATGAGGTCGAGAGCAAAGTGAAGACCGAAACAGGAAGCAAACGAGATTGGGAAAGAGATTTTCAAAGGGATCGATCCAATTCTTTTCCTGGGAATCCACGAAGCATAGTAAAAGGGTCAAGGAAATTAGTTCGGTGCGTTAGTGTTCTCTCCAGAGGTTTAAAAGTAACCAAATTTTGTTATAGGAGATAACGCATATTAATTAAAATTACAAGCAAGCCTAATTGATGAACTTTTGTTGCAGGAATATTATGAAACGAGATGCTTAAGGAATTGATATTGGAAAGGATTGGACGGATTGTTTTGACAGTAACTTAAAGTAATTTTAATTTTTCGATAATTAAGCCTAAATTTAGTTAACTAATTACTAAGGGAGCTTATTATATAAATTAAATGATATAACCATATAAATTTATTGATGCAGACGGACGCAAATCAATGAAAGAAAAAGGAGTCGAGCTAATCCCTGTTATGCAAGAATAAATCGGCCTAGGTTTTTATTAACTCATGTAATTAGTAATATAATTAAAGGATTTATCTTCTTAAGTTAAATTGTATAACCCTATAATGGTATAACTTTGAACCATGTTAACAGAATTGAGCCGAATGGAAGGCATTGGGGCCATATGACCGAACTCCACATATTAAAACAAAAATGGACATAATTAAAGTCGGCTGAACCTTTAGTTGAATTAAACACTGCTTTAATTTAGCTGAAATGAACCGTTTCAACCACCAATGGAATCAAGGTGAGTTAAACTCACTCAGTTTTCCCATTTATATTTTATATAAATTGGTTTTTTATTCTGTGTGCTCTGCTTGCTATGGTTGACTATTTGCTAGTATTATAATTATTTGTTGATTTAAATGATGAAATTAAACCGTTGTTTAATTTCAATGAAATACCAAATCGTTATTTTAACGATTGGACTCAATAAAAGGTAACTCACCTTGGATGGTCACGTTAATTTATAAACGTGTTTAAATTGTTTGAATTGCTTGAGAATTGATTGGTGTTAATGGTCGTTATTTATTGTTATCAGTTAAATGAAACTGAATGATCTGGTTTGTGATAACCTTTTTGAATACAGGGAAGAACAGGTTGAGGGGATCCAACCGGATTGCTCAAATATATTATTTATTTCCATATTATCACATATGAACTATCCTATTTGGGGTGATTGATTTGATTGTTGATTATTGAATATTCAACATTTGTTAGTTTAAACCAATGGGCGGTATTGGTTGAGTATTTGGCAGCGTATGGCCTATAAAATAAATCGGTTTATGAATATTGATTCACCGTCAGGTGAGTCGATAGAGATGAAGTTATAAAATTTATTTTATGACTAGAGTTAGATTTTGAAATATATTATTTTGAATAAGTTTTAAAATGGGAAATAAATAAATATTTTATTCATTAAATACTTTGATTTATTATGAATTGATTTTGCAAAGTAAATCTGAGATTTATCAGATTTATGAATATGGGGGTAGAAATTTACCAAACGGTTAAAATATGAATAATTGGTTTGTTAAGAATTTATTTAATGAATTTATTTAAATTAATTATATTATTAACTAATTTAAAGTAAGAATTAATTGGAATCGGCTAACGAGATAATCAAAATTTTGAGTTAATTAAATCGACCATTTTGAATTGGAGTTGATTGTCAAATTAATGTGTTTTTGATTAATATCGTTTAAATTTAGATAAGGTTTTAAAAGGGTTTTAGATAAACCAGAGTATATAAATGAGTTTCAAAGTGTAAAGCGTTAATATTGAATTAACGTTATTTGAAAATGAGATCAAGTAACAAGGGGAGATTTGAAATAAGATTCCAAAATGGGAAATGGTTAAATAGATTTGAAAGGAGATTGGTAGAAGAGAAATTGGGTTAAAGAACTAGGTCATGGGGTGGTATAACCAAACCCGAGTAAAAATGGAAATTGTTTTGAGAATAGAATGGAATATTGGTCTTTGATTACAACTTATATTTATCTGAGGATATGAACGTTGTTGATCAAGGTCTGAGAGGTAATTAAAATAACCCAACTTGAACGACAACAGGATTATCTGAAGATGATATTAGTTGGTAATCGTAAGAGAGGTTAGTGATAGTTCGTAATTTCCATTAGTGAAATAATGCAACGTTCGGTGGAAATTTGGAGAATATATATATAACGAGAGATCGAAGTAAAGGAAGTGTAAACTTTAGTTTTATACTAATAACTATTAGTTATTATTTCAAAAATGAAATAAAAGATATTTCGTAACGTGTTTTCACGAATAATAAGTTGAATGAATTTCCCAAGTTTAAATATTAAAGAATGATGTAATGAATGTTTGAAAGGAGAATTAAAATAAGAATTGAATATGGTTATGAGTTATTTTACTAAGTATTATGTAGAAAGGGTTTTGAGATCATTAGTATATAAGAATTCAATTATCGTATTTTTTTAAAGATTAAACGAGTTAGAAGTTCTAATTAAGCTAAAGTGAATCAGTTTGTTTGAATTAAAGGCCAAGTGATGTTGAATACTGAACCAGTGAACTTATTGGAGTGTCATGATTGAAACACTGTATATTTTGATAGTTAAATCACCGACTATCAAATCTGTCCAATACGATTGTTTGTATGGAAAGACCGGGATCGAATGTATATTCGAAAACCATTCCGACCAACAAATACGTGAAGATATCGGAAGATGATCGAGACGGAGCAATAAAGACCGTGGATTTTCATAAACGGAAGAACCATTAATATTCTCTGCCTGGCAAGCAGAGATAAGTTGTGATTCTGTCGTGGTTGGACTCTACGAATTGCAAGGACTTCTCGCTACTGGTCCATAGGGTTGATTCCTATATTGGATGCGGTAGGAGAGTGCCTTCGGTTCATCCTGTTCCTGGATGACTTGTATGGACGGATGTCTGACAGAGTATTTCCAAAGGGTCACGTACGTTGATTTCTTCAAACGTGCTATAGTTGTTGGCGGGGAATTGCCGTTCTCTTAGCTTCTAACTAAAGTATTTTTGGGGACATCAATTAGTGATATATGTCGGATCTGACGATGTGGCATTCAAAGTGAATGGTGACCAGTTGTTTCAAAGTTAATCTAAACCTCAAGCCTCATCAACCTGGAAATGACCAAAATCGGGAAGGAAGCATGGCTATGTGGGTCGCTCCCATTTGGGTGTATAATCACCTATCTAGAGAAAATCCTTTTGCTTCTTAAATCTATCGATGTTGTCCCTTTTCGGGAAACTATTGCTGATCCTAACCGTTGGTGATATACATTCGATACACTCAAGCCAAATGAGTGGTCGGTCATGTGATGGCCGGGTTGCAAGAAGTTCTTATTGAACCCAGTGTATTCGCCTCTAGAGATACACTATCGGCAGGTGGTCCCATACCTTGTCATAGTCGGAATCCAATCTCCAATAAGTTCCCGCGGTTTTGATTGTATACTATATATGTGGAGCGTGAGATACAAGCGTTCCACTAGATTGATATTTACTTGTATTTAGACATTATTATAATATCAGAAAAGATATTAGTTTCCAAAAATGTTTTGGGCTATCGTAAGGTAAAAACCATCCGTATTTATGTGTGGATTTGGTCTTATGATTATCCTTTTCTTTCGAAAGGATTTTATCTTTAAAATCAAGTTGTGTGATACTCTTGATACTGTGCGAGTTTTTCTCACTCTGGTTCACCAGACTGACCCGGTGTTTTGTAAATGCTCGAGTTAGCCCGGGGTGTACAGGTTCAGGTTATCGAATGCTGTGAAGTCCAGAGACGAGCTGGAGATGTTCAGACGTATGATATTATATAACTACTATTCCGATGTATGTTGTATATGGGAACATGTTATTATTACTGTCCCATTGTGTGATGTACTCTGATACTGTAAGTATTTTTAAAGCTCTAAAAAAAAGGTTTATTACTGTATTATATTTTGTTCCGCTGCGGTGTGAGATTCTGTGTTGTGGTGTTCTTCTTCTTCTATTCTAATATTTCTTTCTTTCTTATCTCACCCTCTAATTTCTTTCTAATAACTATCCAGTGTTTTCGGTGCTTGGAGGGTCGGCATGAGTTACGGTAAAGGTATTTATGTTGATTTTCAGGCCCGGAAATCCCTGGGTCGTTACAGTGGTATCAGAGCTATTGGTTTAGTGATAACCTTGGCTCTGTGGTGTAACTCGATAGAGATTGGGCTAGTAATACCCTAGATCGAGATTGAATGTATATATATGAGAGCGTAATTGTAAATTTTATATACAAATGTTTTGTATTGTGTTTACTGATCGGTTCGAGTGTTGAGAAGCATTGGACTGGTAAATGAATACAGTATTGTTTTGTCAAGGGAATAAATGTAACAATTTTACCCAAATTATACTTTTGTGTAGAAAAGAAATAATTTTATCAATTTATTGAGTTATTGGTCTATTTGATGTGTTTGTCTATTTGGATAAATTCAATTTTATTGAGAACTTGAATTGGAACTTAGCTTGACTAAGTGGAATTGAATTAAGTATGATAATGAAATATACTAAAACAAATTTGGCATTTGGGAATTGATGGGATAATAAATAAACAGAAATCAATTGGATATTAACCAATTGTTGTTCAAACATGTGAACCAGAGTAAATATTAATATTGAATATTAATAGTTAATAAAAGATGGTTGATTGGTTAAGTTGGTTGTTGATTAATTATTGATTGTGTGTTTGATTAACCAGTGGTAAATAAGAGTTGAATGAATTAAAAATAAATTCCAGTGTTAAAAAAATGGAATGAAACCGAATATTAATTGAAGTAAATGATTTTACCATGTATTTAAAAGTGAATTAATGCTTATGGTTGATTGTGGAATGGGTGCAGTTATAACTGTTGATTAGTGAAATATTATCGCAGTTATTACTCATATGTGAATTAAGCTAAATACAGGTGCCAGATGTCTAGCTGTGACGGCCCGCCCCGCACCAGCCTGCATTTCCTCCGGAAGTGCGCTGTACACATGCCCAGCTAGCACAGAACGGTCGTCAGAAGAAAAGAAAGAAGGGAATGAACTAATCAAGGAACCTGTAGAATGTCTCACAGCGCATGGAATAAAATATATTAACAACATACTTGACATAAAAAAGGTGAGACAGTGCATAAGCTGATAACTAAAGTCAACATCAATCATCAGAGCAGCGGAAATCCATATACAGCTTATTACAATTTTCCAAATTTACTGTCTCTAAACAAAAGAAAGCTAAAGTAGAAGATACACCACCAATGCCCAAGGAGTGATCTTCAACAACACAGGGAGAATATTATGTATATAATACGTGGAAGCCTCCTGCTCGTCTCCGGATCATCTACCCGTGGATCACCAGCTAACCTGTCTCTAGTCTGCTCGTGTGAGCACCCAGAGTAATAAGAGGAGACATAAAACTCTGGGTCAGACATAAAGCCTGGTATGAGCGATAAGCATCTAAACAGAATAATAACGGGTATACTAAACCATACCTGAACCTGGACCTGCAACCAAAGAGTTAGTACCACATACCGTACAACACTCCAAGGTGCCATAATAAATAGTGTAAGAATACGGGGGTGGGGTGTGCATGTCACAATGATAGCAAACAAATCATCCATAGCAACCATCCTCACATCTCTCACTCAGTGCCTAAAGCGTACGATATCTACCAGTTTGAAACACTAGACAAACTGAGGTAACGACGAATCCCGACTTGTAGAAACCCTGCTATGACCAAGCTAAACATATGGAGTCATGACCAAACATTTCAATGACCCACTTCATTGGTTGTAGCCCTTGGTTCTACCGATGCCATAATGGCCCTGAATCCATCTTCGTACCTCCTACCATAGTGGTTCAAAGCTATAGACATCGATAACTCCTTGGCACGTGTCCCGCAGCAAAGCCCAACCATGAAGCGAACTCGTTGATTCCCATCTAAATCTTGAGCTCTAACTTCTCATTTGGACTTCCTTTGCATCTCGGGTTTTGATCGAGTTGGAGTTGGTCTTCAAAAGAGTCGTCGCATAGAAGTGGTCCTGAACTCGATTCGGTTCGGATATATACGTATAACACGGTTCGGTTCGGTGCAATGCTCCATGGTGTATTCCTGCGTGTGGTTCGGTTCGGTGATCCTTCCCTTTAGACGTCGGTTCGGTTCGGATGTCACGCTCCAGTCGGTTCGGTTCGTCCCTCCTCCAGCTTGCCTGCTCCGATCCGATCTCGTCCCCTGGCCTACTCCGATCCGATCCTGCTCCATAGCCCGATCCGATCCCACCCCCTTGTCTGCTCCGATCCGCTTCGCTCCCTAGCTTACCCCGATCTGATCCGCTCTTTAACCGACTCCGGTCCGATCCGCTCTTTATAGTTCCGTTCCGATCCCCTCGTCCACTCCAACTCTAAGTAAACGGCCTTCCTTCTCGCCAAGCCTCCTCCAGTGACAAGTTCCAATCCAATTCGAATCCCCTCGGTCAGTTCACAAATCCGATCTGACCCCCTACTCCGATCCGATCCGGTTCGGAACCTGCACATTTCTGTAACTTTCCAGCGAGCTTTCTACGCCATTCGACGGCGCTTTCGACCAATCTAACTATTCTAATCAATCATAAAACATAACATAGAGTCATAGCAATATGTAAGAGCAACCACAAACACCAAACAACAATACAAATGAATCAAAATAGATCAAAAGTGGCTAAAACCTCACATTTTCCTATAATCCTTCTTAATCATGTTTAAGCACATACTTAGTAAAACTTAATCAAATCGTCTAAATTTTCTAACAGAGGCATGAAATATTATTTAAGAATTTCTAAACATTTTTCCAGAATTTATTAGTGTATAAATTCGCTAATCTTCACTAATCACCCTTAATTAACTGTAATTAGTGTCAAAACGATGCTATCACTCACCTTGGCCACAACTAAAACCCCAAAACTGAAATATTCTCTGATTTGGCGCTGTTCCCAATCTTACACAGCAGCTCTACCTCGGTTCTCGTGCTAATACTCCTTGATTTGATGTTTGCTAAGCCTAATCTTCGATTAGAAAGTGATCAAGAGGTGTTTTGAAGAGATTTAGAGGGTGGAGGCCATGGCTAGGTTAAGAGGAATGAATAGTGACGGCTGAAAAATGAGAAAAAGGTATTCTCCAAACCCTAACAGCCCTTTTAAACTCCTAATCCCGAAATTTCCCTTTGGGCCTAGCTGTTAATCACCCTGTTAAGCCCAATTAAGCTGTTTTTCACCATCTGAAACTTGTTTCAGCCATATCTCCCAAACGGTAAGTCCGTTTGGCTAATGTGACCACTCTACGGAAAGAGAAACCATCATCCGGAGCCAATGGAAGTGGTTTCAGGTCAAAATTCCTTTCCAGTCAAAAGTTATGGCCAAAACAGTACCAACTAGGGGTAAAATGGTCATTTAAAAATCGGGAAAAATCATGAACATGGGAAATGACCCCAATAGTCGTCTCCCAAAGTTACATGACCATACGACTTCGTATGTGAAAAAAAAAATATTCTACGATCCTATGATGCGTAGAATACGGGTCGTTACATTCTCCCCCCCTTAAGAAATTTCGTCCCCGAAATTCCTTAACCCAAAACATACAAAGGATCCCGCATGCCTAACAAACACATACAACAATCAATTCATGCAAAACAAGCAAACAAGTCTATCTTAGCATGCGGAAAACTAAATCGCTAATAAAATCTTACCAGACAAAGAGTTCTGAATACTTCTTCCTTATGTCCTCCTCTGTTTCCCAAGTACAATCATTCTCGTCCTCGCTCCACTGTACCTTGACTAGCTTCACCGCCTTCCTTCGAAGTTGCTTCAAGTCGTGCGCGACAATACGGGCCGGCTTACGGTTCCCAACCGTCTCGGGTTCTACTTCGAAGTCCTCTAACTGATCAGGTGAAATAGTCATATCTGAGTCGTGAACGAACTTCCTTAGTTGGGAAACATGAAATACGTTGTGAACTCCCGCCATCTTCTCTGGTAAGTCAATTCTATATGCCAAATTCCCGACTAGTTCGAGAACAGGGAATGGGCCAACGAATCTTGGTGCCAACTTGCCTTTCCTGCCAAATCGTATTACACTCTTCAACGGAGAAATCTTAACAAACACCAAGTCGCCAATGGAGAATTTTAAGTCTCTTCTCCTCTTATCAGCATAACTCTTCTGCCTATCTTGGGCAGCCTTCATTCGTTGTTGAATGATCTTGATCTTATCTGAAGTTTCCCTCACCACATCTGGTCCAAGCATAAACTTCTCGTCAGTCTCTATCCCACATGATGGTGAGTTGCACGGTCTTCCATACAAAGCTTCAAATGGAGCCATACCGATACTGGATTGGTAACTATTATTATATGCAAACTCTACTAGACGCAAATGGTCATCCCATGATCCACCAAAATCCAATATACATGCTCTCAAGAGATCTTCCAAAATACGATTCACCCTTTCCGTCTGACCATCGGTCTGAGGATGATATGCGGTACTGAGATGTAACTCTGACCCTAGAGCCTCTTGTTAGCTCTTCCAAAACCCACTAGTGAACAACGGGTCTCGGTCGCTCACAATGCTTTTAGGTACTCCATGAAATCTCACTATCCACTTCATATACAATTCTGCTAACTTAGCTGCCGTTCTGGTCGATTTGACTGGTATAAACCTTGCACTTTTAGTTAGTCGATCTACAATTACCCAAATGCTGTCATATCCCGATCTAGTCCTTGGTAAACCATCGATGAAATCCATCGAGACTTGCTCCCATTTCCATTCGGGAATTTCTAAGGGCTGTAACAACCCACTAGGCTTCTTTTGCTCGGCTTTAACTAGCTGGCAATTCATGCACTTGGATATAAACTTCCCAACGTCTCTTTTCATCCCTTCCCAGTAGTAAGTCTGCTTCATATCTCGATACATCTTATTACCACCGGGGTGTATAGTCAGCTTTGAGTGATGACATTCTCTAAGCACTTCATCCCTCAATCCATCGACATTGGGTACAACAAGCTTTCCATTCTTTCTAAGCCATCTATCTCGATCAAGCCCATACTTGTTCATCTCCTCATCGATACCCATCTCTAACTTGGAGATGATTTCCAATAGGTTAGGATCGTCCCTCTGACTAGAGCCGATCCGCTCAATCAAAGTGGGTCTGATCGTCAAACTTGCTAACATTTCTGGATCCAATTCGCACTTTGGTCTGAAATCAAAACCCGCGATATACTCCAGTTGCTTCCATTCAAGGAACATAGCCCCTAGGCTGGCATGTCTTCTACTCAATGCATCAGCCACCGCATTGCCCTTTCCCGGTGTGTATGCGATGTCAAAATCATAGGAAGCTAAGAACTCTAGCCATCTCTGCTGACGGAGATTCAGATCTTTCTGAGAGAAGAGATACTTTAACGACTTATGATCTGTAAACAGCTCAAATTTTTCTCCCAAGAGATAGTGTCTCCACATCTTTAACGCGATCACGATCGCTGCCAATTCTAAATCATGGGTAGGGTATCTTCTCTCGTGCGGTTTCAATTGCCGACTTGCATAAGCTACAACCCTACCGCCTTGCATCAATACAGCACCCAGTCCGGTACCACAGGCGTCCGTGTATACCGTCATCTCTTCATCCCCCTTAGGAATGACTAACACTGGTGCGCTTGTCAACTTGTCCTTTAGACTTTTAAATGCATTCTCGCACCTTTCATCCCAGACAAAAGCTTGATTCTTTTTGGTCAACTGGGTCAATGGTGCTGCTATCTTGGAGAAACCTTGGATAAACTTACGATAATATCCAGCTAATCCCAAGAAACTTCTTACATCTGTTGCATTCTTGGGCGTAGGCCAATCTTGTACCGTGGCCACCTTTGCTGGGTCCACGGCAATACCATTCTATGATACAACATGGCCCAAGAACCTCACTTCCCTCTTCCAGAAGTGACACTTAGAAAACTTTGCTTTCAATTGGTGTTTTCTCAACACCTCCATTGCTACTCTTAAATGTTCCTTGTGTTCTTCCTCTGTCTTCGAATAGACCAAAATGTCATCAAAGAACACAAGGACAGACTTATTCAACTGATCTCTGAATACCCTATTCATAAGATCCACAAAATATGCCGGGGCATTAGTCAGCCCAAATGGCATAATCAACCATTCATAAAATCCAGACGGCGTTCGAAATGCCGTTTTAGCTATACTCTCAGCTTCCACTCTAAGCTGATGAAAACCTGTCGCGAGATCCAACTGAGAAAATATTCTCGCGCCACTCAACTGATCGAACAAATCATCTATCCGCGGTAAAGGATACTTATTCTTCCTCGTCACTTTATTCAACTCGCGGTAGTCTACACACAAACGAAGGGAACCATCCGCCTTGGTAGCAAACGCAACTGGTGCTCCCCATTCAGAAACACTCCTTCTGATAAATCCCTTCTTCAAAAGATCGCTGACTTGCACCTCGAGCTCTCGCTACTCCCTTGGTGCCATACGACGAAGTGGCATCACTATAGGTCTGGCATCTTTTACCAAATCAATACGAAACTCAATCTCTCGGTGTGATGGAAGTCCGGTCACTTCTTCGAAAACATCCGGATACTGGCCAACCACGGGCAAACCTGACAACTCACTATGCGGAATGTCGAGGGAGTTTAGAAAACTAGCCAATACCCCCTTACTGGGTAGACCACCAAACACTATCCTCCGCCCATCATCCGCTCTAGCTGTCACTAAGAAGCCCTCACAGTCTACCACCACCCCGTATCTTTGGAGCCAATCTACTCCCAAAATAATGCCAAACCCAGTAAAGCCCAAAACAAAGCAATCACAAACAAACATGCATCCATGACTCGATAGAACCACATTACGACAAATCATGCTAAGGCTAGTCGAACCACCAATCGGGTTCGTCACTACTAAAGGTCTATCGACAATCTCGGGCTCCAATCCCAACCTATCTACCAGGTCACTAGATATGAAAGAACTGGAAGCTCCGGTATCAAATATAACTCTAACAGGAACATCATAAACAGAAAGCATACCTTGAATGACGACATTCTTTCCCTTCTCCGCCGCAGTTGGGGCATTCGACGAAGAAGGAATAGCATTGAGAGCATATGCTTTCACCATTTGCTTTTCTTTAGGGGGCTGTGGACACTTGTCCTTGTGATGTCCCATTTGGCCACAGTTGAAGCACTTCCTATCCGCTGGCTTGGCCCGACAATTACTAGCATAATGGCCCTTCTTACCACAGCTGAAGCACTCCACATCTTGCTTATTCTTTTTCTTCTGGCCATCCTTAGTCTGATTCTGCTTTCTTTTATTCTGGGAACCACCCTTGCCTCCACCACTTGCTTGTGGCTTTGGCTCATCTGCGGATGCAACCTCAGTCTTCGGCTTAGGGTAGAGACTTTCCGATCTTAACGCTTTCCCCACAATCGATTCAAACGTCTCATCGATGTGGTTAATAAGTTTTTCCCCCAAGTACTGATCCAAACCAGTTATGAATTTCTCATTCTTTTTCTCGGCAGTATCAATAAGAGATAACCCATATTTTGACAAAGTGTCAAATTCAGCAATATACTCCGAGACAGCTCTGCCATTCTGCTTGAGCTCCAAGAACTTCTTAAACAGCATTGACTTGTGAGCAGCTGGAATGAACTTCTCACTAAAGCGAGCCTTAAACTGCTCCCAAGTAATCTGATCTTCGGGAGTAGCTGCCTTTATAGCATTCCACCAATTCATTGCCCGCCCTTGCAGCTGACGGGACGCTAGCTTTCTCTTCATCGCATCCTCGATACCCAAATCCTCGAAGATGCGTTCGCAACTATCCAACCAATCTTGAACATCCGTAGCCGACTCCGTTCCGTGGAACGGCTTCCCACCAAGGCTAGTATAATCCTTATTCAGCTTGGCGAAGTCGACTCTTGGCGCCTGCACTATTGGACCACCACCATTTCCACCATTGGGAGCTGCCCTCTGTACATCTCTAAGCATCTCTCTCATGAGGTCTGTAAACATCGTCCTCATGTCAGCAGCATTCCCATTGTTGGCTCCCCTACCAGCACCTCTAGTATATCGGCTCATCGTCAATCTGAAAAAGGAAACGATTAACGACTCCATAGTGGTGCTAGTGCAGTACGACTTCATCCTTATACTACTAATAGTATATATATATATATATATAGCTTTTAAAAACCAAAGTAATCACAAATACGCTCTCTCGTATACGTATATTATCTCTCCCTGATAACTTCCCTAGGTTAAATACGCAACCTAGAGCTCTGATACCAAGTGTGACGGCCCGCCCCGCACCAGCCTGCATTTCCTCCGGAAGTGCGCTGTACACATGCCCAGCTAGCACAGAACGGTCGTCAGAAGAAAAGAAAGAAGGGAATGAACTAATCGAGGAACCTGTAGAATGTCTCACAGCGCATGGAATAAAATATATTAACAACATACTTGACATAAAACAGGTGAGACAGTGCATAAGCTGATAACTAAAGTCAACATCAATCATCAGAGCAGCGGAAATCCATATACAGCTTATTACAATTTTCCAAATTTACTGTCTCTAAACAAAAGAAAGCTAAAGTAAAAGATACACCACCAATGCCTAAGCAATGATCTTCAACAACACAGGGAGAATATTATGTATATAGTACGTGGAAGCCTCCTGCCCGTCTCCGGATCATCTACCCGTGGATCACCAGCTAACCTGTCTCTAGTCTGCTCGTGTGAGCACCCAGAGTAATAAGAGGAGACATAAAACTCTGGGTCAGACATAAAGCCTGGTATGAGCGATAAGCATCTAAACAGAATAATAACGGGTATACTAAACCATACCTGAACCTGGACCTGCAACCAAAGAGTTAGTACCACATACCGTACAATACTCCAAGGTGCCATAATAAATAGTGTAAGAATACGGGGGTGGGGTGTGCATGTCACAATGATAGCAAACAAATCATCCATAGCAACCATCCTCACATCTCTCACTCAGTACCTAAAGCGTACGATATCTACCACTTTGAAACACTAGACAAACTGAGGTAACGACGAATCCCGACTTGTAGAAACCCTGCTATGACCAAGCTAAACATATGGAGTCATGACCAAACATTTCAATGACCCACTTCATTGGTTGTAGCCCTTGGTTCTACCAATGCCATAATGGCCCTGAATCCATCTTCGTACCTCCTACCATAGTGGTTCAAAGCTATAGACATCGATAACTCCTTGGCACGCGTCCCGCAGCAAAGCCCAACCATGAAGCGAACTCGTTGATTCCCATCTAAATCTTGAGCTCTAACTTCTCATTTGGACTTCCTTTGCATCTCGGGTTTTGATCGAGTTGGAGTTGGTCTTCAAAAGAGTCGTCGCATAGAAGTGGTCCTGAACTCGATTCGGTTCGGATATATACGTATAACACGGTTCGGTTCGGTGCAATGCTCCATGGTGTATTCCTGCGTGTGGTTCGGTTCGGTGATCCTTCCCCTTAGACGTCGGTTCGGTTCGGATGTCACGCTCCAGTCGGTTGGGATCGTCCCTCCTCCAGCTTGCCTGCTCTGATCCGATCTCGTCCCCTGACCTACTCCGATCCGATCCTGCTCCATAGCCCGATCCGATCCCACCCCCTTGTCTGCTCCGATCCGCTTTGCTCCCTAGCTTACCCCGATCCGATCCGCTCTTTAACCTACTCCGGTCCGATCCGCTCTTTATAGTTCCGTTCCGATCCCCTCGTCCACTCCAACTCTAAGTAAACGGCCTTCCTTCTCGCCAAGCCTCCTCCAGTGACAAGTTCCAATCCAGTTCGAATCCCCTCGGTCAGTTCACAAATCCGATCCGACCCCCTACTCCGATCCGATCCGGTTCGGAACCTGCACATTTCTGTAACTTTCCAGCGAGCTTTCTACGCCATTCGACGGCGCTTTCGACCAATCTAACTATTCTAATCAATCATAAAACATACCATAGAGTCATAGCAATATGTAAGAGCAACCACAAACACCAAACAACAATACAAATGAATCAAAATAGATCAAAAGTGGCTAAAACCTCACATTTTCCTATAATCCTTCTTAATCATGTTTAAGCACATACTTAGTAAAACTTAATCAAATCGTCTAAATTTTCTAACAGAGGCATGAAATATTATTTAAGAATTTCTAAACATTTTTCCAGAATTTATTAGTGTATAAATTCGCTAATCTTCACTAATCACCCTTAATTAACTGTAACTAGTGTCAAAACGATGCTATCACTCACCTTGGCCACAACTAAAACCCCAAAACTGAAATATTCTCTGATTTGGCGCTGTTCCCAATCTTACACAGCAGCTCTACCTCGGTTCTCGTGCTAATACTCCTTGATTTTATGTTTGCTAAGCCTAATCTTCAATTAGAAAGTGATCAAGAGGTGTTTTGAAGAGATTTAGAGGGTGGAGGCCATGGCTAGGTTTAGAGGAATGAATAGTGACGGCTGAAAAATGAGAAAAAGGTATTCTCCAAACCCTAACAGCCCTTTTAAACTCCTAATCCCGAAATTTCCCTTTGGGCCTAGCTGTTAATCACCCGGTTAAGCCCAATTAAGTTGTTTTTCACCATCTGAAACTTGTTTCAGCCATATCTCCCAAACGGTAAGTCCGTTTGGCTAGTGTGACCACTCTACGGAAAGAGAAACCATCATCCGGAGCCAATGGAAGTGGTTTCAGGTCAAAATTCTTTTTCAGTCAAAAGTTATGGCCGAAACAGTACCAACTAGGGGTAAAATGGTCATTTAAAAATAGGGAAAAATCATGAACATGGGAAATGACCCCAATAGTCGTCTCCCAAAGTTACATGACCATACGACTTCGTATGTGAAAAAAAAATATTCTACGATCCTATGATGCGTAGAATACGGGTCGTTACACTAGCCAAATTGATATTGGTTGGGTAAATCGTATATCCGTCGAGCAGATATGCTCAATAGCGCTCGTTAAAGGTACGCCTATGCAGAATATGAGATTTTGGTTTTTATTCGGGTTTTGAGTTTGGTTTTTGAGTTTTTCCGACCCTGTTGGTTGATGTATATATATTACTTAAACCTGTGATATTGCAGATGTCCTCCGTAGAGGGGAGACTCTGCCAAAAAAATTCCAAAATTTTAGGTGTTAGAATTTTTTTTGAAAATATTTAAAAAATTCTTTTGTCTGAATTAAATTGGTTTAAAACCAATTAGATTTATTTGGAAATAAAAAGGAGTTTTGATTTAATATTATTATAAAGATAACGGGTTTATAACATTCATTCTTACCTTAGCAATTTCGAAAACAAAATTATTTTAAGGGAGGAAGATTGTAACGTCCCGTATTTTTGGCCGTCAAATATTTAATTTATTTACTTATTTTAAATATTATATTTGGAGTATTGATGGATTTAAATATTTAATTCGTTATTTAAAACGAAGTTTGAATGTTGTATATTTATATAAATATAAAACAGGTTCGAAATCGCGCGGCTGTTCGAAATATTTGGTTTTGAACTTCAACTGAGAATGCAGGATCCGACATAAGTCGGATTTCTGTAAAAGGAGAAACGTTGGAACCGTATTGCTGATAATTTTCATATGAAAGAGAAAAATCCATATTTCGTTTTATGGTTTGTTAGTTATGGCCAATTCAAATTTTGAAATAGTCGCTATGGAAATCGTTATTAAAATGTACGCGTTAAAATAGGCGTTTTGCAAACGGGCTTCGTTTTCGACGAAATCAGTTTCATTAGAACCGTATCGTTAAATTATTGTACGATGTTGAATTGCGTGGCAAACCGATGTCGTATGTGACCACGACAGCCATAAACGCCCATTCATTTTCTATAGCGCGTAATTAATTCAATAAAGGGTTATTTGGGTATAACTTGAATAGACGATCGAATTAGGCCGTGAAACCAGTTCCGTTGAGTTTGTATCGTCGATTAGAGTCATAATAGGTATATAATTTATTATTTTTGGAGACCGGATAATTTGGCGTTAAAAAGTGTATTGCGGTGCACGATAAAAATAGCCTACCGGGGAAACAGTCTCAGAATGCGACGAAACTGGTGCCATTGAGTTCGTATCAACAAATTATTGTAGGATTTCAAAGTTTCAAGTTGATTTGATTTATCTGGTGATCGTGGAAAAATTAAACGCGTGTTTATTTCTGGTTGTATAAAGGAATTTTTTTCAAACGATGTCGGAATCCGACGAAACTTGTCCCATTGGGTTCAGAATATCTTTTTACACTAGGATTAGCTTTTTTATCAGATAACAGAAATCATTTGTAGGGTTTTTTATCAATTACTTTACCCGTAAGTTTCGTTAAATTAAATAATAATAAACTAACCCATATATATATTTCAACAACCCTATTCTTTGGTGAAAATGGTATTTCGTGGTCAAAATAAACTGAGCCGCCACCCTAATGTATTCAACGATCTAAAAGCCATCATTTTCTTCCCTTATTTTCACAAAATAAATGCATCAATTTCAGAACTTTTCATCTGCAAACCCTTCATCTCGGCGAGGACTACAGATTGAACGGAGGTGATCCGTTTTTGTCATTCACAGCGGCCGATATTGGCCCCGAAAGGCACCAACTTTCGAACGCAATAGGGAACGCTTGGAGCAACCGAGTCGGCCAGGATTTGTGGTGATGGCAGAGTACACGTAGGCGCTCGCGGTGGCGCGCCCAGATCAGTTGTCGGTTGAAGGAATGAAGAGCGAAAGTCAATGGTTGGAAGAGACAGTGCGTGAGCCTTATATTGATGAGGTCGGGAGCAAAGTGAAGACCGAAACATGAAGCAAACGAGATTTGGGAAAGAGATTTTCAAAGGGATCGATCCAATTCTTTTCCTGGGAATCCACGAAGCATAGTAAAAGGGTCAAGGAAATTAGTTCGGTGCGATGGTGCTCTCTCCAGAGGTTTAAAAGTAACCAAATTTTGTTATAGGAGATAACGCATATTAATTAAAATTACAAGCAAGCCTAATTGATGAACTTTTGTTGCAGGAATATTGTGGAACGAGATGCTTAAGGAATTGAAATTGGAAAGGATTGGACGATTGTTTTGACAGTAACTTAAAGTAATTTTAATTTTTCGATAATTAAGCCTAAATTTAGTTAACTAATTACTAAGGGAGTTTATTATATAAATTAAATGATATAACCGTATAAATTTATTGATGCAGACGGACGCAAATCAATGAAAGAAAAAGGAGTCAAGCTAATCCCTGTTATGCAAGAATAAATCGGCATGGGTTTTTATTAACTCATGTAATTAGTAATATAATTAAAGGATTTATCTTCTTAAGTTAAATCGTATAACCCTATAATGGTATAACTTTGAACCATGTTAACAGAATTGAGCCAAACGGAAGGCGTTGGAGCCATATGACTGAACTCCACATTTTGGAACAGAAATGGACGTAATTGGAGTCGGCTGAATCTTTAGTTAAATTAAACACTGCTTTAATTTAGCTGAAATGAACCGTTTCAACCACCAATGGAATCAAGGCGAGTTAAACTCACTCAGTTTTCCCATTTATATTTTATATAAATTGGGTTTTTATTTTGTGTGCTCTGCTTGCTATGGTTGACTGTTTGCTAGTATTATAATTATTTGTTGATTTAAATGATGAAATTTAACCGTTGTTTAATTTCAATGAAATACCAAATCGTTATTTTAACGATTGGACCCAATAAAGGTAACTCACCTTGGATGGTCACATTTATTTGTAAACGTGTTTAAATTTTTTGAATTTCTTGAGAATTGATTGGTGCTAATGGCCGTTATTTATTGTTATCAGTTAAATGAAACTGAGTGATCTAGTTTGTGATAACCGTTTTGAATACAGGGAGAACAGCTTGGGGGATCCAACCAGATTCCTCAAATATATTATTTATTTTCATATTATCACATATGAACTGTCATGTTTATGGTGATTGTAACACCCCACACCCGCTACGGTCACTCACTAAGGGAATGCCATAACATCGGTGGAGTATTTTAAGTGAATATAGAACAGAAAAATTACAACAAGACAGATATAAGTAATACTTGAGAATTTAAAACATCATTTCATTTCAGCGGAAAGTAAAACATGTTTGGTTACACCAAAACCATAAATAAGAGTCAAGTACATAATATCCATCCTGCTAAAAACAAAAGTACATAACCCCACTACATAACCTAATAGCCATAATAGAAAAGATAAACTGAGCTTTACATCCACGGTCCAAGCTCCAAAAGATAGATAAAGCAGTCTGATCAAAGCCCACTAGTGCTAGGCCCACTCTGAAAACCTGAGGGTTGGGAAAAAAGATAAAGAAACAACGGGGTCAGACATAAGTCTGAGTGAGTCCTATAACCCTAACAATACAATCATTAAGGTAATTAGGGTATGATATAAACAAGGTACGGTACCTCTGGGGATAATGACTACACTAAGTAGCCAACTCAATACAGGATGCACTAAGATAACCGAAAAGACGCGTTTATCCACCCAAGGATAATTACTAGATTGCACCACCCAGGTCTACCCACCCAAGGGTAATTCCTACACTGCACCACACCAGTTCTACCCACCCAAGGGTAATTCCTACTTAAAGTTTGATCCCACTAAGTGTACTTAGTAATTTTACCCAGTAGTTTCTTGTACCCCTAGCTGACTACATAGGTGCCGTCTGCCCCTATCTCCACTAGGTGTACCCACTACCCCCAAGCGATCGGCTCCCTACCGTAGATACCCGTGCTGGCCCCACAGTGGGGTGTATCACTCCCCAAAGTGGCAACCTGATAATCAATGGTGCACGGCTTATACCTACACGATGCAACAACGTCTTACCTACCAGCCCGGGTCCACACACGCATATGAAACCCGTTGGACTCGCGTTGCCACCGCCACCCCGTTTTGGCCTCTTATAGTCAAGCCCAATATGCGTGTCCCGTCCTCGACTTGGGTCGAGCCCACAAAGATACGTTTGGGATATTGGTTGAAATGGGCCCCCACAAGCTACTACTTAAGCTTGCCATTTTATCTAGTGCGTCCCACTTAACCCCTTTTATAATCATGCCCACTTACATGTTAAGGTTTGGTTAAGTCATCTAATCATATTTCAATTGCCACTTAAGGCCCCCACAAGCTACTACTTAAGCTTGTCATTTAATTATATTTCAATTACCACTTAAGGCCCCCACAAGCTACTACTTAAGCTTGTCATTTAATTATATTTCAATTGCCACTTAAGGCCCCCACAAGCTACTACTTAAGCTTGTCATTTAATTATATTTTAATTGCCACTTAAGGCCCCCACAAGCTTTCCACATGCCACCCAAGGCACTTACTTGATTCCCACATGCCACCCAAGGCACTTACTTAACCCTTTAATCATGTTTAATTACATGTTCCACTTTGGTTAAGTATTCTAATCGTATTTTCTATTGCCACCCAAGGCAACCCACTAGTTTCCTCATGCCACCCAAGGCACCCCCACTAGTTACTACATGCCACCCAAGGCACTCACTTAACCCCTCATGCCCCACTACATGCTGATTTGGTTAAGTGTTTCTTAATTAATTAAGATCGTAACCTTTGTAAAGACCTCTCACATTAGACTGTCTTTTATGGCAGCTGGATATGCCGGTTGGTTCCGGGCAGCCTTACACCATAACAGAGTCTAACCTCGTGTCTTTACACTTGTCACGTATTTAGTTTATGACTAAGACCTCTCACATTGGGCCAATCATTTGTAGCCGCTGGATTTGCCGGTCGGTTCCGGGCAGTCTTATGCTACAAAAGGGTCCAACCTCGTGTCTTAGTCGATTAATTACACCTAATTAATCACCCCCATAATTTGTATTAATTATCCCTAATTAATTACAAATATTTAAGAATATGGGTAGACCTAACTCAATAGGTAAATTCCCAATTCCATAATATGGGTAGACCTAACTTAATAGGTAAATTCCCAATTATGTCCATCCTCTTTACGGTATGTTTAATCATACCCACTTCACACAATTTTATGTGTTCATTAATTTTTACCCCATCGTCCCCACGTAAATACGTTAACATGACATACTTCAAAAGAGAAGATTCATCATACACACAATGGGTTCAACTTAGCATATCATTAGCATTATCATGGGTTTAAAAGGTGTCAACTTGTATATATGACCATAAACCCAACTTGCATATATAACCAACCCAAACTTGCATGAATCACACATGTCATAAAGATGGTAACTTGCTTAAACGTTCATGTCATAGACCTATCATAAAGGTGTCAACTTGCATACATGTCATAGGTCTAAAAGGGATGAACTTGCACATGTACTTATGTCATACATAGAGGCAAACTTGCATATGAACTTGCATCATAACTTGCATATGAACTTGCATCATAACTTGCATGTGAACTTGCATATGAACTTGCATCATAACTTGCATATGAACTTGCATCATAACTTGCATGTGAACTTGCATAACATGCCATACTTAGAGGCAAACTTGCATATATTATGCATATCATAAAAAGAGACAAACTTGCATATGAACTTGCATCATAACTTTCATATGAACTTGCATCATAACTTGCATATGACCAAACACTTATCATGCATAAAACCAAATACTTAGCATGCATAAAACCAAATACATAGCATGCATAAAACCAAATACTTAGCATGCATAAAACCAAATACATAACATGCATATAATCTCACATATCGTTTGCATAACATGTTACATATGCATAAATGTTCAACATAGTGTTTTGCATAGTGAGCATCATAAAACATAGCATTAAACTTGCATATAGCATAAAACTTGCAAAACACATAACATACACTATACTAAACTTGCATAAGCACATTTATCCACAAACATAGCCATATCTTATCATATCCTATCATAATCAATTTAACAATTGATTATTAGGGCTATAGAAACTCACCACTAAACTTCCCTAAGCAAACCCTTGCCAAAAATCACCCAAAAACTCTAGCCTTGAACATAAAGCCTGCAACTTGATGATGAATGCAAGCTAATGATCACTCATACAACTCAAAGATGCTTGTATGAACATGAAAGCCTTCATAGAAATAGTATTTAAAAGAGGATGGAGGCTAGGCTTTGAGTGGAGGCCATGATCATAGAAAATTTTGGCATAGTTTAGTTAGGAGATAGGATTATGATCATTTAGGGGTAGTTTAGGGTCTTATTTATAGGATTAGGATGTGTTTTAGACCCTTAGATTAACCCTAGGTTAGTTTAGGTCCGTCAGATCTTGGAAGCCTCCAGAAAACAGCCCCAAAACACAGCCAAACCCTAAAATGGTGCACCAGGTTAAACTGGCCGAGCACCCCCTGTCGACACCCAAGTCGATAGGGCTGTCGACTGAGTCTAGCCAAGTCGACTGCCCAGTCGACAGGGCTGTCGACTTGGTTAGCTAGGCGGGAACTTTCCCGCCTGGGCCCAATGGCCCCAATTTTGAAATTTGAACCTGAATTTTAAATCTGTTTTGAACTTTGAATTTTCTGTAAACTTCATTGGGCCATACCCGGCCCATACGGACTCCGATTCTCGAAAACTCGGACTCTATTTCGCGTATTTTTCCGAGACGAACGCAATGACGCAGCCCGTTTCCCCCAATTCTCACACCTGAGATTATTCATTCTGTAATTAGTGAATTTTAGCATTGACCGAAATTCGGGGTGTTACATTCTCCCCTCCTTAAAGGATTTCGTCCCCGAAATCTCTAAGCTAAGGAGAATGCATATCCTTCCATCCAAACAACCATCTACTCAATCCATCAAACACGGGCATCCATTGTCCTTAAAACAATTTCTAATGATGTATGAGCATATGCAAAAAGTGTGTGTATATGTTCCCTATCTAATGTATGAACATATGCAAACCATGATAGTGCCATGCATCCATTATGTATGCGAGAGAACCCTATCGACACATACAATATCTACATGAGTGCACAATCATTCACCAAAATGCATCATCCATATGATAACACAATCATTATACATCCATAAATATAGCTACCTACACATAATTATATGCAATATGCAATATGAAGTGATTGAGCCGATCTAGTGCCTAGAGTGTGTATACATGCATCCACGAGCAACCACTAGCAACCACTTGCATCCACATGCATCCATCAAACATAACATGTCTCAAACACATGTTTCAACCATAGGTTTACCCTATCTAAAGGTCAAAGGTACTAATGAGAGGACATACTAAAGATAAGATAAGCACTAGACAAACGATAAAGGAGACGTTTTAAAGGACATACCCTCCAAAAAGGAATGGGTATAACGAACGCATCTTCGCTTCTGTCTCCCAAGTAGCATTGCTCTCACCTTCTCCCCTTTTCACTTTGACTAGTCGAACCTCTCTGTTTCTCAACTTCCTAATCTCTGACCCAAGGATGCGGGAAGGAGCTCGTCGAATAATCACATCACGCTCTACCTTTACTTCTTTAAGCAAACTCGGCGCTACCGCCTCTGCGGTCTCATGTAGGCACTTCCTCAAATGTGACACATGGAATACGTCATGTTTCCTATGCAACCGAACTATCTCTCGAATATAAACTGAAGCTAGACATGGAACAGTCCTCTTGCTCTTCACGGGTATGAAATGGGCACTCTTAGTAAGTAAGTTTATCTACCACAAACCAAATTCCCGTATTACCCTTCCTTGATTTCGGTAATCCATCGAGACACTATCCCACTTCCATAGCGGAACCTCCAATGGGTGAAGCAACCAACCGGGTTTCTTTTGCTCCGCTTTTACTTTTTGGCACACCAAGCATCTAGCGACATACTCGGCCGCGTCTTTCTTCATACCGGCCCAAAAGAAAACTCGCTTCATGTCTTGGTACATCTTATCCCCACCGGGATGAATGGTCATTCTCGACTGATGTGCATCGTCTAGTATAGCCTTCCTCAAACCCTCGCCTTGCGGTACACAAAGTCTACCGTCTCTACGCAACCACCCCTTACCATCTAGGGTGTACCTACTCAAATGGCTGGACGACTCCCCCTCCTCATGAGCTTCTCTACTAACTCAACCAACTGTGGGTCGTCTCGCTGCGCTCCGCCAATCCGCCCCAAAAGAGTAGGCCTAACCTCCAAGGAGGCTAGCAAACCGGGTACAAAGTCAACGGAAGGTCTAAAGTCAAACATAGAAATAAACTCTAAGCTCCGTCGTTCAACGAACAATGAACTCAAGGACAGCCTTTTTCCTACTTAAGGCATTCGTTACCACGTTACCCTTGCCATGGGTATACGCTATCTCAAACTCATAGGATGCCAAGAATCCCATCCAAAATCATCACATGTGTCCATCTCTCACGCGGACCACCCTAGTCGAATTCGACATCCCCCAAATGCAAGCCCCAAAGGCCTAAACCAATATCAGACAAACACCCAAGGGATACCTCTTTCGAATTCAGACGACCTACGTGAGATGATACTAGTAAAAACGGCTAAATAATTAAGCCCTTGTCCAACTCTGGATGTCCTCGCCAGTCTTGCTCCAAAACCACCGTTTATCCCATAACTGGCTTTGCTCAACCTATTAAGCACACACGAAAACTCATTTCGCTCCTAGAAAAGACCAAGATGTCATTTACAAAGACCATCACAAACTTATTTAGGTACTCCCTGAACACCCTTCTCCTCAAATCAACAAAGTATGCGGGGGCGTTCGTCAAACCAAATGGCATCACCAGCCACTCATAAAAACCATCCGGAGTCCTAAATGTAGTCTTCTCTATACTATCCTCAGCCACTCTCAACTGATGAAACCCCGTGGCTAAGTCCAACTACGAAAACACTGAGGCGCCAACCAACTGATCAAAGAGATCATCAATCCTCGGCAATGGGTGTCTATTCTTCTTTGTGAGTTTATTTAGTTCTCTTTAGCCTACACAAAGTCTGAGGGACCCATCCGCCTTTGTGGCAAAAACTACTGGAGCACCCCACTCCGATATACTTCGTCTTATGAACCCCTTCTCAAGCAAATCGCCTACTTGCTTATGGAGTTCCCTCCTCTCACGAGGAGCCATGTGGCACACTGGCCAAGATACTGGTTTGGCATTGTCTACCAGATATATTCGGAAGTCAACCTCCCGCTCCGGAGGTAAGCCCTTCAACCCCTCAAACACATCTGAGTATTCCCGGACCACTCTAACAGATCGCAAACTCACGACCGACGTGTCAAGCGATTCTAGATAACTTAGCATAACAGATTCCATGGGATTACAAGAGATCTCGAGAGTGTTACCCCAGCGGGTCATAAGCCTAACAACTCTCCCTTCAAAATCAAGAACGGCACCCCTACTGGATAACCAGTCCATGCCCAAAACTAACCCATAGCCCGTGAAGCCCAAAAAGCATCACATCTAAACTCAACGCTAAGTATAGAAACTTTCAAACCCAAACACATAACGGAGCCCCAATTGGGTTTGAAACAACTAAGGGATCATCTACTAACTGGTGTCTAAGTGCAGTGTCTCAACTAACAATGATGAGATAAACGAACTCGGTGCGTCAGAATCAAATAAAGTTCGAACCGGATAATAAAGAAATCCAAATTCCAACATAGACGGTCCTATCCCCATCTGGTACACTAGCCGTGAGGGAATACAACTACCCTCCAAAAGATTCCGTACCTTGCCCTTGCCTCTTTGGACAATCCTAATAAGGTGTCCTATTACTCCAAAAGGATAACTACTAGCCTTCTTCTTCCCATTCTCCACTCGTAACCTCCCACCAATGAGGTTTCATCCTTCATTAACCAAACAACTATTTTAGCCTTCCTCCCATCGTCTATCCAATAGGTACCTACAAGTCCTCCTCCTTCTTGGACCAACTTCTAGTCCGACTAATGTCTAAGTCCCTTGAAGTGGTTTTCCATTCTTATCTAACTTAAAAAGATCCTCTATACGCGGAGGGGAAACTCAAAACGAGAGAGAGGAAGAGATTCAAAACGGAGAATTTGAAAGATATAGATATGGCTATTGGGGATTATGCTTTTCCTTCAAAAACTTTTCTCTTAAAAGACATGTTTTTGAAAATACTCCTTTCAAAAATATTCTTAGAAAATAGTTTTTCTAAAAAATTTATCTGTTCTAGTAACCTTAAGCTCTGATACCACGTGTAACACCCCACACCCGCTACGGTCACTCACTAAGGGAATGCCATAACATCGGTGGAGTATTTTAAGTGAATATAGAACAGAAAAATTACAACAAGACAGATATAAGTAATACTTGAGAATTTAAAACATCATTTCATTTCAGCGAAAAGTAAAACATGTTTGGTTACACCAAAACCATAAATAAGAGTCAAGTACATAATATCCATCCTGCTAAAAACAAAAGTACATAACCCCACTACATAACCTAATAGCCATAATAGAAAAGATAAACTGAGCTTTACATCCACGGTCCAAGCTCCAAAAGATAGATAAAGCAGTCTGATCAAAGCCCACTAGTGCTAGGCCCACTCTGAAAACCTGAGGGTTGGGAAAAAAAGATAAAGAAACAACGGGGTCAGACATAAGTCTGAGTGAGTCCTATAACCCTAACAATACAATCATTAAGGTAATTAGGGTATGATATAAACAAGGTACGGTACCGCTGGGGATAATGACTACACTAAGTAGCCAACTCAACACAGGATGCACTAAGATAACCGAAAAGACGCGTTTATCCACCCAAGGATAATTACTAGATTGCACCACCCAGGTCTACCCACCCAAGGGTAATTCCTACACTGCACCACACCAGTTCTACCCACCCAAGGGTAATTCCTACTTAAAGGTTGATCCCACTAAGTGTACTTAGTAATTTTACCCAGTAGTTTCTTGTACCCCTAGCTGACTACATAGGTGCCGTCTGCCCCTATCTCCACTAGGTGTACCCACTACCCCCAAGCGATCGGCTCCCTACCGTAGATACCCGTGCTGGCCCCACAGTGGGGTGTATCACTCCCCAAAGTGGCAACCTGATAATCAATGGTGCACGGCTTATACCTACACGATGCAACAACGTCTTACCTACCAGCCCGGGTCCACACACGCATATGAAACCCGTTGGACTCGCGTTGCCACCGCCACCCCGTTTTGGCCTCTTATAGTCAAGCCCAATATGCGTGTCCCGTCCTCGACTTGGGTCGAGCCCACAAAGATACGTTTGGGATATTGGTTGAAATGGGCCCCCACAAGCTACTACTTAAGCTTGCCATTTTATCTAGTGCGTCCCACTTAACCCCTTTTATAATCATGCCCACTTACATGTTAAGGTTTGGTTAAGTCATCTAATCATATTTCAATTGCCACTTAAGGCCCCCACAAGCTACTACTTAAGCTTGTCATTTAATTATATTTCAATTACCACTTAAGGCCCCCACAAGCTACTACTTAAGCTTGTCATTTAATTATATTTCAATTGCCACTTAAGGCCCCCACAAGCTACTACTTAAGATTGTCATTTAATTATATTTTAATTGCCACTTAAGGCCCCCACAAGCTACTACTTAAGCTTGTCATTTAATTATATTTTAATTGCCACTTAAGGCCCCCACAAGCTTTCCACATGCCACCCAAGGCACTTACTTGATTCCTACATGCCACCCAAGGCACTTACTTAACCCTTTAATCATGTTTAATTACATGTTCCACTTTGGTTAAGTATTCTAATCGTATTTTCTATTGCCACCCAAGGCAACCCACTAGTTTCCTCATGCCACCCAAGGCACCCCCACTAGTTACTACATGCCACCCAAGGCACTCACTTAACCCCTCATGCCCCACTACATGCTGATTTGGTTAAGTGTTTCTTAATTAATTAAGATCGTAACCTTTGTAAAGACCTCTCACATTAGACTGTCTTTTATGGCAGCTGGATATGCCGGTTGGTTCCGGGCAGCCTTACACCATAACAGAGTCTAACCTCGTGTCTTTACACTTGTCACGTATTTAGTTTATGACTAAGACCTCTCACATTGGGCCAATCATTTGTAGCCGCTGGATTTGTCGGTCGGTTCCGGGCAGTCTTATGCTACAAAAGGGTCCAACCTCGTGTCTTAGTCGATTAATTACACCTAATTAATCACCCCCATAATTTGTATTAATTATCCCTAATTAATTACAAATATTTAAGAATATGGGTAGACCTAACTCAATAGGTAAATTCCCAATTCCATAATATGGGTAGACCTAACTTAATAGGTAAATTCCCAATTATGTCCATCCTCTTTACGGTATGTTTAATCATACCCACTTCACACAATTTTATGTGTTCATTAATTTTTACCCCATCGTCCCCACGTAAATACGTTAACATGACATACTTCAAAAGAGAAGATTCATCATACACACAATGGGTTCAACTTAGCATATCATTAGCATTATCATGGGTTTAAAAGGTGTCAACTTGTATATATGACCATAAACCCAACTTGCATAAATAACCAACCCAAACTTGCATGAATCACACATGTCATAAAGATGGTAACTTGCTTAAACGTTCATGTCATAGACCTATCATAAAGGTGTCAACTTGCATACATGTCATAGGTCTAAAAGGGATGAACTTGCACATGTACTTATGTCATACATAGAGGCAAACTTGCATATGAACTTGCATCATAACTTGCATATGAACTTGCATCATAACTTGTATGTGAACTTGCATATGAACTTGCATCATAACTTGCATATGAACTTGCATCATAACTTGCATGTGAACTTGCATAACATGCCATACTTAGAGGCAAACTTGCATATATTATGCATATCATAAAAAGAGACAAACTTGCATATGAACTTGCATCATAACTTTCATATGAACTTGCATCATAACTTGCATATGACCAAACACTTAGCATGCATAAAACCAAATACTTAGCATGCATAAAACCAAATACATAGCATGCATAAAACCAAATACTTAGCATGCATAAAACCAAATACATAACATGCATATAATCTCACATATCGTTTGCATGACATGTTACATATGCATAAATGTTCAACATAGTGTTTTGCATAGTGAGCATCATAAAACATAGCATTAAACTTGCATATAGCATAAAACTTGCAAAACACATAACATACACTATACTAAACTTGCATAAGCACATTTATCCACAAACATAGCCATATCTTATCATATCCTATCATAATCAATTTAACAATTGATTATTAGGGCTATAGAAACTCACCACTAAACTTCCCTAAGCAAACCCTTGCCAAAAATCACCCAAAAACTCTAGCCTTGAACATAAAGCTTGCAACTTGATGATGAATGCAAGCTAATGATCACTCATACAACTCAAAGATGCTTGTATGAACATGAAAGCCTTCATAGAAATAGTATTTAAAAGAGGATGGAGGCTAGGCTTTGAGTGGAGGCCATGATCATAGAAAATTTTGGCATAGTTTAGTTAGGAGATAGGATTATGATCATTTAGGGGTAGTTTAGGGTCTTATTTATAGGATTAGGATGTGTTTTAGACCCTTAGATCAACCCTATGTTAGTTTAGGTCCGTCAGATCTTGGAAGCCTCCAGAAAACAGCCCCAAAACACAGCCAAACCCTAAAATGGTGCACCAGGTTAAACTGGTCGAGCACCCCCTGTCGACACCCAAGTCGACAGGGCTGTCGACTGGGTCTAGCCAAGTCGACTGCCCAGTCGACAGGGCTGTCGACTTGGTTAGCTAGGCGGGAACTTTCCCGCCTGGGCCCAATGGCCCCAATTTTGAAATTTGAACCTGAATTTTAAATCTGTTTTGAACTTTGAATTTTCTGTAAACTTCATTGGGCAATACCCGGCCCATACGGACTCCGATTCTCGAAAACTCGGACTCTATTTCGCGTATTTTTCCGAGACGAACGCAATGACGCAGCCCGTTTCCCCCAATTCTCACACCTGAGATTATTCATTCTGTAATTAGTGAATTTTAGCATTGACCGAAATTCGGGGTGTTACAGTGATTGATTTGATTGTTGATTATTTAGTATTCAACATTTGTTAGTTTAAACCAATGGGAGGTATTGGTTGAGTATTTGGCAGCGTATGGCTTATAAAATAAATCGGTTTATGAATATTGATTCACCGTTAGGTGAGTCGATAGAGATGAAGTTATAAAATTTATTTTATAACTGGAGTTAGATTTTGAAATATATTATTTTGATTAAGTTTTAAAAAGGGAAATAAATAAATATTTTATTCATTAAAGACTTTGATTTATTATGAATTGATTTTGCAAAGTAAATCTGAGATTTATCAGATTTATGAATATGGGGATAGAAATTTACCAAACGGTTAAAATATGGATAATTGGTTTGTTAAGAATTTATTTAATGAATTTATTTAAATTAATTAATTTAAAATAAGAATTAATTGGAATCGTCTAACGAGATAATCAAATTTTGAGTTAATTAAATCGACCATTTTGAATTGGAGTTGATTATCAAATTTATGTGTTTTTGATTAATATCGTTTAAATTTAGATAAGCTTTTAAAAGGGTTCAAGATAAACCAGAGTATATAAATGAGTTTCAAAGTGTAAAGCGTTAGTATTGAATTAATGTTATTTGAAAATGAGATAAAGTAAGAAGGAGAGATTTGAAATAAAATTCCAAAATGGAAAATGGTTAAATAGATTTGAAAGGAGATTGGTAGAAGTGAAATTGGGATAAAGAACTAGGTCGTGGGGTGGTATAACCAAACCCGAGTAAAAATGGATTTTTTTTTAGAATAGAATGGAATATTGGTCGTTGATTACAACTTATATTTATCTGAGGATATGAACGTTGTTGATCAAGATCTGAGAGGTAATTAAAATACCCCAACTTGAACGACAACAGGATTATCTGAAGATGATATTAGTTGGTAATCGTAAGAGAGGTTAGTGATAGTTCATTATTTCCATTAGTGAAATAATGCAACATTTGGTGGAAATTTGGGGAATATATATATATATATATAACGAGAGATCGAAGTAAAGGAAGTGTAAAGTTTAGTTTTATACTAATAACTATTAGTTATTATTTCAAAAAAGAAATAAAAGATATTTCGTAAAAAAAATTCACGAATAATAAGTTGAATGAATTTCCCAAGTTTAAATATTAAAGAATGATGTAATGAATGTTTGAAAGGAGAATTAAAATAAGAATTGAATATGGTTATGAGTTATTTTACTAAGTATTATGTAGAAAGGGTTTTGAGATCATTAGTATATAAGAATTCAATTATCGTATTTTTTAAAGATTAAACGAGTTAGAAGTTTTAATTAAGCTAAAGTGAATCAGTTTGTTTTAATTAAAGGCCAAGTGATGTTGAATACTGAAACAGTGAACTCATTGGAGTGTCGTGAGTGTCTTTTTTGGTATGGAAAGACCGGGATCGAATTTATATTCGAAAACTATTCCGACCAACAAATACGTAAAGATATCAGAAGATGATCGAGATGGAGCATTGAAGACCGTGGATTTTCGTAAATAGAAGAACCACTAATATTCTCTGCCTGTTAAGCAGAGATAAGCTGTGATTCTGTCGTGGTTGGAATCTACGGGTTGCAAGGACTTCTCGCTACTGGTCCATGGGGTGACTCCTATATTGGATGCGGTAGGAGAGTGCCTTCGGTTCATCCTGTTCTTGGATGACTTGTATGGACGTATATCTGACAGAGTATTTCCAAAGGGTCACGTACGTTGATTTCTTCAAACGTGCTATAGTTGTTGGCGGGGAATTGCCGTTCTCTTAGCTTCTAACTAAAGTATTTTTGTGGACATCAATTAGTGATTTCTGTCGGATTTGACGATGTGGCATTCAAAGTGAATGGTGACTTGTTGTTTCAAAGTTAATCTAAACCTCAAGCCTCATCAACCTGGAAATGACAAAAATCGGGCAGGCAGCATGGCTACGTGGGTCGCTCCCATTAGGGTGTATAATCACCTATCTAGAGAAAATCCTTTTGCTTCTTAAATATATCGATGTTGTCCCTTTTCGAGAAACGGTTGCTGATCCCAACCGTTGGTGATATACATTCGATACACTCAAGCGAAATGAGTGGTCAGTCATGTGAGGGCCGGGTTGCAAGAAGTTCTTGTTGAACCCAGTGTATTCGCCTCTAGAGATACACTATCGGCAGGTGGTCCCATACCTTGTCATAGTCGGAATCCAATCTCCAATAAGTGCCCGCGGTTTTGACTGTATACTATATATGTCGAGCGTGAGATGCAAGCGTTCCATTAGATTGATATTTACTTGTATTTAGACTTTATTATAATATCAGAAAAGAAATTGGTTTCCAAAAATGTTTTGCGTTATCGTAAGGTAAAAAACGTCCGTATTTATGTGTGGATTTGGTCTTATGGTTATCCTTTTCTTTCGAAAGGATTTTAACTTTAAAATCAAGTTGTGTGATACCCTTAATACTGTGCGAGTTTTTCTCACTCTGGTTCACCAGACTGACCCGGTGTTTTGGAAATGCTTGGGTTAGCCCGGGGTGTACAGGTTCAGGTTATCGAATGCTGTGAAGTCCAAAGATGAGCTGAAGATGTCCAGACGTATGATATTATATAGCTACAATTCTGCTGTATGTTGTATATGGGAACAGGTTATTATAACTGTCCCATTGTGTGATGTACTCTGATACTGTAAGTATTTTTAAAGCTCTAAAAAAAAGATTTATTACGGTATAATATTTTGTTCCACTACGGTGTGAGATTCTATGTTGTGGTGTTCTTCTTCTTTTATTCTAATATTTCTTTCTTTCTTATCTCACCCTTTAATTTCTTTTTAATAACTATCCAGTGTTTTCGGTGCTTGGAGGGTCGGCATGAGTTACGGTAAAGGTATTTATGTCGATTTTCGGGGTCGTAAATCCCTGGGTCGTTACAATGATAGTTCTAGGATTATTTTTGTGTGATTTTTAGGTTTGAGCATTGGGTTGTTTATATAGAATTTCAATTCAATTTAAGCCGTCAGATGATCCTAGGGTTAACCACAACCATCCAGTCAAGATAGGGTGACACTTCAGCCCTAGTGACTCAGCACTGAGTCACAAAATCGTCACTTTTCTGATCTGCCCGGAGTGAGGGCAGGTCGACCCCCAGGTCGACCTAAAGGGGGAGGTCGACACTAGGGTCGACCCCCTGGTCGACCTGGGTCCTGGGCGGGAATTTTCCCGCACAGCCCACTTCTGACTTCTGATTTGAATTTGAATTTGTTTTCGAGCTGTTTGAATTTATTTGAATTTTCTGGAAACTTCCGACAGCCATAACTTCTTCATACGAAGTCCAATTTATGCAAACTCAGACTCTGTCTCAACCAGAATTCCGAGACGAACACAATGACGTAACACGTTTCCCTTAATTCTCACATTTTAAATTAAGTATTGTTTAATTTGTTACTATAACGTTAACAAAATATATGGGGTGTTACAATAAAGCAAGTAAAATACTAGAAGCATAAGATAAATTTAAAATTGTTTACAGTGCAATAGTAAAATTATTTGCCATATTTACTTGAATTCTAGACAGAAGTTTAACCTATCTAGGAGTAGTGTTTATTGAAAAAAAAATCTTCTCAAAGTTTCTACAAATTCATCATTCTTCATTGGTTCAAGTAGAGCATCAGGGTCAAGCTCAGAGATGGGAGGAACATATGTTGGCTGCAAGAATATATATTATTAATGGGGTCTGCTATAGAATATATATATATATATATATATAATGATAAGAAATGAATTGGATTGGATTGTCGTTCCCATTTATTACAGGGCTCCATAATAGGAATCTTCCCAATTTTTATGCGAGTCAACTCTTGCCTCATCAATAACAACAATCGAGATTGCAAATATGGTTCAAGTTCAACTTGATCATTGTTGGCTTAAAAAAGCTATCGGTTCAGGTTCAACTTGATCATTGATGGCCTAACATAAATTGTGTCAGTAGAAAGCGACAATAAATTATGCAATCTCAATTATTGATATTGATGAGGCAAGAGCCTAACACAAATTGTATTTGTCCCCTTCGGGGGATCAATTAAGAAGAAAAATGAGTTGCCCTATATAACATAATGCTTCTCTTGAGCTTGTAGGGTAATTTCTATGATATTTATCAGTTATATAACAATATAGTCATATACATAACATAAATTATACAATCCTTATAAAGTAAACCGATCTAATTCTTGTATGAACATTTTTATGATAAGCACGACATTTTTATGATATGTATCATCAGCACAAGCTGAACATTAAAATGCAGGTAATTAACTTTGTGAGAAGTCAAGCAAAAAGGAAAAATAATGTCAGCTTCACACAAGCCAAAGCACATTTTCTAGAACTGACATGCAAGCATTGTAGAAGACAATGTAAACTTGAAGTTGTAACATTCAACACCGTAGGGAAAAAGACAAAACCGATATATTATCAGTTGGAATTAGTTAGTAAGAAATGCCCTACATCAAGTGCAGCTGTAGCTTCAAAATCAATCATAAGTTGATCTTAACAGTTTACAAAGCATTTTGGACCATTGAATTCCACAATGAAAATGCCCTTTACTAGAAAAATTAATAACTTACAACGTTCTATGGCTATTAGCCCAAGGAGATGGTATATTGGCGTTGGGTAAAAAATGACATGTTAATAGTTCAAATTGGATTAGGATCTATTGTTGGAATTATCTAAAGGTGTGGCTCGCATCCCTTAGACCACAAGGCAATCATTGCCTTTTCTAGAATAATAACAAGTCCGGTCCTAATTTTGAAGCAGCCACACATTTAATGCACATGCATTATTTATTTGTTGATGTGGGATATTATCAAATGGACTTCACACAGTTTGATTTTATAAGCTTACAGTAGACAAACCTCTAATGTTGCGAAGCAAAAGAATTTGAAGTTGAACTTAAAGCAAGCACTAATGCAGATGTATACAAGTGAAGCTGGGAAGAATCTATGATTAACTAGAGCATGTGTATATGGTAAGGGACATAATGAATGTGAAATCAGGACTACACAAAGCGTAAGGAATTCAGTAGTTGTCGCCAATTCTTTGGCTGTATTTTCATTATTTTAAAGTAACTAGAAAGAGAGTGTGTGTATGTGTTTTAATGAATTTGACAAATGTTGAATGTGTATGAATTTATGTTTGTGCTTGTGTCATATATGTGTACAATGTTGCCTCTCCTCCAAGTAAACACAAATACTCATGGAAGTGCATGCACCACTATTGTGGTGCAGCTCCCCACTGTGGTGCATTTGCACCACTACAGTGGGGAACATGCGCACCCCTACTGTGGTGCAGTGCACTATTAGGAAGCTGGTAAATTTACTTGTATACTTTATATCAGTATACTGCTAAATGTTTCATGGAGTACCTGATTCTTGATGATATCTGAAGTACCCATATATGACGCCCTTCAACATAATCCAAGCAAACACATTCTTAACCAATCTCTCTCTCCCCGTTACCAAGGATATAAGGATCAGGTTAATGTAGTCACTTAATGGGTACAATGTAGTCACTTAATATGTGAATTCATTCCATGATAAATTTTGAAGATCCTGACACTGTTAATTAGTGCTGCTAGAAAGTTTATTTCAGAACAATGTCGATGAGATGTTCAATATCTTTAAGATACTATGACAACTTTCCATGAAAATGGAACATTCACGTTTTATTAAGTAACAAATCACGAGTTATATGTATATACCTGGAGATAAGAGAGGTATTGAACAAGCTTTCTATGGGCTAGTTGAGGAAACACTTCGAAATGATGATGTTAATCACATGGACTAATATTTTCATCTTGAGGAAACACTTCGCATCATGATTAAGATGTTCTTCGTTACTTCCCGAGAATTTTCGTTGAGGAAATCTTGATCTTTATTCAATTCATCGTGTTATCAAAAATCGGTTCAAAGAAAAAAGTCTAGGTAAACTCGACAAGTTCAAGTGAAGTTTACAAGGAAAAATCATATATATTGATCCAGCTGAGTTTTCCATGATTCTATTGATAACCTATTCAATTTTGCACTTTTATATGACTGTCCTGAGAATAAAATCGACAGTAGCTCTAAGTATTTTGTCAGCACCTTCTCCTATTTAAATAGGACGACCTTTTTTATGCCTTAATGTTTAAGAATTTAGTTTGGTTAACAAACTAACTAACCTCGATTTATCTTAGGAGTTACTAAATTGATCCATTTAAACTTCTCGATCTTTGGAACTTTATTCTATGAAGATGACAACCTTCTAAAGAACTTTAACGGGAGAAGGTACTTATCGAACACTAACATTTTTTCAATTTATTCTTCATACAATGTTTAAGATCATAAGAAGTAAAGACGCTTACGCTCCAACGAATTGAACCAAATTGTGTTAACATAGTGAATTCAATCAAG
Source organism: Allium sativum (assembly GCA_030737875.1). NCBI lineage: Eukaryota > Viridiplantae > Streptophyta > Magnoliopsida > Asparagales > Amaryllidaceae > Allium > Allium sativum. Next base: position 846,269,645 of record CM060922.1, on the reverse strand, counting down.
CCCAAGAGTTCCTCAATGAAAACTCCAGGGAAGTAATAAAGAACAACCATTGGAATATTGGGAAGCTCTTTAATGACTGAAAATTTTATTTTATAGTTTTTATCATTTTGAAGTGATTCCTTAACTAGTCCATAAAAAGCTAGGTCAATACCTCTCTTACCTCCATGTATACGCATTCAACTCATGATTTTTTTCTTAATAACACGTAAATGTTCAATTTTCATAGAAATAATTCGTAGTTTCTTAAAAATACTAAACACCTGTCGACATGGATTTGAAATAAACCTCCTGACATGTAGCATCCCAGGAATTTCGACACTCTGATCCAGACATTAATACATCCCGTGTCCAACTCAAGTATCGAAAACCCAGAAAGCTAGAAGGAAGAAGCTAGAGGGTGTGATAAGAAAGAAAGTTAGAATAGAAGAATAAGAAGAAGAACCAATACAACACAGAGTCTGACATCATAGCATAATAAAATATAGTATATAAATATACTTTATTAAGAGCTTTGAAATAAACTTACAGCATCAGAGTACATCAATAAATCTGGACAATTATAATAATATGTCCTCATATACAGCACACAACGGAATAAATATGAATATGTATCATATATATGGACACCTCTAGCTTGTTTCTGGACTTCACAACATTTGATAACCTAAACCTGTAAAACTCGATCTACCCGAGCATTACAAAACGCCGGATCAGTCTGGTGAACCAGAAGTAGAATAACTCGCTAAGTTTATAATATTATTCAACTTGATTTTAGTGTTAAAAAATTTCTTTTTGAAAGAAAAGGATAATCATAAGAGCAAATTCACACATAAATACGGACGGTTTTTACCTTACGATAACCCAAAATATTTTGAAATCATATCTTATTCTAATATTATAATAATGTCTAAACACAAATAAATATCAGTCTAGCGGAACGCTTGCATCTCACGCTCCACATACATAATTTACAATCAAAACCGCGGGCGCTTATGAGGCTTGAGGTTATAATTCTTCTTTTTAGAACATGTGGCATCATTCATATCGTCCATACAAGTCATCCAGAAACAGGATGAACCGAAGGCACCCTCCTACCATATCCTAGGAATCACCCTATAGATCAGTAACGAGTAGTCCTTGCAATATGTAGATTTCAACCACGATAGAATCACAATATATCTGTAGGGATCAGCTTGAGATTTTAAGTAATTGTAATGTTTTATGAAGATCTATGGTCTTCAATTGCTCCATCTCGATTAGAATCTTCTTCCGTAACATACTTGTTCGTTCGGAATGGTTTTCGAATCTAAATTCAATTCCAGTCTTTCCATACCAGCAACGCATTAGGTATGATTTTGATAGTCAGTTATTTAACTATCAAAATAAACAATCATAAGAATAAAGTAATTCCATTAGTTTATTATACAGCGTTACTTGGCCATTAAAATATTATATCAGTTGTAATGCCAAAAACAATATCTCACTTTTAATATATAAATATTCTCAAACCATTTTATTTATATACTTTGAAAAATATCTTAAATCGTATTCAATTTTTCGTTAACTACCATTTCAAACCATTTGTTACGACAATATTTATTTTCTAATATTTGGGAAATCGATTGAACTTATCATCGTGAACAATCGTTTTGAAATCTCCTTTGTTTCGTTATTTGAACACTATAATCATTACTTACCTTTTTAGAATAAACCCATTCTAAATCTCATCTTCTTACTTTGAAAATATCATTATATTTTCACCAATCTCCTTTTTGTTTCTTTTATTATGGAAATATTATTTCATATTCTCAAGCCCCTTTTATGTTCCTTTTATTATGGAATCCTATTGTATATATTTCCAAATTCTTCAAATAACGTTACATTATTATTTCTTATAATAAATCTTTTAACATCCCCACCATTACAACCAATATCACTCTTCGATGATGCTGAAGTCATTCAAGTTGGGGTATTTTAATTACTACTCAGACCTTGATAAATAACGTTCTTATCTTAAGATAGATATCAATCATAATACAAGAAAACCCGATATTTATTCCCAGTATAAAAAAAATCCCATTTTAGTTATATCTTAATGAAACCTCATCTCTAATTTAAAATAGCGGATCTATACCGCATCTTTATAACTCAACTCGTTTAACTACTCTAATTCAAACGTGTGTTTTCGTTTGATCTCAATTTCGTGCCTTCATCAGTTCCTAACCGTAAACCAGTAAAAAAATAGTTCCCAGAATATCAATCCCGAAAGCCGAAACCAACATCAGATTAATACTCAGAAAATCATTTATCTCAGTCGATCTCTAATTAGGTTCCAGTTCTTAAATTTCATATCTTGGCTTTTATTTCCATTTTAATAACTTGTTCAAATAATATACTCAATAAACTTGGGTTTTTATAACTCCATCAACATGTATTTAATAAAATCCAATTCAATATAATCCAATAAGAACTTCAATTTAAACATAACTTATATTATTATTAATATAAGATCGCTTTAAAACTTCATTTTAAAATAAACACTTTCTTATGGTTATCATAAACCTTCATTAAATCTCAAGGTTTCCATTTTGATTATTATTAAATAAATAATAATCTATTTCCATACAGTCCCATTTTAATCGTTTCTTAAAAACATTTACCTTAGTTATTAATTGTCACATTCATTCATGCTTACTTGCTTATCAATCTCATTAATATAAGAATTTACATTATAAAATCGATTAACTATCACTTATAAAGGTAAACGGATAAATAAATAATAAATATTTAATTCCTTTTTATAAACTTCCATTTAAAATAATAGATTTCAAAAATCGATCCTCAGTTATAAATTGTATATTTTCATCTCTATCGATTTACCTGGCGGTAAATCAATCTTTATAAAATAGTGTATAATTAGGCCATCTGCTATTAATTCTTCAACCAATACTACCCATTGGTTAATATCGAAACAACGATGAACTTGGATTCAACAATCCATAAACAAGTCAATAATCCAATCATATTGGTAAAACAGTTCATGTAATGATCATATGCAAATAAATAATCAATTCAGCTAATAACGGTCAATCAATAATAATAATTCAAGCATTTAATTTAAATACGTTTATATTATTATAAACATAAGCAACAAGGTAATCTACCTCTATTGAAAATAATCGTTAAAAATAACGATGTTGTTTCATTTAAATAAACAACATTTAATTTAAATAATCGATACAACAATATTTAACGACATCCAAACAATCGTCAAATCAACCAACAATTGGCAAACATGACATACAAATAATAAACCCAACTTATAATAATTATAAGTGGGAGAACTTGGTGAGTTTAACTCATGTTAGTTTAATTCACCGTTAAGATGATTTGTTTTGAATCAATTAAACAACCGTTTAATTAAATCAAAAATTCCATTAGCTTCCAGTGCTGACCAGATCACCTCCATTACGTTGTATCCATTGATACCATTCCAATCCAGTGCTGACTAGATCACCTCGACTACGTTGTATTTGTTGATACGATTCCAAGCTTCTTGCTTTATTCAAGTTTGATAACACAATAATAAGTAATTAAGATTATAAGTATATTCATTCTTAACTAAATAAATTATCGGTTAATTAACTACTTATACTAATATTTAAACCCATTTTACCTTCGCCAAAATCTTGTCTCTGTCATTGTTCATCTTTACCCAGGCAACAACCCAGATTCCTTTTTGTACACATGCCTTCTATAACCTGACCACTTGAAATCTCCATGTCCCCTCTTCGTTGCTTACAAACTCCAATTTTTTAATATAACCTGAGGCCCAATAACCCAGCTATATTTCCAGCCCAAAGCCCGTACAGTTTATACAAGCCCAAGCCTCCTCTCATATGCCATAATTCCCCGATCTTCTCTACCTTCTTGTCCTATTATCTCCTTCCCGCTTCCTTTTTTATTTCCCTGTTACCCTCTCACGCAAAACAACCTCTGCTCATTCCGAATTCCTTCCCCAACTTTTGTACCACTCCAATTTGCTTCCTTCATGGCCGAAAACACACTGCATCACTTCCATTTAGTCGTTCCTTTTTTCTTCTACCTGGATCTAAATGATTTTATTCTTCCTCGTTCCACTATTGCCTCGTTCGAAATGAACTGCGTTTCTTCATTTCCAAATATACACGCACCGTAACCATCACCTCCCCATTTCGAAATTTTCTAAACATGTTACAGTAGCTTCCCTTCCTTCTGCATCCCCTTCCCCATATGCTTCTGCTCACGCATGTTTTCTCCCCCATGCTGCATGCTAGACTGCACCGACCATCCACCACCAGAGCGCCACCTGACGGACGAACACACAATCCATCACACCCCTTCACAAATGACTGCTCTTCAACTAAACCCACACGCTATTACTTGTCATTGCTCCTCCACCCAGCTCCGCCTTACGCAGCCATCCGGGACTGATCTGACCCTACGCGTCACTGGTGCTTACCATTTCCTTTTCGCATGAAGATTGTAGTGTTATGGTTTATATGTGGCTAAGTTTTTTTTATATTGGTTCAATTTTTTTTCGTTTAGAGGAAGCTGAAGTTCTCAGTTGGTTTGCATCGTATTTATAGGAGGGAAATTAAAGGATAAGAATGATGTTCAATCCTATGTAGAAGATGCGACCGTAGCTGAAAGAGTAGAATAGTTTGCATAGTGTATTCACTTCATAGGCTAGCTGAACCAATATATAGTGTACCTGTGTTGGTTAGTTTATTTTCTTGATATGAAGGAAAGGATAGACAATAACACGTTTTGACTATCACTAGGCAGAATATGCAGGTAAACTTGGGGAAGGTGAGGGTAGAACATGGGAAGGTTTAAAGTATATAGGCTGTATATTCGAAAGTGTAGCAGTGCCTTAGTTTTATATCAATTTATATGTGACCCAATGTTCTGTTTACGGCTGCGTGTAAAAGTATGGACATACAGATGTATTGGTTATATTTTTATTTTGATTAGATTAGGCTATATGTAGTATCTTGGGTAGGCTACACTATAATTAAAGCTTAAGTATATATATTTCTTAGGGTAGAAGTTTATTTTATCTTATTATGGTTAGTTTAATGTATACCACTATTTAACATTATGCGTTAAATATATGTATCATCACATATCAACTACAAATACAACGAAAATGGACACACTGTTATGTCTTGACGTTCTGTTCTCGTAATTTTGTTGAAAACCAACTCCATTTGCACAACAATGTTATTTTAATTCCAATATATTCACTGGTTCGCATTTTAAAATATCGCCCACAAATAAAACATCTCCAATTGGCTCCAAACTGGAAATCTAACAATAACTAGCGATACATTTTCCAATAAAATTCGTTTAGTCGAAAACGGAAGTCGTTTTGAAAAATTACTATTTATACCGTATATATAATACTGTAAAAATATAAATAAATTACAAAACAATTAAATAATAATAAATTATTATTACCATATATGACTAAACAAAGTAATATACAACTTTAGATTCAATCAATATCGAATAATAACCCAACATAAATAGTGTTGGTGAAGTAAACAAATAGCATATAAAATCTTAAATACCATTATAGATGTTTAAATCGCACCAACATTTGGGGTTTCAAGAATTTGTCGAGAAGAAAGTTTGGTAAACTACCTAGTGTCATCATTTTGGCCAATCATCAATTCTTTAGGGTTTGGACAACAATCTCCATAATGTTTTATTCTTGCAACATAACCATTAGTGGGTTGAAAAATTCATAAAGACGTTTAAGTGACTATGGAACAAAATCCTAATAGAAACAAAGATCAATCAATGATTTCAAACAAAATCAGTTAAAAAAACATGTATTAATTTTCATCTGAGTATACCAATAACGTCATCTATCCTTTAAATTAACAGAGTGCATGCCATTTTTACAATTTTTTTTAAACTGCCTAATGAAATCGAAGGCAGCTAGGTTACTCGCCTATCCACTACAGCGGCTCCCCTTTTGACTAGCCCAGCACGTAGGCTTTTGTCCCCATCCGGGTTATAGGTTTTATGGGAACCTAGTTATAGGTTTTATACACACATTTACAAAGTGCAAGATTATCACTAAGAAGTAATTTTCATACAATTTATTTTGAAATGTAGGTAACTATAAATATTTGCACTATCTATTTTGAAGTGCAAAGAAATGCAAATATTTTTTACCGGTTCTTTGCAATACAAACATTTCGGTTGATTGACTGAAACTTGAATTATCTTCTTTAATGTACAGGAAAGTGAAAGTATTTTCGCCCATATATTCAAAGTGAAGTGTTTTGCACTAAAATATAAGCTAATGCATATATATATATATATATATATATATATATATATATATGCTCTAAAAAATGTCAAACATTCATACCAATTTACAAATTATAAATTTGTTACTATAAAACTACAATTTTACACAACTGATTTCAAAGTGCACATAAGTGAAGTTATTTACTATCTGTGCTTAAAGTCATTGTATTAATCACTTTTTTCGAATTGTTCTTCAATGAGTGCTAAAACTATATACAGTGCTACACAAATGTCACGACGTTGACTATCATAGCTGACTCTACTCATAATTATATTGGTCGATGCCTTAAACACAACGAAATTGTTGTTTTCCAACAACAAATATTGCAACATTAACAACAAGATTAGCAACAAGCACAAATAGAAATGCATTCACAACATGCTCTTGCTCTTTTAAGCAAGTCAGGTAATTGCCAACCCAAAACAAAGTGTAGTATTCCAAGCAAGTAAGCATAAACTACCAACCAATATAAATATTAAACACACAACTAGTTCCAACAATAATTCCTTGTCTTGATTTCGTTAACTAGTAACTCAAAAAGTCGGCAAACACACATTATCTCATATAAACTTCATTGAGATTAATAATATGAGCACACACTTAGAAAGAGGTTTCATGAGTGTTACTCAGTTATTCTTCGATATTTACAGCAATGATAATATTATTTTCGACCTTGTTTTGGTTTTCCCAAAAAAAATTCGTGTGCAACAAAGATAAATACGATAGTTGATTAACCTCAGTAATAAAAATCGAAACCACATAAAAATGAGATTTGAATGCGAACCGCTTCATGTTTGAATGAACCCTTAAATTTTTAGAATCCAAATTAGAAAATAGAATAATCCTAAAATCTGAATAACTTTATAAAAACTCTGCATATGAGTCGAAAAATTTGAAATAATACTGGAGAATTAGTGCATAATTGATTCGAAATGAATTAGATCCTAATCGGTTGACGCACCTACTCGAGCAGATTAGGGCATGATGTATCGCTAAGTGAATAGATTAAGTATTGATGAAAGTGATGAGTAGAGACGGATGAAAATGAATTGGAGAAGGAGGAAAGTGGAAAATGAGGGAAATGAAAATCATCTGAGGGAAACGATTTAACTTTCTTAGTAAAAGCGATACAGAGAGACAAGTTGGCGTTTTGACGCGTAGTAATTCAGCTGGAACAAGGTTTCGAAGGCAATTATGATATAAACATTGAGAACTAGTGCAGTTGAAACCTATTTTGTAATAGTGCCTAAAGATCTAGGAAAACCAGCGTTGGAATGTATAATTTCTATCCTAGGAATTTATTTGTGTAACATGTTTAATTTGGGAGCCACCCACTCCTTCATTACTAGGAAGATTGCTGATTCTTTGAAACTTCCCTTATTCTTTGTTAGCCATCCAATAAAGGTGTCCAAACCTATCAGAGGGATTATGAAACTTTTGTTTGTATGCAAAGACCTAATATTGGACATTGGTGATGTCGACTTCTTTTGTGATGCTTATGTACTTGAGTTCGAGGGATATGGTCTCATTCTAGGAATAGATTGGCTATCATTTTATGGGGTCATCCTTAGCTACGATAAGAGAGTCCTTGTCATGAGTATCCATGGAGGCCGCAACTTAGAGATCCATTATAGGACTAGGAATAGGGATCAAGCTTTATTTTACTTATCATATGGTTTAGAAGGACCATCCTCGGTGTCGATTGTTTATGAGTACCAAATACCTTTGAGGAAGTCGTAGGACTCCTACCCCATAGAGAAATATCGTTTAGAATAGACCCTGAAAAGAATGCGATGTCTATAGCGTTATCTTCAAGGCGTATGGTTCCTAAGAAAAGGAGAGATCTAAATAGACAAATCTCTAAGTTATTGCAGAAAGAGTTTATTTGATGGAGTCTGAGTGGAGTTCACCAGTACAGTTTTCCATATATTCTAATTGGTATTGTGTGGAATACAAGGAATTAAATAAATTGACTAAGAAGAATAGATACCTCTTACCAAGGATTAATGATTTATTTGACCATTCGGGAGGTTCCTAAATATATGCTCAGTTTAATTTGGATGTTGGATTTCACTAGTTGAGGATTTCGGATGAGAGTAAGCCTAAGACAACGTTTAGGATGCTTAATGAGTTGCTCGAGGTTATGCTTTTTGGATTGAAAAACATCCTCGCTTTCTTTGTAGACCTCATGAGTAGGGTATTTAAGGGAATACTCAATAAGATAGTGGTTGAGTTTGTAGATGACATCCTTATTTTCTCTAAGGACTTTAAGGATTATGAAGACCACTCAAGAAAAGTCTAGGAATTCTGAGAGAAAGTCGGCTTAAGGCCAAATTCTCGAAATGTCACTTTTGGAAGAGAGAAGTCAAGTTTCTAGGGGATATTGTTTTAGGAAAAGGTTTAGCAGTAGACCCCGCTAAGGTAGAGGCTGTCCAAGAATAAAGGATTCCCAAAATGTGAGGGAGGTTAGGAATTTTGTTAGCAAGCTACTACCGGAAATTTATCAAGGACTTCGCAACTGTGCAGTTAAAGCGCTCAGCGGATCCAGTGCTGCGGAAGTGCAAAAAGTTGCAGTGGGGATAAAGCGATGAAATAGCTGGATATAGTGGACGAGTCTAAAATAGCATATAAAACTCATATTTTATGCTTTTACAAACATGTAAATGGTAAATAAATGGAAAATTAACATTTAGCTTTATTATAATTAATACATTCTTAATTTTAAATAAAAGCATATGCAAATAAATGTAAAATTTTACTTAGCTTGATTAAATTTAATAGAATATTGTAGTATTTTCTATTCTGAAAAACATATGTAAAACAGTATATTTAAAAAACTAATTTTACAAATTTATAATGTACAAATGTCACTTTCAAATTCATTTCTTTTATTGAAGATACAGCGGAAATAGCGGAATATAGCTGAAATAATATGATATATCGGGAATATCAGAATATAGCGGGGCTTAAAGCAGAATGGCTATTTCAGAGGCAATTTTGAAATAGCGTAGCGGTTGAAATCCGCTACATGATATAGCAGAGATATGGCGGGGTAATAGCGGGGCATAAACTGAACAGCTTCGCAAGGATTGCAACCCTCTAATGCAATTGAAGAAAAAGGGTCATAAGTTTGAATGGACTAAGAAGGGTGGTATTGCCTTTGAGAGGTTAAAGGAATTTCTCACGAGTGCGTCTATTCTTGTTTTTGCAGAAGGAACAAATATGTTTATAGTCTTTACCAATGCTTGTGGTGTTAGGGATTGCAGAATGGATCGTTAAGGCAAAATAAACATTGGGGGGGGGGGTAAATAATGTTTTTGAGAATTTAAACAAAATCTAAAACATATGTAATATACTATATGAATCTATCACCACAGAAATAATCACAGACATAGAATCAAACACAAATATAAACAAAAATGAAGTGTAAAAAAAGGAAAGAACACACTGAATTTTATACTGGTTCGGATTGCTTCTACGTCCAGTCCCGCACAATGTTGGATTGCACAGAGTTTTATTACTATATCAATAGTCAAATACAACCTCCTTGATTTCACGGCTATAAGGTATATCACTGATTCCAACCTCCTTGATTTCATGGCTACAAAGGATACCATTGATTACCCATCCTTGATTTTACGGCTACAAGGGATACCACCGATTACTTACACAACCCAAATAATTACAAACAACCCTATAACTTTTCAATAACACTTGATTCAAAGAGTAATGAGTAGAGAGTGTAGAGAGAAGAAGTATAATGAAAACAGAATTGAATTCGGCAGAGTATAAGTGTAGAAATCATAAAAATAAGAAAGAATAATGGTGTAATGAAAGGAGATGAAGATGGAGGAGAAGAATGAATAAAAAATTCGAAATTAACCCCTATTTATAACATTTGAAAGGTTGTCGTTTCTCAACCATCACAAACAGTGAAAAGACACTTCCTTTCAATTTTGAAAAAATGACAGTTATACGTGGAAATGCATATATATGTATGTCGACATATACATGTATAAAATTGAAATTTGAATATTTTTCAGGTGTTTTGCTATGTATATAATTCAGAAAATTATTGAATTAAAATACAGTGTTAAAACTAAATATTATAAAGTAGAAAATCATATGAAAACATAAATATAAACTATATAAACATATCTATAAAATTATAGAGTTTAAAACTGTATAAATATATTAAGTATATAAAATATAAATATATAAAACTTATAAAGTATAAACTTATAAAATTTAAGTTTAAAATCAAATTAAAATAGAAAGTAAAATAGAGAAGATAGAGATTAAAGATAGAATTTGAAAACAGAATTTGAAATAAGAAATTGAAAAATAGAGTTTGAAATTATTTTGAGTTTGAACCTGGAGTTCTATTCAGAGTCTTACATAATCTAGACTCTATAACTATATTTATCTTGATCTCTTGAATTCTTGAAATCTCGAATACTCATGAGTCTTGAATCATCTCTGAAGTCTGAATCTCTAACATCTATAAACTATACAGTCTTCAGTAATAATTCTTGTAAATAAATCCTACACATGTGTGTGTGTATATATATCCTAGACAGAAGTGTTAGTATCTATTTCATAATCAATTAATATTGAAATAAGGTTGTTGTCATCAAAACTCCATTCTCCAATAATCTCCCCCGTTTTGATGATGACAAATTTAGTTTATAAAATATCATACCTGTAAATACATATTGATGATGATCCTTCAAATACTCCCCCTGCTTATATGAATCCTATAAACTATGTCTATATTTTATAATTCCCACCCCCCCTTTGGCATTATCAAAAAGAAATTCTAAAACTACTCCCCCAAAATCATATAATTAACTAAGTAATTCCTAAATTAAAGTAAAGCACTCCCCCAAAGTAAAGTATTTCCATTTATAATTCTAATATACCCCCCTTAATTCTTGTCTATACAATAAGGTAATATAATACTTAAGTTATATAGAACAAACAATCTATTTAATAATTGTTTTTACAAGCGATTTTATATGTATATTTTATACATGTAATGAACGAAAAGGAACGAAAATATACGACAGGAATCAAATCAAAACCTATAATCTAATTGTCCTTAACTATAGGAGGCTTGGAAGTAGGACAGTTTGGATAATGAAGACAAAATTCTCCATTTCTTTCAATCATATTTCTGTTATGATCGTATAGGACTTCTCCCACACAAACGACTTGATCTTCTTCGTTTGAAACTTCTTGTTGCTCTTCCTCGGGTTCCTCTTCCTCCATTATCTCTTCTTCCTCTTCTTCTGGTTCCTCCTCTTTTTCCATAGGTTCATTATCATCTTCGATGACAATCGGATTAGCCTGGTTATCCGTTATGAACTTAAGAAGACTCCTTAATACTTTCCCTTGCCTATTTTTCTCTTGACTCATCCTAATTTGGGGTACTTGTATTTTAGCCAAATTATCATAGCATACTCCATCTTTTCTTTAATTTTGATGACACGAGATAGAGTAGATCGTTGAAAAGGACCTTCGAATGGTCGAGCAGACAAATCAGGATTGATTTGGGTGTTTAACTTGGTGGAGACCATTGTTTATTTTAGTTTAGAACTTTTACAGAAGAGAGAAATGAAAATGAAGAAGAAAAGTCGAAGTAGAGGATTTAAATAATTATTATAACTAACTTTAGGTTGGAATTAATTTTAAAATTCTGGCAGTTATACGTCGACACATGCATAAATGTATGTCGGCATACTTGTGCTTTAAATTTTATTTTATTTGATTTTTTATGTTATTTATATATATATTAGTATATTTAATTATTCTAACTCACTTAAAGAACATATGCCTAATTACCTTCTAAATTTAGTGAATGTTGCTTCGTTTAATGGTTTTGTTAATATATCTGCTATTTGCTTATCTGTTTCTATAAATTCGAGTGAAATTTTCTCTTTATTTACGTTATCTCTTAGAAAATGATGTCTTATATCGATATGCTTTGTTCTTGAATGATGAGTTGGATTTTCAGAAATATTTATAACACTCATATTATCACAGTATATCGGTGATTTATTTATATTTAATCCAAAATCATTTAGAGTTTGTTGCATATAAATTACTTGTGAACAAGCCAAATCAGTAGAGATATATTCTGCTTCAGTTGTTGCCAAAATTACAGTATTTTGCTTTTACTAAACCACGAGACTAGTGAATGTCTTAAGAAGTGACATGTTCCACTAGTACTTCTACGAATGGATTTACATCCCGATAGTCAGCGTCATAGTAAGAAACTAGGTCAAATAAACAATTTTTAGGGTAAAATAATCCGAAGTCTGATATATGCTTTACATACCTTAGAATACGTTTTATAGCTTTTAAATGTGTTTCCTTAGGTTGCTATTGATATCTTGCACAGAGATATACACTATGCATTATATTTGGTCTACTAGTAGTTATGTATAATAACGATCCTATCATTCCTCTATATGGTTTTTGATAAAGGTCTTTAGATGTATCATCTTTACTTAATGCTATATTAGTCGCCATAGGTGTTGGTCTCCCATTCGTTGTTGTTAGATTATATTTATTAATTGGATCTCTTGCATATTTTCTTGATTAATGAATATTCCAATTTTTAATTGATGAATTTGCATATATTTGAACTAATTGTATATCTTTATTATTTTTCTTAATAAATAAAGTATTATCTAATTTTCCAATTCCAAAATTTGATATAACAAATAGTATCTTAATCCACATACCAAACCCTAGGAGCCTGTTTTAATCCATATAACGCTTTCTTTAACTTATATACGTGGTCTAGTAATTTTTCATCTTCAAATAGAGGTGGGTTCTCTACATATATGTCCTCTTTAACAAATCCATTTAAAAAATCACTTTTGATATAATTTGAAATTATTATGGTTTGCCAAGGCTAGTAAAATCCTAATAGCTTCTAGTCTTGCTACGGGGGCAAAAGTTTCATCGTAATATATTCCTTCTACTTAAGTATAACATTGTGCTACTAGTTGTGCCTTATTTCTTACGACCTCACCGTGTTCATTTATTTTATTTTTATAAATCCATTTAGTTCCTATTATAGCCTTATCCTCTGGTCTAGGAACAAGTTTTCATACATCATTCCTAGTAAACTGATTTAGTTTTTCTTCCATAGCGAGTATCCATGAATCATCGAAAGATGCTTCCTTAGGATTTTTAGGTTCAATAGTTGAAATAAATGCAGTATTACTCATACTATTTAATTAATTACGGGTTCTAACAACGGATTATATGTCTCCTAATATATTTTCTATAGGATGATCTCTAAGTAACCTAATTCTTTTATTTGGTTAATTATCTTCATGATTTATTTCATTAATTTCATTTTCACATTCATCTTCATTGTTTTGAGCTATACTCTTATAGTTTTCATCGAAAAATACATTTAAAGTTTCTTCTATGGTATTGGTTCCAGTATTGAAAACTCTACATTCTTTACTTCTTTCTGAATATCCAATAAATATTCCATTATCGGATTTCGAGTCAAATTTGTCTTAATTGTCTTCAGTATTATGTATAAAACATATACTTCCAAATATTTTAAAATATGATACTTTTTGTTTCTTACCGTACTAAAGTTCATAAGGAGTTTTGTGAGTTAAAGGTCTAATTGAAATTCTATTTATAATATAGCAAGCTGTTGCAATTGTCTTAGCCCAAAAATTTCTTAGTAAATTACAATCAGATAATATAGTTCTTGTACACTCTTGTATCATCCTATTTTTACGTTCAACTACTCCTTTTTGTTGAGGGGTTCTCGAAATTGAAAAATTATGAGTTATTCCCTTTTTATTACAATGTTTTTCAAAATTTTCATTTTTGAATTCTTTGCCACGATCACTGCGTATTATTTTGATTTGTAGTATTTGAATTCTTTTAGAAAACGTTTTTAAATTGATCAAAAGCATCAATTTTATTTTTAAGAAACAAAGTCTAAGTAAATCTAGAAAAATTGTCGACTGTTACATAAACATATCTATTATGATTTATTGATTATACTTGAGATGAACCAAATAAATCCATATGAATTAACTCTAATGGTTTTGAGGTACTTATTTCCTCTTTTTGGTTTAAATGAACTTTTGTTTAATTTTCTGAATTGACAAGCGTCGCATAAGTTATTACCTTTAAATTTTATTTTGGGTAGTCCTCTAATTGAATCTAACTTAGAAATCCTATAAATGTGTTTGAAAATTTATATGACCAAATCTCTTATGCCTAATCCAGGGATCACTTGTATTGACCATAAGACATAGGTTATCGCTGGAGATTTTCATAATCAATATATAGATATATTTTTTCTATCTCCTTCGAATATTACTTTTGAATTCCTAGCTTCTATAAAACATTTATCCTTTTCAAAGTTTATTTTGTAACCCTTATCGCAAAGTTGACTTATACTTAGCAAGTTGTGTTTTAAATTACTAACTAATAAAACATCAGAAATAGTAGGAGTTTCAGAATTACCGACATTGTCGATTCCAATCATGTATCCTTTAGAGTTATCTCCAAAGTTCACCATTCCACCATCTTTATATTTTAGAGTATTGAGTAATTTAGGATTTCCCATCATATGTCACGAACAGCCACTATCCAATATCCATTTATCCTTTTTCATTTCCACCGACTGCTTTCCATAATTTGAATTCTCAATGGGCATGTAACAACCAGTTCGGAATTTGAATTTTCAAAAGCCATCTTTTCGGAATACGAATTTTCAAAAGCCACTTCATCCATCTTTTCAACTTTTGAATTTTCAAAATTCATAAAACACATATTTTCCTGGATTGAACAATATTTCAGTAGATCACATGACTTTTCAACATTATAATATGCAGACTCTTTCAATATTGCAAAAAGTATGAATTAACACTAGTGTTAACAAATATCCCGAAATTTGCCATTTAAAAATTTTCAGAAATCAGATTATGAACTTTTTGAAAGACCTTGCTCTGATAACAATTGTTAGGGGCCATTAACGACCAGTGGCCTAGCCTGCCACCATAGCCTCACAATGATACTTCATAACTGATTTCACTGTTAGCCTCGCGACTCAACCAACCCACACAAGGGGACATGTAGGAGTAAGAGTCTCCTGCTCGTCACCAAACAGCCGAGCGAGAACCCCATATCATATTCTATAATCATCTCTTATACCAATTGTTAGGGATTGCAGAATGGATTGTTAAGGCAATACAAACACTAAAAGGGGTGAATAGTGTTTTTGAGAATTAAAAAAAATCTAAAACTTATGTAATATAATATATGAATCAATCACCAAAGAAACAATCATAGACATAGAATCAAACACACACACAAAGATAAACAAAAATAAAGTGCAGAAAAGGAAAGAACATACCAGATTTTATACTGGTTCGGATTGCTCCTAGCCTCCTATGTCTAGTCCAGCACAATGCTGGATTGCGCATAGTTTCATTACTATATCAATAGTCAAATACAACCTCCTTGATTTCATGGCTACAAGGGATATCACCGATTCCAACCTCCCTGATTTCACGGCTACAAGGGATACCACCAATTAGCCATCCTTGATTTTACGGCTACAAGAGATATCACTGATTACTTACACAACCCAAACAATTACAAATAGCCCTATAACTCTTCAATAGCCTTGATTCAGCGAGTAATGAGTAGAGAGTGTGGAGAGAAGAAGTTTAATGAAAACAGAATTGAATTAGGCAAAGTATAAGTGTAGAAATCATAAAAATAAGAAAGAATAATGGTGTAATGAAAGGAGATGAAGATGGAGAAGAATGAGTAAAAAATTCGAAATCAGCCCCTATTTATAACATTTGAAAGGTTGCAAGTTTCAAAACCACCACAAATAGTGAAAAGACACTTCCTTTCAATTCTGAAAAAATGACAGTTATATGTCGACATGTATATATATATGTATGTCGACATATACATGTATAAAATAGAAATTTGAATATTTTTCAAGTGTTTTGATTTGTTTATAATTCTGGAAATTCTTGAATTAAAATATAGTGTTATAACTAAATATTATAAAGTAGAAAATCATATGAAAACATAAATATAAACTATATAAATATATTTTTAAAATTATAGAGTTTAAAACTATATAAATATAAAGTATATAAAATATAAATATATAAAACTTATAAAGTATAAACTTATAAAACTTAATTTTAAAATCAAATTAAAATAGAAAGTAAAATAGAGAAGATAGAGATTGAAGATAGAATTTGAAAACAAAATTAGAAATTAGAAATTGAAAAACAGAATTTGAAATTATTTTGAGTTTGAACCTGGAGTTCTATTCAGAGTCTTACATAATCTGAACTCTATAACTATATTTATCTTGATCTCTTGAGTTCTTGAAATCTTGAATACTCATGTGTCTTGAATCATCTCTGAATTCTGAATCTCTAACATCTTTAAGCTGTACAGTCTTCAGTAATAATTCCTGTAAATAAGTCTTGCATATGTGTGTGTATATATATATATATATCCTAGACAGAAGTGTTAGTATATATTTTGCAATCAATTAATATTGAAATAAGGTTGTTGTCATCAAAACTCCATTCTCCAACATTTAGAACTGATTTTGGATTGGTATTATATGGGAGGGTAGAGTAGTTTCCTACGCAAGTAGACCACTTAAGGACCATGCGAAAAAGGTGTTCATCCATGACTTAGAGTTAGCAGCTATGATTTTTTTTCCTGAAGATGTGGATACATTACCTTCTAAGAGGTGAGCAATCCACCGACCATAAGTCTCTTAGATATTTGTTTTCTCAGCGAGATCATAACCTTTGACAGCAGCGATGGATGTAATATCTAGCATCATTTGATTTTTCCATTCGATATACATTTAGGAAGGGTAATGTTGTAGTCGACACTCTGAGTCGAAGGCATGCTAACCCTTAGTACAGTCATCGAGTGGAAGCAGTTAGAGATTCTTTCTATTTTTAATTTGCATGTACTAATTGAGGCAGCCAAAGGATTTCTTAGTGTTATGGAGGTTAGAATTGTCTTGATAGAAAGGATTAAGAGTGAGCAAGATTGTGATGATAAGTTGAGGTCATTAAAGGGAAAGATTTCTAAGGGAGAATCATTTTCTCATTCGGATGGATATTCTGTTGATACTAGTGGTAGTTTGAGGATAAATGGATGACTTTGTGTCCCATGGTGTGAAGACCTTAGGAAGGAGATCCTTGGGGAGCTTCATAGGTCAAGGATGTCATACACTCCGGAGGAGACAACATGTTTATAGATATGAGAAGAAGCTTTTATTGGGAAGGATGTTGCAGAATTTGTTGTTAGATGTTTGACTTGTTAAAAAGTCAAGGGTTTAGTAAGGTAATCCAAGAGGGATGTTATTACCCATAGATATTGGAAATGGGAACACATTTCTATGGATTTTATTGATGGGCTTCCTCGGAGTCCAAAGGGAAATGAAGTCATTTGGATCACCATGGATCGGTTAATGTAACGATCCGCATTTTACGTATTAGAGAATCGTAAATATTTTTATTTAATTCCTTGAGGGTTGGATCATTCTCATATTTTAATATGATGTTCATGGGGATGTGAGACATGTACATAATATTTACCAATTTTATTTGTTACCATTTTGCACCTGTCAGTTTTGTATAGGGAATAACGTTTGACTACGATCGAATCAAGTGCTGAGATCGATTTTATTGGAAAGGAAATGGTGTTGCCAATTCCATAGAGTGGTCATAGTAAATATTTGGTTCAGCGGTTTGGGAGAAATCGCTGTTTTAGTGCTACACAATCTCTGAACATGTTAATTAGTCATTAGTGGGCTGATTTTTAGGGCTCACTAAGGCTTGGGCTGTTGACTATAAATAGGGGTGGAGGCAAGGAAGAAAGTTTAGTTTCTTTATTTCTCTCATTTGGTTACGCTCATGATTCTCCTTGCATAATCAAATATCTCCTCCTCTGTTAATGTCATAGATCTGGATTAGAAGATCAAAGATCAACATTGAAGGAGGGTAGATCGCATCAAAGTGGTTGATTCAAAGGCCTTTCTTTATTGTTCTTCACTGTTTGGATTAGAGATTAGTGGTTTTGAAGCTATTTTGAAGTGTTGGTGACTGATAAGCATCTCTCACTCGGATTTAATCAAGTATATGGGTTGTTTGATCTTTTTTCATCATTTCCAGTTGTTTTCGTATAGAATGAATCGATGTAAGTATGATTTTAATTCAAATCACCATAGGATCTAATCTAGAAACTTATAAATGGTAATTTCATATGTTAATTCTATGTTTAGATCCATTTGTTGAATCATTGTTTTAATGTTTGTTGATTTTTGCTTGAATCAATGGTTGATTTGTTGATCGAATTTGGATCGGCGGTGTTTGGATAGGTGGTGTTTAAGATGGATCGTTGGTGTTTGGGCGAATTTTGGGCTTGGATCGACGAGTTTTGGCAAAGGCTGAATTTTTAGGTTTTAACAGCGTTTTTAAATGCTGTAGAAAGGCATGAATTAGCAAAAATTCTAGTATGGATCGATCACCAAAAATCAGTGGATCGACATGAAAAAATGATGGATCAGGAATGTTTTTATGGATCGGGAATGTTTTTATGGATCTGGCAAAGGCTGAATTTTCTAGGTACGACGGTATTTGAAAAACGTTATGAAAAGGTCATGAATCGGGCGGAAATCATACCGTGGATTGGGCACAAAGTTCTGGAGTTGCGCGCATGAAAATTGTTGATTTGGCTGGATCGAGGAAAAAATCAAGTTCTGGCGATTTGAAAAACACTATGAAAAGGTCATGGATCGGGCGGAAATCAGATCATGGATCGGGCACAAAATCCTGGTGGTGCGCACGCATTTTTGGAGTGGATCAGTGTGATTTGGCATGGATTAGACAGCCTCACAAACTATGGATCGTGCAGAAAATTAGCAGCGCTTTTAAAACACGATGAAAAGCGGATGGATCGATCAATTTCTAGAGATGGATCAGACACTCAGAAATTAGTGATCAACACATGATTTTGAGTAGTTTTGAGGGATCGAGCAGGTGGATCGGGCAGATCAATCCAGAATTGAATGCAGATATGATAGCGTTTCAAAATGCTATGGAAAGCAGTTTTAATTGTGGTTTAAAAAATTGAGCCAATGGGCCTGGATCAAGCCAGGAGATATGATAGCATTTCTGAAACACTGTAAAAGGATGAATTAAACACTATAGTACACTGAAAGGTTAAAAATGCTATGTAACGCAATATCGACCAAACAAAGCGATGATGGTTGTAGCTTCGATGTGAATCCAAGGAGGAATGTCTGAAGCACCGTAAAAAGTTCGTTGATCGTCGTAATGCAACGAATGTGAATATGACTCAAGGGTGTTGAGTTCGTAGAAAATGGATGCTCGAGAAAGTGCTTGAGTTGTGGATAACCGTCGAGGATGACGAATAGAGTTATCGAAGGCTGAGAAATTATCATTCTCATAGGTTCTAGCGGACTCAAAGCAGGGGTAAAATAAGGATGCCTAAAAGACTAGAGGGGATGTGGTAGAGTACCCTGCCAGTCATAATGGGCCTAGAGATACGAGCCACGATGGTGTATGGAGCTTTGATAGACTCGGGGTTACAATTAGCCCTTGACGGACGACATGATGATGAGCCGGTCATATGATTAATGATGGTTTCGAGCCAGGATAGGTGGTGATAGCCAAAGTCATGAATATTTTTTGTTTTTCTTGTATCGTCTTGCGTAGATTGCTCGACATCGAAGGAGATATTTCTTGGGCGCTTGTCTAATGTTGGTTTTGGCCTTTCGGGAACATGCTTAAGGGACATTGATCTCGATTAGGATGGTTTACATGGGATTTAGCTGGTTGCAATGATTGCTGCTGTTTTCTTACTTATGGTTGTTTGTAAAGGCTATCACTGTCAGATGTGGGGAATAGGAGTTTAGGTTTCTTCTTTGTCGATGTTAGTAGATTAGTTGGTTGATCTAACTATTCTCATATACTTTATTGTTGATGTTAGATAGATGTTTTATCGCTTATTAAGGTTGTTGTATGACTGAAGGTTTTATGTTTCCTTTTATTACCTTGGGATGTTCATCCTGATGTGGATGGGCAGACTGAGTAGCAGGTCACAGGTAGTTGATCTAAGTGGACAATGTTGCTGATCGATGACAAATAGGAGGCTTACGTATTAGTTTTCTACTATTTATATCTAGTTGTTGTTTCCACTGTTTCTTTTGTTGTATGATTCTCTGAATGATTGTAGTGAGGCATCTTTGTACAGACTTTCATGGTGTAATCCAATGTTGTATGGATATTTCATGATGATCTGAAAAGTTTAAGATTTTTCTCAGTTCTGCTTCACTATTATTACCTGTTGTATATGTTCTATTATATTTTATCCTTCGATGTGAGTTATACAATTGGTTTCATGAGTTTATCTTACCTTGATTATTGTCTATAGCTTCCTGACACACCTTTCAATGCAGTACTCCTCTTGTTCAGTGCAAGAGTTATGAGCGGTCCTCACATTTGGTATCAAAGCTTTGGTTAATCAATTTTAGCCAAAGTACGAAGATGTAATAACGTATAAGAGATGTATTTGTAGATTTCATACAGATGTATACTATATATATTAGGATATAGTATAATAGCGCTTGAACACCACTGCAGTTCTTCTCGGAAGTGAAGTAATCATTCTATTTTTTTAGACTCAGAATGAGTCGTCGACCGTCGATACACACTACTAGGCAGGAGACTATTACTAGAGGGGGGTAATGGCAGTATTATGGATTACCCAGCTATGTTTGAGGCTATGATGGCAGTCCGCGGTAGATGTTGGTGTTCAGGCGCAGGTACCTAGGGTTGTGGACTTCGCAAAGTTGTGCAAGGACTTCACTACTCTTGGTGGGAAACCTTTTAAGGGGAAAGAGCCGACTAAAGACATTGAAGGTGGACAGATGCTTGTATTCGTATTTTCAGAGACTTAGGTATTGATGATGCATCTATAAGGAAGCTTGTAATACCCCGTAATTTTAAAGAACACTATAATGATAAATTAAACAATACTTAATTAAATATTGGGAATTAAGTAAAACGGACTGCCCTATTGTGTTCGTCTTGGAATTCTGCTTAAGATAGATTTCGATTTTGGGTAAAACAGACATCGCGTGAAGAAGATATCAAGGTTTGAAGTTTGTATATACATAAGCAAATTAAATATAAATTAAACTATTCTAGATATCAAAAATCAAGAGCGGGAAGTGGAAGGAGTTCGTCCCATTAGGGGTCGACCCCTTGCCCTATTGGTGTCGACCCATGGGCCGACCCCTCCACAAGGGTGTCGAACCCTGGGTCGACCTCAGTCAGATCTGGGAAGATCCATTTCTGTGAATGTGGACTCGTTTCTTGACCATATTCGTTGACCTTAGGCTATAAACAGGACCTCGTTTCTATTGTTTTGTTCTCCAAAAACAATGGAGACAACGAGGTGCTGCCCCAACTCAGTTTGAACTAGCCTATTCTTTTGTAACAACGATTCATACGAATTCAAGAGTCTCTGCTACAACATCAACAGTCAATTCTCTATTCTTTTAGATCCAGTCATAGTGAGTTCATGTTATTTTTAGATATAAACGTTTAGTACTAATCTCGATATGTTTATAAGTTGGATCTAAACCTATGCAGGTTAATAACTTGAATCATAACTAAAAAGATCTACCATTACTTGCACACCAAATTTACTGTTTAGTTCTCATATGCTTGTTCATGATATCCTTGTTATGTCATCACCATATGCCTATTCTGATAGTTTGCCTAATCATGTCACTGTATGCTTATTCAGTTAGTATGACCAATTATATCATCATATGCTTATTTTATTATTATGCTTATTCTTGTTCTCTTCTCTCCCTCTTTCCCTTTTTTATTTTTATAACCTAGGCTACCTTCGAGCCTAGGCCTATCACTGAAATACGCAACCTCAAAAAACTGAGAATGGTTGGGAAAGATAAATTGAGGCATAACTTATGTTGTAAAACATGATTTGGATTTGGAGGCATAATCTATACCTTGATCTAAAACTTAAGTTTAGGGCATAACTTGTATCATGAATAAGATGGGGATTTAGGGCATAACCTTGGGTAAACATGAAAAATTGGTTAATAATGAACATGCCTAGATTTACAGTAATTAGAAACTATAACCGCACTTAGACATGAGGTTAGATTACACTTGTGGTAGAAGTCTGCTCGGAACTACCCAGCAAATCTAGCATCCACAAGTGGTTAATCTAATGTGAGGAGTCGAGTGCACAAATGAACACGTACCGGTGCTAAGACACGAGGTGAAGTTCGACTTGTGGTAAAAGTCTGCCCGGACCTAACCGACATATCCAACATCCATAAGTGGTAGACTTAATGTGAGAGGTCTAGCACATTAATATCCATAAATGAATGAATGATAATAAACCTGTAATACTTAACCTGTTTGAATTCATGAGGGTTACATGAACCAATCAAATTACGCAGGGGTTAAGTAAACTTGCTTGAATCATTAGGGGTTAAGAAAACTTGCTTGAATTAGTGGGGGTTAAGTTAATCTTGTTAAATATGTGGGGGCAGGTTATACAAATAAACCCGACAAACTTAACATGTTTTATATGTTGGGTAATGGAAACTTGTTAAACTATTAGGCATAACCTGTTAAAATCCTAGTAGTGGGATACAAGCCTAGGGGGAAGCTTATGTCATCTATTATGTGGGACCCTTATCAGTTAGTAACCTATCTTGGTATCAACGGAGAACTCCGAACTAGGTCGGAGTCATGGCACGCTTATTGAGTTGATAATAAGAGGTCCATCTAAGTGAGGGTGTGGGCAGCGCATTCCAATGGAGCCATGTGCGTGCATGGGTCCGAATTACTGGGGGATAATAAGACGATGTGACATCAGTAGATACGGTTGTGCATCATGGATATAATACGGTTGCCACTTTAGGAAGTGATACATCCTACTGTGGGGCCAGTACAGGGTATTTACGAGTTAGGGAGCCGATCAATTGGAGGTAGTAATTAGGGTACATCTAGTCTTTCTTGTTTAGGAGTCTGTTTTATCGTTGGGGGTAACACCCGTCATTCCTGTTGGGTTACCTGTTATTATTGTACGGGGTAAAACCCCTCACTAGAAGTACACCTAAGTCTACCATCTTTTACCTATTGGGATCATCTTGTTTCTGTTATACTAGTATTGGTGCAGCGAAAAGTACTTAAGAAGCGAAATGTATTCTATGGTAAAAAAAGGGCTTTGAACATGGGGGTTGTACTTATTTTACCCGAGGGATTCAAATTAGCCCCTACCAATCGTATTTCTCCCGAGGTGAAAGAAAAGATAGGAAATCTGTCTTTTCTTAGTTATTTCCCTATTAAAAGAAATATTCTCGTTATAGGTTTTATTCCAGGTTAAAAATAGTTTTTTCACGTGAAAAAACTTTCTGATTGATATTAGGAAATCCAATAAGTTTATCATTCATTCATTGAATGATAAATGGCTACAAGCGAAGGAGATACGCGACTTAAAAAACGGAAGATCCAATATTTCACAATTGTATTTAGAATAACTGGAAAAGTGGAAACAAGACCAGATATAATTTTCTCATTATGAGCCAATCCAAAATCAATGTAGATCGAATCAATCATCTATAGAGGGTCCGCTTTATGAAATGTCTGAGAGATCAAAAGAGGCACAAATAATTTATTTATTACCAAATAGAGATGAATATTATATGGTAGCCGCTGGAAATTCTTTGGCCCTGAATTGGGGTGTTCAAGAGGAACAAGTTGTTCCAGCTCGATACTGTCAAGAATTTTTTACTATTGTATGGGAATAGATTCGTTTTAGCTATTTGTCCTGTTTACCTTGTTATACCTGCCTTATGATACTGTTATCTCTCTCATCCAATTTAAATGTCTATCATGATGCTTTACTTATTTATATTCTAAAAGTAACTGGACTTGCCAGACTTATTGTTGATTGGTTTTGTTTCCTTTTCCCTCTCTTCCTTTCCCCATAGGTTCTCAGGGTGGGAATACTCAGGCTTGATTATGATTCTCTCTTTCATTCTTCTTGGAGCTTCTTAGATGTACTGCTTTGTTTTCATGTCTTCTATGATATAGCTATTTTGGGGACTATGCTTTTTATGTATTATTGTACTCTGATGATTTTTAGTACAAGACAGAAATTGTAATGGGTTTTCTGTATTTCAGACTTATGATGTAACTGGTTTTCGGACCACGATGTTTTCTATTAAATAAAGATTTAAATTTTGTTGTTATTTTATATCCGTCTTGTGATGTTTCTGCTTCTGTTTACTATAACGCTTCACGAAACTTAATGCATTCTGATAAAGAGTGACATTAAGACATGGGTGTCACATTTGGTATCAGAGCTGAAGGTTACCAGATCGTATAAAAGATTTTGAAAATTGTTTTCAAAATTGTTTTAAAAGAAAGCATTTTCAAAAGAAAAGTCTGTTTTGAAAAACATATTCCCCAAAGCCATATGAAATATCTTTCGATTCTCTATTTGAATTCCCTTTTCCTTTTCTTTTCAGCATGTCTAGGGAACCTAATATATCCCCAAGGGCGTACAGATACCAGCTTGGTTTTGTAGGTATACTGAGGCTACGACCCCTACTAGAGGCTAAGCAGACGCCGCTCCCCCAGTTGCAGCTGCTGTTCCTCTTCCTTCTCCTCTATGAGCGGATAATTTCTCCAAGATATGCAAACATTTCTGTGCTATGGAAGGAAAGCCATTTCGAGGAACAAAGACTTTTGTAGAAGCAAGGAATTGGCTCAAGGAGACGGAGGATTTATTTCGGATTTTTGAGGTTGATGACCTTAGGAAGATTCAGTTTGTTGTTTGGAAACTGAAAGATGAGGTTTCATTCGGGTTGGAAATGACGCAAGCAGGACATCCAGTTGAGACTTGGGATGATTTCCGATAGAGATTCGAAATGAAGTTTCTTTCACATACTGAGCAAAGTATGCAAATGGAAAGGTTTTTGGTGCTTAAGCAAGGAGTTTAGTGAATACCCCACACAAAAAATCTTTGAGGTTTGCTAGAGGATTGAATGAAACCCTCCATGGGCTGGCTATGTCTCATATTCCGATGGGAGCAACTTTTGAGGAACTCGTTGATATGGCATTGATGAACGAAGAAGACAAAGGTAAAAAGAAAGAGGCTAAGGTTGATGAAACACAAAACAAGAAATTGTGGCCCAAGAAAGAACAACAACAGCGAAAGAAGGGTGGAAAGAATGACAAAGCCCGAGACAAGAGGAAATGTCATAATTGTGGGCGCGTGGGTTATTTGACCAATGATTGCAAGAAAAAGGAAGAATACTTGTTTCCATTGTGGGGAGGTCGGACATCTTATTAAGGATTTCCCGAAGAAGCAAGGATAGGGCCAGAGGGCAGAATCTTCTAGAGGGCAAGTACATGCTCTCATGGCCGGGATAGAGCTTGGAAAGTTTTTGTTGAAGGTTTGATTTATCTTTCCAATCATACTGTTGGAACTCTTTTTGATTCTGGCGCTTCACATTCTTTTATATTTGATTCTGTGGTTGAGTCTCTGCACCTTAGTACTGGTATGGTTTTGGATCCCATTGTTGTCTTAAACCCCGTTGGAGGTACGACTCATTTGTCTATGATTTGTCGGGTTTTGAGAATATTTGTGTGGGACATCGAGTTTGAGTACGACACATATGTGCTTGGTTTCATGGGCTATGGTTTGATTCTAGGGATGGATTGGCCAGTCATGTATGGTATCATTCTGGAATGTGAGAGGAGGGTCGTTAGACTTTTGACTTTAGACCCTCTACCGAGTTTAAACCTGGTTTATTGGCACTGTTAAAGGTGCAACCTACTCTTATGGATCAGATAGGAACTTCACAGCGAAAGGACCCACAGATTGCAGACATCTGGGATAGGCTCAGTAGAGGGGAGACTTCCAGTCACCTCAGTAGATATTCCATAGACGATAGGGGGTGGTTGCGACGAGATGGAAGGCTTTGTGTTCCCCTAGTTGGGAGTTTGTTGAAGATAGTCCTTGAGTAAGCCCATCATTCTAGGATGACTATTCATCCAGGCAGTGATAAGATGTATAAAGATATGAAGAGGGTTTTCTTTTGGGATGTGATGAAGAAAGACGTAGCAGAGTTTGTTTCTCGATGCTTGATTTTCCAACAACTCAAGGCTGAGCAAAGAAGGTCGGTGGTTTACTTCATCCTTTGGAGGTCCCATAGTGGAAGTGGGAGTGTGTCTTTATGGACTTCACTGATGGTTTTCCTAGATCGAGGAAAGGCAACACCAGTATTTAGGTTATAGTTGATAGGCTTATTAAGCGCGCTCATTTCATTCCTGTTAAGAAAAAGAGGATGACCGCATGGTTGGCAGCAGTTTACCTTCGTGAGATAGTTCGTCTACATGGAGTACCTTCCAGTATAGTAAGTCATCATGACCCCATATTCACCAGTGAGTTTTGGAGAAGCTTGCAAGAGGCATTAGGTACACAATTGTGTTTGAGCCCTCAGACCGATGGATAGACGGAAAGGGTGATTAGAGTTCTTGAGGATCTTTTAAGACTGTGTATCCTAGACTTCGGAGGGACTTGAGAAGAGCATCTTTCTTTGGTAGAGTTTGCCTACAACATTTATCAGGCTAGTATTGGCATGACACCCTTCGAAGCATTATACAGACGACCTTGTAGATCACCGACTTGTTGGTGGGAATCTACATAAAGGCTTCTACTTGGACCTTGGATGATTAGGGAAACTTCAGAGAAGATTGATCTTATTTGTAGGGGCACGAAGATAGCTCAGGACAGGCAGAAGTCCTGTGCAGATAAGAGAAGAGCTGATATTGAGTTTGAAGTTGGAGAAATGGTTTTCATCAAAGTTTCACCTTAGAGAAATGTGGTTCGTTTTGGATCGTTAGGGAAATTTACGCCAAGATTTGTAGGGCCATTTCCCATAATAGAAACGATTGGTCGAATGGCTTATAGAGTGAATTTACGAGAGAGATTGGATGGTGTTCATGATGTTTTCCACGTTTCTCATTTATGAAAGTGCTTGCATGATACCATAGAAGTAGTTGCGCCAAGCATGCTTGAGGAAGTAGAAGTGGAACGGGAGGCGACAGTTAGATGAGTTCCTACCCGTATTCCTAAATCATAGGTTAAGAATCTACGCAACTGAGAGGTTAAACTGACAAAAGTTTAATGGGAAGAAGACGCCGAGAATGAAACTTAGGAGATTGAAGACAAGATATGCGTTTCGTACCTTTTTCTTTTCAAGGGTATGTTCTTAATTTCATTTCCAAAACTTTTATTTGTTACTTGTTTCTATCATTAAGTATATCCTATCGATCAAATTTCGACCTTTAGGTAGGAATCCCATGGATGTAAACATGTGTTTGAGACATGTTATGTTTGATGAATGCAAGTGTTTGCTAGTGATTGCTCATGGATGCCTATACACACACACTAAGCACTAGATCGGCTCAATCACTCTCACACTACACATGGATGTGTGTGCGTTAATTTCCTTCTTTTATGGATGAAAGTGGGTGAATCAACATATGGATGCCGCATTTGGATGGATTATTGTGCATGCATATAGCATTTACATGATATGTAAGATTATTTGCATAGATGATGAATTCATGGCACTAACATACATTGCATTAAGGAGGTCAACTGAATCGGTAAACCGCCTGATTTTTCGCATTAGTATAGGGACATATACACACACCTTTGCATATGTTCATATAAGCACTAGAAATCTTTTAAGGACAATGAATGCATGTGACTGATGAATGAGTAGATGGATGTGGATGTTAGGATATACATTCTTCTTAACTTAGTGATTTCGGGGACGAAATCCTTTAAGTAAGGGGGAACGTAACACCCTGTAATTTTAAAGAACACTATAATGATAAATTAAACAATACTTAATTAATTATTGGGAATTAAGCAAAACGGAATGCTCCATTGCATTCGTCTCGGAATTTTGCTTAAGACAGACTCCGAGTTTGCGTAAATCGGACATCGTATGAAGAAGATATTAAGGTTTGAAGTTTGTATACATATAAGCAAATTAATTATAAATTAAACTATTCAAAAAATCAAAAATTAAGAGCGGGAATTGGAGGGAATTTGGCCCGTTAGGGGTCGGCCCCATGCCCTATAGCTGTTGATCCATGGGTAGACCCCTAGGTCACCCCCAGTCAGATCTCGGCAGATCCATTTCTGTGAACGTGGACTCGTTTCTTGACCATCTTCATTGACCTTAGGCTATAAATAGGACCTTATTTCTATTGTTTTATTCACCAAAAACAATGGAGACAACGTGGTGATGCCCCAACTTAGTTTGAACTAGCCTATTTTCTGCAATAACGATTCATACAAATTCAAGAATCTCTGCTACAACATAAACAATCAATTATCTATTCTTTTTGATCCAGACATAGCGATTTCATGTTATTTTAAGATGTAAACATTTAGTAGTAATCTTGATATGTTTATAAGTTGGATCTAAACCTATGCATGTTAATAGCTTGAATCATAACTAAACAGATCTGCCATATTTGTACACCTAATTTACTGTTTATTTCTCATATGCCTATTCATGATATCTCTATTATATAATGACCATATGCCTATTCTGTTAGTTTGCCTAATCATGTCACTATATGTCTATTCTTTTAGTATGACCAATTCTATCATCATATGCCTGTTTTGTTATTATGCATATTCTTGTTCTCTTCTCTCCCTCTTCCCCTTTTTGTTTTTATAGCTTAGGCCACCTTCGAGCCTAGGCCTATCGCTGAAACACGCGAGCGCACGAAATTGGAATAGTTGGGAAAGATAAATTGGGGCATAACTTATGTCGTATAACATGGTTGGGATTTGGGGGCATAATCTATACCTTGATCAAAAACTTAAGTTTGGGGCATAACTTGTATCGTGAATAAGACGGGAATTTAAGGCATAACCTTGGATAAACATGAAAAATTGGTTAATAATGAACATGCCTGGATTTACAGTAATTAGAAACTGTAACTGCACTTAGACACGGGGTTAGATTACACTTGTGTAGAAGTCTGCCCGGAACCGCCCGACAAATCTAGCGTCCACAAGTGGGTTAATCTAATGTGAGGGGTCGAGTGTACAAATGAACTCGTAACGGTGCTAAGACACGAGGTCAAGTCCGACTTGTGGTAGATGTCTTCCTCGACCCAACCGGCATATCCAGGATCCATTTAAGTGAGGGTGTGGGCAGCGCACGCTTACTGAATTGATTATAAGAGGCACGTATCGGTTAGTAACCTATCTTGGTATCAGCAGAGTACCCCGAACTAGATTGAGGTCAGGGCACGCTTACTGAATTGATTATAAGAGGCCCATTTAAGTGAGGGTGTAGGCAGCGCATTCCAACAGAGCCATATGTGTGCATGGCTCCGAATTCCTGGGGGATAATAAGATGTTGTGACATTAGTAGATATGGTTGTGCATCTTGAAAATAATGAGGTTGCCACTTTAGGAAGTGATACATCCTATTGTGGGGCCAGCATAGGGTATCTACGAGTTTGGGAGCCGATCGATTAGGGGTAATAATTAGGGTACATTTAGTCTTGCTTATATAGGAGTCCGTTATTATCGTTGGGGGTAACACCCGCCATTTCTGTTGGGCTACCTATTATTATTATACAGTGTAAAACCCCTTACTAGAAGTACACCTAAGTCTACCATCTTGTACTTGTTGGGATCATCTTGTTTCTGTTATACTAGTATTTGTGTAGAGAAATGTACTTGAGAAGCAAAATGTATTATGTTATGTTTATCCTATTTACCTTGTTATACCTGCCTTACGATACTGTTATCTCTCTCATCCAATTTATATGTCTGTCCTTTTACTTAATTATATGCTAAAAGTAACTGGACTCGCCAGGCTTATTGTCTGACCGGTTTTGTTTCCTTTTCCCTCTCTTTCTTTTCCCCCAGGTTCTCAGGGTGGGAATACTCAGGCTTAATTAGGATTCTCTCTTTCACTCTGCTTATAGCTGCTTAGATGTATCGCTTCGATTTCATGTCTTCTCTAATATGGCTATTTTGGGGACTATGCTTTTTATATACTATTGTACTCTGATGATTTTAAGTACAAGACATAAACTGTAATGGGTTTTATGTATTTTAGACTTATGATGTAACTGGTTTTTGACCATGATGTTTTCTATTAAATAAAGTTTTAAATTCCGTTATTATTTTATATCTGCCTTGTGATTTTTCTGTTTACCTATAACGTTTCACGAAACTTAATGAATTCTGATAAAGAGTGACATTAACGGACGTGGGGTATCACAAAGCTTGTATAAAGACAACTAGAGGGCAGAGCTATGGATTGGTGGAACTCTATCACCTTAGAGACTCAAGAAGATGAGATCATCTGGGATCAGTTTCGAGTCAAGTACGAGATGAAGTTTATCTCTACCACCCACAAGTCAGTTCTGTTCAATAAGTTTGTTGAGTTGAAGTAGAATGGTTGACCAGTGTTGGATTATGTTTTTGATTTTGAAGCTTTGTCCAAGTATGCTCGTTCGTATATTGAGACTCCTTATCATAAGAATGAGAAGTTATTCATGAGCTTGTGTACCACTTAGTTTTGGAACCCTAGATTTGTGATAGACCATTGGTTGTGAGTAATCCAGTTGGGGGTTTGTCTAGCTTGTGTATGCTTTGTCGTGGTCTACAGTTATCGAGCCATGATTGCTCTTTTGTGAGTGATTGCTGGGTTTTGAGCTTCGCTGGGTTGGGATAACTTTGTTTATGGATTGGCTCAAGAGGTACGCAGAAAAAGTGGATTGTGAGAAGCTAGAGGTGACAGTTTGGAATGTGGAAGGGCGAATGGCTGTGATTTGATGTAAGCTCGAAGACGGGGTCTTTGTAAGCTTTTTATATTCACTTGTGATTCCACATAAATACTTGTCATATGTGCCGATCGCTAGTGAGTTTGATGATGTCTTTGACAAGGTCGAAGGGTTTCCACTGCATCGAGAAATTGAGTTCAGGATTGATTTGGTCAAAAGTGCTAGACCTATCGTTATGCCTTTTAGGAGGATGGCGCCTAAGGAACAATGAGAATCAGAGGTGCAAGTTTGTGACCTTTTGGAAAAAGGATTCATTTGGACAAGCATGTCCAAGTGGGATGCATCAGTTGTGTTTGCATCCATGGCTGATGGATCTTTGAGATTGTGTGTGGATTATCGTGAGATGAACAAGGTGACAAAGAAAAATAAGTATCCATTGCCAAGGATAAATGACTTATTTGATCAGCTTCACGAAGCCAAGGTGTTTTCTTAGATGGATTTGGCAATGGGATTTCACCAACTGAGAGTGGAAAAGATAGTGTGCCAAAGACAGCTTTTAGGACACCATCCGGTTTCTTTGAGTGGTTGGTGAAGCCATTTGGATTGACCAATGCACTAGTGTATTTAGTGGATCTTGTGAATTAGGTTTCCAGAGATCAATTGAACAAGTTCGTACTTGTGTTCCTGGATGATATTCTGATTTACTCCCGAAAAATGGAAGAACATAAGACACACTTGCGAGTCGTTTAAGAAATCTTGCGAAAGCATCAGCTGAGTGTTAAATTTTCGGAGTGTCACTTCTGGAAGAGTGAAGTGAGGTTCTTAGTCCATGTTGTTTCTCGAGATGGAATAGCGATTGACCCCGCTAAAGTGGCAACAATCCAGGACTAGCATAAACCAAAGAATGCAACGGATGTGAGGAGTTTCCTTGGATTAGCGGTTATTACTGGCAGTTTATCAAGGATTTCTCCAAGATAGCTGCACCGTTAACAGGGCCGACAAAGAAGAACCAAGTGTTCACATGGGATGCAAAGTGTTAGCAAGCTTTTGGAATCCTGAAAGAGAGAATGACGAGTGCTCATGTTTTGATCATTTTGGGTGGGAATGAAGAAATGGTGGTGTATACCTATGCATGTGGTACTAGACTTGGAGCAGTACTGGTGCAAAAGGACAAAGTCGTGGCATATGTGAGTCGATAACGGAAGCCGCATGAAAGTAATTATCCGACTTATGATTTAGAGTTAGCAGAAATAGTGTATGCTCTGAAAATGTGGAGAGATTACCTGTTGGGTGTCCGATTCGAGCTGTTTACGGATCACAAGTCGTTGATGTATCTTTTCTTCCAAAAGGATTTGAATCTTCGGCAACAACAGTGGCTAGAGTTTTTGGCATGTTAGGACTTTGGAATAGCCTATACTCCTAGTAAAGATAACGCCATTGCAGATGCTTGAGTCGGAGACATGCAGGTTTAGGAGTGATGTTTTCGGAATGGAAGAGCCTTGAGTACTTAGCAGGATTTGATTTCAGGCGTCGATGTGAGTTAGAAGTTGAAATGTTGGCAAGATTATCGACAAGACCTACTCTCATCGAAAGGATCGGCGAAAGCCAAAAGCGTGATGTAAAGCTTGTCGAGACCATCCAAATTTTTGAACCAGAGGATAAGGAATTCGAAGTCGATCGAAATGGCTGGCTTTGTAAGAAAGGACAACCGGTGGTTCCCGGTATAGATGAATCGTGTAACGGCCCAGAAATTTCGACGTCAAAAATATAAATTTAATTAGGATTTGATGGTAAAATAAATACTTATATTTGAATTTCAATATGTAATTTTGGATTTTATCTATTTTGAACATAGTTGAATATACTAATAAGGAAGACTCTTTTCGTAATTTAATGAACGTTGCCTAATAAACGAGAATTACGGTGTTAACTAATTTGAATATTTAGCTTTGAATTTTGTTCGTGAAATTAATTTAATATGAACATTATATAAAAGCAAATTTTAGTACATCAAAGTTGGATTTATTTGAATGATTTGAAAATATAATTCACTGAAATTTGAGAATTTAAATATTTAAATTTATTTTAAAGTTAGTTTGAATCAAATTATTTTAGGGCATGACTCCAAAATATAAAGTTTGAATTTTTAAATTAAATAGCCAATTGATTTTGTTAAGTGTAAATTTAGGTTTTTATTTAAGAACTCGAAATCTGAATTATTTTTGAACCAGACTTCGAAATATAAGATTGAACTTTTAATTAGATAGTAATTGATTTTATAAAATGATAAATTTATTTCTAAATGGAAATAATTGAGATATGGTTAACGAAATAAAAGGAAAGGAACAAATTGTTAAAATTTAAACATTGATATAATTGCGTTCACATTAATTTAATTTATCATTAATACTTGCTGAATTTATAACGTGAGTAAAACGCACAAACAAAGATGTTGTATGCATTTCATTTAAACCGTGTCTTCCTCCGTTCAAAGCAATATCTCGTTCAAACCCATATATATGATTGAATATTTGGGCAGCTGAAATTATTTGCCACCTGCCCAAATTCTACTGTAAAATTTAACACCTGTCTTTGCCTCTCTGAATTGTATTACATGTTGCGTTTTTGTTTGTTGTTGGTAGGGCTGTAAATTTTGTTCGAATGTCCGACGTCCGTTCGTGTCCGTGACCGAAATACGTCCGTCCGAGTCCGTCCGATTTTCATTTAGGACACGAGTTAGGACAACAAAATTTGTACGAGAAAAAATCATGTCCGGTCCGAGCTCGTCCGAATTCGTCCGAATTACATGTAATTTGGCGTATAGTTGAGAGAAAATCTAGTAAAATGTACAAAATGTGACATAAGTAGCCATGTTCGATCGAGTCCGATCGTGTCCGTGTCCGAAAAACACATGTCTGTGTCCGACCGATTTTATTTAGGACATGAATTAGGACAACGAAATTTGTCCGAGAAAAAATTTGGTTCGGTCCGTGTTCGGTCCGATTTTTTTTAGGACAGAAACCGAACACACCTCCGTCCGGTCCGGTCCGACCGATTTACACCCCTAGTTGTTGGTCTCCGTTCGTTTAGATTATATAGAGTAGCCCTTTCCTTCGTACACTGGAAACAAATATCCTTTTTTTTTTCATTTAGCCGATTTAAAATCCATTCTTCCCCCAAAATCCAAATCATTTCGTTCCTCTCCCAAACAAAAGAATGGCTACCGCAAATCTCCTTTCCTTAAATCTGTGTCTCCATCGCTCCTTCCTCCGCTTCCCTGCCCTCATCATCCACCGACCACCGCTCGTCCTCATCGGACTTCACCCCACCTTTCCCCTGGTTGTTCGCCACCAGGGTTCGCCACGTCATCGCCTCCCTGTCCAATTATGAGCTTCCTTCCCAAAACAGCCGACAACACTCATCGCTCCTCACCCAAATCACCTGATGACTTCGGACGCTCCACTATTAAAACTCCGACCCTTTTCCTCCCACTCGCTAGCGCTGACCACCTTAAGTCGTGCAACGTCGGACCTGAAACCCGCTCTGATCGAGGCTGCTTCATCCCTAGTGTCTTCTTGACTGTCCGCAACCATCGAGCCCCTTCCACTGAGAGCCACTCTCGAACCACCAAGCCACCATGCCGAACCATCGCTCCTTTTCCTTGACGCTGCCTCCATCACCGCTCAAGCATCCAGCGTCATGACCGAAGTCAGCAGCTCCTCTCAGTTGTCAGTCACCGAACCATTGCCTACGCTATGACCGATTGTAAGTTCATCTTATGTCAAGTATTCAGTATGTTTAATATTCCCTATGTCAAGTATTCAGTAAAGCCTTGCTATGTGCTTTTGTGATTTGTGTAATATAGGATGGTTGTTATTTTATGTTTTAAGTATATAGCAAATGTGAACTGCCGGGATTTGAATTTTCGTAATTAATAATTAGAATAAGGTACCGTGGAAGCCCACTAAATCTTGTGTTTGAACACCTATAGGTTCCATGCCTTACTGTAAGCCTAAGGTATATGTTAACATGCATCTATGCTTTGCTATTAACACAGTTGTACGGGGTCATTTCTTTTGCTATAAGACCTGAGCTCCCTTGTTTGCATGGCTTATCATGGTTAGTAGAGTTCCATCACCTTGTCCACTTTAGAATAAGATGCCATCCCTTGTCCCTCGTTTTACTGCCTGATGTTTTGCATGCACACTTGAAACTTATTATTACATGCGTTCCTTGCTGCTACTTGTTAGTACATATAAATTTAATTGATGCACACTTTAACTTATCTGCTAATGAAGATGACTTGTCTCTGAGGCACGACTTGCACTGATGTTGCACAAGTGAAACTTTAGGCTATTATGTCGACCATTTATATTGGCAATAGATGCATATTTACCACCTGGTTCACTTAAAAATTTGTCCTACATATTGTATTGTGCCTGTCATTGATATATATCCACATGCATGCTGCCTTGTTTCTGCGTATATATGCGTTATTGCACCATGAGTTTGGGGCGTTTGACTATGCCACACGCCAACTTTTTTTGCTGTCACTCGTCCTATTGTATAGATGCATGCAAACACTTCATTAAGATATATTCAGCAGTTCTCACTACCAATTATTTAAGTATCAAAGGCAAAAACAATTGTCCCTGCTGTAGCAATTAGTGTCAAAATTTTCGATTAAAGAGCCTCTATTGTTATGAGAGGCGGTTTAAGATTTGCCTCTGTAAAAGGGGTCCCTAATGAACAATTGAGGCGGATTGCATCTTACATATGCCCCTACAGTTAATGCTGCCACGCAAGGACTGACAGCAAAAAAGAGGCATTTATACCAGCCTCTAATAGTTCAAAACCAATTGAGGCGAAAATGTAAGCCACTAAAGTTTTGGTGGGGGACCAAATATTATAAACAAGTTAGGACAGATGGAACCGCCTCTACTAATATGAAAACTGATAAACCTAATGCATGCGCCAATTACAACATAGTGGTAGCTGCAAGTGCCAATAATAGTGATATATATATATATATGTATATATATATATATGTATATATATATATATTAATACGAGATGCACCCCTATTACACAGAAAACGCAGTTAACTAAAAAGTGAAGCAAATGATATTTTATTCAAAATGAACATCACACAATAATACTTCACACAGCAACTTCAATCGTCAGTCTACAAAATCACACAGCAAGGTACCGGATATTCTACTCAAAATGAACAAAACCATATTACTGTTATGAGAAGAAAACTGTTAACAAAAAACTGCATTTTCGCAGAAAATGATATAATTCAAAACAAACAAAAACCATGTTCGCAGCAAGATTTGTTACTGTTAACACAAAACTGCAGCTCAGTATTTGCTGCAATACAAATTTTTTAATCAAGCATACTGTAGAAAATCTAAACTTGCCTCAAAGCACACATTTTAACAAGACTATTGCAAAAGTGAAGCTTCATCCAGCTTACATGAGAGATCTTCTCCATCGGATCAAGTCTGCATACAAAAACAATGGGTTAAAAATATTTATTGACTCACCATCATATTTCATTGCAAATGCATACAAATAAGCAATGTTAATTCTTATATGCAGGTCGATGAGCCTATAAAGCCTGAAATGGTTTCACAAAATCAGAAACAAAAACCAGTGCGTGATGAAGATGGGTTTATTCCAGTTATCTCTAAGAAAAATAATGGAAGGAAATAAGCATTGAATATTATAACTGTGAACTTTGCTGACTTATGGCATAACCATATTTATGTATTGCACACATTATCATTTTTGTACTGCATTGTACAAGTTCCCATGAACATCAAAAAATTTGTATCGCTGTAGAATTTTTAGTGTATTTATGTATCCACCAAAAAAAAAAAGCAATGTTAATTCTTTTGCATGGGTACAATCCAAACAGGTAAAAACATAATAGCATTCATGTCAGTTCAAGGCAATATGATTTTGGGTGTAAATGCAGAGTTTTCTATATTCACCTAAGGCTTGTAATGAAATCTAGGCTAATAATATCTAAAACTAGAACAAGAATTGGCATTAAAAGTTTAAATATAACTAGGAAAAAAAAAAGGAAATAGTTCTCACCATTTCTCAAATTATTGACAGCATGCTAGGATTCCACCATAGATTATCTGCCATACAACAAGATCTAGCTTAATCATATCAAATAAAAAAAACAAATAATTATGAGAAAGTATATTTGTTCTACAATGATGGGATGACGCTTTAAAAAATGCATTTTATCCCTATTTTTATTTTCAGTTATCCTTAATGTGATTTAGTTACACCCTTTTATTTTCAGCAATTCAAACAGAGTGTGATAACAAATCTACAATACCTATTTCATGTAGCATGTAATACAAAAAATGAAAAAAATGTATTAATACAGCTACTAAGCAAACCTGGTCATAGGTCTTTGGGTAGCAGTTTACATCATCTTTGGTTTTTAAAACCGAAGCATGCGAGCTTCAGTTTCAAACTGAAGCAGCTTCAGAGCTTCAGTCTGTTGAAACTGAAGCAGCTTCAGTTTCAAACTGAAGCATTGGTGCTTCAGTTTTTAAAACTGAAGCGGCTTCAGTTTCTTCAAACTGAAGCGCTGGTGCTTCACAATATACTCAATTTTTAACTAATCTACGTTATAATATCTCACAAGCAACTTATTTTCTGACCACAACTTTCAAAATTTAAGTTTCGCAACAACCACAACAAAATGATTAAAGACATGACAACAGTGTTATTTTTCTCAAAAAGTACCGACACAAAAAATGAACCACATAGGGTGTAGATGGTAATGACAAAACAACCATATAGTTGTTAATGCACAATAGATTTTATCTTTCAATCTTTCGGCAAGCTCAAATATCAATTATTTTTTCTCCAACATTGATCACTTTGTTAAAAATCAAGAAAAATATATATGAATGAAAATGGAGAGTGATTCTGAAATAAAGCAAGAAATAATACTTACCAGCTCTCATCAGTTTCATTATTTCTTGAAAACACAACTTGTTCCGTAAGATCAGTCGTCCCATTGAGCATTGATGTAAACTCTCCAAGTGGATATGACATTTGTGGGTAGAAAGAAGGATGATATGCCGATGGGTTAAGGAATTGACCACCAGATGATGGAAATTGATAATGTCCAAACTGCGGGTGTGGCATATATTGCTGAGCACTTCCATTATATGGAAAAGATTGTTGTTGTGGTAATAGTTGATGTTGAACTCTAGAGAACTGAGAAACATTTGTCTGATTTTGAGTAGGTGATTGTTCCGATCGATGCTCTGATGGAGAACGGTGTTGAGACAATGATTGTTCTAACATGAAATTTGATGGTTGTCGTTGTGAAGATAGAAGCATATGTTTTAGCTCTTCTATCTCCTTACTTTGCTTTTCTATCTCCTTACTTTGCTTTTCACACATGTTTTTTAGTTCTAAACATGTCGACTCCAAAGATGCATATTCCCTTCCTTTGCGCGATTTACGAATCGATGGTACTGGTTGAGTTTGTTTTACCCAAGGCACCATGTTGGGTGTCACTAAATCTCCATAACATCGAACTCTATTATGTGTCTCAAACCCCATCGTCGCAACATATGCTTGCACCCTCAATTCAGGCGTCTCTTCACCATGGATGGCTACTAATTGATTTAATTCATGTGACATTTTGGCCTGTATCAATTTCCAATAAATACCATTCAGTGTACTTTACTAATAAAAACCAAATTCAAAGCATTTAGCCAAATAAAACATGATGAGTATCATTAACTAAATAGCAAAAATAATTTTGCATTGTCATACGAATATCATTTAGAATATAATGAGCACAATTACAGAGTAAGTTCTAAAATATTTGGTTGAGAAAAATAAAGTTGTTATAGGAATATCTTTTAACATGTATTGTTTTACATAAACAGTTAAAGTTTACATGCTATTGTATACGAATAAATGCAAATGATAAATGAAATTACCGCAGTTTGCTCTGATGCTACATCCACCCAACTTCTATTCTTGTCTTTTCTTCTATGAACCAACTCATATGCTTCAATGGGGTCTGGCTCACGATTATGCTTTTCCTTCTATTATTAAAAAAAAAATGAGTACGTTTGATCGATAGTTTTTTTCTATTACCGCAGTTCACAATACTTATAAATTAAAACTGTTGCCATAATGAAATATCATTTGATGTTACATATTTTTTGTTTACATGATTTTTTTTCAAAATTTTTATATTGATAAAAAAAATACCCCTTTATTTTTTATGTTTTGAGAGTTAATAATGGTATACGGAAAACAATCTAACTCCTCCTTCGTCAGTTAATCAATGCAACGACTAATAATTGTATATCTTCTTCCTATATTCCTTAGTATCGAAGTTAAAAACAAAAACTCAAAACCCAAAATCAAACCAAACAGACTTTTAGTTTATATTTTTTATGCCAAAAAAATCTCGGAAACCATGACCATCTATCACGGCTGTTTTTCTCTAAAGATATGTATAGAAAAGTGTTTACAATGCACTATAGGTGTTTCATAAATAATATGGACGAATAGACTAATAAGGAATCCTTTTTTTATGAATACGATGATATAGCCAACACCGATGAGAGTTCACCACAACCGCTGTGGGAAATCACAGGGATATCTTCCTCTAGTTTTATAAGATAGCTTGACCATGAAAAATTCATAAGAAAATCACGGGGAAGGCTGTCGTCTAATATTCATATTTGGTACACTTTGCACCACCGTTTCTTTCTGCCCGCTCTTCAGCATAAGAAATAATTAACATATAAAGGGCCACAGCTAAAAGTGGATGCAAGCAATATGCAGTACTGATATGAACCAGTGGCATATGATATGCTGCCTATTTTTCAACTTCAGATTTTTTACCCTATCCAATTGGAAATTAAACCTAGCTTTCTTTATATATTCTTGAACATATGAAATGAAGAGGAATATGACTTGTCTGAACAATTTGTAGCTTTTGACTGTTATCCAAATCATATATGCGATGCAACTATCCGACCTTTAATTTGTAGTCTTCATTGATTCTTTATTTTTTTAATCTAAATCGATACATGATGAATGGCACACTATTCGATACATGGCCACTTGTTTGTGACTTGAGTGCCCTTGAAATTCAGTTTTGTGATTAACATGACTTTGTGATGTTTAATACTTGCCAAATGATTCCATGATGTCTCTACAACAAGTAGTTTAACCATGTACATTACTAATACAAACAGTGCAACCACCCTTCTTTCTATTTTTATGTTTATTTTTTATTTTTTATTTTTATTTTTATAGACAAGTCTAGATAGCATGAAAAAGACAAACATCCCTCAAACTTCCGAAGATGATGAAGAGCGGTTGAATATTTTATGCTATTTTGAAATCCAGGTAATTTACTGTTTCATTTTCCCTCTATCATAGAATTTTTTTTCATTAGATTAAGCAATATACTCTTTTCATTTCATTGAATGAACCAACCGTACCTTCATCCCCAATTCAAACAACCCTGAAAACCAAAGTAGTAATCAAACCTTGATATTTAACATCTAAAGCTCGCTTTGTTCTCTCAGGTACTTATGGTATTTAAATAAGGTTGTTAAGTAATGATTGACTATTTTTGAATGACTTCTAAAAAAATCGAGTTGTTTAATTTTTTCTGAACTTGTGAGTTGAAGAATAAGATTAAGCCAGTAGGACAAAAATAGAAGTAGCCTGCCAGGGTAAAATATCAGTTCATGCATCAATTGCTTAACAAGTTGCAGAGAATTAAAGTTTGGTAAATCAGCCTTATATTATAATTATAAGCGAAAATAAAATGTTGGGGAATATTCAAAACTGCCGAAACTGAACACGTAAATA
Source organism: Allium sativum (assembly GCA_030737875.1). Taxonomy (NCBI): domain Eukaryota; kingdom Viridiplantae; phylum Streptophyta; class Magnoliopsida; order Asparagales; family Amaryllidaceae; genus Allium; species Allium sativum. The sequence goes on along the minus strand of CM060922.1, from coordinate 846,228,425 downwards.
TTCAGGACTTCCAAAACTATATTCACTGTATTTTCAAAGTCAATATATATGTGTATTGGAGATTTTTTTTTATTCAATTTTGTTAATATGGATATAGATGTTGAAATTGATATATGTTAGTAATCTATTCGATGAATTAACAACTATTATTTATTAGAATTGGTTTTTGAATCGACTAATTAAATTTCCAGACAATGTGTATTATGTTGATAATATACTCATATTTCCCGATGAATGACACTAAATTTCAAGTAGTATTCTTGCATAGCACAATTTACTAATCAGTCTCCATGTTCTTCATCCAAGATTTTGAACCCTCGTAAAACTCTTGCGTATATGGACATTAATTTTTCTTTGTAAGTTAAAGTTAAAGACAATGTGTGAATGAGATTCATGAAACTAATGGTAATGACCTGCTCATAACAAATAAAATGACCAATATTGCTTGTTTTGCACTTATCGAAAATACATATTTATTAGGATACCAAACTCATTGAAAACAAAATAGAAGTATGTCAACTTACAAATTTTGCCATGTGCCTTGCAAAGGTCATCGACCCACCCGTGTGACTCGCCTTCAATTTCTTTCGATTCTCAACATTTCTCTCAACTTTTATCTATCATGAAAAATAATTTTTTAAATTGATAAAGTAAAGCAAAACCGTAGAAAAACAGCAAAATAGCTAAGATTGCAAAGGACATCAAACACAAGAGAACTTACCTTATTTTTAGGATCATTGTCCCAATAGTTGACAATGTTTCTCCATTGTTCGCCATCCACTCGGTCGTCTCCACAAACAAAACGCGATGGAGAGCCTACATATGGAGTGTAATATTTTCTTTTTAACTCAGCTCTATTATTTCTTATCCTTTTGGACAGTCTTTTTAGCAGTGTATAGCGAATTGCAGGGATATAGGGAATATCTTCGGCGCGCCAATCAATCGTATCCTATAATGGAAAAAAGAATGTACAAACTTATAAGTAAGGAATTGAAATGTATATTGATTAAAAATTATAGTTGTAACAGTGCTTTATAAATTACAAAACCCAACTTAACATACCGATATGATTTTCCAAATTTTATCCATTTTTGCTTCATCATATGATCGCCAATCGATAGGTGATAAAGGAAACAAATTGTAATTTCTTGCCAAGTTACCTAGATATCTGATTAACCTAGCATCCTTTGGAACAACGCACAAACCATCTTTCGTGAATTCTATCTTCTCTTTGCCCGACTTTCCCCAAATGGGTTTGTTATAGCCACGTCCTTTTCTTTTTAATGATCCTAAAAATAACAATTTGTAGTAACTAAAAAAGAATATTTTCATGTATTTTTTAAACAAGTATTATATGATATGTCGATATGTTTGCTTATCTTGTACAAACTTGAAATAATAAAAACATCTAATGTACCATTGTTTCCACGGTCACCATTTTCGCATATGTCATCATCTGAACTTAAATGATTCTCCTGACTGGAATCCGAATCTGAGTTACTCATCTAAGCAATTATAAATGAAAACACAATCATGTTCATCAAATCAATTCAAAATAAGAATCTAACAAATTAGTACTCCAAAAAAGCAATTCAAATTACAAAATCATGTCTGCCACAATTATATTGGAGAGGCAAACCTATTTAGTCAGAAAGTTTGCATGAAAAATCACCTACATACCATGTGCACATAGGTGTTCATGTATTGTTTTGCTTGTATTTCTTTTCAATGTAATAATGTAAAAGAAGAAAAATGAGAAAATCCGTATTGTGGTACAACAAAAATAACAAAAAAGAACATGACATGCATATTTTAGGTACCTGCATACAATGTTGAAAAATAAATATGCATAGCATGTTCATTTAAAATTAAATATACAATGTTGAAAAATAAATATACAATGTTGAAAATAAATATTTTAGGTACCTGCATAAAATTTTACTTGGTGCTTGCTTGGGATGCAAATATATTCATTTGATTTGTAGAAAAAGAACATATAAAAATAGTCATCGACAGCTAGGACATTGAAAGGGAATGTTATTAAGTCTATTTTTTTTAAGTTGATAACTGCGCCTTTTATGTAAAATAATTAGTAGTTAAAAACAAATTAATATTTGCGCGCCAGAAAAATGTTATTAAGTACTAAATAGCTTGATGTATAGGCTTTAAGACAAAAACAAGCCTCTATAATAGGTTTTTTTGGAAAATAAACTAAAGGACGAAACTAATGAAATGGTGATTTTTTAATAAGAACTGAGAAAATACAAAAACCTATGATCATGTATACAAACATTGACCAGAATTGCAAGGACAGAATTTTAGTTTTATGGGATAAAAAAGCTTTGAATGCGCCAGTTATACATAAAAGTGAACAATATATTACTTGATATATAAAAACATATTAGACATGATTTTCATAAGCAGTTTTGTGTGTGCACTGTCAACTAGAAAAGAGAATTAGATAGTGTGAATAAAAGAGAAAAACAACGTGATCAACTTACCATTGGTAAAAATGCATGTGTATAATGAATATGTATGTAGCATATTATAGTTGGGTTCTATCGAGTTTATATTATAGTTGGGTTGACATGAATGATTGCACCTTGACATAAGAAATATACAAGGATTTAGTTTTACATTTCGTTCATAAAAGTCACCATCTTTGTATACTTGTCTTAACATCTTGCCTATCTTAATGGGCTGCTTCACACTTTTGCTGTTGATATAGGAAATTACTTTTGATTTTTGAGAAACTAGAGAAGTAAATGAAAGTGCTACATATTAATGTGCATCAATACAAAATTTTAATTGTAATTGCTTAACATACGTTTATATTTAAATAATATCAGGAGGAACATTTAATAAATCAAAAAACAACTAAAATTATTGATAAAATCTGCTGAATAATGAATCCAAAAAGCGTTAAGAGATTACTATTTTGTTTGTTTGAAATAAGTAAATTTCACGTAAGTGATCGTTACTTTTCTGATCACTTATTACATTACAGTTCCAATTATACCTCCACGTTGCACAAAGTTCGTAATTATTTCAATCATAATTTAATTAATTTATAATTTTTTTTACCAGGTCAGATGATTAAACATCATCAAACATAACTTCGATTTTGTTTTAAGTTTCATCTCTTTCCAAAGTTCTGTCTCATTCTACATTGAGGTGAATTTTTGGTATATTTTGATTTTTTGATTTTGCTTTATGGTTTCCGATCAATGGAAACAAAAAACGAAAAAAATGAAAGTTAAAAAAAAAGTGATGACAACCTACCGGAATGTTTGAATGCAAATTTTAAGTTACCATACGATGAAATCTAATTGCCACATTTAAACACCTTTAGTATGAACCTGTGCTTCACAAATGATGATCATAATAATCTCATTTTTAAAATCTATCATTTTTAATGTTCAAACTTACAACTAGCTTTTCTTCAAAGGTGGAATATTTGAAATGTGCAATATTTTAAGTTACTTATGTTACTTAAATTTTAAATTGATTAATAAATTATAAACATATTATGTTCTTAATTTTCAAATTTACGTTTACTTTCAAAAAGGTCATGAATTTGGTTTTTTTTTTCACGAATATAAATTTTATGTAAATTAGGTTCATAGCTCTAACACATACATATTGGCTTGATATAAGCACTAACACGTGCTAATTGCTTTTGCCGTCGTCATTATTTTAACAAAAGAAACATTTGCAGCATTCAAACTTCAATGGAAAATATTTTTTGTCATTATATAAGACATAATAACCGAATTTCTGATGGTCAACACTAAATTATGTATGCTTCGGATTTGTATTACGGCAAAATTATATTTCACAAATACAGATGTCTAACATGTAATATTTTTGCTGTTTTACATTGAAATTCTACATAACTTATGTGCAGATGTAATTAGCATTTATGCATACAACTTATGTGCAGATGTTATAATCCATTTGCAAACAACTTGCAAGTTATAAAAAGTAACATACAACACATGATCAATTATCAAAATAAATTCACAAACATTAGAAGAAGAAAAACAGAAAATAACAAGTGAATTCAGACATTAACAACCAATAGAGAAGAAGAAAATATGCATTATCTGTATGAATAGGGATCATCATTACTCAAGCATTGAGCTACTTTGTTTAAACAAATAAAAATGCAGTTTGAAGTGCATAAAGTGGTCAGGAACTTGGCCTGTTTTGCAATATCGTCATTACATCAAAAGCAGTTAGGGCTTTGCTAATCAATACAGTGGAAAAAAATAGTACCCCAAATAAATTACATACCTATGCCAATGAATTTCCCGATTAAAAAACAGGAAGAAGCTTGCAAGAATTTATAGATCGAAGGAGAACGAGAATCATCAATCTGAAGGGAAAAAAAGAAATTGGTCGTTATGTGGTAAAAAGGAAAGAGCGTGGGAACGAATTAGAAAAAGCGTGGGAAATTAGAAAAAAACGAGGGAACGAATTAAGAAAATCACTAATTACCTGGTGAAATTTTGCCGCCATGGGAGGAATATTTTTGAGAATTGCGGCGGGTTCTTTTGCCCTAGTACGCAATAGCAGATGATAATTTTATTTCCGCCTGAATTGCCCAGAGGAGACGGGTATATTTGTCCGCTAAAATATACAATAAAAGCTGAAACGAAACGTGCTCCTTTTTGTTCATTATTAACGGCGAAACTGCTATTTAGCCCCTGATTAGGGCCCCTAATACTTAAATAATTGGTAGTGTCTCATGGTTATCAAAGTTGAATTATCTGATAATTTGTTGGGATTAAATTAATTATATTTATGTGTTTATCGAAGTTTGTTGACTTGAATAAGTTTAATCCTGATTTGGACGTTTTGTGTTTTTGCATGGAATGCTCGGGTCAGCCCCCAAGTGATTCAGATTTAAAGATTTTAGTTCGCAATGAAGAGGAAAAGAATGTGGAGACGAATGTGTGCACTAAGCTCGACAAAACAGTAAATTTGCTTAAATAAATTTATGCATACATTTTATTTTACCTTCCGTTGTACGAGATTTTGTATAAAAGTCTGATATGTATATAAATTTTTATTCCGCTGCAAATTTTGTACTTTGTGATTCTGTGTTAATCCTGTTTAAACCCTATAATCCAATAACAATCTGTTGTTTTGGACATTTCGAGTTGGTTTAAATACTAATTTGGGGAGGTCAAAATGCCAGGTCGTTACAGTTGGTATCAGAGCTTTGGTTCGTGCAAAGCTTGGCTTATCGAGCTTAAAAACTCATTAAAGATAAGGTGGAAATACCTTAGAATGAGTGGAATTGATGCTGGAATCAGCAGATGTTGGAAAAAATTAAATTTTGAAAGAGATTTTTTTTGGAAATAAAATATTTCAAGAAAAATATATTGGAAGATAAGTTCTTTTTGAATCCCACTTAAACAAAGGTTTTGAATTCCAACGACGAGTTGTTCGAAGTTCATCGGAAAATAAAAATGATCAATGAAGTGGGTTTTTTTTCAAGTGTTTTGAAATCTTCCAATTAATATTAAAGGGATTTTGTTGAAAAAAAAATGAAGAAAGGTAAGTAGTATGGATTTTCGAAAGTACATTAAAAATTTGGTAAGGTTGAAACTTGACGAAGTGGAATTTGACGATACCTGACTTGAGAAGTCGAGGAATGATGAAACGAGAGCTGAATCGGTATTGAATTTGACTCGGACCAGTTTTTAAATATTACTTACAGTATAACCAGTATTTATAATAATATTTCATCTTACTTAAACCCTTTTATTTTTAGCTTAATTTATACCAAATTTGTTCTACTAATTCATTCAAATCTATTTTCATACCAAACTATCTATTTTCTTAAAATCCACTTTACTATTTTTATTTAAAGCTGTTTTTCTTAATCCTATTTGTATTTAGCTATTATCTATTTTAACAATCTTTCTACTTTCTAAATTATTTATATTTAATCATTTTATTTGAACTTATTATTTTATTAAACTATTTGTATTTAGCTTTATCTATTAAATTCTTTGTTTTGCAAGCTCTTTTGTACATATGCCTAACATTCTACTTTAGACTAAGTATTTATATTTCTTGTTTTATTTAACCTTATTTAAACTCACTTTATTAAGCTTATTTTCTATTAAATTATTTATTTATACCAAACCTATTTCGATTTACCTATTTCATTCAAATTGACTTTGCTGTTTTACTTAAATCATTTTTGTACTTAACTATTTTGTTTGAAATATAATACTTAAAAGCTTTATATCTTACTCTCTTACTTAAACTTATTCTCCCAAACCTACTTTTCTACTTGAACTATTTGACGTAATCATTTTGGAAAATTTCTGCATTTTGATTTTAGTCCGAGTAATTGAATATGAAGATTCGACTAAACAACGACACGTGTGGCGTATAAACCCAAATCAAATATGATGTTTTGATAACAAAAATTGATTTGATAATACTAGTTTGGATTTTTGAAATGACATTGAATATTGAATTGATTTATAAATCAAAATGATTTTCAGGTTGAGATGGAAAGTTCAAGGAAATTAAAATTTAAATAAGAAATTCAATGGTGATCGAGATACAAGTTTTCGAAACTTATTTATGAACACAAGGAAGCGATAAACTCGAAAACTATTGTTTTATTGATATGAGATGGAATCTTAAACAAGGAAAATATACAAGAACGATATGTTGGTAACATGATTTGGAAATTTTATGACATTTGATATAAAAGTTTTTCGAAGCATGTATGTGTGTGTATGTATGTATATATATATATATATATATATATATATATATATTTGGACGGATTATATAAGAATGTCGTTAATTCGAAAACTATAGATTTGGAAAGTAATCAATGAGTTATAAAAATAGTTGCGAGTATTTATTTGACGTCAAGGTTGGACTGTCAAGTATGTAAGGATTTTGCGTATACGCCTAACTAACGTATATACGAAGTCTAATATATACGAGATACATATAGAATCACATTCTTTTCGCTTAAGGATAATAATATTAATGATTTGGACATCATCAGTGATTATTTTCGAGTTTCGAAAGCGGGATGACTATATATTTCTGATTGAGACGTCGAGAAATACTTCAAAGCTGTTTAGATAAACATTTGAAAATGTTTTAAGCGGCGTCTTTAGTGTTGTAAAGTATAAATTGATTCTGCAAATAAATTCTAAAGTGTTGATGATACTATGTTATGTATTTAACAAACAAGACGTGCAAAATAAATTTAAAGGTTTGGGAATGTAAAAGAATTTTAGCTTAAGCAATAAGTACAAATTGAATGATTTGTCATTAACTGAATGATATATTTTAGAAGTAAATCTCACTTAAAGAATTGGAAGGTGAATTATTGAAAATGCACGTAAGTGAGCTTATTTATTAAGAAATCATATTTAAGATATGTTGAGAATATCACCCATATTTCAGATTTTTCGGTAGTATTGAATTAAATTGTAATAAATGTCTAAGTGGGGGAGAAAATTGCTTTTTCCCTATTGAGTTGTATGATTAAATCGAATAGGAATTGTTTAACAAGTAACCACTTATGCAAAGAGAATGATATTTTGAAGTAAGATTTACTCAAGTGAAATTTAATGAAAAAAATCGAGTATCCCATGATTGAACTGCTGATATTTGTATCCGTGTGTGCATTTGACTTTCCTATTTTGGTCTAGGCTAATCATTTGAATTCGAACCGTTTGTTCTTGAGTAATATCAATCATACCCTTGTATTTTATGAGTTTGGCTAGGTATTTTGATTCGAACCATTATACCTTTTGAAGCTCATTTGATATTGAACTACTATTTTTAGCACATGGAATTTGACTTGGTTCATGTGTGTGTATCCATTTGTGTCGTTTGTTGAATGAAACCAAGATTGAATTCAAACTAGATAACTTTGGTTTATCCAAGGCATTATCTTAACGGAACCTCAAGAAATGAGGTTTTCATAATAATTAAAGTGTTGAAATATAGAATCCAACTTATGCAAAGAAATTAGATTTGAAATATTAATTTGAGGATTTGGTTTCGGAAATTTCGAAATCAATTTCGAATGTTTGGAATTAACACTAGTTTGAAACGTGCATATACTAAATTAGAGTAGCGCAGCGGAAGCGTAATGGTAATTTTGAATAGAAATATTTTCAAGAGATTTTTTAGACTAGTTGAATAATGTAACCTTTTCAACAAGGTTTAATATTTGAAATAAGAATGAATAAAGATCCTATATTATTAGTGTAAAGGATTTTGAATGAATTTGAAAAGAAGGTTATTCAATGATATGAATTGTAAAGAATTTTTAAGATATTGGTTGAAGTTCTTGAAAATTTTATATTATGAGAACATGAAATTATTTAGAAATCTTAGAAGTGTCTTGAAACTATTCATAATGGAATTTGATCTCAAGAAAGATTGGTATGACTTATATAGATTATAAACGATTTTCCTAAGCTTTTAACATTTGAAAGACTTACTTGATTTGAAAGTCGATAAGAAAATCGTATTGATTACATTTGATTCCCAATTACTAAAAGGAAAATTTTATGATGTTATGGATCTCTTAGAAGATATCAACTTATGTATAATTGTTGGAAATTTTATTTTAAGGATGTATTGAAATAAATTGAAATTTATTTTCATGAAGCTTGATATGGTTTATAATAATTCTTAAAGTCTTTGATTTAGAGAATTTGAAAGGCATGAAATGTTTGAATAAGATCATTGATTTCAAAATATGAAACATAAATTGTGTGTTTGAAGTTGAAATTTGTATTTTCAATTTAACAGAATTGTTTTCCAATTATTTTGGATATGATGAATCGTTTATAAAAATGGTTTATAAACTAAGAAAAATTCGACGATTTGAATCCCGATATTTGAAATGTTTGAAAATACAACAACACTATGATTGAAAGTATTTGCGAATTATTGTTGCGAAATGATTTATAACTTCGTGATATGAAATGATTTGATATGTTACCATGGATTCAGGTAACTCGTGACTAAAGAAAGGGTGTGTGATTTAGGGGATAAGGTGTATACAGTGTCCAAGTCTGGATAAAACCGGGATGTATACTTTGCGCTCTATATTCGTTATCTGAGTCTAGATGTTAGCCGGGAGATATTTAGCTTGTGAACCCTCAATGATGGTATGCTTTATGTGTCCGGAGAGACATCATTTATCCATATTATTGTGTGCGATAGGTCGTCCCTAGTGACCTTGTCATAAGGGTAAACTTCTCGAGGAGATCGAACATATATGTTGATATGATGTTATCATAGTATGTTTGAAGCTTTCAAAAGCAATTTTTGTTTTGAAATCCTGAAGTGAAGTATAATTTATATGAAAGAAATATGTAGTATTTCAATGGTTTGAAATGAAAAACGGGATTAAGTTTGGAGAAATCATTTGAGGCTTTCAAATGTTTTGAAATTTATGATTTCAAAATATAGCAAATTCCCTTTATCTAGTTTTCAATACAATAACTTAAGTTTGTATAAATAAAGGTTCAATGTAAAAAGTTTACAAATTTAAGTATATGAAGCTTTTGTATTCTTTTGAACTATTTGATAAAATTTCAAGTTTGCTAAAGATGATAAGTATCGTGTTTCAGTAAATTTTATAAGTAAGAATTGTTTCATTTAAGTATAAAATTTTACAACTATCCTTTTCGAGAACGAAAAGATTTAAGTGGAGAAGTTTGTAATGGCCGAGAAATTTTAACATCTAAAATGTAAATTTAATTAGGATTTAATGGTAAAATAAATAATTATATTTGGATTTCGGTATGTGATTTAGGGTTTTATCTATTTTGAACATAGTTGAATATACTTATAAGGAAGACTCTTTTCGTAATTTAGTGAACGTTGCCTAATAAACGAGAATTAAGTTGTTAACTAAGTTGAATAATTAGCTTTTAATTCCATTCGTGAAATTATTCTAATATGAATGTTATATAAAAGCAAATGTTAGTACATCAAAGTTGGATTTATTTGAATGATTTGAAAATATATTCCACTGAAATTTGAGAAATTAAATATTTAAATTTATTTTAAAGTTAGTTTGAATCAAATTATTTTAGGGCGTGACTTCAAAATATAAAGTTTAAATTTTTAGATTAAAATGCTAATTGATTTTCTTAAGTGTAAATTTAGGTTTGCTATTTGAGAACTCGAAATCAGATTTATTTTTGAGCCAAACTTCAAAATATAAGGCTGAACTTTTAATTAGAGAGTAAATGATTTTATAAAACAATAAATTTATTTCTAAATGGAAATAATTGAGATATGGTTGACAAAACAAAGAAAAGAAATAAATTTTTAAAATTTAAACACTGATATATTGCGTTTACGTTAATTTAATTTATCGTTAATATTTGTTGAATTTATAATGTGAGTAAAACGCACAAACAACGTTGTTGTATGCATTTCCATGTCTTCCTCCATTCAAAGCAATATCTCATTAAAACCCATATCTAATTGAATATTTGGGCAGTTGAAATTATTTGCTGCCCCAAATTCTACTGTAAAATTTAACACCTGTCTTTGGTTCCTTGAATTGTATTACACGTTGCGTTTTTGTTTACTGCTGGTCTCCGTTCGTTTATATTATATAGAGCAACCCTTTCCTTCGTACACAGGAAACAAATCTCCTTTTCCATTTAGCCGATTTAAAATCCATTATTCCCCCAAAATCCAAATCACTTTGTTCCTCTCCCAAACAAAATAATGGCTACCACAAATCTTCTTTCCCCAAATCCTGTGTCTCCATCGCTCCTCCCTTTGCTTCTCTGCCCTCATCAGCCAGCGACCGGTCCTCACCAGACTTTACCCAGTCTTTCCCATGGCTGTTCGCCATCGGAGTTTTCCACGTCATCGCCTCCCTGTCCAAATGCGAGCTTCCTTCCCAAAACAGCTGACAGCACTCACCGCTCCTCACCCAAATCACTTGATGACTTTGGGCGCTCCACCATTAAAACTCTGACCCATTTCCTCCACTCGCTAGCGCTGACCATCAGAAGTCGCACAACACTGGATCCGAAACCCACTCCGATTGAGGCTGTTCCATCCCTAGTGTCTTCCTGTCTATCTATAACACCCCGTATTTCCTGTGAACGTGTAAGTAACAAATCAGAGAATAATTAATTTTTAAAATAAGAATCAAGGGAAACGGGTTGCTCCATTGCATTCGTCTCGGAATTCTGCATGAAATCGAGTCTGAGTTTTCGAAAATCGGAATTCGTATAACCAAGTTATGACCCTCAGAAGTTTCAGGAATTTGAATAAAATAAAACAACTCGAAAATAAAGCCAGAAATTCGAAATTCAAACCCAGAGAAGGCTGGCGGGAAAAATCCCGCCCATATACCCAGGTCGACTGGGGAGTCGACCCCCCCCCCCCCCAACCAGGTCGACTGGGGAGTCAACTGGGGTGTCGACCTCCCCATGACCAAGTCGACTGGGGAGTCGACTTGAGGGTCGACCTGCTCCCGAAACCCAGTTTTTGAACCTGGTTCATTCTAATGTATCTGGTCTCGTTTTCTGTCTAGATTCGTCCGCCTAATCCTATATAAACAGCCCCCTGGCCTCATTTCCTCTACACAATTTCATTCTGTCTATACTCTGCCTCTGTTTTAATTAAAAATAAAAATGGCGTCGCTACTCTGTTGGAATCAAAACTTGGACTGATGCATCTTCTTCCAATCTGAATAGAATTAAAAGCTAAATCAAACCTCAAATCAAAGTTTAGAGCTACAACAACAATTAAAGAGGAGTAATTCAGCATTGCTGCATCAACAACGGTTTATTATCCTTTCTTAAAACCACGAAAGGAAAGTACAGTTATTTTCCGATATAAACTTTAATTATAATTGTGACATGATTGTAAATCTGAATTTTAGGTTGTGTACGTTCTGTTCTGATATATATAATTTTGTATCTCTTTCTTCTTTCTGTTCGATAGCCAGGCTACCACGAGCCTGCGCCACATCTCATAAGAGATTAACGCACGAATGCTAAACTTTGGGACAAATAATGAATGATGGCATAATTGGACATGGCTAATCTGTGACTGATGTTGTAAACTAGATTTAGATCTATGCATATTCTGTGAATTGGAAGAAGAGGAACCATTGTCTGTTAACATGTGACTTGAGACATTGGACACAACACATATTTTGAATTAAGATTTGTTATAATTTAAAGTTCTAGATTGTTAGGCATATTGTTTATATAACGATTCATGACTTGAGATAAAAAGAGAATATGACTTAGGTGTGAAGATGTATATTAAGATTTGATAACTATTAAATGTGAATAACACCTAAGTAGGGGATTTTTGAATATATGACATGCACTGAAATCGATGGCTATATTTGGTATAATTTATATGTGAATCTTTTGTACTAGGCAAGTTTAACTAAATTTGGGACATGTGTTATATGGTAAATTATGACCGTAATATGTGCCATGTAAATTCAATGCAAACGTGGGGTATATGACCATATTGTGAATCATGATAACTATTTAGGCATGCAAACTCAGGCCAAATTTATAATTAGGCAAGATATGAAACTTTAAGGAATGATTAAATCTGTTATATTGCCTAATCTGCTAGTTCTGTTATATTGCCTAATCTGCTAGTTCTGTTATATTCCCTAATCTGCTAGTTCTGTTATATTGCCTAATCTGCTAGATATGTTCATCTGCTAAATCTGTTGAAAATTGAGTATTGAAAATTGAGTATGAATATCTGTAGGCTCGATTTAAAACTGAGCAAAACTTGTTGATAGAATCTCGAATAATCTGCTGTAACTTGTACAAAGGTTAATTTGTTAAATTAGCATGATTAGTCTGATATTAGCATAGTCTGTGAATGAATGCATTGGCTAAACATGAATCATGGCTAACTCGAGGTTAGAATGAGTTTGCGGCATAATCCTCCCCGGAACCACCCGGCACATCCAGTGGCCGCAAGCAATAGGTTCAAATGTGAGAAGTTAGTCATAACGTGCTTGAAACCCGAGGTTAGACTCAGTTTGCGGCAGAAACCTGCCCGGAACCAACCGGCCTAACCAGTGGCGGCAAACTGTCAGTCTAATGTGAGAGGTCTGCGCATTAATTTTTAATTAATACAAATCTAAGATAAATATGATGTCTAAAACGTGTTGGGTGGGTAGGGTTGAACCAATTGGACTAATGAATTTAACAAAACCGTTTCGTGAATCTGTAGGCCCAATTACAAAATTAGACAAATCTGTAAATCTGTTAAATCCGTATATCTGATCCGTTAGTCTGAAAACTTGTCTGATCTGTGAACTAGTTGATCTGAACTCTGTATGTCTGAACTTGTAAACAAGTTAATCTGAAATCTGTTAGTCTGGGGACACAAGGTTAGGAGGGAAATTACTTGTGTCATCTGTTATTTGGGACCCATTTAGTCAGTAACCCTTTCTGGTATCAAAACTTTGACCCAACAGTAGGTAGGGTCTGGGCACGCTTATTGAACTAATTATAAGCGGTTCATTTTGATAATGGCAAGGGGTGTTGATGGTGCGTTCCAACCGGGTCATGTGCGTGCATGGGTCCCGGTCTGCCTCTGAGGATGTAAGACGCCGTGACATCTGTAAATAAGTCTGTGCCAATTGGTTGTCACTTTAGGGAGTGATACACCCTAGTGTGGGGCCGACACAGGATATTTATGTACTAGGGGGCGATCGTTTGGGGTAGGGTTTTAGGGTACACTTAGTTCTGTCTATTTCTGTTGGGTGGTAACACCTGTCTGTTTCTGCGTGGTACCATCTGTTCGGGTGGTAAAGGCCCATTTACTAGTATACAACTAATTTTACATTCTGTTTTCGTAGGGATTAATCTATTTCTGTTTCTGTACCTTCCGTTCGGGTGGTAAAGGCCCATTATTAGCATTCTGTTTCTGTCTGTTTCTGTTGGGGTGGTAAAGGCCCATTACTAACATTCTCTTCTGTGGAAATTATTATGTTCCCGTTTCTGTTTCAGTTTCGACATTAGGGTGACACCTAATCCTGCTATACTAGTATTAGTGCAGAGAAATGAAAAATAATATTATTCTGTTTCTTCTGTTTAACCTAAGTATATCTGCTGCTCCTGTTACTGTTATCTCTTATCCAGCTTATTTTCATGTCATAATTATTATTATCTGTTCATATGCTGAAAGTCACTGGACTTGCCAGACTTTATGTCTGACCTTGCTTGTTTTTGCCCCTTTTTCTTCCGTCCCCCCCCCAAAGGTTTTAAGGAGGGAATACGATAGCTTGATCCGAATTTCTTCTGCTTGAAGTACTTGAAGTGCGTAAAGTGTGGCTTAACTTCTTATGGCATCTTCTGTGGGGATTATGATTTTAAAGTTTTGTACTCTGATGACTTTCTGAACAAGACTGATATTTATGTACTTGAGTTTTTGGTAAAGATGTAACCATACTGATTTCTGTTTTCCGCTGTAATAAAATTATAATTTCTCAAGTATTGTTTATCTGTCTTGAAAATTTCTGTTCTGTTTACTAAAATGCTCCACCAAAGTTAAGGCATTCCCTTGGTGAGTGTCCTTATTGGAGGTGGGGTGTTACACTATCCTCAACCATCGATCCCCTTCCACTGAGAGCCACTACCGAAACATCGAGCCACCATACCGAACCATCGCTCCTTTGCCTCGATGATGCCTCCTTCACCACTCAAGCATCCAACATCATGGCCGAAGTCAGCAGCTCCTCTCCATTGTCAGTCACCGAACCGTCACCTACGCCCTGACCGATTATAAGTTCATCTTACGATTAAACTAGTTTCGACTTTGATTTGGACTGAATATCATTAGTTATGGGTCGGGGTATACATTTACAGACATGAAATATGCATTGGGGTGGTGCCACTACACCAAAAAAAGCTTTTCGTAGCGTTGAATAACGATGCTAAAAGTTTCAGTAGCGTTTCAGTAAACGCTGCAACACGACATACATCTAAAAATCTGAAAGTTTTTGTTGCGTTGTAGTAAACGCTACCAAAAATGACATATTGTAGCGTTTCTAAAATCCTACAAAAGGTTTTTCGGTAGCATCTTAAAAATGCAACTAAAGTGGTACTTGCACCCTTCTTTTTTATTTTCTGTAGCGTTTTTTCTATGCTTATAATATTTTCTGTAGCACATTTAAAACGCTACTAAAACTTATTGATTCATGAACAACACATTTTAATCGTCGCTATTTACTGTTAATAGCTTGTATCATTTCCAACAATCACGTATATATAGTAACCATATTACAACTTAATCACATAATTATTATTTTCAAATCAACATTGATAATCACCATATTCAAATAATTAAAAAAACAAATTAACTGCATAATTAAGTATAATATTCGTAACCATTTCAATAATAGTATTTCGACTAAATAAATGTATCCACATACCACAACTGTTCACAAACAAGTCTACACAACTAATACGAACAAAATATTATAATACATAATAGTTAAAATCTTATTCATGGCTAAATTACCGACGGCTCTTTGATACATTTGTTCTTCACTTCGGAAATACTAATTACCTGTACACAAATATAACGGTCAACAGTTAGAATTACATACAAGTATAATTTACTATATATCAGTTTCAAATGTGCTAATGAAATGTTATACATAACCAATGTAACAAAACATTAGATTACCAATAATTCTTTTGTTTTATGCACAAGTGAAAGTCAACACGATAAAAGTGTAACCTTGCTCTCATCAGAAGGCCAATGTCTACACAGGTGAAAACACAATATATAATCAAACAATTACGTTAATTCATAGGACTGGAAAACTTAAAGGAAGCGACATAGACTATGGGCAAGGATGTCTTCTTAGTTTATTACTATTATTATTGTAAACTTGCTAGTTCTTAGGAAAATTTGACTATTTTTAATACTTGGTCAAATATGATAAGCTTATCTAATTTTTCTAAAATCAAGAAAATTTATTACTATTATTAACTTGGCTATTATGTATTAAATTATAGCTTATTATACTAAACCCCAATTTGAATTTGAATGGTAACCAATTGTTATTGTTGTTATTGTTGTTATTGTTCTAAACTTAGTTAATTCTCATCAAAAGGACTGAAAATAGATTGAACATGAAAAAAATAGCAAACCCCAAATTTGAATATGTCAAACTTAACAAAATGGTTAACATGAGCATTGTTGCAAGTGAATGATATATGCATTTGCATTATATATTTGGGTTAGTAAATTAAAAAATATAAAAAATCTCCTAGCAAGTGAAGTGTGAGTATATTTTACTTGTTCTGTAGCCTTTTGTCTCTTGAGGTTACTTTTATGGATTAATAATCTCTTACTAATAATATGACAGTGAGAGTATTGTCTGATTTTCTTCCAACTTCCACATTTCATTGAATATAAGTTGCATTTTGATTATTTGTCTTTCTAACCGTACGACCACGGAAGCCATTTGAACAATGGTGAAACCAATGGTTTTGCGCTCATACTTTGCACATACCAATGGCTAAAGTCATTAGCATGAACAGAATACTATTTTGTTGACACCACTTTATGTGGTGTCAAGGTAACCTCACCTCCTGATTGGAGGAAATCAAGGGGACCCATATGGACCCCCCTGATTTCCTCCAATGAGGAGCCCAGGTCACGTTGACACCACATAAAGTGGTGTCAACAAACTCAGTCTTGCATGAACACTCTCCCTAGCTATAACCAATCACTGTCATGGATGAACAGTTTTGCTTTATTTGGCAATATTTTTACCTTAAAAAATTAATATCATCCAATAAATACGCAAAATTTAAACATTATGCGGTTCTAGAATGAGATCTGTCAAATTTCAAAAAGAAACTATATTTTGCAATGATAAATTTTACCACATATTGAATGAAAAATTTAAAGAAATTTAGTGAAATGTAATATATGTATATTATGTAATAGGTATCTGCATGTAATATGTATATTATGTCATGCATGTATACTATGTCATATAGCGTTTCTACATTGCCATAAAGATAACAAACGGTAGCTCATTTGGCCAAAGCACTCAGATGTCAAATGAACCATGCAATGATCATGGCATAAATTCCTTTGAATAACCTAAATTACTAAGCATTTGCTAAAATTGCTCCAGCATTAAAAAAGAATAACTTGCTTGCTTACTCATTGCTTGAGTTGTTCTTACTCATTGCTCGAGTTTTTCTGTGTCTATATCAACTATTTTTAGTAGTGGTTGTACCATCCTACTAAATTAACAAATGATTTTTCATTGATCCATGATCAAACCAATAGCTTTTTTTTCGTTTCGTGAATTTTGTTTTAGTGAACTTGGTTATTCTTATTTGTTTGCAATTTAATATGCGTATCCTATTACTTATTCGTATGGTTCAAAAAATCATTTTCCATTTTTATTTTCTTTCATTAATCTCGCCCACGAAGATTCTCCTCCTTAAAATTTCCGTAACATATTCTGATTACAAACTATATTTGAATTTTTGAAGTTTCTTAGCTGCAAACCACCTATTTTCTTCAATTAATGGATGTATTACGAAAAACATTACAAAATTTACTCTGTGGTTGCAATCAATACATAATGACAGGTATCAAAATTTAAGATAAAGCACATGTACAATGTAATAAGTTGTTGTGTTGGACAAGAGAACTGCAAATGGCATAGGAGTGTTCGGCGCTTGGACATTACAGCCAATGATAATATGATGCGTTGAAAAGTGATTTTAAATGCGCTAAAAAGTCAAAAAGGAACAAATAACACAATCCAACTCTAATTTAATATTTATATTACATGAAACCATAATCCAAGTAATCAAACAAGAACTCACACAGCAGATAGAACTAATCTTCCTCTGATTATACGGCAACATAACTGAGAAGCTACGCTATTATAAAAAATTATTTAGAAATGTCTACTGTAAACACACTCATGTTATAAAAGGAGAACCATTGTCCATCATCTAATATAAACCTTCAAAAACACTTTAACCACTACAACAAAATGACACTTTTTGCTTATATCTTAGTTTTATTCATCTCACTAACTGCCGTTTTATCTCATTCCCATGCTGGAAAGATAACAATTTACTGGGGACAAAATGGTCAAGAAGGAACGTTAACCGAAACATGTGCTACCGGAAACTATGCGTTCGTAAACCTCGCATTTCTATGTGTTTTCGGCAACGACCAAGCTCCACAACTAAACCTAGCAGGCCATCGTGATCCTACCTCCAATCGATGCACAAGTTTAAATGATGTTATAAAATCATACCATGCAGAAGGCGTAAAAGATATTATCAATTGGAGGTGGGAAAATGTCTTACACCACTTGAGAAATGTCTCAAAGTTAGATTTTTACTCTCCTACACTATTAACGCTTGATAACTACGTGCTTGCTAACATATTTTAGTAATCATATTTAGCTTTGTGTTTGTCTAATCCAACAGCAAGCACGGCTGACATGTATAAAAGAATTGTATGTGGCCTACAAGCATGTTCAAGGATCCTGTGTTGTACTCTTATTATTGTTGTTCTATGTTGAAGTTCCTCATAGCCCAGATGTATAATTAGTAATACCATCCTTAGTTACCTCGGAATATTCTGATATGATACAGACTCAACACATGCTATGATAAAGTTTTAAATGCTAATGAAATAATATGAAACTCTATATATAAGAAATTATACATATTCAGAACCGTACATATATAATCAAAACTGATATATTTGAAGCTCGTATATTTTCAAAAACAAAACACATATGTATAAATATATTCGAAACTTGATAACTTTTGAAATGTTTAACTTCCAAAATCATGTATAAATGCTTTATGTATTTGAAACTAATATATTTTCAAAACAAGATGTTTTCAGAAACCTTTAATTTTTGACATCAATTTTAAAAGAAACCTTCGCAAGACATGTATATATCTTGAAAATAGGAAATAACTAAACGGAGAAGGTAAATATAAATGATGCGCCTAAATAATGTGTAAACTGTGAGCTCTAAGATGAGAATACATAATAATAACTGTGAGAAATAAGTGCAATACAAACTAGCTTTCGGACAAAAATAACATAAAGACATACCTATAGTTTGTTACCTTGGATATTAGCTGTAACAACCCGGAAAATAAGAACCAGTTTAAATTTTTTATTTTGGCAATTTTAATGAATTTTGAATATTTAAGATGAATTATTTTAAATAATAACGACAAGAAATTTATATTGAATAGAATTAGAACGTATATACTTATTTAAATCGAAGTTAGAATAAAAATATTTATTTTAATTATAAAAGGAATTGGAAATGGCGCGGTAGTTTGAAAATTCGATTTCAAATTTCAAATGAATGTACATGATTCAAAATAAACTGGATTTTAGTGAAACCAAAAATATTAGAATCTATTTGAAAATATCTTTCCAACGAATATGAAAAATCCAAATTTCATAGCGCGAATAAAAAGTTTTGTCCAACTGAAAATTCAGAATAGTCGCTGCGGAAATATAGCTCTTAAAAGTGGAGATTTTGTAAATGACCTCCGTTTCTGACGAGGCCACTTTTGTTGGATCCGAAATGTAAAATTATTGCTAGATTCCAATTTTCATAATTTTTGGAATCAATGTGTGAGCGTGGCGGATTTAAACGTTTTTGGTAATTTCAGTTTAAATTTAATCGACTGGAAAATGAACGTTTTTCAAATGGCCTTCAAATTCGATTAAATTATTTTTGTTAGAACCGTATCGTCAAAACATAACCAGATGTATTTTTCTGAAATTTTTGGAGTCAGTTTGCAGCCCAGTAAATTGAAATGTACGTTCAAATTCAATACATACTGATTTATATTTAATTTAAATGAAAACTGATCGTAACAGTCGAATTGGCTTGCCAGACGTATCTCATCGTGTTCCGAATAGGGGTAATTAGCTAGTGGCGACAGTCGTTGGGTTCGATTCGGAGGTTGAATGAAAAATTAACTTTTTAGAGAAAAAAATATAAATAATTATATTATATATAGCCCCCTTTCTATCTTTCTCTCTAAACCTAAATAAAAAAAAACGCGCCTCCATATTTCTTCAGCCTGTCGCTCTTCAAATCGCCCTTCTCCAATCTCGTCAGCGCCGCCTGGTTCCACGCACAACCCTCCGCCGGCGCGCACCACCACCCCCTCAAACCCTCCGCCTGCTCGAGATTCCCCCTTTCTTCCTCGATCGGCCTACCACCTCGAACCCCGCGAGACTCCACAACCCCCATCGATGCCGTAACCACCTGAAGCCCTCCATCCTCCGGCGAGCGCGTAGAAAACCCCCCTTCTTCGAATTCGAATTGTAAGTTTTTATTTTATTTTTATTTTATTTATTTATTTCATATACGTGTATAAAAATAGGATTTTAATATATATGAAAATCATATAAAAATAAGATTTTTGTATATATGAAAGGCATATGAAAGGTAAGATTTTTATGATAGGGAAAGATTAGATTTTTACTAATTTGAAGATGAGATCTTTTAATATATAAAGTAGAGATTTTTATTCACATAAAGAAATGATTTATATATATATATAACAAAAAAAGATTTGATTTTTAATTATAAAAGGATTTGGTTTTTAACAACATAAAGATTTGATTTTTAATTCTATAAAAATACGTCTTTTATATATAGAGTAGCATAATAAAAATATAATTTTTATTATATATAAAGCGCTATAAAATTATAATTTTTATAATGTAGTAGCAAAAAATTCAATTTTTATATATATGAAGTAGCGATAAAAATTCGATTTTTATATATATGAAGTAGCGATAAAAATTCGATTTATATATATATGAAGTAGCGATAAAAAATCGATTTTTATATATATGAAGTAGCGATAAAAATTCAATTTATATATATATGAAGTAGCGATAAAAATTTGAATTTTATTATATATATGGCAAAGTAAAAATATGATTTTATTAAAAATCATATTAAAAATGTGATTTTTACTATGAACAGCGTGAAAAGGATTGCGATGGAACTGGTGGAAAAAAATTCCAAATCCAAACCGTTCAGAAATAAAGAATAGAGGAGTGGAACCCATGGTGAGAACTTCTCACTTTAATTTTATTTTCTAGTTAAAATATATACTAGGATGCAGACGGTGGTTAGCAGCACCCGACAACCGTCGTCCACAGACCATGGACGACTTATTTGATTTTATTCTGTTGTGAAAATTGATTGTGATGTGGAATAGAATAAATAAAATATTCATGTAATGAAATAAATATTTTATAGTTAAAAATATAATTTTTAACGAGTATAAGAATGAAAATAAATATTCATTTACAAATTGGACGATTTGTATATGTACACACATTTAACTGATATTGATTGGGACGATATATCTTACACATCGCCCAACTGCCCAAATAATAATCAGTGTTGTTGTTTGAAAACCCCACACGGGTATTGGGATGATATTGGACATACACTAATCCTAATATTTAGCTATATGTCAATTGATTGGTTCACAGGCTGTTGTAAGCGTTAATTATTTATATTTAATGCTTATACAATTATGTAATGCACTTTGGATGATGATTGACTGTGTTTGATTATTGTTGTGTACATGTGTGTATGAAATCCATATAAAATTTATATGGTAATCGACTATGTCTGATTCCAATTAAGAAAAGAACGAATATTTTAAAATAATGAATATTTTAAAATAATATTCAGTAATGTATCAAAATATGATTTTGATGTCCTATTTTGGATGGACACGAAAATATTTAAATATATAAAGCCGTGTTGATTAGATTAACGCCATTTTGACGTGAACGATATTTATATCGATTTTGTTCATTTTTATAATGAATATCGAAAAGGAAGTGATTTCAAAATCTAATGTTTTGAAAATATTATCATTTATATATTAATGACATAGAATATTCAATTTTGATTTAAAATTGAATATGAAGTTGAAATCGTTTTGAAAACGAATTTAAAATGATTTATAAAATACGTTTTAAATGGAAATCGACGAAATATATATATATATATATAATATATATATATTATATATGTCTAATGGTCTGAATAGAACGCGCCGCGCTGCGGCAGTTCGCGAATTTCGACCATTGACTTCGAACGGACACTATGGGAGATCCGACCATCGGATTCTCCTAAAACCAGAACCATTGGATTCGTATCGAAAAGAGCTTTCCGAAAAATATAAGGGATTTGAAATCTAACGATTGGATTTGGAATTATGTCCAAAACAAATTTGGAAAATGTCGTTGTAAGTGCAGTTCGATGACCTTTTATGGAAATCGACTGTACAGTCCTTGATAAAATTATTAAAAATATCGATAATTTGTGTAAAATCTTAACAAATGAATTGGAAAGTATTAGAATGAAAAATTCCATATTTGTGAAGATAAAAATATTTTTTTTTCAAAATGAACTAGATATGAACTAGAATTATAATCCAATATTTTTAAATAAATAAATTGGATTTGAAATGGTTTTAAAAATAACCAGACTTTCCAATATATGAATTGGAATAGATTTGAATCGAAATTATCTTCAGAATATTTCGATATTGGATTCCGTGATTATACAAATATTATGGAGGAATTTAGAAGATATATATATATATCGTTATCCCCAATATGATATTTGTTAATTTTAGAATTTGATATTGAATATAAGCCAATATAATTTCTGTTCAAAGCCTTGTATTTAATATTGAATTGGATTTTGGGTTTGTCGCGAACTGTGTTTTAAATGACACCGTTCGCAAAACCCAGTGTGAAAAGAATAAATCTTTTAATTAAGATTTAATGAAGAATACCAATTAATTAACATTTAATTGGAATTGAAAATGGAATGTGAATCGGGTTTGTTGTGAACTGTGTTTTTAACGATATTCGTTCTTTAACCCGATTTATAGTGAAATGTGATTTGGAATTTATAAATCTTTTTATTAAGGTTTAACGGGAATTTTCCAAAGTAAAGTTTTTCAATTTAATATATTAAATTGGAATTGAATGGAATTCGATTTGATAATAATCGAAATGAGCTTCTGTGGAGGAAGACTGGTAGTATATATGGAATTTAAAAGGCTTTGTCGTTGTTCCATTTATATTATTAGTCGGATACGGAAATTGATATCGATTATATATATTAATCTGTTTTCCGTGAAGATTCTATAATTAATGGAATGTGATTTGGGTTTATTGTGAACTGTGTTTTAAATGACATTAGTTCTTTAACCCAGTTAAAGACAGGATTACATGTCTCACATTGTATTTTGAAATGTATGGTTGATCTCTACTAAATATATATCTATTGGGTAGTGGAGTATTTATTCTCTTGCTTAACACCCTTCTCTAAGACGTACGAGCTTAGAGGTTATATATCGGCAGAAATCAATAGTACGGTGTAGATTGTTGATGCGGCATGTTGGAGTTTCCAAAGTTAAATAATCACTAATATTGATTTTTGGGAAGATTAAAGCTAAGTGGAGTTTTAATAAGTCTTTAATTAGATTGAAATGGGAATTGATAATTTAAATTATCAAATTTGGGAAATGATCGAGAATGAAGTATCACCAGTTTTTCTCCTAGCGACAGTTAAATCTTTAATTAGATTCGAACGTGAAATGGTAATTAAATTTACCAATAACACCATGGTGTTAGATATGGAGTATGATCAGTTTTGCTCCATGGGATGGGTAGGTTGGGATTGGGAAATTAAACAAATGATTACTTCGGTAAGGTGCGCTAATCCCGATTAGTTTGAAAAACCTTAATATGGTTTGAATTGATATCCAAAGAAAGATTAAAGAATAAATTTAAAAGAATTTATCTTTGATAAAATTAATGGGAACCTTTCCCATTGGATATGAATATTTAAATAAAAGAATATTCAGGATTGGAATGAGGCATATGTTGTGTTTTATAGCACTTGTTTATACTACACGTGAGTTATTCAGAAAGGCTGGGTTTATACCCATTCTGAATATTTGATTCGACGATAATCGACGATGAAGACGGTGGTTGAAGACCGGAGGTCTTCACATCATTTAGATGATTACTGATGTCTTGATTGGGCTGTACACCCAAGACAAGGTAATAAGTGGTGATCGTCCAGACGTACATGGAGATCTACCGGATATGCGAGGACCTCTCTCCTGTATTGGACATACGGGACGAGGAATAAGGTGCCTCCGTTTTCGTTCAGACGCAGAACGAACTTGTAAATGGATGTGTATCTGACATTGGATTTTATTCTGTGTTGATTGATCCCTATTAAATTTATATTTGTTTGTGGCGGAGAATTTATTCTCTTGCTTAACTCCCTTCTCTAAGACATACAAGCTCAGAGGTTATATATCGATAGACATCAGTCGCATGACGTGAATTGCCTGTGTGGCATGCTGAGATGCAAATGATCAAGGCTTCTGTTGAAAAGCAGGGTCTTGTGGTTGATGATCAAAGCACGACTTTAATATAGCATAGCTTTGTCTGTAGCGTTAATTCGCGAGCCTCACACCTCGGTATGAGTCAAAAACGGGATAAGGGACCCAAGAAGGACATGACGTTTCTTTCTATCTATGGGTGGTGTCGGGGTTTTGCATGCCCAGACATTTATATTATTTTTACCTTTGTGGTTGTTGGAATGCGAGACGCCTCAGATATTTCGGTTTCTACGGAACCGATGGATATAGGTCCTATAGGACCGGGAAACGTGTGTTCAGAAATACTAATCCACTAACGTAAGTATTGACCAGCCTTGGAGGATCTAAGGGTCTACTGCAGGAGATCTTAAAGCATTTGCTAGAGTGTCTCGAAGCCGACGTGGAGTAGATCCCTTGTCTCGACTCATGACGGAAATCCAATTTCCAATACGTGACATTTCAGTTTTGATTGTAGAGCCTAGTATTGGCGACATGATATATGGTACCCATGCCATCTATGATTGATACATTTATATTTGAAGTTGTTTTATACACTATGCACCTATAATAGTATCAAATAATTTGTTTTAAATGTACCAATCATGTTTGGCTATTATAAGGTTAAACTCTATCCTCCGGCTTGCGTTGCATTGTGTGATGGGACCTGAGTCTTATAATAGCTTCATTTTTTCAAAAAGCATTGCGTTGTTTGTTTTATGCACTGGTATTCTTGGGAGGAAACCCGTTCCGTGTTATACGGCGTGGTCCCTTAATTTACTCCATTTTTGCAGTAAAGATTAAATAACTGTTTTAGTTCTCACACCAGTCACATGACTGACCTGGAGTTTATTGTTTTAACCTAAACTCTGGGTGTCCCTATTTTCCACAGGGTAGCTAGTTGTTTTGGTTTTGCAGATTTATATTCACAGGATCCTGGTTTACAGCTGGAATGATATTCGGAAAGCTCTGTATCCGTTTTTCTCTTTCTGTTGTGTTTTGTATTATTTTTCCACTGCTATGTAATGTATTTTAATCTCTGATATTTTACAATGTGTAATATTTATTCATACTCTGTATATTCTTGTATTGTGATGTAAATTGTTGTAGTAAGCAATGAAATGTTCTTCTGTTTGTGTTCTGTAACAACCCGCTCATTCCATGATAATGGATTTGAATATTTTGTTTAAATATATCGTCGTATTCGATGTGTCACTCAAAATGTCGTTTTTCACAAATGGTAAACTTAGGATTCGGGACCACTTCCATTGAGTCCGGATCATCGTTTACGACCTTTTTGACTATAAACATCGATACCTTTGCAGTTAGTGAAATTTGGTCGTTCTCTCATTAGAGTGTATGATCAAAATATCACTTTTCAGATACGAATGAATTTGGACTCGAAACCACTTCCATCGAGTTCAAAATGTCGTTTAGGTGTTCGAAAACTATAAGCTTCGATATGTTCTGAGTTTCGAAAATTTGGCACTTTGGTTAGGGTTTGGTTAGCCAACTAGCCCACTTTCTTTAAGTGCCAAATCAACCCCTCTTCCTCTCATTCATTCCAAACACTCAAAGAAAATAAAAAATGGGCAGGGGAATGGGAAATAAAAATTCCCTTAGCTAGGGCCTTCAATCTAGAGCTCAATTCTTGTGCAAATCCTATTCTATGACATAGGTAAGCTCTCTACTCTCCTTCTCTATCTTTCTCTCCTCTCAATTTTGGATTTTTATGATGTTCTAACATCCATGAGTTTGTATGTGGGTTTATATGGCGATTAGAGAGGAGTGATTGAAGAAAGAAAGCTTCTTTGCTTGGATTTTTGCTTGTTCTTCGTTGTTGGAGCTTGTTCTTGATATTCAAGAGCCAAAGGTGAGTTCTTTTAAAACTCACATCTATGCCACAATCCATTGGCTTGTACAAGTGTAAATTAGTGTTCATATGTGTTTGAATGTGCTAGCGAATTGGTTATGTTAGCCGATTCCATATGTTTATGTTCCATTGAGTTGAAATTATAAGTAGGATTGTTTACATGATCTTGTGCGTATGTTTTGAGTTGATTTGGTGATGTTGTGAAGCTCCGTTGTTCCCCGACAAAGTTCTAAGCCTTCACAAGTCGCTTGAATCGTATTTGATTGCTTTGGTTAGAAAATTCGCCCGTTTTGGATTTTATAATCAAAACCATTGCTAATCTCTTGTATGAATGTTTGTGCATGCGTATTTGGATGTTATAAGTTGTTTTGGCAAGCCTTTGAAGCCTCATATACTTGTGCATAACATCATAGGCCTTCGGGCATTCGTCGATATCGTTTTGAAAATGTTTTCAAGGCAAATTGTGCTCTGAAACAGATTTCAGACGTCTGAATATTATAGACCAGACGTCTGACCTGCTTCAAATAATTATGAAAACCAAAAGAGCAATTCATATGTCTGAATTATTTCATTCAGACGTCTTAATTGTAATTCAGACGTCTGTCCGGAATAATTTAGACGTCTGAATTGGGGTCAAAATGAACTAAAACCTTGCTGCCTTGCAAAATTACAAAGTCAAACGTTTGAATTTTTAATTCAGATGTCTAAATCCTGTTTTTCTGCTGTGGACCAGAGGAGACCTCGGTCCACAGTCTACCCCCATCCAGGCTCTTTCCCGGTCGGAGCTCAGGCCATTTGGACTTCGTTTGTGAACTTCAGCTTCACGAATTCACATATTCCAGCAGCTCTATTCGTCGTCTTTGATTCTCAAGTGATTCTTCCAATGTTGATTCTTTTGGTCTATTCACATTGTTATCATGTGAATTGAGTAAGTGATCATTCTAGAGCCCGTGCGCTCTATTTTGTATATTGAATTTATTTGATACTCTTTTTAATATAATTCACGCCATTAAAATGTGAATTATCGACTCAATATCCTTCGAGTCTATTACGATGTGGTTTAAAACCTTCGGGTGCTAGTTTGGGATTTTGATTAGTTCGTTGATCGAAATTACAACCGTTATCCCTTTGATTTCTTATATGATTATTGTAATGTGAATTACGAGTGATCGATCACCTTGGTGATCGTACTTTGATCCGGGGTACCCAGTTTTGCGTCTTTGTTTCTTGTCTCTCAAAGTGATTTCTAATCATTCCTTCATGTCATTGGATTCACTAACGAGCTATATATTTATTCGATTTATCGAATTTATATTTGATGATTTATGAATTGAATTTATGTTATTGGAAAGTGAATCCCTTGATCGATTCGCTTTGGCAATCGTGCTCGTGTACATTGTCACGTCGGGCTTATGCGAGGGTTTATATATTATTAATGGACTACGAATCCTTCTACGGATTCCAATCTATTAGTGTGTACGGATCCTCTTTACTCGATCGGGCGAGAAATTTAGTTTATTTACCTTAGTAAAACTAAGGACTATGACCCCATATATGTTTACTTCGGAGAGTAACTCTTGGACTTGTACGTTCGAATACGTTGTGACGATTCTTGTTGTTTTTAGTATGAATCAGCAATTGGTTTGTAAATATTTGAGAATAGCGAGTGGTTATAGGACATTTAGCTATTTTCTTATATTAACTATCTCGGTGTAATTTATACTCACCGGACCGATGCGGTCGTCCATTGATGATTTACTTTTGTGGTCCTCCATCGCCCTAGTGGGATTTACGATTCTTGGATTTTACCTAGGGGACTTCGGTCCAACTTTCTATGATTTTCTATGATTTATGATGTTTTCTAGGGATTTCATGATTAGGTGTTTTCTCTCTTCCGGGGTCACGACCCGGCTTCGTGGGGAGCTTCGGCTCAAACTTATGGGTTCGCTACCTAGAGATCGTATCTCATCTTTGAATAGGTCTATGATCGAACTGCTTGTGGAAGGTGTTAGCAACCTGACCATTATTGACAGAATTGCTTATGAGTGGTGTCAGCGATATTGTCATTATGATCGAACTGCTTGTGGAAGGTGTTAGCGACGTGACCATTATTGACAGAATTGCTTATGGGTGGTGTATATTAGATAGGAGATTATTTACATTATGATCGAACTGCTTGTGGAAGGTGTTAGCAACCTGACCATTATTGACAGAATTGCTTATAAGTGGTGTCAGCGACCTTGTCATTATGATCGAACTACTTGTGGAAGGTGTTAGCGACCTGACCATTATTGACAGAATTGCTTATGGGTGGTGTCAACAGCCTTGTCATTATGATCGTCATGTGTTTAGTTTGTTTGGCATTCCGCTATCATTTCCTGTTGTGTGCTATTATTTGAATGTTGCGTTCTATATTAGCTAGGAGATTATTTAGAGATATTTGTGTGCTGACATTCCATTATCGTTTCCTGATTTTGTCGACATGCCATGTTCATGTCATCCTATGTTATATCTCTTGTTATCTCGGTTTATTTGATGAGTACAGCTAGACTGATCCGTTTATTATTTATTCTTATAAATAATACTCGGGTCAGACCGCCGAGTCATTTTAGGTGCTCCTCTGGGACTCCTCGCAGGATTGATCTTCCTCTTTCAGCTTGCTACTCTGTCTCTGCAGCTTTATTTACTTTTGTACCTATGACATTATCATTTGTTGTGTACATAGTCTTGTATTTAGATCTTGGTGCATGTATCTATTCTTTTGGGATTAGTGGATCTTTGTTGACTACTATTTTGTTGTACACATTCTTGGTTTATTCATATCTATTCCTACTTTGTGATATGGCTATTATGTGCCTGGCTTTGAGATATACCATACTTATATTATTGTTGTTGTCTATTTTATACTTCTTTCCGGATTTCATATAGCCGTTGTGTAGTTGCCCTATGTGCCGAATGGTCATGTCGAAATTTTAATCGGTATCAAAGCTGGTTAGTGAACGTGATAGGGGGTTCTCGCTTGGCTGTTTGGTGGCGAGCACGAGACTCTTAACCCTACATGTCCCAATATTTCCTTGGGTTGGTTGACGAGTCGAGAGCCTGGCCGTAAAGTCAGTTCTGAGGTATCGCTGTATGTGACGGTGGGAGGGGTACCCCCACTGCCTCCGGGTCGTTACGGTTGGTATCAGAGCCACTTTCCGGAACAATGTAAGATAGTGTGATGATGGTATTGTCTTAAGCCTCTCTCGGGAATCGTGCTTTAGGGTTTTACTTAGAGTCTTAAGACCCGTCATAGCTTATCTTCCTATACGATTCCATTTTGATTGAATTCGCATCGTTTGAATTCAAGTTGAGACTAACTTCTTCCTCCTTCTTTTTCCTTATAGAAGAAAAATAGTTGATCGTAATCGTGCAAGCGTTGGTTCACCCAGTGTACCTCCTACGGGAGGGGTGTTTGAGTATCTAGTGACCTATTTTTGGCCCTTTAGAATAGTTATCGACTCATTCTCTTTCGGGTTGATTTCTATAGTCCATCTAGGGCACGTGTGCTCTAGTGGCGCTTTTGTTTCATTCTTTGACTCGAGTTGCTAACCGATGCATGTTTCTGTATAAATGGTATCACATTTATCTTGTTGATCATTTATGATCCTTGTAGTTGATTGATCATTGGATATCTTGCCCATGCGTCATTACCTTTGATCCTGATATTTCTTGATTTCTAGACAAGATTGTTTCGTACGTCGTTACGTACCTAACATGGTCTATTAATCACTTGTCGGTCGGTGTGGAGATACCATGTCTTTGTGACTAAATCTACTCCCTTGTTGTCAGCTATATAGTTTTAGTTCGATATGAGATCACCAAGCCTTCGGGCTAAAACAACTCATTTGTTACCTCGTTGTGCCGGTATTAGTCACCAAGCTTTGTGCTAAATTAACTCAGCGAGGGCGCAATGATACATTTGTGTTGCCTCGTTGCGTTCCAAACTCAAGATCAAGAATGAGGGAAAGCATCCCGCTTCTTGTGATCCCTCTTCTTGAGTCAGGGTACGTGTCATTAATTACTTAATGTCATTTACCATGTTTAGAGATCATTTTATTTATGTTCTTTTGATATACGTCGATCGTGTTCTTCATTATCAAAAGATATCATTTGTGTTTTATTTGTAAGTTGATAAAGGAATTTTATTTCCTTTATGCCATCCCGAATAATTTATTGAATTTTTATGTTTTCACGAGATTCGCGTGAACGTTAGAAATTTTGAGGACTTTCTTATGTTAACTTGTCCATCGGGTGCGTTAAGGATCTCGAACAAGATATGGGATGCCATGTTGTAATTCGGAATTCGTAAACACCATTATGTGACAATCCGACATTCGAAATGATTCCTAAAATTAAAATTCACTCCTAATAAGCAAATCAAAATAATAATATTTTGGGTTTTTGCGGTTTTTCGTAGTCGGTTGTTATTTTTCTAGATAATTTATTTTTAGATATCCTTGGAGAAATTCCATGAGTTTGAGTGGTTCAAGATTTTCAGTTAGAAACTATCTTGAATCTTTTCTTTGAGTAAATTAAATAACTCCAGAAACAACCCAAAAAGTTATTTATTTATGTCTCTTGTTTCTAGATTTCAGATCTTTGATTTTCGAGAATTCTTAGTGATTGAGAATCTTGCCTAATTCTTAATCCTTGTTTCGATTTGCTAAAGAGAGTTTAGTATTCTTGTGATTCCATGGGTCTTCTTATTTTCTCCAGTGAACGATCACTCGAGAGAATGGTAGTTCTCGCTGGGGAGGGAAAATTTGAGATTTTGCGATCCATGGCAAACTCAATAATTCCTTTCTTCGAATCTATGATCTAGTCGATCATCCAGATGCGCTATAGTCAATTCACTTATGGAATTAGCTTTGCGTTGTTCGTAGAAATGAATATCGAAAGGATGAGCTCTTTTGATATTCATCACTTGTTTGTTTGAATCATTTGGGTTGACAATTGTCTCCGCACGTTTGTTAACACTTATCAATCAAATCTTTGGGGATTATGACCTCTTTGGTTTAATCTCATATTGTTAGAGAAATTGTCTGTTGATTCTTTGATTAATTACTGATGTTTATGCGATTTGAGATTTTTGGCGGAAAATTATCTTAAATCATGTTGTTCCGAAGTGGTAAGTTGTGCACTACTTATCCATCATCTTCTCGATGTTTCTGATTTTCTAGAATTGATACTCGAGTTTTTGAATATTGTGAATTTCGTATAATTCCTAATGATTCGTCTTTATGGTTACTAAATGAGATTTAGTACTTGGTTAGAAATCGATATCCCCGAGTAGTTAATTGGTATTCTGTTACTAATATTTGATCATCGATTTATAGTTCATTGGTATTCCGTTACCAATATTTGGTTATCGATTTGTAGTTAATTGGTATTCCGTTACCAATATTTGTTATCGGTTTCTAGCTCGTTGGTATTCCGTACCAACCTGGGAAAATTGATTATTCCTTCGAAAATTGTTTTCCTTAGCTAAATTCGTTGGAACCACTGTGTTGTGCTTTTGTTGGTGTCAGCCACCTTGTCGCAGGACTAAAGCGCTCAGGTTCGATATTCGTTACGTCGTCGTGATTGAGTTTGGGGATGGATTAGTCAACCATCATAAATTCCCATTTCATATCCTAAGAGAAATATCTACTATTGATATCTTGCGTCTGTATGACGCAATCCCATTGTTTCTTGAAATTCCAAATTAGATTCACTTGGTTTTTGTGTATTCTATTGATTCTATTCCCTTGAGAATCATACGAAGAAAGGTGGGTCTATTTGAATTCATAGCGCTTATGAATTTTTCTGGAATTATTTTACCCGTTTGGGATGACTACCTTCATGGGTAATGGAGTTCGAGTTTGAACTCTAGTTTTTATGATCTTGCGAGACAAAATTGGGATCTCACCTAGCCGCTGGTGTGATCTTTTCATTTCGTGTTGGTTCTTGTGGTACCATTCTGTGGTATTATTTTTGGTTGTTACTCATTACTTCAATCTTAAGGATTTGCGGGGACACAATTCTTTTAAGGGGGGAAGTCTGTAACAACCCGCTCATTCCATGATAATGGATTTAAATATTTTGTTTAAATCTATCGTCGTATCCGATGTGTCATTCAAAATGCCGTTTTTCACAAATGGTAAACTTGGGATTCGGGACCACTTCCATTGAGTCCGGATCATCGTTTACGACCTTTTTGACTATAAACATCGATACCTTTGTAGTTAGTGAAATTTGGTCATTCTCTCATTAGAGTGTATGATCAAAATATCGCTTTTTCAGATATGAATGAATTTGAACTCGAAACCACTTCCATCGAGTTCAAAATGTCGTTTAGGTGTTCGAAAACTATAAGGTTCGATATGTTCCGAGTTTTGGAAATTTGGCACTTTGGTTAGGGCTTGGTTAGCCAACTAGCCCACTTTCTTTAAGTGCCAAATCAACTCCTCTTCCCCTCATTCATTCCAAACACTCAAAGAAAATAGAAAATGGGGAAGGGAATGGGAAATAGAAATTCCCTAAGCTAGGACCTTCAATCTAGAGCTCAATTCTTGTGCAAATCCATTTCTATGACATGGGTAAGCTCTCTACTCTCCTTCTCTACCTTTCTCTCCTCTCAATTTTATATTTTTATGATGTTCTAACATCCATGAGTTTGTATGTGGGTTCGTATGGCGATTAGAGAGGAGTGATTAAAGAAAGAAAGCTTTTTTTGCTTGGATTTTTTGCTTGTTCTTCCTTGTTGAAGCTTGTTCTTGATATTCAAGAGCCAAAAGTGAGTTCTTTTTGAACTCACATCTATGCCACAAGCCATTGGCTTGTACAAGTGTAATTTAGTGTTCATATGTGTTTGCATGTGCTAGTGACATGGTTATGTTAGTGTAACTTAGCCGATTCCATATGTTTATGTTCCATTGAGTTGAAATTATAAGTAGGATTGTTTACATGATCTTGTGCGTATGTTTTGAGTTGATTTGGTGATGTTGTGAAGCTTCGTTGTTCCCCGACATAGTTCTAAGCCTTCACAAGTCACTTGAATCGTATTTGATTACTTTGGTTAGAAAATTCACCCGTTTTAGAATTTATAATCAAAACCATTGCTAATCTCTTGTATGAATGTTTGTGCATGCATATTTGGGTGTTATAAGTTGTTTCGGCAAGCCATTGAAGCCTCATATACTTGTGCATAATATCATAGGCCTTCAGGCATTCGTCGATATCGTTTTGAACAGGTTGTCAAGGGAAATTGTGCTCTGAAACAGGTTTCAGACGTCTGAATATTATAGATCATACGTCTGACCTACTTCAAATAATTATGAAAACCAGAAGAGCAATTCAGATGTCTGAATTTCGTTCAGACATCTAAATTGTAATTTAGACGTATGTCCGGAATAATTCAGACGTTTGAATTGGGGTCAAAATGAACTAAAACCTTGCTGTCTTGCAAAATTACAGAGTCAGACGTCTGAAATTTTAATTCAGACGTCTGAATCCTGTTTTTCTGCTGTGGACCGGAGGAAACCTCGGTCCACTCTCTACCCCCATCCAGGCTCTTTCCCGGCCGGAGCTCGTGCCGTTCGGACTTCGTTTGTGAACTTCAGCTTCACGAATTTACAGATTCCAACAGTTCGATTCGTCGTCTTTGATTCTCAAGTGATTCTTCTGATGTTGATTCTTTTGGTCTATTCGCATTGTTATGATGTGAATTGAGTAAGTGATCATTCTAGAGCCCGTGCGCTCTGTTTTGTATATCAAATTTATTCGATACTCTTGTTAATATAATTCGTGCCATTAAAATGTGAATTATCGACTCGATATCCTTCGAGTCTATTCTAATGTGGTTTAGAACCTTCAGGTGTTAGTTTGGGATTTCGATTAGTTTGTTGATCGAAATTACAACCGTTATCCATTTGATTTCTTATATGATTGTTGTAATGTGAATTACGAGTGATTGATCACCTTGGTGATCGTACTTTAATCCGGGGCACCCAGTTTTGCGTCTTTGTTTCCTGTCGCTCAAAGTGATATCAAATCGTTGCTTAACGTCATTGGATTCACTAACGAGCTATATATTTATTCGATTTATCGAATTTATATTTGATGATTTATGAATTGAATTTACGTTATTGCAACGTGAATTCCCTTGATTGATTCGCTTCAGCAATCGTGCTCGTGTACATTTTCACGTCGGACTTATGCGAGGGTTTATATATTATTAATGGACTACGAATCCTTCTACGGATTCCAATCTATTAGTGTGTATGGATCCTCTTTACTCGATCGGGTGAGAAATTTAGTTTGTTTACCTTAGTAAAACTGAGGACTATGACCTCTTATATGTTTACTTCGGCGAATAACTCATGGACTTGTATGTTTGAACACATTGTGACGATCCTTGTTGTTTTTAGTATGAATCAACAACGAGTTTGTAAATATTTGAGAATAGCGAGTGGTTATGGGACATTTATCTATTTTCTTATATTAACTATCTCGGTGTAATTTATACTCACCGGACTAATGCGGTCCTTTGATGATTTATGTTTTGGGGTCCTCGATCGCCCGAGTGGGATTTACGATTCTTGGATTTCACCTGGGGGACTTTGATCCAACTTTCTATGATTTTCTATGATTTATGATGTTTTCTAGGAATTTCACGATTAGGTGTTTTCTCTCTTCCAGGGTCACGACCTGGCTTCGTGGGGAGCTTCAGCTCAAACTTCTGGGTTCGCTACCTAGAGATCGTATCTCATCTATAAATAGGTTTATGATCGAACTGCTTATGGAAGGTGTTAGCAACCTGACCATTATTGACAGAATTGCTTATGAGTGGTGTCAGCGACCTTGTCATTATGATCGAACTGCTTGTGGAAGGTGTTAGCGACCTGACCATTATTGGCAGAATTGCTTATGGGTGGTGTATATTAGATAGGAGATTATTTACAGTATGATCGAACTGCTATGGAAGGTGTTAGAAACCTGACCATTATTGAAAGAATTGCTTATGAGTGGTGTCAGCGACCTTGTCATTATGATCGAACTGCTTGTGGAAGGTGTTAGTGACCTGACCATTATTGAAAGAATTTCTTATGGGTGGTGTCAGCAGCCTTGTCATTATGATCGTCATGTGTTTAGTTTGTTTGGCATTCCGCTGTCATTTCCTGTTGTGTGCTATTATTTGAATGTTGCATTCTATATTAGCTAGGAGATTATTTAGAGATATTTGTGTGCTAACATTCCATTATCGTTTCCTGATTGTGTCGACATGCCATGTTCATGTCATCCTGTGTTATATCTCTTGTTATCTCGGTTTATTTGATGAGTACAGCTAGACTGATCCGTTTATTGTTTATTCTTATAAATAATACTTGGGTCAGATCGCCGAGTCATTTTAGGTACTCCTCTGGGACTCCTCGCAGGATTGATCTTTCGCTTTCAGCTTGCTACTCTGTCTCTGCAGCTTCATGTACTTTTGTACCTATGACATTATCATTTGTTGTGTACATAGTCTTGTAATTAGATCTTGCTGCATGTATCTATTCTTTTGGGATTAGTGGATCTTTGTTGACCACTATTTTGTTGTACACATTCTTGGTTTATTCATATCTATTCCGCCTTTGTGATATGATTATTCAGTGTCTGGCTTTGAGATATACCATACTTATATTATTGTTGTTATCTATTTTATACTGCTTTCCGGATTGCATATAGCTGTTGTGTAGTTGCCCTATGTGCCGAATGGTCATGTCGAAATTTTAATCGGTATCAGAATTTGATGTGCGTTCCTCACATGGAGTAATCTACAATTGGTCGCCCTTCACAAACCTCATTCTCCGTTATGGTCTACGACATTTCTCTGAAATGAACTGGACGATAGTGGGTACAGAGGCGGGGCGTTACATGTTCTGATTTGTCGTGTTCTCATTACGATCCGGGCTTTCCTTTATGGGGAAGTTTGGGTTGTTTCAGTTGGTATCAGAGCTTTGGTTTACAGAGCTCGAGAACAAGACACGTTAGAACCAAACGAAAGAATTCTTCAGAGATTGGATTAGTAATATCCAATGAGAATGACTCATGAGAGATAGGATCAGTTGTATCCTAGAACGAGTGTGAAGAGTAGTGTTTTAAAAATAAAAAGTGAAAACAAATTTTGTTTCATAAATTTAAACCTTATTCAGCGTATTTGAATATTTATTTTAAATTGATTTGGACAATCTAGTATATGAAGATTTTGCGTATAAGCCTTGCAAACGTATATTAGAAGTTTTAATATACCGGATAGACATAGAATCACATTCTAGTCGCCCGGAGATGGTTCTGATGATGGCATGTCATCATCAGCACTTGTGTTCGAGTTTCGAAAGTGGGATATCTATATATTTCCAATTGGCTGGTGTGAGAACCAAAACTAGATAGGGTTATTTGTTGTGATTTGGCATCAAAAGTGGATATATATATATAATTATGAATTTGAAACGATGATCAACTAATTGATTGCTGGTTGAGTTGTTTGATTATTGGTTTGATTAATTAAAATTTTGAACCATTAAGCCAAATTGAATCAAATATTGTACTGAGTTGGAAATTGTTTAGAAATGCATATATGTATATATACACATTGTTGAACAGGTTATGGATAAACTACTAAGAAGAGAAATAAAATTTTACGCCCGAAAAATAGGTACGTGTTTGCTAATTTTCTTTTGCTTTTAAAGGTTTATGAGCCTAAGGCTGGCCGCTTGGCAATTTTCTTTTGCTTTTAACGGTTTATGAGCCTAAGGCTGGCCACTTGGAAATTTTCTTTTGCTTTCAAAGGTTTATGAGCCTAAGGCTGGCTGCTTGGCAATTTTCTTTTGCTTTTAAAGGTTTATAAGCCTAAGGATGACCGCTTGGCAATTTTATTTTGCTTTTAAAGAGTTTATGAGCCTAAGGCTGGCCGCTTGGCATTCTCTTTTTTTCTTTTGGATTGAGGGGGGCCCTGTGTGGCAAGTTGCAGTTTTAAATGTCTCCCCGTACAAAGGAGGTTATGGAGAAATTTTTCAAAAATTTAGGGTGTTAGCCAAATTTTTGAAGAATTGGAAAATTCTTAAAAACTGAAAAGTTGAAGAATGAACGCCAGAATGAAAGTGGAGTTGATTAGTTACACAACTTTCAGCTCCGTTCCTTTTCGAGGACGAAAAGATTTTAAGTGGTGGAGACTGTAACAACCCGGAAAATCAGAACCAATTTAAAATTTTTATTTTGGCAATTTTAATGAATTTTGAATATTTAAAATGAATTATTTTAAATAATAATAACAAGAAATTTATTTTGAATAGAATTACAACATATTAGTTTATTTAAATCGAAGTTAGAATATAAATATTTATTTTAATTATAAAAAGAATTGGAAATAACGCGGTAGTTTGAAAATTCAATTTTAAATTTTAAATGAATGTACAGGATTCAAAATAAATCAGATTTTAGTGAAACAAAAAATATTAGAATCTGTTCGAAAATATCTTTCCAACGAATCTGAAAAATCCAAATTTCATAGCGGGAATAAAAAGTTATGTCCAGTTGAAAATTCAGAATAGTCGCTATAGAAAATAGCCCTTAAAAGTGGATATTTTGCAAACGACCTCCAATTTCGACGTGACCACTTTTGTTGGATCCGGAATATCAAATTATTGCTAGATTCTAATTTTCATAATTTTTGGTATCAATGTGTGAGCGTGACGGATTTAAACGTGTTTGATAATTTCAATTTGAATTTGATCGACTGGAAAATGACCGTTTGTCAAACGGTCTCCAAATTCGATGAAATTAGTTTTGTTAGGACCGTATCATCAAAACATAACCGGATTTATTTTTTTGGAATTTTTGGAGTCAGTATGCGGTCCAGTAAATTGAAACGTACGTTCAAATTCAATATATACTGATTTATATTTAATTTAAATGAAAACTGATCATAACAGTCGAATTGACTTACCGGACATATCCCATCGTGTTCGGAATGGGGGTAACTAGCTAGCGGCGACAGTCGTAAGGTTTGATTTGGAGGTTGAATGAAAAAATAAGTTTTTAGAGAAAAAATATAAATAATAATATAATAATTATATTATGTATAGCCCCTTTCTATCTTTCTCTCTTAACCTAAATAACAAAAAACCGTGCCTCCGTATTTCTTCAGCCCATCGCTTTTCTAATCCCCACCCCCTTCCCCCCGATCTCGGCAGTGCCACCTGGCTCCACGCCCACCCAACTGCCGGCGCGCGCCACCACCCCCTCAGTGTAATGACCCAGAAAAATGTGATCTTGGTTATCCGATATACAACACATATCGAACATCCAAGGATCGAAAATACCAGATGATTAATGAAAGAAATTAGAGGGTGAGGAAAGATAAGATAGAAACTTAGAATAGAAGAAGAAGAAGATCACAACATCAGAGTAACACAAACCTCACAGCGGAACGGATAACATATAATAGATAACGTATCTTTGAAATATAAATCTGCACTTGAATATACATATCATTTTCAAAGTGCAGCACTTACAACACAACGGAAATAAACTATAGCTATATGATCCTGAAGCCTCCTGCTCCAGCTCTTCAAGTATCTGTAAATCCCGACTACTTGACTGCCCGTACAAAATTGGGCACCCAAGAGTTTAGGGAAAACAAAACAAAATAACTCCAGGTCAGTCATGGGACTGGTGTGAGTAAAACAGTTTAAAACAGTTCAAGCAGGTAAATGATATCTCATAAGACCACGCCGTATAACGGAACGGGTTTTTTCCCTTATAAGAATCCAAATTATCTTTATATCAAAAACCTTCTGATATTATAATAATGCCTATCAATCACAATATAGTAATCATCTAGCAGAAACGGTTTCATCTCATGTTCTACATATATAGTACAATCAAAAGCGCAAGCGTATTGGGTAATGGATTTCCAACTATGACAAGGTATGGAACCACCTTTCGCTAGTGTACCTCTAGAGAGGAATACACTGGGTTCAACAAGAACAACTTGCAACCCGGCCACACATGACCGACCACTCATTTCGCTTGAGTGTATCGAATGTATATCACCAATGGTTGGGATCAGCAACCATTTCTCGAATGGGACAGCATCAACAATAGATTTTTAGAAGTAAATGAAACTCTAGATCAGGTGATTGTACATCCTACTTCGGAGCGACCGACTTAGCCATGCTGCCTGCCCGATTTCTGTCATTTACCAGTTGATGAGGCTTGAGGTTACGCTTTATCATCACAATAGATTCACTTCGAATGCCACATTGTCAGATCCATCGAAAATCACTAATTGACGTCTACAACAGTACATTACGTGTTAGCTAAAGAAGTTTCCTTCTCCGCTTCCACTCTTGGTACGGTTGAAGAAATCAATGTACGTGACCTTTCTGGAAATACTCTGTCAGGCATTCGTTCATACAAGTCATCCAGGAACAGGATGAACCGAAGGCACTATTCAATACATCCATCTTAAGCACTGTTATCTAATACTTATACAATAGCCCTTGTGCTTTACTCCGTCTTCAATTATCTTTGGCATATATGATTCGCAACGCTTATGCCAATACAGAGTGGTTCTTTGGATAATAATCCAACCAGTCTCTCCATATTAACAACGTTAAAATGGTCAAAAACTTCGATAGTCTGTGATTCAACCATCAAAGAAAAACAGGTGTGCAAACAACGATATTATTTCCAGATGGAAATTCTATCAATCAATCATCAATCATATATGTATATATATTTCCTTTTTTCCTATGTTTAGAAAATATTCGTTATTAACACTAGAAAACATTTCTATTGTTATTTACACATCGCTATCATTTCACAACTATCAGTCCCTAACTGTAAACTAGTAAGAGAACGATTCTCTAAGTATAAACCTCGAAGGCCAAAACCAACATCAGATCGATACTCAGAAAAATATTCAACTTAACTAATCTCTAGTCAGTTTCAAATCTTGTTTAACTCTATTTTCGATTAACTCTAATTCGAATAACTAATATTCGATTTAACTCCATTCGCTTAACTCTAGATCGCAACGATCACAATGGTTATGTCTGATTCCCTCAGGAAACATCCGACCGTCGTAGGCTATCTGCAGTCCTGCGAATTACGCTAGTAGTCGTGCAAAATGGTAACTTATCCTATATAACCATGTCTGATTTACTCCTTTTGATAACTACGTTTGATTAACTCCTTTTGATAAACTACGTTTGATTAACCCCTTTTGATAAACTACGTTTGATTAACTCCTTTTGATAAACTATGTTTGATTAACTCCTTTTATAATCCTATTTATCTCCTAAATAAATATTCCTTTATTCTATTCTATTCGTTTTATCAACATTTTTTCCCTTTTATAAAACTCTATTTGTTTTATAAACATTTTCCTTTTATTTACTTTCGAAATATTTCCTTTTTATAAAATCTATTGATTTTATAAAATCCCTTTATTTCAATATACATTGAAATAATTCTTTTTACATCCCAGAGTCTTTTTATGATATTAAAAATATCGAATCACAATGATCAACATCATTCAAACACACATAATCAAACAGATTATATATCACATCATATATTACAATATATGAACAAAACAGTATCATAAATATTG
Organism: Allium sativum; assembly: GCA_030737875.1. Lineage (NCBI taxonomy): Eukaryota > Viridiplantae > Streptophyta > Magnoliopsida > Asparagales > Amaryllidaceae > Allium > Allium sativum. The sequence goes on along the minus strand of CM060922.1, from coordinate 846,187,357 downwards.
AGGAGTCCAGTTGGACCCCTCCATCCTGTTTCCCTGCATCACAGATGTTAAACAACGCAAATATAAGATATTCTGTTTAAATAGAATCAATTTTCGATTAACGATTATATATATATTGTTATCTATAATTTCAACTAATACACAAGCAACTCAACAAAATAGTTAACAGACAGCAATCAGTCATCATTTATCAGTTCTATATATACGTTACAAAAATAGAACTGTTCAGAGTTGGTGAGTTTTACTCACTTTGGCGCGTTAACCGTTAAATAATGGCTTGCGTTATTTGATTCAGTCTAACAATTTATTTCGCCATAAATTGTAACGAGCTCCGATGGACTTCCAGTCAGTTTCATGGCGTAGCCATCGTCCATACGTTCCCAAGCAACTTACGATTCGTCAATCTGATATCGTATGACCAAGATATTCAATTTACAAGATTGAATACACTTATTTAAATAAATTAAAACTTAGAATTTAATCCCATGGGCCTCACCCCTTCTTTCCATGTTGGCCCATCAGCCCAAACCTCAACCTCAAAAGCCCAGGTCTTCCTTCTTCCACGATGGCCACACTGAAGCCACTGCTCCTTCTCGTTTTCCCTTACCGACGTTTTGAAGCTCCACCCATCCTCAATCACTCCACCGTTCCCACATTTGAAACTACCATAACCTCCCTCATCAAAATCCACACTACCCTATATCACTTTCACTCACCTCGCACCTCTCCACTTAGCCGCATCCTCAGGTCTCCGAGCTTCCCTCCGGTGAACGACGCGTCACAATTTCTTACCGAATACCCCAAAAAAAGTATACAACTGCGGTTTCTCTCCCCCAATCCAAAAATCATACCCAAAACGAGTATCAAACCCTATAGTTCGCGAATCCCTTAGCACTAGGATCACTGCTGATATTTGAGCATCCCGACAAACTACATCGCACCCACTAAAATGAACATCAAATTGAAGCTCGTTGTAACAGGAACTCAATCCAACTTGATTCAGGATTTTTAGATTTTTATTTCGATTTCTGGAAATTTATAAAGCTCGGTTTTGGAAAAAATATACTGACGGCGGCATTTGACCAGAAGAGAAAGGGTTTTAGGGTTGGGCAATGTTAAAGGGTTATTTATAGTGGATTTAGATATTTTTGTTTTGATTATTTTATTCGTTTATAATCCATCGTTACTTTCGTTTGTCCTTTAAAAATCCCCATCATCACCTATGATACTGAAAAATCATGAAAACTGGCATGCAGCTACAGTTTGACATTACGATCCTAACGAAACTGGTTTCGTCGAATTCCGACTCTGTTTTCTCACACAGCGTATTTTTAACCGTCGAAATACTAACTTTTTTTCACTCTAAAAATCCGCATGGCCACACAGTGACTCTAAAAATCACGAAACTGGAAATCTAACAACTATTTGACATTGCGGATCCAACAAAATTAGTTTCGTCGAATTCCGACTTCGTTTGCAAATGTGGCTATTTTTAAAGTCCTAAATAACCCCTTTAAATATATAAATATATATTTAAATATAATTAAATTAAATATTTATAAATAAATATTATCGTATATATTCACACTAGAATATCATACAGCTCTAGAACATTCCTATGTGAATTTCCAGCTCGATATTTCAAATCTCGATTAAATCGATATTCGATTTATAATGAAATCCCTTTTAAAAATATAAATAATTCATTTATGAATTATAAAGGAATTTCACAACGACTTTTCTAAAATTTGATTTGGACATAAATAAAAATTTACACGATGAAATCCGGATTTTTCTCTTCCACTAGAAAGATATACTCCACCAGCTCCACACGTTTCTTGTTTCACAGAAATCCGGCTTAAAATGAATCATGTACATTCAGTTGAAGTTCAAATCGCCAAATTACGAACTGCAGCGCCATTTCGAGCTCGATTTTAATTATATTATAATTGTACGTTCAAACTGTCGTTTATATAATATATTCGTTATTCAAATTAAATTCCAAGCTGAATTAAATATCACAGATGATCCAGTTCACACCATATCGCCATTTCATCCAATTCTGATTGTTTCAGAATTAAATATATTATTTAATTATTATTTTAATTAAATATTCCGAGTTATTTAATTAAACCACCATTTAATTCACTATATCACAATTTATATAATTAAATAAATTAATTATAATACCTCTGCAAATGCGGGTCATTACAATCTTCCCCACTTAAAATAGTTTCATCCTTGAAATTGCTAAGGTAGAGAACGATCCTATCGACTGGTTAGAACATATTTGTTCACTTCTTTAACTTCAGTTTCCAACTGGACCAATTCAATTTCAATTAAATATTAAATAATTCTTATCAACGAAAATTTTCAAAAATCCTGAAAATTTTCTAACGCCTTAACTTTTCGAAAAATTTCGCCAGCACCTCCTTTGTACTGGTCAATACATCAAATCACCACTCGCCTCTCTGGGCCATCTCCGTCCCAAAAGAAAATCAAACAGCCAAGCGTCTTTCTAATTCGGCTGATAAATCTTATATCCAATAGAAATATAAACTTGTACCTTTTGTCGGCATATCATTATATCCTTTCCACCTATTGTCAATTCAGCGGATACAAGGGTCATCCCAATAAAATTCCAATCTGCTTTTATCCATAACACAACCATTCGCTTATATCCGAGCCAAATATCATTTCAACTCGAGTTTCTTCTCGATTCCCAACTCCTAACCTGATTATCACATTACACTTCAAATTTGAATTTCACAATCCAATTTGTCTTGATATCATTGTAATTCAATCTCAGTTACCCATTAACTGGCTTTATTTTAATTCAAATTTGCTTTCACAATTTTCTGTTAAATTTGTTTTTAATTCAAACAGTCTTTCCCTGGCAGTTTTTAAAATAGTTTACTCTTTTCAAAAATCAAAATTTCCTTTTTGAAATTCAACACAACTTGTCTTTCCCAAAACAAATTCAAAACAGTATCTCTAGTAGTAATTCGTCACTTACAACTCGAAAATGAATACTGATGATGCAGCTGCCATCATCAGAATCTATTTTCCAGCGATCGAAGTGAGTTCAATACTATAAAACCATTTCTAAGCATTTCCCCTTTGAAATTCATTTCAAAATATAATTCACACTGCTTGTAAAACAATTTAAAATCTCCCAGGATCTTAAATTTTCCTTATTTTCAATCCAAATCCATTTACAAACACTTATCCAATTTTCCAGAATTTTAGTTCAATTTATGGTTTAAATTTCAGATTTAACTCATCTGATTTCATGTATTTCACTTATATGAATTCCGATTGGTTATTTACATGACCATTTAATTTATAACCATACTCGATTATAATAACAACCAATATATCCATTATATTATAATCGTTCCAATATAAATCCTTTATATCAAAATATAATTTAAGGCATAATTATTTCGTTTACCCTCTTTTCAAAACATACCATGACGGTTCATCGTATTCGAGTTTTTACAAAATCCCTACCGATAGAGTGGATCAAACTGATCGACCAGAACTCGTAAACTACTCAACCAAAAAATCTCCACAATATAAAAATATTTTTATGTAATCTACAAATACGTTCACTTGTATATATACACTCAAACTTAATCTAGGGTATTACTAACCCTATCTCTATCAAGTCACGCCACAGAGCCAAGGTAATTCACTTAACCTTATGCTCTGATACCAACTGTAATGACCCGGAAAAATGCAATCTTGGTTATCCGATATACAACACATATAGAACATCCAAGGATTGAAAATACCGGATGATTAATGAAAGAAATTGGAGGGTGAGGAAAGATAAGATACAAACTTAGAATAGAAGAAGAAGAAGATCACAACATCAGAGTAACACGAACCTCACAGCGGAACGAATAACATATAATATATAACATATCTATGAAATATAAATCTGTACTTGAATATACATATCATTTTCAAAGTACAACACTTACAACACAGCGGAAATAAACTATAGCTATATGATCCTGAAGCCTTCTGCTCCAGCTCTTCAAGTATCTGTAAATCCCGACTATTTGACTGCCCGTACAAAATTGGCACCCAAGAGTTTAGAGAAAACAAAACAAAATAAACTCCGGGCCAGTCATGGGACTGGTGTGAGTAAAACAGTTTAAAGTAGTTCAAGCAGGTAAATGATATCTCATAAGACCACGTCGTATAACGGAACGGGTTTTTCCCTTATGAGAATCCAAATTATCTTTATATCAAAAACCTTTTGATATTATAATAATGTCTATCAATCACAACATAATAATCATCTAGCAGAAACGCTTTCATCTCACGTTCTACATATATAGTACAATCAAAACCGCAAGCACGAATTGGGTAATGGATTTCCAACTATGAAAGGCATGGAATCACCTAACGCTGGTGTACCTCAAGAGAGGAATACACTGGGTTCAACAAGAACATCTTGCAACCCGGCTACACATGACCGACCACTCATTTCGCTTGAGTGTATCGAATGTATATCACCAACGGTTGGGATCAGCAATCGTTTCCTAAATGGGACAGCATCAACAATAGATTTTTAGAAGTAAATGAAACTCTAGATCAGGTGATTATACACCCTACTTCGGAGCGAACGACTTAGCCATGCTGCCTGCCCAATTTCTGTCATTTACCGGTTGATGAGGCTTGAGGTTACGCTTCATCATCACACCAGATTCACTTCGAATGCCACATTGTCAGATCCATCGAAAATCACTAATTGACGTCTACAACAGTACATTACGTGTTAGCTAAAGAAGTTTCCTTCTCTGCTTCCACTCTTGGTACGGTTGAAGAAATCAATGTACGTGACCTTTCTGGAAATACTCTGTCAGACATTCATCCATACAAGTCATCCAGGAACATGATGAACCGAAGGCACTATTCAATACATCCATCTTAAGCACTGTTATCTAAGACTTATACAATAGCCCTTGCACTTTACTCCGTCTTCAATTATCTTTGGCATATATGATTCACAACGCTTATGCCAATACAGAGTAGTTCTTTGGATAATAATCCAACCGGTCTCTCCATATTAACAACATTAAAATGGTCAAAAACTTCGATAGTCTGTGATTTAACCATCAAAGAAAAACTGGTGTGCAAACAACGATATTATTTCCAGATGGAAATTCTATCAATCAATCATCAATCATATATATATATATATATTTCCCTACTTCCTATGTTTAGAAAATATACGTTATTAGCACTGGAAAACATTTCCATTGTTATTTACATATCACTATCATTTCATGACTATCAGTCCCTAACTGTAAACTAGTAGGAGAACAATTCTCTAAGTATAAACCCCGAAGGCCAAAACCAACATCAGATCGATACTTAGAAAAATATTCAACTTAACTAATCTCTAGTCAGTTTCAAATCTTGTTTAACTCTATTTCGATTAACTCTAATTCGAATAACTAATATTCGATTTAACTCCATTCGCTTAATTCTAGATCGCAGCGATCACAATGGTTACGCCTGATTCCCTCAGGAAACATCCGACCACCGTAGGCTATCTGCAGCCCTGCGAATTACGCTAGCAGTCATGCAAAATGGTAACTTATCCTATATAACCATGTCCGATTTACTCCTTTTGATAACTACGTTTGATTAACTCCTTTTGATAAACTACTTTTGATTAACTCCTTTTGATAAACTACGTTTGATTAACTCCTTTTATAATCCTATTTATTTCCTAAATAAATATTCTTTATTCTATTCTATTCGTTTTATCAACATTTTTTCCCTTTTATAAAACTCTATTCGTTTTATAAACATTTTCCTTTTATTTACTTTCGAAATATTTCCTTTTTATAAAATCTATTGATTTTATAAAATCCCTTTATTTCAATATACATTGAAATAATTCTTTTTACATCCCAGGGTCTTTTTATGATATTAAAAATATCGAATCACAATGATCAAACCATTCTAACACACAAAATCAAACAGATTATATATCACATCATATATTACAATATATAAACAAAACAGTATCATAAATATTGAGGAGTCCAGTTGGACCCCTCCAACCTGTTTCCCTGCATCACAGATGTTAAACAACGCAAATATAAAATATTTTGTTTAAACAGAATCAATATTCGATTAATGATTATATATATATCGTAATCTATAATTTCAACTAATACATAAGCAACTCAACCAAACAGTTAACAAACAGCAATCAGTCATCATTTATCAGTTCTAAATATACGTTATAAAAATAGAACTGTTCAGAGTTGGTGAGTTTTACTCACTTTGGCGCGTTAACCATTAAATAACGGTTTGCGTTATTTGATTCAGCTGACAATTTATTTCGCCATAAATTGTAATGAGCTCCGATGGACTTCCAGTCAGTTTCATGGTGTAGCCATCGTCCATACGATCCCAACGCAACTTACGTTCGTCAATCTGATATCGTATGACCAAGATATTCAATTTACAAGATTGAATACAATTATTTAAATAAATTAAAATTTAGAATTTAATCCCATGGGCCTCACCCCTTCTTTTTATGTTGTCCCATCAGCCCAAACCTCAACCTCAAAAGCCCAAGTCTTCCTTCTTCCATGATGGCCACACTGAAGCCACTGATCCTTCTCGTTTTCCCTTACCGACGTTTTGAAGCTCCACCAATCCTCAATCACTCCACCGTTCCCACATTTGAAACTACCATAACCTCCCTCATCAGAATCCGCACTACCCTGTATGACTTTTGCTCACCTCGCACCTCTCCCCTTAACCGCGTCCTCGGATCTCCGAGCTTCCCTCCAGTGAACGACGCGTCATAATTTCTGACCGAATACCCCCAAAAAATGTATACAACTGCGGTTTCTCTCCCCCAATCCGAAAATCATACCCAAAATGAGTATCAAACCCTATAGTTCGCGAATCCCTTAGCCCTAGGATCGCTGCTGATATTTTAGCATCACGAAAAACTACATCGCACCCACTAACATGAACATCAAATTGAAGCTCGTTGTAACAGGAACTCAATCCAACTTGATTCAGGATTTTTACATTTTTATTTCGATTTCTGGAAATTTATAAAGCTCTTTTTTGGAAAAAATATACTGACCGCGACATTTGACCAGAAGAAAAAGGGTTTTAGGGTTAGGCAATGTTAAAGGGTTATTTATAGAGGATTTAGATATTTTTATTTTGATTATTTTATTCGTTTATAATCTATCGTTACTTTCGTTTGTCCTTTAAAAATCCCCATGATTACCTATGACACCGAAAAATCATGAAAACTGGCATGCAGCTACAGTTCGACATTACGATCCCAACGAAACTGGTTTCGTCGAATTCCGACTCTGTTTGCTCACACAGCGTATTTTTAATCGACGAAATACTGACTGTTTTTCACTCTAAAAATCCGTACGGCCACACAGTGACTCTAAAAATCACGAAACTGGAAATCTAACAACTATTTGACATTGCGGATCCAACAAAATTAGTTTCGTCGAATTCCGACTTCGTTTGCAAAAGTGGATATTTTTAAAGTCCTAAATAACCCCTTTAAATATATAAATATATATTTAAATATAATTAAATTAAATATTTATAAATAAATATTGTCGTATATATTCACACTAGAATATCATACAGCTCTAGAATATTCCTATTTGAATTTCTAGCTCGATATTTCAAATCCTGATTAAATCAATATTCGATTTATAATGAAATCCCTTTTAAAAATATAAATAATTCCTTTATGATTTACAAAGGAATTCCACAACGACTTTTCTAAAATTTGATTTGGATGTAAATCAAAATCTACATGATGAAATCCAGATTTTTCTCTTCCACTAGAAAGATATACTCCACCAGCTCCACACGTTTCTTGTTCACAAAAATCCGGCTTAAAATGAATCATGTACATTCAGTTGAAGTTCAAATCGCCAAATTACGAACTACAACGCCATTTCGAGCTCAATTTTAATTATATTATAATTATACGTTCAAATTGTCGTTTATATAATATATTCGTTATTCAAATTAAATTCCAAGCTGAATTAAATATCACAGATGATCCAGATCACACCATATCGCCATTTCAGCCAATTCTGATTATTTCAGAATTAAATATACTATTTAATTATTATTTTAATTAAATATTCCCAGTTATTTAATTAAACCACCATTTAATTCACTATATAACTATTTATATAATTAAATAAATTAATTGTAATACCTCTGTAAATGCGGGTCATTACAATCTTCCCCACTTAAAATAATTTCGTCCTCGAAATTGCTAAGGTGGAGAACGACCCTATCGACTGGTTAGAGTATATTTGTTCACTTCTTTAACTTCAGTTTCCAACTGGACCAATTTAATTTCAATTAAACATTAATTAATTCTTATCAACGAAAATTTTCAAAAATCCTGAAAATTCTCTAACGCCTTAACTTTTCGAAAAATTTCGCCAGCACCTCCTTTGTTCTGGTCAATACGTCAAACCACCACTCGCCTCTCTGGGCCATCTCCATCCCAAAAGAAAATAAAATAGCTGAGCGGCTTTCCAATTCGGCTCATAAATCTTATATCCAATAGAAATATAAACTTGTACCTTTTGTCGGCATATCATTATATCCTTTCCACCTGTTATCAATTCAGCGGATACAAGGGTCATCCCAATCAAATTCCAATCTGCTTTTATCCACAACACAACCATTCGCTTATATCCGAGCCAAATATCATTTCAACTCGAGTTTCTTCTCGATTCCCAACTCTTAACTTGATTATCACATTACACTTCAAATTTGAATCTCATAATCCAATTTGCCTTGATATCTTTGTAATTCAATCTCAGTTACCCATTAACTGGCTTTATTTAAATTCAAATTTGCTTTCACAAATTTATGTTAAATTTGTTTTTAATTCAAACAGTCTTTCCCTGGCAGTTTTTTAAACAGTTTACTCTTTTCAAAAATCAAATTTTCCTTTTTGAAATTCAACACTACTTGTCTTTCCCAAAACAAATTCAAAACAGTATCTCTGGTAGTTATTCGTCACTTACAACTCAAGAATGAATACTGATGATGCAGCTATCATCATCCGAATCTATTTTAGCGATCGAAGTGAGTTCAATACTATAAAACCATTTCTAAGCATTTCCACTTTGAAATTCATTTCAAAATATAATTCACACTGCTTGTAAAACAATTTAAAATTTCCCAGGATCTTAAATTTTCCTTATTTTCAATCCAAATCCATTTACAAACACTTATCCAATTTTCCAGAATTTTAATTCAATTTCTGGTTTAAATTTCAGATTTAACTCATCTGATTTCACATATTTCACTTATATGAATTCTGACTGGTTATTTACATGACCATTTAATTTATAACCTTACTCGATTATAATAACAACCAATCTATCCATTATATTATAATCATTCCAATATAAATCCTTTATAACAAAATATAATTTGGGGCAAAATTATTTCGTTTACCCTCTTTTCAAAACAAACCATGACGGTTCATCGTATTTGAGTGTTTACAAAATCCCTATCGATACAGTGGAACAAACTGATCGACCAGAACTCATAAACCACTCAACCAATAAATCTCCATAATATAAAATTATATTTATGTCATCCACAAATACGTTCACTCGTATATATACACTCAAACTCAATCTAGGGTATTACTAACCCTATCTCTACCGAGCCACGCCACAGAGCCAAGGTAATTCACTTAACCTTATGCTCTGATACCAACTGTAATGACCCGGAAAAATGCGATCTTGGTTATCCGATATACAACACATACCGAACATCCAAGGATTGAAAATACTGGATGATTAATGAAAGAAATTAGAGGGTGAGGATAGATAAGATAGAAACTTAGAATAGAAGAAGAAGAAGATCACAACATCAGAGTAACACGAACCTCACAGCAGAACGAATAACATATAATAGATAACATATCTTTGAAATGTAAATATGTACTTGAATATACGTATCATTTTCAAAGTACATCACTTACAACACAGCGGAAATAAACTATAGCTATATGATCCTGAAGCCTCCTGCTCCAGCTCTTCAAGTATCTGTAAATCCCGACTACTTGACTGCCCGTACAAAATTGGGCACCTAAGAGTTTAGGGAAAACAAAACAAAATAAACTCCGGGTCAGTCATGGGATGGTGTGAGTAAAACAGTTTAAAACAGTTCAAACAGGTAAATGATATCTCATAAGACCACGCGGTATAACGGAACGGGTTTTTCCCTTATGAGAATCCAAATTATCTTTATATCAAAAACCTTTTGATATTATAATAATGTCTATCAATCACAATATAATAATCACCTAGCAAAAACGCTTTCATCCCACGTTCTACATATATAGTATAATCAAAATCGCAAGCACGTATTGGGTAATGGATTTCCAACTATGACAAGGTATGGAATCACCTTACGCTAGTGTACCTCTAGAGAGGAATACACTGGGTTCAACAAGAACATCTTGCAACCCGGCTACACATGACCGACCACTCATTTCGCTTGAGTGTATCGAATGTATATCACCAACGGTTGTGATCAGCAACCGTTTCCCGAATGGGACAGCATCAACAATAGATTTTTAGAAGTAAATGAAACTCTAGATCAGGTGATTATACACCCTACTTCGGAGCGACCGACTTAGACATGCTGCCTGCCCGATTTCTGTCATTTACCGGTTGATGAGGCTTGAGGTTACGCTTCATCATCTTACCAGATTCACTTCGAATGCCACATTGTCAGATCCATTGAAAATCACTAATTGACGTCTACAACAGTACATTACGTGTTAGCTAAAGAAGTTTCCTTCTCCGCTTCCACTCTTGGTACGGTTGAAGAAATCAATGTACGTGACCTTTTTGGAAATACTCTGTCAGGCATTCGTCCATACAAGTCATCCAGGAACAGGATGAACCGAAGGCACTATTCAATACATCCATCTTAAGCACTGTTATCTAAGACTTATACAATAGTCCTTGCGCTTTACTCCGTCTTCAATTATCTTTGGCATATATGATTCGCAACGCTTATGCCAATACAGAGTGGTTCTTTGGATAATAATCCAACCGGTCTCTCCATATTAACAACGTTAAAATGGTCAAAAACTTCGATAGTCTGTGATTTAACCATCAAAGAAAAACAGGTGTGCAAACAACGATATTATTTTCAGATGGAAATTCTATCAATCAGTCATCAATCATATATATATATATATATATATATCCTTACTTCCTATGTTTAGAAAATATACGTTATTAGCACTGGAAAACATTTCCATTGTTATTTACATATCACTATCATTTCACGACTATCAGTCCCTAGCTATAAACTAGTAGGAGAACAATTCTCTAAGTATAAACCCCGAAGGCCAAAACCAACATCAGATCGATACTCAGAAAAATATTCAACTTAACTAATCTCTAGTCAGTTTCAAATCTTGGTTAACTCTATTTCGATTAACTCTAATTCGAATAACTAATATTCGATTTAACTCCATTCGCTTAACTCTAGATCGCAACGATCACAATGGTTACGCCTGATTCCCTCAGGAAACATCCGACCGCCGTAGGCTATCTGCAGCCCTACGAATTACGCTAGCAGTCGTGCAAAATGGTAACTTATCCTATATAACCATGTCTGATTTACTCCTTTTGATAACTACGTTTGATTAACTCCTTTTGATAAACTACGTTTGATTAACTCATTTTGATAAACTATGTTTGATTAACTCCTTTTATAATCCTATTTATTTCCTAAATAAATATTCCTTTATTCTATTCTATTCGTTTTATCAACATTTTTTCTCTTTTATAAAACTCTATTCGTTTTATAAATATTTTCCTTTTATTTACTTTCGAAATATTTCCTTTTTATAAAATCTATTGATTTTATAAAATCCCTTTATTTCAATATACATTGAAATAATTCTTTTTACATCCCAGGGTCTTTTTATGATATTAAAAATATCGAATCACAATGATCAACATCATTCTAACACACATAATCAAACAGATTATATATCACATCATATATTACAATATATGAACAGAACAGTATCATAAATATTGAGGAGTCCAGTTGGACCCCTCCAACCTGTTTCCCTGCATCACAGATGTTAGACAACGCAAATATAAAATATTCTGTTTAAACAGAATCAATATTCAATTAACGATTATATATATATCGTTATCTATAATTTCAACTAATACACAAGCAACTCAACCAAACAGTTAACACACAGCAATCAGTCATCATTTATCAGTTCTAAATATACGTTATAAAAATAGAACTGTTCAGAGTTGATGAGTTTTACTCACTTTGGGGCGTTAACCATTAAATAACGGTTTGCGTTATTTGATTCGGTCTGACAATTTATTTCGCCATAAATTGTAACGAGCTCCGATGGACTTCCAGTCAGTTTCATGGCGTAGCCATCGTCCATACGATCCCAACGCAACTTACGGTTTGTCAATCTGATATTGTATGACCAAGATATTCAATTTACAAGATTGAATACAATTATTTAAATAAATTAAAACTTAGAATTTAATCCCATGGGCCTCACCCCTTCTTTCCATGTTGGCCCATCAGCCCAAACCTCAACCTCAAAAGCCCAGGTCTTCCTTCTTCCACGATGGCCACACTGAAGCCACTGCTCCTTCTCGTTTTCCCTTACCGACGTTTTGAAGCTCCACCCATCCTTAATCACTTCACCGTTCCCACATTTGAAACTACCATAACCTCCCTCATCAAAATCCACACTACCCTGTATCACTTTCACTCACCTCGCACCTCTCCCCTTAACCGCGTCCTCAGGTCTCCGAGCTTCCCTCTGGTGAACGACGCGTCACAATTTCTGACCGAATACCCCAAAAAAATGTATACAACTGCGGTTTCTCTCCACCAACCCGAAAATCATACCCAAAACGAGTATCAAACCCTATAGTTCATGAATCCCTTAGCCCTAGGATCGCTGCTGATATTTGAGCATCCCGAAAAACTACATCGCACCCACTAACATGAACATCAAATTGAAGCTCGTTGTAACAGGAACTCAATCCAACTTGATTCGGGATTTTTGGATTTCTATTTCGATTTCTGGAAATTTATAAAGCTCGGTTTTGGAAAAAATATATTGACGGCGACATTTGACTAGAAGAGAAAGGGTTTTCGGGTCGGGCAATTTTAAAAGGTTATTTATAGAGGATTTAGATATTTTTGTTTTGATTATTTTATTCGTTTATAATCCATCGTTACTTTCGTTTGTCCTTTAAAAATCCCCATGATCACCTATGACACCGAAAAATCATGAAAACTGGCATGCAGCTACAGTTCGACATTACAATCCCAACGAAACTGGTTTCGTCGAATTCCGACTCTGTTTGCTCACACAGCGTATTTTTAACCGTTGAAATACTGACTGTTTTTCAATCTAAAAATCCGTACGGGCACACAGTGATTCTAAAAATCACGAAACTGGAAATCTAACAACTATTTGACATTGCGGATCTAACAAAATCAGTTTCATCGAATTCCGACTTCGTTTGCAAAAGTGGCTTTTTTTAAATTCCTAAATAACCCCTTAAATATATAAATATATATTTAAATATAATTAAATTAAATATTTATGAATAAATATTATCGTACATATTCACACTAAAATATCATACAGCTCTATAATATTCCTATGTGAATTTCCAGCTCGATATTTTAAATCCCGATTAAATCGATATTCGATTTATAATGAAATCCCTTTTAAAAATATAAATAATTCCTTTATGAATTATAAAGGAATTCCACAACGACTTTTCTAAAATTTGATTTGGACATAGATAAAAATCTACACGATGAAATCCAGATTTTTCTCTTCCACTAGAAAGATATACTCCACCAGCTCCACACGTTTCTTGTTTCACAGATATCCGGCTTAAAATGAATCATGTACATTCAGTTGAAGTTCAAATCGCCAAATTACGAACTATAGCACCATTTCGAGCTCGATTTTAATTATATTATAATTATACGTTCAAACTGTCGTTTATATAATATATTCGTTATTCAAATTAAATCCAAGCTGAATTAAATATCACAGATGATCCAGTTCACACCATATCGCCATTTCAGCAAATTCTGATTATTTCAGAATTAAATATGTTATTTAATTATTATTTTAATTAAATATTCCCAGTTATTTAATTAAACCACCATTTAATTCACTATATCACTATTTATATAATTAAATTAATTAATTATAATAACTCTGCAAATGCGGGTCATTACACTCAGACTCTCCGCCTGTTCGAGATTCCCTACTTTCCTCCTCGATCGGCCTCCCACCTCGAACCCCGCGAGACTCCACAGCCCCCATCGACGCCATGACCACCTGAAGCCCTCCATCCTCTAGCGAGCGCGCGGAAACCCCCCCCTCTTCGAATTCGAATTGTAAGTTTTTATTTTATTTTATTTTATTTATTTCATATACATGTATAAAAATAGGATTTCAATATATATGAAAAACATATAAGAATAAGATTTTTGTACGTATGAAAGGCATATGAAAGGTATGATTTTTATGATAGGGAAACCTTAGATTTTTACTAATTTGAAGATGAGATCTTTTAGTATAAGAAGTAGAGATTTTTATTCATGAAAAGAAATGATTTATATATATATAACACAAAAAGATTTGATTTTTAATTATATAAAAATACTACTTTTATATATATAGTAGCATAATAATAATTTAATTTTTATTATATATAAAGCGCTATAAAAATATATATTTTATAATGTTGTAGCGATAAAAATTCGATTTTTATATATATGAAGTAGCGATAAAAATTTGATTTTTACATATATGAAGTAGCGATAAAAATTCGATTTTTATATATGTGAAGTAGCGATAAAAATTTGAAATTATTATAAATATGGCGAAGTAAAAATATGATTTTAAATATAAAAACATCATATTAAAAATGTGATTTTTTACTATGAACAACGTGAAAAGGATTGCGATGGAACTGGTGGAAAACAAATCCAAATCCAAACCATTTAGAAATAAAGAATGGAGGAGTGGAACCCACGGTGAGAACTTCTCACTTTAATTTTATTTTCTAGTTAAAATATATACTAGGATGCAGACGGTGGTTAGCAGCACCAGTCACCCGTCGTCCATAGACCACGGACGACTTGTTTGATTTTATTGTGTTGTGAAAATTGATTGTGATGTGGAATGGAATAAATAAAGTATTCATGTAATGAAATAAATATTTTATAGTTAAAAATGTAATTTTTAACGAGTATAAGAATGAAAATAAATATTCATTTACAAATCGGACGATTTGTATATGTACACACATTTAACTTATATTGATTGGGACGATATATTTTACACATCGCCCAACTGCACAAATAATAATCAGTGTTGTTGTTTGAAAACCCCACACGGGTATTGGGATGATATTGGACACACACTAATCCCAATATTTAGTTGTATGTCAATCCATTGGTTGACAGGCTGTTGTAAGCGTTAATTATTTATATTTAACGCTTATGCAATTGTGTAATGCACTCTGGATAATGGTTGATTGTGTTTGATTATTGTTGTGTACATGTGTGTATGAAATCCATATAAATAAAATTATATGGTAATTGACTGTGTCTGATTGCAATTAAGAAAAGAACGAATATTTTAAAATAACGAATATTTTAAAATAAGGATTATTTTAAAATAATATTCAGTTATGCATCAAAATATGATTTTGATGTCTGATTTGGGATGAACACGAAAATATTTAAATATATAAAGCCATGTTGATTAGATTAATGCCATTTTGACGTGAACGATATTTATATCGATTTTGTTCATTTTTATAATGAATATCGAAAAGGAAGTGATTTCAAAATCTAATGTTTTGAAAATATTATCATTTATATATTAATGATATAGAATATTCAATTTTGATTTAAAATTGAATATGAAGTTGAAATCGTTTTGAAAACGAATTTAAAACGATTTATAAAATACGTTTTAAATGGAAATCGATGAAATATATATATTTAATGGCCTGAATAGAATGCGCCGCGCCACGGCAGTTCGCGAATTTCGACCATTGACTTCGAACGAAAAATACGGGAGATCTGACCGTCGGATTCTCCTAAAACCGAAACCGTTGGGTTCGTATCGAAAAGAGCTTTCTGGCAAATATAATTGATTTGAAATCTAATGGTTGGATTTGGAATTATATCTAAATCAAATTTGGAAAAGGTCGTTGTAGGTGCAGTTCGACGACCGTTTATGGAAATCGATTGTACATGCCTTGATAAAATTATTAAAAATATCAATAATTTGTGTAAAATCATAATAAATGATTTAGAAAGAATTGGGATGAAAAGTTCCACATTTGTGAAGACAAAAATATATTTTTATCAAAATGAACTAGAATTATAATCCAATATTTTTAAATAAATAAATTGGATTTGAAATGGTTTTAAAAATAACCATAATTTCCAATATATGAATTGGAATTGATTTGAATCGAAACTATCTTCGGAATATTTCGATATTGGATTCCGTGATTATATAGATATTGTGGAGGAATTTGGAGTATATATATATCATTATTCCCAATATCGTATTTGTTGATTTTAGAATTTGATATTGAATATAAGCCGATATAATTTCTATTCAGGGCCTTGTATTTAATATTGAATTGGATTTTGGGTTTGTCGTGAACTGTGTTTTAAATGACACCATTCATAAACCCAGTGTGAAAAGAATAAATCTTTTAATTAAGATTTAAAGAAGAATACCAATTAATTAACATTTAATTGGAATTGAAAATGGAATGTGAATTGGGTATGTTGTGAACTGTGTTTTTAACGACATTCGTTCTTTAACCCGATGTATAGTGAAATGTGATTTGGAACTTATAAATCTTTTTTATTAAGATTTAACGGGAATTTTCTAAAGTAAAGTTTTTCAATTTAATATATTAAATTGCAATTGAATGGAATTCGATTTGATAATAATCGAAATGAGCTTCTGTGGAGGAAGACTAATAGTATATATGGAATTTAAAATGCTTTGTCGTTATTCCATTTATATTATTAGTCGAATACGAAAATTGATATCGATTATACATATTGATCTGTTTTCCGTGAAGATTCTATAATTAATGGAATATGATTTGGGTTTATCGTGAACTGTGTTTTAAATGACATTAGTTCTTTAACCCAGTTAAAGACAGGATTACATGTTTAACATTGTATTTTGAAATGTATGGTTGATCTCTACTAAATATATATATCTGTTTGGTGGCGGAGAATTTATTCTCTTACTTAACACCATTCTCTAAGACGTACGAGCTTAGATGTTATATATCGGCAGAAATCAATAGTACGGTGTAGATTGTCGATGTGGCATGTTGGAGTTTCCAAAGTTAAATAATCAATAATATTGATTTTTGGGAAGATTAAAACTAAGTGGAGTTTTAATAAATCTTTAATTAGATTGAAACAGGAATTGATAATTTAAATTATCAAATTTGGGAAATGATCGAGAATGGAGTATCACCAGTTTTGCTCCTAGCGATAGTTAAATATTTAATTAAATTTGAATGTGAAATGGTAATTAAATTTACTAATAACACAGTGGTGTTAGAAATGGAGTATGACCAGTTTTGCTCCATGGGATGGATAGGTTGAGATTGGGAAATTAAACAAATGATTACTTCGGTAAGATGCGCTAGTCCCGACTAGTTTGGAAAACCTTAATATGGTTTGAAATGATATGCAATGGAAGATTAACGAATAAATTTAAAAGAATTTATCTTTGATAAAATTAATGGGAACCTTTCCCAAAGGATATGAATATTGAAATAAAAGAATATTCAGGATTGGAATGAGGCGTATATTGTGTTTTATAGCACTTGTTTATAATATACGCGAGTTATTTGGAAAGGCCGGGTTTTTACCCATTCTAAATAATTGATTCGACGGTAAGTCGACGATGAAGACCGGAGGTCTTCACATCGTTTGAATGATTACTGATGTCTTGATTGGGCTATACACCCAAGACAAGGTAATAAGTGGTGATCGTTTAGACGTACTTGGAGATCGACTGGATATGCAAGGACCTCTCTCTTGTATTGGACATTCGGGACGAGGAATAAGGTGCCTCCGGTTTCGTTTAGACCCAAAACGAACTTGTAAATGGATGTGTGTCTGACATTGGATTTTATTCTGTGTTGATTGATCTCTATTAAATATATATCTGTTTGGCGGCGGAGAATTTATTCTCTTGCTTAACGCCTATCTCTGAGACGTACGAGCTCAGAGGTTATATATCGATAGACATCAGTCGCATGGCATGAATTACCTGTGTGGCATGCTGAGATGCAAATGATCAAGGCTTTTGTTGAAAAGCAGGGTCTTTTGGTTGATGATCAAAGCACGGCTTTAATATAGCATAGCTTTGTGTATAACATTAATTCGCTAGCCTCACACCTCGGTATGAGTCAAAAACGGGATAAGGGACCCAAGGAGGACATGATGTTTCTTTCTAGCTATGGGTGGTGTCGGGGTTTTGCAAGCTCATACATTTATATTATTTTTACTTTTGTGGTTGTTGAAATGCGAGGCGCCTCAAATATTTTGGTTTCTACGAAACCGATGGATATAGGTCCTGTAGGACCGGGAAACGTGTGTTCCGGATTACTAATCCACTAACGTAAGTGTGGACTGGCCTTAGAGGATCCAAGGGTCTACTGCAGGAGATCCTGAGGCATTTGCTAGAGTGTCTCGAAGCCGGCGAGGAGTACATCCCTTGCCTTGACTCATGATGGAAATCCAATTTCCAATACGTTACATTTCGATTTTGATTGTAGAGCCTAGTATTGGCGACATGATATATGGTACCCATGCCGTCTATGATTGATACATTTATATTTGAAGTTGTTTTATACACTATGCACTTATAATAGTATCAAATGATTTGTTTTAAACGTACCAAGCATGTTTGGCTATTATAAGATCAAACTCTATCCTCTAGTTTGCGTTGCATTGTGTGGTAGGACCTGAGTCTTCTATTAGCTTCATTTTTCCAAAAATCATTGCGTTGTTTGTTTTATGCACTGGTATTCTCAGGAGGAAACCCATTCCATGTTATACGGCGTGGTCCCATGATTTACTTCATTTTTACAGTAAAGATTAAATAACTATTTTAGTTCTCACACCAGTCACATGACTGACCTGGAGTTTATTGTTTTAACCTAAACTCTGGGTGCCCCTATTTTCTACACGGGCAGCTAATAGTTTTGGTTTTGCAGATATATATTCACAGGATTCTGGTTTACAGCTGGAATGATATTCGGAAAGCTCTGCATCCGTTTATCTCTTTCAGCTGTATTATTTTTCTGCTGCTATGTAATGTATTTTAATCTCTGATACAATGTGTAATATTATTCATACTCTGTATATTCTGGTACACTGATGTAAATTGTTGTAATTGGCAATGAACTGTTCTTTTGTTTTTGTTCTGATTTGTCGTGTTCTCATTACAATCCGGGTTTTCCTTTACGAGGAAGTTTGGGTCGTTTCATTAGCACTTTCATTTGCTCATGTTGCGAAAATTTCAGCACTTTCAGCACATGCTCATGCTTCTTTAGTCCATGCTAGCGTGCTTCTGTCACAAGCACAATCTTGCCATTATAGCACATCTTCTTAGCAATTCACTTTGCGAGTAATCATAGGACGCAAATCCATTTTACCATTCCTATTAGTCCATCCCCTATCAACTTACTTTCAACACCTTGAAGTTGTTATGTAGTGATGCACCATTCTCAACGATATGATACTGCGCTGGGCATAGGTAATAAATCATAGCCACACATGAATTCTTGGCAAAAATATCAGTAATATGTCATATGCAGTAATGCATAGAAATACATTGCTCCATAATGTATGTACTTTTTCTAAACTGGGAAAAAGCCTTTTATGCAAGTTACTTATAAGCTTAGGGACAAGAAATCCAGAAAGCACATTCCACAATAACTAAGACGTAGACAAAATGACTGCTGCTACATGCTGGGTAGAAGTCAAAACGACAGCCATTAAGCCATTTTTCTATATTTGGAACGTCATCTATCATTTAGAGCAATATATTTCCATATCACAAAATAAATTAAAATTTCACATAAAAGATTTCATGCAAAGGTTCCATGTGTTGTATCCTTTTTTGTCCCCATGTTGCACCTTACTGTAGTTCATTCACAGTTTTCTACCATACCCAAATACTCTATTATAAAATGTACTATATCCTATTTTAAATAAGCTATTTTTAAAGTCTTTTTAAACTGATATAAAGACATTATCGTAGATCCAATTCAAAAGTTACCAGAATAAAAAAAAATTAGAATAAACTACCAGCATCAAGAACACCTGTAACAAAACCAGATGGGAAATCCTTTGCATACCTGAAGTTTTGGTTGATGCCTAAGGTAACACCAGTCACCAGATAATAAATGTGTAAAATAAGTTCAGTACAAACAAGCTTTCGAACAAAAAAAGAGCATGAAGACATACCTGGAGCATTGACTGATATTTAAGGTTCCCCTAATCTTGTTGCATGTTACGCTTGTCACCATTGACTTCTCTTCTACCTCCCGAATCATAATCTACACGCATCGCTCACTAAAAATCCTTTAGCTGGATCCTTTTTAGTTCGGAAAGACAAATAAACGAAGAGAACCCCCAGTCATTTTCATCAGCAGTAAAATGATGATTTTCGATATCGGCAAAAAATGAGAACATTAAAGATATATTTCATGATATATCCAGTAACTGACAACAGAAATAAAACGAATAGTACCTCTCCTTTTAGGGCAAGCGTTTTCCAGTTGATCAACAGTAGAAAGACTGAAACTTTGGTATGTATCCTAAATATTCAACGGAACCAAGAACCGAACAGAACAAACAACTGCGGA
The DNA here is from genome assembly GCA_030737875.1 of Allium sativum. Classification (NCBI taxonomy): domain Eukaryota; kingdom Viridiplantae; phylum Streptophyta; class Magnoliopsida; order Asparagales; family Amaryllidaceae; genus Allium; species Allium sativum. The sequence continues at coordinate 846,166,307 of CM060922.1, read as the reverse complement.
GATAACATATATGTTGGCAGCATACAAAAAATAGTATAGAAGTTACATAACCATATAATAACATGAAGGTACTCCAATTAACTATACCACGAACAACTAAAAATGCATACACATACCATCATTAAGCAATGAGCAAAGATTGCAACGCCACTTCCTTCTACCATCAGTAAAAATAACGTATGGATTAAATATGTCCAACCAGGTCAACATCTGATAACACCTACTGACCAAAATTCACAACCGGGACCTCTTCCCAACACAATGGCAACTACAAACAGAATAATAATTATTTCTAGGTTTTATAGTTGTAATTTGGAAGTAAAACTCTACTTAGGGAAAACAAACTTACTCCTGGCGCTGGTGCTAGAGGAATAAAGGCAGCACCTAGTGGCAAATGTCATCGTGCATGCAATAACTGAAAGCTTATAACAGCATGAGCGGTCAACCTCGAATATCTAGGATCGCAATTCAAAATGTACGAATTAAGAATTGGTGATGGACCTGTTGATTCTCCATCACATTCTAAATGCCTAGGCAGTGAAGTTGGGTCAATATCCACATCGTGTGACCCCAGAACAAATCGAACAGGCAAGGACAAAATATCCTTGACCAAGCTCCAAAGAGTTCTGTCTTTTGGATGTCCTGTCATGGGAAACTGAATGTTTTTGGCTCCAATAGAAGGAGGAGGTGGTGTCTGGGATCCAGATTAAGCACCAAAACCAGAAGCAGACATGGATGGGTAGCTCTGTGCAGGTCTGGGAGAAGAAAGCAGCGGATCATCCTGAATTTGAAGTGAATTTGGTCCATGAACATAGTTTAGAAAGGATGGGTGGCCCACAACATGGAGGCCATGAAAAGGAGGCATGGATTGGGTGCCCGAAGAAGTCCAAGGAGGTGGTGGTAGACAAATTCGAATATTTCGGATTTGCACAAGGAAATGTGGTGATGGATTGGGAGGCATGTGTGCATTTGTATGGATAAAGATGTTGGTGCTGCGCTGACTCTACTAGGAGGAGGTTGTTGAGGATCCAGTGCTCCAAAATTCATCAAAGAGGAAGGAGGATTGTAAGGTGTAGCATACTTACCCTGGAAGTTCACTGGTTTATCGCTACCCTGATGCATGTTTACCGTAGACTATTTTGATATTAACAAGTGAACTCTTCAATATAAACAAACGGTAAAATCATTGCCATTGATTATATAAGATGCATGTTACAATACACATGAAGACGCTAATTTTATGTAAGTGTGAACAGAATCATAATTGTGAAGGGGAAAAAAAGAAAAAATCTAAGTCAATTTTTTTTTCATTTGTAATTTGTCAAACATAAAAATATCTCCATTTGTTAGAAAAACTAATAAGTGAAATAATTCTTAGTTAATCAGAAGAGAAACTTAAAATTGTTGTCACCAAAATCAATACACATCAAAAGGCTATTTATTGAAGTAAGGAGCACGCTTTAAAGGTAAGATGCCAAGGGGGTTAGCCGAAGGGAAACTCATGTGTGCCCATGAAGATCTTTTAATATTGGAAAGGAAAGTCAAACAGATCATAACTTTTACTTTTATTATTATTATTATATGGATCCAAGCTTAGTTATTATGAAAGTCCAAAAAATGTTCAAAATGTTTGAAACCGAAACAATACTCAAACTGGCTAATGCAGGTAGATGTAGATCCAATGATTCGGAATAAGAAGAGGGTGTATCCATTTACCTTTAATATAACTTGTGGATAAATAGATTAATTAAATTTAAACAATAACAATTGTTTTTTTACTGTAACTGTTACAAAATAATTTAATAATCACTTCATTTATATCAACTTCTCATATTATTTTTCTAAATAACACTACCATTTGGAAGGCATTAGAAAGCAGTTTAATATAAGAAATTATAAAGATAAAGCCTATGAAAATAATCTTTTGTTATCTCCGCGGTTGTTTATTTTCCAGTTGATCGAGAGCAGATTTCTACAGACAACAATTAACTAAAGTAGATTTCTAATCAGTTTAAATCATACAGCCAGATTTCAGCCGGAACTCCATACTAAATAGTTTCATCAAACCATGTTTGTGCAAAATTTGCATAACCCAAATAGGCAAATCACAAAATCAGATCGAAATAGTTGATACAATTGAAATATAAAACTCATACAAATTTAGGGTTTGTGTAGAAAACCTGAGCATTCGATTGAAATAGTTAATGAAGACGAAAGGGCTGGCGTAATGATGATGACATAGAACACTAGTGCGACAATGACGATGGAGGAATCGCAGAACAAGGTGAATTTTGCTGAAGTGAAAAGAAGAAAGGCCTGGAAGAGGAAAAAAGGGAGGGTTGAAATTTTCCTATGTATCGATTGAGGAAAACATGTCAAAACAAAGAGGAACAATCTCACATGAGCTGTGAAATTTTTAATTTGCGGGATAGGCGAGAAATACTTTGTTACTTTAATAACATGGATTAAATATTGTTGGTCGCTGATAGGCATGAATGCTGCTATTTGTTATAACTAAAGGCAAATTTTCTTGTAGTGTACGTGTGTTTATTTTCTTATGTGATTGTGGAGATATTCCTTTATTGATCATTTTATGTGGCCATATTTTCATTAAGAGGGTTGATTTATAACATCGAGGTTGTGCACTTTACTATCATCTAGTTAACAACTAATTTAAGATTTATAGAGATGTAACCTGAAGGCGTGACATTTCATCTCAGTATGTTTAATATTCCCTATGTCAAGTATTCAGTAAAGCCTTGCTATATGCTTTTGTGATTTGTGTAATATAGGATAGTTGTTATCTTACGTTTTGCTTGTGGCAATAGCAAAGAAGTGTATAGCAAATGTGAACTGTTGGGATTTGAACTTTCATAATTAATAATTATAATAAGGTACCATGGAATCCCACTAAAACTTGTGTTTGAACACTATAGACTCCCTGCCTTATCGTAAGGTATATGTTAACATGTATTTGTGCTTTGTTGTTAACACAGTTGTATGGGGTCATTTCTTATGCTATAAGACCTGAGCTCCCTTGTTTGTGTGGCTTATTATGGTTAATATAGTTCCATCACCTTGTCCACTTTAGAATAAGATGCCTATCCTTGTCCCTCGTTTTACTGCCTGATGTTTTGCATGCACATCTAAAATTTATTATTACATGTGTTCCTTACTGCTACTTGTTAGTACATATAAATTTAATTGCTACACACTTTAACTTATCTACTAATGAAGATGACTTGTCTCCGAGGCACGACTAGCACTGATGTTGCACGTGTGAAACTTTAGGCTGTTATGTCGACCATCTATATTGGTAATAGATGCATATTTACCACCTGGTTCACTTAAAAATATATCATTCATATTGTATTGTGCCTGTCATTGATATATATCGACATGCATGTTGCCTTGTTTCTGCGTATATATGTGTTATAGCACAATGAATTTGGCACATTTGACTATGCCACACGCCACCTTTTTGTGCTGTCACTCGTACTGTTGTAAATGCATGCAAACACTTCATTAAGATATATTCGGCGGTTCATGGTTAACAAACTTGGATTATCTGATAATTTGTTGGGATTAAATTAATTATATTTATGTGTTTATCGAAGTTTGCTGACTTGATATAAGTTTAATCCCGACTCGGGTGTTTTTTGTTTTTGCATGGAACGATCGGGTCAGGCCTCAAGTGTTTTGATTTAAAGATTTCAGCTCGCAATGAAGAGTAAAAGAACGTGGAGACGCATGCGTGCGCTAAGCTCGACAAAACAGTAAATTTTCTTAAAGAAATTTATGTATGCATTTTATTTTATCTTCCGATGTACGAGATTTTTTATAAAACTCTGATATGTATATAAAATTTTATTCCACTACAAATTTTGTACTTTGTGATTCTGTGTTAATTCTGTTTGAACCCTATAAGCCAATAACAATATGTTGTTTTGGACGTTTCGAGTTGGTTTGACTACCGATTTGGGGCAGTAAAAATGCCAGGTCGTTACAGATTGAGAGATGAGATTCTAAGGGAGTGTCATCATTCGAATTTGACGATTCATCCTGGTGGTAATCAGATGTATCGGGATATGAAATGAGCTTACTACTGGAAGGGATGAAAAGATATGTTGGAAAGTTCATTTCCAAATGTATGAATTGTCAGTTGGTCAAAGCTGAGCAGAAAAAGTCGAGTGAATTGCTTCAGCCATTGGAAGTTCGTACGTTGAAATGGGAGCAAATACCGATGGATTACCCATAACCAAGGCAAGAAATGAAGGAATTTGGGTCATAGTGGATCGCTTGACCAAAAGTGCCAGGTTTATTCTTGTCAGATCGACTAAGACAGCATCGAATTTGGCTGAGTTATATATAAAATAGATAACTCGATTCCATGGTATTTCGAAGAGCATAGTTAATGATCGAGATCCGTTGTTTACAAGCGGATTTTGGAAAAGTTAGCAAGAAGCTTTAAGAACTAAGTTGTGTTTGAGTACGGCTTATCATCCGCATATGGTCAAACCAAGAGAGTTAACCGAGTATTGGAAGATCTCCTTAGAGCTTGTGTACTGGATTTTGAGGGATCATGGGAAGACCACCTACATTTAGTAGAGTTTGCATATAACAACAGTTATCAACAGAGCGTTGGGATGACACCATATGAGGTGTTGTATGGTAAACCCTGTAATTCTCCGGCATGTTGGTTGGAAACTGGAGACAATCTGATACTTGGGCCAGAGATGATTAGAGAGACCTCTGATTGTATTGAGATCGTTCGACAATGAATGAAAGCAAACTAAGATCGTCAGAAGAGTTACGCCAAGCGTCATAAGGATTTGGAATTCGACGTAGGCAATATGGTTTTCGTGAAGATTTCGCCGTTAAAACATATTGTTCGATTCGGAACTAAAGTAAAGTTAGCTCCAAGGTTGTTGGACCATTGTCGATAGTCGAGCTGATTGGAAAGCTCGTGTATAGATTAGATTTACCTGAGAAGATATTGAGTGTGCATAATGTTTTTCATGTGTCGTTTCTGTGGAAGTGCATGCACGATTCGAATGTGGTGGTATCTTTGGATCAGTACAAAGACCTAGAAGTTGAGTCCGTAGTTACAAAATCTCGTAAGCCACTTCTCGTTGTGGGGAATGACATGAAACGGCTTAGGAGGAAGACGGTTAAGCTAGTCAAAGTGCAATGGAGTGAGGATGATGATGATCGTACGTGGAAACGGAAGAAAGAATGAAGGCGATCCATCCAGATATCTTCGTGCGTATGACCTATAAATGTCGTGTCATTTTTTCCCCGTTGTAACTTGTACTCTTGTTGTTGATAGAATTCCGCATGCTAGGATATGGCTATGGATGTATGGTTTGATGGCTGCTAGTTTGGATGACTGAATTGGCTGCTTATGTATGATAGACATGCGGAATTGTTTTGCTTGCTTGTGTTGCTTGGAATTTCGAGGGCGAAATTCCTAAGGGGGAGAGAATGTAACGACCCGCATTTTATGTATCGGAGGATCGTAAAATATTTTAATTTAATTCCTTTAGGGTCGGATCATTCTCATATTTTTATATGTTGTTCATGGGGATGTGAGACATGTCCATGATTTTTACCAATTTTATTTGTAACCATTTTTCCCCTGTTAGTTTTGTACAGGGAATAACTTTTGATTGGGATCGAATTAGGTGCTAAGATTGATTTCATTGAAAAGGGAATGGTGTTGCCAATTCCGTAGAGTGGTCACATTAAAGAATTGGTTCAGCGGTTTAGGAGAAATAGCTGTTTTAGTGCTACATAATTTCTGAATATGTTAATTTTTTTGGCATAGCCGACCAGTTTTTATAGTGTTCCGTAACATTGTTTTATTATAACTAATAATAAAATTACAATATAGTTCAGGTGACTGTAGTTTGCATTCAGCTAATTTTGTTTTTAAGGTGGACCGTCCACCGTCTATGGCATTTATAGTGGGTCATCCACTTAATCTAAACTAGATTACAGTCCAGGAGCTAGTTTAAGTTACTAGACTACTATATTTCTTACCTCTCCACGTAGGGAGAGGATGAGTACATTACATACTTTTCATAGAAAAAAGTTATATACGTATACAAAGGAAAACAGTAAAATATTGAGACAAAAAAGGTAAGGTACATGTAAAAGTTCCATGATTAGAAAAGAGTATGTTCCAAGCAAGTGCGAACAGTAGCTGCCTCTGAACCATACATTACCAGCCGAAATCCTCGAGCTCCACAAAACTGAGCATTTTCATACACAAATACCAATAAACTTGTGACAAAATGGCAAAACTGGCTTAAGCCATGATAGGAAGAAGAAGCCGCCAAGCATATCAGCAAATCACTGAGACACCGATGATGAAATTGAACCAGAACGCCAAATCACTGCAAAACCAGGTAAGCCACATATTATATAGATGCAGTCTGAACCACATACCCAATCCATGAAAGGTGAGGAATAGGCAGTCTCCACCATGAAAAACACTATGGTCATTGCAGATTGCATCTCGTATATAGCATTAAAACATGATGAAGACGTAGGTGTGTAAGCCCAATTCACATAAAGGCAAAGTAGACAGAAGAAGGTCAAATTGCAAGCATACAACGACATTTCATACAAAGACTAAGAACAAAATTACCAAAAAATAAGCCAAACACCTCCTCAATACTTACTCCTTCCCGAACAAATACCAACAAAACAAATTCTACCAACAAGATGAAATCGAGGCAACCACTGAATACCCAATAAGCCATTTTGTACCATCACATATGCAAATGTCAAGATGCGAAACAAAACAACAGACTAGGAGTTACTGCTTTCCAATTGTCTGCATTAGTGACAACCTCCCATCCAATGCCGCGACACCAGTTGAATACTTGTATTCTCCTATTCCATTTTGGAAACGAGAAAGCAATAGTTGCTTGAAATTGCCTCGGTGGTGGAAGGAAGGGGTAATTAGTTGCGGTTACAAGGAGAAGAGTATTGAGGGAGATGAGGCTAGAGAAAATAGGGGTAATCAATTCTTAAATCTGATTTCATAACAAGCTTAGATTTGAAAGTGTATTAAGGTACTCGGAAGAGCACTACGCACAACATAGCGCCACCACTAGTTAATTAGTCATTAGTGTGCTGATTTGTGGGGACAACTAAGGCTTGGTCTGTTGGCTATAAATAGGAGGTGGAGGCATGAGAAAGTTTAGTTTCTTCATTTCTCTCATTTGGTTAAGCTCGTGATTCTCCTTGCTCAATCAAATATCTCTCTCCTCCATTAATGTCATAGATCTAGATTAGAAGATCGAAGATCAACATTGTAGGAGGGTAGATCACATCAAAGTGATTCGAAATTCGTTCTTCATCGTTCTTTGCTATCCGTATTAGAGATTAGAGGTTTTGAAGCTATTTTAAAGTGTTGGTGAGTGATAAACATCTCTCACACAGATTCAATCACGTATCTTAAAGTAAATTACATTTTATTATTATAATTTACTGGCCATCGATTATTAATTCCCTAATTTTACTTGACTAATCTTAAATTAACTATAGTTTTAACAGTAAACAAATCACTTGCGTTAATTAATAAAGTTTAACCTAATAATTATATATAACTGATTTCTTTTTAAAAAAGGGGTCTGCTTTACTTTGGTTTGACCAAAAACACGGTGGACATTTTGTTCTCTGCCTTGCCACCTTTCTTGTGACGATCGCCCACAACTCTGCACTTAACAATTGGAAATAATACGCTGAAAGACGTGCCAGGCAGCTTTATTCTTCACAGAAGGGATGAATACCATGCTTACAGTACAACGGTATTCCGAAATGGCCGAAAGAAGGTTTACTTAGTTTGACACAACCAAGGTCTTAGGAAATCAGCTACTCCCTAGATCACAAATGTAACGATATGTATTGTGATAAGAAGAAAACAGGTAATGTTTCTCCATATTCTATGGGTTGTTTGATCTTATATTTATCATTTCAAGTTGTTTTCACATTGATCTAATCAAGGTAAGAATGATTTTAATTCAAATAACCATAGGATCTAATCCAGCAACTTATAAATTGTAATTTCATATGTTAATTCTATGTTTAGATCCATTTATTGATTTGATCATTTGCTGAATCATTGTTTTATTGTTTATTGATTATTGCTTGAATAAATGGTTGATTTGTTGATCAAATTTGGATCAGTGGTGTTTGAGATGGATCAGTGATGTTTAATATGAATTAGTGGTGTTTGGGCGAGTTTTGGGCTTGGATCAGCGAGTTCTGGCAAAGGCTAAAATTTCATGTTTCAACAGTGTTTGTTAAACATTGTAGAAAGGCATGGATTGGGCCTAAATTCTAGTATGGATTGGTCACCAAAAATCAGTGGATCGGCATGAAAAAATGATGGATCAGGCATGTTTTGATGGATCTGGCATAGGCTGAATTTTCTGGGTACGACAGTGTTTGAAAAACGCTATGAAAGGTCATGGATCGGGCACAAAATTCTAGAGTTGCGCATGTGAAAATAGTTGATTTGGCTGGATCGGGCAAGCCAAACCAAAGGATTAGGAAAAAAAATCAAATTTTGGCAATTTACAATGTTTGAAAAACGCTATGTCAAGGTCATGGATCGAGCAGAAATCAGACCATAGATCGGGCACAAAATTCTGGTAGTGCGCATGCACTTTTGGAGTGGATCGGTTTTATTTTACATAGATCGGGCGACCTCACAAACTATGGATCGGGCAGAAAATTAAAAGCGCTTTTAAAATGCTGTGGAAAGCTGATGGATCATCCACTTTCTGGAGATGGATCGGGCATTCGGAAATTGGCGATCAACACGTAGTTTTGAGCAGTTTTGAGGGATCGAGCTGGTAGATTGGGCAGATCAATCCAGAGTTTAACGCATAGATATGATATTGTTTCAAAACACTATGGAAAGCACTTTTAAACGCTGTAGTATAAAAAATTGAGCCAATGGGCCTGGATCAAGTCAGGAGATATGCTAGCATTTCTGTAATATTTTAAAAGGTTGTATTGAATGCTGTAGTATGCTGAAAGGCTGAAAATGCTATGAAATGCAATATCAATCAAACAAGGCCTGTTTTTGGGTCGATGATGGTTATAGCTACGATGTGAATTCAAGGAATGTCTAAAGCATCGTAAAGTGTTTGTTGATCGTCGTATTGCAATGAATGTGAAGACAACTCAAGGGTGTTGAGGTCGTAGATAATGGATGCTCGAGAAAGCGCATGAGCTGTGGATAGTCGTCGGGGATGGCGACTAGAGTTGTCGAAGGCTGAGAAATTATCGTTGTTGTAGGTTCTAGCGGACTCAAAGCAAGGGTATAATAGGGACGCCTAATAGACTAGAGGGGAGCTGGTCGAGTACCCTGGGCAGTCATGATGGGCCTAGAGATATGAGTCACGATAGCATATGTAGTTTTCCTAGAACCAAGGTTACCATTATCCCTTGACAGACGACATGATGATGAGCCGGTCATACGATTAATGATGGCTTCGAAGAAGGATAGGCGGTGATAGCTAGAGTCATGGATATTGTTTGTTTTGCTTGTATCGTCTTGCATTGATTGTTCGATGTCGAAAGAGATATCTCTTAGGTGCTTGTCTGATGTTGGTTTCGGCCTTTGGGGCTCGTGCTTAAGGGATATTGATATCGATTAGGATGGTTTACGTGGGATTTAACCAGTTGCTATGATTGTTGATGTTTTCTTACTTCTGGTTGTTTGTAAATGCTATCACTGTCGGATGTGGGGAAGACGAGTTTGGGCTTCTTTTCTGTGGATGTTGGTAGATTAGTTGGTTCATCTAACTATTATCATATACTTTATTGTTGATGATAGATAGTTGTTTTATCGCTTATTAAGACTATTGTCTGACTCAAGATTTTATATTTCCTCTTATTATCTTGGGTTCTTCATCCTGATATGAATGGGCAGACAGATTAGCAAGTCACAGGTTATAGATCTTAGCGTGCGATGTAGTAGGTCGATGATGAGAAGGAGGCGCTATAAGAAAATATGTCGTTAGTTGCATTTATTGGCAACGTCTATGGCGTGAAAGCAACCAATACTATTTTAATCCCTTTTTTTCCTTTCATTTTTGTTCATTAGACATAAACAAAATTCACCGTCTATAGCCAGCTCCTTTGCCACGTTTATTAACTTATCCCTCTCCATCAAAAATTCCCTCCAATCGAAAATTTCCCTCCTCGTTTTGCTTTTGCTTCACAACGTAGTTTATTCGCTTTAGCTTGGCTTTCGTTTCCCTTGATTATCATCTTGATTTCCCCATCGATTCTTCTCGTCCTCCTTCCATTTATTCAGCTACCATCACATAATTTTGGTGCTTTTCAACTGCAGTTTCGACTAAGGTCTTGGCCCGTTTTAGAAATCGATTCATATTGTGTCAGACTAAGGTTTTGGGTGCGTTTCAGATTGTGGAACGGTCATCGTTGAGCAACCGATTCAGATTTAGATCTAAAATTAAGGTACGTTAATTGATTTTTGATTTTGGGAATCGATTCAGATTCGGATTTGTTATAGAATTCTATCCTGAAAAGAAATACCCTTTTTACTGTGTTTATGTTGATGGTTTGTTGTTTAATAGAATTCTACCCTATGTAATATCTTTTTTATTGTTACAAATTTTTCAATGCTTGTGGTAAATTGCCACTGAAATTATTACTTGAAAGGGTCCGTCTATTGGCACCCCGTTGTTTGCTCTTCACCCCCAGTAAATAGAAAATAAAACACATACCCCTATTTTTTCTTTTCCCACCACGCTTATTCCAAAAATGCCCTTACTTCATTTTTTTGTTTTTTTTGTTCTTTACTTCTTATTTCAAAATTGCAGTTTTTTGTGCATCTCTCTCTTTAACATATTGATCGGATTAATTAATGTTTATAGACAATGTCGTTGATTGCCTAACGTTGGTTATGCTAATTAACACACAATTCGAGTGTTGCTTTATTAAAATTAACACCTCCTACAGTGATTATTTAATTATTTGCTATTCGGGCATTTGCAATTCTTGTACACTGCTGATCTATTTGGTCTCAAAATACATAGTTATATAGACTGTTTACTACAAATTTTTTAAAATTTTAATTAGTATTAGCAAATTTTAATCATTGTTTTGTAGTTCAGTTCTTTAATTTTTTTTAAATCACATACACCTCTGACTTTTTATTTTAATTATTATTTGTAATTTAACCTCAAACATAATGCATGGCTGATTTTAGTATTGTTAATCGTCGCATAACATTGAGCAAATTATCTATTTTATTATTAAAGGGTATAAGTGGGAAAAATAGTTTAAAATTTTAGTCGGGGGGTGAAGAGCAAATAACGGGGTGAGAATAGCCAGACCCTCCCAAGTAATCCCAGAATTTAATTTTTGCATAACATACCATGTTTTGAAACCTCATCGGCTATCCTAAATCGTGAACCCCGTTCAAAAAACCTTACGAAATGAACATTTTTTTTTAAGAACAGAAATCAACAACCCTTATCGAAGAAAATATGAAAATAAAAGAAGCCTAACTAATCAAAACCTTGGCAAAAAATAAGTACTAAAAAGGTGCTTACTTCCGGAGATGAGCTAGCAAGTTCACGGCAGTGGAGCGATGCTTCCCTAGGATCTAATCTGGTCTCCTTCGGTTTAGGGTTAGGTTGTAGACGGAGGGGGTAAATGGCAGACAGTAACATCATAAGTTGAAGGAGAAAGGGGATAATTTGGATCATTTTGTGCAATTAGGGTAGAGAGGTAGATCGTTAAAGTGGAAGTCGCAATACCTTTTTTGCCTTCGATTTACTAAGGGAGATGGTTGAGTTTAAGTTTGTGAGAGGCCTCTGAGCGCTCGGTTGCAAACTCACATTATAGTATAGTATAGATAACGCAGCTGCTCTACCCAAATCGCCCGTAATTATCTCGTTACACCATTGCCCTTCTGCCACCACCAGTTACACCGTCGCTCCACATGTCTCTTCCCTCCACAGGCCATTGACTCTCGCAATTTAATATCAACGGAAGTTTTCCTCCGCAAACCATCTCACTCCTTAACCCTACCTTCACACCCCGATTCTACCCTTCTATAGTGTCCCGTAAATACCTACAACATTCGTCATATTAAAGTACTGATTTCCCCTTTTTTTCTACCTTTACCCGATTTATTTATTTCGTACGAATTACGTGATTTCTTATTACACACCTGCATGTTGATTAATCTGAGTTTACTTCACCGTATGTCGATGTTAATTGTAAATTGTCCTTGATTTACGGTCATACGATGTATTGAACCTAGATGGACCCTCCTGGTTCTTACTACTCACTGATTGATCCATGTATGTTTTTGTTAAAAAAATCACTCGGTTTCTTTAATGTGCTATTAACAAGCTTGGTTTTTACTGTCTAATTCATTTGTGTTCCACCATTTCACTTCTGTTACCCAGATATTTATAAGGTAGATGTTGAAAAACATTTAACTCTCTACATATGCAACTTATTATGTACAGTAACACAAACTCATTATTTTGTCTCTACTTTAATTTTACCTTGCAAATATGTTTGAATAAAAACTCTTATTTACAGAGGAAAATTTATATGGTAAGAAATTTAATTTACTCCTATTGTTCGTGTCATTTACACATTTAATTTCAGTATATCCTTTCGTCGTATGATAATCACAGTAATATGCTCTAATTTAACCATATACATTATTTTAATCTTGTGTTTCTTCCATAATTCCATTACAATTTCTCAATTTCAATGTGCTACTGTTTCTTGTCATTTTAATAAGGACCTCCTGTAAATCGCATTCTACTCTTGATGGGTTTTGTATATTCATATATTATCAAAATTTATTCTGATTCCAATTTTAAGATTAGTTCATTAATGTTTGCACAAATAAGCTATATTGATTTAGCTTTTTGGTTCATAAGGAGAAATATGTAGTTATAAATTGTAAATGTATGGGATAAACTAAATGTGTCATAGTGACATGTAAAGGAGCATTTAAAAAGGTAAAATGTCACTTCTTTAAACCTGTATCATTTATTTTTCAAATCATGTATTTTGTACAAAATAATGAATTCATACGCATGCGCAATATTGATAGCTTATTGCAATACAACAAGCATATAAGTTTAGTATAGTAAAATTATAACAATATGAACATCTAGAACTAGTATTTAAAAAAATTATGTTATGCCGAATAATTGTAGTCATAAAAGTTCGTATAGAAAGTTGAGGTTGATAATTTTATACTATTCACGCACCTATGTCAGCGTAACCAAGTTACTATCTTTAATGATGAATGCAGGTCGGTCATAAAAAGCTTTAAGTACGGTAATTTACAAAGGGAAATAGACGACTGTAAAGTTCAACTAACACTTCAGGTTGATCCAATGTAAGAAATGAGATTATATTCTTTGACGATTCCATTAATTGCATATGATGGTTGGTTCCTTTTATGATTTTCCATAGCATGACATATTTGGTTGTACCTTAGGGTCTGTATTCCAATCACTATTGTTGCCTATAAATTTATAAAAATTAATGAGTTTTCTACATTAAGTACGGTTTGTGGTTAAACTGTCTACTGCCAGGTTACAATTATGACAATTCAATACTTGCTTCTACATTTAACTGTGTTGTTGTGCTACGTAAAATTATTATTTCCCCTAATATTAGTAATTAACTAATATGTTAATTTACATTTTCTAAAATTAGTTAACTCTTACAAAGTTAATTCATTGTGTATGCAATATACTCATTATTGTATCAGCAATTAATCAAATTATGTGCACATTAATTCGGCATATTAACTGTTATATTGAATATCATTTTTGAATATTTTTTGTACATACAACATTTACTCGATACATCTTTGTCTATGTCCCCAACAGTTATCAAATATTATATGGCCAAGTACCATTGTTTAGTTGGATTCCTGACTTTAAACTTAACTGTAAAAGAAATAGAAGTTTGACATAAAGTAATGCCTGAGCAGATTTTTTTTTACTTGAGATAAGTAGTAGGGACTGTTTTGCTGAAGTATGTTATCTACATATATAAGTAAATTCATTGGATTTGTGGTTGGTAAACTTGACAATATTTGTTAATCCTGAACTTACATGTTCCCCTTTCGGAATAATTTTGAGACAAATAGACATATTAGTTTTATGTATCAACTCTTTATTGTGTAGTCATTTATCTCTTTACTTCATATCGATGCATGTACTCTGCTCGTTTGGTGATGGATGTTGAGATCGATAGATGCAAGGATATAGTGTATGTAGAAGAAAATCATCATATTATAACTATCGCAATGTCAGAACTTTGTCATTAGTATTATCGTTTTAATGGCTGATGTACTCTTGGACGTTAATTCTTTTTGAAAGTTTTGATGTCATGTAGTTCAAAAGGGCAACAATTGATATACGGAAAAAAATTATAAAATTACTGTACCATTTTGTTAATGTTTAACTATATTTGCCTCTTTTTCGTAACTAGCTTATACAATATTCACCACAACCATATATGTTGATATGACAATTATTTATATATTCTTATACGTTCTCAACTTCATTTCCGTTTGTTCAATAATGAATTCAAATGACTATTATATAACAAAGAGATTGGGTTCTTTATTCACTTAGGTGTGTAAAGTTATAGAAAAAATATTAACAATTTTAAAACTTTATGATTGTAATACAGGCATAAAAAAGTCTAATTTAACTTAACATATAGGGTTTCCATTTACAATATTTTATATAGGAACAATTCACCATACGAAAATGGTTATCTTTAGACAATGTGCGAGGGGTACTGTAACACTAGAAATCATGAATAGTTAAATTTTAGTTATAAAATTAATTTGTAAATACTATGATGGCAAGGGCACCAAGATCTATGTCAATAGCTACCAAATTTCTGAGTAAAATATACCGACACCATGGTCGGTGGACAATCACAGACCAAACAGTATTCGGTTCGGTCGGGGGTTGCTTACTAACCTTGATGCTCCTAGAAAAAAGTGCAGTGCTCTTAGCACCACTCTATGAATGAAGCACATAAATTAATAGTATACATGAGCCCCCTTTATGATGCGTTGAATTTTGGGGAATAGTCCATAAGGTTCTTAGCTATTATTGAACAATGGTCCTACAAACATATATGCTTATTTTATAAAATAAGTCATGAGTCACCTGTTCATCTTTTGGATTAAAAGCACTAAACATTATAGATGAAACTTAGAAACGACGTTTTTACGATAATGATTTCTGACAAGAAGTTGATTTTTAAGCATATCTAATGGATAACATTGGAAGTCCATGTTCCCCAAGGTTTCGATGTTAGGTCACCACAAATATGACAACAAAAACAAATAGATATGATGTATTTTTGTTTTTCCTTACAAAAATATAATTCGCTGGTCTGGGCGATTCACTTTTTTTTGCATCGCTGAACTCGCTTCTGAGGCGGAAATCCTATCTTTGTGTATTTGAACTATATTGCATTATATTTGAATATGAAATACCTCCGACGATGATAAAACATTTGGAAGAATTTTATTATTTGGGTTTACTTACATTTACTTATAAGTTCTTACCTTATCTTATTCACAATGAATCTTAAATCGCCTTGGGTACTAAGCAATCTAAAATGAGCAGTCAATAAGCATCAATGAATTGTTTTTTAACCTAGATCAAAGTTATGTGTGTGAGGGTAGATGTTCTCGGGAAAAAATGGACATTGATAAATACGAATAACTGTTCGAATATATAGGATTGGTATAATTTCATATCATTGGTACTAAATTACGTTGAATTACATGTAAAGTCTTATTTGAACAGAGGTTCTGTTGTTTGGCCTTTCTTTTAGCACTATAAGTTGCTTTTTCTTTTTCTTTTATAAGTTATGGTTTGTCTTTATTTTAAATTAGTTTATACTGCTGCTTTGGTAAAGGTTTCTACAAATTGATTATTTGTAGTATAAGATCCAGTTTTCAAGTTAGGATCAACTAATACTAACACATCAGATCATCTAAGGAATTAGTTTTACATACATGGCAAAAAAATATGGACACCGGTATGGTGAATACCTTCATATTCTCTAACAAAAACTGAATAATTTGTTAGAGAGTGTTATAGGTGGTACAAGATATCGGTATCATATGTGCACTTTGCATGATTTATTTGACTGCAAATCATGTCGAATCATGTCGCATAATTACATAACCTACTCCTAATGTTTCATTACTGATTTTATTGAGCAATGCAGTAATTATTTCAATTGCTTCATGGCACCATACACAATCTAGTAACTCTTCCCTACTGAAATATATAAATTACAACTATTTAGTATTTGTTGAAATTACATTTATGACTATTTACAAGCTGCATTTAACTCTTATTCTATGCATTTCCTAACTACTAGCCATTAAAATATTTTAGACTTCCAGTTTGTACTTATTTCAATTTTAGTGAACCATTTTTTTTGATATGATAATATATCAGTTGGTTGTTGTATTGATCAATGATTGGAAGTTTAACGACCCAAACTTCCCCGATCCCAGTAGGGACGAAGGAGCTCGGATTGAGAACACGACTCATTTGAACAAAAACACTAGAACTTTTCATTGCTGCTATAACAATTACATCAGAGTACAAGAATATCAGAGTACGAATAAATAATATACAGCGGAAAAATAAATATCAGAGATTAAAATACATAAATATAAAATGTATAAATACAATGTACAGCGGAAAATACATCAACTAGCACAACTAAAAGAGATACATGGATACAAAGCTATCCGAATATAGCTCCAGCTGTAATCCAGGATCCTGCTAAATAGAAATATGCGAAAACCAAAACTACTAGCTGCCCGTGTGGAAAATATGGGCATCCAGAGTTTAGGTTAAAACAATAAACTCCGAATTAGTCATGGGACTGGTGTGAGAACTAAAACAGTTACTAAGTCTTTACTTTAAAAGTTGAGAAATCATGGGACCATGTCGTATAACATGGAACGGGTTTACTTCACATGAATCTCAGTTTAAAATAAAACAACGCTATGCTTTTTGGAAAATGAAGCTATTATAAGACTCATGTCCCATCACAAAATGCAACACAAGATGGAGGATAGAGTTTTCCCTTATAATAGCCAAACATGCTTGGTACATTTAAAACTAATCATTTTGATATTACTATAAGTGCATAGTGTCAAAATCAACTTCAAATATAAATGTATCAATCCTAGGCGACATAGGTACCATATATTATGCCGCCATACATAGGTTTACAACTAAAACTAAAAAGTCACGTATTGGAAATTGGATTCCATCTATGAGTCGAGGCAAGGGATCTTCCTCACAGATTCGACAGTCTAGTCCGTGCCTCAGGATTCAGCCGCAACTGCACCTGGATTATCAGGGTCAGTCCACACTTACCTTAGTGGATTAGTTATTCCTGAACACAAATTTCCCTGCCCGATGGGGCATAAAATCTGGTCAGTATGTCGACCATATCAAGAGCCACTAGGGACTCAAATTTGAGGCGCCTCACAATCCATCATCCACATAAGTAAAAATGTCTGGGCTCCGTACCATGATACCACTCCTAGCTAGAAAGAAACATCATGCACTCCCTGTAGTCACTTTCCCGTTTTTGACTCATACCGGGTGTGTGGCTCGCGAATTAACACTAACACAAAGCTATGATATTTAAAGTCATGCTTTGATCATCAACCACAAGACTCTGCTTTTAAACGAAAGTCTGCATCTTAGCATACCACATTGACAATTCATGCTATACGACTAATGTTTATCAATATATATCCTCTAAGCTCGTACGTCTCAGAGAAGGGCATTAAGCAAGAGAATAAATTCTCCACTGCCATACAGATATATATTTAATAGAAACCAATCAAAACAAAATGAAATCCAATGTCAGACACACATCCATTTACAAGTACGTTCTGGGTCTGAATGAAACCGGAGGCACCTTATTCCTCGTCCCATATGTCGAATACAGAAGAGTGGTCCTCGCATATCTAGTCGATCTCCAAATACGTCTGGACGATCACCACTTATTACCTTTTCTTGGGTGTACGGCCCAATCAAGACATCAATAATCATCCAAACGATGTGAAGATCTCCAGTCTTCAACTTCCGTCTTCACCGTCGACTTTTAGTCATCGTATCAGTTACTCTGAATGGGTTAAACCCGGTCTTTCCGAATAATTCATGTATTTTATAATCAATAATCAAGTGCTATAAAAACACATCATAAGCCTCATTCCAATTCATAATATTCTTTTATTCAAAAATTCACACTATAGAGGAAAGGTTCCCATTAATATTATCAAAGATAAATTCTTTTAAATTTATTCTTTAATCTTCCTTTGGATATCAATTTCAAAAGAATTTAGATTATCCTTTACCAATTCTAAACCAAATTAAGGCTTATAAAACGAGTTGGGATTATCGAGCCTTACCGAAGTAATCATTTATTTTATTTTTCCAATCCCAACCTATTCATCCTATGGAGCAAAACTGGTAGAACTCCATATCTAACACCCACTGTGTTATCGGTAAAATTAATTACCATTTCACCTTCAAATCTAAATAAAGATTTAACTACCGCTTGGAATAAAACTGGTGGTACTCCATTCTCGATCATTTCATGAATTTGATCAATTCAATTACCTCATTCACATCCCAACCTAATTAAAGATTTATTGAAACTCTAGTTCAGTTTTAATCTCAAAATCATTACTTTATGATTATTCAAATTTAAGAAATTAATCTTTCTTTAACAGGGTTAAAGAACTAATGTTATTAAAAACACAGTTCACGATAAACCCAAAATCATCTTCCATCAAAAATGGAATCTGCATGGAAATCATATGTAATAACCCGGAAAATCCGAGCCAGTTTAAAAATTTTATTTTGGCGATTTTAGTGAATTTTGGATATTTAAAATAGATTATTTTAAATAAATACGATGAAAAATTTATTTCGAATGGAATTCGAACGTATATATTATATACGTCGTCGTTAGAATATAAATAATTACATATAATTATAAATAGAATTGAAAATGGCGCGGTAGTTCGATAATTCGATTTCAAACTTCAATTGAATGTACCGGGTGCAAAACGATCCGGATTTTAGTGAAACCAAAAACATTAGGATCTAATTGAGAATATCTTTCCAACGAATCCGAAAAATTGAAATTTCATAGCGGGAATCAAAAGATATGTCCAGTTGAAAATTCTGAATAGTCGTTATGGAATTCAGGCCCTGAAAAATGGGAATTTTGCAAACGACCTCGGATTTCGACGAAACAACTTTTGTTGGGTCCGTGATGTCAAATTATTGCTAGATTCCAAATTTCATAATTTTTCGAATCAATATGTGAGCGTGGAAAAGGAAAACGTGTTTGACCAGTTTTAGTTGATTTTAATCGACTGGAAAATGGCCATTTTTCCAACGGTCTCAGAATTCGACGAAACTAGTTTTGTTAGGACCGTATTGTCAATACGAAGATAGGAAGTATTTTTCTGGAATTTTTCGAGTTAGTATGTGACCCCGGTAAATTGAAATGCGTGTTCAAATTCAATATATAGAGTTATATGTTGATTTTAACGGAAACTGATCGAAACGGTCGAATCAGCTTATGGTACATATCCCATTGTGTTCGGAATGGGGGTGAAACGCTATGGACAACAGGCGGTGAGCTCAGAAATAAAAAAAATGAAAAGAAGGAGAAGGCGCAGCCACAGCCGCGCCCTGGCGGTCGCCATCGCCCCCCTCCATCCACCGCCTCTCCTCCCGCTTCGCCTTCCTCCCTGTTGCCTCGCGACAGCCCCCTGGCCCGCATCGAACGCCACGCCACCCGCTCCACCTCCCCCTCCTGCGACTCCGATTAGCCCCCTTCCTTCTCCGCCGCTGCTTGGAAGCCCCAGACCCGAGCCCGCGAGATTGAGTACCGCGAAACCCCAAATCAGCCTCCACCCAAAACCCTAAGTCACCCCGCCTGAATCCGACAGTCCGCCACTCCACCGACCGTCGACGAAGCATAGTGCCACCCTCTTCTCTTTCTTTGAACGCAGCGCTCCCTCCTCATCCGATTTCAAGAGTAAGTTTCATTTATTTATATGTGTTTTAGCTTATAAAAAATCAATTTTTCATATGCGTTCTAGCTTATAAAAATACATTTTTTTAATATATTTGAAAGCGTATAAAAATTCAATTTTTATAGGTCTAGATGTGAAATAAAAAGTCGATTTTTATTATATATGAATAGCAGAAAAAGGAAATGATTTTTATAAGCGAAAAGGTAGAATTTTTATAGTGGCAAAGAGATGATTTTTACCTTTGGAAAAGCTTTGATTTTTAAATGCGAAAAGGTATGATTTTCATATAGTGGCGATAATAAAAATATGATTTTTATATTTTTAAAGTATTAAAAATATGATTTTTATATTTTTAAAGTATTAAAAATATGATTTTTATATTTTTAAAGTATAAAAAATATATTCTTTATTATGTAGAAGATGTAAAAATATGATTTTTGTTTATGTAGAGAATTAAAAATATAATTTTTACATGATAGGAATATTAGAAATATCATCTTTATATTTGAAAAGGCGAGATCATTATTTTATAAACATCGATGTAAAAATAGAATTTTTATCTATATAGTAGCAAAGTAAAAAATGTGATTTTTATATATTGAATAACGAAGTAAAAATTTGATTTTTACATATTGAATAACAAAGTAAAAATGGGATTTTTATATATTGAATAGCGAAGTAAAAATTCGATTTTTATATATTGAATAACGAAGTAAAAATGTGATTTTTATATATGTAGTGACTACGGGCAGCGAAAGTGACAAAAGGCGAGAACGGCGAAGATTTCCACATTAGAAGTGTCGTAGAGTTGGATTAGCTATCAGTGAGAACTTCTCACTCTTCAATTTCTTTTTCTAGTTATATATATACTAGGATGCAGATGGTGCTTAGCAGCACCCGACACCCGTCATCCACAGACCATGGATGGCTTGTTTGTTTAATTGTTGTGTTGTGAAATTTGTTTGTGTCGTTGATGTGAAATCGATAATAAATGTAGGTGGTTGAAATAAATTAATTATCGTTAAAAATATAAATTTTAACATGAATGTGAGTAAATAAATATTTATAAACAAATTGGCCGATTTGTTTATATACACTGGTTTGACTGATATTGATTGGGACGATAAATTTTACACATCGCCCAACTGCACAAATAAAATCTATGTTTGATTGTTTTGAAACCCCACACGGGTATTTGGATAAAATACGGCATACACTAATCCCAAGTATGTCGATCGATTGATTGACATGCTGTTATAAGCGTTAGATATCTATATTTAATGCTTATACAGTGTAGTGCACTTTGGATGATGGTTGATTATTTATCGTTGCTATTATATACATGTGTTGTATGGAATCTATATAGTTAACGCTATATGGTAATTGATTGGGCCTCATTCCAATTTAGAAGATAAAGAATATTATAAAATGAAGGTTCATGTGTTGACTGTACTCATCCGTTGAGATTAGTCATGTGTTGAACGAAATATTTTAATAATAAAATTTATATCTTTATCATTATAAAAGGAAGGTTCATGTGTTGACTGTACTCATCCGTTGAGATTAGTCATGTGTTGAACGAAATATTTTAACAATAAAATTTACATCTTTATCATATATAAAATTAGAAATCAACTGGAAAATAGATGAGATGAGTGGTCTCCTGGATATTGATCTGATGTTGGTTTCGGCCTTCGGGGTTAATATTTAGGGAATCGTTCTCTTACTAATTTACGGTTGGAGTCTGATTTAAATCAAACGATACACTCTATGGTGGACCTAGCACAGGTGACTACATTTCATGATAGGGCCATATGATACAGACACATGAACGAGCTAGGACTTGTAGGGAGCCGATCGACTAATAGATCGTTACGTGGAATTCGTTGGGTAGCATAATCCCTAGTGGTCCTAGGTGGCATAAACCCCAATCGAACCTAGAAAACGTTCAATAGGTAGCATAATCCCTAGTGGTCCTAGGTGGTATAAATCCTAGTTGAACACGCGATCGCTCATGATAAGGAAACCTAGCCAGAACAAGGGTGACGGTCCAAACGATTTCAAGAATGGTGGCACTACGTTGAAGTAGTATAGAAATACGTGATGAAACCCGTTCGATATACGGCAAGGGACTGTACATATACATGGAAAGGATGATACGGGTTGGGATACTAGTACAGTTGGTGCAGAGAATGTTAAACATGCGATGCTATACGTAGTTTACCTGGTTTACATAGTTTATCTTGTCACCGTAGTTTATCTTGTTACCATAGTTTTTCTTGTCATCTTAGTTTAACTTGCCTATCTCGTCATCATCCTTATGTTTACTTTCAGTTTATACATGTCATGTTACCTTTACTTGTTTCTATGATGAAAGTCACTAGGACTTACCAGTCTGTATGGCTGACCCATTTTGTTTCGCCTCTTTTTCTTCCGTTCCCCCCCCAGGTTCTCAGGGAGGAAGCACTACTACTTAGGTTGGACTTCTTTCTGCTTTAAGATCATCATATATGGCTTAGACCTTTCTTGGCTATGGCTGCTTTACTGTTTTACTTGGGGAATGATTTATGACTATGGTTTTATGCTTCTTTACTATTGCAGGACAGATTTCGATGTAATGGATTTAATGGCATTTTGATGTAAAAGTCTTTAGACCTTACTAGATTTTAAAGAAATGAAATTTGGTTTTTCTTCCGCTGTTTTAGATCTGTTCTGTCTTGTAATATTTCTGTGTATGTTTACCTAGATAATGCTCCACCAAAGCTAGTGCATTCCCTTTGCGAGTGACCCTAGCGGAGGTTGGGTGTTACAATCGAGCTGTCATACGCGAGTAACTTCATAGGAGCGAGTGCTTCGAGTAGTTGAGCGAGCGACTTTATAGGAGCGGGTGCTTCGAGTAGTTGAGCGGGCGACTTCATAGGAGTGGGATGCGGGACTGGAATCAATTCTCCTTTGTACCCTGCACGACTGATCCTCTTGGCTCGAGAGCGTTCGTCCTTTGTTGCCTGTGTATTGTGCCATCCATCTTTATGGTCTTGTTATATGGTCGCTCCTGTCCATGTTAAATGGACAAATTGCTTTGTTTTGATTCTTGAGCGGCTTCGTTCTGATATGAACGACCGGCCTTTGCTTCCGCGCCTGAAACATGACTTTCTTCGGGTTTTGGTCTTGCTCTGTGTAGTCGTTTTTCGTCCTTTACGAGTTGCTTAAATGCTTTGAACAAGAATATGCGCGATCGACACTGAAGGTGTTCGTTCTGTAGCTCCTGCTCAGATTCAATGTGCGTATGGATTTTTTTAGGGATTAACACTTGCCCCTTGAAGTCTGTAATTTCTTTTTAGCAAAGAATTGCTTGCTTCGACATGGTTGATTGCAACATTGCTTAGTAGATTTATCCTGACTCATCGAAGGGTCGTTCGTGCAAAACTTAGGATTGCTCTGTTACGGTGGACTGGTATTGTCCCTTTTTGCACAGTTGAGTATTATGTTGACGTGGTGAGGATGCTCTGAATATACGTCTTTTAATCTTCCCCCTTTTTCCCTATATGCACACAACTGACTGGTCTTTGATATATACTTATATGCACTTGTTTGAATGATCCCCCAATTGCTCGAATGCCGAATTCATTAGTCTGAACTTAGGTTCGTCTATCCGTATGAGCGACCAGACAGACATACTATTTTGGTTTGCTAACCCTTTTTGTCTTTTCCTTATATATTATTTTGCTATTTCTTCTTTTCCAAAAGAATTTTTGAATGGCGGCACTGTTCTGAGCAATCCTTTTCATTGTTCTGATTTTCTTCGTGGTGACTTTCGATTACTCCAGCTTTTTCATTGCTCCGATTTGCACCCGTGCTCAGTACTCCCATCAAGGCCTCTGCAATTTCGAGATTGGTTTGGCTAGTCTGTTCACCTGGATTTGAGACTTTTCGCTCTCCCGTAAGTAGATTCTTCCTTTGAATTTGCCTTGGCCCAATTTAAAGTATGAATTTGATTATTCTGAATGCAGTTTTGGGATTTCTAAGTTTAAACGAAATTGACCTTTGTAGATTCCTTAAAGGTTCTCACAATCCTAACCAAACAAACTGTTGCAGGGTTTCCAAGTTGTTGTTTTCTTGTTTTTTTGCAATAATCATTCTCAAATTTATTCAAGCTTGGACAAGTAATCTCCTTTGTCCCATAATTCCATAATTTTAGGAATCAAACTATGTCTGACCAAGCTAAAGGATCTGATCAAGCGGGAAGTTCTGATCAAGTTGTATCTGTACTCAACATTGTCTCTTCAATAGGTGCTGCCCAAGATTTCCCACAACCTTGTGTACTTTTAGTGTACCTTGTGAGAGGCACACAACAGAGCTTTCCTTTAGCTCGTTCCAACAATTATGCAATCAATTCGGAATTTCAGAAAAGGAAGAGGCCAAACAACCTGGAGGGAAAGAGTTCGCAGATATTCCTCCCAAAGGATATGTTGCTGTTAATTGTGGCATGTTGATAAGCGGAGCGGTTCCTCCCTTCAATCCTTATCTAGAAATGATACTTCGGAGCTTGGCTACTGCTCCGTACCAGTTGCATCCTAATGGTTATGCGACTTTAATAAGCCTTTATGTCCTTTTTATGAGGGAAAAACATCGGGCTCCTTCATTTAAGGACATATGCTCATTATATGCTTTCAGGAAAAGGAACCAGCGTCCTTCATTTATCTTTGTGGAAAGCCGAGGTTCAAAAATAATCACTGGCTTAGTGGACAGTGCACTAGGATTTCCCAATCATTATTTCTTTGTCCGATGTCCCAAATATTTCTATGGCTTTTGGATGGAAGGCAGTGAGTATTTTTATCTTTCAGACTTTTTTTCTTCTTGCCCCCTCTTTCTTTTAAAAAACTTTTTGTTATACTATGGCGTTTCCTGATTAAAGCATACCCTTTGACCAAGATTTATGCAACTCACTATTAGCTGTTGATGAGAGAAAGAGAAACAAGAAATTTCTGATTATTAAAGGGTTCATACAGCAATACGATCTGCTTCCTTCTTTGCGCACCTTCATAGTGGACACTTCTGATAAAAAAGATGCTATCAACAAAACCCCTATCAAAAAGTTTTCGAGAAAGGAGTGCTCTAGCCCCGTAGGGAGCAGCAAGACATCTTTCAAAAGCAAAGCGGCTTCCGCCAAAAAGGTAGTATCTAAGCGTCCAAAGCACAAAGGTTCTGTGATTCCTGCGATCTTGTCCGAACAGGAAGGGCCTTCTTTAGAGGAAGTCGCTCAGGGGAATACAAATGTGACTTCTTCGAAAACGACCTCGGATCAAGTGCGGGAAGAGGAGCAGTCTGATGAAACTGCAGTAACTTCTAAAGAATCTCTGGGGGTTGGAGAAATTTTTCGTACTAAGGATAACCAAGAAGAAGATGGTTCAGAGACTTTTAAAGGTCTTGATCCCCATGACTTAGCTGAAGAACTTATTCAAGGTAACACCGTTGCTCGAACATTTATGTTTCAAACCTTTAATGCACAAATTTATGAAAAACCCCTTGCTTCTGGGCCAAAGGGATATCTTACAAAGCCTGGAACTATTTCAGTTTTGTTCTTTTATAAATTCTATGTGCCTCCTCCTCCCGTTTTCTTTCTCAGTATTCTCCGATTCAGGTGCTTAGATTTTATTTTTCCTCTTAGATTCAGGAACGGAATCATCTTTAACAGACAGTTTCTCCCAACAAGTTGCTCTTGTCAGTCCACAGAATATTTTATAGTCCAGTCTTTCTCGTTGCTCCAAGCCTCCTCGACCATCTTCAGATCCTCTAACTCAACATTCTCTCGAGCCACCATTAGCGAGTTTATGGAAGAAGTAGAAGCATGATCATTCTCAAATATCTAGAAGAGAAACCCAGGATGCTGAGGGAAGAGGAAACAATAATAAACAAGATAAAAATGTGCCTGGCGGATCTCTTGAATCAGCCGAATTTGTATGCCCCAGTTCCTCGGTCCCTCTGGAACCTTTGCTTACATCCTCTACGCCTATTGTACTTGCTCTCTGCTAGATTCAAGTGATTCTCGACAGGCCTTCGTACGAAGTTTCCCCTGCTAATCCTAGATTGAAGGATTGGTTTGGAGATTGGGAATTAAGAGGAATAGATCTCGACTTAGGTCTATTTCCATATGATGACCAGAGTACCGTCGGGAAGCTGAGTGCCATAAAAAATTATATGACCACTCAACTTGCTAATGTCAAGAATCAGCTTGAAGTTCAACTAGATGAGGCTAAAGATACTTCCAGAGATCGATTCAAATCTTGGAACAGATTCTTTATAACACCCCTAAGTCCCACATCGTGGAATCCTATGTGAAGTGGGTACTTATATAGTAGAGCCCATCTCTTACTAACGCCGAGGCCTAGTGATCGAAAATCCTACACCTGAGAGGTGGCAAAGTAGGGGCAATATCGGTGTTGGTAGGGAGGTTGGCTCAGCCTGTGTGGCAACGACATGTGTTGGCGGATCTCGAAACTTAGCCGAGGCCTTTTGAGGAACAAAACCCCACACCTATACGATGTCTAAGTTGGGGACAATATCTTGCGCGAACGGAGATGCGGGCTATTACAGTGGTATCAGAGCCAATACTCAGTTGGAATTGTGGCTCTTGTGTGGACCACAACGCTTGAGTGATGTAAAACCCCACCTCCGTTAAGGTCACTCGCAAAGAGAATGCCTTAACTTTGGTGGAGCGTTTTTAGTAGACAGAAAAGAACTTTACAAGACAAATAAAGTAGTACTTGAAAATTTTATAACTTTATTACAACAGAAACAAAACTGAGTTTAGTTACATCTTTCAAAAACCACAATATCGGAATTCAAGTACATAAATATCGGTCTTGTACAAAAGACTTCAGAATGCATAGTTTTTTTTAAAGCCATAATCCCCAACATAAACTGCCATGGAAAGATAGAACCAAAGGCAAGCAATACTTTGAACACTTCAAGCAGAGAAAATCTAATACATGCTCCTATGTTTCCACCCTAAGCACCTGAGGGGGGAACGGAAAGAAAAGGGCGAAAACAAACAAGGTCAGACATAAAGTCTGGTGAGTCCAGTGACTTCCAGCATATAAACAGATAAAATTATCATGACATGTAAATAAAGATGGATGAGAGATTACATCAACAGGAATAACAGATATACTTTAAGTTAAAAGAAGAAACAGAATGATGTAAACCAAGTTATGTTCCTTACTTACATCTTACTTCTCTGCACTAATACTAATATAACAGGGTTAGGTGTTACCCTAATGTCTAAACTGAAACGGAATCGAAATAGAATAATATATACAGTAACAGAATGCTAGAAATGGGACTTCACCACCCCAAAGACAGAAGGTACAGAAGTAGAATACCAATAATGGGCCTTTGTCACCCAACCAATGGGCATTTACCACCCCAACAGACAGAAGGTACGGAAACAGAATCAGAAACGGAATCAGAGACGGAGACAGAATAATCCATACGGAAACAGAATGTTAGAATTAGGTGTACACTAGTAATGGGCCTTTACCACCCCAAAAGACGGTACCACGCAGAAACAGACAGGTGTTACCACCCAACAGAAACAGACAGGTGTTACCACCCAACAGAAACAGATAGAACAAAGTGTACCCTAAGTCCTACCCCAAGCGATCGGCACCCTAATACATAAATACCATGTGTCGGCCCCACAGTAGGGTGTATCACTCCCTAAAATGGCAACCTATTGGCACAGACCTATTTACAGATGTCACGGTGTCTTACATCCTTAGAGCAGACCGGATCCATGCACGCACATGACCCGGTTGGAACGCACCATCAACACCCCTCGCCATTATCAGAATGAACCGCTTATAATTAGTTCAGTAAGCGTGCTTGGACCCCTACATAGAGTGGGGTCAAAGTTTTTGATACCAGAAAAGATTACTGACTAATATGGGTCCCAAACAACAAATAACACAAGTATTTCCCCTCCTAACCTTGTGTCCCTAGGCTAACAGATTTCAGATTAACTTGTTTACAAGTTTCAGACATACAGAGTTCAGATTACTAGTTCATAGATCAGACAATCAAGTTAACAAGTTTTCAGATTAACAGATCAGATGTACGGATTTAACAGACTTACAGATTGTCTAACTTTGTATTGGGTCTACACATTCACGAAACGGGTTTATTAGATTCATCAGTCCAGTTGGTTTAACCCTATCCACCCAACACATTTTTAGACACCACATTTCTCTTAAATTTGCATTAATTAAATATTAATGCATAGACCTCTCACATTAGGTCGATAGCTTGTGGCCACTGGATGTGCCGGGTGGTTCCAGGAAAACTTCTACCACAAGCCAGACCTAACCTCGTGTCTAAGCATATTTTAGTTATACCTACGACCTCTCACATTAGACTGACCGTTTACGGTTGCTGGTTAAGCCGGTTGGTTCCCGGCAGGCTTCTATTGCAAACAGAGTCTAACCTCGTATCATTGCCAATTTATTCCAATACAGATTATACAGATATTAGACTAATTATGTCCATTTAACATATTAAACTTCTTTATAGGTTACAGCAGATTAATCAAATTTCCATGTTTTACTTAATCTTAGATCGAGCCTACGGATTTTCATACCCAAATTACAATAATTTAGCTTTCAACAGATTAGGAAATTCAATAGATAACAGATCTAGCAGATTAGGAAATTCAACAGATTTAGCAGATAACAGATTTAGCAGATTAGGCAATTCGACAGATTTAGCAGATTAGGCAATTCAATAGATTTAGCAGATAACAGGTTTAGCAGATTAGGCAATTCAACAAATTTAGCAGATTAGGCAATTCAACAGATTAAACATTTTAAAATTCTATTTACATATCTTGCCTAATCATAAATTAAGCCTAAACTTACATGCCTAAATCATGGTCATAATTCATAATACAACATATGCCCAAATTTTTAGTTAAACTTTGCACAGTACAAAATATTCTCTAAAAGCCCCAAATCATGATATAAAATATGAATTATGCCAAATTATAACCTTTAATGCCAATACCCAAAAATCAATTTTTAGGCGCATTCACATTAATAGTTATCCTATTTTAATATAGGTCTTTACGCCTAAGTCATTTAATCCTTTTTCAAGTCATGAATCGTTATATAAAAAATTGCCCAAGAATCTAGATCTTTAAATTATAACATCTCAAAATCAGATCTTAATTTTAAACATGCATTATGCCCCTAAGTTTCAAGTCATATATTAACATACAATGGTTCCTCTTCTTCCAAATCATAGAGTATGCACAGATCTAGATCCAATTTACAACATATGTCCCTTTTCTCAAATCAGTCACATATCAGTCATGTCCAATTATGCACTATTCATTATTTGTCCCAAAATTTAGCGTTCGTGCGTTAATCTCTTATGATATTCGGCGCAGGCTCATAGTAGCCTGGCTATAGAACAGAAAGAAGAAAAAGAATAGTCACAGAAAAACAGATCTGATAGATAAGAATATGCATAACCTCAGATTCAGATTTATAACCAAGTCTAGATCATAATTAAAGTCATATCTAAAAATAACTGTACTCACGATTGAAAAGGTAAATCTTGATTTTTGGGATCTTTATTCTGACACTGAATAGCGCTCCTTTGGCGTAGACTATTAATTAGATTAGAAAATAGTTGTTCTCTCTATTCAGATTGGAAGAAGATGCACTAGTTCTAGTTTTGATTCTAGCAGAGTAGCGACGCCATTTTTATTTTTAATTAGAATAGAGGCAGAGTATAGGCAGAATAAAATTTTGTTGAGAGAAAGCTAGGTTTGGGGGTGTTTAAATAGGATAGAGCTCACGAATCCGGTCAGAAAGGCGTCCAGGTGCAGAAAAATGGATCTGTCTCCAGATCTGGAAAGGGGGGAGGTCTGTAACAACACGTATTTTAATAACGTATTAAAAACCATAAATCAAGGAAGAATTAATTTGTAAAATAAGAATCAAGGGAAATGGGTTGCGCCATTGCGTTCATCTCGAAATTCTTCTTGAAAATGAGTCCGAGTTTTCGAGAATCGAAGTCTGTATGAGGGAGATATGACCCTCCTAAGTTTCAGAAATTTTCAGAATCGAAAACAGCTCGAAAATTCCAATTCAAAACCCAGAACAGGCTGGGCAGGAAATTTCCCGCCCAGGACCAGGTCGACCTGGGGGTCGACCATAGTGTCGACCTCCCAGGGACCAGGTCGACCATAGTGTCGACCTGGGGGTCGACCTGCCCCCGAACCCAGTTTTTGAACCTGATGCATTCTGATGTATTTAGACTCGTTTCGTGACCAGATTCATCCGCCTAACCCTATATAAACAGCCTCCTAGCCTCATTCTCTTTACACCATTCTTCTCTAACCTTATGCTGCACAAATTCTTAATAGACATGTCTTCTTCTTCTTCCTCTAAATTAAATTAAATTAAAACGCGAAGATTATTTCTTGAAGACTACGGCTAGGAATTTCGTATTGGGGATTTGCTTCTACAATCAAAGAAAGATTCAACGATTCAACAATTCAATGACAAATTTCTAGACTTGACCTCTGCATCTAAATTTCTTAGACCACGATCTGTAAGTTCAAGTTACTTTTAGATAAAAACTATAAACTTAATATGGACATGTTGTAAATTGGAATTGGATCTATGTATCTATTTTTGTTCATCTTGGATCTTGACTTTTGGGAATATTGCTATGAAATCAGTTTGGACCTATTCATGTTGTAAATCAGACTCTCTCATGTCCATAACATTATTATGCCTATGACGTTGAAACTATTATTAATGGTCTAAGACTATGATGGTGAACATAAGACTATACCTATGCCTATGACTGTGAACATAAGACTATTGCCTATGACAAGGGCAATTGTGGCTAGTCACCTATGATTCATGACCATGAGGTTATTGCCTAGGAATATGACTATGAAATTGGATCTAAGCTTGATTTTCTATTCAGACCTATTTTCTTTATTTGTCCTTGGATCTGGATTTTGGTGATTTTTCTATTCAAGTTAGATCTATCCATGTTCTTGAACCTAGATTATTATTCAAACCTTTTCATGTTCATAATGTTATCGGATCTATATGCCTACGATGTTTTGCTCAATTTATTCAATTATGTTATGCCTTGGAAATAAATTGATAATAGAACAACGTTTATTATGTTATATGTGAAATTGAATGATATTCTATTTTATTATCATGTTGAATTGGGAATTAATGAATAAGTCTATTCATATGTATATTGGAGTATAACCTGTTATGACAAGTTGTGTAGTTTATCATGTTATGCAAGTTTTAGGTTGTAAAATCATATCACATATGTGACCACATGTTAGATCTACATGTTTATGTGTATATGTTAAACCTATATCATATTTCAAGATCACACTTATTCATATGCTCGTGATTGATTTGCAAGTTCACATATATGTAAGTTGATTTAGTCTATGTTGCAAATTCACATATATGTATGTTGATTTAGTCTACATTGCAAGATCATACCTATGATATTCATGTTGATTATTTTGCAAGTACACACCTATATATTGACTATGCCGAGAATGCCAAGTTTACACCTATGTCATGTTTATTTTAATAATTTTCTTTATGCAAATTTTGTGTACATTAAATTAGGCTAAGTTTTAGCCTAATATTACATGTCAAAAATCATGCGGACGGAAAATTAGGCTAAGATTGTTAGCCTAATATTTAGATGGGGTGACATTGGAAAAAATTGGTAATTATAGGAAACTTGGCACGAAACTCGCCGTGAAACTTGACACGAACTTGACATCAAGCTTGAACATGGACATGACACTAGAATGAACTTGAAAATGGCCAACGCGAGGTTGGGTTGAGTTTGCAGTGTAATTCTGCCCGGAACCACCCGACAAATCCAGTTACTGCAAACAATAGGATCCAATGTGTGTAGTTAGTCATATCGCACTTGAAAACCCTAGGTCAGACTGAGTTGTGATGTAATTCTGCCCGGAACCGCCCGGCATATCCAGTGACCACAACAATAGGTCTGATGTGAGAGGTTGGGTGCATTAATGAATTAATGCCACATGATAGGGTTAAGTCACGAACATGAAAGACAACACTTAACCAACTTGATACATGATTCGTAGGGCTAAGTCATGAACTTGAACGATGATACTTAGTCAAATTTGACATGACACGTAGGCGGGTTAAGTCACGAACTTGAATGACAACACTTAACCAACTTGACATGCTAGACTGATAAGGGTTAAGTTACGAATTTAAATGACAACACTTAACCTATTGGACGAAAACCCTAGTTACGCTGTCCATTTTAGTAGTAACCCTCTAGATCTATCATGGTACCCTGGAATTAGGCAGGGTGGGGCACGATTACTAGGCCGATTGTAAGCGACCAGAACGACGGCTGTGTTGGTGCGGTAGTGTAGGTTCTGGCGGGCTATGGTCGTGCACGTGGCCCGGAGTTGAAAAAGCAGGCATTGGGCATCAGTAGGTTTATCTGAGCATGCTTGATTCGTGTCGGTGGTTGGCACCCTAGGGCTTGATACACCATATGGTGGACCTAGCACAAGTGACTACATTCATGATAGGGCCGTATGACACAGACATACAACGAGCTAGAACTTGTAGGGAGCCGATCGATTAGTGGATCTTTCCGTTGGACCTAGTAATGGGCCATTTCATGATATTGGGCCAAGGGATCATTTCATGATTAATATAAGACATGGGTTTGGGATTCTAGTACAGTTGATGCAGTAAACCGTGAATATGTGATGCTATACTTGATTTGTACTTGATTTATCATGTTATCTTAGTCTATCTTGCCCATCTTGTCATCATCCTTATGTTTATTTTCAGTTTGTACATGTTATGTTACCTTTACCTGTTTTTATGCTGAAAGTCACTAGGACTTACCAGTCTTTATGACTGACCCGTTTTCTTTTGCCTCCTTTCCTTTCGTTCCCCCAGGTTCTCAAGGAGGAAACTCTAGCACTTAGCTTGGATTTCATTTGCTTTCGGTTCAGCTCATGTACGGTTTGATCTTGAGCTATGCTATGACTGCATTTCTGCTACTTTTGGGGAATTAAGCTACTTTTGATGTTTTAAGTTTATGCTTCTTTATTTATGCAAGACAGAATTTGTTGTAATGGAAAATGATAACCTTGGCTATTTGATGTAAAAGGTTTTGACTCTTTTTGAAAGTAATGAAATTTATATTTTGATTCTTCCGCTGTTTTATCAATGTTTTGCCTTGTAATATTTCTGTGTTTGTTTACCTCGATAACGCTCCTCCAAAACTAGTGCATTCCCTTTGTGAGTGACCCTAGCGGAGGTGGGGTGTTACATTTGGTATCAGAGCAGAAGGTTACCAGACTAGGCAAAAGTTTTTTTAAACCTTCTGAAATTATTTTCAAAACCATTTACAAAGAAGTATTTTTCAAGAAAGGTCTTGTTTTATTTAAAGGCTATTCCCCAAAAGCCATTAGCACTATCCTTTGTATCCTCATTTGAATCTCTTCTTTTTCATTTCTGCATGTCTGGGAATCTTAACTTTCCAGAGGGCGTGCCAATACCTAGCTGCTTCAGGAAGTACTTAGAGGCGAGGGCCAACGATGCAGGCCCTGCAGATATACCTCCTCTAGCAGCAGCGATTCCTCCTCTTCCTCCCCCTCCTCGTGCAATTGCTTTCTCAAAGATCTGTAAAGATTTTAGGGCCATCGGTGGAAAGGATTTCAAGGGAACTGAATCATTCGTAGAAGCGAGGAACTGGCTCAAAGAAACTGAGGATCTATTCGTTATCTTCGAGGTGGATGATAGGCAAAAGGTACAGTTAGCGGTATGGTTGCTCAAAGACGAAGCTTCCTATTGGTGGGAAGTCGCTAACGCCGAGAGGCCGGTTTAAACATGGATGGATTTCAGAGTAAGGTTTGAAATGAAATCCCTCTCGCAATCTGAATGAAGTTTACAGCTGGAAAAGTTCTTATCTCTTAAGAAAGGAAGTATGACGGTCAAGGAGTACGTCAATCAATTCAATCAGCTGGCTCGGTTTGGACTGGACTTAGTGAATACCCCTCATAAGAAGGCTCTCCGCTTTGTCAAAGGATTGAATGAGCCACATCACAGCTTGGCTATGACCCATGTACCTATGGGGGCTACTTACGAAAAGTTAGTAGACATGGCGCTTTTAAATGAAGAAGACAAGAATGGCAAGAAGGAGGTCAAGGTGAGTGAGTCTCAAAACAAGAAGGTAGGCTCTGAGAAAGGAGGCAAGAACAACAACAACAATAATGATAACAAGACACGTGAGAAAAGAAAATGCCACTTCTGTGGTATTGAGGGGCATATAGTCCAGGATTGTAGAAAGAAGAAGATAAAGATGGGAGCATGCTTTCAGTGTGGTGATACTGGACATATCAGCAAGAACTGCCCTAAGAAGCAAGGGCAAGGCCCGCAAGCAGGACCTTCTGAGGGTACATCTTTAACTTCTTCTCCTAGATGCTTTGTTTTATCTTTCTTATCTTCTCAATCCTATCTTGAGAACCTTAGGTAGAACCATTTTGGATGTAAACATGTGATTGAAACATGTTATGGTTGATGTTTGCAAATGGTTGCAAGTGGTCGCAAGTGGTTGCTCGGGGTTGCATAACACACATTAGGCACTAGATCGGCTCAGACACATTTTCATATTGCATATTCATGAGTGTTTATACTTGTTTATGGATGAAATTGAATGTGTTATCATGTGGATGTTGCATATGGATGGATGTTTGTGCACACATATAGTGTTTATGTGACTAGGACTATTTGCATACATGTTGGATTCATGGCACTAAACATATTTTGCATTAAGAAGATCAATCAGGCCTGATCACACACTTTCTGCATATGTTCATATAGCATTAGAAATCTTTTAAGGACAATGGTTGCTTGTGGATGATGGTTGAGTAGATGGTTGATTGGATGATAGGATGCGTTCTTCCTAACTTGAAGATTTCGGGGACGAAATCCTTTAAGGAGGGGAGAATGTAACAACCCGTATTTTAATAACGTGTTAAAAACCATAAATCAAGGCAGAATTAATTTTTAAAATAAGAATCAAGGGAAATGGGTTGCGCCATTGCGTTCGTCTCGAAATTTTGCTTGAAAATGAGTCTGAGTTTTCGAGAATCGGAGTCTGTATGAGGGAGATATGACCCTCCGAAGTTTCAGAAATGTTCAGAATCGAAAAGAACTCGAAAATTCGAATTCAAAATCCAGAATTGGCTGGGCAGGAAATTTCCCGCCCAGGACCAGGTCGACCTGGGGGTCGACCATAGTGTCATCCTCCCAAGGACCAGGTCAACCATAGTATCGACCTTGGGGTCGACCTGCCTCCCGAACCCGGTTTTTGAAACTGATGCATTCTGATGTATTTAGACTCGTTTCGTGACCAGATTCATCCGCCTAACCCTATATAAACAGCCTCCTAGCCTCATTCTCTTTACACCATTCTTCTCTAACCTTATGCTGCACAAATTATTGATAGACATGGCTTCTTCTTCCTCCTCTAAATTAAATTAAATTAAAATGCGAAGATTATTTCTTGAAGACTACGGCTAGGAATTTCATATTGGGGATTTGCTTCTAAAATCAAAGCAAGATTCAACGATTCAACGACAAAATTCTAGACTTGACTTCTGCATCTAAATTTCTTAGACCACGATCTGTAAGTTCAAGTTACTTTTAGATAAAAACTATAAACTTAATATGGACATGTTATAAATTGGAATTGGATTTATTTATTTATTTTTGTTCATCTTGGATCTTGACTTTTGGGAATATTGCTATGAAATCAGTTTGGACCTATTCATGTTGTAAATCAGACTCTCTCATGTCCATAACATTATTATGCCTATGATGTAGAAACTATTATTAATGGCCTAATACTATGACGGTGAACATAAGACTATACCTATGCCTATGACTGTGAACATAAGACTATTGCCTATGACTATGACAAGGACAATTGTGGCT
The DNA here is from genome assembly GCA_030737875.1 of Allium sativum. Classification (NCBI taxonomy): domain Eukaryota; kingdom Viridiplantae; phylum Streptophyta; class Magnoliopsida; order Asparagales; family Amaryllidaceae; genus Allium; species Allium sativum. The sequence goes on along the minus strand of CM060922.1, from coordinate 846,130,082 downwards.
AATCACCTATGATTCATGACCATGAGGTTATTGTCTAGGATTATGACTATGAAATTGGATCTAAGCCTGATTTTCTATTCAGACCTATTTTCTTTATTTGTCCTTGGATCTTGATTTTGGGGATTTTTCTATTTAAGTTAGATCTATCCATGTTCTTGAACCTAGATTATTATTCAAACCTTTTCATGTTCAAAATGTTTTCAGATCTATATGCCTGCGATGTTTTACTCAATTTATTCAATTAAGGTATTCCTTGGAAATAAATTGATAATAGAACAACGTTTATTATGTTATATGTGAAATTGAATGATATTCTATTTTATTATCATGTTGAATTGGGAATTAATGAATAGTCTATTCATATGTATATTGGAGTATAACCTATGTAACACCTCACCTCTGTCAATGCCACTCTTGTAAGGGCATTAGCTTTGGAGGGGCGTTAAACAAGGTAAACATGCATGCAGATATCACAAGACCGAATATATAAGTAAAACAGAGTAGTAAAGCAGCGGATAAAACTAGCATTTCAAAACCATAGTTAAGTTACAACAAAGTACTTGATCATTATTTTCCAACAAACAAAGTCTAGCATAAACTTAAAAACTGAAATACATAAAGTACTATCCCCAAAATGAAGTGATAAACCATAACTAGCTCAATGTCCGAGACCGTACATGAGCAAATCCAGTAAGCAAGCTGTAAAGATCCAAGCTAAGCTCCAATGTTCCCACCCTGAGGACCTGAGGTGGGGGGAAACGGAAGAAAAGAGGCGAAAGAAAACGGGTCAGTCAAAAAGACTGGTAAGCCCTACTACTATCTGTCTATGAACTAGTAAAGTTAACTGGCATGAGAAGCTGAGATGAACATAAGGATAACAACATACTGGCATGGTGATTAACTAACAAGATAGATAAAGGTGTCATCGCATAATCAACGTTAAGTTTTGCACCACGGGTGTACTAGCATTCTAACATGTCAAGTAAAAACAAGAATTGATCCCTTGGCCCAAGCTTGGCCCAATATAATGAGGTGACCTAAATCAAGGTCCAACTACACAGTCTAGTCGATCGGCTCCCTATAAGCCTAACTCGTCAAGTGTCGGTGTCATGCGGCTTAATCATGTAATGTAGTTGACTGTGCAGGGTCCACCCTAGGGTGTATCTGGCCCTACGGTGTAACCCTCTGACACCATACCATGATGCACAGTCCAAACCTACCGTTGCCCGTGTTCAACTCCGGACTTGATGTGCACGACCATGGTCCGCCTGAACAACCGTGGCATCATTCTGCCGTCTCTTTTGGTCTCTTACAATCAGCCCAGTAATCGTGCCCCACCCTAGCCTAGTCCTAGGGTCTTATGATACATCTAGAAGGTTACTGCTGAAAAGGACCACGCAACTAGGGTTTCTTAACGGGTTAAATGTGGTTAACCCGATCCAAACGTGGATTAAATCGGTTAAGAGTACCCAAGGCTCCTGACTTAACCTCGATTAATCCATCAAGCCCAAATTGGTTAAGTAGTAAGTGGACCATGACTTAACCCTAATCAGGAGGCATTAATTAACTTAATGCGCCTTAACCTCTCACATTAGACTTTGTTGTGGTTACTAGTTAAGCCGGGCGGGTCCGGGTAGCTTTACACCACAACTAGGTCTAACCTCGGGTTCGAGCACAACATGACCAACTTCTCACATTGGGTCCTATTGTTTGTAGCCACTAGTTAAGCCGGGCGGGTCCGGGTAGATTTATGCTACAAACTCAACCCAACCTCGAGTTGGCCACACTCATATTTTCTAAGTGTCACGTCCATTATGTTTCCAAAACATAATTACAAGTTAACATATCACGTCATGTTACAAAAATCATGTTCATGTCATTATGTTACCCAACCCCAACGTAATCCCGTCGTTTACATAATTGCAACAACGCATAAAGGATAAAATATGGAACTTGGCATAACCAAGACATAAAGGTGTTGAAGCCACAAGTTTAACATGGTGGCACATGAAATGTACATATGTTCATATACTTGCATATTGCATTATTAGGCTTCAAAAGCATGCATAAAACCAAACTTAGCATATGAGTGATACATGGTGATAAATAACATGTAGAAGTTTCTAGAAGTTCGCATTTTGCCTCACATGCAAGTTATCATAAGGGATATAATAACTTCCATGTTGCCAAAATGCAACCTTTAATATAAAGCTTGGAGCTTTATGCTCAAAACCTCAAGTTTAACTTGCATAACATGATAACATGATCAACCCAAACTTGCATAACATAGCAACATGTGTCATACATAATGATTAAACCAACTTGCATAATGATCATCCAAACTTGCATATAATGATCAACCAAACTTGCATATAATGATCAACCAAACTTGCATATAATGACCAACCAAACTTGCATATAATGATCAACCAAACTTGCATATAATGATCAACCAAACTTGCATATAATGATCAACCCCAAACTTTCATCATTCATTTAACTTTAGAGTTCAAAGAAAGAAAGTAGAAAAGGGCTTACAATGCTATGAAGACACAAATAAATATTTATTATAAAGATTGAGACGAAGCCCTTATGCAAGCACCAAAAACCCAAATATGCAAGCTCCAAATGAAAACCCTTGAGCCAATTCAATAAAAACCCTTGCTTTGAAATAGAAATGTTGCAACTTGACTTGAATGCAAGCTAAGAACACTCATACAAGTTTAAAAACACTTGTATGAACTCAAAATCTCTCATAGAAATTAACTTAGAAAATTTAGCATGAGAGTGGAGGCCATAAGAGGAACAAATTTGACATAGTTTAGTTGTAGGATTGAATAATGGTGATTTAGGCTAGGTTTGGGGTCTTTTTATAGAGGATTAGGATAGTATCAGCCATAGGATTAACCCTAGATTCAATCCAAGCCATCAAAGCATGTCTTGGGGAAGAAGTCAAGTGTAGGAACCATCTAGGGCCTTTAGATTAAAGCTGAACCATGAGAACCATTCAAATGCAAAATCTGCATTTGAGCGAATCGGCCCACGGGTTGACAGCCAAACACCCTGGATTAACCCCCAGTCGACCCAGCGGGCTCGGGTCGACCTCAAAAATCGGCCGGTTCGGTTATTCCCCTCTCCCAATTCTCTGTTTTGAACATTTTTGCATATTTATTTATTTAATTTTCAATTATATATATATCAATATATATATATATATATATATATATATTTCTCTGCGCCACCCATTTCACTTAATTAAGTATACTTTAATTTGTGAATTTTTCGTGAAACTTCGCGAGGCCATATCTTGGTCATACGAACTCCGATTTTCGAAAACTCGGACTCTATTTCGCGTATTTTTCCGAGACGAACGCAATGGCACAGCCCATTTCCCTTGATTCAGATTTTACAGTTTAATTCTGCCTCCATTTATGTTATAACATGTTATTCAAAAATACGGGTTGTTACATTCTCCCCTCCTTAAAGGATTTCGTCCCCGAAATCTCCAAGTTAGGAAGAACGTATCCTACCATCCATCATCCATCTACTCAAAGCATCATCCACGAGCAATCATTGTCCTTAAAAGGTTCTAAATGCTGTATGATCATATGCAAAGGTGTGTGTATATGTACTTATCTAATGCGAAAATCAGGAGGTTACTAATTCAGTAAACCTCCTTAATGCAAAGTATGTTAGTGAAATGAGTCCATATGTATGCGAATTCCTAACATAATTTATGATCTCTACATGAGTGCACATAACATTCATCCATATGCAACATCCACGTGATAGCATAACAAGTTTCATCCATGAATAAGTATAAACACTCATGCATATGCGGTATGAAAGTGTGTGAGCCGATCTTAGTGCCTAATGTGTATCATGCATCCACGAGTATCCACGTGCAAACACTTGCAACCATTTGCAACCATCAAGCATAACATGTTTCAAATACATGTTTCATCCAAAGGGTTTCTACCTAAGTTCCTCATGACAAGTTTAACGAGATAATAAGATAAACAGGATAAACACGGATAAAAGAAAGATATGCTAATTAGGAAGGAGGTCGAGAATGTACCCTCAAAAAGGAATGGATAAAGCCCACGCATCTTCTCCTCGGTTTCCCAAGTTGCATCTTCGTCGGCTTCACCCCACTGAACTTTCACCAATTTGACTTCTCGATTCCTTAGTTTCTTGACCTCTGTTCCTAAAATACGAATCGGAGCTTGTCTTAGGGTTGCTTCATCCTCTACCTCCATGTCTTCAAGAATACTTGGTTCAACCACTTTGGCGGGTCTGTGCAAACACTTCCGGAGATGCGAGACATGAAAGACATTATGCACTCCGGCCAGCTTCTCGGCAATTCCACCTTATAAGTCATCTTCCCGACTCTTTCTATAGTAGGGAAGGGTCCTACGATCCTTGGTGTCAGCGAACCATATTTCGCAAAGGAGAAATCTTCACAAAGACCATATCTCCAATTTTAAATTCCAAGTCTGTCCTTCGCTTGTCTGCATAGGATTTATGTCTGTCTTGGGCCGTTCTTATCCGTCTTCGAATCAATTCAACCCTCTCGGATGTGTCCCTTATCATGTCGGGCTCAATTATAAGCTTATCCATCGTCTTCCCACCAACATGTTGGTGGCTTGCACGGCCTCCCATACGAAGCTTCAAATGCTGCCATCCCTATGCTGGCTTGATAGTTATTATTATAAGCAAACTCTACAAGAGGAAGGTGGTCTTCCCAAGTACCACCGAAGTCGAGAACACAAAGCCTCAAGAGATCTTCTAGCACTCTATTCACCCTTTCGGTTTGGCCATCCGTCTGGGGTTGATAGGCTGTACTCAAATTCAATCGTGTACCCATCGCTTCTTGCAAACTGTTCCAGAACTGGCTAGTGAAAATCGGGTCACGATCGCTAACTATGCTAGAAGGAACTCCATGCAACCGCACTATTTCTCGGAGATAAATAAACGCCAGCCCTGATGCGGTCCTCTTGCTCTTTACTGGGATGAAGTGAGCACTCTTCGTAAGTCTGTCAACTATGGCCCATATGCTTGTGTTCCCTCTCCTTGACCTAGGCAATCCATCCACAAAATCCATAGAAATACTCTCCCACTTCCATTGTGGGACCTCCAATGGATGTAGTAGCCCACCTGGTTTCTTTGACTCGGCCTCACTTGTTGGCACACCATGCACCTTGAAACATACTCTGCCACATCTTTCTTCATTCCATCCCAAAAGAAACTGCGCTTCATATCTCTATACATCTTATCTCCTCCCGGATGTATAGTCATCTTCGAGTGATGCGCTTCTTCAAGAACTCTATGGACCAAATCTCCCACCCGAGGAACACATAATCTCCCATCACGCCTTAGCCATCCTTTATCATCAATAGTATATCTGGCAAGGTGACTAGACGTCTCACCCCGAATCAACTTGTCCATAACTTTGACTATCTATGGATATTCCCTCTGCGAAGCCCCAACTTGATCAAGAAGTGTGGGTCTAAGCTCAAGGGATGCTAATGAACCCGTCATCAACTCAACAGCCATCGTGAAATCAAAGGTTGCCAAGAATTCCAAGTTCTTCATCTCAATGAACAAGGGGCTTAAAGTCAATCTCCTTCTGCTTAGTGCATCCGCCACAACATTACCCTTGCCAGGGGTATAAGCTATCTCGAAGTCATAAGATGCCAAAAATTCCATCCACCTTTGCTGCCTTAGATTCAGATCTTTTTGCGAGAAGAGGTAATTTAGTGACTTGTGATCAGTATACAACTCAAACCTTTCGCCTAGAAGACAGTGGCGCCAGGATTTGAGTGCAAAGACGATCGCCGCTAACTCCAAATCATGAGTGGGATAGTTCTTCTCATGAACTTTAAGTTGCCTACCCCCATAACATATCACTCTTCCCTCTGGCATCAGAACAGCTCCTAACCCCGTGCCACATGCATCTGTGTACACGGTAAACATCTTACCACTATCGGGTAATGCCAAAACTGGAGCTGAGGTAAGGGCTCTTTTGAGCTTTTGAAAAGCAAGCTCACACTCCAAGTCCCATGCAAAGACTAAGTTCTTCTTCGTCAACTTAGTGAGAGGGGCCGAAATCTTAGCGAAGTCTCTGATGAACTTCCTATAGTAGCCCGCCAAACCGAGAAAGCTTCTTACTTCGGTCGCATTCCTAGGAGTCTTCCAATCTTGAACCACAACCACTTTCGCCGGATCCACCGCTATGCCTTGCTTAGAAACTATATGTCCAAGAAACCGAACTTCCCTTCTCCAGAAATGACATTTGGAGAACTTGGCTTTCAACTGATGCGCTCTAAGCGTATCCATCACTTCCTTGAGATGTCTGGCATGTTCTTCCTCGTCCTTTGAGAAGATCAAAATATCATCCACGAAGACAACAACAAACTTGTTAAGGAACTCCCTGAACACCCTACTCATCAAATCTACGAGTAGGCGGGTGCATTAGTCAAACCGAATGGCATGACAAGCCATTCAAAGAATCCATCTGGAGTCCTAAACACAGTTTTATCAATGTTATCCTCAGCCACTCTAAGCTGATGGAATCCGGTGGCTAGATCGAGCTGAGAGAAAACAGAAGCACCTACAAGCTGGTCAAAGAGATCATCAATTCTCGGTAACGGGTGCCTATTCTTCTTTATTAGCTTGTTCAACTCTCGATAATCAACACATAGACGAAGCGAACCATCCGCCTTAGTAGCGAATACCACCGGAGCACCCCATTCAGAAATGCTTCGCCTAATAAAATTCTTCTCAAGCAACTCCTTGATTTGCTTACTGAGCTCCCTTCTTTCACGAGGGGCCATGTGCCTAACGGGAAATGATACTGGCTTGGCATTATCAACTAGATAAATGCGGGAATCTATCTCTCATTTAGGGGGTAACCCCTTAACTTCTTCAAAGATATCGGGATAGTCTCGGACCACCCTTACAGATTGCAGATCATCGATGGACGAGTCGAGAGATTCAAGATAACATAACATGACGGGACCTCTAGGGTTACAAGAAATTTCTAGGGTGTTACCGAGGCAAGTCATGAGCCTCTCCACCCTATGCTCACAATCGAGGATAGCTCCATAACTGGACAACCAATCCATGCCCAAGACCAACCCATATCCAGTGACCCCGAGAACATAAGCACTACACGTGAATTCTACGGCTAAGATAGAAATTTTCAAATCCACACAAATCATAGACAGATGGGCGGAACCCCCAATTGGATTTGAAACACAAACGGGATCCTCAACTAAGCTAGTACTTAGGTGCAAACTTTCAACAATATCAGAAATAAAACTATGCGATGCGCCAGAATTAAACAAGGTATGAACAGGGAAATCAGAAATGTAAACAAGGTTTTCTACAGAAATACTACCTCGATCAAGAACTGGAGCGATGTTGAGCGTATGCACTAGCCCTCCAGAAGGTCCTGCATGCTGATTCTGCCCTTGCCCTTGTCCTTGCTTCTTGGGGCAATCCTTTCTAAGATGTCCAGGCTCTCCACAGTGAAAGCATTCGCCCAACTTCCTCTTCTTCTTCCTGCAGTCTTTGGCTATGTGCCCAGTAATCCCACAGAAGTTGCACTTCCTTCTTTCTCTTGACTTGTTGTCCTTGCTATTGTTGTTGTTCTTATCTCTTTTCTCGGTATCTTCCTTCTTACCTTGGGACTCATTTGCCTTGACCTCCTTCTTGCCACTCTTATCTTCCTCTTGAAGTAGGGCCATATTCACCTAACCCTCGAAGGTCGCCCCCAGGGGTATATGAGACATGGCCAAACCGCGCAATGGCTGATTCAATCCTAGAGCAAAGCGTAGGGCCTTCTTCCGAGCGGTGTTAACCCATTCTAGACCGAACTGAGCAAGTTGATTAAACTTATCCACGTATTCTCTAACGGTCATGTCCCCTTGCTTTAGTGATAGGAACCTCTCTAACTGAAGGTTCTCTTCTGTCGATGATAGAAACTTTAGTCCAAACCTTCTCCTAAAGTCATCCCAAGTCTCAATGGGTCTAGTAGTGGTGGTGACTACCCACCAATAAGCAGCTTCCCCTTTCAATAGCCATACCGCCAACAGAACTTTCCTACGATCTTCCACATCAAAGATAGCAAAGAGGTCTTCAGTTTCCTTTAACCAGTTTCTTGCCTCTACGGGAGTCTCCGTTCCGACAAAATTCTTGCAACCCATCGCCTTAAAGTCTTTGCAAAGCTTTGCGAAATCCTCTTACGGATGCTGAGGGGGAGGAGGAACCTCAGCTACAGGAGGAGGAGAGATGTTAGCGAACAGGGAAGGAGGAGGAATCTTCGCGGGGCCGGCTTCATTCGCCCTTGCCTCCATAAATCTCCAGAACCAGACGGGTACTTGTACGCCTTCCGGGATGTTAAAGCGATCGGCCATACTAAAACGAAGAAAAAGATAGATTCAGAACGAAGAAACGAAGGATAGTGCTATGGCTTTTGGGGAATAGCCTTTTTAAAATAACTAGACTTTTCTTGGAAAATACTTAATTGGTTTTGAAAATAGTTTTTCAAAAGGTAAGTTTCAAAAAACACTTTTGCTCAAATCTTGTAAACCTTATGCTCTGATACCAAATGTAACACCTCACCTCTGCCAATGCCACTCTTGCAAGGGCATTAGCTTTGGAGGGGCATTTAAACAAGGTAAACATGCATGCAGATATCACAAGACCGAATATATAAGTAAAACAGAGTAGTAAAGCAGCGGATAAAACTAGCATTTCAAAACCATAGTTAAGTTACAACAAAGTACTTGATCATTATTTTCCAACAAACAAAGTCTAGCATAAACTTAAAAACTGAAATACATAAAGTACAATCCCCAAAATGAAGTGATAAACCATAACTAGCTCAATGTCCGAGACCGTACATGAGCAAATCCAGTAAGCAAGCTGTAAAGATCCAAGCTAAGCTCCAATGTTCCCACCCTGAGGACTGGGGGGGGGTAACGGAAGAAAAGAGGCAAAAGAAAATAGGTTAGTCAAAAAGACTGGTAAGCCCTACTACTATCTGTCTATGAACTAGTAAAGTTAACTGGCATGAGAAGCTGAGATGAACATAAGGATAACAACATACTAGCATGGTGATTAACTAACAAGATAGATAAAGGTGTCATCGCATAATCAAGGTTAAGTTTTGCACCACGGGTGTACTAGCATTCTAACATGTCAAGTAAAAACAAGAATTGATCCCTTGGCCCAAGCTTGGCCCAATATAATGAGGTGACCTAAATCAAGGTCTAACTACACAGTCTAGTCGATCGGCTCCCTATAAGCCTAACTCGTCAAGTGTCGGTGTCATGCGGCTTAATCATGTAATGTAGTTGACTGTGCAGGGTCCACCCTAGGGTGTATCTGGCCCTACGGTGTAACCCTCTGACACCATACCATGATGCACAGTCCAAACCTACCGTTGCCGTGTTCAACTCCGGACTTGATGTGCACGACCATGGTCTGCCTGAACAACCGGGGCATCATTCAGCCGTCTCTTCTGGTCTCTTACAATCAGCCCAGTAATCGTGCCCCACCCTAGCCTAGTCCTAGGGTCTTATGATACATCTAGACGGTTACTGCTGAAAAGGACCACGCAACTAGGGTTTCTTAACGGGTTAAATGTGGTTAACCCGATCCAAACGTGGATTAAATCGGTTAAGAGTACCCAAGGCTCCTGACTTAACCTCGATTAATCCATCAAGCCCAAATTGGTTAAGTATTAAGTGGACCATGACTTAACCCTAATCAGGAGGCATTAATTAACTTAATGCGCCTTAACCTCTCACATTAGACTTTGTTGTGATTACTAGTAAAGCCGGGCGGGTCCGGGTAGCTTTACACCACAACTAGGTCTAACCTCGGGTTCGAGCACAACATGACCAACTTCTCACATTGGGTCCTATTGTTTGTAGCCACTAGTTAAGCCGGGCGGGTCCGGGTAGATTTATGCTACAAACTCAACCCAACCTCGAGTTGGCCACACTCATATTTTCTAAGTGTCATGTCCATTTTGTTTCCAAAACATAATTACAAGTTAACATATCACGTCATGTTACAAAAATCATGTTCATGTCATTATGTTACCCAACCCCAACGTAATCCCATCGTTTACATAATCGCAACAACGCATAAAGGATAAAATAAGGAACTTGGCATAACCATGACATAAAGGTGTTGAAGCCACAAGTTTAACATGGTGGCATATGAAATGTACATTTTTTTCATATACTTGCATATTGCATTATTAGGCTTCAAAAGCATGCATAAAACCAAACTTAGCATATGAGTGATACATGGTGATAAATAACATGTAGAAGTTGCTAGAAGTTCGCATTTTGCCTCACATGCAAGTTATCATAAGGGATATGATAACTTCCGTGTTGCCAAAATGCAACCTTTAATATAAAGCTTGGAGCTTTATGCTCAAAACCTCAAGTTTAACTTGCATAACATGATAACATGATCAACCCAAACTTGCATAACATAGCAACATGTGTCATACATAATGATTAAACCAACTTGCATAATGATCATCCAAACTTGCATATAATGATCAACCAAACTTGCATATAATGATCAACCAAACTTGCATATAATGACCAACCAAACTTGCATATAATGATCAACCAAACTTGCATATAATGATCAACCCCAAACTTGCATCATTCATTTAACTTTAGAGTTCAAAGAAAGAAAGTAGAAAAGGGCTTACAATGCTATGAAGACACAAATAAATATTTATTATAAAGATTGAGACGAAGCCCTTATGCAAGCACCAAAAACCCAAATATGCAAGCTCCAAATGAAAACCCTTGAGCCAATTCAATAAAAACCCTTGCTTTGAAATAGAAATGTTGCAACTTGACTTGAATGCAAGCTAAGAACACTCATACAAGTTTAAAAACACTTGTATGAACTCAAAATCTCTCATAGAAATTAACTTAGAAATTTTAGCATGAGAGTGGAGGCCATGAGAGGAACAAATTTGACATAGTTTAGTTGTAGGATTGAATAATGGTGATTTAGGCTAGGTTTGGGGTCTTTTTATAGAGGATTAGGATAGTATTAGCCATAGGATTAACCCTAGATTCAATCCAAGCCATCAAAGCATGTCTTGGGGAAGAAGTCAAGTGTAGGAACCATCTAGGGCCTTTAGATTAAAGCTGAACCATGAGAACCATTCAAATGCAAAATCTGCATTTGAGCGAATCGGCCCACGGGTTGACAGCCAAACACCCTGGATTAACCCCCAGTCGACCCAGCGAGCTCGGGTCGACCTCAAAAATCGGCCGGTTCGGTTATTCCCCTCTCCCAATTCGCTGTTTTGAACATTTTTGCATATTTATTTATTTAATTTTCAATTATATATATATATATATATCAATATATATATATTTCTCTGCGCCACCCATTTCACTTAATTAAGTATACTTTAATTTGTGAATTTTTCGTGAAACTTCGCGAGGCTATATCTTGGTCATACGGACTCCGATTTTCGAAAACTCGGACTCTATTTCGCGTATTTTTCCGAGACGAACGCAATGGCATAGCCCGTTTCCCTTGATTCAGATTTTACAGTTTAATTCTGCCTCCATTTATGTTATAACCTGTTATTCAAAAATAAGGGTTGTTACAACCTATTATGACAAGTTGTGTAGTTTATCATGTTATGCAAGTTTTAGGTTGTAAAATCATATCATATATGCGACCACATGTTAGATATACATGTTTATGTGTATATGTTAAACCTATTTCATATTTCAAGATCACACTTATTCATATGCTCGTGATTGATTTGCAAGTTCACATATATGTAAGTTGATTTAGTCTATGTTGCAAATTCACATATATGTATGTTGATTTAGTATACGTTGCAAGATCACACCTATGATATTCATGTTGATTATTTTGTAAGTACACACCTATGGTGTTCATATTGACTATGCCGAGAATGCCAAGTTTACACCTATGTTATGTTAATAATTTTCTTTATGCAAATTTTGTGTACGTTAAATTAGGCTAAGTTTTAGCCTAATATTATATGACAAAAATCATGCGGACGAAAAATTAGGTTAAGATTGTTAGCCTAATATTTAGACGGGGTGACGTTGGGAAAAATTGGTAATTATAGGAAACTTGGCACGAAACTCGCCATGAAACTTGACACGAACTTGACATGAATCTTGAACATGGACATGACACTAGAATGAACTTGAAAATGGACAACTCGAGGTTGGGTTGAGTTTGCAGTGTAATTCTGCCCGGAACCGCCCGACAAATCCAGTTACTGCAAACAATAGGATCCATTGTGGGTAGTTGGTCATATCGCACTTGAAAACCCGAGGTCAAACTGAGTTGTGGTGTAATTCTGCCCAGAACCGCTCGGCATATCCAGTGACCACAACAACAGGTCTGGTGTGAGACGTTGGGGTGCATTAATGAATCAATGCCACATGATAGGGTTAAGTCATGAACATGAAAGATAACACTTAACCAACTTGATACATGATTCGTAGGGCCTAGTCATGAACTCGAACGACGACACTTAGTCAAATTTGACATGACACGTAGGCGGGTTAAGTCACGAACTTGAATGACAACACTTAACCAACTTGGCATGCTATACTGATAAGGGTTAAGTCACGAATTTAAATGACAACACTTAACCTATTGGACGAAAACCCTAGTTACGCGGTCCATTTCAGCAGTAACCCACTAGATGTATCATGGTACCCTGGAACTAGGCAGGGTGGGGCACGATTACTGGGCTGATTGTAAGCGACCAGAACGACGGCTGTGTTGGTGCGGCAATGTAGGTTCAGGTGGGCTATGGTCGTGCACGTGGTCCGGAGATGAAAAAGCGGGCATTGGGCATCAGTAGGTTTATCTGTGCATGCTTGGTTCGTGTCGGTGGTTGGCACCCTAGGGCTTGATACACCCTATGGTGGATCTAGCACAGGTGACTACATTCGTGATAAGGCCGTATAACACAGACACACAACGAGCGAAAACTTGTAGGGAGCCGATCGATTAGTGGATTGTTCCGTTGGACCTAGTAATGGGTCATTTCATGATATTGGGCCAGGGGATCGTTTCTTGATTAATATAAGACATGGGTTTGGGATTCTAGTACAGTTGATGCAGCGAACCTTAAATATGTGATGCTATACTTGATTTATACTTGATTTATCATGTTATCTTAGTCTATCTTGCCCATCTTGTCATCATCCTTATTTTTATTTTCAGTTTGTACATGTCATGTTACCTTTACCTGTTTTTAAGCTGAAAGTCACTAGGACTTACCATTCAGAATGACCCGTTTTCTTTTGCCTCCTTTCATTTCGTTCCCCCCTCCTCCCCAGGTTCTCATGGAGGAAACTCTAGCACTTAGCTTGGATTTCGCTTGCTTTCGGTTCAGCTCATGTATGGTTTGATCTTGAGCTATGCTATGGCTGCATTTCTGTTACTTTTGGGGAATTAAGCTACTTTTGATGTTTTAAGTTTATGCTTCTTTATTTATACAAGACAGAATTTTTTGTAATGGAAAATAATGACCTTGGTTATTTGATGTAAAAGGTTTTGACTCTTTTTGAAAGTAATGAAATTTATCTTTTGATTCTTCCGCTGTTTTATCTATGTTCTGTCTTATAATATTTCTGTGTTTGTTTACCTCGATAACGCTCCTCCAAAACTAGTGCATTCACTTTGTGAGTGACCCTAGCGGAGGTGGGGTGTTACAAGTTCGACCCTAAGGTCGACCCTAGTGTCGACCTGTTTACCCAGGTCGACCCTAGTGTCGACCTGGGTCCTGAGCGGGAATTTTCCCGCCAAGCACAAGTGTCTATTTTTAATTTCGAAATCTGAATTTCGGGTTGGTTTTTATTGAAACTTCTGAAAGGCCATATCTTCTTCATACGGAGTCCGATTTATGCAAACTTAGACTCTATACCAAGCAAAATTTCGAGACGAACGCAATGGCGTAACCCGTTTCCCTTAATTATTCCATTACAATTTAATTATTCTCTGATTTGTTACTCTTATGTTCACAGAAAATACAGGGTATTACATTCTCCTCTCCTTGAAAGATTTCATCCCCGAAATCTTCAAGTTAAGAAGAACGTGTCCTACCATCCAATCACCCATCTACTCAACCATCATCCATAAGCTTCCATTGTCCTTAGAAACTTCTAATGTTGTATGATCATATGCAAAAGTGTGTGTATATGTTCCTTATCTAATGCAAAGATCAGGTGGTCTACTGATTCAGTTGACCTCCTTAATGCGAATTATGTCAGTGCCATGAGTCCAACATGTATGCAATTTTCCTATTTGATACATATCATTTCTATATGAGTGCACAACCGTTCATTCATATGCAACATCCATGTGCTGAGTCAACCATTTTGCATCCATAAAAAATTTAAAAATGCACACACATCCATATGCAGTATGAGAGTGTTTTTGAGCCGATCTAGTGCCTAATGTGTGTATATGCATCCATGAGCAACCACTAGCAACCACTTGCATCCACTTGCAACCATCAAACATAACATGTCTCAAACACATGTTTACACCCATTAGTTTCTACCTAAACGTCGAAGACTCGATCGATAGGATACAGCTGAGTGATAGAAGCAAGTACGATTAAAACAAGAGCTCTGTTCCTATTAGACATTGGTTAAGAAAATAATTCCCTAAGTATCAACCCCGAAGACTGAAATCAACATCAGACTGACATCCAGTGAATTACTCCCATTAAACAATGCTAGACTGGAAATCTACTTCATGCTTCGAGTAAAAACCCTTAACCTTATCAGAAATATTCATCTATTATAGACTACTGGTACAGATCAGATTGCCAAATGATTCTTAGGAAACTAAGCATGATAAAAACCCAGAATGTATGCGTTACAGTCAACTTATCGCCCAACACAGATACCCTCAAACCCAACTTATCTCAAATAGATGAGTCATAACCCTTATGGGTTTGAGTCTACAACGGGATCAGAAACAAAACTAGTATTAAAGTGCAGAGTTTCAATTACAGAATCAAAATGCCAGAATCAGAAAGAGTTTTAACTCCACAATCAGGTAAGGAAATTAAACCTTCTACATAAATTTTCTTATTTCTTTCCTATCCACCAGCCTCGCGAGCATTCGCCTGCCCTCTGCCCTTGTCCTTGTTTCTTTGGCCAGTCCCTAGTGAAGTGCCCCATTTCTCCACAGTTGAAGCAAGTGCCCTTCTTCTTTCTGCAATCCTTGTTCAGATAGGTCGAGTTTCCACAAGTAAAGCACTTCTTCTCCTTCTTATCTTCATACTTTTCATCCTTCTTTTGTGTTTCTTTTTGGGCCCCTCCTTCTTGTTCTGTGGTCCTTCAAGCTTTTCTTCTTTCTTCTCACTTTTGGTTTCCTCTTCATGCATCAATGCCATGTTAACTAATTTCTCGAAGGTAGCCCCCATAGGAATGTGGGACATTGCCAATCCGTGTAGCGGCTCGTTCAAACCTTTAGCAAACCTTAGCGCCTTCTTATGCGGTGTATTTACCAAATGTAAGTCGAATCTCGCCAACTGATTAAACTTGTTGACGTATTCTCTCACTGATAAATTTCCCTGCTTCAACGCCAAGAACCTCTCTACGTATAGACTCTCTTCCGCTCGTGAGAGAAATTTCCTCTCGAACCTATGCATAAAATCCATCCATCTCTCTACCGGACGCTCTCCATTTGTGACCTCCCACCAAAAAGAAGCTTCGTCCTTAAGCAACCATACCGCCAACTGTATCTTCTGCCTATCGTCCACCTTGAAGATAACGAACAAATCCTCAGTTTCTTTGAGCTAGTTCCTTGCCTCCACGAAGGATTCAGTTCCATTAAAGTTCTTCCCACCCATGGCTCGAAAGTCTCTACATATCTTCGGGAAAGTATTCACGCACGGAGGAGGAGGAGGAACCACTGCAGCTGAGGGAGGAAGGGCGTCTGCTAGGCCCGCATCATTAGCCCTAGCTTCTAGGTACCTCCTAAACTAGCCAGGTATCGGTACGCCCTCTAGAAGGTTAAGATCCCCAGACATGCTGAAACAAAAGAAAAGGAAAGATTCAAAACAAAGGATAGAAAGATAGGCATATGGCTTTGGGGATTATGTTTTTCAAAATAAACTCTACTTTTGAAAATACTTCCTTTTTAAAACCTTTTTGAAAATAGTTTTCAAAAACTTTTTATCGAATATGGTAACCTTCAGCTCTGATACCAAGTGTAATACCCCACCTCTGTTAAGGTCACTCGCAAAGGGAATGCCTTAACTTTGGTGGAGCGTTTTTAGTAGACAGAACAAAAATTTACAAGACAGATAAAGTAGTACTTGAAAATTTTATAACTTTATTACAAAAGAAATAGAATTGAGTTTAGTTACATCTTTCAAAAACCACAATATTGGAATTCAAGTACATAAATATCCGTCTTGTACCAAAGCCTTCAGAATGCATAGTTTTTTTTAAAGCCATAATCCCGAACATAAACTGCCATGGAAAGATAGAACCAAAGCCAAGCAATACTTCAAACACTTCATGCAGAGAAAATCTGAATCAAGCTCCTATGTTTCCACCCTGAGCACCTGGGGGGAGGAACGGAAAGAAAAGGGGCGAAAACAAATGAGGTTAGATATAAAGTCTAGCGAGTCAAGTGGCTTTCAACATATAAACAGATAATATTGTCATGACATGTAAATAAAGCTGGATGAGAGATTACATCAATAGGAATAACAGATGTACTTTAAGTTAACAGAAGAAACATAATGATGTAAACCAAGTTATGTTCCTTACTTACATCTTACTTCTCTGCACTAATACAAGTATAACAGGGTTAGATGTTACCCTAATGTCTAAACTGAAATGGAATCGAAACAGAATAATCTATACAGAAACAGAATGCTAATAATGGGCCTTCACCACCCCAACAGACAGAAGGTACAGAAGCAGAATACCAATGATGGGCCTTTACCACCCAACTAATGGGCCTTTACCACCCCAACAGATAGAAGGTACGGAAACAGAATCAGAAACGGAATCAGAGACGGAAACAGAATAATCCCTACGGAAACAGAATGTTAGAATTAGGTGTACACTAGTAATGGGCCTTTACCACCTCAACAGATGGTAACACGCAGAAACTGGGAGGTGTTACTACCCAACAGAAATAGACGGTACCAACAGAAACAGATAGAACTAAGTGTACCCTAAGTCCTACTCCAAGCGATCGGCTCCCTAATACATAAATACCCTGTGTCAACCCCACACTGGGGTGTATCACTCCCTAAAGTGGCAACCTATTCGCACAGACCTATTTACAGATGTCACGGTGTCTTACATCCTCAGAGAAGACCAGATCCATGCACGCACATGACCCGGTTGGAACGCACCATCAACACCCCTCGCCATTATTAGAATGAATCGCTTATAATTAGTTCAGTAAGCGTGCCCTGACCCCTACATAGCGTTGGGTCAAAGTTTTTGATACCAGAAAGGGTTATTGACTAATATGGGTCCCAAACAACAGATGACACAAGTATTTCCCCACCTAACCTTGGGTCCCCGGTTTAACAGATTTTAGATTAACTTGTTTACAAGTTTCAGACATACAGAGTTCAAATTACTAGTTCATAGATCAGACAATCAAGTTAATCAGCTTTCAGATTAACAGATCAGATGTACGGATTTAACAGACTTACAGATTGTCTAACTCTGTATTGGGCCTACAGATTCACGAAACGGGTTTATTAGATTCATCAGTCCAGTTGGTTTAACCCTATCCACCCAATACGTTTTTAGACACCACATTTCTCTTAAATTTGCATTAATTAAATATTAATGCATAGACCTCTCACATTAGGTCGGTAGCTTGTGGCCGCTGGATGTGCCGGGTGGTTCCGGGCAGACTTCTGCCACAAGGCAGACCTAACCTCATGTCTAAGCATATTTTAGTTGTGCCTACGACCTCTTACATTAGACTCACAGTTTGCGGTTGCTGGTGAAGCCGGTTGGTTCCGGGCAGGCTTCTACCGCAAACTGAGTCTAACCACGTGTCATAGCCAATTTATTCCAATACAGATTAGACAGATATCAGACTAATTATGTCAATTTAACAGATTAAACTTCTTTACAGGTTACAACAGATTAATCAAATTTCCATGTTTTACTCAATCTTCGATCAAACCTACAGATTTTCATACCCAAATTACAATTATTTAGCTTTCAACATATTAGGCAATTCAACAGATAACAGATCTAGCAGATTAGGCGATTCAACAGATTTAGCAAATAACAGATTTAGCAGATTAGGCAATTTGATAGATTTAGCAGGTTAGGCAATTCAACAGATTTAGCAGATAACCGGTTTAGCAGATTAGGCAACTCAACAGATTTAGCAGATAACAGGTTTTGCAGATTAGGCAATTCAATAGATTAAACATTCCTAAAATTCTATTTACATATCTTGCGTAATAATAAATTAAGCCTAAACTTACATGTCTAAATCATAGTCATAATTTATAATACAACATATGCCCAAATTTTTAGTTAAACTTTGCACAGTATAGAATATTCTCTAAAAGCCCCAAATCATGATATAAAATATGAATTATGCCAAATTATAGCCTTTAATGCCAATACCCAAAAATCCATTTTTAGGCGCATTCACATTAATAGTTATCCTATTTTAATATAGGTCTTTACGCCTAAGTCACATATTCCTTTTTCAAGTCATGAATCTTTATATAAAAATATGCCCAAGAATCTAGATCTTTAAATTATAACATCTCAAAATCAGATCTTAATTTTAAACATGCATTACGCCCCCATGTTTCAAGTCATATGTTAACATACAATGGTTCCACTTCTTCCAAATCACAGAGTATGCAAAGATCTAGATTTAATTTACAACATATGCCCCTTTTCTCAAATCAGTCACAGATCAGTCATGTCCAACTATGCATTATTCATTATTTGTCCCAAAATTTAGCGTTCGTGCATTAATCTCTTATGAGATTCGGCAAAGGCTCGTAGTAGCCTGGCTATAGAACATAAAAAAGAAAGATAACAGTCACAGAAAAACAGATCTGACAGATAAGAATATGCATAACCTCTGATTCAGATTTATAACCAGGTCATGATCATAATTAAAGTTCATATCTGAAAATAACTGTACTCACGATTAACAAGGTAAATCTTGATTTTTGGGATTTGTATTCTGACACTGAATAGCGCTCATTTGGCGTAGACTATTGATTAGATTAAAAAATAGTTGTTCCCTCTATTCAGATTGGAAGAAGATGCACTATTTCTAGTTTTGATTCGAGCAGAGTAGCGATGCCAATTTTATTTCTAATTAGAATAGATGCAGAGTATAGGCAGAACGAAATTTTGTGGAGAGAAAACTAGGTTTATTGGTGTTTAAATAGGTTAGAGCTCTCGAATCCGGTCAGAAAGGCGTCCAGGTGCAGAAAAATGGATCTGTCTCCAGATCTGGAAAAGGGGGGAGGGAGGGGGAGGTTGACCCTTAGGTCGACTCTAGTGTCGACCTGTTTACCCAGGTCGACCGCCAGGTCGACCCTGGTGTCGACCTGGGTCCTGGGCGGGAATTTTCCCGCCCAGCCCTGGTGTCTATTTTGAATTTCGAAATCTGAAATTTGAATTTCGGGCCGGTTTTTATTGAAACTTCCAAAGGCCATATCTTCTTCATACGGAGTCCGATTTATGCAAACTTGGACTCTATTCCAAGAAGAATTTCGAGACAAATGCATTGGCATAACCCGTTTCCCCTAATTATTCTGTTACAATTTAATTATCCTCTAATTTGTTACTCTTATGTTCACAGAAAATACAGGGTGTTATAAGTGAGGTGTTTGTGAGCCAACGGGGACATTGGGCTCTGTAGGAGGGGAGAATGTAACACTCCTAAGTCCCACATCATGGAAGCCTATGTGAAGTGGGTACTTATATAGTAGAGCCTATCTCTTAGTAACGTCGAGGCCTAGTGATGGAAAACCCTACACCTGAGAGGTGGCAAAGTAGGGACAATATCAGTGTTGGTAGGGAGGTTGGCTCAGCCTATGTGGCAATGCCATGTGTTGGCGGATCTCGAAACTTAGCCGAGGCCTTTTGAGGAACAAAACCCCACACTTGTACGGTGGCTAAGTTGGGGACAATATCTTGCATGAACGGAGGTGCGGGCTATTACATTCTTCTCCAAATTCCAGAAGTCGAATACTCAACATCATGAGCGCATTGAGCTTCTTGAGAATGATAAGGCTGAATTGATTCGTGTAATCGAAAGTCAAGCAACCGAAATTGCATCCTCAAGGATGGGAACAACGGGATAAGCATCTTGGAGACTGACAACGGAAAACTCTAGGAAGAAATTGAAGATGTCAAAAAACAACTTTATGTGGCTCAAGTCAACTACGAGTCTACTGAATCTCAATTGACTTCTGTTCAACAAGCTGCTTTTTCTTATCGGCAGGAGAAGATAGCACTCGAAGGTAAGTTTACTTCCCAAAGTAAGGTTCTCGTGACCTTCAAAGAAGATAAAGCAAGGTTAACTAGTGTTCTTGATTGAGCCAGAATTAAGACTGATGAGACCCTATTTTGATTTTACACCCTTAGTGTTATAACCCATGGAAGCTTGAGTTATCTGAACAAGGATTTACCTCGCACATTAGCTCTTGTCTGGGAGCATGAGCTTAAATACTCCAAAGATTAGGAAGATAGTGCTCTTCAAGAGGCCCTCCTTAAGGCAAGCGATAGTGATGCTTAAGAAAAGGTAGGAGAATACTGGCCGATGAACGAGCTCAATCCTCTGAGAAAAGGGTCCAGAACATTGTTCCTGCTCATGCCCTTGATCCTGTGAGCGATGGAGCTTCAGGATCATAAGTTTTCCTGATGGAATCTTTCGTTGTTAACAAAGGTACTTCTAAGGTTCACTTTGCTGATGACCATGCTGCTTCTGATGGCATTTGTAACGACCCGCATTCTACGCATCATAGGATCGTGGAATATTTATTTCTTTCACATACGAAGTCGTATGGTCATGTAACTTTGGGAGACGATTATTGGGGTCATTTCCCATGTTCATGATTTTTGTCGATTTTTAAATAACCGTTTTACCCCTAGTTAGTACTGTTTTGGCCATAACGTTTGACTGGAAAGGAGTTTTGACCTGAAACCACTTCCATTGGATTCGAATGATGGTTTCTCTTTCCGTAGAGTGGTTATATTAGCCAAACGGACTTACCGTTTGGAAGATATGGCTGAAACAATGTTTAGAAGATGAAAAACAGCTTATCGGGCTTAACCGGGTGATTAGCAACTAGGCCCAATGGGGGATTTCGGGATTTGGGGTATTTAAGGGCTGCTAGGGTTAGGATTTCGGTTTTAGACTCATTTTTCCAGCCGCCACTTACCTCCTTCAAGCTCTAGCAATGGCCTCCACCTTCTAATTTCATCCCAAATCATCTCTAATCACTTTCTAATCGAAGATTAAGCAAAACTACATCAAATCAAGGGAGGGTAGCACCAAATCAGAGAGAGAGCTGCTGGAACACATAGGGATTGGATCCAAATCAGAGATTATTTCAGATCTAAAGTTTGTTTGTGGCTAAGGTGAGTGATTTGCATAGTTCCTCACTAATTATGGCTAATTATGGTAATTAGCGAAGATTAGCGAAATTATGGCTAAAAAAAAATCTAGAAAAATTCCCAAAATTCTAAAACATCATTTTATGCCTCTAATACGAATTTGGGTTAATTTCGACTAATTTTGCAAATCCCGGAATTTGGGGGATTAAGGGGTAATTAGTGATAATTAGCGAATTTGTGCATGTTAAAAATCTGGAAAAATATTCATAAATTATGAAATATTTTTTAGACCTCTAATATGAATTTGGGTTAATTTGGTTAAGTTTTGTTAATCCTATGCTTAGTTGTTCTTAAACATGCTTAAGGGGAAATATGGGATTTTGGCTATGTTTGATCCATTTTAACCCATCATATTGTTGTTTTGGTGTTTGAGGTCACTACTACATGTTGCTATGACTGTATGGTATGCTTTGTGATTGTTTAGAAGTGTTAGATTGGTCAAAAACGTCGTCGAATGGCGTGAAACAAGTCGCAGGGAAGTTGTGCAGGAATCGGTTCGTGAGCCCCCTCCCCGTTCGTGGGGTATGTGCCACGACCAAGGCAGGAGGTGAGCCACGATCCGGGACGAACCACCCTCCACGACTCGATCCCCTCCATTTGTGAAGAGTCATCACGAGCCGCACCACCATGACGATCTGCTCCACTTCGAAGGCAACGAACGAGAGACTGACGCTACGAGTCACTTCAAGCTCGCGATCTGAACCAGAGGAGGATGAAGGAGCTTACGATGCGATGAGTACCAGGGTGCCATGACCCGACCCGACAGGGGTGCCACGAACTGATGAAGCACGATCCGATGATGGCGACCCGACCTGGAGATCATATCACGATCCGACCTGGCGAAGGTAGCACGATCCGAGCTGGAGTATCATCACGACCTGGTGCTTGACCACGAGCTGGTGACTGCGAACCGAACCAGGAGGTTATGAACTGAATGAAGACCAATCCGGAGGAGGAGATTAAAACCCGAGATGCAAAGGTAGTCCAAATGGAAGTTAGAGCTAAGGATCCAGATGGGAACCAATGAGTTCACTCCGTGATTGGGCTTTGCTGCGGGACGTGTGCAAAGGGGTTGTCGGTATTCATAACTTTGGTTCACCACTGAGAGATAGATGGTGGGCTTGTAGTGATAGTTACACGGGATTGGATTCCGTCATGGCCCAAAGTATTAGGTGACCAAAGTAGTGGATATCGTATGCTTTACGCATTGAGTGAGGAATGTGAGGATGATTGCTATGCTTGATTGTTTGACATCACTATGACATGCACACCCCCACCCCCGTTATCTTTACACCATTTGAAAGGGCACCTTAGAGTATTGTACAGTATGTAGTGCTAACTCTTTGGTTGCAGGTCCAGGTTCAGGTATGATTGGATTATACCTGTTATTATTCTGTTTAGATGTTTATCGCTCATACCAGGCTTTATGTCTGACCCAGAGTTTTATGTCTCTTCTTATTACTCTGGGTGCTCACACGAGCAGACTAGAGACAGGCTATGGTTAGCTGGTGATGCGCGAGTAGCTGATTCGGAGGCGAGCAGGAGGCTTCCACGTATGATATATAGATATTCTCCCTGTGTCGTTGGTGGTCGCTACTTGGGCATTAGTAGTGTACCTCCTTTATCTTGCTTTTGCTTTGAGACAGTTTGAAAAGTTGTAATAAGCTATATTTTGGATTTCCGCTGCTATGATGCTCAGTTCTAGTTTTTAGCTTATGCACTGTCTCTCCTGTTTTATGTCAAGTATATTATTATTATATTTTGTTCTATGCACTGTGAGACATATTACAGGTTCCTTGATTAGCCCATTCTCTTCTTTCTTTTTTCTTCTGGCGACCGTCCTGTGATAACTGGATATGTGTACAGCGCACTTTTGGAGTAAATGTCGGTTGGTGCGGGACGGGCCGTCACACTTGGTATCAGAGCTCTAGGTTGCGTAGTTAACCTAGGGAAAGACACTAGGGAGAGTTAGTACGTATATGTGAGTGCGTATTTGTGATTAGTTTGGTTTTCAAAAGCTATATATATATATACTATTAGTAGTATAAGAATGAAGTCGCACTGCACTAGCACCACTATGGGGTCGTTAATCGTTTCCCTTTTTCAGATTGACGATGAGCCGAGATACGAGGGGTGCTGGTAGAGGGACCAACCAAGGGAATGCCGCTGACATGAGGGCAATGTTTACTAACTTCATGAGAGACATGCTTAGAGATGTTCAGGGAGCAGTTCCCAATCCCGGAAATGGTGGTGGTCCAGTAGTGCAGGCGCCTAGGGTCGATTTCGCCAAGTTGTGCAAGGATTACACTAACCTTGGTGGGAAGCTGTTCCACGGAACGGAATCGGCCACAGATGTTCAGGATTGGTTGGATAGCTGTGATCGTATCTTCGATGACTTGGGTCTTGAGGATGCAATGAAGAGAAGGCTAGCGTCTCGTCGGCTGCAAGGGTGAGCGATGAATTGGTGGAATGCCATTAGAACAGCTACTCCAGAAGATCAAGTTACTTGGGATCAGTTTAAGACTCACTTTTGTGATAAGTTTATTCCTGCTGCTCATTAATCAAAACTGTTCAAGAAGTTCTTGGAGCTTAAGCAGAACGGTAGAGCAGTCTCGGAGTATATCGCTGAATTCGACATTTTATCGAAATATGGATGGTCCCTTATCGATACAGTCGAAAAGAAGAACGAGAAGTTCATAACTGGCTTGGATGGGTACTTGGGGAAAGACTTATAAACCATATCGATGAGACGTTCGAGTCTATTATAGGAAAGGCATTAAGGTCAGAGATCCTTTTCCCTAAGTCTAAGGCCGAAGTTGCTACGGCATCTGCAGAGGAGCCAAAGCCGCAAGCAGGCGGTGAAGGCAAGAAGAATTCTCAGAACAAGAGGAAGCAGAACCCGACCAAGGATGGTCAGGATAAGAAAAATAAGAAAGATGGCGAATGCTTTAGTTGTGGCAAGAAGGGCCATTATGCCAGAGATTGTCGAGAGAAGCCTGGGGAAAGGAAGTGCTTTAACTGCGGCCAGGCGGGACATCACAAGGATGATTGCCCACAACCTCCTAGGGAGAAGCAGATTGTGAAAGCGTATGCAATCAACGATGTTCCTTCTTCGTCAAATGCCCCAACTGCGGCACAGAAGGAAAAAGGTGTCGTTATTCGAGGTATGCTTTCTATTTAAGATGTTTTGATCGGGTTTTGTTTGACAAACCTGAGTTAGTCGATAGAACTTTAGTAGTGACGAACCCGATTGGTGGTTCGACTAGTTTTGGCATGATTTGTTAATGTGGTCTTATCGAGTCATGGATGTATGTTTCCTTGTGATTGCTTTGTTTTGGGCTTTACTGGGTTTAGCATTATTTTGGGGAGTCGATTTACTCCAAAGGAATAGGGTGGTATTAGGTACCTACCTAATGATGGCGATAGTAACTGGAGTTAAGGAAGCTAAGAGGTTATCGTTGTAATAAGTTCTAGTTGTCTCTGGGAGGCAAATGAGTACTCCAGTGCTAGATTGTTTTGCTAGTATCACCTTATGTAGATTGTCCGAACTCGGAGGAGATGTTCCTTGGGTGCTTGTCTGATATTGGTTTAGGCCTTTGGGGCTTGTACTTGGGGAATGTCGATTTCGACTAGGATGGGTTGCGTGAGGGGTAAATAGTTGTTGTGATTTTTCATTGGATGATATCTTGGTTTACTCGAGGAGTGATGGGCAGACGGAACATGATAAGACTGTTCAATGGTATAGACTGCCCAGAGTTAGACTCGATAGGGTTATGAGATTGCTCGAGTGGGACTCGGGAAAGATGCAAAGTAATGGATTGTTTAGGACCCTATGTTGATGTTCTCTATTGGATAGTAGAACTTTGAAGGAATAGGATGTGTTCGTTGATCATGGATGATACAACGAAGATTAGAGCGATTAAAGTTGGACTTGAACTCGTAAAAGAAAACAGGTGTTCCTTGATCTTGGAGATGCAACGAATAGGGAGACGACTCACGTTGGACTAGAGTTTGTCGGTACTCAAGACTGGTTCTGAGTTATAGAGTGACTCGAGTTGGACTCGAGAAGGATGCAAGGAATTGGATTCAGCTCGAGTTGGACTCGAGAGGGCAACAAGATAATGGATAGACTTGGGTTGGACTCAAGTATTTTAGGAGGACTAAAAGCAGGGGTATCTGGGGATGCCCGTTACCTTGGATCCGTTGGACGTGATCTAGTTATCCTTGGAGGATAAACGTACGTTGGACGTACGGTAGTCCTATTGGAGACTAGGCTTCCATTAGTTTAACTATCCTTGGAGGATAAACGTACGTTGGACGTACGGTAGTCCATAGGGAGGCGGGGCTTCCATTGGCCTGGGATTGGTTGGACCAGTCAAGTAGGCATCGGTGTATGTATGGAGGCTGGGCTTCCATTAGTTATTGATATTGGTTAGACCAGACATACTAGAATCGACATATTGGAATTGGTTAGACCAATCATGTAGGTGTCGATGTGTTTATGACTTTAGCAGGTGATAGATAGGATTTGTTTGATGGATGTTATGGTTGCTATGTTTGTTCCTATCTTTCTTCTCTTGAGTAGACTATCACCTGTAGGGTTCCAGCGATGGGGAACAAAGTGATTGCAGTAGGACTATGAGCCAGTGCAGTAGAGTCGTCATGACTCGAGGGGCAAAGTGGACATAATAAAGGATTAGTAAGGCTATGAGCCAGTGCAGTGGAGTTGTTATGACTTCATGGGGCAGAGTGGACATAGCAAAGGACTAGTGGCTATGGATCACTGCAGTGGAGTCGCCATGACTCCATGGGGTAGAGTGATCATAGTAAAGGATTTGGGTGCAGTAATAGTTGCATTGAGTAGGAGACATGCCAGTTTAGTGGTTTTGTTTCTAGGATGGAAGCAACTAAAGTATATCACAGGATATGATTTCGGGCCCAAGAGTGAATTGGATTCAGAAACACTAGTAAGCTTGACGATTAGATCGATTTTGATTGAGTGGATTGGTTCCAGTTAGAAGGACGATCCTAATCTATTGGAAACCATCTCTAGGGTAGAGATGGGTATCGATGGAAAGAGAATGATCAAGTAAGGATTTGATCGAGAAGGGTGGCTTCGAAAGAATAAGGGACCAGTTGTACCCAACGTAGATGGACTGAGATGTGAAGTGCTTAGAGAATATCATCACTCGAAATTGACTATACATCCCAGTGGTAACAAAATGTATTGAGACATAGAGCAGATCTACTACTGGGAAGGGATAAAGATAGGCAGAAGGCTTATCTCGATAAGAGACGAAGAGATTTGGAATTCTTCGTTAACGACTTGGTGTTCGTCGAGATCTCTCCATAGAGAATGTGATTCGGATTGGTTGGAGAGGTAGGTTAGCACCAAGATTTGTTGGCCCATTCCCAGTCCTCGAGCAAGTTGGGAATTTGGCGTATGAGGTAGAGCTACCTGACAAGATGGCAGGAGTTCACAGCGTATTTCATGTTTTCCAGTTAAGGAAATTCGTGCACGACCCTAGTGTGGCTATTTCACCTGATCAGTTGGATAACATCGAAGTTGAACTCGAGGCGGTTGGGAACCGCAAGTCTATGCGTATTGTTGGGAACGATACGAAGCAGCTTCGAAGGAAGGCGGTGAAACTAGTCAAAGTCCAGTGGGGTGGGAATGAAAAAGACTGTACTTGGAAAACAGAGGAAGATATAAGGAAGAAGTATCCAGAACTCTTTGCCTAGTAAGGTTTTGGTAGTGATAGTTTCTTCTCTTGTTAGTAAACCGCATGCTAGGATAGACTTGTTTTGCATGTTGATTGTTGTTTATGGTTGATCGGCATGCGGAACCCTTTTTGTGTTTTGGTTAGGGAATTTCGGGGGCGAAATTTCTTAAGGGGGGAAGAGTGTAACGACCCGAATTCTACGAATCATAGGATCGTGGAATATTTATTTCTTTCACATACGAACTTTGGGAGACGATTATTGGGGTCATTTCCCATGTTCATGATTTTTGTCGATTTTTAAATGACCGTTTTACCCCTAGTTTGTACTGTTTTGGCCATAACTTTGGACTGGAAAGGAGTTTTGACCTGAAACCACTTCCATTGGATTCGAATGATGGTTTCTCTTTCCGTAGAGTGGTTATGTTAGCCAAACGGACTTACCGTTTGGGAGATATGGCTGAAACAAGGTTTAGAAGGTGAAAAACAGCTAATCGGGCTTAACCGGGTGATTAGCAACTAGGCCCAACGGGGGATTTCGGGATTTGGGGTATTTAAGGGCTGCTAGGGTTAGGATTTTGGTTTTAGACTCATTTTTCCAGCCGCCACTTACCTCCTTCAAGCTCCAGCAATGGCCTCCACCTTCTAATTTCATCCCAAATCATCTCTAATCACTTTCTAATCGAAGATTAAGCAAAACTACATCAAATCAAGGGAGGGTAGCACCAAATCAGAGAGAGAGCTGCTGGAACACATAGGGATTGGATCCAAATCAGAGATTATTTCAGATCTAAAGTTTGTTTATGGCTAAGGTGAGTGATTTGCATAGTTCCTCACTAATTATGGCTAATTATGGTAATTAGTGAAGATTAGCGAAATTATGGCTCAGAAAAATCTAGAAAAATTCCCAAAATTCTAAAACATCATTTTATGCCTCTGATATGAATTTGGGTTAATTTCGACTAATTTTGCAAATCCCAGAATTTGAGGGATTAAGGGGTAATTAGTGATAATTAGCGAATTTGTGCATGTTAAAAATCTGGAAAAATATTCATAAATTCTAAAATATTGTTTTAGACCTCTGATATGAATTTGGGTTAATTTGGTTAAGTTTTGTTAATCCTATGCTTAGTTGTTCTTAAACATGCTTAAGGGGAAATATGGGATTTTGGCTATGTTTGATCCATTTTAACCCATCATAATGTTGTTTTGGTGTTTGAGGTCACTACTACATGTTGCTATGACTGTATGGTATGCTTTGTGATTGTTTAGAAGTGTTAGATTGGTCGAAAACGCTGTTGAATGGCGTGAAACAAGTCGCAGGGAAGTTGTGCAGGAATCGGTTCGTGAGCCCCCCCCCCCCGTTCGTGGGGTATGTGCCACGACTAAGGCAGGAGGTGAGCCACGATCCGGGACGAACCACCCTCCATGACTCGATCCCCTCCATTCGTGAAGAGTCATCACGAGCCGCACCACCATGACGATCTGCTCCACTTCGAAGGCCACGAACGAGAGACTGACGCTACGAGTCACTTCAAGCTCGCGATCCGAACCAGAGGAGGATGAAGGAGCTCACGATGCGATGAGTACCAGGGTGCCACGACCCGACCCGACAGGGGTGCCACGAACTGATGAAGCACAATACGATGATGGCAACCCGACCTGGAGATCATATCACGATCCGACCTGGCGAAGGTAGCACGATCCGAGCTGGACTATCATCACGACCAGGAGCTTGACCACGAGCTGGTGACTGCGAACCGAACCAGGAGGTTATGAACTGAATGAAGACCAATCCGGAGGAGGAGATTAAAACCCGAGATGCAAAGGTAGTCCAAATGGAAGTTAGAGCTAAGGATCCAGATGGGAACCAATGAGTTCACTCCGTGATTGGGCTTTGCTGCGGGACGTGTGCAAAGGGGTTGTCGGTATTCATAACTTTGGTTCACCACTGAGAGATGGATGGTGGGCTTGTAGTGATAGTTACACGGGATTGGATTCCTTCATGGCCCAAAGTATTAGGTGACCAAAGTAGTGGATATCGTATGCTTTACGCACTGAGTGAGGAATGTGAGGATGAATTCTATGCTTGATTGTTTGACATCACTATGACATGCACACCCCCACCCCCGTTATCTTTACACCATTTGAAAGGGCACCTTAGAGTGTTGTACAGTATGTAGTGCTAACTCTTTGGTTGCAGGTCCAGGTTCAGGTATGATTGGATTATACCTGTTATTATTCTGTTTAGATGCTTATCGCTCATACCAGGCTTTATGTCTGACCCAGAGTTATATGTCTCTTCTTATTACTCTGGGTGCTCACACGAGCAGACTAGAGACAGGTTATGGTTAGCTGGTGATGCGCGAGTAGCTGATTCGGAGGCGAGCAGGAGGCTTCCACGTATGATATATAGATATTCTCCCTGTGTCGTTGGTGGTCGCTACTTGGGCATTAGTAGTGTACCTCCTTTATCTTGCTTTTGCTTTGAGACAGTTTGAAAAGTTGTAATAAGCTATATTTTGGATTTCCGCTTCTATGATGCTCAGTTCTGGTTTTTAGCTTATGCACTGTCTCTCCTGTTTTATGTCAAGTATGTTATTATTATATTTTGTTCTATGCGCTGTGAGACATATTACAGGTTCCTTGATTAGCCCATTCTCTTCTTTCTTTTTTCTTCTGGCGACCGTCCCGTGCTAACTGGATATGTGTACAGCGCACTTTTGGAGTAAATGTCGGTTGGTGCGGGGCGGGCCGTCACAGCATTGCCAAATGATGTGCTGAATGGTGAAGGAAAATGTTGTTTTTCAGACTGGTTGTATGTGCGAGTGTCAGTCCATGCTTGTTATTTTGCGTTTGTGGTACCAATTTTATGACCGTGTATATTTGTGACGAATTTGTGTTTTGGTTTGTTATTATTTGTTGGCGTTGATATGTCGTATTTTATCATAGTTTTTTTTTGTATCGTGTTACGCTTTATTGGTTGTGCAATGGTTACATTTTTACGACGTGCAACGTTGGTGTAGCTGGTTTACTTTGGTTTTTGGATATCACTTTCCCTCTTTTGCCCCTTCTTTGAGGGGCTTAATTCTTATTATGCATCTGTTTGTATTCTTTAATGGCCTGGTAATTCAAACCTTTAAAGATTATATTCGAATGTGCATTTTTGTAAAGTGCAGGTATCCTGTTGTACATTTAATCGCGTTCCTCATTGACTTGGCGTCCCAAGTCCTTCGGAGACTCGATTAAATGCATCTTCGTATGTACAATTTGTTTTTTTTAATGTACTCAACCCCATATCTCACTACCTCAGTGACCCGAGCCCTTCGGAGATTGGTTTTGAGCACGTGCCCCTATGGGAGGACTTGGGTTATAAATTTTTGACCCAATATTGATACTATTTGATCAGGCTATTATGATCAAATAGAGACCTAAATTGGATATCCCCTTTCGGCTAGGATTTCTGTTACCCCCTTTCGGCTAGGATTTCTATTACCCCCCTTTCGGCTAGTATTTCTGTTACCCCCTTTCGGCTAGGATTTCTAAATTGGACTTTTTTTTGCAACAGAGAGTGCAGCCTCTTCATTTTTGTGTGATTTCCATGGCTTGCTTTGGAATGATTCTTTCCTTTTGAGTTTTGCAAGATGATGGGTTTGATTATCCTGCTTGGTTTGACTAATGCTCTTGGTGCCTGACGCTTGGTTTGCCCTACATTAGCGACCAATTTTTAGCATTAGCTTGTAAACAATTTTTGTTTTACATGATATTATGATCTGTGAGTAAATATCTTTTATCTTGTAGAGTTTTTGCTTAGCACAGTACAAGTGAATCACAGATCATTTCATGCAAATACATCTAAGGGTAAAAAAGAGTACAAAAATAGTAAAATAAAGACACCGGAGGTTGCGCATCTTTAATTCTGGATGTTGGATTGCAACCGGTGGTTATTATTCGATGATTGGCCGTAGGTCCTCGAGTGCCTAGGTTATCTCATGTGACCCGGGCTGATTGGCTACCTTACCTTGCCCCTGACTTTCTGACGTATTTTAAGGATTCTTAACATCTGGCTGTAGCTGTTTTTTTCGGGTGAGCTCCTCGATTAAATTTCTCAAGTGCCGACATTCATTCATGTTGTGCCCAGGTTGATTATGAAACCGACAAAACTTCCCGGAATTGGCCTGCTGTTCCGTAATACTTTGTGGTTTTACCTGAGGGAATATGCATGAGTCCTTCATGGCAGAGTAGATTTTATCTGGGGTTTCATTTAAGAGAGTTAATTCTGTTTTCTTAAAGAATCTTGACTTCTTATGTATTTTATTGTCTTTTTCATCAGACCCTTTCTTATGCCTAGAATCAGCCTTCTGAATTATTTGAGGCTCATTACTTTTCCCTTCCTTAGTAGTGCTACTTTTCGTGTCCTTCTGAATATCTAGGGTATCGGTTTCCACGCTCATGTATTCTTTGGCTTTCTTGTAGAACTTCTTTAGAGTCTTTGGTTTCTTCATCTTGAGCCACTTCCCGAATTCTGACTTCTTATCGATAGCCCCTTTCAGGCTGCCAATAAGTACCAAGGCTCTAGTTTTATAACCTTTGCTGCTGCAGCATGGAAGCGTGTAAGGAACACTTTAATGTTTTCCCAGGCATTTGTTCCATCTCGCTGAGTGACATCACGTCCCTTGCCTTGGTGGTCTGCAGTCGGAATTGATCTTTAAATCTCCTTGCTAAGTCAGTGAACTGGTTGATAAATTTAGGTGGAAGTCTGGTTAACCATAGCGAGGCGACACCTTCTAGACACATGGGAAAGTATAAGCATTTTATTTCATCAGTAGCCCTAGTCCCATTCATGTTTGGTCGTACTTAAACAAGAAAATGTTCGGATCTCCAACACCGCCATAAGGCGTTATCGTTGGGGGCATGAATTTCTTTGGGAATTTTGCTTGACAGATTTTCTCTGTGAACGGATTTCTGCTAGGTGAGAACTCCCATTATTTCTCTTCATCTTCTCGAATCGCTTTCTCTTCCATTATTCGCTGGATCATGTTTGTGATGCGTCTCTCGTCACTTGCTTGTTCATTGAGATTTGCATCGACGTTCTTATCAGAGCGACCACGATTCGAGCTTCGATGCCCTACGCCTTTTTTGGGAGATTCTATGTTGGTAGGACTTGTGACCGCCTGAGTCTCACATTTTCCTTTACGCTGTGGAGATTTGGCTTTAGAGTCCTCAACACCGGCCTCTCCCTTGTCTTCCACTAAGTAGTGAGATCGACGAAGGTCTGAGGCCGATGAGTCTTCTATTTCACGGGCATTATCTACATCATTTGATGGCGGTGAATTGGTTTAAGCGTTAGTTAGGAGATCAAACCTTTCTATCATCATCTTCGTTGTAGCATCCATTTTTTCGTTCAGGCCAATTACAACCACATTTAACTCATCTTGCGTTACTGGTGGCCTGAGAGTTTCCCCAGCCCCTTGATTTGAAGTTTGTGGTGTAGTTTCATTAATATTGTTATCGTCACTGATCATAGTAACTTTAGGAGATTTGCCACTTTTCTTTGACCTGGCCATGGCTTCAAGGGAGAAAGTGATTTTTGGACTTTTTAGGTTGTTGAATTCTGAAGGGAAGTACAAAGCAAGGAATTATGAATAGGCCCCATAGTGGGCGCCAAAATGTTTTCACCAAAAATGGCTTAAACACCAAAGGTATTAAAACTGTACTTCATCAAAATGGTAGGGAAATAAATGGAGCTGTACTTAATAATAATTGAAAATGAAAATGTAAGGAAGATAGAATAGAGACGAGATTTAGAGTGGTTCAGCCTTATATTTGGCCTACGTCGACTATGAAGATGACTTGCATTCTTTAAACGGAGCTTACAAAATACATAAACTCTCTTTTTCCATACATCTCTGCATCCACTTAGTATACTCTCATTCATACACTTTAATCCTGGGATTTTACGAGAGAATGGTAGAGTTTGAGGAGGAGAAGGATGGATGAATGATTGAGAAGGATGATGTCTTTGTTTCCCCTAATTACAAGGTTGTACTTGACGTCATGGCCAAATGAGTGATGACGCTTCGAGTGGTGAAGATGATCATTACTTCCCGATGCTTGAGGAGTGATTGAGGATAGAATTTTGCAGCACTTTGTGATTCAAGAGATTGGATCCCCTTTACGCTGATAGCCACGGCGTATTTATAGGTGAACTCCTTTGAGGAAATAATCTGAAACCTGTATATGCTAGCCATGGGTTGCACATTCCATTAATTACAATCATGTCGCTGCCTAGCTGTAGCCAACTGTTGACAGTTGCATCCAGCTGTCATACGCGAGTGACTTCATAGGAGCGAGTGCTTCGAGTAATTGAGCGGGCGACTTCATAGGATCGCGTGCTTCGAGTAGTTTAGCGGGCGACTTCATAGGAGTGGAATGCACAACTCGAATCAATTCTCCTTTGTACCCTGCACGACTAATCCTCTTAGCTCGAGAGCGTTCATCCTTTGTTGCCTATGTATTGTGCCATCCATCTTTATGGTTGTGTTATATGGTCGCTACTGTCCATGCTAAATGGACGACCTGCTTTGTTTTGATTTTTGAGCGGCTTCATTCTGATATGAATGACCGGCCTTTGCTTCCGCGCCCGGATCTTGACTTTCTTCAGGTTTTGGTCTTGCTCTGTGCAGTCATTTTTCATCCTTTATGAGTCTCTTAAATGCTTTGAACAAGACTGTGCACGATCGACCCTGAAGGTGTTCGTTCTATAGCTCCTTCTCAAATTTAATGTGCGTATGGATTTTTTGAGGGATTAACATAGGGATTTTCGGGTCACTACACACGGTGTACCCTAGACTCCAACTTGAAGCTCTACAAGTCCCTAATATCATCTAGCTCGAGTCTGACGGCTGAATCATGAAGGCATTTCCAAAGATGAGAAACATGGAAAATGTTATGGAACCTCGATAATCTCTCAGGAAGATCCACATGATAAGCCAGTTCTGAGTCCTATCCACGATCCTAAATTGTCCAATAATTCTAGTAGCTAGCTTCCCAGTCTTTCAAAACCAGACTGTCTTCTTAAGAGGGGAAATTTCAACAAATGCTAAATCTCCAATGTTAAATTCAAGTTCCTTCCTCCTTTTATCAGCGTATGACTTCTGCCGGTCCTAGGCAGACGTCATTCTCTACCAAATCAAAGCGATCACCTTGGTAGATTCATGGATAAGGTCTGGTTTGAATAGAATCTTGTTGGTAGTTTCCCACCAACAAGTACGCAATTTGCATGTTCGCCCATACTATGCCTTGTAAGGGGCTATACCAATCGTTGCTTGGTAACTATTATTATACGAAACTCTACCAAAGGAAAGTGTTGCTTCCAAGATCCCTCGAAGTGCATGATGTAGGATCTAATGAGACCCGCTAGAACTCTATTGAATCTCTCTATCTGACCTTCGGTTTGCAGATGACAAGATATACATAAACTCAACATCCTCCATAAAGTTGCTTGAAGGCTTCTCCATAATTAACTTGTAAATAATGGGTCTCTGTCACTAGCTATACTGGTCAGAATCCCATGCATTCTAACTATCTCCTTAACATACAACTGTGCTAATAAACGGAGGTCCCACTCTTCTTAATTGGGATAAAACGGCGCTCTTCATTAACCTATCCATAACGACCAAAATAGCTTCATTTCCTTTCTGACTCCTGGAATGCCCATCAATAAAATCCATAGAAATGTGTTCCATTTCCATGTGGGAATCTCTAAGGGTAACAACAGCCATCTAGGCATACCTTGCTTTGCCTTTACTTTTTAACAAGTCAAACATCTAGCCACAATTCTGCAACATCCATCTTCATTCCTTCCCAATAAATACTCTTCTCATATCCCTAAACATTTTATCTCTCTGGGGTGTTTGGTAATCCTCGACCGATGACATTCATCAAGAATTTCCTTCCTAAGGTCTCTATTCCTAGGGACATAATGTCGACTATCTTTTATCAAACAACCACCACTACTATAGAATATATATCCAAATGAGAAAAAGAAAAAGATTTTCCCTTAAAAAATCTTTGCCTTTAATGACCTTAACTCATCATCACGGTCTTATTCACTCTTGATCCTTTCTGTCAAAACTAGTTTTACCTCCATTACTACAAGAAATCTTTGGGCTGCCTCAAATGGCGGTTGCAAATTGAAAATAGAAGAAAAGTCTATTTGCTTCCACACGGTGATCGCACTTAGGGTAGCATGCCTCTGACTCAAACCATTAGCCACAACATTACCCTTTCCAGGGGTATACCGAATTGCAAAATCGAATAATGCTAGATATTCCATCCATTACTGCTATCGAAGGTTCAAATCTCGCTAAGAAAACAAATACCTAAGAGACTTATGGTTGGTGAAGAGTTCAAACTTTTTTCCTAAAAGATAGTGTCTCCACATATTTAGGGCAAAAACCACAGCTGCTAACTCTAAGTCATGGATGGGGTACCTCTTCTCATGGTCCTTAAGTTGTCTACTTCTATAGACAACTATTCTACCCTCCTGCATGAGCACCACTCCTAAACCAGTCCCACAAGCATTAGTGAATACTGTTACCATCTTCGTTCCATCGGGAAGAAAAGAATAGATGCACTCGTGAGAGATTCCTTCAACCTCTCAAAGGTAATACCACACTTCTCACTCTAAACAAATTCATGGTTCTTTTTCGTCGAATGGGTTAAAGGGGTCGCAATCTTCGCGAAGTCCTTAATAAATTTCATGTACTATCCAGCTAACCTAAGAAAACTCCTAACCTCCGCTGCATTACAGGGTATCCTCCATTCTTGAAAAAATTTACCTTACTGGGGTCTATGGCTAATCCATTTCCCGAAAAAATATTCCCAAGAAACTTGGGTACCCTCTTCCGAAAGTGACATTTCGAGAACTTGGCCTTAATTTGTTTTTCCCTAAGAATTCCTAAGACTTTTGTTATGTGATCCTCATGTTTCTCAAAGTCATTGGAAATGATAAGCATGTCATCTGCAAACACAACTACTAACTTTTTGAGTATGCCTCTATGTACCCTACTTATAAGATCCATAAAGAAAGAAGTGACATTCGTCAAACCAAAAAGCACAATCTCACACTCAAACAATCCAGCTGGTGTCCTGAACTCGGTCTTAGGCTTGCACTTTTCGGAAACCCTTAACTGGTGAAACCCGATAGCTAGATCTAACTGAGAAAGGATTTGGGCACCTCCCAAATGGTCAAATAGATCATCATCCTTGGTAAGGGGTATATATTCTTCTTAGTCAGCTTGATGAGTTCCCTATAATCCACACACAATCTTAATAACCCATCAAATTTTGTGGCCAATACAATTAGTGCATCCCACTCAGATGCAATCCTTCGAAAAAAATCCTTTCTACAATAACTCAAAGAATTGTCTATCCAGGTCTCTCCTTTCCTTAGGAGTAATGTGCCATAATGAAAATGCTACTAGCCTCGCATCCTTCTTGTGGTTTGTCCTAAACGAGATTTCTTTGTAAGGTAGGAGTCCTATGACCTCCTCAAATACATATAGAAACTCACACGTAATCGGTGCCGAAGATGGCCCTTTTAAAGCAGATGATAAGGAATACAATAAGGATGAATCTTTATTCCCAGTCCTACAAGGGACCTCTAAGCTACAACCCCCACGACTTCTCAAGCAAATAACTCTCTTATCGCAATTAAGGACGACCCTATAAAATGATAGCAAGTCCATTTCTAAAATGAGACCATACCCCTCGAATTCAAGTATATAGCATTGCAAAAGAAGTCGACATCATCAATGTTTAATATTATGTCTTTACAAATAAGCGAAAGTTGCATAGTCCCTCGGATAGGGTGAGACACCCCTATCGGATGGCTTGCAATGGACAATGGAAGATTTAAAGAATCGTCAATCTTTCTAGCAATGAAGGCATGGGTGGCTCCCGAATAAAATAAGGTACACAAAGAAATTCCTAGGATAGAAAATATACTTTCCAGTGCTGATTATCCTTTATCTCTAGGGAGTTGACTTCGAATCGGCGCTACCTCCGAGGCATATTTTTGCCCACTCTGCACTTCTCTAAGTTTAAGGCACTTTCTACCCAAGTTCCCATCCTCATGACAATTAAAGCATTTGCTTTTGTATTCCAGCTTCGCTAGGTTCTCTCTGCAGTGTTTGGCCTAATGGCCTTTTATGTGGCACCTCGAACACACCTTGACCTTCTTCTTAAATTTTCCTCCTTTCTTCTTTTTGAGCCAAAAACTTTTCATTTTGTTCTTCCCAAAACTTGTGGCACCTTCCCCTTTCTCATTGTTAGGTATACAAGATAGCTGTCTCAACAAGGGCTTCGAACATAGCTCCAAACATCATCTGAGCGAATAATTTTTTCCTTAATGGACAATTCAATCCCTTAACAAACCTAAATGCTTTATTCATAGGGATGTCCACCAACCCTCTTCCAAATTTAGATAACTTCGTGAATCTTGCTACATGCTCCCTCAGACTTAACTCTTTTGCTTCAACAGAACAAGATTTCCAATCTGTAGGCTCGTCTCGACATTAGGTAAGTACTTAGTCTCAAATCAGGTCCTAAATTCCTCCTAAGTAAACAATCTATCCATATTATCTTCCGAAATTATATTACACCACTATAGGGCTTCTCCTTTCAAATGCCAAGCCGCTACCCTATGCTTAAGCAGGTCATCCCATTTGGTAGTCTCGAAGATCTGTTCACACTTGGTCATCCATGATTTAGCTTTAAGTAAACTTCCAATTCCCAAAAATGGCTTGCCTACCAAAATCATGAAATCTTTGCAAAGTTGAGGAAAGTTGAAGGCCCCTTCAATGGACTGAGATTCTGGTTCCGCTAGGAAATGATTGGCAGTAGGGACCTGATCTGCAGTCCTAAGGCACTGTTGGGACTATTCATGAAAGTACTGAGACCTTGTCGGGTTTCTCTGTTCGGGTTGTATATTTAACATATCTACTATTTGAAAATGGAAAAACCCTTCAGTGGACCTCCTATGATAGTATTAAGGTCAAATAGAAGAAAGAAAAGGGTTGCCTAGTATAGTTGCATATGTTTTTTGGTGGTATAGTGCATATATATAGTTTTGAAAACCTTTTCAAATAAAAAATATGTCTCTCTTAAGTATATTACCCCGTAATCGAGTAACCTATGCTCTGATACCAAGTGTATCAACCCACCTGGAATGGGCCTAGATTCCGACCTAGAAAAGCCCATTAGAAATTAAAACCATTCTAAACAGATCATCGGTTCCTATAAGGAAATACCAAAATAGATATAACAGAGTAATCTAAATGAAATCAAAGTCCCACCCAACGAAAATATAAAATATAATATCTTACAATAGATGTACAATGGCATTAAGACATAATAAATGTTAGATACAACGAGTCTTAATAAATAATAAGGTATAAAAGTAATTATCCTAATACATAATAACAAAACTAACAGACTATATTGTGCTCATGATAATTGCTCTCTAATGGCGACCTCCACAAAACACCCATCCTATCCCCGAGCATAGTCATCTTCTCAGTTCATCTCATCCTCTCCATCTTCATCTCCACAGATACTGACTCTCTACCTATTCATCATTTCCCCATTAATGCAATGAACACTCAAGCACAAAGCAAGCTGTCTTCTCCACCAAAGTAACCTTAGCCTACTTACGCTCAGGTGGCGGCATCAAGAGCTGTAATGTCCCGTATTTTTACGATATTATAATTAGCTTATTTAATTATTTAAATAGTGATATAGAGATTTAAATAGTTGTTAAATTAAATTATATTGAATATTTAATTAATATAAATAATACAATAATATATTTAATTTCGAAATGGTCCGAAATAGTGAATTGACAATATTGTGTGAATTGGACAATATAAAATATATAATTCAGTTTAGAGTTGAACTATATTAACGGATTTAATTATAAATGTCAGTTTGAACATACAATTATATTATAATTATAATCAAGCTCGAAATGGCGGTGTAGTTCGTAATTTGGCGATTCGAACTTCAATTGAATACATAGAATCCGTTTTAAGCCGGATTTCTGTGAAACAAGAAACGTTCGGAGCTAGTGAAGTATAATTTTCTAATGGAAGAGAAAATTTGGGATTTCATTGTGTAGATTTTGATTTATGTCCAAATCAAATTTTTGAAAAGTCACTACGGAATTCCTTTATAATTTATAACGATTTATATATATTATAAATGGATTTTTCAATATAAATTGAATATCGATTCAAACCGGGATTTGAATACCGAGTTATGAATCCAATTGAGCTGTATGATATTATATTGTGAATATATACGATAATATCTATTTTTAAATATTTAGTTTAATTATTTTTAAATATATTTATATATTTAAATGGGTTATTTAGAGCTTTAAAAATAACCAGTTTTGCAAATGACCTCCGTTTTCATTGAAAATAATTTTGTTGGATCAGGAAAATTAAATTATTGTTAGATTTCAAGTTTCGTGATTTTTGGAGTCAGTATGTGGCCATATGGATATTTAATGTGAAAAACAGTTAGTATGTTGATGGTTAAAAATGCGTTGTGTGAGCAAACGGAGTCGATACTCGAACGAAACCAGGTTCGTTGGGTCTGCAATGTCGAACTGTAGCTGCATGCCCATTTTCATGATTTTTGGGTATTATATGTGGTCGTATGAATTTTTAAAGACAAATACAAATAGCATAGGAGTAAAAATAAATATAATAATCGAATATTAAAATATTGAAGATATACTTTAAATAACCCTTAAAAATTTCAAAACTTTGCGTCTCCTTCTCAAAGCCAAGCGGAATAATCTTTTTCTCCTCAAGACGACAAACACGAAAACTTCCAATGGAATTTAGCGCAATTCAAGAAAACTTCGAAAATGAAATGATTGACATCAATAGCAAACACGAGGTTTACTGAAAACTTTTGTTTAACCATATGCCAAATGGGGAAAAACTTTAAATTTGAGTCAAGAAGAAAAATGGCGACTGAAAAATCATGCTCATTTCATCCTCCCTCTCATTCTTGGAATAAATCGTGCTCAATTCTTCCTCCTTCTCATTCATCGGTTAATCGGTATGAAAGAGGGATTGTACCCGATTGTTCGGATTGTCGCTTCTTGGACGAGACGAACTTTGTTTTGGGGGAGAAAATCGTGAGCAAAGAAATTTCGAATTCAACTCAATCTCGGCGTCAAGATTTGCTTGAATTGACTCTTCCTCCTCTAATTTCTTATGCGGACATGGTCAGAAGGCCTTCTTGTGTTTTGGACTGGAATTCTACTTCGTCAAAAAGCCCTAATGGATGGCAAAGAGTTCGAAGATGTTTAAATTGTGGCGATTCGTTTCATTTGGCGAAGAATTGTCGGAATGGATTTAGATGTTTCAATTGTGGCACTATAGGTCATCGCAAGTCCAACTGTCCGAGGAGATTCAGTAGGAATTCAGACTTTGACATAATGCACTTCAACTGTTCGAGAATATGTCAGATCATCATTTTGTTGTCGGATCTGTATATACAAGATTTTGCTAAAGGTTCAAACGATGGAGGTTATATGTTATTGCTTTTGGGGTGGCATCTGGAGGGACTTGTTGATGGAATCCTGTGGTTTAAGAGGTGGGAGAATGTTGTTGTTTATCCACCATTGCCATTTCCGCTAAGTAGGAAGGATCATGCTCTTGCATTTTGTAAAAACTTCCTGAAATTTCGCTTGTTATATGAAGATTCGTTGGCAAGAAACAAGAGGGAAGTTTGTATGTGTTTAAATGAGATACTGAAACACTTCGACGTTTTAAACACAATTATTAATTGTGATAGAAAAGCCATCATTTTTCAGAATTTAGCAGACAGTGCTGCTCTTTCTGGTTCTGGCTTGAGTGGTAAGGATTGTATAGAAAATTCTCAGGATAAGGATTTGTTAAATCATGTTGATGCAGACAGTTTTTTTGGCGATATGTTGGTGGGTGATGTTGGGATTGAGTGGGACTGTGGTCGGGTTTATCCTATTTTATGTGATCCTGTTGTATCATACTGTCTGGGTTTATTGGAGGAGAATAGTTTTTCTACTAAAAAAGGGAGGAGGCCAAGGGAGATGATGTATGGAGTGGTCGGGTTTGGTAAGTGTGGTTATGTTGGGTTAGATGAGGCTGGGTGTACGTCATCTGGCTCAGTTTGTGTTGATGAAGATCATTGGAAAGTGGCAGACGATTTAACTCTTTCGAACAAATTTGCCCTTCTAGAAAACTATGAGACTGAGGTTTCACTTCCTTACTCAGATATGTGTGCTGTTGATTCCAAGAATTCGTATAAAAAAGGTTTTAGGACTGGAAGAGTTAAGTTGGGGTGGTGGTT
The DNA here is from genome assembly GCA_030737875.1 of Allium sativum. Lineage (NCBI taxonomy): Eukaryota > Viridiplantae > Streptophyta > Magnoliopsida > Asparagales > Amaryllidaceae > Allium > Allium sativum. Next base: position 846,088,231 of record CM060922.1, on the reverse strand, counting down.
CAATCATAAAGCCAAGCAAGGAGAATCTGCTGAGGAGGTTATAACCGCAACCAAAGTGTCGAGTTGGTGTGAGGCTTCCCCTTTGGATCTTAATGTTTCTGTTATGCAGAAGGGTATTAAAGAGTGGACAGGCGGTGACTACTATCGTATGCTTTGTTCAGTTATGTGTAGCCTGTCATTTTGTGGGGAAAGAGATTTTTCATCTATCCTTATTAGCAAGCAGGGAACAAGTCTTTGCTCACTAATTCTAAGGCCGTGCCTTGATGAGGTTACTTTGGGGTTTGATTTTCCTATTTCAGCTTTGGGGGCTGTTGTTGTTTCTCGTCCAGCAATTAGTAAGTATTCAAGAGTCATTAATGAAGAGAAACATCAGTGCAATAGTGAGATTCTTTTATCTCAGTCCAAGAAGAGGAAACGTAGGAGGGTGTCTTCCATTTCTGGGTTGGTTCGGCGAAGTGCGCGGATTAGATATGGTTTGTCTTCCTCTCATGGTAAGTTCCTAAATTCAAATGCTAACTGTAGCAGCTTGGATTTGGGCTCAGGTATGTCTCCGATTTTGGGTAGTGATTACACTCCTTTTGCTTTAGGTAGTCTTTCGACTGACCAGTTATTTCAGCTTGCCAATGATACGACTTTTATTTTTTCTGATATTGAGATTGATGCTGAGTACATTAGGAGTAAGGAATTATAGAGAGTTTCTTCCTTGAGTAGATGAGGATTGTTAGTTGGAATGTTAGGGGTCTAAACGATCCTAAAAATGCGCTAAAGTTCGTGTTTTTTTGAGAGATCACCATGTTGATATTGTTTTGCTTCAAGAGACTAAAATAGAGAGTCCGGATTTTAGTTTTTATCTTCGTTTAGGTGGGTCCACTTTCCGTAATTGGGCTTGTCTTCCGGCAATTGGTACTGCTGGTGGACTTATGATTGGATGGAAAGAGAGTCAATATAGACTTGTGCAGGAGTATACTAAGTTACATTCCTTGCACGTTATTTATCTTCAAGTATTGATAATTCTGTCTGGGGTATCTCTAATGTGTACGGGCCGCACTCTAAGATAGAGAGGAGAATTCTGTGGGATGAAGTTACTCTTTTTCGAAATCTTTCCTATAATCTGTGGATTGTAGGGGGAGATTTCAATGGTACTAGATATTTAGGAGAGAGATCACCCCGAGAAGGAGATTTCTCTGACATGGAGGAATTTAATGACTTTATTTTAGATAACAATTTGATAGAGATTTCGATGGTTAACAGGTCTTTTACTTGGTCGAATGCAAGGGATAATCCTTCTTATGCTTTATTAGACAGATTTTTTATTAATTCTGAAGTAGATGATAGATTTTCGATTTGTAGAGTTAAGGGTTTACCTTTTTTGCACTCTGACCATTGTCCTATCATTCTCACTTGTGAATCGAATATTTCTATTAATAACTGTTTCAAATTTGAAAAAATGTGGCTACTTGATTCTAGTTTCACAAATCTTGTGTCTGTCAAGTGGAAGTCGTTGTTTTATTTTAATAATGTATATAGGGGTAATAGTGCAAAGATTTTTGTTGCTAAATTAGGCAAGCTGAGGTTTTTCCTTAAGCGCTGGAATAAATTTGTCTTTGGTAACATTAAAATTAAAAAGGATAAGATCATGTGTGGTTTGTTAGACTTGGACATTATTAGTGAGTCTAGTTTTCTTAACTTCACTGAGAAGGACAAATATTTTAATCTTAAGTTAGAACTCAAGCAGATTTTAGAAAAAGAAGAGGTCATGTGGAGGCAAAGGTCTCGTATCCAGTGGATTAAGGAAGGGGATAATAACACGAAATTCTTCCATAGTGTATCGAATAAGAGGAGACGTGAGAATAGGATTAATTCTATTATTGTCAATAATGTGGAATTGTCTTTACAAAAGGACTTAAATGAAGCTTTCACAAGTTATTATAAGCAGATCTTTGGTTCTAAGGTTAAGAGAAGAACTAATGTTAGATGGAATGATTTATACCTTTATGAAACTAGGATTAATCTAGATAATTTAGATGAACCTTTTTCTAAACAGGAGATTTGGAAGGCATCAGTGATATGCCTAATGACAAAGCTCCTGGACCTGATGGTTTTTCTGTTAATTTTTATAAACATTTTTGGGAAGTCTTAAAGTCTGATATTATTGGCTTATTTAATGAATTTTATAATGGTGAATTGCGTCTAGGTAGTTTTAACTTTGCTAACGTCATTCTTATTCATAAGAGAGAGAGAGAGAGCCAATTCTCTAAAGGATTTTAGGCCAATCTCTCTTATAAATGTTTCTGTTAAGATTATCTCTAAAGTCCTAGCGAACAGGCTTAGTAGTAAGATGAATGAACTTATTGATTGCTCCCAAACTGCTTTTATTAAAGGTAGAAATATAGTAGATGGTGTGGCAGCGGTGTAGGAATACATTAATATCTGCTGTAAGAATAATATATCTTGTGCCATTTTGAAGCTGGACTTTGAGAAAGCTTTTGACTCTATTGATTGGGATTTTATTTGTGAATTATGTCTTGCTAGGAGTTTTAGTGTTAGATGGACAAATTGGATCCTGTTATTGCTTAGGACTGGTTGTTCAAACATTATGGTGAATGGGGTAGTGGGTAAGAAGATTCAATCCAAAAGGGGTCTTAGACAAGGTGACCCTCTATCGCCATTTCTGTTTAATTTAGCGGTTGATGTCTTCTCTAGAATTATTAAGAGAGCTGGGAGTTTAGGTGTCCTTGGTAGGGTCGGTAATGAGGAATTTAATAATGAATTATCGATCCTTCAATTTGCAGATGATACATTATTATTTTCTTCCCAATTACCTGAGCATATTATAGCTTTAAAGTTTATTCTTTACTGTTTCGAGATGTTATCTGGTCTTAGAATTAATTTTGATAAAAGTGCTGTAATGGTTCTTAATGATTTTAACAATGTTGAGTCTTTGGTAGCTAGCACTTTGAACTATTCGATCATGAAATTTCCTTTTGATTATTTAGGTTTTAAGATTCGACCTTCGAAGCTTAAGAAGGAAGATTGGTTAGTCATCATTGATAAGATTAATAATAGACTATTAAGCTGGAACAACAGATTTCTGTCTAGAGCGGGTAGATTATTTCTAGTCAATTCCGTTTTATCGGCTATCCCCTCTTACTGGATGGCTGTTCATCAATTTCCTAAATGGGTCATTGAGAAAATTGATAGGGTTAGGCGGAATTTTCTATGGAATGGTGATTCTAGTTGTGAGGGATATAAATGTTTAGTTAATTGGGACATGTGTTGTAAACCCAAGAAAGAAGGGGGTCTGGGGATCGTTAATCTTCATAATTTTAACTCCGCTTTACTTGCTAAATGGTTATGGAAATATAGATGTCCAGAAGTGAACGCTTCTTGGAAGTCTATTGTTTTTAAATTTTATTATTCTAGAGGCGAATTTTTTATAGAAAATAGTAGTGGTTGGGATAATAGATTATCCCACTTTTGGAAGTCCGTTTTGAATTGTTTTTATTATTTTAGATTAGGATTTAAAGTGTTAGTTCATTCTGGTAACCTTTCTTATTTTTGGCATGATGCTTGGATTTCTATAAGGCCGCTTAAAGTTGAATTTAGTGAGCTTTACAATATTTGTAGATTTAAGAATGCTCTTATTAAGGATGTATACAAAGCTGATTTAGATCCTCCGTGGGACTTTTCCTTTGATAATATTTTAGAGGTAGATTTATTAAGACAACTGGCCTTACTGAAAGCTAAGTTAGCATTGTACCACTTGGATGAAAGTGATGATTCTATTAGCTGGGGTTTAAATAAATGGTTAGTTTACATTGTTATTTCTATGTATAGTTTTATTAACTTTACTGGTATTTCATTCTATCCTTTCAAATATCTTTGGATGGCTAATGCTACACCTAAAGCAAAGTTCCTAATGTGGTTGATCATTCATAAGAAGCTTAATACGATTGAGATGTTAAAAAGAAAGAATGTTATTTTCGATGTCAAATGTTGTTTTTGTAATTCTGGAGAGGAGGATGTAGATCATTTATTTTACTCTTGTTATTTTACCCTTTCTATTTTCAATATGATTATCAGGATTTTCTCCTTTGATTGTTTTATATCATTTAACAGTTGTAACGAGTATTGGTATTGTCATATATTTCGATACAATTCTAGACAGCTATACATATTGGATTCTTTAGTTATTTTCATAAGTTGGTTTATTTGGGTTGAGAGGAACCAAAGAATTTTTCATTTGGTTTCTGTTTCTAAAGATCATTTAATTATCAACATAGTGAATTTCTGTCTTTTCTGGATGTCTAATTCGCACTATAAATTTTTTGGTGATATGTTATTTGGTCGCTTTCTGGTTAAGTTCAGTTTAAATCTGAGTTTATTCATTCGTATTAATAGCTTTTTTAGTAGTAATAGTCTTCGTCTTGGATGTTGATTTCTTTTTTAGGTTGTTTTTATCCTTTTACTTGTCTATTTTTTATGCCCTTCTCCTTATACATGTATATATGGATATATGTCTATATTTTTATATAGGCATATACTCATATATATGTATAAGATACTGATACTCTTTTTTTAGTTTTTTCAGATTACAGGTTGTAGATATTATAGTGGAGCTTTTGTGGCAGCTGGTTGGATTGATCTCCTTGATGTGACTTGGGTTATTGGTGTATGATGTGTAGAGATGTTTGTATTTTCTTGGTGTTTTGCTTCATCACTTTTGCTCATAGTTGTTATGTGTAGGGGAACAGATATACTTCTTATCGGGTGGTGGCCTTGCCGGAATTCGATAAGTAGTATGATGGGTGGTGGCCTTGCCGGAACTCATCCTTCTGTTATCCCTTACTTTTTCTTTATGGGTTACTCGTTTTTTAAGTTGTATTAGGATATTTGTATCTTTGTATTTTTATTATATATATATATGTGTGCTCTCTTCCTTTCAGAAGATTACACATTTTTTTGCTCAAAAAAAACCCTTAAAAATTTCTAAACCTAAAATCAGTTTTCTTAGGTCAAAACATTTTTCCGCCGTAACTTTTTATCATTAGGAAATCATTTCGATCTTTGTAAAATCTCAAACAAATCCAAATAAATTCTACAAATCCTAAAATAACTATTTTTAGGTTCCTAAGATGATCCTCTAACTCCATATGAGTTTCACAGTGTTCGTCGTCCGTTCTTCACGTTGTGTTTTTAACAGCGTAATATAGGGTTGAGATATTTGGTAAATTGGTGCTTCAATGCGTGAATCCGATGTTGTAGTAGTGTTTATGGGAGTGAGAGGTTTGGTTTGTTGGATTTTGGTAGGAATCGGGGAATAAAAAGTCGATCAAATTTTCTAGAGCACACAGAAACACAGTTCGATGCGTTTGCTCCTAGGAGTGCGAGAGGGGTTTACATGGTATGTGTAACGACCCGTGTTTTTCGACCATTTGAATCTGAATATTTAAATTGGTTTTAAATATTTTATTTGGAATATAAATGGATTTTTATATTTAAATCGCTATTTAAATGAAGTTTAAACGATATATATTTATTTAAATATAAAACGAGCTTGAAAATGGCGTGCAGTTCGTAATTTGGAGTTTTGAACTTCAAATAGATATACAGAATCCGATATAAGTCGGATTTCTGTGAAACGAGAAACGTTGGAACCGTAGTGACGATAGTTTTCATATGAAAGAGAAAAATCCAGATTCCGTGTTATAGATTGTTAGATATGGCCAAATCAAATTTTGAAATAGTCGCTGTGAAAAATCGTTAAAGGCCTTTAAAATAGCCGTTTTGCAAACGGACTCAGATTTCGACGAAATCAGTTTCATTGGAACCGTATCATTTAATTATTGTTCGATGTTGAATGGCGTGGCAAACAGGTGTTGTATGTGACCACGGTAGCTGTAAACGCCCGTTCAATTTTTATAACGCGTAATTAAATAAATAAAGGGATATTTGAGTGTAACTTGAGCAAACGATCAAATTAGGCCACGAAACCAATTCCGTTGAGTTCGTATCGTCGATTATAGTCAGGATAGATATATAGTTTGTTATTTTAGAAATCGGGAAATTTGGTGTTCAGAAGGGCAGTGCGGTACGCGTTAAAAATGGCCTACCGGGGCGACAGTCTCAGAATGCGACGAAACTAGTGCCGTTGGGTTCGTATCGAAAAGTTATTGTCGATGTTCGCAGTTTCAAGTAGGATTTGATTTATCTAGTGACCGTGGAAAAATTAAATGCGTGTTCATTTCTGGTTTTATAAAGGAAAATTTTTCATACGACCTCGGATTTCGACGAAACTTGTCCCATTGGATCCGGAATGTATTTTTACACCAAGATTAGCCTTTTTGTCAGTGAACAGAAATCGTATTTTGGTAACATGTATCAACCAATGGATTTTGGATAATTTAACGGTTAACGTAAGTAGCAACAGAACTAATAACCAAATGAAAAAGTACACCCTAATACACGTTGCTGTCTTGTTCCCCTGATGCAACCTGCAAATGTATATTTATTTTTACTGAAAGGAACATAGGCTGGGGTCTAAGCGTGCCTATGAAAATACAATGCAGAAAATGGTACATACAGCTAGCACGAAATGAGAGAAAAGAAATTAACAAACCAACCTACCATCCTTAGGGCCGACCTATACAAATATAAATATACCCTGTGATTTCGTGGGAGCCAAGGTGACTTTCGCCTATATATATGCGGGCGCCTATTCACTTCAGAAAGCAAGAAATAGGGAAGAACTAATGGTGTGTTAATCTTTGAAAAATCATTTCTACTCACACACTCCACTAAAATTCTTCAAATCGCATTCATTACACTCGTGTACCCTCCTCCCTCTTCGATCCATATACGTTCATCTAATTCTTCGAGCAAAAACTCAGCTGCCTCCATTAAATAACTTAAATCGAGCTTCCTCTCTTTGGAAAAAAAAAAACATTTATATACGAAGAAGACAAAACTGGGAAAGTCGCATGGAAATGGCCAACAAGTGGAGCTGTGTTTCGTGAATAGTGTGGGACGTTGGCACCAAGCAGGGGAAATAATACTGCAGGAAGAAGTTGAGGGTACTGTGCAGAAAAGGGACTGGAGCGTGCGGTTGGTGAAGGAGTAATATGGGCATAACGGGTAGTCTTTGCTTTTGGACTGAGCACAAAGGAAAGTGGGCATTTGAAGGTGGGGTAAAGAGGGGGGTTCGGGTGAGAGAAGAAGTAGCAGGCGAGTTGGAAATGGTTTGTCAGCACATGCTTAAATGAAAGAATAGAAGGGATGTTGGTTTCAACGAAGACTGGAAGTATCGGGTTCCGGCATGATGGATGGGCGGTGGCAGTTAGTGATGATCAACAGTACGGGTGAGGTCTTCGAACTAGATGAAGCATGAACGCAGCACTATTTTGGAATAAAGGGAGCAGCAAAGAAGGTGGGTTCTGTAAACGGAAGAGAACTGATGAAGGTGAAGAGAACTTGGCGTTGGAAAAAACGGAGCAAGGGGAAGAAAACGCAGTGCAAAGAAAAAGGGAGATAAAGTGGGAACGGAAAACTGAGAACAGTAAGTAATTTTCCTTTATTAAATAATGGAACGTGACTCGTGTAAGAAGTTTTGTTTGGGTACATAACCTTTCGGATTTGAACAGTAAAGTATTTGAAATAAAATATAATCCAGTTAAAGCATTTGAAACAAAATATATAAGCGGACGTATGAGTTTCAACGTGAATGACTAAGTTGTAGTTAATGTAATTGTTATAATTAAGAAAATTTATTAATTTAATTAGTAGGTTAATAGTAGGCTCTTATTATTAACATAAACATATTGTAATGAGTCAGAAATTTTAACAAAGGAATTAGTTAGTTTAAGAGTTAGTTAAGAAACTAGTAATTATTTAATTAATGAGCATATAATAAAACATCTATAACTTATATTGCATTACCAGAATTAATCCAGACAAGAGATACCAGAATCATGGGAAATGAGATCTATATTCTGGAACCATTTTGAATAGGAATGGAGACGACAAGGATCTGCGGTAAACGACTGTTTAATTTAGCGGTAACCGAACCGCTACAACTACAAAGATGAAATCAGGTGAGTTAAACTCACCCAGTTTTCCCCATTTATATTTTATATAAATTGGGTTTTATTTTGTGTGCTCTGCTTGCCAATATTTGACTGTTTTCTAGCCATGGATTTATTTGTTGGTTTAACTGATGAAATTAAACCGTCGTTTAATTTCAGTGAAATACCAAATCGTTATTTTTAACGATTGGTTCCAATAAAGGTGACTCACCTTGGTTGGTCACGTTTATTTATAAACATGTTTAAATGGTTGCATTGTTTGAATTGCTTATGGTTGATGTTAAATGGTCGTTATTTAGTTTATCAGTTAAGCAAAACTGAACAGTCTGATTTGAGATAACCATTCTGTATACAGGGAAGAACAGGTTGGAGGGATCCAACCGGATTCCTCAAATATATTATTTATTTCATATTTTCACATATGAACTATCCTGTTTGGTTGATTGATTTGATTATTGATTTGGACTGGGAATTCAACCTGTGTTGTGTTTAAACCAATGAGCGGTATTGGTTGAGTATTTAGCAGTGTATGGCCTATAAAATCAATCGTGTTATAAATATTGATTCACCGTCAGGGGAATCGATAAAGATGAGGTTATAAAATTTATTATATAACTGGATTTGGATTTAGAATATATTATTTTGAATAAAAAATATAATAGGAAATTAAATAAATATTTTATTTATTTAAGACTTTGATTGTTATTAAATTATTTTATAAAGTAAATGCTGACGTTAATCAGGTTTACGAGTACAAGAACAAGTAAAGAATAGAAGGATTAAACTTTGATAATTGTTTTGTAAAGAAAACAATTAATGGGATTATTTAAATTAATTATATTTTTAATTAATTTAAAGTGAGGATTAATTGGAGTCGATTAACGAGATAATCAAGTTTAGAGTTAATTAAATCGACCGTTTGAATTAGAATTTGATTATCAAAATTGATGTGTTTTGATTTGGATAGTTTAATAAATATTGTTTAAATTTAAATAAGGTTTTAAAAAGGGATTTACCATTTAATTTTGTTATTAAAGAAATTAACTACTCATGTAGTTAATGATTGAAATAAATTATTATTTTAATTAATAATAATTTAGACAATTACTTTTCAAAAGTAATTGAAGTGAAATGAAATTAAAGGAGATTGGAAATAAGCGAATCTGGTTAAAGAACTGGGTTATAGAGTTGTATAACCAAATCCAATAGTTAAATGAAATTTGTTTGAGACTAGAATGAAATATTGATTTTGATTACGACTGACACTTATCTGAGGATAAGAACGTTGTTTGATCAAGGTCTGAGAGGTAATTAGAATACCCCAACTCGAACAACATCGGGATTATCTGAAGATGGTATTAGTTGGTAATCGTAAGAGATGTTAGTAAATATGTTTTGATAATATAAACAGCGATTTTAGCACTGTGGTTATAATATATGTTTTGTAAATCAAATATAGCGATTTTAGCACTGTTGCTATAGTAAATGGATTGTAAACCTAAACAGCGATTATAGCGCTGTTGTTTGTAAATCTAAATAGTAATTTTAATGCTATTGTTATAACATATGTGCTATAAATTTCCTTATTAAAACAAATGGGTTTTCCCGATTTAAATAATAAAGGATGAGCTGTCATTTCGTACGACTGCTAGCGTAATTCGCAGGGCTGCTGATAGCCTACGGCGTTCGGATGTTTCCTGGGAGAATCAGGCGTAACCATTGTGATCGCTGTGATCTAGAGTCAAGCGAATGGATGTAAGTCGAGTATTAGTTAATCGATAGAAGTTAAACAAGTAGAGTTAATCAGTTAGAGTTAACCAGTTAAAGTTAATCAATTAGAGTTAATCGATTGGAGTTTAATCGAATTAGAGTTATTCAAATATCGTATTTTGAAGGTTAAAAGAGCTAGAAGTTTTGGTTTAACAAAAGTAAATCAGTTGTTAAAGGCCAAGTGGTGCTGAATACTGAGCCAGTGAACTCATTGGGTTGTCATGGTTGAAACACTGATTATTTTGATAGTTAAATCACCGACTATCAAATCGGACCCATACGATTGTTGGTACGTAAAGACCGGGATCGAATTTATATTCGAAAACCATTCCGACCAACAAATACGTGAAGATATCAGAAGACGGTCGAGATGGAGCATTGAAGACCGTGGATCATCATAAGCGGAAGGATTACTTATAATCTCTGGTTTAGCGGCCCGAGATACACTGTCATTCTGTCGTGGTTGGAATCCACGGGTTGCAAGGACTTCTCGCTACTGATCCATGGGGTGATTCCTATATGAGATGCAGTAGGAGAGTGCCTTCGGTTCATCCTGTTCCTGGATGACTTGTATGGACGAATGTCTGACAGAGTATTTCCTTAGAACCACGTACGTTGATTTTTACAAATATGCCGAGTTGGTGGCGAAGAGGGGCACTTCTTCAATACCAGAGTATATTTGTGGACGTCAATTAGTGATTTGACGGATCTGACGATGTGGCATTCAAAGTGAATGATGGCCAGATGTTCGGAGAGATGAATTCTTGCCTCAAGCCTCATCAACCGGGAAAGGACAAAAATCGGGCAGGCAGCATGGCTATGTGGGTCGCTCCCATTAGGGTGTATAATCACCTATATAGAGAAATTCCTTTTGTTTCTTATTCTATCGATTCTGCCCATTCGGGAACGGTGGTTTGAGTCCAACCGTTGGTGATATACATTCGATACACTCAAGCGAAATGAGTGGTCGGTCATGTGAGGGCCGGGTTGCAAGACGTTCTTGTTGAACCCTGTGTATTCGCCTCTAGAGATACACGAGCGGAAGGTGGTCCCATACCTTGTCAAGGTTGGAATCCAATCTCCATAAGCGCCTGCGGTTTTGATTTTATACTATATATGTGGAGCGTGAGATGCAAGCGTTCCACTAGATTCTATTTACTTGTATTTAGACATTATTATAATATCAGCCAAGATATTGGTTTCAAAAATGTTTTGGGTTATCGTAAGGTAAAAACCGTCCGTGTTTATGTGTGGATTTGGTCTTACGATTATCCTTTTCTTTTGAAGAGATTTTGAACTTTAAAATCTTGTTGGATGATTTACCCTTAATACTGTGCGAGTTTATCTCACTCTGGTTCACCAGACTGACCCGGTGTTTTGTAAATGCTCGGGTTAGCCCGGAGTGTACAGGTTCAGGTTATCTACTGCTGAGAAGAGACGAGATGGAAGAGTCCAGACGTATGATATTACTATTCCGCTGTGTGTTATATGAGGACAAATTATTATAACTGTCCCAGTGATGTTGATGTACTCTGATATTGTAAGTTTTATTTAAAGCTCTTAATAAAGTTATTTCTATATTATATTTTGTTCCGCTGCGATGTGAGACTCTGTGTTGTGTTTGTTCCTCTTCTTCTTCTATTCTAATATTTCTTTCTTTCTATCTCACCCTCTAAATTCTTTCTAATAACGTCCAGTGTTTTCGGTGTTTGGTGGGGTACCATTGTAAGCCACGGGGGGAGGTTAGCCCTCTACCTTGGGGGGTGAAGGGATGGTTGAAAAGCCTACCGGAATTCGCTGGGTCGTTACAGTATGGTTTTGTGAAGATTTTGAAGTGATGAAGTTTGGTAAATTGTACTCGAGTTTTAATGTTGTGGAGAGGATGCAGATTGGAGTTAAAGATTGGGAAATGGCCATGTTTTCCTACAGGGAGTCACGGCATGTAGGAGGACCGAACCAAAGAAGCGGAGCGGGTATTTGGTAAGCGGGCCGAGAGATTTAAGGGGGTGAGGCCCAATGGGATTTAAACTTAAGTGTTTATTTAATTTCAATGTATATTAAATTCGTAATATAATAATTCCTACATAATATATCAAAATTTCGAATGGTCAGATCCGTTAGGATCGTATGGATGAGTGCTACAAAATGGAACTGACTGAGAGTGAATTGGAGCTCGTTACAATTATAGCGAAATAAATTGTCGGTCTGAATCAACTGATGGTTATCATTATTTAACGATGATCATCCAATGTGAGTAAATCTCACTAACTCTGTACAGTTTATATTTTTAAATATAATCTAGTATTGAAAAATGATGATTGATTGTTTTGTGCTGATTGTTTGGTTGAATTGCTGATGTATTGGTTGAAATTATAGATAACGATATTTATATAAATCGTTAATCGAATATTGATTCAATTCATCAGAATATTTCATATTGAAATGAAATCGATGTTATTTATATGTTTAACATATGTGATGCAGGGAAACAGATTGGAGGGATCCAATTGGATTCCTCAATATTTATAATAATGTTTGTTTTCATATTTTGTGATATATGATGTGATACATAATCTGTGATTGATTATGATGACACTGGTCATGTTATTTGGTATGTTAAGACCATATAAATAGAATTTATAAACGGAATATAATTAAGGAATATTTATTTAGAAAATAAATAGAATTTTATAAAAGGATTTATATAGAATAAATAGAATTTATAAAAGGAATATTGATTCAGAAAGTAAAAAGAATTATTAAAGGGAAATATTTGGAAAATGAATAGAGTTTTATGAGAAGAGAATTTTATATCAGGAAGGTTTAGACCCGTGCTTCGCACACAGGTGTAACATGATATTGATTTAAAGTAAATATTTTGCAAATAAAATATTATAAAGGAATTAGGGGTTTGAATTAGGAATTTAAATGGAATTATTGATATAAGAAACTGACTGGAATTTAGTTGAGTTGAATGGCTTTCTGGGTATCGATCTGATGTTGGTTTCGGCCTCCGGGGTCAATACGTAGGGGGTTGTTCTCTTACTAGTTTACAGTTAGAGACTAATATATGTGAGAAGATAGTTATGCATGAATCAGAAATGGAAACGTTTTCCAAAGTTAATTACGTATATTTTCTAAAATTAGAAAATAAGGATTTGATGAATATATGGAAACGAGAAATAGGGAGTGAAAAAATTTTGATTGATGACTGATCGATAGAATTTCCATCTGGAAATAGTATCATTTTTTTTGCACACATGTTTTCCTTTGATAGTTAAATCACCAACTATCGAAGATTTTGATCATTTCCGCTGTCAATACGGAGAGACCGGGATCAGATATATTATCTGAAAACCACTCCGTATGGCATTAGCGTTGCGAATCAAATATGATGAAGATAATTGAAGACGGAGTTATGCAAGGGCTGTCCTGTTTACAAAATAGTGCCTTCGGATTGTCCAATCCCAGGAGAACTTGAATGGATGAACGTCTGACAGAGTATATCCGGTAGATCACGTAAGTTGATCGTTTCAAACGTATTTATGTTGGTGGCGGAGGAATTCGTTTCTCTTAGCATTTACCTGTGGTATTTTTAGGGAAGTCAATTTGTGATTTGACGGTATGACGAGGTGGCGTTCTAAGTAAATGAAGGAGTAATTTTTTAAAAGATACGTTATGACCTCAAGCGTCATGAACTGGGAAATGATAGAAATCGGGCAGGCAGCATGGCTAAGTGGGACGCATCCAATTAGGTTATATTGTCACCATCTAGAGAATATTCATATTTGGTACTTCTTTCACTTCAGTATCTCCTGGGAACGGTTATGTTGGTATACCAACCGCAAGGTGATAATATATTCGGAACATTCAAGCGAAATGAATGGTCGGTCATGTGTGGCCGAGTTACAAGATGTTCTTGTTGAACTCTAGTGTATTGCTTCTAGAGTACACTGATCGGAAGGTGGATCCATACCTTGTCATAGTTGGAATCCATTCCCTAATAAGAGCCCGCGGTTTTGATTGTATCTTATATATGTAGAATATGAGATGAAAGTGTTTCTGCTAGATTTCTATTTACTTTATCTAGACATTATTATAATATCAGACAAGTATCATTTTAGAAAAATATTTGGGTTATTATAAGGTAAAAACCATCCATGTTTATGTGTGGATCGGTCTTACGATTATCTTTTGGTTCAAAAGGATTTTTGAAAGTTAAATCAAATGATTTGAGTTTACTCACACCAGTCACATGACTGACCCAGAGTTTATTTTGTTTTCCCTAAACTCTTGGGTGCCCAATTTTGTACGGGCAGTCAAGTAGTCGGGATTTTACAGATACTTGAAGAGCTGGAGCAAGAGGCTTCAGGATTATATAGCTATTATTATTTCCGCTATGTTGTAAGTGTTATACTCTAATAATGGTATTGTATACATGTACTGATTTTATTTCAAAGATATGTTATCTATTATATGTTGTTCGTTTCGCCGTGAGATTCATGTTTACTCTGATGGTGTTTGTTCTTCCTCTTCTTCTTCTATTCTAAGTTTTTATCTTATCTATTCTCACCCTCTAATTTCTTTCATGGACTATCCGGTATGCCGGAATAGTCGACATTGGAATTTATGTCGAGTACTTAAGGTCGCGAAAACCCGAGTCGTTACAGTGGTATCAGAGCTTAAGGTTAAGTAATTACCTTGGCTCTGTGGCATGACTCAGTAGAGATGGGGTTAGCAATACCCTAGTTGAGTTTGAGTGTATATATACGAGTGAACGTATTTGTAGATTTTATAAAAAATGTTTTATATTGTGGATATTTATCGGTTGAGTGGCTTATGAATTCTGGTCGATCAGTTTGATCCACTATATCGGTAGGAGTTTCTAAACACTTGAATACGATGAGCCGACACAGTATGTTTTAAAAAGAGGGTAAATGAAATAATTTTATCCAAATTATATTTTTGTATAAAAAAAGGTATAGGTATTTGAAGTATTATAGTATATTGGATGTATTGGTTGTGATTATAATCAGATAAGATTACAAGTGAAATGGTTATGAAAATAACCAATCAAAATTCAGATAAGTGTAATATATGGAATCAGATGGATTAAATCAAAAATTAAATCAGAATTTGAAATTAAAAATTCTGCAAATTGGAAAAGTATTGGTAAATGAATCTAGATTAAATATATGAGAATTTTAAAATTGTGGGAGATATTAAATTGTTTTAAAGCATTCTAAATGGTATTTTGAAAGAATTTCAAAATGGAAGTATTTAGAAATGGTTTTGAAAAGTGATATAGTATGGAACTCACTTCGATCGCTGGAAATTAGTTTCCGATGATGACAATTGTATCATCAGTGTTCATTTTCGAGTTGTACGTGATGGATTACTACCCAAAAGTTTTTGTTCATGGAAATTTTTAGCGAAAACAAGTTGTTTGATATTCAAAAAGGATGGTTTCACTTTTGAAAAGCTAAGTTGTTTGAAAACTCCTAGGAAGACAGTTTAAAATAAAAACAAATTAAACAGAAGTTTGTGAAACAAATTGAGATTTGAAATAAAGTCCGTTAAGTGGAAAATCGAATTAGAACATAATGATATCGAGTAAGTGTATTGATGGGTGAATTAAGAATTTGGAATCGAGAATGAAACTCGAGTTGAAATGAGATCTGGTTTGAATATGAGCGGATGAAAACTGATTGGAATTTGATTGGAGCTGACTTAGATGACATTGGTATATGGTAAATTGGTAACAGATGCAAATGATATATTGGTATGCCCGACAAAAAGGTACCAGTTTATATTATATATGGGTTTGAGATTTTGATGAGCCAAATTGGTAAGCCACTTGGCTGTTTGATTTTCTTTTGGGTTGAAGAAGGCCTAGAGAGGCAAGTTGGAGTTTGAACTATTGACCAATACAAAGGGGGTGCTGGCGAAATTTTTCGAAAAGTTAAGGTGTTAGAAAATTTTCAGGTTTTTTGAAAATTTTCGTTAGTAGGAATGAATAAATATTTAATTGAAATTAAATTGGTTCAGTTGAAAATGAAGTTAAGAAGTGAAAATATAATTTTCACCCAGTTAATAGGGTTTGTTTTCTACCTTAGCAATTTCGAGGACGAAATTATTTTAAGGGGGAAGAATGTAATGTCCCATATTTTTGTGATATTATAATTAATTAATTTAATTATTTAAATAGTGATATAGAGATTTAAATAGTTGTTTAATTAAATTATATTGAATATTTAATTAATATAAATAATAGAATAATATATTTAATTTCGAAATCGTCCGAAATAGTGAATTGACGATATTGTGTCAATTGGACAATTTAAAATATATAATTCATTTTAGAGTTGAATTATATTAACGAATTTAATTATAAATGTCAGTTTGAACGTATAATTATATTATAATTATAATCGAGATCGAAATGGAACTGCAGTTCGTAATTTGGCGATTCAAACTTCAATTGAATATACAGAATCCGTTTTAAGCCGGATTTCTGTGAAACAAGAAACGTTCGGAGCTGGTGAAGTATATTTTTCTAATGGAAGAGAAAATTCGGGATTTCATTGTGTAGATTTAGATTTATGTCCAAATCAAAATTATGAAAAGTCGCCGTGGAATTCCTTTATAATTTATAACGATTTATATATATTATAAATGGATTTTTCAATATAAATTGAATATCGATTTCAAACCGGGATTTAAATATCGAGTTATAAATCCAATCAGAGCTGTATGATATTATATTGTGAATATATACGATAATATTTATTTTTAAATATTTAATTTAACTATTTTTAAATATATTTATATATTTAAATGGGTTATTTAGAGCCTTAAAAATAGCCAGTTTTGCAAATGACCTCCGTTTTCGATGAAACTAATTTTATTGGATCCGGAATATTAAATTATTGTTAGATTTCAAGTTTCGTGATTTATGGAGTAAGTATGTAGCCGTACGGATATTTAATGTGAAAAATAGTCAGTATTTTAACGACTAAATATGCGCTGTGTGAGCAAACGGAGTCGGAATTCGACGAAACCAATTTCGTTGGGTCCGTAATGTCAAATTGAATCTGCATGCCCATTTTCATGATTTTTGGGTGTAATATGTGGTCATACGAATTTTTAAAGACAAATACAAAAGAGTAGGAGTAAAAATAAATATAATAATCAAATATTAAAATATTAAAGATATCCTATAAATAACTCTTAAAAATTCCTAAACCTAAAATCAGTTTTCTTAGGTCAAAACATTTTTCCCCCGTAACTTTTTATCTTCAGGAAATTATTCCGATCTTTATAAAATCTCAAACAAATCCAAATAAATTATACAAATCCTGAAATAAGTATTTTTAGGTTCCTGAGATGATCCTCTACAACTCCATATGAGTTTCACAGTGTTCGACGTCCGTTCTTCACGTTGGGTTTTTAACAGCGTAATATAGGTTTGGGATATTTGGGAAATTGGAGCTTCAATGCGGGAATCCGATGTTGTAGTGGTGTTTATGGGAGTGAGAAGTTTGATTTGTTGGATATTGGTAGGAATCGGGGAATAAAAATGTCGATCAAATTTTCTAGAGCATGCAGAAACGATGTTCGACGCTTTTGCTTCCAGGAGTGCAAGAGGGGTTTTCATGGTATGGTTTTGTGAAGATTTTGAAGTGATGAATTTTGGTAAATTGTACTTGAGTTTTAATGTTGCGGAGAGGATGCGGATTGGAGTAAAAGATTGGGAAATGGCCATGTTTTCCTACAGGGAGTCACGGCGTGTAGGAGGACCGAACTAAAGAAGAAGGGGAGCGGGTATTTGGTAAGTGGGCTGAGAGATTTAAGGGGGTGAGGCCCAATGGGATTTAAACTTAAGTGTTTATTTAATTTCAATGTATATTAACTTCGTAATATCATAACTCCTACGTAATATATCAGAATTTCGAACGGTCTGATCCATTGGGATCGTATGGACGAACGCTACAAAATGGAACTGGCTGGGAATGAATTGGAGCTCATTACAATTTATAGCAAAATAAATTGTCGGTCTAAATCAACCGATGGTTATCGTTATTTAACGATGATCATCCAATGTGAGTAAATCTCACTAACTCTATACAGTTTATATTTTTTAAATATAATCTAGTGTTGATAAATGATGATTGATTGTTGTGTGTTGATTGTCTGGTTGAATTGCTGATGTATTAGTTGAAATTATAGATAACGATATATATATATATATATATATATATATATAAATCGTTAATCAAATATTGATTTTGTTCATCGGAATATTTCATATTGAAATGAAATCGATGTTATTTATATTGTTTAACATCTGTGATGCAGGGAAATAGGTTGGAGGGATCCAATTGGATTCCTCAATATTTATAATACTGTTTGTTTTCATATATTGTGATATATGATGTGATATATAATATATGATTGATTATGATGACATTGGTCATGTTATTTGGTATGTTAAGAGCATATAAATATAATTTATAAAAGAAATATAATTAAGGAATATTTATGTAGAAAATAAATAGAATTTTATAAAAGGATAAAAGGAATATTGATTCAGAAAGAAAAAAGAATTATAAAAGGGAAATATTTGGAAAATGAATAGAGTTTTATAAAAAGAGAATTTTATATTAGGAAGGTTTAGACCCGTGCTTCGCACATAAGTGTAACATGATATTGATTTAAAGTATATATTTTGCAAATAAAATATTACAAAGGAATTTGGGGTATGAATTAGGAATTTAAATGGAATTACTGAAATTAAAAACTGACTGGAATTTAGTTGAGTTGAATGGTTTTCTGGGTATCGATCTGATGTTGGTTTCGGCCTTCGAGGTTAATACGTAGGGGGTTGTTCTCTTACTAGTTTACAGTTAGAGACTGATATATGTGAGAAGATAGTGATGCGTGAATCAGAAATGGTGATGTTTTCCAAAGTTAATAACGTATATTTTCTAAATTTAGAAAATAAGGATTTGATGAATATATGGAAAAGAGAAATGGGGAAATGAATAAATGTTTATGGATGATTGATCGATAGAATTTCCATTTGGAAATAATATCGTTGTTTGCACACATGTTTTCCTTTGATAGTTAAATCAGCGACTATCAAAGATTTTGACCATTTTCGCTATCAATACGGAGAGACCGGGATCAGATATATTATCTGAAAACCACTTCATATGGCATTAGCTTTGCAAATCAAATATGATGAAGATAATTGAAGACAGAGTTATACAAGTGTTGTCCTGTTTACAGAATAGTGCCTTCGGATTGTCCCATCCTAGGACAAATTGAATGGAAGAACGTATGACAGGGTATATCTGGTAGATCGCGTAAGTTGATCGTATCAAACGTATTTACGTTGGTGGCAGAGGAATTCGTTTCTCTTAGCTTATACCCATGGTATTTTTGGGGAAATCAATTTGTGATTTGACGGAATGACGATATGGCATTCGAAGTAAATGAATGAGTAATCTATTAAAAAAATATGTTATGACCTCAAGACTCATCAACTAGGAAATGACAGAAATCGGGCAGGCAACATGGCTAAGTGGGTCGCACCCAATTAGGGTATATTGTCACCATCTAGAGAATATTCATATTTTTTACTTCTTTCACATCTGTATCTCCCGGGAATGGTTATGTTGGTATACCAACCGCAAGGTGATAATATATTCGGAACATTCAAGCGAAATGAATGGCCGGTCATGTGTGGCCGAGTTACAAGATGTTCTTGTTGAACTCAAGTGTATTGCTTCTAGAGTACACTGATGGGAACGTGGATCTATACCTTGTCATAGTTGGAATCCATTCCCCAATAAGAGCCAGCAGTTTTGATTGTATCTTATATATGTAGAACGTGAGATGAAAGAGTTTCTGCTAGATTTCTATTTATTTGATCTAGACATTATTATAATATCAGACAAGTATCATTTTAGAAAAATATTTGGGTTATCGTAAAGTAAAAACCATCTGTGTTTATGTGTGGATGGTCTTACGATTATCTTTTGGTTCAAAAGGATTTTTGAAAGTTAAATCAAATGATTTGAGTTTACTCACACTAGTTACATGACTGACCCATAGTCTATTTTGTTTTGTTTTCCCTAAGCTCTTAGGTTCCCAATTTTGTACGGGCAGTCAAGTATTTGGGATTTTACAGATACTTGAAGAGCTGGAGCAGGAGGCTTTAGGATTATATAGCTATTGTTATTTCCGCTGTGTTGTAAGTGTTATACTCTAATAATGGTACTGTATACACATACTGATTTTATTTCAAAGATATGTTATCTATTATATGTTAATTGTTCCGCTGTGAGATCCGTGTTTACTCTGATGTTGTATGTTCTTCTTTTTCTTCTATTCTAAGTTTCTATCTTATCTATTCTCACCCTCTAATTTCTTTCATGGACTATTCGGTATTTCCGATGCTTGAATAGTCGACATTGGGATTTATGTCGAGTACTCAAGGTCGCGAAAACCTGCGTTGTTACAAGAGCCGAGCTTCCACCTGTGCTCCCCAACCCACATGTCTAACGACGAAGAATCATACCAACATTCAAATTGATTAGGAAGACATTGACATTTTTGAGTTCGGAGAGGCGCTGTCTCAAGTGTTATGATCGAGGACACGTGGCAAAAACGTGCAGTAACGCATTGATATGTTATAATTGCTCTCTCTTTGGACATGCAAGCATGCATTGTCCCAATAAAAAGTCACCACTCTCTTGAACCAACAAAGCTGATTGGATGCGCCTCTATACAGTTCAAACAGCGAACCGTCGCGAGCCAGGACACCTCCAATCTCAAAGGAAGGGACCCACCGGTCCTCTCAAAACTCAAATCATAATTATAGCTCTAATGTAATTAACCCCCATCTCAAATGGAAAATCTTCACCATCCCTTACTCACTCACCCAATCTAAATCAAAAATTTCCACTTCTTTTAGAAATGGCGGATACGTATCTTTATCTCACTGCAATCACCATTGATGGACTTTGGTCTATTGAGATGCTTTCAAGAGCCCTTAAATCAAATTTTATTTAACAATATGAATGGCCGATCTGGCATATCACTGATAATTCCTTTCTCATCTGCTTCCCTAACTCTGCTATTAAAGAACACGCCTTGCACCTGAAAGTTCTGACGAAAGAAGATGGCGTTGTACTCTTACAACAAGCAACCACTCTCAAAGAAAATCCTGAATCCCTCCTCGAAGTGTCCTGGGCTAAAATCAGTGGTTTTACAGAAATTTACAAACATGATTCAGACACTATCAGAGAAGCTTTAAAACCAATAGGACGATTCATCCACACATACTCATGTGATTGGTCCTTTGTCGACCACCGATTCTTATATGTTAAGATGCAGTTCTTTGAAGGTATCTCAACACCATGTACTTTCATTTCTTATATAAATAACCATGTATTGAAGCTCAAGATTGATTACTGGACAAACGCATATCCTTGTCAACGACCAGAAACGCTCCTTTTGGGAATCAACTATGACTATGACGGTTTCATCTTTCAATCCTTAGCTCAACAAACAGACTGCATGGAGGAATATAGATTTGATGTGATGTTAGATGAGGCTTTGAAGCAAGTTCCTAGGGTGTCTGAAAACCAACCACAAGACTTGGTTATGGTAGACTACCACAGAAAGGGCATAATAATGCCTAGATGGGATCCAATGGCTAATCTAGATCTTTCAGTTCCTCTGCACCAACAACTTCCAAGTCAATAGGAAAAACAGGAGCCAATACAACAAGAAGGCCAAGATTCATTGTCCCCTCACATTTCCTCATCAGCTATCAGAAGGAGCGCAAGGATCAACAGGGCTCGCTCACTGCCTCCAGGATCTTCGGGTAGCTATTTTGAACCAGTCATTTTTTCTTCTGCTAATAAAGTTTTAAATAAAAAATTGGCTAAGTACATAGGGGTGTGTTTGCATGACAAACATTATTCTGCCATGCAAGCCCTAGACAGTACAACAAAAACACCATATTACAACTTTAATTTTACAATAGTGCATTTTGCACAGTTGTAATAAATGTTTTTTTACAACTGTGCAAAACGCACTGTTGTAATAAATGTTTTTTACAACTATGAAAAAATCACTGTTGTAATAAACTTATATATCACAACTTTTCATTTAATTCATTGTAATAGAGATACCTAGTACAAACTTCATGTTTATAATATTTATATTTAATAACTATTGATAATAATAATATTTAATAATAATAATTAATAATAAACTTGGGAATCAATAATATTTGTCAATTATTATTAAATAATTAATAGTTAATAAGTAGTAATTAAATAATTAATAATAGTTAATTTTCTCAAATAGTTAATATTTGTTAATTATTACAAATGTTTTAAATCAAATTGACATATATTATTCATGAAATTATAAAAAAAATTCTTGAGAAGTATAATTTAATTTAAATAAATTTGTTTGGTTAAATTTGGTTCAAATTAAATGTCATTAATATTTAAAAAAATACAAATTGATATATTGTTGAGAAATTTTAAATTTTGAAATACAAATTAATTTTGAGAATTTTAATCTAATTTATTTATTTGGAAATTTATTTGTATTGAGTTAAAACTTGTATTTGAATGGGTATAATTTCATTTTTGTACATTGGATAAATTATTGGTATCCATACTTGGAAATTTTTTATTTATTTGATAATTTTGCCATTTGTTCTGATATATATCCACACCTATTCTTTTCCTACGCGTTTGGCCCTTATACCCATTGTACCGTGTCTTCCTCTTGAGGCTTTACAATCCATCCCTATTTCATTTTATTGCCACCGTCATAAATTTTCCCCAAAATCCTTTTTCCCTAAATAATCAGTAATGGCCTCCATGAAAACGTTCCTCCTTCAATCGAAACAATGTCCCTCAACCACCGCCGGAGAAGTCGCACCGCGTTCTTGCTCTTCCTCCACTCCAGGCGAAGCCCACTCCTCCACCGCTGCTTCAAACCCTAGACATCGTTTTCGATACTCGCGCCTACGGAAACGCCTTCACCAACACCATGGTTTTCGTTGTGCCTGAATCACCTTCACCACTTCCGGAAGCATGACTCGCAACCTCCTTTTATGAAGCCAATTAACCCCAACCCTAAAAGATCTACCGAAAATCATCCTCAATCTTTCTCCTTCAGTTTTGAGGTTTGCGTGTTATTTAGGGCTTCAAGTTTTATTTTGTAGTTAGATCTGTTTTATTTTGCAGTTAGATCTGTTTTATTTTGTAGTTAGATTTTTTTATGTATGGTACACACCCTTGGTGTTTTCAATTTAATACTTTTCGTCATAAGTATTGTACACAATTCCATGGTTCAAGAACATAATTAACTAACAAGTCTTTATTGTTCCTAGCTATCTCATCCATGTTTTCATCCCAGCAGCATTAGAGCAAGCTCGATTTATTGCAATACAATACAAATTCGCTAGACTTCTAACACGGTGGCATTGAGTTTTCATGATAAGTAACTAATAAACAGAATAAACAATCTGCAGAGTAGCTGAAACGACCCGAAATCCCCCTTACGGGAAATCCCGGATTGAGTTGAGGACAAGCCACATCAAAACGCAAACAGAAGAACATTTCATCGCTTATTACAACAATTCCATCAGAATACAAGAATATACAGAGTATGAATAAATATTACACAGAAAATATCCGAGATTACCTTACAATACATAGCAGCGGAAAATAATGCAATACACAACTAGAAGTAATACACGGATACAGAGCTTTCCGGGTATCATTCCAGCTGTAAATCAGGATCCTGTGAATATAAATCTGCAAAACCAAAACTACTAGCTGCCCATGTCAAAATAAGGGAACCCAGAGTTTAGGTCAAAACAATAAACTTCAGGTCAGTCATGTGACTGGTGTGAGAACTAAAACAGTTATTTAAAACTTTACTTTAAATCAGATATATCAAAGGACCATGCCGTATAACACGAAACGGGTTTCCTCCCAAGAATACCCGTGCATATAACAAAACAGCGCAATGCTTTTTGGAAAAATGAAGCTATTATAAGACCCAGGTCCTATCACATAATGCAACGCAAGCCGGGGGATAGGGTTTTCCCTTATAATAGCCAAACATGCTTGGCACGTTTAACACAAATCATTTGATACTATTATAAGTGCATAGTGTATAAAACAACTTCAAATCATAAGTATCAATCATAGACGGCATGGGTACTATATATCATGTCGCCATACTCGGCTCTACAATCAAAACCGCAAAGTCACGTATTTATAAATTGGATTTCCATCTGTGAACCCAGGCTAGGGATCATCCTCACCGAATTCAAGACAATCTTTCTCATGTCTTAGGAACAGCCACAACTGCTCCTATGGATCATCAGGGTCGGTCTACCGATGTGGATTATTATGCCTGAACACTCCGTTTCCCCGTCCTTTGGGACGTAAATGAGCCAAATGACTCCATCGGCTCCACACAGTCACTGATATATCTGAGGCGCCTCGCAACAGCAACTACCACATAAGTCAAACTCGTCAGGGCGTGTAAAACCACTGATGCCACTTCTAGCTAGAACGAAACGCATGCCCTCCCTGATGTCCTCTCCCGTTTCTGGTTCACAACCGGGGTGTGAGGCCCGCGAATCAACGCTACATAAAGCTATGCCACATAGGTTGTGCTTTGATCATCAACCACAAGACTTTGCTTTTCAACAAAAGCCTTGATCATTTGCCACTTAGGCATGCTACACAGGCAATTCACTCCATGCGATTGATATCCATCAATATATAATCCCTGAGCTCGTACGTCTCAGAGAAGGGCTTTAAGCAAGAGAATAAATTCTCCACCGCCAAATAGATATATATTTAATAGAAATCAATCACACATAATAAAATCCAATGTCATACACACAGTCCATTTACAAGTTCGTTCTGGGTCTGAACGAAATCGGAGGCACCTTGTACCTCGCATTTCCATCGATCTCCAAGTACGTCTGGATGATCACCAACTGATTCCCTCCTCTTCGGTGTACAACCCAATCAAGATTATCAGTAATCACCCAAACGATGTAATGACCTCCGGTCATTGACCATCGTCTTCATCCTCGACACCACGTCGAATCAGTTATTCAGAATGGGATAAACCCGGTATTTTTGAATAACTCGCGTATATAATAAACAAGTGTTACACTAACACAATATATGCCTCATTCCAATTCAGAATATTCTTTAATTCAAATATTCTTATACTTTGGGAAAGGTTCCCATTAATTTTATCAAAAGAAAAATTCTTTAAATTTATTCTTTAATCTTCTTTTGAATATCAATTCAAACAAGTCGGGATTAGCGAATCAAATCGAAGTAATCATTTATTTTATTTCCCAATCCCAACCTATTCAGCCCATGAAGTAAAACGGGTCATACTTCATATCTAACACCATGGTGTTATCGGTAAATTCAATTACCATTTCACGTTCAAATCTAATTAAAGATTTAATTATTGCCTGGAGAAAAACTGGTGATACTCCATTCTTGATCATTTCAATCTAATTAAAGATTCATTAAAACTCCACTTAGTTTTAATCTTCCCAAAAATCACTTTTAATGATTGTTTAACTTAGGAAATCATATCCTGTCTTTAACTGGGTTAAAGAACCAATGTCATTTAAAACACGGTTCACTATAAACCCAAAATCACATTCCATTCCAATTCAATTATTGAAACTTCTAGTTATTTCTAAAACCCTTTCAAATCCAATTTATTTATTTATTATTCTAGTTCAAAAATAGTTCATTTCGACAAAAAACTATTTTTATCTTTTCAAATATGGAGTTTTTCATCTCAATTCTTCACAAATCATTTCTCATGATTTTACACAAATTATTACTATTTTTAATAATTTTATCAAGGCCCGTACAGTCGATTTCCATCAACGGCCATCGAACTGCACTTACACCGACATTTTCCATATTTGATTTGGACATAATTCCAAATCCAATCGTCAGATTTCAAATCTCTAATATTCATTAGAAAGCTCTTTTCGATACGAACCCAATGGTTCAGGTTTTAGGAGAATCCGACGGTCGATCTCCCGTAATATCCATTCGAAGTCAATGGTCGAAATTCGTGAACTACCGTGGTGCGGCGCGTTCTATTCAGGCCAATCTATATATATATATATAATATATATTATATATATTTCATCGATTTCCTTTCAAAACATATTTTATAACTCGTTTTAAATTCGTTTTCGAAACGATTTCAACTTCATATCCAATTTCAAAGCAAAATTGAATATTCCACACCGTTGATATACAAATGATAATATTTTCAAAACGTTATATTTTGAAATCACTTTCTTTTCTATATTCATTATAAAAATGAATAAAATCGATATAAATATCGTTCACGTCAAAATGGCGTCAATCTAATCAATACGGCTTTTATTCAACACATGAATGTTTATTCTATTCAACACATGAATATTTATTTTATTCAACACATGAGTTTTATTTTCTATTCAACACATGAATTTATTCTATTCAACACATGAATTTATTCTATATTCAATACACGAATTTATTCTATTTAACACATGAATTTATTCTATTCAACACATGAATTTATTTTCTATTTAACACATGGATTTATTTTCTATTCAACACATGAATATATTTTCTATTCAACACATGAATTTATTTTCTATTCAACACATGAATGTTTATTCTTATAATATTCCTTATTTTCCAAATTGGAATGAGGCCCAATCAATTACCGTGTAATGTTAATTATATGGATTTTCTACAACACATATATATAATAGCAACGATAAATCACCAACCATCATCCAGAGTGCACCACACAACTGCATAAGCATTAAATATAAATAACGCTTATGCAGTCTGTCAATCCATTGATTGACATACAACTAAACAATCAGGATTAGTGTACATCAAATCTCATCCCAATACCCGTGTGGGGTTTCAAATCAACAAACACATATTTTATTTTTGCAGTCGGGCGATGTGTAAAATTTATCGTCCCAATCCATATCAGTCAAATCGGTGTACATAAACAAATCGTTTGATTTGTAAATGAACATTTATTTTTCTTCAACACATGAATATATATTTTATTTCAACACATGAATATATATTTTCTTTCAACACCTGAATATATATTTTATTTCAGCACATGAATATATATTTTATTTCAACACATGAATATATATTTTATTTCAACACACATGAATATTTTTTTTATTTCAACACATGAATATAAATTTTATTTCAACACATGAATATATATTTTACACATCACAATCAACAGTCAAATTTCACAATAGAGAAATCAAACAAACAAGTCATCCATGGTCTGTGGACGATGTGTGTCGAGTGCTGCTAAGCACCGTCTGCATCCTAGTATATATTTCAACTAGAAAATAAAATAAAAGTGAGGAGTTCTCACCTTGGGTTTCCACTCCGCCGTTTCATTTCTGAATTTCTGAATGGCTTGGATTTGCCCGAAATTCAACGCAATCCTTTACACGCTGTTTATAGTAAAAATCACATTTTTATAATCTCTACTATATAAAAATCATATTTTTATAATCTCTACTATATAAAAATCATATTTTTATATGCAGAGATTTCTCTATAAAAATCATACTTCTGCATGAACTAAAAATTATATTTTTATTTTGTTCCTGGGTTAAAAATTATATTTTTACCAACATAAAAATCACATCTTTATGTAGTTTAAAATCATAGCTTTATATAGCTAAAAATTCGATCTTTTTCTATGTAAAAATCAAATCTTTCTCGTTATGAAAAATCATATCCTTTCACTATAAAAATATAATCTTTACATGAATAAAAAAATATAATCTTTACAATATAAAAAAAATCTAATTTTTACGATATAAAAAATCTAATTTTTACATTATTAAAAATCTAATCTTTACGTAAGGAAAAATCTAATTTTTTTTCTAATAAAAAATATCTTCTTTTCACAAACAAAAATCTCATCTTTACATAAGGAAAAATCAAATTTTTTTTCCTAATCAAAAATATCTTCTTTACATAAGGAAAAATCTAATTTTTTCCTAATCAAAAATCTCTTCTTTTCATGAACATAAACCTCATCTTTTCATGAACAAAAATATCATCTTTTCTTTATGAACTAAAATCATATATGTAAGCAATGGCGTATATAATACAAATCAGGTTTTTAACAATGTATTTATATTCTAATTAACTCGCTAATTAAATTTAAAATCAAATTAATTACCTTTTCTCTTGTTTACACTGTTTTGACCTATAACTGATGCTCAAATCATCTGCTCGAAACTAGGGTTTGTCAGCGATGAGGTTTGGGTGCGCTGCATCTGACAAAGGTGGAGCAAGCAGAGGTGGTGACGCGGTTCAGCCTCAACTCGTGGTGGCTCTCCGTTTGGGTGGAAAAGGGTACGGGCACGGTTTACATTAGAAGGGAGGGGAGAGAGAGTAGCTGAGGAGGGGGGAAAGAGGCAGACGATCGCCAGAGCGAGGGGGGCAAAGGGCTGGAGCGCGGTGGCGCCGTGGGGGAGGAGACGACGAATAGAAGTCTATTTTTTTAATCTTCTTTTCTCGTTCGTGGATCTGAGTTGGAGAGTTGGGGAAGAGTAAATAAAGGGTTGATTTCTAATAAATAATATATTATTTAATTTTTAAATTCCATAAAAGATACTTTTCCATTCGAACCCCAAATCGACCCCAATGACTGTCAGCCCTAGCTAACTACCCCCATTACGAACATAGTGGGATATGTATCGTAAGCTGATTAGATCGTTTCATTTAGACTAGAATATAAATCTATATATTCATTTTTAGACGTACATTTCAATTTACCGGGGCCATATACGGAGTCTAAAAATTCCAGAAAAATTATTTCTATCCTTGTATTGATGATACGGTCCTAACAAAACTAATTTCATCGAATTCTGAGACTGTTTGAAAAATGGCCATTTTCCAGTCGATTAAAATCAACTGAAAATGGTCAAACGCTTTTTCCGTTGCCACGCTCACAAATTGATTCAGAGAATTATGAATTTTGAAACCTAGCAATAATTTGACATTGCGGATCCAACAAAAGTGGTTTCTTCGAAAACTAAGGCTGTTTGCAAAATGGCCATTTTTAAGGGCCAGAATTCCATAGCAACTATTCTGAATTTTCAACTAGAGATAACTTTTGATTCCCGCTATGAAATTTCAATTTTTCGGATTCGTTGGAAAGATATTCTCCTTTAGATTCTAATATTTTTGGTTTCGCTAAAATCCGCTTTATTTTGAATGTTGTACATCCATTTGAACTTTGAAATCGAATTTTCGAACTACCGCGCCATTTACAATTTCTTTTATAATTAAAATAAAATATTTATATTCTAACGGCGATCTATATAAATATATATGTTCTAATTCTATTCAAAATAAATTTCTCGTCGTTATTATTTAAATAATTCATTTTAAATCTTAAAAATTCTATAAAATTGCCAAAATAAATTTTTTTAAATTAGCTCAGATTTCCGGGTTATTACAGTAGCGTAATAATACAGAAATAAGTTGTTTCATGAAAGGCGACTAATTGAAAAAAAATCTGGATTTCACCTGGTCATGCAACTTCCTAATTATCTCTGAAAATTTTCATATCCCTCAGGTTTCTTTGTGCTATCAAAAGGGTCAAACAAAAATAAACAGACTATGATAGTACAATTACTGGTAATAGTAGGAGTTAAAATAAAAATTGGAGTCATATACCATAAAGTTTTCATTTTGGGTGTCTAATACTGGTGCTAATCCAAGCTAATATAGTTTATGTTTTAGAACTGTAGCAACGAAAAGCCTCATCATTTTGTACCTCTGCTATACTTTTGTATTTTGTCAACCAATTATTACGTAAATGTTTATGTAAATATATTCAGGATATATGTTTAACCTGCATCTTTTGCTTTTGATCTTATCTATGCGCTTGCATCACCCAATAGTTGAGTGCTTCTTCTTTGGTATATATGTACAATGACACTTTCAGGATTTGAGCCATTTTTCACGATATGGATGAAATGTTTGGTATCCAGGATTTTAATGGAACTCTGGTTAACAGCTGCTGTTATGGCATTCAACGATGTCGACATTGTAGTTTCCAACTATGGAGATTTAAGATTGTGCTGTTGATCTTCATAGAATTAAGTAATGACTGAAAATTCCAAAGGCTTTAGTTGTTCAATAGGTGGTGAGCAACTCAACACCTTACGAATGGAGCTTCCGATGAAGTTACTATCAAAAGGTATGTAATATATGTATGAGTACACCATGAATATCTTTTATACATCAGGTGCTAGATTTTCTGTCCATATCTCGGATATCATATGGATTGAATTTATTAGTTGAGATGCTATATTTTCTTCTTTGACATAGTTATTTCTGGTTAGACTTTGAGATAGTTATTAGTTGACATCATGCTTTTCACTTATATTTATTGTAAATACTAATAGCACCACTGAATATGCAACACTTTGAGATAGTTATTTTCTTATTTCAGCACAAACCAGGGTATGAGAACTGTTGTTCCTACTCTGCTTGTGGACATATATAATGTTTGTAGCTGTTGGGCAAAGCTGAAAAAGCATTTTATAAAAGGAAGACTCAACACAGCTCGACAAAAGTTAATTGATAAATTGATCACTTTTAGTGTGCTGAAAGGTTCTTCAACTTATATCCGAATCATAAATAATGCTTTGCTAGTTATGGTACAACTTTAATCATCATGATTTGTTATTAGTTCTTTTCCGAACTATTCGTTTGCTAATGTATAGTAGGCTTTTATTGTTTAATCGTTGATGCTACCTGATCCATATTAAAAATTAGAGCCTGTTGCTTAGGGTTGATCATTATTTGGTGAAACCAAATAAACCGACCGAACCAATTTATTTTGGTCGGTTTGGTTTGGTTTTGAAACTATATCGATTTGTAATCGGTTTGGAAAATTATTTATTTTGGTTATCGTTTTAACCAAATTAACCAAACTTTTGTTATAATTTCGAAATTTTCAATATTTAATAAATATTTTAGGTTAGATTAGTTATCCAATTAAATTTTAATCATCACATATGTGTCAAAATTACTTCTTAAAATCATAAGAATCAAAACAATAATACTCTAATCATATATTTATGATATATTTCAAATTATAGTTAATACTACAAACGTAAGGTCTAAAATATTTTTTGTTCGGTTAAATCGGATAACCAACCGAACCAACCAAACTTAATTTGGTTGGTTTGGTTTGGTTTTTATTTTTACCGGCTTTAGTTTGGTTTGACAATTTCCATCATCGGATAAACCGAACAAACCAAACGCTCACCCCTACGTTGCTTACTTATCTCGTTGACAGTGTGTAATTTGCCAGCATTTTGGTATTGCACCATATATTTTCAGATACTTACAGTATAAAATAATATGGCCAAATCATGTTACAAATAAGTATTCATTTTCTTGAATTTTTAGTTTTCTTGATTTACTAAAGCTTGGATAAATATTTTTGTTTTACATCTAGCATTCATTCTCAGTTTGTGATGGCTTCCCTATTTCCAAATGTAATTTTTTATTTTGTCATTTGGATTTTATCGATCAAATATCCATCATGACAATAGAGGGTTTGATCTATCTGATTTTCAATTTTGCTTTTGCGCTCTACTACAATTGTTCTTTCACACTTTAATTCTTTAGAAACTCAACTTAGCAAGAGAGACTTTCAATCTGTCATTTTAGTTGTCATAAGAATTTGGAAATGCGGTGTCCTTGCAAATTTCAAATGGCAATTGGAATTACAAAGCTTGCAGTGATCAAAATTACATGTTCTTATCTTATTTCAAAATCTGTTGTTGTCATTGTAGTGAGCTTGGGAAGAAAGTTTGTTGCTTAGGGTTAACGTCACTCATCACTCTCCTTGAAGAGCCATTGCCTAGAGAAGCTTTTGGATGTTGTTAGCCCAAATTTCTTGCTGCATTCAAGGGTCAAATTACAGGATAGTTTTGTTTATTTTATTATTTCTTTCACCTCTAATGCTTTTGAACGTGATCCCTATATAGTGGGTGCATGTCAACCTTTTCATCTCCGATTTACAAATCACTATAGTTTCCTTCTCCTTCATACTTTTGTCACAATTACAATATATATGAGCTTGCACCTCATTTTTTTTTTTTTTTTTTTTTTGCAGTCCCACCTTGGACTGCAAGGTTGGAAAGTTCGGATTGATGCGGCAGTGGATCCTGATGCTTTCTTGTGGAAGCTGAATTCCAAAATGACTACCATTGGAGAAGCTGTAAAAATTACGTTGCTTTCAGTTAGAGTGCTTTCATCGGGTATGCTTATGTATCTTTTGTAAACAAAGCTTCTATATTTCTTATGTGCTAGATCGATGTATGTATTTGAAATGGTTATGTTTTTTGTGATGGGTTTAGTTGGTGATGTACTATGTGTATGTTGATCGAATATTATGTTAATTAATATATATGAATGATTCCGTATAGTTATATTTGTTGCATTGAAATATGAATCATATTAGTATTAATATATATGAATTCTTTATATTAGTAAGGTGTATATAAGTTATAACAGCGAAAAAAAGTTGTAATACATTTACAACGGTGTGAAAGAGTTTTAATAAAATTTATTACAATTGATAAATACTTTATTTCACAATGGTGTTGCAACGGTGCAGAAAAATTGTAAACGATATAAGTATATTGCATCATCTTAATACATGACGGTGACTCCACCATTGTAAAAACCTTTTACAACATTTTTCCACTGTTGTAATATGGTATATTTCACAATGATGTTGCAACGGTGCAGAAAAGTTGTAAAAGATATAAGTATATTACAACTTCTTAATACACGACGGTGGCTCCACGGTTATAAAAACCTTTTACAATGTTTTTGCACCGTTGTAATATAGTATATTTGTTGTAGTGGGAACAGCAGCGTACTAACCTTTCTAAATAAAAACAGTCGCATGGAATATCAGAGGGTTGAGGGACCCCACAAAAAATCATGTTGTTAATCTCATCATCTCCCCACATTATATTGATCATTTATTTCTATAAGAAACTAAAATCTCTAGTCCACCCAATTCGCTCATTCGTAAACTTTGTGGACCTTTTTATCTGGTCGGACACACGTGGATGCTGTTAACACTCTGGTGGTTTAATTACAGCATGGAATGAGCACGTGTGGGCTTTTGAACAACCTCTTTCACATTCTTCTGTTCTACACGTGTCCCTTCATCACATTTCTTCTAATACCATTTTTCATTTCACTAACGTATACGCACGAATGACCTTCCACGTAGAGCTGAAACATGGCAATATTGTCATAACCTGTCACAAAATATAAATGAACCTTGGATAATTGGAGGTTACTTTAACACAACTCGTTCACTTGATGATCATAATTCGGGCAATTTATCCATTGATTCTTCCCACTTCAATGCATTTATCCAATCATGTTCGCTTATTCAACCACCGATCAATAACCGTCGTTATACATGGTGAAGTAGAAGAGAAATCCCCTCATTGTCTAAACTAGATCATTTTTTCTTCAACCTCAACTGGGATGATCATTTTCCTTTATCATTGGTCAATGGTCTTGCCACCACCATTTCATATCACTGTCCAATTCTTCTAGACACTTGCTCAAACACTCCTATTAAACGCCCATTCAGATTTGAACGTCTCTGGCTGTTAGAACCATCTTTTGATAACTTTATCATACTCAACTGGGAATAACTACCAACACATCAATCTTCCACGGTTAGAATTGCTTGCAAGCTTCGCTCTCTTCATAAATTGATTCGTCCACGGGTTAAGAATGTCTGGACTTCCTTAAAAAGTCATATCTCATCCACACAAGATGTCATTCTCAATCTAAATATCATTGAAGAGTTGCAGCCTTTAACTGAATCTGAGCGGCATGAGTTGAAAGAGCATGAATTAGAACTAGACGGACTAATTAAGGAAGAGGAGATTGGATGGAAATAAAGATCGAAAACTAAATGGATTAAAGAATGTGATAAAAACACTGCTTACTTTCATAGAATTGCCAATTGCCATAGACGTTTCTCATTCATTTCAGAGATTGTTCATAACAACATTACCTTTAAAGACTCTAAGGATATTTGCCAACAATTTACTATCTTCTACAAAAACCTTCTTGGTTCACCGCCTCCCCCTTCTCCGGATATTGATTGGCATTGTTTATATCCGAACCCTACCCCCATCAACATCGATCATCCCTTCTCAGAGGAGGAAATCTGGAATGCAATAAATGATATGGCAGATGATACGGCCCCTGGACCTGATGGTTTTGGCCCAGGCTTCTTTAAACAGTTTTGGCCCACTTTGAAATATGGCAACATTGACATGTGCTCAGAATTCTATTCGGACCATTCATCAGTCGCCAAATTGAACTACGATAACATTATCTTCATTCCAAAGTTTCCTGGTGCTAACACTGTCTCTTCTTTCAGACCTATTAGTCTTGTTAATACAACCTTCAAGATCATCACTAAAATTCTATCTACCAGACTCCGACAGCATATTGACTCTCTAGTTGGCAATGAACAGTCTGCATTCATCACTGGAAGAAACATCCTTGACTGTGTGTCAGCTACTCAAGAAAAAATTTCTTTTTTGCCATTTTTCTAATACCCCTAGTATCCTTCTTAAACTTGATTTTTCAAAAGCCTTTGACTCAGTTAATTGGGAATTCATTCTATCTCTCATGACACATAGGGGTTTCCCATTGAAGTGGTGTAGCTGGATCAAAGCAATACTACACACTAGCCTTTCTACAGTCTTTATCAATGGTGAATATGGAGGCAAAATAAAATCCAAAAGAGGCTTAAGGCAAGGAGACCCTCTCTCACCGCTCATTTTTGTTTTAATAGCAGATATCTTTAACCAAATGGTGAAACGATCCCTCTCTCATAATACTTTTTTAGGTATCCCTCTCCCAAATTCATAAATTTGCACATCCACCTTACACTTTGAGATGAAACAATTCTTTTCACCACCCCATCTCCTAAAAGTATTCATTGCCTTAAGGTACTACTCTATACATTTGAAATGATTTCAGATCTCTCTATTAACTTTAATAAAAGTTCCATTATTATGCTGGGTAATTGTACTCACCTGGGTTTTGTTATAGCTGATTGCCTTAACTGTAAGCTTGATTCATTCCCAATTAATTACCTAGGCATTCCTCTTCGTCCCACTAAACTTCATAAACCTGATTGGCAACTAGTCATTTCTAAGATTGAAAAAAGACTTTCAAGCTGGAAAACAAACTCACTATCCTCTGCTGGTCGTCTTATACTTGTTAAGCATGTCCTCTCATCACTTCCAACATATTGGATGTCATTCCACAAACTCCCTTTCTGGGTTATTAACAAAATTGATTTAATTCGTAGTACATTTCTTTGGAATGGGGGTAATATGAAAAAACTTATCAACTGGAAAACTGTCCAGCTAATCATGGTGGTCTTGGAATACTAAATCTCTCGACTTTTAACATTGCATTGCTTTCCAAATGGCTATGGCGAACCCTCTTTCCTGGTCAATTCATCTAGAAAGACTGGATCTTGACTCGTCTATATAATTCAAATCCTTTCCTCATCCTCCACTTCAGACCAGATGCTAGACCCTCCCCATTCTAGAAAGGAATTTTATCCACCATAGCAAGAGTTAAATCCCTTTTTCATGTAAAAATTGGTAATGGTGAATCCTACCTCTTTTGGTTGGATATTTGGAATGAACAGATCCCGTTATCCACTCTTTTTCCTATCCTGGCAACAACCAACCAACATAGCCTATTTACGGTGGCCTTGGCCCATGAACATGGCCCAATGGGTTTTTTCCCTCCAACATTCCTGGGAATTGAATCCTTAAATGAAATCAATTCAATTAGACATATCTTCAACACTACTCAATTATCAACAGAACCAGATTCATTCTTTTGGGCTTTAGGCCCATCTAACATCTACTCAGTTGCATCCTGTTATAAATACTTGATCCACCCAAGCCGAAGCTTCTCTTTCTCTTGCATTTGGAAATGTCATTTACCTCCTTGCGTAATCTTCTTTCAGTGGCTTCTTATCCACAATCTCATCAATGCAAGAGACAAACATAATCGCTTCAATAACAATGTTGATCTTATATGCATACTCTATAATCAAAATAATGAATCCCTTTCACATCTTTTCTTTGAATGCGACTTCTCCTATACAGTGTGGGCTGCAATCAGTTCCTTCATCCTTGGCTTCATCCCCTCCATCAGCTCATTCTTCGAATACTGGCAGCATAACCCCCCTGATCCCTTAATAGATTCCTTAGTGGCTTTCTTTTCATGGTGTATTTGTTTAGAACGTAATGCAACAATCTTTGGCAGACCCTCGAAACTTTTGATGGGTACCTGTTATCACATCCTGCATCTCTTCAAATCATGGACAGGATCAACTAGGCATGCTCGCTTTTGGCTTTCTCTTCCCATTCCACAATCTCCTGGATCGCCAGAAAAAAGCTCCCTCTTCCCTCTTTGAACCAAAAGTAGATAAATTTTATTATCTATGGTTTATTTTGGTTGTGTATCTATATGTTATGTTTACTCTCCTCTATGATGTACATATTTTGGTTAGTACTTGTATTATCTTTATTGACCAGCTGGGTCTAGATTTATTATGCCACAGTTGGGCCCGTCAACCAGCTTATATTATTAGCTACTATGACTACGCGTAACCGGCTGTGTAGCTTCGTGCTACACACTTGTCTTCCTCAAAAGAAATACTACTATAGCCTATAAATAACTAAAGCCTCCATCGTAATGCTCCATCTTCCAGCATCACTAATCATCACTGATACAAGCGTTCACACCTACTAACATGTTTATGTTAAGAGGAGGGAGGTCAGAATATAAAGTCCTAGTAAATGAAAAACATATAAGTTTAGGAATGAATATTTCCTATATTTGACAGCGTAAATTTTTCATGTTATATCTACACAAACAAACATACATAACTAAACATATGAGGCAGACATCCTTACAGTCACTTATGGCCTACACGTTAATCCAAGGGCATACATCCTTATAGTCACTACCCTACGAGACGGGCTATGCCTGGTCACTTATGGCTATTTTAAACTTTATTAAGGGTGGATTCCTACTATCACTTAATACCCTATTGAGGACCCCAAGCCACTTAAGACCTCATCCCCAACGTCAACGTTTTTAAACATATATATTCTCTGTGTAGGTCGAGAAATACTAGCAGCCATTTAATACAGGTTTAGGTAGGACCACGACTTCATTTAGAACCCTGCTAATGGACGTCTTATTACTATTAGCCATCCCTACAGGTGAACTCCTAGCCACTTAATATTTTCCTTAGGCGGTGGTTCCTTTAGGCATTTTATATAAACCGTCCCTAGGTCAGCCCTCACTAAGGCCCTAGATAAGAAGAGAAAACTACTTGGAGAACTATCCCACTCATACACTATCGTCTATTAGGACCATTTAATACCTTAAAAGATAAAGGCGGATCCAAATACCACTTAAAACCTAGAAGGGCGAGTCCTATGACTTTGGTCAAGAACCAAGGATAAATCTTAGGAACGATCTAGTCCTAACCACTTAATCCCAACAAGAGGTAGGTCATCCACTTAATACCTTTCTCAAGGTAGGCCAGGTTCACACACACGCACACACACACACACACAGAGAGAGAGAGAAACACACACACATATATATACACACACAAACACACACACTAGACATATCAAATTAAACCGACCACTTGTAGATGCTGGAATTACTGAGCGGTTCCGAGCATGCGTCTACTTCAAGTTGGACTTCACCTCGTGTCTTAGTTTACTAATTATATTGACTCATTATACTAGACCCCTCATATTAACCGGTCTTGCTTGTAGATGTTGGATATGCGAGTTCGTTTCGGGCAGCCTTCCACTACAAGTACTAGCTAACCTCGTGTCTATGTGCCATTATTTATAATTAAAGCCATTAACTTGGCCATATGCATACAAATTCCTATGGAAACATTCAAATTGAATTTCCTAATTTAAACGTATTTAGTACGCACTTAATACGCATTAGTATTATGCACTTAATTTTATGGAGACATTCAAAACTTGAATCTATATTAATCTAGAATAAAAAGGATAGAATTTAGGTTATAGGAATAGAAGATAATAAAAACCTTATATATGGAATTAGCAACAGGAGAAGGAAGACATGGTGGCACAGAGAGGAATGAGAATACGGTTTAGAGTAAGGCTATAGAATCACATTTATTGTTGCAAGTGTGAGTATAGACCGTTGGATTATTTAGTTCTAATCTGAATGGTCGAACTGATGCAACTTATATAAATCGCCCTAAAAAAATACACACTCACCACCACTCCACCTAGGAGGATGGTCTACCCCCTCTATAGGAGGGTAGTTAATCCTCCTCCTACATTGGAGTCAACCCCCTTCTGTTCCCGATCTAAGAGGATTTGATCCTCATGTAACGCCGTTTTATATTAATTCTTAATTGATTGCTTTGATTTATTTCCATGCGTTGATTATCTTTGTCCCCTTTGCATAAAAATATATACACATAAATTCAAATCCTCTTGGAATACTCTTTTATGCCAATCTATAATTAACTATATTTTTTAAATAATCTATTTGAATTTCAAACCTTGCGAATTAATATTTACGCATAACTTATTTTATTGATATATTTTTCTTACAAGCTCCGTTTTCAGTAATAAAATACGAAAACAGATCAAAATCTCGACATGCATGCAATAGCAATAATTTTGTGGCCCAATTTCTAGTTATTCAAAATTCCATTTTTAGACCATTAATTTAGTATTGATTATTATTATTTATTTTAAATTAAATTACCTTATGCCTACTTTAAGTTTATTTTACTTGGTGTTACAACCCCCTTTCGAGCTGCTATTGATGAAGACTTTTTTCTTCCTCCACCATATTTGGGTCTACTCTTACTTCTATTCCTTGCACAATAATGCATTCAGAATCATTCTCCATACTCATGTTTTCTAACTTTACCCTTAATGTCTTATTTTGTAAATTTGTCTTTACTTCCTCCATGCAAGTAGATGAACACCCATAGATCATAGAGTTAACCAGAGTGTTATATTACGAAGGCTAAGAACATAAAAGAATGACAGCTTGTGCTTCATCCTCAATCTCCACATCAGTTGCTCGAAGATTCATGATAAATATGTTTAGGGTATGCAGATTCGCTAATACATCGGTTCCAGGCTTTATCTTGAATGAATAAAGTTTTTGTTATAGGATGATGTGGTTCGGGTGTGACTTGTCATAGAACTTTTCTAAAGTGCATCCTATAATTTCTTAGCAGTTTTCATATGAGGAAACTCTCTAAGTGCTTCATAGAAAAGGCTGAGTTGAATGGTAGTGAGAGCATCCTCTTCCAACTCCTCGATCTCTTCGGGTGCCAATTTCTTTAATTTGCTTAGATCTGAAACAACCTTAAAATTCTCTTTTTCTTCAACATCGCTTCCATCTTCTTCTTCCATGTTCCACAATCTTCCTTTCCATTAAATTCGGAAACTCCATAATTGTAAGGTTTATGTTACTGCTATTCTTTGTAGAATTACACAACATTGAAATATTCTCAATTAGAACAACAAGCTCTGATATTAATCTATAGTGAAAAATCAGATTTTTTTTTTTCTGGATAGCCGTAAAATCTAGTATGTCAACAATCTCAACATTTCCAATTCAACAAAGAGAATAAAATAAAATCAAAGAACACAAATAAATGAAATAACAGGGATGGAAAGAACATATCAATAAAAAGAGGTCCAGTTATGCCTACGTCCTCGGATTCAACAACCTTTGTTACTTATTCAAGTCAAGAGGGGGTACAAAATGAGAAGAATATAGATCACTTAATATAAATCTATCATCCTATAATATATATAGAGAAATGGATCTAATTGAAGGTATTTAGTGGAGAACTCTCTTTTGTTTTTGGATGAAAAAATATGAGAAAATGTTTTCATTTCTATCGAAACAAGGATGAAAAATGCCTTGGTAGGGCTGTCAATGGATACCCGAAAAATTCAAAATATGTCAGCATCTGTATCTGTAAAGCAGATAAATATCCGATATCTGAAAAAACGGATCTGCGTCTGAAAATTATCCATCCGATTTTTTTAACACTATGCTCAAAATTATATGTATTTTAGTACAATGAATGAGATTTATTTATTTCTTTACCAAGTCAAAGGTTTATATTATATGCACGAAATGCAGATTAACTACTCAGTTCTATTTAATTTCATCATATGTTTTATTTTTAACACTTTTGTGATCAATGGAATTAAAAAATATATATTTTAAACTAAAAATTTTCATTTATATTTCTTGATTTAACGATCATTGGTGGATAGGATAATTATCTGATATCCATATGTATCCGAGAACATGGATATGGATATAACGTTATCCATGTCAGAAAGTATCATCTGGCAACCCTACGCCTTAGGGATTAGGATGAAATATTTCCTAGTTTCCTCAATTTGATTTCAACACAAAACTGCCCCTTTTATGTTTGATTCCACATATATTTATATTTGATTAATTCCTCAGATTTTATAATATCTCTTCTTATACTAATTGATTATCTTGCCAATTTTTTTCCCATATTTGATTGATTGCGGCAACCAATTAATATCTTCTCCTCTATAAATTTGAAATAGATTTAAATCGTCTATATTTAACATTTGGTGTTTGAATCCTATATCTATAGGTTATGCCCCCCATTAATTCTTCTTTGGTACAAGCTTTAAATTCTAGTGAAAGAGAGTATAACTTTTACAATACACAACTCAGACGTAATAAATGTTTCCTACCTTTTTCTGCTACAATTACCCTCAAATTTCTAGCCAATGTAACATCGTCTGGATTGTCAACATTTTTACCTATTATACACTTTTACACCATTAGATCTGATTACTTGAAATTTATTTGTAGGCTTTGGCTTGGTTATAGAGTCAACATGGATATATGTAGGAGAAATGAATTTAGGTGTAAGACTTTAGGGAGGAAAATTTATCTTCAACTAGAATTTTGAAATGTGATACTTGAATTAAAGGTAATGAGCCTTTTTGTATCAAACCTTTAGTCTTTTGGTAGTGAATCATAGCTGAGCTTTTGGTAATTTAACCTTTTGTTGCTAGGTTATTTTGGGTCCACTTTCCATCTGCTTATGTTTAATTGAAATGTCGGCAATAGAGTACTAGATGAGGAATGTGTGGCTTCCATGTGCATTTATGTCATCTTTCTGTGTTGTACCTTATAACCACATGCAGTTCCTTTTCTAGATATGTAACTCCTTTATTTTTGTTAATTTATGAAAGCATGCATATATATGTGCCCGAACCTGCAATTATGCACAGTAGAAATGATTGTAATGATTAGTTATAATCTTAATAAAAAATAGATTGATAAATTTTGGATGTGGACTCTTTTATATCTTCACACGTATCTGTTTTTTAAATACTGTGTTTTTATCCTCTTTTTAAATATGGTTGCAAATGGATTTTGTGTTTTTATCTTATCCATTTTTTGCTTAAACAAGGCTCCAACATTAAAAGTTATAAATATAGTACGTGTAAATAATAGAAGTATTCAATTCGCTAACGAACCATCATACAAAATTTTCATAATATAGGTCTTAGTCATAAAAATGGTTAAAACTCCAAAACTTCCTTTGGACGAACAAATTGCAAGTCACAAAATTTATCATCTTCTTGAAACAAGTTCCACTATATAGTTGAAAACCATTTGCCATAACCTTAAAGGATACCAACACTTGTTTTTGGATTTTCAACCTATGTGTTATTGTCAACCCTTTTTGTGGAAGATACCCTTTTGAGAAAAAAGTGAACTATAATGGAAAAACCTTGCAAAGGGAGGTAGAACTCGATATGAGCTTCCTATAGTGTAACACCCCGCCTCCACTAGGGTCACTCGCAAAGGAATGCACTAGCTTTGAAGGGGCATTATTGGTAAACATGCATAATGATATAGCAAGGCAGGACATGACATATATATGTATATGTAAACAAACAGAGTAAGCAAATAAAACAGCGGAAGATTTATAAACCATTTCAAAACTCAAGTCTGGTACATCAAAATGTCACTTTTCCCAAAATTACAAGTCTAGATAAATACATCATCTGATAAACTGAAAATACATAAGTACTATCCCCAAATAAGAGTGATAAACCATAGCGGCTCAAGTCCAAAGCATACTTGAGCTATCCAAGGAAGCAGCTAGAATCCAAGCTAGGCTCTAGTATTCCCTCCCTGAGAACCTGGGGGGGGGGGGAGACGGAAGAAAAGAGGCGAAAGAAAACAGGTCAGTCAAAAAGACTGAGTAAGCCCTGCTACGATCAGTCTATAAACTAATAAAGTTAATATCATGACGGAAACTGAGATGATCATAGATAACAACATACTGGCATGATAAATCAACTACAAGACAGATAGAGGTGTCATCGCATAAAACAAGGTTAAGTTCTTGCACCACGGTGTACTAGCAAACCAACATAACAGGTATTGATCCCTTAGCCCAAACTTTGGCCCAATAACATGAAGTGACCTTAGTATAAGGTCCAGCCCCACGGTCTAGTCGATCGGCTCCCTATAAACCTAACACGTCAAGTGTTGGTGTCCATATGGCCCACGTATGGTTGTAGTTAGTCTGTGCTGGGTCCCCCTTTGGGTGTATCAAGCCCTCGGATGTCGACCCCAGACACTTAAGCAATAATGCACAGCCCTAAACTACTGGTACCCGTGCCTCGAGTTTGTCCAACATCGGACTACGTGCACGTCCGTAGCCCGCCGGACCCGCACCGCTGTACCACTCGGCCATCGCCCTTTGGTCGCTTACATCAGTCCAGTAATCGTGCCCCGCCCTAACCTAGCTGTAGGGTTGTAGTGATACCAAACTGGGATTACTGCTGGAACAGACCACGTTGCTAGGGTTTCTAAGAGGGTTAAGTGTGATTTAACCCCTCGCTAATCATGGATTAAATTAGTTAAGTGTAATCAACGGTTCACCACTTAACCCCATCCAATCCCTTGTATTCCCAACTTGATTAAATTGGTTAAGTGTAACTTAACCCCATTCTCATCCCTTGAATCCCCAAATTGGTTAAGTATTAGTGGACCCTGACTTAACCCTAACCATGAGGCATTAATTAATTTAATGCACCTCAACCTCTCACATTAGACCTTGTTGTGGTTACTAGTTAGGCCGGGCGGGTCCGGGTAGCTTTACACCACAACTTGGTCTAACCTCGGGTCTTGGCACCCCATGACCAACTTCTCACATTGGGTCCTATTGTTTGTAGCCACTAGTTAAGCCGGTCGGTTCCGGGTAGAATTACGCTACAAACTCAACCCAACCTCGAGTTGGCCACACTTATGTTTTCTAAGTGTCATGTCCACTTTATTTCAAAACATAATTACAAGTCAACAATTACTTGGGTAGACCTAACTTAATAGGTAAATTCCCAAGGGGTAGACCTAACTTAATAGGTAAATTCCCAATCTTGTATTTTCATGTATTTTAAGTTTACCCAAAACCCCCAACGTCATTCTATCGCTTACATATTCGTAATAACGCATAAAGGATAGGGAGAGGGAACTTGGCACAACATACATGATAAACTTGCACAACAACCATGCATAACATGTTAGACTTGTACAACTTAGCATAGTGAACTTGCATATTACCATAAACATGCATAACATGTAAAATATGCACAACTTGTCATTTTTAAACTTGCATAAGCATGCATAACTAAATAATCTTGCAAATCGTGGCTTAGTAAGCTTGCATAAACATGCATGACTCAATTAACTTGTAAATCATGACTTAGCAAACATGCATAAACATGCATAACTCAATTACCTTGTAAATCATGACTTAGCAAACATGCATAAACATGCATAACTCAATTAACTTGTAAATCATGACTTAGCAAACATGCATAAACATGCATAACTCATTTAGCTTGTAAATCATGGCTTAGCAAACATGCATAACTCATTTAGCTTGTAAATCATGGCTTAGCAAACATGCATAAACATGCATAACTCATTTAACTTGCAAATCATGGCTTAGCAAACATGCATAAACATGCATAACTCATTTAACTTGCAAATCAAGGCTTAGCAAACTTGCATAAACATGCATACTCAAATAAACTTGCAAATCATAGCTTAGCAAACTCGCATAAACATGCATACTCAAATAAACTTGCAAATCATGTCATAGTAAATCCGCATATGCATGCATAACTTGTGAAACATGTAAAACATGGCATAGTGAGTTCGCATAAGCAAGCATAATCAAATAAACTCACATAAATCTCAATTTTCACCACATATTAACTTTAGAGTTTACAAAGTGAAGGTAAGAGGGCTTACAATGCTTATGCGGACTCAAATGAGTATAACAAATGCAAGAAACCCCTTATGCAACCAATTACAACCCCCAAATGCAAGCAAACTTGATCAAAACTCCTCTTTTATGGTG
The DNA here is from genome assembly GCA_030737875.1 of Allium sativum. Lineage (NCBI taxonomy): Eukaryota > Viridiplantae > Streptophyta > Magnoliopsida > Asparagales > Amaryllidaceae > Allium > Allium sativum. The sequence goes on along the minus strand of CM060922.1, from coordinate 846,043,634 downwards.
CCAATTGAAAAACAAGCCTTTAATGCAAGCTAAGGAGGATCATACAAGCCTAAATATGCTTGTATGCATGGAAAATCACTTAGGAATTAAATTAGGATTTGTATGAAGAGGGTGGAGGCCATGAGAGGATGGATTTTGGCATAGTTTAGTTACTAGGATGAATAATGAATGATTTAGGGTAGTTTAGGGCCTTATTTATAGATTAGGGTAGTGTTTTTAGGCCATAGGATTAACCCTAGATTCAATTAGGTCCATCAGATCCCGGAACTCTCTAGAAACAAGCCACAAGACCCAACCCCAATCAGAAATGGTGCACCAGGCTAAGCAGCCCGGGCACCCCCTGTCGACAGGGCTGTCGACAGGGCAGTCGACATGCCCAGGACCCTGTCGACAGGCCTGTCGACATGCGGGTCCTGGCGGGATTTTTCCCGCCTTGGCCCAGCTGGCCCAAATCCTAGTTTTTAATTTAGATTTAAATCTGTTTTAATTATGGAAATTTCTGAAAACTTCCATGGGCCTTAACTGGGTCATACGGACTCCGATTTTCGAAAACTCGGACTCTATTTCGCGTATTTTTCCGAGACGAACGCAATGGCATAGCCCGTTTCCCTTGATTCCCATTTTAGAATTAAATTCTGCCTCGATTTATGTTATTACAGGTTATTGAAAAATACGGGTTGTTACATTCTCCCCTCCTTAAAGGATTTCGTCCCCGAAATCTTCAAGTTAGGAAGAACGTATCCTACCATCCAATCATCCATCTACTCAAAGCATCATCCTCGAGCAATCATTGTCCTTACAAGATTCTAAATGCTGGATGAACATATGCAAAAGTGTGTGTATATGTACTTACCTAATGCAAAAATCGGGCGGTTACTGATACAGTAAACCTCCTTAATGCATATGTATGTAAATCAGGCGGTTACTGATACAGTAAACCTCCTTAATGCACATGTATGTCAGTGAAATGAATCCATATGTATGCAAATTCCTAACATAATGTATAATATCTACATGCGTTCTCAATCATACATCCATATGCAACATACATGTGATAGCATACGAATTTCATCCAAGAATAAACATAAACACTCATGCACATGCAATATGAGGAGTGTGTGAGCCGATCTAGTGCCTAATCGTGTATAATGCATCCACGAGCAACCACTTGCAAACACTTGCAACCACTTGCAACCATCAAGCATAACATGTTTCAAACACATGTTTCATCCAAAGGGTTTCTACCTAAGGTTCTCATGACAAGATCGACACGATAAACTAGATAAACTAGATAAACTCCTTTTTGGATTACAAGAAATCCATTCAACTTTGACATATAGTACTAACCGATGAGTCTCAACCCCCTTATGGAGCTTACAACAGAAATAAGATCGAGAATGGGACCGAGAGGATATATACAAAAAAATAACTTGCAAGCAAGTTCCACCGGAAAACAAGGATCAAGGATGCACTCTTAAAAAGAGATATGATGCGCGTATCTAGTCTTCACTCCTCTTAGTCACGTTTCCTTGAGTTTAGCTCCACTGTGTTTTGACTATCTTTCACTTCATGATTCCTTGGCTTCCTAACTCTTATTTCCCAAATTCGAGTTGGAAGTCATTTCATTATCGCCTCTCGTCTTTCTTTTCCACTTATTCTTCTTTCTATATACTTGGCTTAAACCCACTATAACCTCATGATCTCATGCCAGCTCTCCAAAATTCACTAGTGAATCCTGGATCTCGTCTACTTACTATAAAGTATTCCATGCAGCAGAACTTTCTCTTGAAAATACCAATCCACGTTGCCAATTGCCCTATAAACGTGATTTTCTATAACTCATGCTTAATCGAAATGAATCATCTGCCTATGAGTGACAGGCCATACCTAGATTCAGTTGCCTACCCATGGCTTCCTGTAGGCTATTTCAAAACTGGCCAACTTCTTGAGGGTAAACCGCTGTTAACCATGATGTAGTCCTCTCGCTCTGAAATGAGCACTCTTCGTGAGTCTACCTATTATGGCCCACCTACCCGTATTCCCTTTGTTTGATCTAGGTAATCTATCCACATAATCTATCGAGATGTTTTCACACTTCCCTTGCGGAACTCCCAATGGAGGTAATGGCCCACTGGGCTTCTATGACTTGGCCTTAATTTGGTGGCACAACATGCATCCAGCGACCAACTCGGCCACCTCCTCGAGTGATGCGCATCTCCAAGAACCTTCTTTACCAAGTCTTTCACTCGAGGAACACATAATCTCTTATCGTGCCTTAGTCATCCCTGGTCATCTATAATATATCTAGTGAGGTGACTTAACATCTCGCCTCGAACCGACTGGTCCATGTTCTTGACCAACTGCGGATCTTCTTCCTGCGAAACCCCTTCTTGATCCAGAAGAGTAAGTCTAAGCTCTGGGAACGCTAACTAACTAGCCAAACAGAGGAGGCTTCTTACTTCAATTGCCCTCCTCAGAGTTTTCCGGTCTTAAACCGCAACCACTTTAGCGGAATCCACCGCTAAGCCTTACTTAGGAACTATGTGCCCAAGAAATCCAACTTCTTTCCTCCAAAGTGACATTTGGAGAACTTGACCTTCAACTGGTGGCCCTAAGCGTATCCATCTCCTCCTTGAGATGTATAGCATGTTCTTCCTCGTTCTTTTGAGGAGATCAAAATATCGTTTATGACGACCATGACAAACTTGTTCAAGGACTCCCTAAACACCCTACCCATCCAGTTTACGTAATATGCGGGTGCATTAGTCAAACCAAATAGCATGACTAGCCATTCTAAAAATCCTTCTAGAGTCCTAAACGCATTCTTGTCAATTCCACCCTCAGCCATCCTAAGCTGATGGAATCCGGTAGCTAGGTCAAAAGAAAACAGATGCTCCTACAAGCTGATCAACACATAAGCGAAGCAAATCGTCCACATCAGTAGCGAATACTTCTGGAGCACCCTACTCGAAAATGCTTCGTCTCAGGAAGTTCTTCTCAAGCAACTCCTTGACTTGCTTTCTTAACTCTCATCTCGTGAGTTCATGTGCCTAACCGGCCACGAAACTGACTTGGTATTACCAACCAGATAATACGGAAATCTATCCCCAGATATTAGGATATTCTCGGATCACCCTCACAGATTGCAAACTATCGATAGACGAGTCGAGGGATTTCAAGATAACATAACATGACGGGACCCATAGGGTTACTAGAAATTTCTAGGGTATTACCGAGGCGAGTCATGAGCCCCACACCCTATATACAAAAACCCAGAATGGCTCCAAAACAAGACAACCATTCCATGCCCAAAACCACCCCATATCCCCCGAAACCGAGAATATAAACATCCCACGAGAATTCTATACTCAAGACAGAAATTTTCAAATCCACTCAGACCACAGACAGGCGGGCAGAACCCCCAAATTGGATTTGAAACACATACGGGATCATCAACCAGACTAGTACTTAGGTGCAAAACTTTCAACTAGATCAGATGAAATAAAACTATGCGATATGCCAGAATCGAACAAAGTTCGAACAGGGAAAATCAGAAAATGCAAACAAGATTTTCAACAGAAACACTACCTCTATCATAAGCTGGAAGAACGGTGCTGAGGAGATGAACTCGCCCTCCAGATAGTCCTGCACACTGAGTCTGACCTTGCCCTTGTTTCCTCGGGCAATCTTTGCTGAAATGTCCAAACTCACCACAATCAAAGCATTCGCCCCGCTTTCTCTTTTCCTTCTTCCTACATTCCCTGGCTATGTGTCCAATTTCACCACAGAAGCTACATTTCACATTCTTGCCCTGTTTCCCGGAATTTACTCTCTTGCCTTGAGTCTCATTCGCCTTGACCTCTTTCTTGTCATTGCTACCTTCTTCTTGTAGTAGGGCCAAATTCACTAAACTCTCGAAGGTCGCCCCCAAGGGTATATGAGACAGGGCCAAATCACGTAATGGCTCGTTTAATCCTAGAGCAAAGTGTAGGGCCTTCTTCTGAGCTGTATTAACCAAGTCTAAATCGTCCTGAGCCAGTTGATTAAACTTATCTATGTATTCCCTAATAGTCATGTCCCCTTGCTTCAGTGATAAGAATCTCAGTCCAAACCTTCCTCTAAAGTCATCCCAAGTCTCAATTGGCCTGGTCGCGGTGGTGACTACCCACCAACGTGCAGCTTCTTCCTTTAGCAACCATACTGCCAGTAAAACCTTCATGCGGTCACCTATATCAAAGGTGGCTAAAAGATCTTCGGTCTCTTTCAACCAATTCCTTGCCTCTACAAAAGTCTCTGTTCCACTAAAATTCTTGCCACCCATCATCTTAAAGTTCTTACAAGTTCCCGCAAAATCAGCTTGTGGAGGCTGAGGGAGGAGAGGAACATCAGCTACGGAAGGAGGAGGAGGAGGAACGGCGGCCTCGACTGGGGAGACAGTATGAGGGACATCCGGGACCGGTGCCGTAACTTCCAAGTACCGACGGAACCAATCGGGTATCGTTACTCCTTCGGGCAAGATGAGATTATCAGACATGCTGGAAACGAAAAGAAAAGAGTTTCAAACGAGGAGTCAATGGATAGTGCTAATGGCTTTTGGGGAATAGCCTTTAAAAACAACTAGACTTTTCTTTGGAAAATACTTTATACTTGGTTTTGAAAATAGTTTTTCAAAGAGTTTTAAAACCTTTTTATCCCTTCTCGTAAACCATATGCTCTGATACCAAAATGTAACACCCCGCCTCCACTAGGGTCACTCGCAAAGGAATGCACTAGCTTTGAAGGGGCATTATTGGTAAACATGCATAATGATATAGCAAGGCAGGACATGACATATATATGTATATGTAAACAAACAGAGTAAGCAAATAAAACAGCGGAAGATTTATAAACCATTTCAAAACTCAAGTCTGGTACATCAAAATGTCACTTTTCCCAAAATTACAAGTCTAGATAAATACATCATCTGATAAACTGAAAATACATAAGTACTATCCCCAAATAAGAGTGATAAACCATAGCGGCTCAAGTCCAAAGCATACTTGAGCTATCCAAGGAAGCAGCTAGAATCCAAGCTAGGCTCTAGTATTCCCTCCCTGAGAACCTGGGGGGGGGGGAGACGGAAGAAAAGAGGCGAAAGAAAACAGGTCAGTCAAAAAGACTGAGTAAGCCCTGCTACGATCAGTCTATAAACTAATAAAGTTAATATCATGACGGAAACTGAGATGATCATAGATAACAACATACTGGCATGATAAATCAACTACAAGACAGATAGAGGTGTCATCGCATAAAACAAGGTTAAGTTCTTGCACCACGGTGTACTAGCAAACCAACATAACAGGTATTGATCCCTTAGCCCAAACTTTGGCCCAATAACATGAAGTGACCTTAGTATAAGGTCCAGCCCCACGGTCTAGTCGATCGGCTCCCTATAAACCTAACACGTCAAGTGTTGGTGTCCATATGGCCCACGTATGGTTGTAGTTAGTCTGTGCTGGGTCCCCCTTTGGGTGTATCAAGCCCTCGGATGTCGACCCCAGACACTTAAGCAATAATGCACAGCCCTAAACTACTGGTACCCGTGCCTCGAGTTTGTCCAACATCGGACTACGTGCACGTCCGTAGCCCGCCGGACCCGCACCGCTGTACCACTCGGCCATCGCCCTTTGGTCGCTTACATCAGTCCAGTAATCGTGCCCCGCCCTAACCTAGCTGTAGGGTTGTAGTGATACCAAACTGGGATTACTGCTGGAACAGACCACGTTGCTAGGGTTTCTAAGAGGGTTAAGTGTGATTTAACCCCTCGCTAATCATGGATTAAATTAGTTAAGTGTAATCAACGGTTCACCACTTAACCCCATCCAATCCCTTGTATTCCCAACTTGATTAAATTGGTTAAGTGTAACTTAACCCCATTCTCATCCCTTGAATCCCCAAATTGGTTAAGTATTAGTGGACCCTGACTTAACCCTAACCATGAGGCATTAATTAATTTAATGCACCTCAACCTCTCACATTAGACCTTGTTGTGGTTACTAGTTAGGCCGGGCGGGTCCGGGTAGCTTTACACCACAACTTGGTCTAACCTCGGGTCTTGGCACCCCATGACCAACTTCTCACATTGGGTCCTATTGTTTGTAGCCACTAGTTAAGCCGGTCGGTTCCGGGTAGAATTACGCTACAAACTCAACCCAACCTCGAGTTGGCCACACTTATGTTTTCTAAGTGTCATGTCCACTTTATTTCAAAACATAATTACAAGTCAACAATTACTTGGGTAGACCTAACTTAATAGGTAAATTCCCAAGGGGTAGACCTAACTTAATAGGTAAATTCCCAATCTTGTATTTTCATGTATTTTAAGTTTACCCAAAACCCCCAACGTCATTCTATCGCTTACATATTCGTAATAACGCATAAAGGATAGGGAGAGGGAACTTGGCACAACATACATGATAAACTTGCACAACAACCATGCATAACATGTTAGACTTGTACAACTTAGCATAGTGAACTTGCATATTACCATAAACATGCATAACATGTAAAATATGCACAACTTGTCATTTTTAAACTTGCATAAGCATGCATAACTAAATAATCTTGCAAATCGTGGCTTAGTAAGCTTGCATAAACATGCATGACTCAATTAACTTGTAAATCATGACTTAGCAAACATGCATAAACATGCATAACTCAATTACCTTGTAAATCATGACTTAGCAAACATGCATAAACATGCATAACTCAATTAACTTGTAAATCATGACTTAGCAAACATGCATAAACATGCATAACTCATTTAGCTTGTAAATCATGGCTTAGCAAACATGCATAACTCATTTAGCTTGTAAATCATGGCTTAGCAAACATGCATAAACATGCATAACTCATTTAACTTGCAAATCATGGCTTAGCAAACATGCATAAACATGCATAACTCATTTAACTTGCAAATCAAGGCTTAGCAAACTTGCATAAACATGCATACTCAAATAAACTTGCAAATCATAGCTTAGCAAACTCGCATAAACATGCATACTCAAATAAACTTGCAAATCATGTCATAGTAAATCCGCATATGCATGCATAACTTGTGAAACATGTAAAACATGGCATAGTGAGTTCGCATAAGCAAGCATAATCAAATAAACTCACATAAATCTCAATTTTCACCACATATTAACTTTAGAGTTTACAAAGTGAAGGTAAGAGGGCTTACAATGCTTATGCGGACTCAAATGAGTATAACAAATGCAAGAAACCCCTTATGCAACCAATTACAACCCCCAAATGCAAGCAAACTTGATCAAAACTCCTCTTTTATGGTGCCAATTGAAAAACAAGCCTTTAATGCAAGCTAAGGAGGATCATACAAGCCTAAATATGCTTGTATGCATGGAAAATCACTTAGGAATTAAATTAGGATTTGTATGAAGAGGGTGGAGGCCATGAGAGGATGGATTTTGGCATAGTTTAGTTACTAGGATGAATAATGAATGATTTAGGGTAGTTTAGGGCCTTATTTATAGATTAGGGTAGTGTTTTTAGGCCATAGGATTAACCCTAGATTCAATTAGGTCCATCAGATCCCGGAACTCTCTAGAAACAAGCCACAAGACCCAACCCCAATCAGAAATGGTGCACCAGGCTAAGCAGCCCGGGCACCCCCTGTCGACAGGGCTGTCGACAGGGCAGTCGACATGCCCAGGACCCTGTCGACATGCGGGTCCTGGCGGGATTTTTCCCGCCTTGGCCCAGCTGGCCCAAATCCTAGTTTTTAATTTAGATTTAAATCTGTTTTAATTATGGAAATTTCTGAAAACTTCCATGGGCCTTAACTGGGTCATACAGACTCCGATTTTCGAAAACTCGGACTCTATTTCGCGTATTTTTCCGAGACGAACGCAATGGCATAGCCCGTTTCCCTTGATTCCCATTTTAGAATTAAATTCTGCCTCGATTTATGTTATTACAGGTTATTGAAAAATACGGGTTGTTACATATAGGGACCTACTTCCATTGGAAATAGTAATCAACTTGCCTTTAGGAGAGATTACTATCACCATTGATGTAATTCCTTTCTTTGATTTCACATTAAAGATTTGGATGGATAAAGATAAGAAAGTAAAGATAAATCATCTATTATCAGCTATTAGGAGTAGTTAATAGCTGTGACAAGTCATGATCCAATCTCTTAAAATCAAAATCCAAGGACCAAATTTCTTGAATCCTCTTTATTGCAAGTTGAGAAGCGTGATTACAAGAAATCAAAAAATTCCCCAATTCGGTTTTGAAATTAAGGTTTTATCCGCAATTCGAGATTACAAAATTTTGGAAATGAACCAAATTTCCTAATCTTGGTCTTTTAGGGTTCTATTCATAGGAGAGAATGGGTTCTTCTTTGTCTTTGGTGTTCTCGACCAGTTACTACTTCAGAAAGTTTTCTCAGGGTCATGCGAAGACTTCCCTGGCATCAACTCACATTTCTTATTAGTATTTTTAGGATTAGCTTCTTCGATTTCAGTTTGAATAATTGTGAGAGGCATAGGTGTATAAAGGCTCCTGGCTTATAGTGGCAGCATTTTTGAATTAATGTTTTCTTTTGTATCGTTGGGTATGCCGACTCTTTCTCCTATATTCGACATTTTGATGGGATCTCCTCTGTTATTTTCTTCGAGAGCGAAATTCATGTGGATTCTTTCGAGGTCCTTAACAAAGGGAACTTTAGTTGGATATGAAAGATACATTCATGCAACAGCTTTCTGCCTTTTTGAACTTTCTTCCCATGCTTTGCCTTTGAAGCTTAGAGGCTTTGGGCGTGGATTCGTTGCCTTCCGTGTTATTCCAATTGTGAATTGTTTTTTTAAACCTTGGTGGTATGCATTGAAAGCCTTGCTTCATCTCTTTCGAAATGCTCAACTGGTACCTAAATTCGGTTACAACCGAAGGCCGGCTTGGGTATGTATGTTTGCTTCATGATGCCATCAGCCAGACTTGGAGCATTTCTCCTTCCTATTCTCATCTTTAAGTGCTTTGGGAGGTCCTCCTATTCTATTCTGTCCTTTTTTCACATTGCCCAAATGATTTTTGTGTTATCATTTAGCCCCTCCCCTTAGTGTGAAAGAAGCTTTTGTTCTTTAGAACAAACTCTAAGAAATACCGTTTACTTCATCGTTATCTTCAAACCTGCTTACTAATTAATATTATAATCTGTTAAAAAGGCAGGGAAGAGTTTATATATATATATATATATATATAGGGAAGTGGAAAAAAATTCTCATTTGGATTTTTAGAAGTTTACTTGGTGATCAGATTCAGACTCAAAATATTAATTCATATTTCCTTCTTTAATCTAATCCCAAATTCCAACATCGAGTGTCATCATGACTATGGGGGAAACCATATATAAACTTTCCTTTGATGTGTCGAGCTCGAAACCCAAGCTTGAGTATAATCAACAAATATTCCCTAGATTCGGATAAAATTTGTAAAGAATCCCTGTTTGGGGAAAATGATGTTAAGTCATTCTTCGATTCAAAAAATCCAAAGCCTGGATTTGGGTAAAAAAATGTAATAACCCGGAAATTCTGGGCCAGTTTAAATTTTTTTTATTCTTGCGAATTTTGAATATTTAAAATGATTATTTTAAATAATATCAACGAGAAATTTACTTTGAATAGAATTAGAAAATATATATTTATATACGTCGTCGACAGAATATAAATATTTATTTATAATTATAAAAGGAATTGAAAATGGTGCGGTAGTTTGAAAATTCGATTTCAAACTTCAAATGAATGTACTGGGTGCAAAATAAACCGGATTTTGGCGAAACCAAAAATATTTGAATCTAATTGAGATTATCTTTCCAAGAATCCGAAAAATCGAAATTTCATAGCTGGGGTAAGAAGATACGCCCAGTTGAAAATTCTGAATAGTCGCTATGGAATTCAGGCCCTTAAAATGGAAATTTTGCAAACGACCTCAGGTTTCGAAGAAACCACTTTTGTTGGATCCGCGATGTCAAATTATTGCTAGGTTTCAAATTTCGTAATTTTTCGAATCAATATGTGAGTGTGGGAAAGGAAAACGCATTTGACCAGTTTTAGTTGATTTTAATCGACTGGAAAATGGCCATTTTTCAAACGGTCTCAGAATTTGATGAAATTAGTTTTGTTAGGACCGTATCGTCAATACGAAGCTAGTAAACATTTTTCAGGAATTTTTCGAGTTAGTATGTGGCCCCAGTTAATTGAAATGCACGTTCAAATTCAATATGTAGAGTTATATGTTGATTTGGACGAATACTGATCGTAACGGTCGAATTGGCTAACGAAACATGTCCCATTGTGTTTGGAGTGGGGGTAATTAGCTAGGGACAACTGTCGTTGGGTTTGAGTCGGGTTTCGGATGAAAAGTCAACTTACGTGGAGAATAAAATAATAATTAAATAAATATAAATATATTCTCTTCCCCCTTTTCCCTCTAAACCTAATTCAGAAATTAAAAAAACGCCCCTCTCTCGTTAGAAAACCACGACGCCTTCCTCCACCCACCACTGCCCGTCGTGGCCAGCTCCGCCCCCCCTCGACAGCCGCCTCCCCTTCATCTCCGCCCTTCCTTCCTCCTCTCGCCTCCATCTCCCTCTCCTCCTCTAATCTCTCTACAGCGCGCCGTTCGAGGACCCAAAGCCCCCCCGATGGAAACAGCCTCGCGCGCCGACCCTTCAACCTCCCTCTGATCCCCCTCTTCTTCCTGTCCGCCTTTTCCTCCTCCTCCTCAGGCGTTTAAACCCCGTCGAATCCCCTCCCCAAAAACCCTAGCGCCTCCTTAGCCTCAAATCTGCCACCCCTCCTTAGTACACCCCCTCCGACGACCGCTGATGATCCCCCGACCACCAGTGCGCCAGCAGCCTCCCACTTCGACGGTGAGATCCCGTTCGACCTCAAACGTGAGTTTTTACTTTAGTTTTGTTTATTTATGCAATTAAAAATGGTATTTTTATAGGAAAAATCTCAGGATAAAAATATATGATTTTTATGTATAAGGTTTTGAGATAAGAATATAGTCTTTAAATATATACGCCTTCAGAACAAAGATTCGATTTTTATGATATGAGCGTCGCTATAAAAGATGAGATTTTTAAAGTTAAAAAGGGGAGATTTCCATTTGTAAAATTATTAGATCTTTCGATATGAAAAGATTGGATTTTCATATATAAAGTAGTGGTATAAAAATATGATTTTTATATATGTATGGTAATAAAAATTTGATTTTTATATTTATGAAGTTAGCGAACTAAAAATTCGATCTTTGTATAGGTAGCGATGTAAAAATATAATCTTTATATAAAAGGAAGCGTTGTAAGAATATATAATTTTTATATATAAAGTACCATTATAAAAAAGTGATTTTTTATATATATGAACAGCGTAGAGAAAACTACGTTGACATGGCAGACAAATCCGGATGTTCAGAAATTCAGAAATATAACTGGAGGAGTGGAACCCTCGGTGAGAACTCCTCACTTTTAATTTATTTCTAGTTTGAAATATATACTAGGATGCAGACGGTGTTTAATAGCACCAGACACCCGTCGTCCACAGACCATGGACGGCTTGTATGCTTGTTTGTTTGATTTTGACGTGTAGTTGATTGTGTGATGTGATGTGAAATAAAATATTTTATAGTGGAAAATATTTTATAGTTAAAAATATAATTTTTAACGTGTATATGAAATGAATATTTATAAACAAATCGATGATTTGTTTATATACACTGATCTGACTGATATTGATTGGGACGATAAATTTTACACATCGCTCAATTGCACAAATAAAATCTGTGTTTGATTGTTTGAAAACCCCACACGGGTATTGGGGTGATATATGACATGCACTAATCCCAATAATTAGTTGTATGTCAATCGATTGATTGACAGACTGTTATAAGTGTTGAATATTTATATTTGATGCTTATACAGTGTAGAATGCACTTTGGATGATGGTTGCTTATTTTTCGTTGTTGATATATACATGCGTTGTATGGAAGTCCATAGAAATAAAATCTATGGTAATTGATTGGGCCTCATTCTAGTTTTGAAATAGAATATTTGAAGAGAACTATTTGAATAGAAATAATTGAAAAGAGAAATATTTCAAATAGAATATTTGAAAATAGAAATATATGAAGCCGTGTTGATTAGATTGACGCCATTTCGACGTGAACGATATTTATATCGATTTTATTCATTTTATAATGAATATCGAAAGTGATTTCAAAATCTGATATTTTGAAAAGAATTGAAATTCGAATTAAACTGAATAGAAATGAATATGAATTGAAATTGAATAGAAATGAATTCGAATTGAAATTGAATAGAAATGAATTCGAATTGAAATTGAATTGAATTGAAAACGAACTGAAATTAAATTAAAAATCGATTTGAATTGAAATCAATTTGAAATGAATTTTAAACGGATTTATAAGGAAAAATTCAATTTTGATTTGAATTTGAAAAGAAGTTGAAATCGTTTTGAAAACAAATTTAAAATGATTTATAAAATACGTTTTAAAAGGAAATCGACAAAGTATATATTATATATATTATATATATAATATAATGGCCTGAATAGAACGCGCCGCGCTGCGGCGGTTCGCGAATTTCGACCATTGACTTCGAATTGACATTGCGGGAGATCCGACTGTCGGATTCTCCTAAAACTGGAACCATTGGGTTCGTATCGAAAAGAGCTTTCTAATGAATATTAGAAATTAGAAATCTAATGGTTGGATTTGGAATTATGTCCAAATCAAATTTGGAAAAGGTCGTTGTAAGTGCAGTTCGTTGGCCGTTGATGGAGATCGATTGTACGGGCCTTGATAAAATTATTAAAAATAGTAATAATTTGTGTAAAATATTAAGAAATGATTTGGGAAGAATTGTGATGAAAAACTCCATACTTGAAAAGAAAAAAAATAGATTTTCATCGAAATGAACTAGTTTTGAACTAGAATTATAATTCTATTTATTTTTAAATAAATAAATTGGATTTGAAATGGTTTTGAAAATAACCAAGATTTCCAATAATTGAATTGGAAGGGATTTGAATCGAAATTGTCTTGGGAATATTTCGATGTTGGATTTCGTGATGATACAGGTATTGTTATGGGAATTTGAAAGATATATTTATATCGTTATTTCCAATACGATATTTGTTGGTCGTAGAATTTGATATTGAATATAAGCCGATATATTTTCTATTCAGAACCTTGCATTTAATATCAAATGTGATTTGGGTTTGTCATGAATGGTGTCTTCATTAACACTGTTCTTAAGCCCAGGTGAGAAAAAGATTAAATCTTTTTATCTAGATTTAATGAAGTGTACCAATTAAATAATATTTAATTGGAATTGAATTGGCATTGATTTTTGGGTTTATCATGAACAGTGTTTTAAATATCACTTGTTCTTTAACCTGATAATTAATGGAATGTGATTTTGGGTTTATCGTGAACCGTGTTTTAAACGAATTTGATTCTTTAACCCAGTTAAAGATTGAAACTAAGTGGAGTTTTAATGAATCTTTAATTAGATTGAAAAGATCGAGAATGGAGTATCACCAGTTTTGCTCTAGGCGATAGTTAAATCTTTAATTAGATTTTAACGTGAAATGGTAATTGAATTTACCGTTAACACCGTGGTGTTAGATATGAAGTATTACCAGTTTTACTTCATGGGATAAATAGGTTGGGATTGGGAAATTAAAAACAATGATTACTTCGGTAAGGTTCGCTAATCCCGACTAGCTTGAAGTGATATTCCAAGGAAGATTAAAGAATAAATTTAAAGAATTTATCTTTGATAAAATTAATGGGAACCTTTCCCTAAGAATATGAAATTTAGACACTAATTGTAGGTTATTTAAGTTGAATGGTTTCTTAGATATTGATCTGATGTTGATTTCGGCCTTCGGGGTTAATGTTTGGGGAATTATTCTCTTGCTAATTTACGGTTAGTGAATGATGAATTGGAATGAGGCGTATGTTGTGTTTGTGTAACACTTATTTATTATATACGCGAGCTATTCAGAATGACCGGGTTTAACCCATTCTGAATAACTGATTCGACGTGGTGTCGAAGATGAAGACGGTGGTTGAAGACCGGAGGTCTTCACGTCGTTTGGATAATTACTGATAATCTTGATTGGGCCGTACACCCAAGAGGATAGAATCAATTGGTGATCGTCTAGACGTACTTGGAGATCGATGGATATGCGGGGTACTAGGTGCCTCCGGTTTCATTCAGACCCAGAACGGACTTGTAAATGGACTGTGTATCTAACATTGGATATCATTCTGTGTGATTGATGGATATCGGTAGCATGGAGTGGTTTTCCTATGTGGCAAGCTAAGATGCAAATGATCAAGGTTCTGTTGAAAAGCAAAGTCTTGTGGTTGATAATCAAAGCACGACCTGTGTGGCATAGCTTTGTGTAACGTGAATTCGCGATCCTCACACCCCGGTTGTGAACTAAAAACGGGAGAAGGACCTCAGGGAGGGCATGCGTTTCTTTCTAGCTAGATGTGGCATCAGTGGTTTTACACGCCCTGACGAGTTTGACTTATGTGGTTGTTGGTGTTGCGAGGCGCCTCGGTTTGATCAGACGATCCGGGTCTGATGGAGTCATTCGTTGGCTCACTTATGCCCCAAAGGGCGGGGAAACACAGTGTTCAGGAATTTTAATCCACGTCGGTGGACCGTCCCAGTCGCTCCAAGGTCACTCGAGCTCTGACCTGAGGCTCGGGCTAGACAGTCTCGAATCGGTAGAGGACTATCTTTTGCCTTTGTTCACTGATGGAAATCCAACTTCCAAATACGTGACATTTGCAGTTTTGATTTAGAGCCTAGTATGGCGACATGATATATGGTACCCATGCCATCTATGATTGATACTTATGATTTGAAGTTGTTTTATACACTATGCACTTATAATAGTATCAAATGATTTGTTTTAAAACGTACTAAGCATGTTTGGCTATTATAAGGGAAAACCCTATCCCTCGGCTTGCGTTGCATTGTGTGATAGGACCTGGGTCTTATAATAGCTTCATTTTTCCAAAAAGCATTGCGCGCATTGCGCTGTTTTGTTATATGCACTGGTATTCTTGGGAGGAAACCCGTTCCGTGTTATACGGCGTGGTCCCTTGATTTACCTAACTTTAAAATAAAGATTAATAACTATTTTAGTTCTCACACCAGTCACATGACTGACTTGGAGTTTGTTGTTTTAACCTAAACTCTGCGTGCCCTTACTTTGACACAGGTAGCTAGTAGTTTTGGTTTTGCAGATTTATATTCACAGGATCTTGGTTTACAGCTGGAATGATATTCGGAAAGCTTTGTATCCATATATCTCCTTCAGTTGTGCATTGTATTATTTTCCACTGCTATGTAATTTATTGTAATATCTGATATTTTCTGTTGTGTAATATTTATTTATACTCTGTATATTCTTGTATTCTGATGGAATTGTTGTAGTAAACAATGAAATGTTCTTCCGTCTGTGTTCTATTTTGTCGTGTTCTCAATACAATTCGTTCTTTCTCTTCTCTTCGGAGACTGGGGAAGTTCAAGCCGTAACATTTTGGTGTCAGAGCTTTGGTTTACAAAGCTCAGAGAACAAGACACGCTGGAACCATACGAAAGAATTCATCAGAAACTGGATTAGTAATATCCAATGGGAATGACTCGTTGGAGATGGTATCAGTAGTATCCTAGAACGAGTGTGAAGTGTGATGTTTTTAAAATAAAAGTGAAAACAATTTTTGTTTTTAAAACTTAATTCAATAATTCGTATTTGAATATTTATTTATATTGATTTGGACTATCCGGTATACAGAGGTTTTAATATACGTCTGATCCGCGTGTATTTGAAGTTCTAATATATTGGGTAGATATAGAATCACATTCTAGTCGCCTGGAGAGGATTCTGATGATTGATGCATCGTCATCAGAGTTGATGTTCGAGTGTCAAAAGTGTGATATCTATATATTTCCATTAGACTGGTGTGAGAACCAAAATTAGATAGGGCTTATTGTTGTGATTTTGCATCAAAAATCTGATTTTTAGACTATGTATCAAAATTATGAATTTGAAAAGCTAATTCACTAATTGATTGATGATTGTGTTGTTTGATTATAGTTTGATTAATTGAATTTGAACCATTTGACCAAATTGAATCAAATAATGAGTTGTATTGAAAATTAGTTGCATTTGCATGCATATACATGAGTTTACACTGAACAGGTCATAGCAAGGAGGCTAGAGCAGAAGAATAAAATTATTTGCCCAACAAATAGGTACATGTTTACCATAATTTACTGTTTTGTTTGGGTGATGATGATTTTATGAGCCGCTTGGCTTTTTCTTTTTCTTTTTGATTGAAGAAGGCCATGGGAGGCTATATGAAATATCCCGAAGTCCCCGGTGCAGCCGAGGTTATGGCAAAAATTTTCGATAATTTAGGGTGTTAGCCAAATTTTTGAGAAATTTGAAAAGTTCTTAGGAACTGAAAAGTTGAAGAACTTAAGCCGTAATGAAAATACTAGAAGTTGAGTTGATTAGTTAAACAACTTTCGGCTTCGTTCCTTTTCGGGGACGAAAAGTTTTAAGTGGGGGAGATTGTAATAACACAGAAATTCTAGGCCAATTTAATTTTTTTTTATTTTGGCAAATTTAGCGAATTTTGAATATTTAAAATGATTATTTTAAATAATATCGATGAGAAATTTACTTTGAATAGAATTGGAACGTATATATTTATATACGTCTTCGATAGAATATAAATATTTATTTATAATTATAAAAGGAAATGAAAATGGCGCGGTAGTTTGAAAATTCGATTTCAAACTTAAAATGAATGTACCGGGTGCAAAATAAACCGAATTTTTGCGAAACCAAAAATATTTGAATCTAATTGAGATTATCTTTCCAACGAATTTGAAAAATCGAAATTTCATAGCGGGGGTAAGATGATATGCCCAGTTGAAAATTTTGAATAGTCGTTATGGAATTCAGGCCCTTAAAAATGGAAATTTTGCAAACGACCTTGGATTTCGACGAAACTACTTTTGTTGGATCTGCGATGTCAAATTATTGCTAGGTTTCAAATTTCGTAATTTTTCGAATCAATATGTGAGTGTGACAAAGGAAAACGCGTTTGACTAGTTTTAGTTGATTTTAATCGACTGGAAAATGGCCATTTTTCAAACGGTCTCAGAATTTGACGAAATTAGTTTTGTTAGGACTGTATCGTCAATACGAAGCTAGAAAATATTTTTTAGGAATTTTTTGAGTTAGTATGTGGCCCCGGCTAATTGAAATGCGCGTTCAAATTCAATATGTAGAGTTATATGTTGATTTGGACGAATACTGATCGTAACGGTCGAATTGGCTAACGAAACATGTCCCATTGTCTCCGGAATGGGGTAATTAGCTAGGGACGACAGTCGTTGGGTTCGAATCGGGTTTCGGATGAAAAGTCAACATAGGTGGAGAATAAAATAATAATTAAATAAATATAAATATATTCTCTTCCACCTTTTCCCTCTAAACCTAATTAAGAAATAAAAAAAACGCGCCTCTCTCGTTAGAAAATCACGACGCCTTCCTCCACCCGCCACTGCCCGTCGTGGCCAGCTCCGCCCGCCCCTCCCCCCACTCGACAGCCGCCTCCCCTTCATCTCTGCCCTTCCTTCCTCCTCTCGCCTCTAGCTCCCTCTCCTCCTCTAATCTCTCTACAGAGCGCCGTTCGAGGACCCAAAACCCCCCCGATGAAAACAGCCTCGCGCGCCGACCCTTCAACCTCCCTCCGATCCCCCTCTTCTTCCTGTCCGCCTTTTCCTCCTCCTCCTCAAGCGTTTAAACCCCGTCGAAGACCCTCCCCGAAAACCCTAGCGCCTCCTCAGCCCTAGATCTGCCACCCCTCCTTAGTACACCCCCTCCGACGACCGCTGATGATCCCCCGACCACCACCAGTGCGCCTGCAGCCTCCCACTCCGACGATGAGATCCCATTCGACCTAAAACGTTAGTTTTTACTTTAGTTTTGTTTATTTATGCAATTAAAAATGGTATTTTTATAGGAAAAATCTCAGGATAAAAATATACGATTTTTATGTATAAGGCTTTGAGATAAGAATATAGTCTTTAAACGTACACGCCTTCAGAACAAAGATTCAATTTTTATGATATGTGCGTCGCTATAAAAGATGAGATTTTTAAAGTTAAAAAGGCGAGATTTCCATTTGTAAAAAGATTAGATCTTTCGATATGAAAAGGTTAGATTTTCATATATGAAGTAGTGGTATAAAAATATGATTTTTATATATGTATGGTAATAAAAATTCGATTTTTATATTTATGAAGTTAGCGAAGTAAAAATTCGATCTTTGTATAGGTAGCGATGTAAAATTATAATCTTTATATAAAAGGAAGCGTTGTAAGAATATATAATTTTTATATATAAAGTACAATTATAAAAATGTGATTTTTTATATATATGAACAGCGTAGAGAAAACTGCGTTGACATGGCAGACAAATCCGGATGTTCTGAAATTCAGAAATAAAACTGGAGGAGTGGAACCCTCAGTGAGAACTCCTCACTTTTAATTTATTTCTAGTTTGAAATATATACTAGGATGCAGACGGTGTTTAGTAGCACCCGACACCCGTCATCTAAAGACCATGGATGGCTTGTATGCTTGTTTATTTGATTTTGACGTGTAGTTGATTGTGTGATGTGATGTGAAATGAAATAAAATATTTTATAGTGGAAAATATTTTATACTTAAAAATATATTTTTTAAGTGTATATGAAATGAATATTTATAAATAAATCGACGATTTGTTTATATACACTAATTTGACTGATATTGATTGGGACGATAAATTTTACACATCGCCCAACTGCACAAATAAAATCTGTGTTTGATTGTTTGAAAACCCCACACGGGTATTGAGGTGATATATGACATGCACTAATCCCAATAATTAGTTGTATGTTGATCGATTGATTGACAGACTGTTATAAGCGTTGAATATTTATATTTGATGCTTATACAGTGTAGAATGCACTTTGGATGATGGTTGATTATTTATCGTTGTTGATATACACATGTGTAACACCCACCTCCGCTAGGGTCACTCACAAGGGGAATGCACTAGCTTTGGTGGAGCATTATCTAGGTAAACATACACAGAAATTTTACAAGACATAACATATATAAAACAGCGGAAGAAAAAGCCAAATTTCATTTCTTTAAATTCTAGAAAGGTCTAAAGCCTTTTACATCAAAATGCCATTAAATACATTACATTGAAATCTGTCTTGCAATAGTAAAGAAGCATAAAACCATAGTCACAAATCATTCCCCAAGTAGAACAGTAAATCAGCCATAGCCAAGAAAGGTCCAAGCCATATACGATGATCTTAAAGCAGAATGAGGTCCAAACAATGTATCAGTGCTTCCTCCCTGAGAACCTGGGGGAGGGAAACGAAAGAAAAAGGGGCGAAACAAAACGGGTCAGTCATACAGACTGGTAAGTCCCAGTGACTTTCAGCATAGAAACAAGTAAAAGTAACATGACATGTATAAACTAAAAGTAAACATAAGAATGATGACAAAATAGGCAAGTTCAACTAAGATAACAAGATAAACTACGGTAACAAGATAACTAAGGTCACAAGGAAAACTAAGGTAACAAGATAGGCTAAGTATAGCATCGCATGTTTAACATTCTCTACACCAACTGTACTAGTACCCCAACCCGTATCATCCTTTCCATGTATATGTACAGTCCCTTGCCGTATATCGTACGGGTTTCATCACGTATTTCTATACTATTTTAGTGTAGTGCCACCATTCTTGAAATCGTTTGGACTGCCACCCTTGTTCTGGCTAGGTTTTCATATCATGAACTATCGCGTGTTCAACTAGGATTTATGCCACCTAGGACCACTAGGG
This sequence comes from Allium sativum, assembly GCA_030737875.1. NCBI lineage: Eukaryota > Viridiplantae > Streptophyta > Magnoliopsida > Asparagales > Amaryllidaceae > Allium > Allium sativum. Next base: position 846,023,602 of record CM060922.1, on the reverse strand, counting down.
ATTATGCTACATGTTGAACGTTTTCTAGATTCGATTAGGAATTATGCCACCTAGGACCACTAGGGATTATGCTACCTAACGAATTCCACGTAACGATCTATTAATCGACCGGCTCCCTACAAGTCCTAGCTCGTTCATGTGTCTGTGTCATACGACCCAATCACGAAATGTAGTTACCTGTGCTAGATCCACCATAGGGTGTATCAAGCCCTATGGTGCCAACCGTCGACACGAATCAAGCACGCACAGATAAACCTATTGATGCCCAATGCCTGCTTTTTCTACTCCGGAGTGTGTGCACGCCCGCACTCCGTTAGAACCTACACTGGCGCACCCACACAGCCGTCGTTTTGGTCGCTTACAATCAGCCTAGTAATCGTGCCCCATCCTGCCTAGTTCCAGGGTACCATGATACATCTAGTGGGTTACTGCTGAAATGGACCGCGTAACTAGGGTTTCCGTCTAGTAGGTTAAGTGTTGTCATTTAAATTCGAGACTTAACCCCCTCGGTCTAGCATATCAAGCTGGCTAAGTGTTGTCATTTAAGTTCGTGACTTAGCCCTACAATTCTCATATCAAGTTTGTTAGGTTTGTCGTTCAAGTTCATGACCTAACCCTACCAATCATGTTTCAAGTTGGTTAAGTATATTCAAGTGGTCCATGACTTAACCCTATCAAATCATTGTGTCAAATTGGTTAAGTATATTCAAGCAGTTCATGACTTAATCCTATCAAGTCATCATGTCAAATAGGTTAAGTATATTCATGCGGTACATGTCTTAACCCTATCAAGTCATCGTGTCAAATAGGTTAAGTATATTCAAGCGGTACATGACTTAACCCTATCAAGTCATCGTGTTAAATTGGTTAAGTATGTTCAAGCGGTACATGACTTAACCCTATCAAGTCATCGTGTCAAATAGGTTAAGTATATTCAAGCGGTACATGACTTAACCCTATCATGTGGCATTAATTCATTAGTGCACCCCAACCTCTCACATCAGACCTGTTGTTGTGGTCACTGGATATGCCGGGTAGTTCCGGGCAGATTTACACCACAACTCAGTCTGACCTCGGGTTTCAAGTGCGATATGACCAACTACCCACATTGGATCCTATTATTTGCAGTAACTGGATTTTCCGGGCGGTTCCGGGCAGATTTACACTGCAAACTCAACCCAACCTCGAGTTGGCCATTTCCATGTTTATTCTAATGTCATATCCATGTTCAAGTTCGTGTCAAGTTTTCAAGGAAAGTTTCATATCAAGTCGATGTCAGGTTCGTATCCATATCCAGGTTCAAGTTATAACAGCGTTCATGTTTCAAGTTTTGCCTTTAATCAATTTCATAATTCATGTTCATAACCAATTCATGTTTTTTCCTATTCTACCCAAATCGTATTCCCATCGCACTTGAACGTGAGTCGATCTATACTACAAATAAATCCAAATCTCTAAATAGAGGGAATAGCATCAAAACTATGATAGGCAAAAGAGACGAGCATAAAGCGATAAAAGGGGTTACAAGACTAGCATGACATAACTTGAGATAATTGGTTACAACATCACTGGCATATAGCATATCAAATCTAGCAAGATAAGGTGATAGTCATGGTAAACGCTGACATAAAAGAATAGGCATGCAAAGGCAAGCCAAATTCAAGGATAATAGATCCAATGGTTTTGATGTACATAATAGCGAACAAACTAAGCAAGTCACACCCTTGGTATGAGATCCAACAAACTGCAAATTCGGTATACAACATGGGTTTCAATCAACTATAATAGTCCCAGGTAAGTAATCCTAATAGTCATGGCCATAGGTAGAAATCTCATAGTTATGAATCATAAGCGACTCATCACAATAATCATGGACAATTATCAAAAATAGTTCTAGGCAAATAGTCCTAGGCAATTAACAGTAATAGTTTCAAAGTCATGGTCATAGATAATGGCCTTATTGTTCATAATCATGAGGAATAATTCTCATAGTCAATAGTCACAGTTGATTAGCCACAATTGTCCTCGTCATAGTCATAGTCATAGTCTTATGCTCACAGTCATAGGCATGGTCTTATGTTCTGTCATAGGCATAGGTATAGTCTTATGTTCATCGTCATAGTCATAGGCATAGGTAAAACCTTATGTCCATAGTCATAGGCATATTAAGGTTATAGTCCTGAAAGAAATTGATTTACAACATGAATAGGCCCAAAATAGAAATATTGCCACAAGTCAAGATCAAGAATTTATGTTAAAATCTAGCGTTTGAATAATAAACTAGTTCCAACAACATGAATGGGCATGATTCAGTCGATAAGAAATAATCCCAAAATCATGGATTCAAGAAGAGACAATAACAGATCCAAATAGATAATCAAGCTTAGGTCCAATTTCATTTTATTCCATGTCCATATCAAATTTAACAAGTTTCAATCTCAAAGTAACTAGAACTTACAGAGCGTGGATCAAAAGTGTAGAGATTTGATTCTAGAAACGGTTGTTGCAGTTGTTGAATCTCTATTTGTTTAGTCTTGTTCTAGTTGAGAAGCCACCAATTAGCAATTCCTAGATGTTGTCTTGATGAAGAATAAGTAGCCATTCTATCTTTAATTTAATTATTTTCAGAAGCAGCATAAGGACAGAATGAAATGGTGTGGAGAGAATGAGGCTAGGGGGTTGCTTATATAGGGTTAGGCAGACGAATCTGGTCACGAAACAAGTCTAAATACATCAGGATGCATCTGGTTCAGAAAAGTGGTTCGGGAGGCAGGTCGACCCCCAGGTCGACACTATGGTCGACCTGGTTCCCCCAGGTCGACACTATGTTCGACCTGGCCCCTGGGAGGTCGACACTATGTTCGACCTAGCCCCTGGGAGGTCGACACTATGGTCGACTCCCAGGTCGACCTGGTCTATGGGCGGGAGTTTTCCCGCCCTGCCTGCTGCGGGGTTTGAATTGGAATTTCGAATTCAAAATTCGAGCTGTCTTTGCTTCTGAAAATTTCTGAAACTTCTAGAGGTCATAACTTGGTCATACGAACTCCAATTTTCGAAAACTCGGACTCTATTTAATGTAAAATTTCGAGACGAACGCAATGGCGCAACCCATTTCCCTTGATTCTGAATTTAAAATTTAATTCTGCCTTAATTTATGACTTTAACATGTTATAAAAATTTGGGTTGTTACAACATGCGTTGTATGGAAGTCCATAGAAATAAAATCTATGGTAATTGATTGGGCCTCATTCCAGTTTTGAAATAGAATATTTGAAGAGAACTATTTGAATAAAATATTTGAATAGAAATAATTGAAAAGAGAAATATTTGAAATAGAATATTTGAAAATAGAAATATATGAAGCTGTGTTGATTAGATTGATGCCATTTTGACGTGAACGATATTTATATCGATTTTATTCATTTTATAATGAATATCGAAAGTGATTTCAAAATCTGATATTTTGAAAAGAATTGAAATTCGAATCAAACTGAATAGAAAAGAATTCGAATTGAAATTGAATAGAAATGAATTCGAATTGAAATTGAATTGAATTGAAAATGAATTGAAATTGAATTAAAATCAATTTGAAATGAATTTAAAATGAATTTATAAGGAAAAATTCAATTTTGGTTTTAATTTGAAAAGAAGTTGAAATCGTTTTGAAAACGAAATTAAAACGATTTATAAAATACATTTTAAAAGGAAATCGCCGAAGTATATATTATATATATAATATAATGGCCTGATAGAACGCGCCGCGTTGCGGGAGTTCACGAATTTCGACCATTGACTTCGAATTGACATTGCGGGAGATTCGACCGTCGGATTCTCCTAAAACCAGAACCATTGGGTTCGTATCGAAAAGAGCTTTCTAACGAATATTAGAAATTAGAAATCCAATTGTTGGATGTGGAATTATGTCCAAATCAAATTTGGAAAAGGTCGCTGTAAGTGCAGTTCGATGGCCGTTGATGGAAATCGACTATACGGGCCTTGATAAAATTATTAAAAATAGTAATAATTTGTGTAAAATCATAAGAAATGATTTGGGAAGAACTGGGATGAAAAACTCCATATTTGAAAAGATAAAAATATAATTTCATCGAAATGAACTAGTTTTGAACTAGAATTATAATTCTATTTATTTTTAAATAAATAAATTGGATTTGAAATGGTTTTGAAAATAACCAAGATTTCCAATAATTGAATTGGAAGGGATTTGAATCGAAATTGTCTTAGGAATATTTCAATGTTGGATTTCGTGATGATACAGGTATTGTTATGGGAATTTGAAAGATATATTTATAGCATTATTTCCAATACGATATTTGTTGGTCGTAGAATTTGCTATTGAATATAAGCCGATATATTTTCTATTCAGAGCCTTGTATTTAATATCAAATATGATTTGGGTTTGTCGTGAATAGTGTCTTCAGTAACACTGTTCTTAAGCCCAGTTGAGAAAAAGATCAAATCTTTTTATCTAGATTTAATGAAGTGTACCAATTAAATAATATTTAATTGGAATTGAATTGGCATTGATTTTTGGGTTTATCGTGAACAGTGTTTTAAATATCACTTGTTCTTTAACCCGATAACTAATGGAATGTGATTTTGGGTTTATCGTGAACCGTGTTTTAAACGACGTTGATTCTTTAACGCAGTTAAAGATTGAAACTAAGTGGAGTTTTAATGAATCTTTAATTAGATTGAAAAGACCGAGAATGGAGTATCACCAGTTTTGCTCCAGGCGATAGTTAAATCTTTAATTAGATTTTAACGTGAAATGGTAATTGAATTTACCGATAACACCGTGGTGTTAGATATGAAGTATTACCAGTTTTACTTCATGGGATAAATAGGTTGGGATTGGGAAATTAAAACCAATGATTACTTCGGTAAGGTTCGCTAATCCCGACTAGTTTGAAGTGATATTCCAAGGAAGATTAAAGAATAAATTTAAAGAATTTATCTTTGATAAAATTAATGGGAACCTTTCCCAAAGAATGTGAAATTTAGACACTAACTGTAGGTTAGCTAAGTTGAATGGTTTCTTAGATATTTATCTGATGTTGGTTTCGGCCTTCGGGGTTAATGTTTGGGGGATTATTCTTACGGTTAGTGACTGATGAATTGGAATGAGGCGTATATTGTGTTTGTGTAACACTTATTTATTATATTCGCGAGCTATTCAAAAAGGGCGGGTTTATCCCATTCTGAATAACTGATTCGACGTGGTGTCGAAGATGAAGACGGTGGTTGAAGACCGGAGGTCTTCACGTCGTTTGGATAATTACTGATTATCTTGATTGTGCCGTACACCCAAGAGGAGAGAATCAGTTGGTGATCGTCTAGACATACTTGGAGATCGATGGATATGCGGGGTACTAGGTGCCTCTGGTTTCGTTCTGACCTAGAACGGACTTGTAAATGGACTGTGTGTCTGACATTGGATATCATTCTGTGTGATTGATGGATATCGGTTGCTTGGAGTGGTTTGCCTATGTGGCATGCTAAGATGCAAATGATCAAGGCTTCTGTTGAAAAGCAAAGTCTTGTGGTTGATGATCAAAGCACGGCCTGTGTGGCATAGCTTTGTGTAACGTGAATTCGCGAGCCTCACACCCCGGTTGTGAACTAAAAACGGGAGAAGGACCTCAGGGAGGGCATGCATTCTTTCTAGCTAGAAGTGGCATCAGTGGTTTTACATGCCCTGACGAGTTTGACTTATGTGGTTGTTGGTGTTGCGAGGCGCCTCGGTTTGATCGGGACGATCCGGGTCTGATGGAGTCATTCGTTGGCTCACTTACGCCCCAAAGGGCGGGGAAACGCAGTGTTTAGGAATTTTGATCTACATCGGTGGACCGGCCCTGTTGCTCCAAAGTCACTCGAGCTCTGACCTGAGGCTCGGGCTAGACAGTCTCGAATCGGTAGAGGACTATCTTTTGCCTCGGTTCACAGATGGAAATCCAACTTCCAAATACGTGACATTTGCGGTTTTGATTGTAGAGCCTAGTATGGCGTCATGATATATGGTACCCATGCCATCTATGATTGATACTTATGATTTGAAGTTGTTTTATACACTATGCACTTATAATAGTATCAAATGATTTGTTTTAAATCGTACTAAGCATGTTTGGTTATTATAAGGGAAAACCCTATCCCCCGGCTTGCGTTGCATTGTGTGATAGGACCTGGGTCTTATAATAGCTTCATTTTTTCAAAAAGCATTGTGCTGTTTTGTTATATGCACTGGTATTCTTGGGAGGAAACCTGTTCCGTGTTATATGGCGTGGTCCCTTGATTTACCTAACTTTAAAATAAAGATTAATAACTGTTTTAGTTCTCACACCAGTCACATGACTGACCTGGAGTTTGTTGTTTTAACCTAAACTCTGTGTGCCCTTACTTTGACATAGGCAGTTAGTAGTTTTGGTTTTGCATATTTATATTCATAGGATCTTGGTTTACAGCTAGAATGATATCCGGAAAGCTTTGTATCTGTATATCTCCTTCAGTTGTGTATTGTATTATTTTCCGCTGCTATGTAATTTTTTGTAATCTCTGATATTTTCTATTGTGTAATATTTATTTATACTCTGTATATTCTTGTATTCTGATGGAATTATTGTAATAAACAATGAAATGTTCTTCCGTCTGCGTTCTATTTTGTCGTGTTCTCAATACATTTCGCTCTTTCTCTTCTCTTCGGAGACCAGGGAAGTTCGCGTCATAACAAAAAATCCGTATTTTGGAAATAATCTGGTGAATACTCCTTCGGGTGAAATTTTGATACAAAGTCGTCAAAAATCCTGAAATCTAGATTCAGGTGTTAAGATAATTGTTGTTGTTAACATCTTTCCCAAAATAAGAGGAAATGAATTCTCCTTAGGCCTAAATAGCTTGAAATCCAAATTTAGGTAATAAGTTGATAAAAGTCCAGAGTTATTACCTGAAATAAACGGAGCCTCTTTTGGCATATAATACGCAAATTTTTGGCCCTTATAGGAGCAGAGGTTTAGCGTGCTTCAGCTCTTCTTCTAAGCTTTCGATCCCTTCTTTAGGATATGACATAAACAGAGCCAGTGCTATATCATGTAATAACCAGAGGTATATTGTGCTTCCTTCAGATATGGGTGAATGTTCCCGGGCTTATCCATCCCTCAGGCGCCATTAAGGGATTCGGTGCATTATCCTGGCCCTTGGGCATGGATGATGGCTTACCTTGTAACAATCCAGATTTTTCGGTCATTTAAATTTGAATATTTAAATTTGTTTTAATATTATATTGGATATATTGATGGATTTTAAATTTAAATTCGTTTATTAAAATGAAGTTTGAACGTTATAATTTATATTTAATTTAAATCAAGCTCGTAATGGCACGATAGTTCGTAGTATTGAATTTTGAAATTTAATTGAATATACAGGATCTGATATAAGTCGGAATTCCATGAAACAAGAAACATTTGAATCTTGTTGATTATAATTTTCATATGAAGGAGAAAAATTGAGACTTCAGTTTACATATTGCTAGTTATGTCAAAATCAAATTTTAAAATAGTCGATATGGAAATCATTAATAAACGATGATGTTTATTAAAAAAAATTAATAAGGTTTTTATATATATTTGGATACTATTTAACTCGAAAATGATAATATTGGGTTATAAAACCATATTTGTTTATATTCGAAGCTATATGATAATTTTATATGGATATTTACATTAATAATAATTTATTATTATTTAATTGGATTTATTTTGGTATTTAATTAATATTTAATCGATATTATATAACCTTAAGAATGGCCGGTTTGCAAATGCCATAGGTTTTCCATGAAATTAGTTTCATTGGAATGTAATGTTACATTATTGGATGAAATAAAATTTCATGGCAAATCGATGTCATATGTGACAACGGTGGCCGAAATGCCTCGGTTTTTATTTAATCATTTTGTCGATTTAAATTAGAAATTTAGAATGATTGATTATCTAATGAACTCCGTTTTCAGCGAAATTAATTTCGTTAAATCCATAATGGTTTATAATTGTAGTATTTTAATTTTCAAGTTAGTTGGATTTACTTTATGATCGTACGCAATTTAAAAGCCTGTCAATTCACGTATATGAGTTATAAAGGAATTTTCACAAGAGATTCTGGAATTTGACGAAACCTTTTCCATTCGTGTCTGGGATGTTGTTTTATGTTAGGATCTATATTTTCATCTCGATCGGGGATTGTTTGAGGTGGTTTTAACAAGTTACTTTGTAGTTAAGTTTATATAATAATATAATATTGGAACCCTTGCTATAAAACCCTTCATGTCCTAGGTCAAACGTTTTTCCTAGTCAACAATAAATTCAATCCGCCTCCACTAAAATGAACGACCATAAATGGTCGTGCTCCCTCCTTGTATAACACAAAATCTAATCATTCATTGCGAAAACTTTCAACTGGAATCTGGTTCGTCTCATCGACTTCAAGGAACTGGACGGTTAAGACGAGGATTCGGGGGTCATCATGGCCATAATTTGACTTGAAGACGATGGCAGTTCGTGGGGTTTTGCTCGAGATCGGCGCGAAGATGGTGGAATCTGTTTCAGGCATGAGAGGCTGGTGGGTAGAGGCTTCGATTGCTGCCAGCCGATGGAGTTTTGATTGTCAAAGAGCGGTGGAGCTTAAGTCGTGCATGGTGTGGCTTAAACTGGGAACAAAGAATTACTCGAATAGAAATCGCGAAGCATTGGGAAAGAAAAACGGTTCAGCCCTGATTGGTTACTAACTAAGTAATTAGTTACTTAATCTTGTAATTATGGATTAAAATTGGATTAAAAACTGCAAACTTATAAACCTTATAATGATTTGCAGAACGAATGGAACCGGTGTGAATAAAGAAGTTGGAACAGGAAATAATCAATTATTGTAAACTAGGAAGAAATGTAATTGGGTCTATTTAATTTAAAACGTGAAGAGAGGAAGTAGACCAGGCAGTTTGGAAACGTGGCAGTAGAAAATTTGTTACTAAACAAAAGTTGGATCTGTTTGCCAACAAAGAAGAAATTTGAATCAGCTATGCTAATACAAAAGTAATTAGCTATTTATTTCCTTTGATTAAAATTTAACGAGTTAGTTAAATTTTTTATATTTAGGATTTAAGTTGTTATTTCTAATCATAGTTAAAAATCAGAAGGGTCGGCAGTTTAAATTATTAAACGTAATTAATTGAGTTAATTAAAGCAATTAGGGAATGAATTATATAAAAAATAGTGATTAAGGAATTTTAATTTAATTAAATAACGTTAACTTTAACCGTTAATATCTTGTTACTACTAGGTACGAATTGAACAAATCAAGAAGCATCGAAATCGGGGTAACGAACCCAACATTATGGAACTAATCTGAATTGAGCTGGAGGTAGACAGAAATTTCAGTTAAATTAAATAGCTATTTAGTTTAATTGAAACAAATCGCTTCAGCGACATATGAAAGCAAGGTGTGTTAAACTCACTCAGTTCTTCCCACTTATATTTTACATAAATCGGGTTTTATAATTGTGTGCTAAGGTTGCTATTGGTTGATTGTTTGTTAAATACATATTCATATATTGATTGAACTAATGAAATTAAATGTTGTTTAATTTCAGTGGAACACCAAATCATTATTTTAATGATTGGAACCAATTTAAGTAACTTACCTTGTTGGTCATGTTTATGAAATAACGTGTTTAATTCAATGAATTGTTTGAATTATTAATGTTTGTGTTATTATTATTATTATTATTGACTGTTATATAAATTATTAGGTTAAAATAGATAATTTTTATTGAATGATTTTATTTGAGATAACATATTTGGATGTAGGAAATAATTGGTTGGAGGGATCCAACTGGATTCCTCACAGTAGTTGTTTTATTTTGTTATATTATAATATATGTTGGATAATATGGAATTGTGATGCCGGGATTGACAGGTTAGAGGAATCCAATAGGATTCCTCACTAATATTGATAATGTTTATCAATATGATTTGTTGTTTTCATTTGGATGTTAAATTGGTTTATATTTCACAGTTTGGTACTTTAACAAATATTCACCTAGTACCGTCGAAAAGGGAAGATTTTGAAATCGATATTAAATCGATTATGAACATTTTCAAAGTTATATTTATATGTTTGAAATACAATGTTTATTTTGAAAATAAACATTGAAGATTTACTTTTGTTTTTAAAACTATATAAAATATTTAATTAATGGAATTTCCAAGATAAATAAATAATTGTTTAAGCGGTATGGATATGTTCAAATGATTTTGAAAAGGGATTAAGCAACATAAATGGGATATGAGTATAGACACATCATTCTAAATGTGAAACCAATACTTAACATTGGATTTAGAAGTTAGTAATTTAAATAAAAGAGTAAATGGATATAGAGTAGAATTGAAATTTATTGCATTGGCTTATAAAGGTTAACAGAAATTATTTTGGAAAATCAGAGAAGAAATTAAGGTATTAATTTAGGAATGGGTAATTAATGGTTAAGATATTTATAATGGAAGGTTAAAGAAATTATAAATGAAAAGTTAATGGTTTTGTAAACGAAAGGTGAACTGTTTTAAAATGGAATTTTTAAAGATTTTAGAATGTTGAAATGGACTAATGAAATTGGAAGTATACATGAATTGAATCAAAAGGGATGAAATGTGGTTTTTGTAATGAATGAACTTTTTTCTACAAACATTGTTTCTAATATAGGAAATATGATTAAATAATATTCCATGAATGTTATTGGCGAATAAATAGAATTTGAAATGGGATATTAATTTGGAATATAATCGGATGTAGAAAAATACTTAATATTTAAGTTTTCAGGTTAAGATTTTCCAATAGGGATTTATAAACGGAAATGCATATAAACTGAGGAATATTATGAATGGATTTATAAAATAAAATAATTTGTCAAATTAGAAACACTACCAAATGGTTTAAAGGATTATATTTGCAAAATATTTGCAAATAGAAAGATTTATAAAGGTAATGGTTAAAGATTTATAAAGTGAATGGCTGAAGATTTATAAAGCGAATGATTATGGAATTATAAAACAAATGGTAAAGGATTTTTGTAAATAAAAGGAAAATGATTTGTAAATGAAAGATATAGGAATTCGTAAATGGAAGGTTAAATGATTGTGTAAAGGAAAAGTGAAGGGTTTCGAATCGGAATTTTTAATATTTATTTACAGAAGTTAAGTTGAATTATTTTAATTAATTTTGTGAAATGGTATTTTAAAACACATTGAAAATGATTAGATAGATTATAATTGAGTATAATCGTTTAGGGAATATGATGTGATTTTTGAGAACTTGGAATTTATTTTACATTGGTTGAGTTAAGTAATTTTCGAAGTATCAATCTAGTGTTGGTTTCAGCGTTCGGGGTTGATACTTAGAGATTTATTTACATATCAATTTACAATGAGGGTCTAAAGAAGTAGAAGTGTAATGGAAATTGAAAATTCTTATAATAAATAAGAAAGGAAAATGTTTTTCGGATTAGCAATTTTAATATTTAATTAACAACTGGTTAATTAAAGAGGCTAAATGATGCTAGGTATTGAATCAGTAAATTTATTTTTATTTTTATGGATGAATAGTTGTTTATTTGGTAGTTAATTAACAAACTATCAAATCTGGCCTATACGACTTGTAACACCCGCATTTTTAACTCTTGATAATAAAATAAGGATAACTTAATTAAATATTCAGAATTAAGCGAAACAAACTGCACCATTGCGTTTGTCTCGGAATTCTGGTCAAAATAGACACCTGGTTTGCGTAAAACGGACACCGTATGAAGAGGTTATTAAGGTTTGAAATATTTATACGCATAAGAGAAATATATATGAATAAAATAAGTTCCAGAATTCAAAACAGTTCAAAATTCGAGTAGCAGGGGGAAGCTATAAAATTCCCGCCCATGGGTGTCGACCCCTTCAAAGGGGTGTCGACCCCTTCAAAGGGGTGTCGACCCATGGGTCGACACACCAAAGGGGGGGTCGACCCCTCTACCGCAGATCTGAGGAAATTCTTCTACACGAACGTGGACTATTTCTTTTACCAAATACGTTGCTGAACACCTATAAATAAGCCTATAGAGCCTACCTTAAATCTCATATTTCTGAGACAACGCAGAAGCTCTGTCACTCCTCTTCCTCCTCAAATCCATTCAGAAAATTAAGATTATTATTTTACAAAAAATTCTGAATCCAGATCTGAAGGGAAGGAATATATATATTTGTAAATGGATGTTCAGATCTCTTATCAAGTGAGGTAATTTCCTAGATCTGGTCTATTTCAATTCTATTCTCTTTCTTCCCTTTTTGTTTTAGTAATTTTTTTGAATCCATGGACGTTAGGATCTAATTAAGAGGAAACCATGGAATGTTAGATCTGGACCAGATCCAGGATTTGGAAAGCAAATGAGGTGAGTGGTTTTAAATTATATCATTTTTGATAATGATATTTTATCGTTTAACATTCCCCGTTATTATAAGATTTGAATTTGCTAGAATAATTAAAAGCATTGAAATGTTATATATGACAAGTTGAAATGTTTAAACATACGTTAAAAAGATTAAAGTGACATGTTGGAATATTAATATGTTAAGATATTAATATGTTGGAAAGTTTATATGTTGAAATATAACTTGTAATAATATGGGTAGCAACTACTGTTGTTCGTTTTACATGTTAACTTGTCACATTTATATACGTGAACCCTTACTTGTATGATTTGGAATAGTGGTATGATTAAATGGTTTCATGTTAGCATAGAATTGAATATATGAATATGGATTTGAGGCATAAATCAATCATGATTAAAGATCTTAATTTGGGCATATGGTACAAGATAAACATGACTTGGGTAAGGGGCATGGAAACCTATAACGAAATAGGAATAATTGTTAAAGAATGAACATGCCTAGATTCACAGTAATTTGAAACTGTAACGCGCTTAGACACGCGGTTTGATTAACTTGTGGTAGAAGTCTGCCTAGAACCGCCCGACATATCCAACATCCACAAGTGGTAAATCTAATAAGAGGGGTCTAAGTGCATAAATAAAACATGTAGTGGTTCTAAGACATGAGGTTAAGTCAACTTGTGGTAGAAGTCTGCCTGGTCCTGCCCGGCAAATCCAGCATCTACAAATGTAGGCTTAATGTGAGAGGTCTAGTGCATAAACATATATATAAATATATAACAAGATATGAATAAATGACAATGAGGGTAATTAAATGTCTAACTCAGAAAATAAGAAAGGAAGGGATGTAATGGACTGAGTTAGTGTGATGCGAAGGAAAGGTGATGTGTTTCCCTAAATGACCTAATTCTGAGAACGTTGTTGGAAGTAAGCCACAGTGAACAAAGTAAGAACAAAAAGAAATTACTTGCCACCACGGATTTGGATGGGAATACGTTATGAAAATAAATCACTGATTTCTTCTGCAAATCAATCTGATAAGGTGCATGAATTGTTTTCCTTAATAAAATATGGAACATATATTGCAGGGAATAAAGAATAATGGGTTACAACTGTAAATGGTTTAGACTAAACGGGGAATGATAATAACCTATTATAAATAAATTACATTAATGAGAATGTTGTATAATAGGTAGATTTGTCCTAGGGACAAGTGAAGATTATAACTTAGGTTATAATAAACTAGTAAGGAAATGAGATAACTGGTGAAAAGTAAGAAGTTGTGCTCAATTATAATTTAAGTAATCTGCAAACTTGGAAACCTGAAATCTGTTGATAAGAATAAACATGTTAAGGCTTGTCCTAGGGATAAGGTGAGATTATAACATAGGTTATAATAAATGGAAATGGGACTTATTAGCAAACCTTAGTTAAGAGAACTAATTTAATAAGTAAACAACGACAAGTTGTTGTGACAGTATAAGATGGAATTATGATTAAATAAGAAAGAATGAGAAAACTTATGAAATGAAATAGGTTATATTTAATCATAAATGATAAGTGATATGTTAACAAGAAAACATGTGAATTGAGATATACTTAATTACATATTAAGTAGAACATGTTATTGTAACCTCGAATCAAACAAGAACATAAAGGGATTGTGGATTCTAGACCTTGGATCACAATCTAGGAAATAACGTGTTGTGGGATTGTTAATAAACTTAAATGGGTTAAGTTATATGACTGAAATTAATAAGCAAGAGGAACTTGGTAACTTGAATAAGAAGTCAATGTGACTAGGAATAACCAAGTTAAATGGAAACCTTATGAGGTAAAGCAAGCGCATAAAGGAATGTTTAGACATAGGGTCTAATAACATATTAAAATGAGGCGCTTGGACCAGTCCGCACGTTCGAGGGTGAATAACCCAACGAGGTAGATCTCTATGGTGTCATGAGGCAAAAGGGGAGAACATGTTCATCTGATTGTTCTGACAACTCAGAAGGACTGGAAGGGGAAGCACGCGGCTTCCTGAGATACATAAGGTGCTCCTGGTAGCCCTCTGTGCGGTGGAAAATGTTTAGGCTGTGCCCGCAGATGTTGGATCTGCGGGTAACTACCAGGTGGGTGGGATTTGATTACAAAAGTAGCTTTGCAGTCAGAATGTTATGACGTGGTGACACTAGGGTGATTCGGCGATCGCCTCAATGGGAGGCGAGGTCAGGAACAATAAAGATAGTAGATCGTCGGGTATCCATCATCAACAGTCAGTGGGATGCGGAAAGACTAGAGCTAAACCCGATAGACCATTCACCTTTCACTATCGAGGTATAGTGGTTGAGGTGAGACACCAACTGGATGTTTAATTGTTTATTAGGGGCAAGTCGCTAAACTCTTGTAGACTTTATTAGCTGAGGGAGGGGCCAAGGTGATGCAATAACCACCATGAAAAACAAACCCGAGGGATATCTGTATATTTGGGGCTCTTAAAGACAGGCCTGTACAGATATGGAAAAGATCCTGACCGAGTTCTGTGTTTCTTGTATAGCCCTACCGCAGAACTCGGTGGATATTATGTGCGCTTAAGGCATCGAAAAACATTTGACGATATGTACGTGGGAAAGTCTATGTACATGCATGTCTGCTCTGGGTAGTGTATCGTAGCCTTGAGGGCATTATTCTGGTATGGAATCTGATTCGATCAAAAGTGGCAGTCTTAACGCTTACGTAGCATAGTAATGACAGATATATGTGAAACATAACATTGTTATGTAGAGATCCATACGCCACTCTGGCGCAGGATGAGGGACTGCGTTCATTTCTGTGGCATTACGGTGGAGATCGTGCTAGTGGTGTACCACGGGGTGTAACTCAATATTGAGGGGTAGCTACGTATATACTTTATTAGGTTAACCACTGGGAAGTAAATGGGTACAACGTGTGTATAAGCCTTGAGTGCTGTTAACCCAAGTAACCTAATAAATAAGAAAATATGATTGAACCGTATACGTAGGATTATCCAAAGTGTATTGTTTAAATCCAGTCACCAGAACTTGTGTTCTGACTCCCTCCTCATAACATACTCGCAGTTTAGATTTATGGCAGAGACATGATAGCTTTGGATACTGATTAGGCAGTATTATTAATACGGTAAGGCTATATTTGGATTATATTATATTTTATCCATTCTGCTATGGGATATTTTCTGAGCTCTAACATATTGTATGTCTCTGTCTTTTCTGCAGGATACCAGAGCAAACCAACACGAGTTTCGATAGATTAGAATTTTGAAAAAAAAAATCATGTGTTGGAATTCGGGTTGTTACATGGTTGTTGGTATGGAAAGACCGGGATCGAATTTATATTTGAAAACCATTCTGAACTAGCGAATGCATGAAAGTGATGATTGAAGATAGAGAAGTTGAAGATCGTTGTTCTTCATGAGCGGAAGGGCTACTTGTGAAATTCCCTGGTAAGCTCGTAAAGATATTTGGCACTAATTTTGTCGTGATTGGAATCTACGGTTTGCAAGGACTACTCGTTACTGATCCTTGGGGGTGATTCCTATATAAGGATGTGGCAGGAAGGTGCCTTCGGTTCATCATGTTCCTGGAAAACTTGCATGGACGGTTGTCTAATAAGTATTTCCAAAGGGATCGCGTACGTTGATTTCTTCAAACATACCATAGTTAATGGCGGAGAAGACGCATTTTCTTAGCTTAAGGACTAGAGTATTTTTGTGGACGTCAATTAGTGATATCTGGAGGATCCGACGATGTGACATTCAAAGTGAATGGTGGCCAGATGTTGTAAAAAGAAGATTTAAACCTCAAGCCTCATCAACCGGGAAATGATATAAAATCGGGCAGTTCGCATGGCTATGTGGTCCGCTCCCATTAAGGTATTGTCACCATCTAGAGAGTATTAATATTTGTTCTTCTTTTTGCTTCTGTATCTTCCAGGAACGGTTATGTTGCTAGCAACCATGGGTGACAATATATTCATAACATTCAAGTGAACTGAATGACCGTTCATGTTTAGCCTGGGTTGCAAGATGTTCTTGTTGAACCCAGTGTATTCCTCTCTAGGGATACACTGTCAGAAGGTGGTCCTATACCTTGCCAGTTGGAATCCATTATCGAATAAGCTCCCGCGGTGTCGATTGTATAGTATATATGTGGAGCATGAGATGCAAGTGTTCCACTAGATTGTTATTTATTTGTATTTAAACAATACTATAGTATCAGAGAAAGTATGATTTCAAAATGTTTTAGGTTATCATAACGTAAAAAACCATCCATGTTTTTGTACGGATCGGTCTTATGATCACCCTATTCTTTCTAAAAAGATTTGTTAACTTTAAAATCAAGTTGGATGTTGCTTATAAAATTAGTGGATTTCTCACTTTGGTTCACCAGACTGATCCGACGTTTGTAATGCTTGGGTTAGAATGGGTTTTATAGGTTTAGGTTTGGATGCTGCGAACTTTAGAAAACGTGCTGGAGGAGTTCAGACGAATGATATATATTTAGTGTGTAATCCGCTATGTGTTGTATATGAGGAAAAATTGATATAATTGTCCAGATATATTGATTGTAAGTTGTACTCTGATGATTGTAAGTATTTTTCAAGCTCTTAATAAAAATTTATTTCTATATTTTATTTTATTCCGTAGCGATGTGAGACTCTGTGTTGTGTTGGTTCTTATTATTTTTCTTCTATTCTAATATTTCTTTTTTTCTTATTTCACCCTCTACTTTCTTTCTAATACTATCTAGCATTTTTTGATACTCAAGTTTTGGTAAATAATACGGGATTATGTATCATTGTCGGAATTCGGAAGTCGAATTCATACCAGGTCGTTACATACCTCCTCCCTCTTAGATGCGCCAGGATAAACCCTGGGCTTTGGCCCAGGCGCATGCGATTTCCAGGGCTTACCCCGTTCCCTTTTTAGGGAAAGGACCTGAGATATACCTAGGAATTTATAAACTAATCCATTGTAAGAAGGGCATTTCAGCCTCAATCAATTTGAAATTCTTATTTATATGTTGGGAGTTATTCCTTTGTAACTTTATCCTTGTGGACGAATTTCCAAACTTCCGACTTTATTTTCTTATCACAATCCTTGGGGTTTATTTCCTTTTACCCTCATAGGAATTGTCCCCTTACTTATTTTATTGCTTTAGTAGGGAAATATGGCCTTAAATGTTTTATGTTCCAAGTTGTTAGGACCCTATTTATGAAAGGTTGACACAGTCGGTAGTCTCCTGATGGTATTATCGTGTGAACTACTAAAGGTTTCTCCCAATTTTGGCCCAATGGTCCATCTGTTGGATTTTTGGTATTTGACATTACCCTTAGAAGAGGTAGGTATCGTTCCTTGAACATCCTTGGCTTTGCTTGGATATTATATGTTGGATCTAGATTAATCGTAGACGCGGGGTAAATAGGGCTTATTGGATCTTTATGAAATATTAAAATTATCACTACACAGATTTCAACAGAGAAAATAAATGCATAAAGTAAATGACACATATTTTACCTAGCTTCGGCAAACCCTACCTACTACTGCATTCCCTAAGATTTCTATAAGGTATTAAAACAGATCCCACTTACAAAGCCGTGCAAACTCGCAAACCCTGCTCCTGGTCTAATCCTACGCTCAAAACCCTGGATTTATCTTTATCCCCATGATGAGATTTTCCCCAAATTACAAACCCGTAACTCGTAAACCTTAACTATAAATCCTATAGCTAGTAAACCCCTAGTTTTACAGAAAAACTAAAAAACCTTTGTTTTACAGACATACTAGAAAGCTATGCAGAGCGGGTACAAAAGAAAAGATACAATAAAAAACAAAAACAAAACCCTTCCCTTCTAAATAAAAAATAGCCGGCCTCTTTTCATTTTTACTCAAAATCTTTGGTTTCTCTTTATTTTTCAATGTCGGTTGTTGAACAAAAAATTATGGTTTTGTTCCCAGTCCCAATTGCTACTTCAAATCACTTGTAAAATCGATTCTCTGATGATTGATTCCTTCTCGTTCTCTACTTAGCATTTTGATTTGCATACAATCGAAAACAATGTGAGTTTTTCTGATCTGATTCTTTTATTTTCTCTCGAATTGTTGCTTTTGCTTTCGATGATGACAATGCTGAATTGGTGTGAATATATATAGGGAATGGAAATCTATAATCATCTCTGATTTCCATGCATTGATATTCGTATGATTTGCGTGTGATTGGTGCCTTGCCGTGAATGACTTATCTGTTGCTTAATTGATTTCTGGAAATCACATAATTTATTTTTTGGAAACATTCGAGTGAAATACATTATCTTGCGTATTTCTGGAAACTATCTGAATTACGAAACTGATTTCTTTCCAGCAATGAACAAAAAAAACTTTGCTGGAAGTGTTGACTCAGTGTGATTGCATATATAATTTTTCAAAATCATTCCATAAATCGTGTAAAACACTTGCTAATTTTGTATCACAGTCTATTCCGAAAATATAATTTGGAGCCGTGAATTTTAGGACTGTTTTGAAATCGTGGATCATTCTTTGCCAAGGTTAGCTCTTTTTAAACCGATGATAAATCCTTGCATGGTTTTTTAGATTTAAAATTCATTTGCTCCACGCTTGAAATAATAAGCATGTTGTAAATACTCCATTCAATTTATTAAATAAGATATTCCCTAACTCAACATGAAGGAGTGCTATCTGAAAATCTTGCATGCCATTTTTTTGTGTCTTGTGTATAATGAGCTTCTCTATTGCACATTTTCCTTTAATGTTGCAATGCAACTTTCACCCTCATGCTTGCAATTGTGTATAATCATCATGATGAAACTTGTGCATGTATTTTTGAGTACACACATGTGTACATCTAGCTGCTCCTGTTTTGATGTGCCTAAACTATTTCATTGCTGCACATTGTTGCACCCTGGCTTATGCAAATGTTTGCTTTGTCGCTTTTTTTCTATGTGTAAATATGAGTTGACTTGTGTATTGTTTCATTTTGTTCTTTCATATGAGATGCACCATATGCACTCGGGTTTACTTCATGTGTACAAAAAATGTATGTGTGTGTATAATTGTTGTTATACCCCATCCTTCTAAAACTTGCTTGCATACTTGTATTTGAAACTACTGTGTAGTCTGCATGCAATAATTCAAATATTATTGATAGTTGTCAAGATGTATTGAATTGTGTTCATGTGTAATCCTTCATACTTGAACTTGTGCCATGACTTGTACATGCCGAATCATGTTTGCATTGTTCGTTCCATGGGTCTGTAATGTCTTGTACTTGCACTTGTTTTTGTGCTCAAGCATATGTCCCTTTGTACTTGCTGTGTATGTGAGTTGTTGTTACTACGCCATTGATGTACATGTATATTTTGAGCTTGAATATTTATGATGCTCTCTCACTTTCCTGTTGTTTCACTTTGGCTTTGAACTTTTTTGGCTTGAGCAAGTCAGTTGAGTCTTGTCTCAACTTCATACATGTGCATACATGTATACTTCACCCTTGTTGAACAGTTGCATTGATTCATACATATTTTCAGTAGCTTGACCATGCTTGCATGTTGAACTTCTTATTTGCCCACACTTGTGTACATTTTCATGCTTGTTGTAGCCTCTTGTGTTTGTTTCATGCATTGATCACATTGCTGATCCAAATTTGTGTATGTCACTCTACATCTTGAGTTGTATTCTCATGTATACATGCATATATATATACACATATGTATATATATATATATTTGTTTGTATATATATGATACTTCATATGTGAATTGTCAATTTTCTGCCAAGTATATTTTGCCTTGACCATTCAGAGATGCACCTGCACAAAAATATGTGTTTATATACATACATATGTATGCGTCTGCATGTATTGTGTATGTGCAGAATATATATATAGCACTAGAGAAACTGTCTACCTTGGGTATTTACAGTGAATCATAGTGAATATCATAAGCTGTTTAGAAACAGAACGATGAATATGTATATCAGATTAAGTCACGCAATATGATGAAAAACACACCAAAATTCTAAAGAAAATAAATTTTAAAATAAAATTATATCTGCTAGAATTTAAAATTATTTTGTTCCATTTTACTATGCGTGTTTCTATGGCAGGTAAGCTGGTGACTGGACTGACTGTGGAGACAGACTAAAGACAAATGTGTATAACTCTATATGAATGAGTGACTGCATAAAGTTTGTATAGCAGAGTGGAATGTAACTGAGTGTTGAGTGAAACTAAGAGTTTGTAGTGAGGAGTTATGTATAAGAAATTGAATGAATTGTATTACAATGAGATGTACAAATAGTGGAGTTAGTTAAATTGTACTATTGAAATGTTGAAATAAAATGTTGTATTAAAATCAAATACTGTTTGAATATTTAAATTCTCATGCATTTGTATTCTATTAAATATAAATATTTATATTTGCAAGTGATGTAGTATAATAGTACAATTACAAATACATTTATAATATATATATATACAAGTTTGTAATCATCAAACAAAAATCATATAATTATTATATACAACAATCTCCCCCTTTCGATGATGACAGACATATAAAAAGATTTTGAATACAATAAATGTGTTTTGACAGTGAAAGTAGAACTCACTCTATATGTATGCTCCCCTACAACAGAACCCCCCCAGGTATGTGCATGAGTGAAAAGAAAAACAATAACTGAAACTTCATTATTAAAATATTCAAGGAATATTCACTCAGCGATCAAAATCTCAACCATTCTCCCCCTTTTGTTATCATCAAAAGGATACAGAAATTAATATAGTGATGAAAAATGGACTAGAAATATAAAGTCAAATCAAGAGAGAGAATGTTCATCATAAATCCCATTTAATCAAACAAAAATCATAATATTCTAAGAACTAGAAGGAAATTTCACATTCTAGAATGATGGATTTACGATGAAATTTATTAAAATGGAGAGTGTTCTAAAAACATATGGATTATAATTATTTCCGAATATATTTTTAAAATTGAACACAAACAGTGATGGATTTATACTATGATTATAAATTCGAAATAAGTGACAAAATCAATTAATTTCAAATCCCAATAACTATCAATCAACAAATCATAATATACCATAAAATATTAACACATTTCACAAATTAGAAAATAGATTGATAGGCTGGTTTTTTACACACCAAGGAGGATTTCATATATATTTTTATTTATCTATTTTCCTTTCTTTTCTTTTCTTTTCACTTTAATTTTAAGAGCACACTAACCATGCATAACGAGATTATGGGTTCTTAGATGGGATCCGTCGCAACTTAAATTATAAGTAATCTCATAACCATGCATGACCAGATCTTGGATTTTTAAATGAGGTTAGAGAAACACTTATTATACAAAATCTCCTCAGTAAATAAAACCAAAATGGATGATAGATATATGGTAGGTACATAAATGATTGCGAAATAAATTTCTAATTAATCATATTATGAAATATGCTTAACTGTACAGGGATTTTTGAAAGAATTTCAATTATCTCCTTTTCTAAAAAATAATAATATAATCACATTTCCATCACAAATTTTGAAATTGTATATGTAAGATTATTTCAGAAAATGTTAAACTCTCCACATTAATATAAAAACATGATGGATGATAGAATAATGATAGAAAAAGAAGATGGACATGAAATAAGCGCCAATTCAAAGATATTATAAAAACTGTTTAATCATCATGAAAATTTAAATAAAATTTCCTGTTGTTGTGAAATATACTATAGTCACAACTCATCACAATTTCAAAAATCTATTGCTTTGGCCATGACTACATACTAGACTAGGCATTATGTGTTGCCAATCAAACTGATTAAGATGATAATATCTGCTCTCAACAAATTTCTTTGGCATGGTGACCCATTTTCGAAGAAAATGATTCGTGTTTCTTTTAATAAGTTGTTTGAGGATAAAATGAGTGGTGGTTTGGGTATTACAAACCTATTTCTTTGGAATAAAGCTGCAATCTCCACGTATTTTGAAAAGCTTCATTCTTCTAATAATTGTCTTTGGTCTAAGTGGGTTCAATCTAATTTGATTGGTAACAAAAATTTCTGGACAATGGATGTGTGGTAGAATGCTAGTTGGAGTTGGAGGAATATTTTGACTTTAAGGAGAACTTTTTTGCCATTTTTTTAGTGTAAGTACAAGTTCATGAGGAACATATCTTTTTGGCATTCACCTTGAGCTAAATCAGTATTGATTTTAAGCTCAGTTGTTGATCATAATTTGAGGATTTTATCTGGTATTCCTGAAAATGCTCGAGTTGATGATTATATACAGGATGGTAGGCTGATTCTACCTTATTCCAGTTCATCAATGTTATGGTTATTATGGTCAGAATTATCTAAATGCTTTCAAGTGTTTGGAAACAATATTATATTATGGCAGAATAAACCACACTCAATTGAGCTTGTTTACTCACTTCTTCAAGGTGACAAGCAGGATTTTCACTGGGCTAATTTTTTTTGGAACATGTCGAATTCAGCAAAGGAAAATATGTTTTTATGGAAAGTGATGGCAAATGCAATAAATACAAAAGATAAACTACTCAAGATTGGTGTATTGCCTGATAGTATTTGTTATTTGTGTAAATCTGCGGAGGAAACAAAGTTGCATCTATTTATTGAGTGTAGTTTCACTTATCAGATTTGGATAAGAGTTCTCGCAATTGGTAGATATCATAAGCCTTTATGTGTGAGCAAAACTGAATGGTTTAACATTTACAAAGCAACAAGGTGGAGAAGTAAGAGATCAAAGATGTTGAATATTTTAAAGAAATTCATATATGAGATATAGGCGGAGAGAAATCGTAGAGCCTTTGGACATGGGAATCATAGTGCATCTGAGGTGTTTAGTTTAATATAGAGGAGGATAATGAGAAGTATTAACCAGTAAATTTGCTTTCTAATTGGCGGTTCATGGAGGATGCTGGACTATTCTTCTTTACAGTGCTTATGGAATTTTCTGTTTTGTTTTAAATGTCATCAGTTTTGAGTTTTTTTTGTTGGGTTCAATGTAAATATAATATTTTTTTCTCAAAGCTGATTGTTGTGTAATTAGTCATACGTTGTAAGTCTTTAGTATTGCCATGTACAGTGAATTGTAAATCTTGTAATTGTTGACATTACATTGCCTTTCAAACAATTTCAAAAATCTAATAATAATTTTAATGAATTCTAAATACAGTTCAATATGGTTATTGACTTTAATTTCTGAATAAATAATCAATAAATGATTTTAAAATTGAAAACATTAATTACAAGAGGGATTTTAAACAAATATACAGGATGAGAAAAAAATTCAATACATCTAAACTGATACCATCTTGGGTTTCCTGATTGTCTATAGTGGATAATGGAAAACAAAGCACTAAATTTACAACACATAACTCGAGCAGCAGAAAACATTTGATACCAAATTAGGCATTCATCATGGAATATTTACAAGACAATACCTTTTATCAAAGCAGCAATTATTCAATTTCAAAATAAGATGGACAAGAGAATTTTTCACAATTATTTATACAAAGCACAAGAGACAGATCATGATCCAAGAACTAAAAAGATAGTTTATTTGAAATCACTCGAAGAGATGTATAAGGTCCAAGATTCAATGAATCGCTCACACTAGATCATTAATTTCAAATCTAAGAAGTGTGTGAGATTCAAGATATCAAAAAATTCCAAATGATTTCAAACAATCAAATATCCAAGCCAAATGATCATGATTTAAAAGTAAGTTTCAAGATGCAACACAATGATCCATGCTAAATGATTTTCAGTTCATAGATATCCAAGCCAATCCAAAAACCAATGTAATTATCACAACTAAAAAATAGTTTTGTGTTGTAATGAGTGTAAATTTTCAAGTCTTTCCTAAATGAATTAGAAGAAACTCAAAGCAACAGAGATGTGTGAAATTTCATTTGTTTTTCAGGTCTTCAAAAAAAATTATAATTCAAAATAACAGTGCCAAGATATTAATAGAATGCTTCAGCACTATTAGGAATTCAGAAATTAGTAAAAATGTAAACTTCAAAATAATTGTAGAAAATTACAAATTTGAATTCAAGATCTGGAAATCATTAAAAAATCATAGTTTTATACAAATGAAGCGAATTTCCATAAAAACAAGAATTCTGCAATTAGTGGTTAAAGAAGTCTTAAAATAAAAAAAATGTAGCAGTCAATGCAAATAAGCATAATCAAGATAAAAAATAGAAGGGGTAGAAGGAAGAACAAAAAGAAGAATATGAACAAGGAATATATATATATATATATATATGTACAAAAAATGAGTTAAGAGATCATACCTGAATTACATTGACGATGTACATTCTCTAACTCGTCAGTTATGGCTATGGAATATATATTGAAGCACCAATCCAAATATGGAGCAGTCTTTAATTCTTCCTTAATATCGTTCCTCAGCTAACCTCTATTGCCTAAGCATTTAGAGGATCAAGTTGTCTAACAAAATTTGTAAAAGCACTCACAGTTTCGTTCACATGTTTTGGTACCTAAATTTGTTTGTATAACAATCTGTAAGAATTTGCCATTGTGCCCTTAGGAACCCAAATCTGTTTGACCTTTCTTGAATTCGTTTCATTTCCTTTTGAGATCCAAAATTGTTTAAACGAATTGTTACAAAACAAGTTTTCATTCTTCTTATGATACAAAAATCCTTTGAAAATTCCAAAGTTTAAATTTTTAAATTTATCTTTTTCAAAACTGTTTGAAAGACTTTTAAAATCATCTGAATTTCCAAAACCGAGTCCATATTTATTCCGAGCAGTTAATTGATTTTTCAATAACATGTTCAATGATTTTTCTTCGATTGAAAATCTTTTCAAACTCAACTCAAGGCCGTTGATTTTAGATTTGAAAAAAAAATTCTCATTTAGAAGCTTCTCGGTTTTGGCTTTAGACTTTAAAATCTCAATTTCAAATTGATTACGCTTTTCAAAAACAAGTTTTTCAAATTCCTGGATTTTTTTCAATTTCATTTTCTAAATCATGATTTATCTCAGAAATTTCAATCTTGTTGTTTTTCATAATCATGTTTACATTTCAGAGGAACTTGAAATTCTCTTTTATTTTAATTAATCTTTTTGAAAAGACGTGCATTCATTGCATTTGAAATTTGTAATTCTCTCGATTTCAATCTTAAGCTCTTTCATAATTGTTTCAGTTTTCCACAAGTTTCCTTTTTCAAAAAATTTACATTTGGAATTATCGCTTGTCTTAATTTTATCCTACTCCTTTTGCAAAGCATAGTTTTATGAATTAGCTCATTTTCATTGTTTTTCAAAATCAAATTTAGTTTTCAAGCTATTTAAAATTTTCATTAAGATAAGAAAATTCCTTTTCTAAGTTTGAATAATTTTTGTAGTTGGAGTTTTCAAATTTCTTGACATTTTCTAATTCCAAAACATCAATTTTCCACTCAACTCAAGATTCTCATATTTAAGATGTTTATTTTTCAGTTTGAGAATCTTAATAGATTTATTTAAATCATTACAAAGTTGTACTAAATCTTCATAAGAAAATTTCTTGTTGAGTCTCCATTGTTATCATCATCGGTTGAGTCTTCATTTGTGACTCTATTAAGCATATATCTGAGCTTGAGTTGGCAATTGAGGGTTTTGAGCAGTTGTCCATTCTTTCATATAGCGCACTGAGAGTTTTTCAAATATCCTACACAGTTAAACAATAAGAGATAAATTGTTCATTACTAATATAAGAATAGATAATATGCATAGCACGATCATTAATATTCCTATCTACCATATCACCTCCATTGTTAACCATATCCCAACATTTAATAGTAATAGATTTTAAATAGGATTTCATTTATGAATTCCAATTGAAAAAATTCATACCATTAAAAATAGTTGGAATACGAATGGACTGATTCTCATTGGGTTGACATCTGGGGAACGCCATGACTTTAGAGCTAATGAAATACCTGCTCTGATACCACTTGTTGGATCTAGATTATCCCTAAAGGGGGTGAATAGGGTTTATTGGATTTTTATGAAATATTAAAATTATCGCATCACAGATTTCAATAGAGAAAATAAATGCAGAAAGTAAATGACACGGATATTACCCATCTTCAGTAAACCCTGCTACTGCTGTATTTCCGAAGATTTCTGCTAGGTATTAAAACAGATCCCACTTACAAAATCATGTAAACTCTCAAACCTTTCTCGTGCTCTAATCCTACGCTCAAAATCATGGACTTATCTTTAGTCCCAAGATCAAATTTTCCCTAAATTACAAACCCATAAGTTGTAAACTTTAACTATAAATCCTATAGCTAGTAAACCCTTAGTTTTACAAACAAGCTAGAAAAGTGTGTAGACCGGTTACAAAAGAAAAAACACAATAAAAAAATAAAAAACAAAACTCTTACCTTCTAAATAAAAAATAGCCGACCTCTTTTCTGCTTTACTCAAACACTTTGGCCTCTCTTTATTCTTCAATGTCGGCCGTTGAACAAAAAATTAGGGTTTTGTTTCCACTCACAATCGCGACTTCGAATCACTTGTAAAATTGATCCTCTGATGATTGATTCCTTATGGTTCTCTTCATAGTAATTTGGTTCGCATACGATCGAAAACATGTGAGTTTTTTTGATATTATTCTGCTATTTACTCTCGAATTGTTGCTTTTGTTTTCGATGATTTCAATGGTGAATTGGTGTTAATATATATAGGGTATTGAAACCCATAATCATCTCTGAATTCCATGAATTGTTCTTCATCTGAATTGCATGTGATTGGTGCCTTGCCGTGAAAAACTTTTCTATTGCTTAATTGATTTCTGGAAATCATACGATTTATTTTTCTAGAAACATTCAAATGAAATACATTACCCTTGCATATTTTTGGGAACATTTGAATTACGAAATTGATTTCTTTCCAGTAATGAACAACCAATTTCTAGAAGTGTAGATTTAGCATGATTGCAAATATAATATTCCTAAATCATTCCTTAAATCATGTAGATAAACAGTTGCCAATTTTGCATCCCAATCTATTTTAGAAATATAATTTAGAGCCATGAATTTTAGGATTGTTTTGAAATCCTAGATCATTCTTTGCTAAGATTATCTCTTTTGAAACCGATGATAAATCTTTTTATGGTTTTTCAGATTTAAAATTTGTTTGCTCCTTGCTTGTAATAATAAGCATGCTATAAATACTCCATTTTATTTATAAAATAATATATTCTCTAATATAACATGAAGGAGTGATTTCTGAAAATCTTGCATGCCATTTTTTGTGTGTGTCTTGTATATGATGAGCTTCTCTGTTGCACATTTTCCTTTGATGTTGCAATGCTGCTTTCACCCTTGCGCTTGCAACTGTGTATAATCATCTTGCTGAGTCTTTGTGCATGTATTTTTGAATACACACTTGTGTACATCTAGCTGCTCATGTTTTGATGTGCTCGAACTCTTTCATTATTGCACTATATATCAAGGTTTTAAATCTCGGATATCGATCACGTTCCATCTTGGGGATTTAATAGACTTGATCTCGTATTGGGGAAGTTCTCGGATGAGATGAGTCTAGCTCGGGAATTCATCTTGGATTTCGATCTCTGGCCTGAAAGTTCATATCAGAACAATCTCGGGGTACATGATATGTTAAAAAATAATATTTTTACAAAATGATTTTTTATGAATGCTATTAAAAATATAGTAACTAAAACTTGAATTGCAAAATAACTTTATTATTCTATATTTGCGAAAGATCATTTATACTGTAAATCGTAATATGCTTAAAACATGAATATATTTGGACATAAAACATTAAAAGGATCCAAAACATTAAAAATTCAGCGTAAATAGACCATAAAGTACATAATTTTATAGGTAACATGTATGTAAAAAAGGCGAATATGAAAATCATAAGCATTGTAAAACAGATATAAACATACAATATGGTAGCATGCAAAATATAAAATACCAAAAGATTATCATGGCTAGATATGAGTTTTTTAATTATTGTTCTAGTTCAGGCATAAATTTAAAATTTAACCAAAAAAACTAAGATCTTGGACGATATTCTAGTATTTTGTTTCGGTCGATGTATCATCCGATAGTGCAATGTCTCGAGCGATATATTCGAAAGGACATTTAGAGTTATATGTGCTGTTTCATTTCGGAAGGAGCCCAAAATGAGATCTCGGAGGAGATCTCGGGTGATAACTGCGAGATGTGAAACAGTGCCATATATAACTTGGTTACTGCACCCTAGCTTGTGCAAATGTTTGCATTGTCACTTTTGTTCTTTGTGTAAATCCAACTTGTCTTGTGTATTGCTCCATTTTGTTCTTTCATATGAGTTTCACCATTTGCACTCAGGTTTATTTCATGGTACACACAAAATGTATTTGTGTATAGTTGTTGTTATACCCCATCCTTCCAAAACTTGCATGCATACTTGTATTTGAAACTGTTGTGTAGTTTGCATGCAGTAACTCAAATATTGTTAACACTTGTCAAGATGTCTTGAATTGTGTTCATGTGTAATCCTTCATACATGAACTTGAGCCAAGACTTGTACATGCTGAATCAAGTTTCTTTTCTTTGTTCGTTGCTTGGGTCTGTAATGCCTTGAACTTGCATTTGTATATGTGCTTGAGCATATGTCCCTATGTACTTGCTATGTATGTGAGTTGTTGTTGCTCCAACATTGATGTGCATGTACATTTTGAGCTTGAATATTTATGACGCTCTTTCACTTGCCTGCTGTTTCACATTGACTTTGAATTGTTTTGGCTTGAGCAACTAAGTTGAATCTTGTCTCGACTTCATACATGTGCACACATGTATACTGCACCCCTTGCTGAACCATTGCATTGATTCTTGGGTACTTTTGGCACCTCGACCATGCTTGCATGCTAAACTTTTGGTTTGCCCATATTGGTGTACTTTTTCATGCTTGTTGTAGTCTTTTGTGTTTGTCCCATGCATTGATAGCATTTCTAATCTGAGTTCTTGTATGCCACTCTACATACTGAGTTGTATTCTCATGTATACATCTAGTGTATATATACACATAGGTGTATATTTATTTGTTTGTATGTATGTGATACTTCATATGTGCTTTGTCAATTTCCTTCCAAGTATATTTTGCCTTCACCATTCAGTGATGCACCTGCACAAAAATATATGTGTACATACATGCACATGTATGTGTATACATATATTGTGTGTGCGAACATAATATATATATATATATATATATATATATATATGAGCACTAGAGACACACCAAAATGGATAAATATGCATATCAGATCAAGTCATGAAATATGATGAGAAACACACCAAAATTCTGAAGTAAATAAATTTTAAAATAAAATTATATCTGCTAAAATGTAAAATTATTTTGTTCCATTTTATTGTGTGTGTTTTTATAATAGGTAAGCATGCGGCTGGAATGACCGTGAAGACAGACTGAAGATAATTGTGTGTAATTGTATAAGAGTGAGTGACTATATATGAGTTTGTACCACAGAGTGGAATGTAACTAAGTGTTGAGTGAAACTGAGAGTTTGTAGTGAGGAGCTGTGTATATGAATTGAATGAATTGTATTACAGTGAGATGTACATTTAGTGGAGTTAGAAAAATTGTACTGTTGGAATGTTGAAATAAAATATTATATTTAAATAAAATGTTGTTTGAATATTTAAATTCTTGTGCAGTTGTATTCTATTAAATATAAATATTTATTTTTGTGTGTGATGTAGTGTAATAGTATAATTACAAACACATTTATAATAAATATATACATGTATGTTATCATCAAACAATAATCGTATAATTGTTATGTATAACATTATAGTATTGAGTCATACTTCTCTGATATTCTGCCTTTCGGATAGCGACTTCATCTCGTAATCTTGGAAGTAATTCTAAGGACTCTTGCCTCAACTGCTTTCTTTTATTGAAGGCATAGGTAATTCTCCCATAGGACGGTTCTTCTGTCCCGACCGGAAGCATTGCTTCACATCCAAAAGTTAAGGAGTAATGGCTATGGCCTGTATCTATTTTAGTTGATGTTTGATATGCCTAAAGGATCAGGGATAATTCATCCACCCAATTTTCTTTTGGTCTACGTAACCGTTTCTTTACTATAGTTTTGATTTTTTTGTATGCGACTTCCATGGCATTATTGGCTTTCGGGTGTGTGACTGATCAGAAACTTTTAATTATTCCATTTTGAAGCAAAATTGTAAAAATTCTTTGCTTCAGAACTGAGTTACATTGCCTGATATAATCTTATGTGGTATCTGAAACCTCATTACTATATTTTTGATGAAAAATCTCAAAACCTTTTTGAAAGTTATTTTTGGAACCGGAAATACTTCCACCCCCAATTATTAAAATAATCGATTACTACTATGGTGTACTTTGATCCCCTTTGGAAATTGGTAATGGTCCAATAAGACATGTTCCCCATACATCAAACGGTCACAGGCTTTTTGTGGTGGTCAATCCATTTGGGGGTAAGAGACGATTTTAGAAAACCATTTACATTTTTTGCATCTCTTAACCAAGTAGATAGCCTATTTGGTCATTTTAGGCTAGAAAAATCCTTGTTGTATCATTTTTTTAGCCAATGTCATCCCATTAGAACGATCTCCACTAATCCTTCATATGCTTTGGTTAACAGTTTTATGTCGTCCTTAGGATTTACATGTCTTAGGTATGAGAATGTATATCCTTTTTTTTTGCAAAATCCATATACTATGACGTAATTGGAAGATTGCTTTTAAATTTCCCCGGCTTCTGTTTGTTCAAAGGAGTATTTCCTTATTTATATATTCTAGAACTGGTGTCGTCCAGTTGCTTCCACTTGAATTTCAGAAGGGATTTCATTTTTGAGCTAAGATTCAGGTGTCGTCCCTTCCTTTTCCATTCTTTGGATATTTGTTTGGGATCTGGTTATTACCATAAATTCTTTTTTCTCGATGCTAGACGTTGAAGGATATCTAATTGGAACTATTCGGTGAACCTCTTGAGTTGGCTAATTTTGCTAGTGAATCTGCATGGGTGTTTTCTCATCTAGGTAATATCTCAAGTAGTTCCAATATTTTCCTGACATATTGTGACAATTTTAGATCCTTAGTTTGATATGTCTGCTTAAGTTGGTTTACCATAATTTTAGAGTCAATGGAAGCTTGGATTCGTGGAATTTTGAGTTCCTTTTGCCAAAGTCAAACCAGCCACCATCAATTCATACTCTACTACATTATTAGTTGCAGGGACTCCTAATTTCATGGCATAATGTAATCGATCCCCATTATATTTTATAATATCACATCCGGTGTTGGCTCATTACTTATTAGTTCTCCGTCAACGAACAACTGCCACTTTGATTTTAAATCTCTTTCCTATTCTGATTGTTGTTCGATAAACCCAATGCACTCGTTTACAAAGTATGGTAAAGCTTGGCCTTTTATTTTCGTTTTTGGTTTGAATTCTTTGTTGTACTAACTTAATCGATTCCCTACATCATGAGTCTTCAAGAAGTTTCTGGTTTATTAAAGACTTGTTAAGAGGTAGGATGGTTAAGACCATGATAGTGTGTGCTTGGAAATATGAACATAATTTCCATGAAGTCAATATTAACCCATAAGCTAATTTTTCAGTGACCTGGTAACGGGTTTTGGCATCTTTTATCCTTCGGCTTGCATAATAAACCGAGAGTTGAATGTCGCTTTCTTGTCATATTAGAACTGAACTAATGGCCAATTTCGTTACTTCCGGATAACGATACAAGGTTTCCCCATTTTTTAGGCTTGACATTGTATGGGGGTTTTCCAAATGATTTTTCAACTCTTGGAAGGTGCGTTGGAATTCCTCTCCCTATTTAAAAAACTTTTTTCCCTTAATTACATTAAAGAACAAAACAGATTTATCAGTAGCTCTTGAAATGAACCTACTTAGGGCTGACACTTTTCCAGTAAGCCTTACCACATTCTTGTTTGTTTTATGTTCCGTCATTTCTCTTATTGCTTTGATTTGCACTGGACTTGCTTCTATCCCTCGTTCACTAATGATATATCCAAGGAATTTTCCTCAGCGAACACCAAAATGGCACTTTTGGGAAATTAATTTCATTTGGAACTTTCTCATCACCTCAAACATCTCTCTCAAATCCTTTAGATGATTTTCTTCATTTTGAGTCCTAACCAACATATCATCGACATAGACTTCCATGTTTTTCTCGATTTTTCCGTAAAACATCCTATTCACAAGCATTTGTAAGTTACTCTAGCTTTTTTAATATGAAAGGCATCACTTTATAAAAGTACATTCCATTGTCAGTAATGAAACTCTCTCTTTTAATTAATCGCTAAAATTAACCCTAAAAACTTCTCTTATTCAATCAACCTCAAATCTCGAGTCACTATATAACACCCCACGTCCGTTAATGTCACCCATCTGAGGATGCATTAAGTTTCATGAAGCATTAAGTTTCGTGAAGCATAGTAATAATACAGAGACTAATCAAACAAGACAAAAGGTAAAAAGTAGTGAAAAATTTCAATTTTTTTTTCAAATCAAATATGCCATTACATTTTTTCAAATAAACCACCAATGTCAAAACCATAAACATCTGCCTCATGTATCATCAGTGTAAAAAAACCATAAATAATATCCCAATGTGTCATAATAATAAGCGTAGATATATAAACTGAAGATATACATGGAAATGGAAGCAATCTACGTCCACGCAGAATAGAATCACGGTCACAGCTACTGTCCACCACCACTTTGAGAACCTGAGGGGGAAAGAAAGAGAGATAAGGGAAAACAAAATAGGTTAGAATTAAAGTCTAGCGAGTTCCAGTGATTTTTAGCAATTGGATAAGATAAAGAGTATCAAGAAAGGTATATAATGCTAAACATGAAAATACAGTAAGTAGACAAGTACAAAGTAAATGAGATAACATGATAACGAGATAACAATATAGCATGGTAAGGTAAAGATCATGTACGCTTCTCATTTGTATACTAAGAACAAGTTTCTGCACCAATTACTATATTACCATGATTAGGTGTTACCTTAATTAGTACCCATGTGATCGGCTCCCTACTATGCAAATATCTTGTGTTAGCCACGACAGTAGGGGATATCAGTCCCTAACCCGTCAACTATAAGACACAGACCTATTCACTGGTGTTACAACGTTTTAGTTTCCCCCGTCGGACCCATGCACGTTCATGACTCCGTCGGAACAGGATCGTACCCACCTTCCACCTTTGAACCTCTTACAATTCAGATTAGTAAAACGTGCCCTGGCCCCTACCTAGTGCAAAGCGCCTATCTATGATACCAACAGGGACGCTGACTGATACAGATTCCACACAACAAGACTAACACAGTCCAACCCCTAGGCATGTGCCCCCAAACTAGGATTTTAAGAGTCCCAAAACTGGATATAAACAACAAGACGTAGGACCTCATAGCTTTTTAACTAGCAGGTTTAAGTTCATTAATAAGCATGGTTGTAAATGACATTTCCTCTAAATGATATTATGTGTACAACCCTTTCCCTAAAACAAACAAGCACCTGCTCAGATATGTGTGTATGTATATGTATATTTAATTATTTTACTTAATTACTTCTGATCCTCCCAACATGTTCTACTTAATTATTAAATTAAATTTAACCTATTCAGATTAACATGTTTTGCATATATTTCCCAATTATACAGTCATTGGATTCCATGTTTCAATATATCTAATTCTCCTTTTTACTATCATTATAAGTTATTCCAATTTAATTCAATTTTACGCAATTCTAACGTGAATAGTCTAGGCATTTTATGGCCTAGGCGTAGCACAAAATAAAAAGGAAAAGGAGAAAATATCAACTCAGAAATACATAAAATGAATAAATAGGCATAAGACTATAAACTGTATAAATTCAGATTTAGAACATTTACTATCAGAATACTTTTAATTATCAAATATAAATAGAACTCATAGTGGTTTGATTGAAATCCATAAAAAGGTCTATTTATACTGTTGTTGTAGAAAAATTAGAATTGTCCTCTTTAATCTACTTTTAGGCAACACCTCAGAATCTTCTTATTTTTATTCAAAAATAGTTTGGGGGAAGAAGAATAAAGAATGTTTCTGTATAAGGAAATAGTGAGGCTGCTAGCTTATTTATGCACTAGCTAGGATAATTCTAAACCATTAGATTTTAGATTTTCAAATCAGACCGTACACCTCAAGCTGAGTCAGTGGATGAATATAGTGAATAAAGCTGTCTAGATTCAGATGTAGGAAGCCCGCTTGCATGAAGGTTGATCGACCCACCTTTACCTGTGTCGACCCTAGGGTCGGCCTATCTTAGACATGGGTCAACCCCTAGGTCGACCCAGACTGGCTAGACCGTCTGGTAACCGTTTCTTTTTACGTTGCTTAGTTTATTACACACACACATATATATATTCTTGTTCAATCTTCTTAAGTCCATAACTACTTCGTATTCGATTTATGGAAACTAAGAGTCTATTGGGACCAAAATTTCATAACAGACGCAATGGTAAAATCTGTTATACCTAATTATGAATATACAATTAATTAACATTCGTTTTATTATCCTCTTAATATAATTGTTGTGTATTAAAATATGGGGTGTTACATTCTCCCCTCCTTAGAGGATTTCGTCCCTGTAAACTTCCAATTAAAAGAATATTATTACTCAAAACCTACACCCATCTACTCATCTATCATCCATAGTCATCCATTGTCCTTATAATTTCTAATGCTTGGTATGAACATATGCAAAGGTGTTGTGTATATGTACCTAAACTAATGCGAAAATCAGGCGGTCCACTGATTCACTTGACCTCTTTAATGCAATATATGTCTATGTTATGTATCCAATATGTATGCAATAGGATCCTAACAGTACATATATGTTCTATATGTGTGCACAACTATTGATCAAAGTACAACATTCGTGTGATGATTCAACCATTTTAATCCATTGAAAATTTAAAATGCACACACATCCATATGCAATATGTAGGTGCTTGAGCCGTTTAGTGCCTAATATGTGTATATATGATCCACGAGCAAACACTTGCATCCACTTGTAATCATCAAACATAACATGTCTCAAACACATGTTTTCAAACATAGGTTTGTATCTAAAGATCAATGATTCAAACAATAGGGATAAACAATTTTAAATTCAAAAACATAGAATGGAATTAAGAACGTACTCTAAAAGAGAAAAGGGTAAGAAGCGCGAATTTTGCCTTTGGGTTCGCATGTCGCGTCATCTCGATCTTCTCCCCGTTGCACCTTCACTAACTTGATCTTTTTGCTATGTACCTTCTTAACTTCTGACTCAAGAATCAGGGTTGGAACTTTCTGAACTGATGCCTCCTTCTCTACTTCAACATCCTCAAGCTTACTCGGCTCTACTACCTCTGTTAAATCGTGTAGGTATTTTCTTAAGTGGGAAACATGAAACATGTCGTGAACTCCCGCCAGCCTCTCTGGTAGTCTAACTTTGTAGGCCATTTGGCCTATCCTCTCAACTATGGGAAATGGTCCTACAAATCTTAGTGCCAAATTTCCAACCAAGCCAAATCGAACTACGTTCCTAATAGGTGATACTTTGATAAAGACCATATCTCCTACCTTGAATTCTAAGTCAATCCTCCCCTTGTCGGCATATGACTCCTGCCTATATTGAGTTGCTTCCATCCTTCTTCGAATAAGGTCTATCTTCTCAGAAGTCTCTCTAACCATCTCTGGTCCAAGTAGAAGTCTGTTTGTAAACTCCTACCAACATGTCAGAGATCTGCAGGGTCGTCCATAAAGTGCCTTGAAGGGTGCCATACCAGTGCTTGATTAATAACTATTATTGTCGGTGAACTCGACTAATAGGAGATGCTCCTCCTAAGTCCCTTCGAAATCTAGGATACATAGCCTTAATAAATCCTCGAGAACCCTATTGACCCTCTCATTATATCCATCGGTCTGAGGGTGATAAGTTGTGCTAAGACTTAACTGTGTACCTAGGTCCTCTTACTAGCTCCTCCAAAATTCACTTGTAAATATGGGATCACAATCACTTACTATACTGAAGTTACCCGATGAAGTTAGACGATCTCTCTAAGGTAAACCGATGTTAGCCAAGCCATTATCCTCTTGCTCTTGACTGGATTAAAGTGAGCGCTCTTAGTAAGTCTGTCTACTATAACTCATATGCTCGTGTTGCCCTCCCTTGATCGGGGCAGTCCATTAATAAAGTCCATATAGACACTCTCCCATTTCCACTGTAGGATATCCAAGGGATGAATTAATCTACCAGGTTTCCTTTGTTCAGCCTTGACTTGTTGACAAGTCAAGCATCGGGCCACGAACTCTACCACATCTTTCTTTATGCTAGTCCAATGAAAAACTCATTTTATGTCTTGGTACATCTGCCATCGTGCAGATGGATACTCATCCAAGAGTGATGAGCCTCCTCAAGAACTGATCTCAACAGATCCTTAACTCTGGGGATATGCAATCTTCCACCTCATCTTAACTACCCTTTATCGTCCATAGAATATCTAGTTAGATGACTAAAGTTCTCTCCTTTACTGAGTCTATCCAAGATGTCCACTAACTGTTGATCCTCTCGCTACGTGGATCCAATGCGCTCCATAAGAGTAGTCTACACCTCCAATGATGTCAACAAACCAAGCGTAAAATCAGTAGATGGCCTAAAGTCAAAGGTTGAAATAAACACCAAGCTCTGCCAACAAAGGACTAAAGGTCATCCTTTGCCTACTCAACGCATCTGCAACCACATTACCCTTTCCTGGGGTATAAGCTATCTCAAAAACGTAGGATGCTAGGAACTCCATCCATCGTTGCTGCCTTAAGTTGAGATCCTTCTACGAGAACAAATATTTGAGCAACTTGTGATCCATGTAGAGTTCAAATCTCTCTCCAAGTAGATATTGTCTCCAAGATTTAAGTGCAATCACTATTGTTGTCGACTCCAAGTTGTCGGTGGGGTAGTTCTTCTCATAAACTCTCAATTGCCTACTTCCATAGCAGACCACCCTACACTCTTACATTAACATAGCACCTAATCCCATGCCACAAGCATCCAGGTAGACTGTAAACACCTTGCTACCATGGGGAAGAGTCCGAACGAGGGCTGATGTTAGAGTCCTCTTCAACCTTTGGAATACATCCTCATAATCGATGCTCCAAGCGAAAGCCAAGTTCTTCGTTAGAAGGGGGAGCGGAGCTGATATCCATGCAAAGTCCTTAATGAACTTTCTATAGTAACCCACCAATCCAAGGAAACTCCTTACCTCTGTGCATTTTTAGGGGATTTCCAATCTTGAACTACGGCAACTTTAGTGGGATCCACCGCAATTCCATCCTTGGAGACTACATGGTCTAGAAACCTTACTTCCTTTCTCCAGAAAAACACTTAAAATATTTAGCCTTAAGGTAATGCGATCTAAGTGTATGGATAACTTCCTCAAAGTGTTTGGCATGCTCTTCCTCGCTTCTTGAAAAACCTAAAGATCGTCTACGAAAACCACCAGAATTTGTTCAAATACTCCCTAAAGACCCGACTCATTAAATCCTCAAAGTATGCGAATGCATTGGTCAGCCCAAAAGGCATGACCAATCACTTAAAGAAATTGTTCGGAGTTCTGAAAGTTGTGTTGTCAATACTAACATCCGCTACCCAAAGATAATGAAATCTCATTGCTAGGTCCAACTATGAGAAAACCAAAGTTCCTACTAGTTTGTCAAACAAGTCATCAGTCCTCGAAAGTGGGTGTCTATTTATCTTGGTGAGCTTATTCAACTCTCTATAGTCCAAGCATAGACGGAGAGAGTCATATGCCTTGGTTGCAAAGATGACTGGAGCTCTCCACTCAGAAATGCTCAGTCTAATGAATCCATTTTCGAATAACTCACATACTTGTGTGCTAAGCTCCCACCTCTCCCTAGGAGGCATGTGGTGCACTGGTAAAGCGACTGGTTTTATATTCTCCACCAAGTTAATCTAGAAATCTATCTCTCGTCTGGGAGATAATCCTATAACCTTGTCGAACACATCCGAAAAACCACTAACTTTGGTTACTAATCAAAGATCATCAACGGAATCATCAAGGGAATCTAGGAAACAGAGCATAACTTACCCCCATGGGTCACAACAAATTTCGAGAGTTCAACCTTAGAAAGTTAAAAGTCTAACAACTCTCCTCTCAAGTCAAGGATGGCACCATAAATGGCTAGCCAATTTATTCCAAGAAATAATCCATAACCCATAAAGCTAAGAACATATGCATCTCATTCAAATTCATCGCCCATAAAATAAATTCTTAAACCCCTACATATCATAGATAAATTAGTCATTCCTCCCATGGGGTTTGAGACCACGTTAGGATCAGAAACAATACTAGTGTCTAAGTGTAGATTATCTACCATAGAATTGGATATGAGAGAATGAGAAGCACTGAAATCAAAGAGATTCCTAATAAGAGAGTCAAAAAGAGGAATCAAACCTTCCACGGTGACATTCCTACAACGATATTGTCTACCAGCCTCGAGCGCATGCACTTGCCGTCCAAATGATCCAGCCTTCTGCCCTTGCTTGTTAGGGCATTGCCTTGTAAAATGTCCAACTTGACCACAACTGAAACAAGTGTTCTTCATCTTCTTACAGTCTTTTACAAAATACCCCAAACTTCCACAACTATGGCACTTAATTTCTGACTTGATTTGAGCCTTATCGGGTTTTCCTTCTTTCTTAGCTATGCCCCTTCTTGAGCAACCATTTCTTTTTCTCAGCCTTGGGTTTTTCCTCCTCAACCTTACCTTATTTCTTATCCTTTTTACCATCCTCGTGGATCAAAGCCATGTCTACAAGTCGCTTGAAAGTTGCTCCCATCGGTACATGCATCAGTGCTAAATCTAAGAGCATTTGGTTTTAATCCTTTCGCGAACCTTAAAGCCTTCTTTTGAGGAGTGTTCACAAATCCTAATCCAAATCTCGCTAGTTGATTAAAACTATTAACATGTTCCTTTATAGTGATGCTTCCTTGCTTCAAATTCAAGAACCTCTCCATTTACATTCCTTCCTCTGCTTGTAATCAGAATCTCAATTCGAATCTAGTCTTAAATTCATCCTGCATGGCCACTATTTGTCCCGTTTGAATCACTTCCCACCAATACGATGCTTCATCGTTTAGTTGCCAAGCGATCAACTAATTTTTTCTTCTATCATCGAGCTCCAACAAGTTAAATACATTCTCTATTTTCCTAAGCCAATTGCGTGCCTCCACAAAACTCTCGGTACCATGAAATGGTATGCCTCCCATCGTGCAGAAATCCTTGCAAAGCTTAAAGAATTGACTATGGGATTGGGGGGAGGTACTATGACTACAGCTGAAGGAGGGACATTTTCTAGCACTCTGGCAGGTGTCGTAGCTTCTGCATATCTATGGAACCAAGTCGGAATGGGAATGCCCTTGGGGAAATTAGGAGCCCAAGACATGCTGCTGAAAAAAGATGAAACTTGGATTCAGAAAGGAACCAAGGAATATCATTAAATGACTTGAGGGGATATATTTTAAAAAAAAGTTGGTTTTATTTGAAAACTTTACTTTGGAAACGCTTTTTCAAAAAAAAAATCCTTTGATCTTGTAACCTTAGGCACTGATACCAAATGTGACACCTAACGTCCCTTAATGTCACCCATATGAGAATGCATTAAGTTTCGTGAATCACAATAATAATACAAATACTAATTAAACAAGAAAGAATGTAAAATGCAGTGGAAAATTTCAAATTTTTATTTCAAATAAAATACGGTATTACATTTTTCTAAATAAACCGCCAATGTCAAAACCATAAACATATTTTTCATATATCATCGAGTACAAAAACCTTTAATAATATCCCTTATATGTCATAACAATAAGCATAGATAAAAAAAATTAATGAAATGTGTTGTGTCATCGTGCAAGCTCTCAAAAAAAGCTTCTTTATCAGGTAGGTGATTGTTAATGGCAACAAAGGGGTTTCAACTCTTTTTTCTTCATGCTCCGTAGCCTCTTCAATAATCGGATCTTCTCGAAATCTTTCTCCTCTCATCACTTCTCCTTGCTTATATCATGCGCGGTTGCTTACCGATAATCGTTTTTTCACCTTATGTTTTATTCTTTACCATGGAACGGTTCTGAGCCCTAACCCACCCCAATTTATTCAATCACAACACATCTATTACACTATTTCCTCATTCCGCAGTCTACACCACTTTCCCCTCTCTACTGTGTGACTTTAGGCAACTACGTACATAAGTTATTCAACTAGTTACAAAATTCTATAGGGAGATCATCACTGATGCAGAGTTTTAAGGACAGCAGCAACTACGACTGGATAGAATCGTTTCGCTTTTCGATCATTGCTGGTCTATGATGTTACTTTTTTACTTAATAGGTATTCAATGTTTTTCCTTTATTCGTCTTGTTGGTAGTATCTTGGTTGTAGTTTTGGTTGTTTTGGAATAGTTTATTTTTGATCTGTTATTTGGTTCGTCCTCTGGTTGTTTTCTGCTCTGGTTCTCATATAAAATGCAGAGTACTATTGCTATTTTCGGTGTTTTTCTGTACTTTGGTTTGTTTTTTGGGTTTGGTTTCATGGTCGATAATGAGCTATCCAAGTGAAGCTTAGTCTCAGACCTTGGCCTCACTACTGGTAGTGCTCTCTGCCATCTGGAAACTCTGCACTTGACCTTTATCGACACTGATTTGGCAGTAGTGGATTGTTATTACACAAATGTTTGTCTATTTGTGCTTATTTTGTTCTAGAAGGTGGAGCTTTTTTGGTGTTTTCATCAGTGTTGGTAGCACATAGGAGATGATCCACGCTCAACGTTCCAGGCATTAGTGATCTTTTGAAGTCTTTCCACTTGCCAGGAAGATTTCTTGCCCGACATTCAAGGCTTTCCAATGTCATATCATATGTTGTTATTTTCTCTTGTTGGCTAGAAAGTCATCTAGAGCTATTGTTGTTACATCTTTGCTAGTTCGTGGCTGAAGAAAACTCTGTTGTTGTAAGTTCAACACATTCCATTCATATGCCTTTGTGTGTGGCTAATGGTATTTGCATTGTCCCTCTACTTGTATGGATGCTGTGAAACTTAATGTGTAATTATATTTTCCTGTATTCAGTTATAGCATATGAAATAAACTCCCTGCATGGAGTGTGAAATAATTGTAGAATAGATAAATTAGACTAGTTCCAGTATTGTAAGCCTATTAGGTAAAGTGGACGGAACACTATAAATTCCGTAAGTGGTGGACGACCTGCCATAAAACCGAAGTAGCTGATTGTTAACTGCAATCACTTGTACTATATATTGTATTTTTATTATTAGTTATAATAAAAAGTGTTTGTGGTCACCTTAAAAAACGGGAGGACTTTGCCAAAAAAAGCATAGATAAATAAACTGAAGAAATACATGGAAATGAAAGTAATCCAAGTCCAAGTAGAATAGAATCATGGTCACAACTATTGTCTACCACTACTCTAAGAACCTGAGGAGGGGAAAGGAAGAGAGAGAAGAGAAACCAAAATAGGTTAGACATAATGTCTGGCAAGTTCTAGTGATTTTCAGCAATAAGATAAGATGGAGAGTATCAAGACATGTAAATAATGCTAAACATGAAAATACAGTAAATAGACAAGTATGAAGTAAATGAAATAACATGATAACGAGATAACAAGATATCAAGGCAAGGTAAAGATAATGTATGCTTCTCATTCATATCCCA
Source organism: Allium sativum (assembly GCA_030737875.1). Taxonomy (NCBI): domain Eukaryota; kingdom Viridiplantae; phylum Streptophyta; class Magnoliopsida; order Asparagales; family Amaryllidaceae; genus Allium; species Allium sativum. The sequence goes on along the minus strand of CM060922.1, from coordinate 845,981,184 downwards.
AGAACAAGTTTTTGCACAAATTACTAGATTATCATGATTAGGTGTTACCCTGATTACTACCTATGCGATCATCTCCCTACTACGCAAATATCCTGTGCTAACCACGGAAGTAGGGGATATCAGTCCCTAACCCGTCAACTATAAGGCACCGACCTATTCGTTGGTGTTACAACATCTTAGTTTACCCCATTGGACCCATGCATGCTCATGACTCTGTCGAAACACGCCCGTACCCACCTTCCTCCTTTGAACCTCTTATAATCATGATCAGTAAAGTGTTCCTTATCCCCTCGCTGGTGTAAAGCCCCTCTCTACGATACTAATAGTGATACAGACTAATATGGGTTCCACACAACAAGATTGACACTGGCCACCCCCTAGGCTTGTGGCCCTAAACTAGGATTTTAGGAATCCCAAAACCGGATATAAGAAGCAAGATATGGGTCCTCTTACCACTACAACAAGACAGATCTATTACAACAGGCAATGCCCGTTGTAATAGAGGTTTTACAGCGGCCAGCCCGCCCGCTGTATTAGGCTATGTTGTAATATATTCTCTTTTACAACGGGCAATGAACGTGGTAACAGGCAGTTGTAATAGACTTTTTACAATGGTCTTATGTTTTTGTTGTATGTCCATTCAATAGAATAACAGTCCATTGTAACATTTTTTTGCAATGGGTATTAACTGTTGTAATATCTTTTATAACAACAATTAGTGCTCGTTGTAAAATGCTGAAAGTTGCAATGGAATTGAATATTACACATAATATTAATAATATTGACAAGAATTGAATATTTAATTCAAAAAATATTTTTAGACAAATATTTATTACACTTTCAAGTAGTACATATAGTGTTTTCCCCCTCTATTTGCACAATCACTTGTGCACACCTTCCTCACTACATTTCACTCGTATACATTGACTCCTCACTACACACTTATTCACTCATATACACGTACATAGTCACTCACACTCTCACTATAGTTTTAGTCTTCAGCTTCTTGCTTCAAAGTTTATATAAGATATAAGCAGTAGAACATACTCTTAAACTAATAATTAGCTTGGCATCTACACTACAAAATAAGAGAACATCCCTAATTACTACAGATCATAATATATACTTTCATCCGGTTCTGTTTGAACTTACTTGATTCCAGTTGGATTCTTGGTCTGAATTTTAAACATAAACCTATGTATGTACATATATTAGGGCACAAAAATTGTAAGCCAAAATAAGAACGGAATTAACATTCAATATTTTATTAATAATAAACTCGAGGATTATGTAGTTAACAAACACTTGCTTAATACTTGTTATAAGGTTATTACTAATTAGCATATGCATTTGAATCCTTCAATCTACCCGGTTCAAACATGTGAAAATGAAGAGAGAGAAATGTTAGAATGTGACGGCCCGCCCCGCACCAGCCGAACTTTCCAATGAAAATGCGTTGTGCCAATGCCTGACTAGCACGGGACGGTCGCAAACGAAAGGAAAAGAAAGGAATTTGAACTAGCAAGGAACCTGTAGTATATCTCATAGCGCATGGAACAAAATATAATAATAACATAACTTTGACATAAAACAGGTGTGACAGTGCATAAGCTGAAAACTAAACCATCATAGCAGCAGAAAATCCAAAATACAGCTTACGTTCCACATCATCATTATTAAAACTTTTAAAACTGTCTCCAAGCAAAATAAGGAAGGTACACTACTAATGCCCAAAGTAGTGACCAACAGCGACACAGGGAGATTATATATATATATATATATATATATCATACACATAAGCCTCCTGTTCGTCTCCGGTACATCTACTCGTGCATAATCACCTGACATGTCTCTAGTCTACCCATTTAAGAGCACCTAGAGTAATAAGAAGAGACATAAAACTCTGGTTCAGACAAAAGTCTGGTATGAGCGATAAGCAGCAAAACAGAACAATAACAGGTATACATAACCATACCTGAACCTGGACCTGCAACCAAAGAGTTAGCACAACAAGATGTACAATACTCTAAGGTGAATCTAACATATGGTGTAAAGATACGGTGGAGGGGTGTACATGTCATAGTGATATCAAACAATCAAGCATAGCAATCATCCTCACATCTCTCACTCAGTGCATAAAGCATACGATATACACTGCTTTGATCACCCAAATCCTTGCTATGATCACTCTGCCCCATGGAATCATTGCGACTCCACTGCACTGATCTAAAGCCACTAGTCCTTGCTAGGTCCACTCTGCACCATGAAGTCATGACAACTTCACTGCACTGGCTCATAGCCATGCTACGATCACTCTGCCCCATGGAGCAATAACTACCTTACTGCATTGATACGTAGCCTAAAATTCGTCTTGGTGGTGAATCAAAGTTATGGACGTGGATAACCACTTAGCACACGTCCCGCAGCAAAGCCCAATTCATGAAGTTAACTCGTTGGTTCCCAACTGGATCCTGAATTCTACTTCCAATTTGGACTAACTTTGCATCTCGGGTTTTGGTCTCCTCTAGATCGGTTCAATCCTTCTTCTCATCTTCGGTTCGATCGTGATTACCTTTCCCTGGAGGTTCGGCTCATAGTACCTCGACATAGTCCCACTCATGGTCCCCCTTCTCCCTATGTTCGGTTCGGGTCGTGGCTTCTTGCTCGTGCAGGTCGGGTTGTGATACTCCAGGCTGGGTCGTGGTGCCACACTGGTTCGGATCGTGCCATTTTCAGCAGATCGGGTCGGAGTTGCATGGTGCTCCACGGTTCCGTCTGGGTCAGGTCATGGTCTTCAAGTGCGAGCAGTTCGTGGCACACTCCAGATGCCAACGGTTAGGGTCGTGGGAAGCTTCCACTAGCGGGTCGGTTCGGAGGGGTGCGATCCGATCTGGTTTCTTGCACAGTTTTCTGCACTTTGTCCAGCGAGCTATTTACGCCATACGACGGCGTTTTCAGCCATTCTAACTGTTCTATGCAATCACAAACCATACCAAATAGTAATAGTAACATGCATAATCATCCACAAACATCAAAACAATAATTTAACATGTTTATACAGATCAAACATACCCAAAAACCCATGTTTTTCCCTTAATCCCCCTTAATCATGTTTAAGCATACAATTAGAAAAACTTATCCAAATTATCCCAAATTTCTATTATAGCCCTAAAATAATATTTTAGAATTTTACAAATTTTTACAAATTTTTCTGAGCCATAATTTCTCTAATTATCACTAATCACCCCTAATTAGCCGTAATTAGTGAAAAACAATGCAAATTACTCAACTTAGCCACACTTAAAACTTAGATCTGAAACTATCTCTGATTTGGGGCGTCTTCCTATGCAAAACAGCATCTCCAACTCTGATTTGGTGTTGATTTTCCTTGATTTGATGTAGATCTTCTTAATTAGTGACCTGAAGGTGATTTAGGGTGATTTTAGAAGGTGGAGGCCATGGCTAGGGTTAGAGAAATGTTTTAGGCAGTTGAGAAAATGAAAATAGATCGTTTCCTAACTTATTTAAGCCTCCCCATAACCCTAATCCCAAAATGGGTTATGGGCCTAGCTGCTAATCACCCTAATTAGGCCCGGTTAAGCTGTTTTTCACCTTCTAAACCTTATTTCAGCCATATCACCCAAGCGATAAGTTCGTTTGATTAATGTGACCACTCTAAGGAAAGATAAACCATCATCCGGGTCTAATGGAAGAGGTTTCAAGTCAAAACTACTTACAAATCAAAAGTTATGGCCGAAACAAGATCAGCTAGGGGTAGAATGGTCATTTAAAAATCGGCAAAAATCATGAACATAGGAAATGACCCCAATAGTCGTTTCCCAAAGTTACACTACTATACAACCTCATATGAAAAAGAAATAAATATTCTTTGATCCTTCGATATGTAGAATGCAGGTCGTTACACTCTCCTCCCTTAAGAAATTTCACCCCCGAAATTCCTCAACTAAGGAACAACCAATGGGTCCCGCATGCCTACCAACTATATCTCGCAATCAAACATACAAAGCAAATAAAATAAACATATCTTAGCATGTGGAAAGACTAAATCGAAATGAAAACCTTACCAGACAAAGAGTTCTGGATACGTCTCCTTAATGTTCTTCTTTGTCTCCCAAGTACAGTCATTCTCATCCCCACCCCACTAAACCTTGACTAGATTCACCGCTTTCCTTCGAAGTTTTTTCGTATCATGCTCGACAGTACGAATCGACTTACGGTTCCCAACTACCTCAAGTTCTACTTTGATATCATCCAACTGAATAGGTGAAATAGCCATATTGGGGTCGTGCACGAATTTCTTAACTGGGAAACATAAAATAAGTTATGAACTCTCGCCATCTTTTTTGATAACTCAACTTTATATGCCAAATTCCAACTCGCTCGAGAACTGGGAATGGACCAACAAATCTTGGTGCTAACTTGCCTTTCCTACCAAATCGAATCGCGCTCTTTAACGGAGAAATCTTGTTAAACACCAAGTCGCCAATGGGGAATTTCAAATCTCTTCTCCTCTTATAAGCATAGCTCGTTTGCATATCTTGGGAAGCCTTCATTCGTTGTCGGATAACCTTGATCTTATCTGAGGTTTCTCTTATCAAATCCGGTCCAAGAACAAATTTCTCACAGGTTTCTAGCCAACATGACAGTGAGTTGCACAATCTTCCGTACAAAGCATCATATGGAGCCATACCAATACTGTATTGATAACTGTTATTATATGCAAACTCTAATAGATGCAAATGGTCATCCCATGATCCACCAAAATACAATATACAAGCCCTCAAGAGATCCTCCAATATACGATTCACCCTCTCTGTCTGATGGTCGGTTTGAGGATGATATGAGGTACTGAGATGTAGTTCTGATCCTAAAGCCTCTTGTAAGATCTTCCAAAATCCATTAGTAAACAATGGATCTCGGTCACTTACAATGCCTTTGGGGACTCCATGAAATCTCACTACCCACTTCATATACAGTTCATCTAACTTAGCTTCCTTTCTATTCGACTTGACGGATATAAACCTTGCACTCTTTGTCAGTTGGTCCACAATCACCCAAATGCTATCATGGTCTGATCTAGTCCTTGGTAACCCATAAATGAAATCCATTAAGACTTGTTCCCATTTCCATTCTGGAATTTCTAATGGTTGCAACAACCCACTAGGTTTCTTTTGCTCAGATTTAACTAGCTGGTAGTTCATGCATTGGGATATAAACTGCCCAACGTCTCTTTTCATCCCTTCCCAGTAGTAGGTTTGCTTCATGTCTCGATACATTTTGTTACCACCGGGATGTATAGTCAGTTTTGAGTGATGACATTCTCTAAGCACCTCATCTCTCAATCCATTGACATTGGGTACAACCAGTCTACCATTCTTTCGAAGCCATCCTTCTCGGTCAAGCCCATAATTGTTCATCTCCTCACCGTCGATACCCATTTCTAACTTGGAGATGATTTCTAGTAGGTTAGGATCATCCCTTTGACTGGAACCAATCCGCTCACTCAGAGTGGGTCTGATCGTCAAACTTGCTAATATCTCTGGATCCAATTCGCACTTTGGTCTAAAATTGTACCCTACGATATACTCCAATTGCTTCCACTCAAGAAACATAGCCCCTAAACTGGCATGTCTTCTACTCAATGCATCAGCTACTGCGTTGCCCTTTCCTAGTGTATATGCAATATCGAAATCATAGGAAGCCAAGAATTCTAACCATCTTTGCTGTCGTAGATTTAGATCCTTCTGAGAGAAGAGTTACTTTAACGATTTATGATCGGTAAACAACTCGAATCTTTCTCCCAAGAGATAATGTCTCCACATCTTCAACGCGAACACGATCGCTGCCATTTCCAAATCATGGGTAGGATATCTTTTCTCATGCGGTTTCAGTTGTCGACTTGCATAAGCTACAACCCTACCTCCTTGCATCAATACAATGCCTAGTCCGGTACCACATGCATCTGTATATACTGTCATCTCTTCATTTCCTTTAAGAATGACTAACACTGGCGCACATGTCAACTTTTCCTTTAGACCCTTGAATGCATTTTCACACCTTTCGTCCCAACCGAAAGCTTGATTCTTCTTGGTCAACTGAGTTAACGGTGTCTCTATCTTGGGGAAGTCTTGGATAAACTTTTGATAATATCCAGCTAATCCCAATAAACTTCTTACGTCTGTTGCACTCTTGGGCATAGACCAATCTTGTACCGTAGCCACCTTCACAGGGTCCACGACAATACCATTCTCTGAAACAACATGGCCCGAGAATCTCACTTCCCTCCTCCAGAAGTGACACTTAGAAAACTTTGCTTTCAATTGGTGTTTCCTCAACGCCTCCATCACTATCCTCAAATTATCCTTGTGTTCTTCCTCTATACTCGAGTAAACCAAGATATCGTCTATGAACACAAGAACAAACTTATTCAATTGATCCCTGAATACCCCATTCATAAGATCCACAAAATATGTTGGTGCATTGGTCAACCCGAATGGCATGACCAACCACTCATAGAATCCAGACGGCGTCCGAGAGGCTGTTCTAGTTATACTCTCAGCTTCCACCCTAAACTGATGAAAACCTATCGCGAGATCCAACCGAGAGAACACTTCGCGCCACTCAACTGATCAAACAAATCATCTATTTGCGGTAGAGGATACTTATTCTTCCTCGTCACCTTATTCAACTCGCGGTAGTCTACACACAATCGAAGGGAACCATCTGCCTTGGTAGCAAACACAACTGGTGCTCCTCACCCAGAAACACTTCTTCTGATAAATCCCTTCTTCAAAAGATTGCTCACTTGCACCCCGAGCTCTCGCAGCTTCCTTGGTTTCATACGACGACGTGGCATCACTATAGGTCTGGCATCTTTAACTAAATCAATACGAAACTCAATCTCTTGGTGCGGTGGAAGTTCGGTCACTTCCTCGAAGACGTCCGGATACTGGCCAGCCACGGGTACATCTGACAACTCATCATGCCGGATGTCGAGTGAATTTAGAAAACTAGCCATTACCCCCATCACTAGGTAGACCACCAAACATTACCCTCCGTCCATCATCCGCTCAAACTGTCACCAAAAGCCCTCACAGTCTACCACCACCCCGTACCTTTGGAGCCAATCGACTCCCAAAATAATGCCAAACCCAGTAAAGCCCAAAACAAAGCAATCAAAAGCAAACATACATCCATGACTCGATAAGACCACATTACGACAAATCATACTAAGGCTAGTCGAACCGCCATTCGGGTTCATCACTGCTAAAGGTCTATCGACTATCTCGGGTTCCAATCCCAACCTATCTACCAGGTCACTAGATATGAAGGAACGGGACGCCCCAGTATCAAACAGTACTCGAACAGGAACATCATAAACAGAAAGCATACCTTGAATGACGACATTCTTTCATTTCTCCACTGTAGTTGGGGCATTCAACGAAGAAGGAACATCATTAAGAGCATATGCTTTCACAATCTGCATCTCTTTAGGGGGTTGCAGATATTTATCCCTGTGATGTCCCATTGGCCACAGTTCAAGCACTTCCTGTCCGCAGGCTTTGCTCGACATTCTTTAGAATAATGGCCCTTCTTGCCACAACTAAAACACTCAACATCTTTCTTGCTCTTTTTCTGACCATCCTTAGCTTGGTTCTACTTCCTCTTATTCTGAGAATAATTCTTGCCTCCACCGCTTGCCTGCGGCTTTGGTCCCTCTGCAGATGCAACAGCGACTTCAGTCTTGGGCTTAGGATAAAGGCTCTCTGACCTCAATGCTTTCCCAACAATCAATTCAAAAGTTTCATCAATATGGTTTATAAGCCTTTCCCCCAAGTACTGATCTAAGCCTGTTATGAACTTCTCATTATTCTTCTCGGGAGTGTCAATAAGGCGTAATCCATACTTCGATAAAGTATCGAACTCAGCAATATATTCCGAGACTGCCCTACCATTCTGCTTAAGCTCCAAGAACTTCCTAAACAATTCTAATTTTTGAGCAGCTGGGATAAACATATCACTGAATCGGGCCTTAAACTGATCCCAAGTAACTTGATCCTCAGGGGTAGCTTCCTTGGTAGCATTCCACCAATTCATAGCCCGTCCTTACAGTTGACGGGATGCTAGTTTCCTCTTCATCGCATCTTCAATTCCCAGATCCTCAAAGATACGCTCACAACTATCAAGCCAATCCTAAACTTCTGCAGCCGATCCCGTTTCACGGAACGGGTTCCCACCAAGACCAGTGTAGTGTTTACAAAGCTTGGCAAAATTGGCCCTAGGTGCCTGCACTACTGCTCCGCCACCATTTGCACCATTAGGAGCTGCACTCTGAACATCCCTAAACATCTCTCTCATGAAGTCAGTGAACATCGTCCTCATATCAGGAGTATTCCCATTATTAGCTCCTCTACTAGTACCCCTCGTATGTCGGCTCATCGTTCAATTTGTAAGGAGAAAGCGATTAACTATCTCTTTAGTAGTGCTAGTGAAGTGCGACTCCATCCTTAGATATACTAATAGTATATATATACACATATATCTTTTGAAAACCAAAATACCACAAATACGCGCTCTCATATACATAGTATCTCTCCCTGGTGTCTTCCCCTAGGTTGACTACGCAACCTAAAGCTCTGATACCAAGTCTGATGGCCCACCCCACACTAACCGACATTTCCAATGAAAGTGCGTTGTGCCAATGCCCGACTAGCACGGGACGGTCGCCAAAGAAAGCAAAAAGAAAGGAATTTGAACTAGCAAGGAACCAGTAGTATATCTCACAGCGCAAGGAACAAAATATAATAATAACATAACTTTGACATAAAACAGGTGAGATAGTGCATAAGCTGAAACTAAACCATCGTAGCAGTGGAAAATCCAAAATATAGCTTATGTTCCACATCATTATTATTACAACTTTTAAAACCATCTCCAAAGAAAAATAAGAAAGGTACGCTACTAATGCCCAAAGTAGTGACCAGCAGCAACACAGGAAGATTATATATATATTTATCAATCATACGTAGAAGCCTCCTGCTCGTCTCCGGTACAGCTTCTATTGCATAATCACCCGAGATGTCTCTAGTCTGCCTATTTAAGAGCACCCAGAGTAAAAAGAAGAGACATAAAACTCTGGGTCAGACAAAAGTCATGAGCGATAAGCAGCAAAACAGAACAATAACAGGTATACATAACCATACCTGAACCTGGACCTGCAACCAAAGAGTTAGCACAACAAGATGTACAATACTCTAAGGTGACACTAACATAGGGTGTAAAGATACGGGGGAGGGGTGTCATGTCAAAGTAATATCAAACAATCAAGCATAGCAACTATCCTCACAACTCCCACTCAGTGCATAATGCTTACGAGGTCCACTGCTTTGATCACCCAAATCCTTGCTATGATCACTCTGCCCCATGGAGTCATAGCGACTCCACTGCACTGATCCATAGCCACTAGTCTTTGCTATGTCCACTCTGCCCCATGAAGTCGTGACGACTTCACTGCACTAGCTTATAGCCATGCTACGATCACTCTGCCCCATGGAGTAATAACTACCCCACTGCACTGGTATGTAGCCTAACATTCGTCTTGGTGGTGAATCAAAGTTATGGACATCGATAACCCCTTAGCACACGTCCCGCAGCAAAGCCCAATTCATGAAGTTAACTTGTTGGTTCCCAACTGGATCCTGAGTTCTACTTCCTATTTGGACTACCTTTGCACCTCGGGTTTTGGTTTCCTCCGGATCGGTTCAGTCCTTCTTCTCATCTTTGGTTCAGTCGTGATTACCTTTCCCTGGCGGTTTGGCTCGTAGTACCTCGACATTGTCCCACTCGTGTTCCCCTTTGTTCTCATGTTCAGTTCGGGTCATGGCTTCCTGCTCCTACGGGTCGGGTCGTGATACTCCAGGCTGGGTCGTGGTGCCACACTGGCTCGGATCGTGCCATTTTCAGTAGATAGGGTCGGAGTTGCATGGTACTCCACGGTTCCGTCTGGGTCGAGTCATGGTCTTCAAGTGCGAGATGTTCGTGGCACACTCCAGATTCCAGCGGTCAGGGTCGTGGGATGCTCCACGAGCAGGTCGGTTCGGAGGGGTGCGATCCAATCCGGTTTCCTACACAGTTTTCTGCACTTTGTCCAGCGAGCTGTTTACACCATACGACGGAGTTTTCGGCCATTCTAACTGTTCTATGCAATCAAAAATCATACTAAACAGTAACAACAACATGTGTAATCATCCACAAACATCAAAACAATTATTTAACATGTTTATACAGATCAAACATACCAAAAAAAACCATGTTTTTCCCTTAATCTCCCTTAATCATGTTTAAGCATACAATTAGAAAAACTTATCCAAATTAGGCCAAATTTCTATCAGAGCCCTAAAATAATATTTTAGAATTTTACAAATTTTTACAAATTTTTCTGAGCCATAATTTCGCTAATTATCACTAATCTCCCCTATTTAGCCGTAATTAGTGAAAAACAAGGTAAATCACTCACCTTAGCCACAACTAAAACTTAGATCTGAAACTATCTCTAATTTGGGGCGTCTTCCTACGCAACACAGTAGCTCCAACAAGGATTTGGTGTTGATTTTCTTTGATTTGATGCAGATCTTCTTAATTAGTGATTAGAAGGTGATCTGGGGTGATATTAGAAGGTGGAGGCCATGGCTAGGATTAGAGAAAATGTTTTAGGCAGCTGAGAATATGAAAATATATTGTTTCCTAACTGATTTCAGCCTCCCGATAACCCTAATTTTGAAATGGGTTGTGGGCCTAGCTGCTAACCACCCTAATTAGGCCCGGTTAAGCTGTTTTTCACCTTCTAAACCTTATTTCAGCCATATCTCCCAAGCGGTAAGTCCGTTTGATTAATGTGACCACTCTACGGAAAGGTATACCATCATTTGGATCTAATGAAAGCGGTTTCAGGTCAAAACTCCTTACAAATTAAAAGTTATGGTCGAAACAAGATCATCCAGGGGCAGAGCGGTCATTTAAAAATCGGCGAAAATCGTGAACATGGGAAATGACCCCAGTAGTCGTTCCTCAAAGTTACACGACTATACGACCTCATATGAAAAAGAAATAAATATTCTTCGATCCTTCGATATGTAGAATACGGGTCGTTACATAGAAAATCGGATGGAACTAATTTCCTCCTAAACCAATATAACATAGTGTTAAAAAAAGAAATAAACTTAAGCACAAAGGGAGACTTTACTTAAATATCATTCGTTGCATGCTTTAATCCTATCCGCTGTTAACATAGGGCCTTCTCCATCAGCATGTCAAAGAAATGTAAGAATCAGAAGAAATGACAATAAAAGTTATATTAATATCTTTGTCTCATAAGTTATAATCCTTTAATAAAAATAGGACTACTTTAAAAAGAAAGGCTGAAAATCTGTAATGAATGTAAATCACATGGTTGTAATTGTTGTTCCATTCTTCCTGGTTTGTAGACCACCTTCTGTAGATTCCATTCTGTACCTGGCAAAAATTTTGTTCCACTCTTCCTGGTTTATAGTAAACAACATGGCTGTAAATGTTGGTGGAAAATGAATTTCGCGAGTTCTTCAGTTCTTGGCACCTAACAGCAAGTTTACATGCCACATAATATTTCATAGCACCGAATCAGAAACCTGCAGCAGAAAGGAAGCTCAATTGAAACCATAGATTAACTTCCATGTTTAGATGTTTCCTGCAAAAGTAGATGTAACAGTGTTAGTAAAGCAGTTTCATCCCAAAAGCGTAACCAGCTGCACAATGACAAACTATACATATTTTTTCCTACTATTAGTGGGACAAGGAATCAACATTCTTTCGTATACTTTCTCGGTTAAAGATAAAAAATTAAGGTAAGTTAATTCTGAAACAAAAAGTAAACCATTGTTAATGTCATATTTCCCTTTATCTAAACGAAAGCAATTTTAGATAAACTAATCAATACTTTAACAAATCCATTTTTCAACAAATTGCCATATAAAAACTTATGTATACCTTTTTGTAGCAGCCAATGATGACTAAGTATTTTTAAGATGCTAAAACATAATATATTCTTGATCCTGTAAATACATTTTTGCAGTAGTATGTTCCCATACATACATCATAAATATAGCCAAAAATATAAATGGAGTAATAGGCAAGTATCAAATGTTTATATACATTATATTTGATGTGTTGCAGATACTTAAATTTGTAACCTTGATATAAAATATAAGCCTCGTTTAGAAGGAAAAAAAGGAAAATATAATTATAATAACTATATTTAGGACGTTAAGCATTAAAATAGATTTTTATATCATATTCCCCAAACTATAACTGCTTTCAAGACTCAATTGTTGTTTTAAAATATATTAAATGAACGCAGGGGAATGTACAACGTCAATCATCTCAAATCACGTTTCAAACCCTGGTTAACTGAAACCCATTCTCTATGTAACTGACAGTTAGGTGATCTATTGTTTACTTCCGTAACCCTCCAGCGTGAAATCCATAAAGAGATATCGCTAATATCACATTATAAGAATGTGTAATTTCTTGCATTAACATAATTTTATAAACCATTATACCATCATTAACTCATGGTTGAAATTGAGGTAAAACAAATACTGATTACACGTTCTACATACATACCCAATATTAATGGAAGCTTTCATCTTATCGACCTTGGAACCCATCGTGTCCTTTGATATTCAATGCATCTTGGAATCCCATTTTCAGTTTATCTTCAATGACTGCACTATTAAGAAGAATTAAATTCTTTAATGATAACAGTTGCTAAGTAGACAAATCTTTTACTACTTGGAAATCAGAGACAATACCATCACACGTAAGTTGAAAACTGATTTTGTTTACATTTTTTTAGGACTTTTCAAAACCATGCGTAATAGACGGTGTGATAGATGGTGCAAGTTACTGAACATGGTATGTTGTTCCGGATATTCGTGGTAATATAACAAAGTCACCAATTTGAACTGAATATCACAGCATATTAGAAATATTATAAAGATATTACTAAATGTGAGCAATAGAGTATACCTTTTCGGATGATATTTCATAAGTTTTTCTGTAAAAAAATTGGTGCGCTATAATACATTAAAGCAGCATTAACGCGGTGACAACAAAACCTATTTCTAATTTCTATTCAAGAGATGAAGCGAGGATAGAACAATATTATAATGAAGAGTAACAAAACAATTTATTTTAACACCATGTTTAAATGAATAACAGTTATGGGGTAAAAGTTGGTTGGTACACCCAACATCACACTGTTCCACTACCAAGAGCTCAGATTTAACTAAAGTATAGCAAAGTTCATTGAAAAAGTAAGAACGGTTGTACTCATATATGTTAGTGCACATAAACATTAGGCAGTCCATAAAATAAGGTTGCCAGCTGAATTTCGTTTAAACCGTCATGAAATGTAAAGGGTAAAGATTGAGAACAGTATAATATTGTCTATGGAATAATTGGTCAAATCAAGTTAATTCGAATGTGCTCTTTCCACAGTTAAGTAATTCAACAGTTAGAAAAAGGGAAATTTTGAAAATCAAAAGGGGACTGTCTAGATTATCATGAGGACCTGTTGGTCGTAAGTGGGATCAAATACGTACCTGTTCACCAAAATATTACCACCGATTGTCATAGTAGATCAGGAAGAGGACCACGATCAGCCACTGCAACAACCCGAATTTCGACAGACCGATTTTTTTTTTGAAATTCCAATCTATCGAAACTCAAGTTGTTGTACTCTGGTATCATGTAGAAAAGACATAGACATAAAATATGTCAGCTCAGAAAATATCTCACAGCTGAATGGATAAGTTATAATGTAATCAAAACATAGCCTTACCGTATTAATAATACTGCCTAACCAGTAGCCAAAGCTGTCATGTCTTTTCCAAAAATCTAACCTACGAGTATGTGATGAGGAGGGGGTCAAAACACAAGTTCGGGTGATTGGATTTAACTTATACACTTAGGATAATCCTACATATACCGTTCAGTCACATTTTCTTATGTGAAAATTAGGCATACATCCCTAAAACAAAATTTAATTAAGGCCACATCCTCCCCAAAGTTTCGTTACATATCCGGTCCCTAGATTGAGCTGCCACCCAAAATTTTTTATCCCATCCGCTTCCTGCCTTCCCCTTCGCCTCTTCCCTGTTTTGATCCAAAAAAAATGCGCTATGACATAAAAAAATTCAAAAAATAGGAAATATTATCTGAAGCATTCGCCAAAAAAAAAACTTGCATACTTCTGTGCAACAATGTCTGAAAAGTAGCATACATACATGCATATATTCATATAGTGTATTTATGTTGAAAATATGGACCAATATACGCATACATGTATGCAACTTTTACCAAATAACTGCATACATGTATATATACGAAGTTGAACTGAGATTCATGTGTTACGAATAGTTGCATACATGAATGCAACTATTTTGTATATATGCATGCATGTGTGCAAAAAATTTAAAAGGGGCGACGGCTTCTGAATATGCGCATGAATGTATGCATGTACTATGTACAAGAGCATAAATGTGTGCAACAATGTCTGAAAACGGCGAATGCTTGAAAAAACAGGCCAAATTTGAATATATGCGTAAAAGGATGCATGTACTGCATTTTAGCTGCATACATGTATGCATTTATACTGCAGTTTGGGTGCAACACTGAAATATAAGCATGAATGTATGCAACTATTTACGAATAGGTACATCTTTTGATGCAAAAACCTGTTATTTCGCTGTTTTTGTGTTATTTTAGGTTTTGATGTGTTTTTTGATTGATTATCCACCTGAATTTTTCGGCGTGAACGTGTTTTATTTAATAATGAATTTTCGTGATTTTTTTTATATTTTTTATATGTTTTTGAAAAATAGGGACCTAATTTACTATAAGTTTAGGACCGGATGTGGGCCTAATTTTGAAACTTAATAGGGACCTGTGACAAACGGACCCTTTTCTTGTTTATTAGGTTACTTGGGTTAACAACACTCAAGACTTACACATACGTCATACCCATTTAGTTCCTAGTGGATTAACCTAATACAATATATATGTAGCTACCCCTCAATATTGAGATACACCCCATGGTACCCTACTCGCACGGTCTATACCGTAGTGCCACCGAAATGAACACAATCCCTCATCCTACGTCGGAGTAATGTACGAATCTCTACATAACAATGTTACGTTCTGCATATATCTTTCATTACTATGCTACGTAAGTGTATGGACTGCCACCTTCAATCGAATTAGATTCCATACCAGAGTAATCCCCTCAAGTTTATGATACACCACCTAGAGTCGACATGCATGTATCTAGACTGTCCCATGTACGTATTGTTAATCGTATTCAATGCCTTAACCGCACATAATGTGCATCGAGTTCCGTGGTAGGGCTATACAAGAAACACGGAACTCGGACGGGAGCTTTTCCATACCTGTACAGACCCGTCTTTAAGAGCCTATGTATATAGATATTCCTAAGGTCTGTTTTTCATGGTGGCAATGGCCCAACCTCGGCCCCTCCCTCAACTAGTAAAGACTACAAGACCTAAGCAACTTGCCCCTAACAACAAACAATCTAAACAACCAGTTGTCATCTCCCCTCAACCACCGTACCCCTATAGTGAAAGGTGAATGGTCTATTGGGTTTAGCTCTAGTCTTTTCGTAACCCATGGCTTCCGATGACGGGTAACCGACATCTACTATCTCTGTTGGTCCTAACCTCTACCTCCCCATTGAGGAGACCGCCGAATCACCCTACTGTCACCGCGTCATAGCATTCTGACTGCAAATCTACTTTTGCAGTCAAGGCCCACCCACCTAGTAGTTACGTGCAGACCCAACCTCTCCGAGCATAGCCCAAACTTCTGCCATGACGCAGAGGACTACCAGGAGCACCTTATGTATCACAGGAAGCCGCGTGCTTCCCCTTCCATTCCTTTGGAGCCGAAAGAATAATCATATGAACATGTGCTCTCCTCGTGCCTCATGATACCATGATGATCTACCCCGTCAGGTTATTCACCCTCAAACGTACGGACTGGTCCAAGCGCCTCATTTTAATGTGTCATTAAACCCTATGTCTAAACATTCTTTTACGCGCTTGCTTTACCTTGCTAGGTATCCATTTAACTTGGTATCCCCGTTCACATTGACTTCTTATTCAAGTTACCAAGTTTCTCTTGCTTATTGATTTCAGTCATATAACTTAACCCTTTTAAGTTTATTAATAAGCCCACAACATTTTATTCTCTATATTGTGATCGAAGGTCTGTAATCCACAATCCCTTTATATTCTTGTTTGATTTCAAGGTTACAATAACATGTTCTACTTAATATGTAATTAAGTATATATCAATTCACATGTTTTCTATTTAACCTGTCAGTTATCATTTATAATTAAATATAACTTATTTCATATAATTTTTCCTCACTCTTTCCTATTTAATCATAATCCCATCTTTCGTTGTCACTAAAACTTATCGTTGTTTACTTATTAACTTAGTTCTCTTAACTAAGGTCCTTTAATAGGTTTCTCTTCCAATAAATATAACTTATGTTGTCTTCATCTGTAGATTCCAGATTCCTGTTCCTAAATTAATAACTTAATTTGCAATTAAGTACAACTTATCTCCTTACATAAGTTATTCCATTCCCCTTTATCGTTTATTATAGCCTAAGTTATAATTTCCGCTTGTCCTTAGGACAAGCCTAAACATGTTATTCTTATCAGAAGATTTCATGCTTCCAAGTTTACATGTTACTTAATTTATAATTAAGTACAACTTCTTACATTTCATAAATTTCCCCATTTACCGAATCCTTAATTTATAATTAAGTGTCACTTATCTCATTTCACCAGTTATCTCTTGTCCTTAGTAGTTTATTATAACCTAAGTTACAATCTTCACTTGTCCCTAGGACAAGTCTACCTATTATACAACATTCTTTTTAATGTAATTTATTTATAATAGGTTATTATCATTCCCCGTTCTTTCCATTCCTTTTTACTGTTGTAACTTCCTTTTCAATTCCACTTATTTCCATTAATAACAATTAATGGTGTTTATCAGTCTTGCCATTTACATATATTTATATATATATATATGTTTATGTACTAGACCTCTCACATTAAGCCTACACTTGTGGATGCTGGATTTGTCGGGTGTGTCCGGGCAGACTTCTACCATGAGTTGACTTAACCTCATGTCTTAGCACCATTACATGTTTTAATTATACACTTAGACCCCTCACAGTAGATTTACCACTTGTGGTTGCTGGATTTGCCTGGCGGTTCCGGGAAGACTTCTACCATAAGTGAAATCTAACCTCATGTCTAAGCACGGTTACAGTTTCTTATTTACTGTCAATTCTAGGCATCTTCATTATTAATCAATTATTCCTATGTCATTTAGGTTTTCATGCCCCTTTCCCAAGTCATATTTATTATGTATCATATGTGCAAATTAAGATCTTTAATCATAATTTGATTTATGCCCCCAATCCCATATTCATGTATTCAATTTTATGCTAACATGAAACCATTTAATCATATAAATATTCCAATTCATACAAGTGAGGATTCATGAATATAAATGTGACAAGTTAACATGTCATTTTCTCAATTCTACAACTAAATATTCAAATACATAGTATGTTATAAGTGAATCATGTAATCATAAAAACAGTTGTCACTACCCATATTTTAACAAGTTTGTTTTTCATCATGTAAACATTTCAACGCTTTAACTGATTCAACATATGAATTTTCCAAAACCTTCATATTAATATCTCAACTTGTTATAACAGTAATTCTTAATTATTCTGGCAAATTAGCATATAATAATGGGGAATGTTAAACGATAATATATCATTATCTAAAATGATACAACTTAAATCCACTCACCTCATATGCTTTCCAAATCCTGGATCTGGTCCAGATCTATCATTCCATGGTTTTCCCTTAATTGGATTCAGAACCTAACAACCACGGATTCATAATATTTTTTATTAAAAGAAAGAAAGAAAAAGAAGAAAGAGAAGAGAATGGAAAATAGACCAGATCTAGGAATTACTTCACTTATAAAAGTGATCTGAACACCTATTTATAAGCATATGTTCCTTCCCTCTAGACCTGGATTCAGAATTTTTCCTAAACTAATAATCTTAGTTTTCTGAATAGGTTTATGGGGAAAGAGGAACGGTAAAGCTTCTACATATTCCCAGAAATTTGAGATTTAGGGTTGGCTCTACATGCTTATTTATGGGTGTATCAGAGAAACCGGGTCCTTTAGATTTGATTTGCAGGTCATCAGAACTGTCCACGTCAAAAACAAATTCCAGATCTGCAGTGGGGTCGACCCCCCTTCAGGTGGGTCGATCCCCGTGTTGATGGGTCAACCCCTGGGTCGATACCCAATGGGCAAAATTCCCGTTCTGTTTTCCTGCATCATGTTTTGATTTTCTTGATAAATTTATTTAATATATATGCATATAAGTTCCTTATATGTATAGAAACTTCCAACGCCCATAACTTCTTCATACGTTATCCATTTTACGCAAACCAAGAGTCTATCTTGACCAAAATTCTGAGACGGACGCAATGGCGCAGTCCGTTTTACTTATTTCTCTTTATTTAATTAAGTTACTCATATTTTATTATCATAAAAATGCAGGGTGTTAAATTCTCCCACCTTTAGGAAATTTCATCCTCGAAATTTGATACGGGTAAAATCAAATAACCACTTGCATAATATCCATCCATCATGTGTGCATCCAATTTTTGCAACCATTGTACACTTGTGCAAAGTGAAATGAAACATAATAATGCACGTATGCCTAAGCGGTACCTCCTACGTGTTTGTAAATTTTTCAAAAATCCTTTTAAAATATGATGCTCACATCCTAAATGTACTGGCAGTTCTATATGAATGCAGTATTTGAAAATCAAAAATGCTTTTTCATCCAAATTTTCCCACATTCTTCCCGAGTAAGAGCATAGTTCATCCAGTTGTTGCATCCATAATCCGACCAACCAACTTTATTTTTTGAATTTCAGAAAAATCTAATTTTCTAAATTCGATTTCTTGTGTTAAGAAAAGGTGGAAAATGGAAAATTTCACTTCTTCTGTTTTTCTTTTATGTACCTTTTCCAACCATACTTGGATTTTATGTAACTATTTATAAATATTCCCTATTTTCCTATCCAAGCACAGCCCACATAAGAAAATTTTCTTTTGTTACTGATTTTCTTTTTCATCTTATCTTGGAATTTTTTATCTTTATCCATCTTTTCTCATAACTTGTCATGTTTGTTGCTTTACTGAATTTGTTGTTTACTTTTTAGTTGTACCATTTCTCCTTTCTTAGTTTATTTAATCATCTGATCTAAGTTTAAATTTAAATAAGCCTTCGAGTCTTTCAACTAAAATAGGAGAACAAACACCCTACGCGGCTACTACTAAGGGCCAAGAATCTTGGGACTGTATCCCCCCTATGACAGAACCATGGGATCCACGACAGGTTTAGGTGTTATCCTAACTACTCAACAAGAATAAAATAACGGAATGATCCCAATAGAAGTGCAGTAACGGGTTTTACTCCTAACATGAAAATTAGCAACAGGATCTAAACACTTACTTTCCCTTTTTAATATCTAGTAGTCACCACTAGTCCTAGCTATGTACCATCAATTATTGCAAGCAACACCCTTGGCTTTCCAATGCTTATGCATTTTAAGGGAACTTACCATTTTCCCCCAGATAATTCCCGCTATTTACTTCGTTGCCTCAAAACTTTTCTCGTCTTCCCTAGGCTCTAATCCTTACCTACACCATCCTTTTAAAACTTGGTTTGGCCTTTTTTTATTTACATTTTCCTACGAAAATTTGAAAGTGTCAAAACTTTATTTTCCTCATCAAAACTTGTTTTTGCCAAACCATAAAAAAATGTCATCTTAGAAAAATGTAAATCAATTTTTTTCTTCAAATCACAAAAACTAGAATAGATAAGGACAACTATTTCTCGATTGGGTTTATAACTTGTTCTTACCTATAAGGTCAGTTCAATTACTTCTTACTAGGTGCAAACATCTACTCTATTCTTAATTTCTACACTTATTTTGTCTACCCAACAAAATTTTCTCTTTTTAACAATTTATCAAAAATGATTGTCAAAAGAATAGAGATTTCAAAACTTTCTTTATTAAAAATTCTTGTATGAAATATAACAAGAAAACTAGCGAGCTATACATGCTCTATTATATGCACCTTTTACCGAAATAATTTTACTTTTGACAAAATTTTCATGAGAAATCATTGCTTCCAAAATATACCCCATTTTACTTTAAAACCCAATATATACTTCTTTACATATTTTAATACTATGACTTTTAAGATTAAAACTTGAAAACACCATAAACCCTTTTCCCAAAACTTTTACAATTTCAAGTTGTTAACAATGGGGTTAGACTTAAAGCGAGTTCCAAATTTTCTAGGCTTTCCTAGACACCTCCCAAGGTCAATTCTCTCACCTATATATATATATATATATTTCTAATTCATTTTTCTCTTTTTAACCTTTTCCAATTTATAAGGTTTTACTGCCAGGCCCACTAATACGAAATACTAGCATATGGGATCCTTCTTTCTCTATTTCACAAAATATTGTACACTTCCCACCCAAATTTCCTAAGGGTCTCAGATATTCATATTCATTCCTATAGTGTACAAACCAAACATCCCATTTCTTATCATATTATACTCTTTCTATTTAGTGGATTTCTATATGGATCTACGTATATATATATATAATATTTTTTTTAAATACGAATACGTTCACTCACTATCTATAAAAGAATCCTAAACCTAAGAACTGATACTAGATGTAACAACCCAAGTTCCGACAAACCGATTTTTTTTTCAAAATTCCACTCTATCGAAACTACAGTTGTTGTGTTCTGGTATCCTGCAGAAAAGACAAAGACGTAAAATATGCCAGAGCTCAGAAAATATCTCACAGCGGAATGGATAAAATATAATGTAATCAAAACATAGCCTTACCGTATTAATAAAAATGCCTAACCAATATCCAAAGCTTTCATGTCTCTGCCACAAATCCAAACTGTGAGTATGTGATGAGTAGGGGGTCAGAACACATGTTCTGGTGATTGGATTTAACTTATACATTTAGGATAATCCTATATATACCATTCAATCACATTTTCTTATTTGTTAGGTTGCTTGGGTTAACAACACTTAAGACTTACACACACATCGTACCCATTTACTTCCCAGTGGATTAACCTA
Organism: Allium sativum; assembly: GCA_030737875.1. Classification (NCBI taxonomy): domain Eukaryota; kingdom Viridiplantae; phylum Streptophyta; class Magnoliopsida; order Asparagales; family Amaryllidaceae; genus Allium; species Allium sativum. The sequence goes on along the minus strand of CM060922.1, from coordinate 845,959,809 downwards.
ATACAACATATATGCAGCTACCTCTCAATATTGAGGTACACGCCATGGTACCCTACTCGCACGGTCTACATCGTAATGCCACCAAAATGAACGCAGTCTCTCATCCTACATCGGAGTGACATACAGTAATAATGTTACATTTTGCATATATCTGTCATTACTATGCTAAGTAAGCATATGAACTGCCACCTTCGATCGAATCAGATTCCATACCAAAGTAATGCCCTTAAGTCTGCGATACACCACCTATAGCTGACATGAATGTATCTAATTTGTCCGACGTACATATCGTTAATTGTATTCGATGCGTTAACCGCACATAATGTGCACCGAGTTCCGTGGCAGGGCTTTACAAGAAACATGAAACTCGGTCGGGAGCTTTTTCATATCTATACAGGCCCGTCTTTAAGAGCCTCTCTACATACAGATATTCCTAGGGTCCATTTTTCATGGTGGCTATGGCCCCACCTCGGCCCCTCCCTCAACTTGGAAAGACTACAAGAGCTAAGCGATTTGCCTGTGAAGACCCACTATTTTTAAAGGGCCAAAATCAATTATAAACGTTATCAAACACGCTTACAACTAATTTTAGATTTTAAAAGTAGTGGACCTTAAGTATATAAGATTTTAAAAAAATGCTAGAAACAATGTATAATATGGAAGAGCTCATAACGGAATAATTTACATAATTAAATCATCATAATGCATTTTATTGCATCAAACATCCATATGACAAAACAACAGCAGTATGTATGAAATGAATTTTAAAATAAACAACATGTGGAGCCAACATGAAGGCTAAGCTCCCTTCTGCCTCTTCTTTTGTCTTCTTTCTGCAGTCTCCCATCATCTAACTTTACAAATTCTATTCAAAGAGGAATAAAAAGAGTTTCAACTATATTTGGACTACACCTAACCCTATACACCTTGACCAAATCTAAGGGTTTCGGTGGTTATTGCATATGAAAATACTACTTACATACCCCCTTTTGATGGATCAAGCCCAGGTAGTTCTATTTCCTGCTCTTCTCCTGCATCCAAATACCCGTTAGTACATTATAACCATTGCATCCATTCAACCATTGAAATCAATACAATTTAGTACAATCAATGCAAACATTGAAATTGATGCATATTTAATACAACTATTGCACTAACACAGTCAACTAAGAGCAGAAAATAGCATCTTACACATCTATCACAACACAGCAGCCGATGAACTAAACAAAATAAAATATACATGCAATCTTTAAACACCAACAACGTCCAATGACAATTCCAACTTATAAAATAAGAAGGTAACAATATTAATATACTAACAAATTATTATTCACCAATCAATCATTGTACGCCATCTATACAAACATAAACCATTTTGTGTATACTAATCATTCCAAAATAGTAACATGGTCACCAACGCACAATTATCGAATCAACATTGGTCATTCATCATTAAATCACCATAAATAACTACACATTAATTTGTAGTAATCAATGGTAAAACATCGCATAAACATCCTTAATGTGATCCATCAAAGTGAAATAAACATAATATATTATAACCAATCATATTTACTGCAACTGCTTATTGCAAAAAGAAACTTTGTTGCTTTGTTTAGTTTTTTAGAATTTTCATTGTTCCTCCTTACAAAACATTTATATTTTACTTAAAATATATTTTGTGCAGTGTTTGTAACTACAAGGAATTTCTATTCTTTTCTATGCATTCCTTGTTATCCTAAACATTACACTTTTACTTGCTTTTATCTTCAGAATATGCGAAAATTATAACATTTCGTGTTCTAATACATTAAAATATCAGGAAAACCCAAAGAGCTATATATTTCCTCATTTCCATCATTTTTTATGTTAAAAAAAAACAAGTTTGTAATTCTTATGCAATTACAGAAATGATTAGTTAGAAATTCACAAGTCAAATATAACATTCTCCGTTATTCTACATACATAAAAATATAATATTCAGTTCATCGATTTTTAAACCAATTCAAAATGCTTAGATCTAAGATAAAAATACATAATTTATAAAAAAAGTGCATACATCAAATCAATCAGCTTTCATATGTTTATGATATTTACATCTAAGAGTAAACTTAGACGAAAGAGTTCATCTATCCAACAAATTAATGTTCAAAGTTCTAGCATGTTTATATCTAAGATAAAATCTTAGGAATTATTTGCAAAAATATAATTTAGGAATAAAATGTTTCTCAAAAAGTCTTAATCCAAAAGAGCTCTTATATGTAGTGTAACACCCCACCTCCGCTAGGGTCACTCACAAAGGGAATGCACTAGTTTTGGAGGAGCGTTATCGAGGTAAACAAACACAGAAATATTACAAGACTGAACATAAGTAAAACAACAGAAGAATCAAAAGCTAAATTTTGTTACTCCCAAAAAGAGTCAAAACCTTTTACATCCAAAGTACCAACTATCATTTTCCATTACAACAAGTTCTGCCTTGAATAAATAAAGAAGCATAAAACTTAAAACTTAAAACAACAAAAGTAGCTTAATTCCCCAAAGGTAGCAGAAATGCAGCCATAGCATAGCTCAAGATCAAACCGTACATGAGCTGAACCGAATGCAAGCGAAATCCAAGCTAAGTGCTAGAGTTTCCTCCCTGAGAACCTGGGAGGATGGGAGAAATGAAAGAAAAAGAGGCAAAAGAAAATGGGTCAGTCATACTGACTGGTAAGTCCTAGTGACTTTCAGCATAAAAACAGGTAAAGGTAACATGACATGTATAAATTGAAAGTAAACACAAGGATGCTTTCAAGATAGGCAAGAAAGACTAAGATAACATGATAAATCAAGTATAGCATCGCATGTTCAAGATTCGCTGCACCAACTGTACTAGTATCCCAAACCCATGTCATATATTAACCTTGAAATGATCCCTTGGCCCAATATCATGAAATGACTCATTTCGGGGTCCTACGGAACGATCCATTAATCGATCGGCTCCCTACAAGTTCTAGCTCATCGTGTGTCTGTGTCATACGACCCTATCACGAATGTAGTCACCTATGCTAGGTCCACCATAGGGTGTATCAAGCCCTAGGGTGCCAACCACCGACATGAATCAAGCATGCACAGTGTAAACCTAATGATGCCAAATGCCTGCTTTTCAACTCCGGACTACGTGCATGACCATAGTCCGCCTGAACCTACACTGGTGCACCAACTCAACCGTCATTCTGGTCATTTATAATCAGCCCAGTAATCATGCCCCCCCTCCCTAGTTCCAGGGTACCATGATACATCTAAGTGGGTTACTGCTGAAATGGACCGCGTAACTAGGGTTTCCATCCAACAGGTTAAGCATTTTCATTTAAATTCGTGACTTAACCCTTATCAGTCTAGCATGTCAAGTTGGTTAAGTGTTGTCTTTCAGTTTCGTGACTTAACCCCACTAATCATGTGTCAAGTTGGTTAAGTGTTGTCTTTCATATTCATGAATTAACTCTATCATATGGCGTTAATTCATTAATGTACCCCAACCTCTCACATCAGACCAGTTGTTGTGGTCACTGGATATGTCGGGCGGTTCCGGGCAGAATTACACCACAACTCAGTCTGACCTCGGGTTTCAAGTGCGATATGACCAACTACCCACAGTGGATCCTATTATTTGCAGACACTGGATTTGTCGGGCGGTTCCGGGCAGAATTACATTGCAAACTCAACCCAACCTCGAGTTGGCCATTTTCAAGTTCATTCTAGTGTCATGTCCATGTTCAAATTTCATGTCAAGTTCATGTCAAGTTTCATGGCATGTTGCATGTCAAGTTTCATGTCAAGTTTCAACTTATGCCTATTATCAAGTTCATGATTCATGTTCATAACCAATTCATGTTTTGCCTAATCTACCCAAATCGTATTCCTATCGCACGTAAACGTGAACCGATCTAGATTACAAGTAAATCCAAATCCAAAATAAAAGGGAATAACATCAAAATTATGATAGGCAAAAGAATGAGCACAAGGTGATAAATCTAGCATGATATAACTTGAGATAATTGGTTATAACATCACTGGCATATAGAATAATAGTCCCAAAACATTAGGATTACAGATCTAGCTTAATAAGGTGATAGTCATGATAAAGGTGATAATCCAAACTTGTGAAAAGTAGATTGATTCAACATCACAGGCATGATAATACTATGGACATGAAGGGGTTTGATTTACAACATGAATAGGTCCATACTGATTTCATAGCAATATTCCCAAATGTCAAGATCCAAGATGGAAACTAGAATAGATGTGAATCGATTATCATACTTAAGTCCAATTTCACTTTATCTCATGTCCAAATTACAATTAATAAGTTTAAATCTCAAAGTAACTAGAACTTACAGATCGTAGACTAAGAAACTGAGATGCAGAAGTTGAATCTAGAAACTAGTCGTCGAATTGTTGAATCGTTGAATCTCGATTTGATTGTAGAAGAAAATCCCCAATATGCAATTCCTAGCCGTAGTCTTCAAGAAATAGTCTTCGTGTTTTATTTTAATTTATTCATTTCAATTATTTTGAAGAAGAAGAAGAAGAAGCCATGTCCATCAAGAATTTGTGTAGCATAAGGTTAGAGAAAAATGGTGTAAAGAGAATGGGGCTAGGGGGTTGTTTATATAGGATTAGGCGAACGAATCTAGACTGAAAACGAGACTAGAAACATCAGAATGAACCCCCAAGTCGACCATAGGGTCGACCCCCAGGTCGACCTTATCCCTGGGAGGTCGACCATAGTGTCGACCCCCAGATCGACCTAGTCCTCGGTGGGAAAATTCCCGCCCAGTCTGCGCTAGGGTTTGAATTTCGAATTCGAATTCGAGCTGTTTTTCTGTTCTGAAAATCGTTGAAACTTTGCAGGGTCATATCTCCCTCATACGGAATCTGTTTTTCGAAAATTCGGACTCGTTTCCAAGCAGAATTTCGAGACGAACGCAATGGCGCAACCCGTTTTCCCTTATTCTTATTTTAAAAATTAATTCGGCCTTGATTTATGATTTTAATATGTTATTAAAATTCGGGTTGTTACATGTAGACAGAAATTAGTAGACATAAATTAATACTCATATTTGCCTACAACGATAGATCAAAGAAATCTTTCTACAACAAAAATGGAACAATCATCCAAATGAGTTCCTTCCTCCCTGAAACTGTAGATCTTCCCTCTCTAGGTTTAGTCTTTGAATTACCTTCTTTCTAGTTGATTTAGAAATTGAATAATTATGTTTAAAGAATGTTCAAGAGGAAAAATAAAAGATCAAAGGTAAAAATGTCCCCCTTAAATAGTTAAATTTGGCTCTCTTATATACTAGCTAGAAATTGATTTATTCCATTAGATTAACCATTTAAATAGGGTAATAAATGAATATATTTTAAAGCCTATTAGAAATCGATCACCTTATATACAAAATAATTAATTACTACATCTATAGGAAACAACTGTCTATTAAAACCTATTTGTCAACCAGTATTTTAATTTTACAACATGCACAATTACACCTTTCATGTATATAAAATTAAAATGTTTTCATATATACATATATAGTATAATTCAACTCCATACCAGTTAATTATAAGAATATGAAATTAACTTTCCCTCTTTAATATATGAAGTCAACAAAATAGAAATGAGTCAATATTAAACAGAATATATGGACAATTAATGCATAATTGATTACTAATCTATCCAGTTATTTCCTATAAACGGAAACATTAAATACATATTTTGAATCTTGTTTGCTAGTTTCTCATAACATATAAAATCAATGCATAATTAATTGCATATGTGTGTATATAAATCCAATATTTGCGAAACATGACAATCAATATGCAATTAATTCATAATATATGGAATCAAGGCACAATAACTCACAATATATAAATCAATACATTACAACTATATGCACTATATGCAAATGCACACAATTTATTTTCCTATAGTACATTTTTATCATATCTATTCCTCACTTATGTATGCATATGCAGACACACCCAACATGTAACTTTTTGATTGTTCTGTCTTAAAACTTAAAAATATATCATTAATGAGTATCGAACCCATGACTCTCATAAAAAAAGTCCTCTTCCTTAATAATTAGACCAAGCATAACTTTGTATTCAAAATTAGTACACTAGAAATTAATGGTATCATGAGCGTAACATTCTTAAAAAATAACAATATTTTGTGAACCATAATTCCAAATATCTCAAAATGATATATCAAACTGATTGTTTTAGAAAGACCTTCACAATGGTTATGGATACAACATCCGATTTATGACAAAGTACAAATTAGTTCTTAATTACTTAAATTTAGAACTATAAAAGTTGTGGGATGTTACATTCTTCCCTCCTCAAAAGAATTGCGCCCCCGCAATTCCTTAAATATAAAACCTGCTCAAAATAATAAATCTTTCTTATGGGTTTATTGACAAAATGTATGAAAATTCATGAATCATAAGTTGTCTTTACATAAAATGGTATGTAATGATAACTGTATTTTCTCATCATTCACAATACGCGAAAACTCATTTTTACTATGAATTAAATTTTCTATAAAAATGTGATAAAATTCCTTAAAGCCTCACATGTTGGAGTCCCCTACCTTCCTTGTACCATCCTCTCAAGAATGCACCAAAGTCTCGAACGACAACTTCCCCTTTGCAAACGTCCTGCAGCAAAGCCCAAATTTGGAAGTTGACACATTGGTTCCTACTTGAATCCTTGTTTCCCCCTTGAACCCGTGATTCCATCTTGAATACCTTGGTCCCCACTTGGACCTTTAAAGACAACTTCCTACTCGAGCTACCTTTGCATCTCAAATTTTAATCGATTGGAGTTTATCTTTAAAAGAGTTCTCTGTCGTTGTATTGGAGTAGTGAAAATTCAGTCAACACTAGCTTACTATCTAATCATACAATTAACATATAACAAACAAATAACATACAAGCAAACTAAACATATCAAATAAGAAAATAATAATCAATTCAAGTACAAGAATTAATGCAAACAATCAAACATAGCAATCATCCTCACATCTCTCACTCAGTGCGTAAAGCATACGATTATCCACCGCTTTGATCACCAAATCTGTTAGGGCTATGAGAAGTCCATGCCCTTCTAGACTCTGTACAACTATTGCTATGTCCATGCCCTTCTGGTCTATAGTCAATAACCCTCCCCAGTCAAAACTTCCCTGGCTCTGGAGTATAGCTAACCAGTCTATACATCCTCGGGCTCTGGTTCGTCTACATGCCCCCTCTCTCAACGGTGAACCAAAGTTATAGATATCGATAAATCCTTTGCATACGTCCCGTAGCAAAACCAAACTCTAGAAGTTAACTCGTTGGTTCCCATATGGATCCTAAGTGATAACTTCCTACTTGGACTTCCTTTGCATCTCGAGTTTTGGTCGAATTGGAGTTGGGTTGATCTTTTAAAGAGTTCACGATCGTTGTCGCTTCGTCACCTCGGTTCGGTCATCCCTGGTTCGGTTCGGGTGTATAGTGTTCAAGTCCCCATTCGGTTCAGTTCGGTCAACTTTCCTCAGTTCAGCTCGGTTCGGTCCTCTAGCTTGACTCACCATCTCCCGTTCGGTTCGGTCACTACGGTTAAGTTCGGTTGCCTCGAACCTATCTAATCATCCACTCCTTCCTATGCCAACTTGATCCAAATAGGTTTTTCCTTGTTAGCCTTACATTTGTATGCCTCTGAAGATGCCAAGTTCTAGTTCGAAACATACCAAACAGTCTGATCCGATCTCGTATGTCCGATATGATAAATTCTAACCGAAAACCTGCACCTTTTCCAGCGAGCTTGTTTCGTCCATTCTCTCCATACGACGGCGTTTTCAACCATTCTAACTTTTCTATGCAATCATAAAACATACGAAACAGTAGTAACAACATATAGGTTTAATAAAAAAAGATCAAAACAACATTCATGTTCATAGAACGAGACTAATTAACTCTAATTACTCTTAATCCCCTAAATTCTGGGATTAACAAAACAAATCCAAATCAACCCAATATGTGACATAATTAGTGTATTAAACATGTAAATCATAAAAAAAGTTATTGACTTAAATATCAAAATAGGTAGTCCCCTCCTCCACGATGGAAGGAAATAGCTAGGCATCCCTACAACTCAAAAAAAAGGAAAGCCACACGTAACAGTCATATGCTAACATTATTATCTAGGTGAAAAGTAAACCCAAAACTTGTTCTACCCTATAACCTTGCACCTTATATAAAAGATCTAGTTCAAGCACATCAAAGTTTTGGTCTTTTATCCCTTCTAATCATCCTTGTTTTTAGTAATATATTTTCATAATGTATTACAGTAAAATATCTTTCAGATTAGCCCCTTTTTAGTCTTTTCTTAATAATAATAATATTCTTGGCTAAGCATGTTTCAATAAAATATTCCGTTCTTTAAAATAGGGGTTTTCATTAGATTTTGAAATAACCATGTCGTCCGTCGAATCAGTTCAGAATAGCCAGGGAGAGAAGGAAACTGTATATTCCATACCCAAACTTAGACACTATCCTCTCTGTCACCCTTGAACGTTCTGGTATATATATATGTGTGTGTGTGTGTGTTCGATAATGTCTCAAAACATAAATTGTCCAATCCTTTTAGACTCGTGATTAAAGTTCCGTTCTTTAATTGAAGCCGTAATTTCAAATTTGTTTTATTGTTTACATCTTTACATATGTCTTTTAATGAAATCACTTCATTTGTCAAAGAATGTTTCCAAAAATCAAATTTAGGTACATCATCATTATTTAATTTTATTAATTTTTCACCTTTTGAAAATACCATCATGAAAAGGATCAATTTATTTTCAAACACGCTTACAACTAATTTTGGATATTAAAAGAAGTGGACCTTAAGTATATAAGGTTTAAAAAAAATGCTAGAAACAATGTATAATATGGAAGAGCTCATGACGGAATAATTTAAATAATTAAATCAACATAATGCATTTTATTACATCAAACATCCATAGGACAACACAATAGCAATACATAAGAAATGAATTTTAAAATACAAAACCTACGGATACAACATGCAGGCTAAGCTCCCTTCTGCCTCTTCTTTTGTCTTCTTTCTGCAATCTCCCATCATCTAACTTTAAAAATCTGTTCAAAGAGGAATAAAAGGAGTTTCAACTATATTTGGACTGCGCCTAACCCTATACACCCTGACCCAGTCTAAGGGTTCCGGTGCCTATTGCATAGGAAAAGACTGCCTATGTACCCATTTTGAGGGATCAAGCCCAGTTAATTCTATTTCTTGCTCTTCTCCTGCATTTAAATACTCTTTAGTACATTACAACCACTGTATCCATTCAACCATTGAAACCAATATAATTTAGTACAATCAATGCGAACATTGAAATTGATGCAAACAACATAATTAATACAACTACTGCACTAACGCAATCAATTAAGAGCAGAAAATAGTTTCTTACACATCTATCACAACACAGCAGCCGGTGAACTAAACAAAATAAAATATACATGCAATCTTCAAACACCAACAACATTCGATGACAATTCCAACTTATAAAATAAGAAGGTAACAGTATTAATATACTAACAAATTATTATTCATCAATCAATAATTGTACGCCATCTATGCAAACATAAACCATTTTGTGTATACTAATCATTCCAAAATAATAACACGGTCACTAACGCACAGTAATCCAATCAACATTGGACATTCATCATTAAATAAGCATAATTAACTACACATCAGTTTGTAGTAATCAATGGTAAAACATCGCATAAACATCCTTGGTGCGATCCATCAAAGTGAAATAAACATAATGTATTAGAACCAATCATATTTACCGCAATTTCTTATTGCAAAAAAAAAAAATTTGTTGCTTCAGTCTTTTAGAATTTTCATTGTTCCTCCTTTCAAAACATTTATATTTTACTTAACATATATTTTGTGCAGTGTTATCCTAAACATTACACTTTTATTTGTTTTTATCTTCGCAATATGCGGAGATTATAACATTTCATGTTCTAATACATTAAAATATCAGAAAAACCCAAAGAGCTACATATTTCCTCATTTTCATCATTTTTGCATGTTAAATAAAAACAATTTTTTAATTCTCATGCAATTACAGAAATGATCAGTTAGAAATTCACAAGTCAAATATAACATTCTCCATCATTCTACATACATAAAAATACAATATTCAGTTCATAGATTTTTAAACCATTTCAAAATGTTTAGATCAAAGATAGAGGTACTTAATTTATAAAAAAAAGTGCATACATCGAATCAATCAGCTTTCATACATTTATGATATTTACATTAAGAGTAAACTTATATGAAAGAGTTCATTTGTCTAAATGTACAAAGTTCTGGCATGTTTAGATCTAAGATAAAATCTTAGGACTTATTTGCAAAGATATAATTTAGGTATAAAATGTTTCTTAAAAAGTCTTAACCCAAAAGAGCTCTTATATGTAGATAGAAATCAGTAGACAAAAAATAATACTCACATTTTCCTATAACCATAGATTAGAGAAAACTTTCTAGATCAAAAATGGAACAATCATCCAAATGAGTTCTGACACGACCCGGACCTCCCCACGAAGGAAAGCACAGATTGAGTTGTAACTCAGGATCCTATGAATATAAATCTGCAAAACCAAAACTACTAGCTACCCTTGCGGATAATAGGGGCATCCAGAGTTTAGGTCAAAACAATAACTCCAGGTCAGTTATGTGACTGGTGTGAGAACTAAAACAGTTATTAATCTTTATTTTTAAAGTTAGGTAAATCAAGGGACCATGCCGTATAACACGGAATGGGTTTCCTCCCAAGAATACCAGTGCATAAAATAAACAGCGCAATACTAAATAAAGAACAATGAAGCTATTATAAGACCCATGACCCATCACACAATGCAACGCAAGCCGGAGGATAGGGTTTTACCTTATAATAGCCAAAAAATGTTTGATACGCTAAATTTTTTCTTTTATTATTACTATAAGTGAAGAAAACAACTTCGAATATAAATGTATCAATCATAGACGGCATGAGAACCATATATCATGTCGCCATACTAGGCTCTACAATCAAAACCGCAAATGTAATGTATTGGAAGTTGGATTTCCATCTGTGAAAAAAGGCAAGGGATCGTCCTTACCGCTTCGAGACGCTCTAGCCCACCCCTCAGGATCAGAGCTCGAGTGACCCTTGGATTGTCAGGGATGGCCCATCAAAGTGCAGTGTGGATTAAAAAACCTTGAACAATATGTTTCCCCTCCCTATGGGGTGTAAATGAGCCAAATGTCTCCATCGGCCCCGGATCGACCGATATAATAGAGGCGCCTCGCAATCCTTCATCCACATATGTAAAATGTCAGGGCTAGTAAAATGCTGAAACCACTCCTAGCTAGAAGGAAACGCATGTCCTCCCTGATGTCCTCTCCCGTTTTTGGTTCACACCGGGGTGTGAGGCTCACGAATTAACGCTATATAAAGCAACACTGTATTAAAACCGTGCTTTGATCATCAACCCCAAGATTCTTCTTTTCAACAGAAGCCTTGATCATTTGCATCTCAGCATGCCACACAGGCAAATCACGCTATGCAACTGATGTCTATCAATCACACAGAATGAAATCCGATGTCAGACACACATCCATTTACAAGTTCATTCTGGGTACGAACGAAATTGGTGCACCTTATTCCTCCACCATATTCCAATACAAGGGAGAGGTCCTCGCATATCTAGTCGATCTCCAAGTACGTCTGGACGATCACCACTTATTACCTTGTCTTGGGTGTATAACCAAATCAAGACATCAGTAATCATCCAAACGACGTGAAGACCTCTGGTCTTTGACCACCGTCTTCATCCTCGACATATGTCGAATCAGTTATTCAGAATGGGATAAACTTGGTCTTTCCGAATAAATCGCGTATATAGTAAACAAGTGCTATAAAAACATAACATACGCCTCATTCCAATCCAGAATATTTCTTTATTCAAATGTTCTTATACTTTGGGGAAGGTTCCCATTAATTTTATCAAAGATAAATTCTTTAAATTTATTCTTTAAACTTCCTTTGGATATCATTTTAATCTAATTAAAGATGCATTAAAACTACACTTTGTTTTAATCTTCTCAAAAATCAATGTTAAAGATTGTTTAACTTGGGAAATCATATACTGTCTTTAACTGGGTTAAAGAACCAATGTCATTTAAAACACGATTAATGATAAACCCAAAATCACATTCCATTCCATCAGCCTTTAACCGTAAATTAGCAAGTGAACAATTCCCTAAGTATTAACTCCGAAGGCCGAAACCAACATCAGATCAATACCCAGGAAACCATTCAACTTAACTAATCTCCAGTTAGTTTCTAATTTCCTTAACTCCATTGGGTCTAAGAACAGTATTATCAAAGATACCATTCATGAAAACCCAAATTCTTATTCCTGTCTTTAACTGGGTTAAAGAACCAATGTCCTTTAAAACACAGTTCACGATAAACCCAAAATCACATTCCATTCCATCAGCCTTTAACCGTAAATTAGCAAGTGAACAATTCCCTAAGTATTAATCCCGAAGGCCGATACCAACATCAGATTAATACCCTGGAAACCATTCAACTTAACTAATCTCCAGTTAGTTTTTTATTTTCTTAACTCCATTGGGTCTAAGAACAGTATTATTAAAGATACCATTCACAACAACCCAAAATTTTATTCCATTGTTAATCGGGTTGAAGGACAAGTGTTATTTAAAACACCGTTCACGATAACCCAAAAACCAATTCAATTCCAATTAAATATTAATTAATTGGTATACTTAATTAAATCTAAATAAAAGATCTAAACTTTTCTCAAATGGGTTCAAGAACAGTGTTAACGAAGACACCATTCACGACAAACCCAAAATCACATTTGATATTAAATACAATACTCTAAATAGAAAATATATCGACTTATATTCAATATCAAATTCTGAAATCAACAAATACCGTATTGGAATAACGATATATATATCTTCCAATTTCCTCCGCAATATCCGTATAATCACGGAATCCAATATCGAAATATTCCGAAGATAATTTCGATTCAAATCCATTCCAATTCATATATTGGAAATTTTGGTTATTTTTCAAACCATTTCAAATCAAATTTATTTTATTTAAAAATTATTGGACTTCAAATCTAGTTAATAACTAGTTCATTTTGATAAAAAAATCTATTTTTATCTTTTCAAATATTTTATTTTTCATCCCAATTTTTTCCAAATCATTTCTTATGATTTTACATTAATTATTGATATTTTTAATAATTTTATCAAGGCCCGTACAGTCGATTTCCATAAATGGCCATCGAACTGCAGTTACATCGACCTTTTCCAAATTTGATTTGGACATAATTCCAAATCCAACCATTGGATTTCAAATCTCTAATATTCATTGGAAAGCTCTTTTCGATACGAATCCAATGATCCTAGTTTTAGGAGAATCCGACGGTCGGATCTCCCGTAATGTCCGTTCGAAGTCAATGGTTGAAATTCGCGAACTGCCATAGCGCGGCGCGTTCTATTCAGGCCATTATATTATATATATAATATATATAATATATATTTCATCAATTTGCATTTAAAACGTATTTTATAAATCTTTTTAAATTCGTTCTCAAAACAATTTCAACTTAATATTCAATTTCCAATCAAAATTGAATATTCCATATCATCGACATATAAATGATAATATTTTCAAAACATTAGATTTTGAAATCATTTCCTTTTCGATATTTATTATAAAAATGAATAAAATCAATATAAATATCGTTTATGACAAAATGGCATTAATCTAATCAACACGGCTTTATATATTTAAATATATTCGTGTCCATCCGAAATTGGACATCAAAATCAGATTTTGATCTTTTACTGGATATTATTTTGAAATATTCATCATTTTAAAATGATTATTTTAAAATGATGAATATTTTAAAATATTCATTTTTTCTGAACTGGAATCAGACAAAGTCAATTACCATATAATATGATTTATATGGATTTCATACACATATGTACACAACAACTATCAAACACATTCAACCATCATCCGGAGTGCATTCTACCCTGCATAAGCATCAAATATAAATATTTAATGCTTACAATAGCCTATCAATCAATCGATCGACATACAACTAATTATTGGGACTAGTGTATGTCATATATCATCCCAATACCCGTGTGGGGTTTCAATCAACAAATAATGAATTTTATTTGTGCAGTTGGGCGATGTGCAAAATTTATCGTCCCAACCCATATCAGTAAAATGGGTGTACATAAAGGCACGATATTAAAATTGGGTAATGTCCAGCATTACCCCTCTCCTGATATTGGCTTGCGCCATACACACACAACAATTCTGATCAATTCATTTCACCCAAACAACCAAATCCAACCAAACAATCTAATCATCTAAACCAAATAATCAAACAAGTTGCCCATGGTACGTAGACGACAGGGAACAATTCATATATGTAGTTATAAAATAAATGACTGTATAAGAAAATTTCAGTGAGGAGTTCTCACCTTTGGGTTCCACTCCGTCGTTTCATTTTTGAATTTCAAAACAATCCTGATTTGCCTGAAATTCCAATGCAATCTTCTTCACGCTGTTCATAGTAAAAATCACATTTTTATTTCAAATCTAAAAATTATATTTTTACTTCGCTAAAAATTATATTTTTAATACTCTACATATATAAAAATAATATTTTTAATGTCGGTACATGTACATAAAAATCATATTTTTATAACGCTACTACATAAGTAAAAATCATATTTTAACACAATGTTTACATTATAAAAATCACATTTTTATATCGCTACTACATATAAAAATTAGATTTTTAGCCAACTAATAATTATTCTTTGTATGAACATTTTATAAATAACATATATAATCTAAAAATCATATTTTTAATCTTGCCAAAAATATTTCCTTCCTATGATAAAAATCCAATTTTTAACTGACCAAAAATGATATTTTTACATAACTAAAAATCATAACTTTATGTAATTAAAAATCATAACTTTTATAAATAAAAATCATAACTTTATACTTCATACGTCAAAAACCATAGAAGCTTTAAAGCGGAGAAAACTCACATATTTTCTATCGCCCGGATTTGCTGTTCTGGTTCCAGAATTTGCAAACGAGCTCCAATCTTCACACCAATTTTTCTTCTAACTTAAATGCGTCATTCCGGACAACTTTCGCCTTGTGGTCTTCCTTCTGAAAATGTGCCATTTCGCCGGAAATCGCGAAAAGACAGTATTTGGACAGTAGACTTTGGACGCGTTTTCCCGATAGCTCCGCAATCTAAAATAGGACTATCATATACCAAATCGAAGAGAAAATCGTGCTCTTCGAATTTGGTACTGTGGAGTTTTGGTCAGAAGCACACCGTTTGACAGTTATTGGCGAAATAGTGACAGGTGGTTTTATGCAAAAGCGAGAATTTTGTAAAAAAATGAGTTTTTTGTGATGGGGGGGCCACGGTCGTAGCCGGGCGGCCAGAGGGAGGCGGCGGACCTGATTGGATGTAGGGGAGGTGCAGGTGGCGGCGCTAGGGCAGTGGGGGCCCACGACGGCTAGGGTTTGCAATTTGGGGCTTAGGGTTTGTAAATTTGAAGAGAGAAAGAGGAGGAGAGAGGAGAGGAGGAGGGGGGTGCGATGTAGGTGGTGACGCTGCTGGAGGGGGGAGTGACGCCCCTTTTTTTCTTTTCTGAGAAACGACGGGAGGGAGAGAAGTGAAGGGGAGAGAGAGAGAGTATGGAGTTTGACCAAGTATATAATTTATTATTTTTAATTCCAAAAAGTAACTTTTTAATTCGAACTCCAAATCGAACCCAATAACCATTGCCCCTAGCTAATTACACCCATTAGGGACACAATGGAATATGTCCCGTAAGCCAATTCAACTATTTCGTTCAGTTTTCGTTGAAATTAAAATATAAATTAATTTTTTAGTCAATACTGAATTTAACGTACATTTTAATTTATCGGGACCACATACTAACTCCAAAAATTCCAGAAAAATAAATCTAGCTATGTTTTGATGATATGGTCCTAACAAAACTAATTTCACCGAATTTGGAGGCCGTTTGAAAAATGTCCATTTTCCAGTCGATTAAATTGGCTGAAACTATCAAAATACGTTTTCTTTTTCCACGCTCACATGTTAATCCCAAAAATTATGAATTTTGGAATCTAGCAATAATTTGAAATCCTGGATCCAACAAAAGTAGTTTCATCCAAAACGGAGGTCGTTTGCAAAATCGCTATTTTAAGGGATATATTCCATAGCGACCATTCTGAATTTTCAACTGAGCATAACTTTTTATTCCCGCTATAAAATTTGGATTTTTCGGATTCTTTGGAAAGATATTTCCATATAGCTTAAAATTTTATTTTTTTCGCTAAAATCCGGTTTATTTTGAATCCTATACATTCATTTGAAATTTGTAATTGAATTCTCAAACTACCGCACCATTTCCAATTCCTTTTATAATTAAAAATAAATATCCATATTCTAACTTCGCTTTAAACAAATATATACGTTCTAATTCCATTCAAAATAAATTTATCGTCGTAATTATTTAAAATAAATCATTTTAAATATTTAAAATTCGTTAAAATTGCCAAAATAAAAATTTTAAATTAGTTCTGATTTTCCGGGTTGTTACAATCTCCCCCACTTAAAATCTTTTCGTCCTCGGAAAGGAAATGGAGTTGAAAGTTGTTTAACTAACCAACTCAACTTTCATTATTTTAATTATGGCTTAAGTTCTTCAGCTTTTCAGTTTCTAAGAGCTTTTCAAATGTTTCAAAAATTTGGCTAACACCCTAAATTTTCGAAAATTTTCGCCATAACCTCCTTTGTACGGAAGCATCGGGAAAATCTCCAAACCACCACACGGCCCTCTCCAATACAGAAGAAAAAAAATAGCCAATCGGCCCATAAAATCATTGAAAACCCCAAGAAATACAATAAACACGTACCTATTTGTCAGGCAAACAATTTTATTCCTCTGCTCTTGCCTCCTTGCAATGACCTGTTCAATGTATATACATGTATATGCATGCAATCTCAAACAATTTTCAATACCGTTCAATATTTGGTTCAATTTGGCTATATGTACCGTTCTTTCACATCATGGTTTTATTAGATAACAAATAATCATACAACACAACCATCAATCAATTAGTGAATTAGCTTTACAAATTCATAACTTTGATACATAGTCCAAAAATCAGATTTTTGATGTCAAATCACAACAATAGACCCTATCTAGTTTTGGTTCTCACACCAGTCAATTGGAAATATATAGAAATCCCACTTTCGAAACTCGAACACAAATACTGATAATGCGGCCGCATTAACAGAATTATCTCCGGGAGACTAGAGTGTGATTCTATATCTATCTAGTATATAAAAACTTTGAATATACGTTTGCAGGGCGCATATGCAAAATTTTATATATTGGATTGTCCAAATTCAATACAAATAAATATTCAAATACGTATAAAGTTTAAATTCTCAAAACAATTTTTTTTTTCACTTTTATTTTAAAAATATACTCTTCACACTCGTTCTAGGATACTACTGATCCCAGCTCTAATGAGTCATTATCATTGGATATAACTAATCCAATCTTTGTTGAATTCTTTCGTTCAGTTTTAATGTGTCTTATTCTTGAGCTCTGTAAACCAAAGCTTTGATACCAAACTGACACGACCCGGACTTCCACGCGAAGGAAAGAACGGATTGAGTTGAGAACAAGACTAATCAGAACATAAACAAAAGAATATTTCATTGCTTATTACAACAATTTCATCAGAATACAAGAATATAACAGAGTATAAATAAATCATACACATTTGATCAAGATCATAGATTTAAATTACATTTAAATACATAGCAGCGGAAACAATACAAAACACAACTGAAAGTAATACACGGATACAGAGCTTTCTGAATATTGCTTCAGTTGTAAATCAGGATCCTATGAATATAAATCTGCAAAACCAAAACTCCTAGTTGCCCGTGCGAAAAATAGGGGCACCCAGATTTTAGGTTAAAACTATAAACTCTAGGTCAGTCACGTGACTGGTGTGAGAACTAAAACAGTTATTAATCTTTATGTTTAAAGTTAGGTAAATTAAGGGACCACTCCATATAACAAGGAACGAGTTTCCTCCCAAGAATACCGGTGCATAAAATAAACAAAGCAATGCTAAATAAAGAACAATGAAGCTATTATAAGACCCACGTCCCATCACACAATGCAACGAAAGCCGGAGGATAGGGTTTTACCTTATAATAGCAAAAGAATGCTTGATACGCTAAATTTCATCTTTTATTATTACTATGAGTGAAGTAAACAACTTCAAAAATAATTGTATCAATCATAGACGACATGGGTATCATATATCATGTCGCCATACTAGGCTCTATAATCAAAACCGCAAATGTCACGTATCGGAAGTTGGATTTCCATCTGTGAACCAAGAAAAGGGACCACCCTTACCGCTTCGAGACGCTCTAGCCCGCCCCTCAGGATCGAAGCTCGAGTGACCCTTGGATCGTCAGGGATGGCCCATCAAAGTGCAATGTGGATTAAAAAACCTTGAACAATACATTTCCCCGCCCCATGGGGTGTAAATGAACCAAATGACTCCATCGGCCTCGGATCGCTAAATATAACAGAGGCGCCTCACAACCCATCATCCACATAAGTAAAATATTAGGGCTAGTAAAACGCTGACACCACTCCTAACTAGAAGGAAACACATGTCCTCCCTGATGTCCTCTCCCGTTTCTGGTTCACGCCGGGGTGTGAGGCTCGCGAATAAACGCTACATAAAGCTACGCTATATTAAAGCCGTGCTTTGATCATCAACCACAAGAATCTGCTTTTCAATAGAAGCCTTGATCATTTGCATCTCAGCATGCCATACAGGCAATTCACGCTATGCAACCGATGTTTATCAATCACACAGAATGAAATCTGATGTCAGACACACATCCATTTACAAGTTCGATCTGGGTCTGAACGAAACCGGATGCACCTTAGTCCTCCCACATATGTTCAATACAGGGGAGTGGTCCTCGCATATCGGATCAATCTCCAAGTACGTCTGGACAATCACCACTTATTACCTTGTCTTGGGTGTACAGCCCAATCAAGACATCAGTAATCATCCAAACGATGTGAAGACCTCCGGTCTTCGACCATCGTCTTCATTTTCGACATATCGTCGAATCAGTTATTCAGAATAGGATAAACCCGGTCTTTCCGAATAACTAGCGTATATAGTAAACAAGTGCTATAAAAACACAACATACGCCTCGTTCCAATCAAGAATATTTCTTTATTAAAATATTCTTATACTTTGAGGAAGGTTCCCATTAATTTTATCAAAGATTAATTCTTTAAATTTATTCTTTAAACTTCCTTTGGGTATGATTTCAATCTAATTAAGGATGCATTAAAACTCCACTTGGTTTTAATCTTCCCAAAAATCAATATTAACGATTGTTTAACTTGGGAAATCATATCCTGTCTTTAACTAGGTTAAAGAACCAATGTCATTTAAAACACGGTTCACGATAAACCCAAAATCACATTCCATTCCATCAGCCTTTAACCGTAAATTAGCAAGTGAACAATTCCCTAAGTATTAGCCACGAAGGCCGAAACCAAAATCAGATCAATACCCAGGAAACCATTCAACTTAACTAATCTCCAGTCAGTTTCTGATTTTCTTAACTCCATTGAGTCTAAGAACAGTATTATTAAAGATACCATTCACGACAACCTAAAATCTTATTTCTTTCTTTAACTGGGTTAAAGAACCAATGTCCTTTAAAACACAGTTCACGATAAACCCAAAATCACATTCCATTCCATCAGCCTTTAATCGTAAATATGCAAGTGAACAATTCCCTAAGTATTAACCCCGAAGGCCGAAACCAACATAAGATCAATACCCAAGAAACCATTCAACTTAAATAATCTCCAGTTAGTTTCTGATTTTCTTAACTCCATTGGGTCTAAGAACATTACTATTAAAGATACCATTCACAACAACCCAAAATCTTATTCCATTGTTAATCGGGTTAAAGAACAAGTGTTATTTAAAACATCGTTCATGATAAACCCAAAAACCAATTCAATTCCAATTAAATATTAATTAATTGGTATACTTCATTAAATCTAAATAAAAAGATTTAATCTTTTCTCAACTAGGTTCAAGAACAGTGTTAATGAACACACCGTTTATGACAAACCCAAAATCACATTTGATATTAAATACAAGGCTCTGAATAGAAAATATATCGGCTTATATTCAATATCAAATTCTGGAATCAACAAATACTGTATTCGAAAAACGATATATAAATATCTTCCAAATTCCTCAACAATATCTGTATAATCACGGAATCCAATATCGAAATATTCCGAAGATAATTTCGATTCAAATCCATTCCAATTCATATATTAGAAATCCTGGTTATTTTTCAAACCATTTCAAATCCAATTTATTTTATTTAAAATTTTTTGGATTTCAAATCTAGTTAATAACTAGTTCATTTTGATAAAAAAATCTATTTTTATATTTTCAAATATGGAATTTTTCATCTTAATTCTTTCCAAATCATTTCTTATGATTTTAAACTAATTATTGATATTTTTAATAATTTTATCAAGGCCCGTACAGTCGATTTCCATAAACGCCCAT
Organism: Allium sativum; assembly: GCA_030737875.1. NCBI lineage: Eukaryota > Viridiplantae > Streptophyta > Magnoliopsida > Asparagales > Amaryllidaceae > Allium > Allium sativum. Next base: position 845,938,946 of record CM060922.1, on the reverse strand, counting down.
CGAACTGCACTTACAGCGACCTTTTCCAAATTTGATTTGGACATAATTCCAAATCCAACTGCTGGATTTCAAATCTCTAATATTCATTGGAAATCTCTTTTCGATACGAACCCAAAGGTTACAGTTTTAGGAGAATCCGATAGTTGGATCTCCCTTAATGTCCGTTCGAAGTCAATGGTCGAAATTCGCAAACTGCCGCAACGCGACGCGTTCCATTCAGGCCATTATATTATATATATAATATATATTTCGTCGATTTCTGCAACACCCCATATTTCCTATGAATATCGAAATAACAAATTAAAGAATAATTAATTGTAAAAGTAAGAATTAAGGGAAACGGGTTATGCCATGGCGTTCGTCTCAGAATTCTGCTTGAGATAGAGTCCGAGTTTATGTAAATCGGACACCGTATGAAAAAGTTATAAGCCTTAGAATTTTGTATACATGCAAGGAAATATATATATACATATAAAATAATTCTAGAAGTCAAAACATGTCTAAAATTCGAAATCATCCAAAGGGAAGTGGGCGGGAAAATTCCCGCTCAACAGGTGTCGACCCCGCTAGGGGGAGTCGACATAGGTGTCGACTCCCCTTGAGGGGAGTCGACACAGGAGTCAACCCCCTATAGGGGAGTCGACATAGGTGTCGACCCCCCTATAGGGTGTCGACCCCTTTTCCAGATCTGGACGAAATTTCTGGACGACATATTTTGGCTGATGTGTCGCTCCCTGATTTGCTGCGTGACGCATTTTTCTTCTATGAACGATTCTGATGACTTCTAGATTGATCTGAAGGCTCTAAATCTCCCTATACACCTATAAAAAGACCCCTAAACCTATTGTTTTCTCCATACTAATTCATAAGCGTTCACATGTTGTTAAAACCTGATGTGACCTTGCCTCCACCTTAATCAATCAAATTAGAGTTTTCAAGTTAACAATCAAAGTCCACATCAAAGGAGTAGCTAATCAAATTTAGAAATCAGATCCCAGAATTCAAGACTGTTCTGTAATTTGTAAGTTCATGTTACTTTCATAAGTAAAATTCAATTGTGATTCTGACATTGTAATAAATCTGAATCTAAGATTATGCCTATTTCTATCTGTCTTTCTATATCTATTGGATCTATCTCATTTGATATTATTATGTCCATTCTTTGTCTCTACTTTCTTTCTTCCCTTTTTGTTTTTATAGCCAGGCTACTGCGAGCCTGAGACAAATCTCATAAGAGATGAACGTACGTTGGAAATAAAATTGGGCATAATATATGAGTTGAACATATAATTTGGGCATAAATATGATTTGGACATGACCAGTGCTAAAATTTGGAAAAGTATTAAATTATTTATAATTGGGCATAACTGATTTGAGGACATAACATACGTTGTATTTTAAAACAAAAAGTGTATCGAACATACGACTTGAGATTTGAGACATAAAGTATATTGGACATATGACTTGGGATTTGGGGCGTAAATTGAATTGTAAACATGTAAGGCATAGTACATGTTGTGGTTTAAGACCTAAAAAAAATTGTGGCATATTATATATAATAGTTTATGATTTGAAAGAAGGAGATTATGCATGAAAACCTATAGTAAGATAGGGATGACTATTAAATGTTAACACGCCTAAATTGGGATTTTGAGTGAATTGGCATGCACTGTAATTAAAGGCTACAATTTGGCATAGTTTATACTATGAATCATGATTAGGAGTTCTTGGAGAATATTTTGTACGGTTCAATATGACTATACCTTAGGGCATGTGTTGTATTATGGATTATGACCATGATTTTGGGAATGTAAGTTTATAGGCTTACTTTATTAGGCAAGATACGGAACTTTAAGTGAGGTTTAATTTGTTAGACTGACTAATATGCTGAAATCCGTTGAAAGTTAATTTGTGGGGCATAACTTGAAATTAGCTTTGTTGAGGTATAACTTGAGAATTGGAACATGACTAGTTTTGTGAATTTGGGATAATTAGCATATAAAATCTAGACTTGGACATGTATGGTAAAAATGCTAAAAGATAAACATGCCTAACCCGAGGTTAGATTGAGTTACGTTGTAAAACTACCTAGAACCGCCCGGCACATCCAGTAACCAAAACAACACCTATCTAATATGAGAGGTTAGTGCATCATTCCCAAGAAAAACCCGAGGTTAGATTGAGTTGTGGTGTAAAACTACCCGGAACCGCCAGACACATCCAGTAGCCGTAACAACATAGATCTAATATTAGAGGTTGGTGCATTAATAAATCAATTAATGCTAATGAATAAGACATGCTAAGAATGGTAGGGTTAAGTTAACTAAGGCAACACTTAACCGTTATAACATGTTAATTAGATAAGAAGATGGGGTTAAGTAAATTTAGAACACTTAACCGTTATAACATGTTAATTAGACAAGAAGATGGGTTTAAGTAAATTTAGAACACTTAACCGTTATAACATGCTAATTAGACAAGTGAGCAGGGTAAAGTTAACCAGTACAACATGATGAATGAGAAGGGTTAAGTTAATAAGAAACACTTAACCAATATGACATGATGAATGGGTAGGGTTAAGTTAAAACAAGAGAGCAACACTTAACCAATATAATAGGATGCGTGGAAGGGTTAAATTAACACAAGAAGGCAACACTTAACCAATGTAACATGACAAGTGGGTGGGTTAAGTCAACTTGAATTGATTGATGACACTTAACCAATACAGCATGATGAACGCGTGGGGTTAAGTTAATAAGAAACACTTGACCAATGTAACTTGATGAACGAACGGGGTTAAGTTAATAGGAAACACTTAACCAATCCAACATGACGAGTGAGAAGGGTTAATAAGAAACACTTAACCAACATGACATGGTGAGTGGGTGGGTTAAGTTAACATGAATGGACAACACTTAACCAATATGACGAAATGTGTGGGAGGGTTAAGTACATATCGGGTTGGTGGGTAATATTAGTAAATATAGTACCACACACTTAACCATTAAGCAAACATGTTTGAATCAGTGGGAGGGTTAAGTACATATCGGGTTGGTGGGTAATATTAGTAAATATAGGCCCACAAACTTAACCAATAAGAAACCCTAGTAACGAGAACCCATTTCAGCAGTAACCCATGTAGATGTATCAAGGTACCCTGAAACTAGGTAGGGTGGGCACGATTACTGGGCTGATTATAAGCGGTCAAAATAGAGGCAGGGGTACGTCAGTGTAGGTTCCGATGGTTTACGGGCGTGCATGTACTCCGGAGTGGGAAAAAGCAAGCACTGAGTACCAGTAGTTATACATTGTGCATCTTGAATCATGTCGGGTTGTTATCATAGTGATTTATACACCTTATGGTGGGACCAGCACAGGGTATCTAAATGCAAGAGAGGGCCGAACTGACTCAGAAAAATTAATATGAGTAAGGAGCCGATCGATAGGGTAGTAAGGGTACATCTAGCATCTTCATGGAAATTAGTCTGATTGAGGTAAGATTCTCATAGTAGATGTACACCTGAAGGCTACCACAATTGCGGGGATTGTGATCACGTTGTAATATTATCATTTTACACAGATTACTAGTTGGGACACTAGTTAGGCGGTGCAGGGATATAAAAATCAGAATAGCAAGGTAGTAGCGAAGCAGAAACCAGAGTAGAAGCACATCCAGTTTATCTTGCCTTATCATATCTATGCTAATCGTATGTTGTCTTGTTATCCTTGTTATCACGGTATTGTCTTATATTCAATTTATTCATGTCATGATGCTTTTGCTTATTTTTATGCTAAAAGTCACTGGACTTGCCAGGATTATGTCTAACCTAGATTGTTTTGCCTCTTTTCTTTCGTCCCCCCCCCCCACGTTCACAAGGAGGAAATGTTACCACTTAGCTCAGTTTTCTTTCCAAGCTTGAAGATAGTCGATGTATTTCTTTGGACTCTCTCTTCCACTGCTATGGATGGTTCATGCTTTATTGGAGAATATCATTGTTATTTTTATGCTTGTTTTATACTTGGAAGTTTTTGAATCAAGACAAAAGTTCTATGTATTATTTTTAAGTATGATTGAGACAAATTGTTGTAAAAGCTTGACTGAACCACATTGTTTATAAATGACTTTATTTTCCGCTGCTTTATTTGTCTATCTTGTAATTTATATGCATCTTTTACCTTAAACGCTCCACCAAAGTTAAGGCATTCCCTTTGTGAGTGACCTTAACGGAGGTGGGGTGTTTCACTTGGTATCATAGCTGAAGCTTACCGGATTAGATAAAAGATTTGAAAAAATTATTTTCAAGATGGTTTTAAAAGAAGCATTTTCAAAAGAAATGTTTTGTTTTTAAGGCATATTCCCTAAAGCCATATGCACTATCTTTTGATCCCCTATTTGAATCCTTGTTTCCTTCTTTCTTGAGTCTCTAGGGCTCCTGGGTTTCTAGGAGGTAACCTCATCGCGGCATGGTTCCGTAGGCTTGATGAGACTACAACACCTGTCAAAGGGCAAAGACTTGCCCAACTTCCATCTATAGCCGCGATAGTTCCACCTGCGGCTAATTTTCTTTCAAGCTTTGTAGGGATTTCCGTGCGATGGAGGCATCTTTTAAGAGACTTGTCAACAAGTTGCACAAGGATGAAAAAGATGAGAATGAGGGAGTTTGGCTAAGGAGCACAACCCAAGGATGAGGAACTCATGGATATAGACTTGGTTCACAAAGGAGGTAAAAAGAAAGAGGTGTAAGTAGAAGAATCACAGGACAAGAAGGGAAAGAAGAATAGGAAAAACTGAGACAAGAGGAAGTGTCGTTATTATGATATAATAGGTCATATAATTAAGGACAAGGGCAAGAATAAAGGACAAGATTTTCCGGAGGGCAAGTGCATACCCTCACCGCCAGCGTACCTAAGAGAGAGGTAGTAAAGCTTCAACTGAAAAAGTTTAGTTTTCTTTTTGATCACCCTGTTAGTATTCTTTTGATTTCAGTGCTTCACATTCGTTTATATCTGCTTCCATAGTTGTGTCTCTGCACCCTAAAGCTTGTATAGTAGAGGATCCCATTATTATCTCAAATCCAATTGGTGGTTCGGTACATTTATCTTTGGTTTGTAAGGATTTGAGAATAGCTATATTAAGTATTGAGTTTAAATGTAATGCTTATGTTTTCGGGTTTCACGGGCTATAGGCTGAATCTAGACATGGATTGGTTAACTAGTAATTGTGAAAGGAGGGTAGTAGACTTTCGACTTGCCTCGGGAATACCCTCGAGATTTCATGTGATCCTAAGGGATCAATTTGTCCTAGCTACTTAGAATCAACTGATGCATCTATCGATGATTTGCAATCCATTAAAGTAATCCATGAATACGCAGATGTTTTTTATTAGGTTAGGGGTTTATCCCCTAAAACGCGAGATAGACTTCCTCATATATCTAGTTGACAATGCAAAACCAGTTGCATTACTTGTACGACACATGAATCCAAAGGAAAGGAAGGGCTCGGTAAACGAGTAAAAGAGTTACCTGAAAAAAAGGGTTCACAAGGCGAAGTATTTCTGAATGGGTGCTCCAGTCGTTTTCATTACAAAGGCGGATGGTTCACTTCGCTTGTGCATCGAGCATCTAAGGGAAGTCTTGGATACCCTCCAGGCGCATTAACTTAAGGCGAAGTTCTCCAAAAATGTCATTTTTGGAGAGAAGAAGTAAGGTTTCTAGGACAAGTGGCGCCCAAAGAAGGGATAGCAGTAAATCCCACAAAAGTAGGTTCGGTGTAAGACTGGAAGGTACCAAGGAATGCAATAGAAGTAAGAAGCTTTCTTGGACTAGCATGCTAATATAGGAAGTTAATTAAGGACTTTATGAAGGTATCGGCCCCACTTACAAGATTGACGGAGAAGAATCTAATCATCTTAGTATATACACTTGGTAACATGGTTGGCATTTGTTCATTTTCAAGAGATAGTTCTGGGAATGTTAGCATGACATGGCACAAGTTGTAGAGCCAAGTATATTATAAGAAGAAAAGGTGGAACGAGAGGCGATAGTGAAATGAGTTCCAATACACATTCTGGAAACAGAAATTAAGAAGCTACGCAATCGTGAAGTTAAGACAGTCAGAGCAATATGGAATGAAGCTCAAGAAGATGCGACTTAGAAGACTGAAGACTAGATACGCGCATCATATCATTTTTGAGGGTATATCCTTGATCTCTCTTTTTCTGTAAAGTTTATTTGCTAGTCTTTATCTTTTAAGTATATCCTCTCGATCCTATCCTCGATCCTTAGGTAGAAGCCAATGGATGTAAACATGTGTTTGAGACATGTTATGTTTAGTGGATGCAAGTGGATGTAAGTGTTCGCTAGTGGTTGCTCATGGATGCATATACACACATTAGGAACTAGATCAGCTCAATCACTTTCATTTTGCATATGCATGAGTGAATTTTTATATGTATGAATTGAAACTTGATGTGTTATCATATGAATGTTGCATTTGTATGAAAGCACTCATGTAGAAGCTATAAAGTACGATTAGGAATAATTGCATACATGACGGACTCATGGCACTGCCATAATTCGCATTAACGAGGTCAACTGAATTAGTAGACCGCCTGATTTTGCATTAGATAAGGGCATATACACACACTATGCATATGTTCATGAAAAGCATTAGAAATCTTTTTAAGGACAATGGACGCCTGTGATTGAATGGTTGAGTAGATGGATGTTGGATGTTAGGATACATTCTCCTTGACTTGGAGATTTCGGGGATGAAATCCTTTAAAGGAGGGGAGAATGTAACACCCTGTATTTCCTGTGAATATTAAAGTAACGAATTAAAGAATACTTAATTGTAAAATTAAGAATTAAGGAAAACGGGTTACGCTATTGCGTTTGTCACGGAATTCTGCTTGAGATAGATTTCGAGTTTGCGTAAATCGGACACCGTATGAAAAAGTTATAAGCCTTAGAAGTTTGTGTATGCGCAAGGAAATATATATATATATATATATACATATAAAATAATTCCAAAAGTCAAAACAGGTCTAAATTCGAAATCAGCCAAAGGGAAGTAGGCGGGAAAATTCCCGCTCAACAGGTGTCGACCCCCCTAGGGGGAGTCGACATAGGTGTCGACCCCCTTTAAAGGGAGTCGACATAGGAGTTGACCCCCCTATAGGGGAGTCGACATAGGTGTCGACCCCCTCCCCCATAAGGTGTTGACCCCTTTTTCAGATCTGGACGAAATTTCTGAACGACGTGTTTTGGCTGATGTGTCGCTTCCTGATTCGTTGTGTGACGTATTTTTCTGCTATGAACGATTCTGATGACTTCTAGACTGATCTGAAGGCTCTAAATCTCCCTATAAACCTATAAAAAGACTCCTAAACCCATTGTTTTCTCAACAACAATTCATAAGCTTTCATATGCTGCTAAAACCTGAAGTTACCTAGCCTCCACCTTAATCAATCAAATTAGAGTTTTCAAGTTAACAATAAAAGTCTACATCTCAGATCCCAGAGTTCAAGACCGTTCTGTAATTTGTAAGTTCATGTTACTTTCAGAAGTAAAATTCAATTGTGATTCTGACATTGTAATGAATCTGAATCTGAGATTATGCCTATTTCTATCTGTCTTTATATATCCATTGGATCTATCTTGTTTGATATTATTATGTCCATTCTTTGTCTCTACTTTCCTTCTTCCCTTTTTGTTTTTATAGCCAGGCTACTATGAGCCTGAGCCAAATCTCATAAGAGATGAACGTATGTTGGAAATAAAATTGGGCATAATATATATGATTTGAACATGACCAGCGCCAAAATTTGGGCATAATATATGATTTGGACATGACCAATGCTAAAATTGGGAAAAGTATTAAATTATGTACAATTGGGCATAACTGATTTGTAACTGATTTGAGGACATAACATACGTTGTATTTTAAAACAAAAAGTGTATCGAACATACGACTTGAGATTTGAGACATAAAGTATATTGGTCATATGACTTGGGATTTGGGGCGTAAATTGAATTGTAAACATGTAAGGCATAGTACATGTTGTGGTTTAAGACCTAAAAAAAATTGGGGCATATTATATATAATAGTTTATGATTTGGAAGAAGGATATTATGCATGTAAACCTATAGTAAGATAGGGATAACTGCTAAATGTGAACATGCCTAAATTTGGATTTTGGGTAAATTGGCATGCTCTGTAATTAAAGGCTATAATTTGGCATAGTTTGTACTACGAATCATGATTAGGTGTTCTTCGAGAATATTTTGTACGGTGCAATATGACTAAACCTTAGGGCAAGTGTTGTATTGTGGATTATGACCATGATTTTGGGCATGTAAGTTTATAGGCTTAATTTATTAAGCGAGATATGGAACTTTAAGTGAGGTTTAATCTATTAAACTGACTAATATATTGAAATCTGTTGAAAGTGAATTTGTGGGGCATAACTCGAAATTAGCTTTTTTGAGGTATAACTTGAGAATTGGAACATGACTAGTTTTGTGAATTTGGGATAATTAGCATATAAAATCTAGACTTGGACATGTATGGTAAAATGCTAAAAGATAAACATGCCTAACCCAAGATTAGATTGAGTTGCGTTGTAAAACTGCCCGGAACCACCCGGCACATCCATTAACCGCAACAACACCTATCTAATGTGAGAGGTTAGTGCATCATACCCAAGAAAAAACCGAGGTTAGATTGAGTTGTGGTGTAAAACTGCCCGGAACTACCCGACACATCTAGTAACCGCAACAACATAGATCTAATGTGAGAGGTTGGTGCATTAATAAATCAATTAATGCTAATGAATAAGACATGTTAAGAATGGTAGGGTTAAGTTAACTAAGGCAACACTTAACCGTTATTAAATGTTAATTAGACAAGAAGATGGGGTTAAGTAAATTTAGAACACTTAACCATTATAACATGTTAATTAGACAAGAAGACGGGGTTAAGTAAATTTAGAACACTTAACCGTTATAACATGTATAATTAGACAAGTGAGCAGGGTTAAGTTAACCAGTACAACATGATGAATGAGAAGGGTTAAGTTAATAAGAAACACTTAACCAATATGACATGATGAATGGGTAGAGTTAAGTTAAAAAAAGATAGCAACACTTAACCAATATAACAGGATGCGTGGAAGGGTTAAGTTAACACAAGAAGGCAACACTTAACCAATGTAACACGACAAGTGGGTGGGTTAAGTTAACTTGAATTGATTGATTACACTTAACCAATACATCATGATGAACGTGTGGGGTTAAATTAATAAGAAACACTTAACCAATGTAACTTGATGAACGAATGGGGTTAAGTTAATCGGAACCACTTAACCAATCCAACATGACGAGTGAGAAGGGTTAATAAGAAGCACCTAACCAACATGACATGATGAGTGGGTGGGTTAAGTTAACATGAATGGACAACACTTAACCAATATGACGAAATGTGTGGGAGGGTTAAGTACATATTAGTTTGGTGGGTAATATTAGTAAATATTGGCCCACAAACTTAACCATTAAGCAAACATGTTTGAATCAGTGGGAGGGTTAAGTACATATCGGGTTGGTAGGTAATATTAGTAAATATAGGCCTACAAACTTAACCAATAAGAAACCCTAGTATCGGGGACCCATTTCAGCAGTAATCCACATAGATGTATCAAGGTACCCTGAAACTAGGCAGGGTAGAAGAAGATTACTGGGTAGATTATAAGTGGTCAAAATAGTGGTAAGTGTTACGTCAGTGTAGGTTCCGATGGTTTACGGGCATGCAAGTACACCAAAGTATGAAAAAGCTGGCACTGAGTACCAGTAGTTATACACTATGCATCTTGAATCGTGTCGGGTTGCTATCATAAGGATTGATACACCTTATGATGGGACCAGCACAGGGCATCTACACGCAAAAGAGGGCCGAAGTGACACAGACACATGGAAAATTAATAAGAGTAAGGAGCCGATTGATAGGGTAGTAAGGGTTCATCTAACATCATCATGGCAATTAGGCTGATTGAGGTAAGATCCCCATACTAGATGTACACTTGAAGGCTACCACAATTGCGGGGATTGGGATCACGTTGCAATATTATCATTTTACACAGATTACTAGTTGGGACACTAGTTAGACTGTGTAGGGATATAAAAATCAGAATAGCAAGGTAGTTGCAAAGCAGAAATCAGAGTAGAAGCGCATTCAGTTTATCTTGCCTTATAATATCTATGCTAATCGTATGTTATCTTGTTATCCTTGTTATCACGGTATTGTCTTATATTTAGTTTATTCATATCATGATGCTTTTGCCTATTTTCATGCTGAAGGTCACTGGACTTACCAGACTTATGTCTGACCTAGTTTGTTTCGCCTCTTTTCTTCCGTTCCCCCTCAGGTTCACAGGGAGGAAATGTTACCACTTAGCTCGGTTTTTTTTCCAAGCTCGAAGATAGTCGATGTATTTCTTTGGACTCTCTCTTCCACTGCTATGGCTGGTTCATGCTTTTTTGGGGAATATCATTGTTATTTTTATGCTTGTTTTATACTTGGAAGTTTTTGGATCAAGACAGAAGTTCTATGTATTATTTTTAAGTATGATTGAGATAAATTGTTGTAAAAGCTTGACTGAACCACATTGTTTATAAAATGACTTTATTTTCCGCTGCTTTGTTTGTCTGTCTTATAATTTATCTGCATCTTTTACCTAAAACGATCAACCAAAGTTAAGGCATTCCCTTTGTGAGTGACCTTAACGGAGGTGGGGTGTTTCAATTTCCATTTAAAATGTATTTTATAAATTGTTTTAAATTCATTTTCAAAAAGATTTCAACTTCATTCAATTTCCAATCAAAATTGAATATTCCATATCATCGATATATAAATGATAATAGTTTCAAAACATTAGATTTTGAAATCATTTCCTTTTCGATATTCATTATAAAAATGAATAAAATCGATATAAATTTCGTTTGCGTCAAAATGGCATTAATCTAATCAACACAGTTTTATATATTTAAATATATTCGTGTTCATCCCAAATCGTACATCAAAATCAGATTTTAATCTTTTACTGAATATTATTTTAAAATATTCATCATTATAAAATGTTCGTTATTTTAAAATATTCATTTTTTCTGAACTGGAATCAGACATAGTCAATTACCATATAATTTGATTAATATGGATTTTATACACATATGTACACAACAACTATCAGACACATTCAACCATCATCCGGAGTGCATTCTACTCTGCATAAGCATCAAATATAAATGTTTAACGCTTACAACAGCATGTCAATCAATTAATCGACATACAACTAATTATTGGGACTAGTGTATGTCATATATCATCCCAATACCCATGTGGGGTTTCAATCAACAAATAATGAATTTTATTTGTGTAGTTGGGCGATATGGAAAATTTATCGTCCCAACCCATATCAGTAAAATGGGTGTACATGAACAAATCGTCTGATTTGTAAATGAATATTTATTTTATTCATATACACGTTAAAATTATATTTTTAATGATAAAACATTTATTTGGTTCATTTACACAATAAAAATGATTTTTTTATTGTTGTAACATATTTTAGAAAATTTTGGCGACGTAACGACACGATATCAAAATCGGGTAATGTCTAGCATTACCCCTCTCCTGATATTGGCTCGCGCCATACACACACAACAATTCTAATCAATTCATTTCACTCAAACAACAGAATCCTACCAAACAATCTAATCAACTAAACCAAACAATCAAACAAGTCGTCATGTTCTGTGGACACGGGGAACAGTTCATATATGCAGTTATAAAATAAATAACTGTATAAGAAAATTTCGGTGAGGAGTTCTCACCTTTGGGTTCCACTACGCCATTTCATTTCTGAATTTCAAAACAGTCCTGACTTCCCAGAAATTCCAACGCAATCTTCTTCACGCTGTTCATAGTAAAAATCACATTTTTATTTCAATTCTAAAAATTATATTTTTACTTCACTAAAAATTATATTTTTAATACTCTACATATATAAAAAATCATATTTTAATGTTGCTACATGTACATAAAAATCATATTTTTATAATGCTACTACATAGGTAAAAATCATATTTTTAACACAATGTTTACATTATAAAAGTCACATTTTTATATCGCTACTACAAATATAAAAATAAGTTTTTTTAGCCAACTAATAATTATTTCTTCATATGACCGTTTTATAAATAACATATATAATCTAAAAATCATATTTTTAATCTTGCCAAAAATATTTCCTTCCTACGATAAAAATCCTATTTTTTACTAACCAAAAATGATATTTTTACATAACTAAAAATAACTTTATGTAATTAAAAATCATAACTTTATATAAATAAAAATCATAACTTTACATACTTCATACGTTAAAAACCATAGAAGCTTTAAAGCGGAGAAAACTGACATATTTTATATCGTTCGGATTTGCTTTTCTGGTTCCAGACTTGCAAACGATCTCCAATTTTCACACCATTTTTTTTCTAGCTTAAACACGTCATTCCAGACAACTTTCGCCTTGTGGTCTTCCTTCCGAAAACGTGCCATTTCGCCAGAAATCGCCAAAAGACAGTATTTGGATAGCAGACTTTGGACGCATTTTCCCGACAGCTCCGCAATCCAAAATAGGACTATCATATACCAAATCGAAGAGAAAATCGTGCTCTTCGAATTTGGTACTGTGGAGTTTTGGCCAGAAGCGCACCGTTTGAGAGTTATTGGCGAAACAGTTGTTGTATATAACAGTGTTGTATACACAATTATATGATTTTTGTTTGATGATAACAACGAGATATATTTATTATGGAATGTGTTTGTAACTATACTGATATACTATACAACAGACAAGATTATAATATTTCTATTTAAATAAAATACAACAATACAGAAATTTAAACAATCACACAGTATTTTATTTAAATAAAAATATTTTATTTCAATTTCAAAAAAGTACACCTTTTATAGCTCCTCTATCTGATATACTACATTTCATTCATCCTTATTACAACTCTTTCACTCACTCTATACAACTACATTTACATTGACACAGTTATTTTTTCTCTTTCTTCTGTCTTTCTTCTTCTGTCTTCACTGCTCTCCAGTCCAGTCATCTTCATACCTGTAGCATATAGAAAAACACACAGTAGACTGCAACAAAAATAAAATTAAATAAAAGCAAAAAAATGATTTGTAAAATTTTATTTGCCTCAGAATTACGGTGTGTTTCTCATCATTTTTGTAGACTTTGCCTGATATACATGAACAGGAAAATCTCGTATGATTCCTGCATATACACACGTGTATAAATATACACATGTGCACTGCCTCGCCAATCAGCGCGCAACTGAGGAGTATGTTGGATCTAGATTAACCCTAGAGGGGGGGGTGAATAGGGTTTATCACAAATCATCGCAGAGTTTAAATATTACGGGATATTAAAATATTCACAGATCGTAGAATGCAGCAAAAATAAAAATACAAAAAGTAAATAACACACGATATACCCAGCTTCAGCAAAATCCTGCATACTGCTGCATTCCTAAGGTTTCTACTAGGAGATAATAACAGATTCCGCTTACAGACACTGTAAACTCGCACTCCCTGCTCCTGTATTAACCCTACGCTCAAAACCCTAGACTGATCGATATCCCCTCGACCAGATTTCCTTGGATTACAAACCCGTAACTCATATCCCTAGTTTTTACAGACTCCAGTAAACTGCTAGTTAAATTCCTAACTAGATCACCTAGTTTTTACAGACAAAAACTAGAAAACAAATACAATGGCTTTTAAACGAAATTAAGACAACAAAAACAATAAATAAACAAATAAAATCCTAAATTAGATTGCGATTCATAAATTGTGCTTGGAAATTTCTCTGTAGGCTCGAAGCTTTCTTGCTCTCTACTCGATTGATTTGGATGGAGATCGAATCCCTTAAGAAAGTGAGTTTCTCTGAGTTTTCTTCTATGCTTGAAATTGATTGAGTTGGATTCGTTACCTTTCCTATGATGAAGAGGGTGTAATTTATATAGGATTACATAATCCTTGTATTGCTCTGATTTCACAAAATAATGACTTGGCTGATTCGTATTGTTTCCTCTTTTGATCTCTGAATGAATTTGAATTCCTTTGCTTTACTAGCTTTCCTGATTTGTTGTGATGAACTTTCCTGAAACGTTTATGGCCCCTTGAACATTTATTTGCACATCTTCATCTCGGCATTAATTGAATAAATCAATTCTGAAAAATGATTTTCTGGACATAAACATTTGTGGCCCCTTGCGATTGTGGATGCACCCATCCATGTTTAAACATTGTCAGTAATGTGTTGTGGATGATATCTTGTTTCCTTAAACTATTCTCTGCATTTATTTGCCATAACTATGAATTCTTGAATTGAATTGTCCAAAAAGGAATTTGTTGTCTTACCAAATATTCTCCTTGCTGATTTTTGCAAAACTAGAAACAGATATTTGTTTTTTCCCAGACAATCATGCCAAATAAAACTGTGATTACCACTTGCCATTTTTGCTTCTCCAATGAATAAAATTTGAAATTGTTGCCTTGTTTCTCTGATTTCTTGGAAAGAAATGTTGAAAAACATCCCATTTAAAAAATGCCGAGAATAAGCCAATTTATCATTGAATAATTATTCCCTAATATTCTTCATTTTATATTCTGGAAATACTTGAATTGGTTTTTGCTGATTTTCAGGAATGACAAAATACTTGATTTCCTTCCCAACATTATTGCGTAATTCAAACACTTGCCTTGCTATCATGATACACTGATTGCTCTTCTTGCACTTGATGTTTTTGTTCTTTAATGACTTTACTTTACTGCATTGAATACTTTACTTGAGCACATTCACATGTTCTTGCTTTGTCACTGTGTAAGCCAGATTTGCACTCCACTTTTATTCCTGAAAAATTGTTGTTGTATATCAATTGTTTTGCTGCTAATTTAGTTCTCTTCAATGTTGGCTTATGAACTTGAATCATTTAACCTGTTGCCAAAAACAGATTGAGTTTCTGAAAATAAATTGCCCCAAAAGAATGATTGTCTTTCAAATGTGAATTTAGATTTCTTGAGTAATATCTTAGCACATTTATTTCCCACTGTATAATTGGAAACCATTGAATTCTGGAATTGATTTCTTGATTGATTCTTGGCACATTAAACACTTGTTCATTAATATGAACATGTATAGACTGTGGCTCCACTGTGTTGCATACATGCTTGTTCCCATATGTCATATTTTTCTTTCCTTTTTTTTGTTTTTTTTTAAATTCAGCTGTCATGATGCTGAGTTTGCTTGACCTAAACACTTGACATAAATCAGCAGCATATTCATGTATTCATGTAGCTGCACTGTATATCAATGTCCATGCTTGTTGTGTACACCAGATTCCATTTTGAACTTGTGCTCGACTGCATTTGTTTTAGCTTTGAACTTGCTGTGTGGATTTGATACGGTCCATTCTGGTTTGACTTGATCATATTGCATTGACTTGTTTGTTGTTATTTATGCACATTGAGTCGAGTTGGTCCACGTGGCTGTTCCTCAGTTGCGACACTGCATTCTGATTGGCGAGGCAGTGCACACGTGTATATATATATGCACGTGTGTACATGCAGTCGATCAGAACAGTTTTCCTGTCCCTGCACTGTAATATGTGTATATACATACACTTTTGTGTGTATACATATATCGTGCGCGTGCTACATTCACAAATCAGATCAAGTCATGAAAAATGATGAGAAACACACCAGAAAACTGAGGCAAATAAAATTTTTAAAAATAAAATTTATATTTGCATGAATTTTGAATATTATTTCTGTTCCATAAACTGTGTATGTGTTTCTATATATGACAGGTATGAAGACTGGACTGACTGAAGAATGCTGTAAAAACAAAAGATGAAAGCCAGAAGACAGTGAAAATAACAGTGTGTGTAACAGTGTCAATTAAAGTGTCTTTACATTGAAATGGAAACTGAGTGAGTGATTGTATAAGTGTATGTATAGATGAAAATGTGCAACTGAGTGTAAAGTGTATATGAGTGCTGTAGTGAGAGACTGTGAGTATGAAATGAATTGCAATACTGAGATGTACAAATAGTGGAGTATAAAATTTGTACTGTTTAAAATGTTGAAATAAAATATTCTATTCAAATAAAATACTGTGTGAATATTTAAATTTATGTACAGTTGTATTTTATTTAAATAGAAATATTATATTCCTGTCTGTTGTGTATTATACTAGTACAGTTACAAACACATTTAATAATAAAATATATTTGGTTGTTATCATCAAACAAAATCATATAATTGTGTATACAACTACGTTATATACAACAATCTCCCCCTTTTGATGATGACAAAAAAATAAAAGATTTTGAATATATTAAATGTGTTTATGTTTATTCGTGAATAATGGAACTCCCCCTAAATGTATGCTTACCCTACAACTAAACTCCCCCTAGCTCTGATACCATATGTGCAAGAGTGAACAGAATAAATCGAATGATTTTTCAATGATAAAAATATTTATAAAAAAAATTCAGTCATATACCAAAATCTCAACCATTCTCCCCCTTTTGTTATCATCAAAAGGATACAGATTATAAAAGAACGATGAAAATATGACTAAAAATCAGCTTAAGAGAGAATGTCCACCATAAATCTCAATAAATCCAACAAAAATAATAATATTCTAAGAATCAATGAAAAATTTCACATTTGAGAATGAAGGATTTATGATGAAATTATAATAATGGAGAGAGCTTTAAAAAAAAAAATTTGAATTCCAGTTATTTTCAAAACACAGACCCTTTTTTTAAAAAAAATTAAGCACAAAAACAGTGACGGATTTGGACTATAATTATAAGTTCAACTTAAGTGACAAAATCGAATAGTCTCAAATCCCAGTAGCTATCAATCAACAAGTCATAATACGTCATAAAATAGTAACACATTTCACAAGTTAGAATATGGATTGATAGGCAGGTTATTATACACAGAGCAGAATTTCATATAAGAATTTTTTATTTATTTCAAATTATTTTTCATTTCTTTTCTTTTTATTTAAGAGCGCACTGACCATGCATAACCGGAGCTCGGATTTTTAAATGAGATCAGTCGCCGCTTAAATTATAAGTTGTCTCTTAACCATGCATGACCAGAGCTTGGATTTTTAAATGAGGTTAGAGAGACACTTATGTATATTTATCATTTTCAGCTTTTAAAAGAAAAACTCCTCAGAATATAAAACCAAATGGATGATAGAAAGGTGGTAGGTATAGAGATGATTTGTGAAATAAATTTCTAAATTAATCACATTATGAAATATGCTCGAATGTACTGGGATTTTCGATAATTTTCAATTGTCACTAATTCTGAAAAATAATGCAGTCACATTTCCATCACCAATATTTTCACTATTTACATAAGATGTTTAAAAAAAAACTCTCCTCATTATATAAAATCATGATGGATGACAGAAGGATGATAGGCATAGAAGATGTTCGTGAAATTAGCGCCAATTCAAAGATATTATAATAACTGTTCAATCATCATGAAAATTGAAATAGAATCTCCTCTTGTTGTGAAGTATGTAGTCATAACTCATCATAATTTCAAAATCTGATAATAGTTTTGATGAATTTAACTACAGTCCAGTTTGGTTATTGATTTCAATTTCTGAATGAATAATCAATAAATAATTTTAAAATTGAAAATCAATTACAAGAGGAAATTGAATGATTTATACAAGACATGAGGTTTTTTTAAAATATGTACATGACGAGCATAGATCAAAGAGAACAGCACATCAAAACTGATACCACATGTTAATGTCACTACAATCGAAGATATGAAATATGAAACGGGTGACTAACACGGGTATCCTAGACATCCAAGTACAATCATTAGGCCCAAGTAGACAAGACAAACAAATTAGGCATATTCATCAGAGCAGCAAATAGTATATACCAAAGAAGGCAGTCATTAAAAAAATTTCGAATCAGTATCAGAGCAGCAGAAAAAATATCAAGTCAGACTTGTCAAGATGATGGTAAAAAGCAATAATTCATGATCCAAGAATACGATTTGTTTGAAATCACTTGAGGGAATATGAAAATTTCAAGATTAAATGAATCGATCACACCAGTTTGTAAAATTCAGATTCAGGAAGTGTGTGAGATTCAAGAAATAAATAATTTCAAATGATTTCAAACAAATATTCAAGCCAACTGATCATGAAATAACAGTGAGTTACAAAATCAGTTTTTTGACGAATTTTTCACAAGAAATCTCTGACAAGCAGAAGTGAAATATTCAGATCATTTACATCAAGTTTGAGAATTATTCATGATCCTAAAATTAAGAAATAATTTATTTGAAATCACATGAATCAATGTCGAGTTTTGAGATATAATGAATCCGTCACACAAGATTGATATGTTTAAATTTAGGAGGTGTGTGATTATTCAAAATATCAATAATTTCAGATGATTTCAAACAAACAAATTCTAGCCATAATGATCATGAGTAATGATGTTTTCAAGATGTATCACTGAGATTTAATACAGATTAAAATTTCCAAGCCAATCTGAAAATCAATGAAATTATCACAACTGATAAATAGCAGTGTGCTGTAATGAGTATAACATTTTAAGTTTTTCTAAAATGAATTAGAAGAAAACTCAAAACAGCAGTGTTGTGTGAAATTCCATTAAACTTTCAGATCTTCAAAGAATTTAGAATTCATTTTAACAGTGTTCAGGATATAACAAGAATACATCAACACTGCTAGGAATTCAGAAGACAGAAAATGAACATCAAAACAATTGCAGATATTTACAAGATTAAATTCAAGATCTGGAAATAATTAAAACATCAAAGTTCTATTCAATTAAGGTGAGTTTCCAGAAGAAATATGAATTTTGGAATTGGAAGTTCAATGTAGCACAGAATAAGAAGAATATGGCAGTGACAAATCAGATAAGAACAAACAAACAAAAAATAAACAGAAGGAGATAGAAGAAGAAATAAACAAGGAAAAAAACAGAGAATATTTACAAGGAAAAGTTCAGAGATCATACCTGAAATCAGTGTAAACCAGAATCTCTGACTCATCAGATCTTGGAAAAAGGAACTATAAATGATACAGAAGTATAAACCAGCTTGATTTCAAATTTCTTTTCAGCATAGTAGTTCCTCAGCCATCCTTTGGTACCTAACAGTTAAGGAGATCGAGTGGTTTAACAAAATTAGTGAAACCACTCACAGATGTATTCATATGTTTTGTTACCCAGACTTGTTTGTACAACAAACCATTTGAATTAACTTTTGTACCCTTAGGAACACAAATCTGTTTGAATTTAATAAAACCCATTTTATTTCCTTTCGGGATCCAAGAATGTTTAAATGATTTGTTATAAAACACTTTCTCATTTCTCTTTCGATTTAAAGACCCTTTGAAATTATTAGAGTTCAGATTTTCAAAGCAGTTCTTTCCAAAGCAGTTTGAGGGATTTTTCAAATCATTTGAATTTTGTTTTCCAAAAACATTATTTTTCCCGAAGCCAAGACCGCATTTGTTTCCAATGGAAACTTGGTTTTGTAATAGCATATTCAACGATTTTTCCCCATTAGAAAATTTATCCAAAGTTGATTCTAATTGTTGAATTTTGGATTTTAGGTCGCTATTTTCTTTTATTAAATTTGAGCAATTATTTATAGCGATCTTCTGTTTAGCATTGGATTGTTTCAAAACCAAAGTCTCATTTTCAAGTAATTTAATTTTGGCTTGGGATTCGGAAATTTCAAGTTCAAAATGATTTTTCTTTTCATATTCAAGTTTTTCAAAGGTTTTGATTTTTTCAATCTCAATTTCAAGTTCTTTCAAAATAGATTCAGTTTTTAACAGGCTCTCTCTTTCAAAAATTTCAATTTTGGAATTTTCAGATGTCTTGAGATTATCTAATTCCTTTTGCAAAATATTGTTTCGACAAATTAGTTCATTCTCCTTTTCTTTTAAAAGCATGATTTCATTTTCCAGGTTTTTCAGATCTTCATTTTGAAGAACTAAATCAGATTTGAAATCGAAATAATTTTTGCAGTCGACATTTTCTAAATTTCTGACATTTTCAAGCTTTAATTCCAAAATGTTATTTTTGGTGATCAACTCAAGTTTTTCAAATTTTAGAGTTTTATTTTTAGATTTGAGACTATCAACAACTTTTGTTAATTCAGTACAAAAATGAACCAAATCTTCATATGAGTAATCCCTTGTCTCATCGTCTGTTGAGTCTTTATCTTCAGATTCATCCTTGGTAAATCCAGTCAGGCAAAATTCTGAACTTGAGTTGTCCTTGTGGGGTTTAGAGCAATTTTTGTCATTTCGTCCGTATTTTGCATCGAGAGTTCTCCATATTTCCTGCGCAGTTAAACAATAGGAGACAAGTTTATATTGATCAATACTAAGGCAAGAAAAAATAAAGTTCATAGCACGAGTATTGATAGCTTTACACTTTTTATCTAACAGATCTCCTCCATTAATAATAATATTCCAATATTTAATATGAACATATTTTAAATAAATTTTCATTTTTAATTTCCAATTTAAAAAATATGTTCCATTGAAAATATGTGGAATATTACTGGACCGACTCTCGGTGAACTGATAACTAGGGTTACCCATGACTCTAGAGTTAATGAAATTACCAGGCTCTGATACCACTTGTTCTCGCTTTCTCGAGGATTTTAATGACACCCCGGTGGCAAACAAAGGTACCTCAGAGACTGATTTCACGTCCTGCCTCTCGACATGGACAACCACCCACGGACATGTAGGGATAAGAGTCACTACTTCGCCACTAGATCATAGAGCGAGAACTCCCTATCATGTTGTAACCTTATACCAGCTCTGATACCACTTGTTGGATCTAGATTAACCCTAGAGGGGGGGTGAATAGGGTTTATCACAAATCATCGCAGAGTTTAAATATTACGGGATATTAAAATATTCACAGATCGTAGAATGCAGCAAAAATAAAAATACAAAAAGTAAATAACACACGATATACCCAGCTTCAGCAAAATCCTACCTACTGCTGCATTCCTAAGGTTTCTACTAGGAGATAATAACAGATTCCGCTTACAGACACTGTAAACTCGCACTCCCTGCTCCTGTATTAACCCTATGCTCAAAACCCTAGACTGATCGATATCCCCTCGACCAGATTTCCTTGGATTACAAACCCGTAACCCGTATCCCTAGTTTTTACAGACTCTAGTAAACAGCTAGTTAAATTCCTAACTAGATCACCTAGTTTTTACAGACAAAAACTAGAAAACAAATACAATGGTTTTTAAATGAAATTAAGACAACAAAAACAATAAATAAACAAATAAAATCCTAAATTAGATCGCGATTCATAAATTGTGCTTGGAAATTTCTCTGTAGGCTCGAAGCTTTCTTGCTCTCTACTCGATTGATTTGGATGGAGATCGAATCCCTTAAGAAAGTGAGTTTCTTTGAGTTTTCTTCTATGCTTGAAATTGATTGAGTTGGATTCGTTACCTTTCCTATGATGAAGAGGGTGTAATTTATATAGGATTACATAATCCTTGTATTGCTCTGATTTCACAAAATAATGACTTAGCTGATTCGTATTGTTTCCTCTTTTGATCTCTGAATGAATTTGAATTCCTTTGCTTTACTAGCTTTCCTGATTTGTTGTGATGAACTTTCCTGAAACGTTTATGGCCCCTTGAACATTTATTTGCACATCTTCATCTTGGTATTAATTAAATAAATCAATTCTGAAAAATGATTTTCTGGACATAAACATTTGTGGCCCCTTGCGATTGTAGATGCACCCATCCATGTTTAAACATTGTCAGTAATGTGGTGTGGATGATATCTTGTTTCCTTAAACTATTCTCTGCACTTATTTGCCATAACTGTGAATTCTTGAATTGAATTGTCCAAAAAGGAATTTGTTGTCTTGCCAAATATTCTCCTTGCTGATTTTTGCAAAACTAGAAACAGATATTTGTTTTTTCCCAGACAATCATGCCAAATAAAACTATGATTACCACTTGCCATTTTTGCTTCTCCAATGAATAAAATTTGAAATTGTTGCCTTGTTCTCTCTGATTTCTTGGAAAGAAATGTTGAAAAACATCCCATTTAAAAAATGCCGAGAATAAGCCAATTTATCATTGAATAATTATTCCCTAATATTCTACATTTTGTATTCTGGAAATACTAGAATTGGTTTTTGCTGATTTTCAGGAATGACAAAATACCTGATTTCCTTCCCAACATTATTGCGTAATTCAAACACTTGCCTTGCTATCATGATACACTGATTGCTCTTCTTGCACTTGATGTTTTTGTTCTTTAATGACTTTACTTTACTGCATTGAATACTTTACTTGAGCACGTTCACATGTTCTTGCTTTGTCACTGTGTAAGCCAGATTTGCACTCCACTTTTATTCCTGAAAAATTGTTGTTGTATATCAATTGTTTTGCTGCCAATTTGGTTCTCTTCAATGTTGGCTTATGAACTTGAATCATTTAACCTGTTGCCAAAAACAGATTGAGTTTCTGAAAATAAATTGCCCCAAAAAAATGATTGTCTTTCAAATGTGAATTTAGATTATTTGAGTAATATATTAGCACATTTATTTCCCACTGTATAATTGGAAACCATTGAATTCTGGAATTGATTTCTTGATTGATTCTTGGCACATTAAAAACTTGTCCATTAATATGAACATGTATAGACTGTGGCTCCACTGTGTTGCATACATGCTTGTTCCCATATGTCATTTTTTTCTTTCCTTTTTTTTTGTTTTTTTTTTAATTCAGCTGCCATGATGCTGAGTTTGCTTGACCTAAACACTTGACATAAATCAGCACCATATTCATGTATTCATGTAGCTGCACTGTATATCAATGTCCATGCTTGTTGTGTACACCAGATTCCATTTTGAACTTGTGCTCGACTGCATTTGTTTTAGCTTTGAACTTGCTGTGTGGATTTGATACTGTCCATTCTGGTTTGACTTGATCATATTGCATTGACTTGTTTGTTGTTATTTATGCACATTGAGTCGAGTTGGTCCATGTGGCTGTTCCTCAGTTGCGACACTGCATTCTGATTGGCGAGGCAGTGCACACGTGTATATATATAAGCACGTGTGTACATGCAGTCGATCAGAATAGTTTTCCTGTCCCTGCACTGTAATATGTGTATATACGTACACTTGTGTGTGTATACATATATCGTGCACGTGCTACATTCACAAATCAGATCAAGTCATTAAAAATGATGAGACACACACCAGAAAACTGAGGCAAATAAAATTTTTAAAAATAAAATTTATATTTGCATGAATTTTGAATATTATTTCTGTTCCATATACTGTGTGTGTGTTTCTGTATATGACAGGTATGAAGACTGGACTGACTGAAGAATGCTGTAAAAACAAAAGATGAATGCCAGAAGACAGTGAAAATAACAGTGTGTGTAATAGTGTCAATTAAAGTGTCTTTACATTGAAATGTAAACTGAGTGAGTGATTGTATAAGTGTATGTATAGATGAAAATGTGCAACTGAGTGTAAAGTGTATATGAGTGCTGTAGTGAGAGACTGTGAGTATGAAATGAATTGCAATACTGAGATGTACAAATAGTGGAGTATAAAATTTGTACTGTTTAAAATGTTGAAATAAAATATTCTATTCAAATAAAATACTGTGTGAATATTTAAATTTATGTACAGTTGTATTTTATTTAAACAGAAATATTATATTCTTGTCTGTTGTGTATTATACCAGTACAGTTACAAACACATTTAATAATAAAATATATTTGGTTGTTATCATCAAACAAAATCATATAATTGTGTTTACAACTACGTTATATACAACAGAGTAGCCACGTGGACCTTCTCGACTCAGTGCACATGTCATCGTAGTCAACACATATCACAAAATTGGTCGAGTATTCATGCAACAATAATAACAGGTGCAGCCAACATCAAGTGCAAGGGTCAACATGCAGTACAAATGAACAGCAAATGCCAAATACAAACAAGTTTCAGCAAATTAAAGACTGGGTGAAGCCTACATGAAACACACAAAACAGTGAACCATCAAGAATGAATGATACATGGCAGGGCAAACACTCATGAGTAATAGTCAACACAGCATCAAGACAAAGCCAGGATGCATGAGTTTTTAAATAGTGCAACAGTGAACATGATTAAGACACAAAAATGGCCGAGCACAATGCATGTGGAAACATGCAGGAAATACTTAAAATAATGTTTGATAAATACCCATTAGAGGAGTGAATTCATACATGGATGTGCAAGTGCATTTTTTTCCTTATATACATTGAAGAAAAGCAGGCCAAGCAATGACATAGACAAAAGAATTTTAAGTGCAAAAGTATCCAAATATGCAAAATAACAAGTACAAGTGTTTGGCATGAACAACATATCCAAAAGCAGTTTGCAGTTCACATGACAAGTTCAAAAATGATTTCTAGAAATAATATAACTAGAGAAATTGTGTCTAGCTTTCGATTCTACAATAATTAAAGACTAAAGCACACCAAGTACAATGGATAGTTCGTGGAAGAATGCATAGAAAAACTTGGTGCAGCAAGTTCAACACAAACTAGATACAAGAGTTCAATGTCAAGAGAAATACGTATTTGGCATTTATGTTGAAATCAATTTTAATAAGGGAGGTTCAAATATACAACAAAGCAGCAATAAGAAGTGTAATGGTCTGTTCTCAAAATGGCAAGATCCCAGAATTCAAAATGTTAAGCTCAGTATCAATACCGCAAGGTCACGCAAAAAAAAATATTCAGAGTGCTAAACAGTTTCAATTACATTGGCAAGGTCGACACAACACAAAACGATTCAAGTAACTATTTTAATCAGAACATAGAGTATCGAAAATATTTGGCAAGGTCAAGTGTTGTTCTGTTCAAAAATAGATTCAGTAGCATCAGTTTAAACATGTTCATATTTAGGTGCTTCAAGGCAATCGTGTGTTCAAGTTTAAAAGGACAGGTTGAAAACTTCAAAGAGATAGAAAAATCTATTTTTTAGATACCACAATCAAGTCCTGATACATCGAGCAAAAATTCATAGGAAATTTTCAAAAGGACTAAATAAAAGCTTTTAAAAGCTATCGAGATTTTCTCCAATCATATAATATATACGGCCAGTTTTAAAATCAAAGAAATCTCAGAAGATAAATTCAAATCAGATACCCAGGTCATAAGAACAATTCAAGGCCCATGAATTGTCTTGAACAAGAGATTCTAGGGTTTAAAAAACCCTATAAATACAAAATCATCATCGGCATCAATAAAGACAAGAAATTCGAAATCAACCAAAAATAATTCAAATAAATCATATTTAATTCGGAGAACTCACAGAGGATTTCATTCGCTATCCCAAGAGGAATCGATCAAAGAAGAGGTGCTTCAAAGGAGTCGAGTCTATAGAGGGATTCCAGAGAAAATCCATCAATCATGAACTGATTTGGAGGATAGCAGAAACCCTAGCGCCGCCATTTTCAATTCTCAGAATAAAAGAGAACTGGTCAAACCTAATTGAAAAGAGGTTGATCGTCCTTTAATTTAGAAAGGGGGATAACCCTTAAATTTAACTCCTAGGGTTTTTATTTCTTTATGTTTTACTTTTTTTTAAATTCAAGTTTTATTTTTAGAGTCAATAACTACTAGTATCTGTAATTAGAAAAATCAAAACTTAACGGATCTAGTAGTCTCACGGTCTTGAGCGTAGGGCTTAAATAGTCGGGAGTGAAGGTCGCGAGTTTACAAGAGTCTATAAGCGAAGAGATTGTTTATAATTCCTAGTAGAAACCTTGAATGCAGCAATAGGCATAGTTTTGCCGAAGCTGGGTATCTTTTGTGTGCGATTTTGTTTCTGCAATTTTTCTATGATATTTTATTCTATTTTAAATTCATTTAATTTGCAATAAACCCTATTCACCCCCTCTAGGGTTAATTTAGATCCTACAAGTGGTATCAGAGGCGGTATTTTTAACTCTAGAGTCATGAATTTGTCTAACAATGCTTTTTCTGAGGGTCAGTCCATAGCTAGGCCACTAATGTTTAATGGAACTGATTATGCCTATTGGAAAGCTAGGATGAAAATTTATTTGAGTTTGGTCAATTATGATGTATGGGATATTGTGGAAATAGGCTACAAACCTCCTGTTACGATTATTAATGATACTGAAATTCTTAAGCCAAAACATAAGTGGCATGCTAATGATAAAAAATTATTCTCAACCGATGCCAAAGCAATGAACGCTTTAATTTGTGCCCTTGATAAAACTGAGTTTAACCGTATATCTCACTGTTCAACTGCACAGGAAATTTGGCATACTCTGGAAGTTACACATGAAGGAACATCTCAAGTCAAGGAATCTCATCTCGCACTACTCTGCAACGAATATGAAAATTTCATGATGCGTAAAGACGAAGATATAAAAGAGATGCATGGTCGATTCTCCACACTGATTTATAATGCAACGGCTCCTGGTAAAGTCTACACTGAAGTGGAATTAATACGCAAAATACTGGGAGTACTACCTATGAATTTTGAAGCCAAAGTAACAGCCATTGAAGAATCAAAAGATCTAAGTAAGTTGAGAATAGAAGAGTTGATTGGAAATTTGATCGCTTATGAAATGGAGTTAAAAGCTAAAGAAGGACGCGATGATTCAGAATCAAAGAAAAAGACAATTTCTCTAAATAGCACTGTTGAAAGTAATGATGAAGTCGAGAATCCCATTGAAGAATTGGCCATGGTCCTTTAAAGATGGTCTAACAAGAAATACAAGTAACGAAAGAAGAATTCAAAATCCAACAAATCCAAGAATTCAGACAACTCAGACGATGAAGTCATATGTTACAACTGCAATAAACCAGGCCATATCAAACTAAATTATCCACTACGTCAGAAAGACAGAAAGAAGTAGAAGAAATCTTTTGCAGCTACATGGGACAATGAAGAAGGAGAAGAATAAGACTCTGACAGTGATAATGAGGAAGCCAATTTATGTCTTATGGCACAGTCAGATTCAGAAAGTAGCGAAGAGGATTCCACAAAGGTACCAAACTACTCTTATAAAGATTTAATTTTAATTTGTCATGATCTTATCAAAACCGTTGATTCGCTCGAACTAAAAGTTAAGAAATTAAAATCTGATAGGTTAAAATTGGTTCACAAAAACAATAGGTTAGAAACTGAGCTTGAAAAAGTGACAAATCTTGATTGTGAAAAATGTAAGTTTTTAAAACAAGAGCAAACAGAATTTAAAGCAAATTTTGAAAAATTGAAATAAGAACACTTGGCTTTAAAAGAAAGTGATGACACAAAAAGAAAGAACTTCATCAACAGATG
Organism: Allium sativum; assembly: GCA_030737875.1. Classification (NCBI taxonomy): domain Eukaryota; kingdom Viridiplantae; phylum Streptophyta; class Magnoliopsida; order Asparagales; family Amaryllidaceae; genus Allium; species Allium sativum. The sequence goes on along the minus strand of CM060922.1, from coordinate 845,911,403 downwards.
CACCTCTCTTGCAAATGAAAATGCAGCACTTAAATCCAAAGTAAAAAATCTTGAAATAACATTGAGTAATTTTTCAAAAGGAGAAAAGTCATTTAGGATGCTGCTTGGAAATTAATTATATGCTAACAATAGAAAAGGATTAGGATTTGGGAAAACAGACATTAATATGAATGATAATGCGAAGGGTGGAAGTGTTTTTCCTAAATGTATAAGATGTGGAAAAATTGGACATAGCTATGAAAAATGTGAAAGTAGGAACACTAATAAAAAATTCATACAAATATAGGTTCCAAAAGGGTCGACAAGCAATTATTATAGATTTGGACTTGGTAAGAACAAACAAATTTGGATTCCAAAAGGATCTGTTGTTCAAAATCAAAATTTTTCAGTTACTAATTTTATTAGACCTATGAGTTTCTCTAGGTCAATCTCTTCTTCTCGTGTATAGGTATGTTGGCGGGCTAAGGAGCAACAAGAATGGTACTTGGATTCAGGTTGTTCCAAACATATTACACGAGAAAAATCAAAGTTCCTTAGCCTTGAAAAACATAAAGGTGGAAGTGTGATAATGGGCGATAACAGAAAATGTAAAATTATCGGTAAAGGTAAAGTAGGTAATAGTACTTTCTCCTTAACTGATGTTTTATATGTTGAAAACTTGCATCACAATCTCATTTCCATAAGCCAACTATGTGACAAAGGAATGAGTGTGATATTTGATAGTGAATCTTGCAAAAATATTGAAAAATCCACTAACTATATTGTGTTCACGGGAAAAAGAAAAGGAAATGTTTATACGCTTTCATCTAATAATTTGACTCTCTCATGACGTTTAGTAGCTACGGATGAAGAAGCTTTCTTATGGCATAGGAGATTGGGTCACGCTGGTATGAGTCTCTTACAAAAACTTGAATCAAAAGAATTGGTTAGGGGATTACCACATCAGAAATATAGAAGTAATAAAATGTGTAAATCATGTACTATTGGAAAATTCAGTCGATCATCATTTTGCCCCAAAAATGTTGTTAGTACTAATAGGGTACTTGAATTAATTCACATGGACTTATTTAGACCAAATGAAATCGCTAGCTTGAATGGAAAACGTTATTGTTATGTGTTGGTTGATGATTATTCTAGATTTACATGGGTTTATTTTCTAGCCAAAAAGTTTGAAATGTTTGATTACTTTTCAAAGTTTGCAAAACTCATTCAAAATAAAAAAGGTGTTTCAATAAAAACTTTAAGAAGTGATCATGGTGGTGAATTTGAAAAATTGGGTTTTGAAAATTTTTGTGAAGAAAATGGTTTTAAACACAAATTTTCTGCTCCTCGAACACCCCAACAAAATGGGGTAGTTGAAAGGAAAAATCGTACATTACAGGAATTGGCTAGATCTATGTTAAGTGAATATAATTTGCCTTTGACTTTTTGGGCAGAGGAAGTTAATACATCCTGCCATATAATGAACAGAGTAATGATTATACCAATACTTAACAAAACGTCCTATGAATTGTGGTTTGACAGAAAGTCTAACATTTCATATTTTAGAGTTTGTGGATGCCCTTGTTATCTTCTTAATACAGGTGATCATCTTGGTAAGTTTGAATCAAAGGCCGATGAGGGAATTTTCATGGGTTACTCTTTAAGAAGCAAGGCTTATCGAATCTTCAACAAACGATCAAAAACTATTGTTGAAACCATAAACGTGAAATTTGATGAATCAGATCTGGCTACGGTGGACAAAGAAAAAAACAATGAGGGAATTACATATGAGGATGAAAAGGAAAATAGCAAAGAGAAGAATGGCAGTGATGATCCAACAAAACAAACATTTGAAGTTGAGAAGTTGAAATTCAAAGCCAACCATCCTCCAGAATTGGTAATAGGAAATCCCACAGCAGATACACGAACCCGTTCATCATGTAATAAAGATATCTGTGCCTTTTGTATTCACAGCTATTTTATCTCTGAAAATGAACCTAAAAATGTTGAAATAGCACTTAGTGATGAAAGTTGGATTTTAGCAATGCAAGAAGAACTTAATCAATTTGAATGGAATAAAGTTTGGAAATTAGTTCCTAGACCAAATGACTATCCAGTAATAGGAACTAAATTGGTGTTCAAAAATAAACTTGATGAATCCGGAAATGTAATTAGAAACAAAGCTAGGTTGGTTGCAAAAGGATATAATCAAATTGTACGCACTGATTTTGTGTCTCACAACAGTAGCTAGGTTAGAAGCCATTAGAATTTTGCTCGGTTTTGCATGTTATAAAGGTTTCAAACTTAAACAAATAGACGTAAAAAGTGCATTTTTAAACGGAGAATTAAAAGAAGAAGTTTTTATGGAACAACCCCCCGGTTTTGAAAATCATGAATTTCCAAATCATGTATTTAAACTTGAAAAAGCATTATATGGTCTTAAACAAGCTCCTAGAGCTTGGTACGATTGTTTAAGTGCATATCATTTGGAAAATGATTTTAAAAAGGGTAGTGCTGACATGACATTGTTTCTATTACATGAACGTGAAGATTTTTTAATAGTCCAAATTTATGTTGATGATATTATATATGGTGCTCCTAATGATCGTCTGTGTGAGAAATTTGAAAAAGTCATGTAGAATAAATTCGAAATGAGCTTAGTAGGTGAATTAAAGTACTTTCTTGGATTTCAAATCAAACAAAGCACCAAGGGCATTTTCGTATCACAAACAAAATACATCGCTGAATTGCTGAAAAGATTTGGACTAGAAAACGCAAAACCACTCAGAACACCGATGAGTCCTTCAACCAAGCTTGACAAAGACAAGAAAGGAGTAGCAGTTGATCAGAAAAAATATCACGGAATAATTGGTTCACTTCTTTATCTCACCGCATCTAGGCCTGATATTATGTTTGTTGTTTGTTTATGTGCATGCTTTCAGTCTAATCCAAAAGAATCCCACTTAAAGGCCACACAAAGAATATTGAGATATCTTTTGCACACACACAAATTTGGTTTATGGTACCCCGCATGCAATATTTTTGAATTAATTGGATGTTCTGATGCCGACTATGCTGGATTCCTTGTGGATAGAAAAAGCACTAGTGGAACTTGTTTTATGCTAGGACATTCATTAGTTTCAAGGTCAAGTCGATAACAAAATTGTGTTGCTTTATCCACAATCGAGGCTGAATACATTGCTTTGGAAGGTGTTGTGCACAAATATTATGGATGATGCAAACTCTTTCAGATTTTGGTCTGATTTAAAAAAAAAGTACCACTAAAATGTGACATTAAAAGTGCTATAGATTTGCCTAATAATCCTATTCACCATTCACGCACTAAACACATAGATGTGAGACACCATTTTATTAGAGATCACATTTCACGAGAAGATATTTGTATAGAGTTCATTTCAACTGATTGTCAACTTGCTGATATTTTTACAAAACCTCTTCCCGAAGATAGATTTTTACGATTACACTTAGATTTGGTAATCATAGAAATTTATTGATCATTATCCTTTTTTAAAAAAATATTCTTAAATGGTTATTCAAAAGTTAAATGATTGACCATTTGAACTATTTTGGAATTCGTTGAAATTATGTCAGATCTTGAAGTTGTGATGAGTATTGACTATAATAGTTTTCATATCATGAGGAAGTGTTATTAAATTCTCATGACGGTTGAACAACTATTATAATATCTCTAAATTAGTGCATTTTTCACAATCATTTTCTACTACTTTCATCCTTCTGACATTCATCATGATTTAACATAATGTGAGGAGTTTAATTTTAAGAATAAAGAAAATCATGAAATATATAATAATAATAATTTATCCTTGGTATTCACTCCCACTTAAAAGGCCTCGCGGTTATGCGTGGGTGATTTACCTTAATCTCTATGTGTTTCTATTCTCACTTAAAAGACCTTTGGGTTGTGCAAGGATAGAAATTATTGAGAGGATAAAGTTAAGTTACTACTAACCCCATTTAAAAGACCTTTGGGCTATGCGTGGTTAGCAAGCGCTTAACACTTTTTTTAGCCTCTTTAAATCTTTTGAAATTCAAATTCAAATATTCAATTTTATTGAACTCTCCTCATTTTTATAAAATCAATCGCAAATCCATCATTCTAATAAGTGAAATTTGCTTCTAATTTTAAAGAATATTATGATATTTGTTTGATCAAATGAGATTTACCATACATTTTCCCTCCTGATTTGAATTTATATTTCTAGTCTGTATTCATCACTATTTTAATTTCTTTTATTCTTTTGATGATAAAAAAAGGGGGAGAATGGTCAAGATTTTGATGGATGAGTAAACATTTATAGATTTTTTTTTGAAATTTGGTGTTTTGATTAATTAATTTCAAATTTTTTCAAACCTACGCATCAATAAGGGAAGATTAGTTGTAGGGGGAGCATACAAATAGGGGGAGTAATATACTTCACATTCAAACACATTCAAGATCTTTTATTTGTTTGTCATCATCAAAAGGGGGAGACTGTTGTATATAACAGTGTTGTATACATAATTATATGATTTTTGTTTGATGATAACAACCAAATATATTTTATTATTGAATGTGTTTGTAACTGTACTGATATACTATACAACAGACAGGAATATAATATTTTTATTTAAATAAAATACAACAATGCAGAAATTTAAACAATCACACGGTATTTTATTAAATAAAAATATTTTATTTCAACTTCAAAAAAGTACATCTTTTATAACTCCTCTATTTGATATACTACATTTCATTCATCTTTATTACAACTTTGTCACTCACTCTATACAATTACATTTACATTGACACTGTTATTTTTTCTCTGTCCTCTATCTTCCATCTTCTGTCTTCACTGCTATCCAATCCAGTCCAGTCATCTTCATACCTGCCACATACAGAAGAACACACACGGTAGACTGCAACAAAAATAAAATTAAATAAAAGAAAATAAAAAACGAGTTTAAAATTTTATTTGCCTCAGAATTACGGTGTGTTTCTCATCATTTTTCTAGACTTTGTCTGATATACAGGAACAGGAAAATCTCGTCTGATGGCTGCATATACACACATGTATAAATATAAACGTTTGCACTGCCTCGCCAATCAGCGCACAACTGAGGAGTAGCCACGTGGACCTTCTCGACTCAGTGCACATGTCAACATATATCACAAAAGTGGTCGAGTATTCATGCAACAATAAAAATAGGTGCAGCCAACATCAAGTGCAAGAGTCAACATGCAGTACAAGTGAACAATAATTGTCAAATACAAACAACAAGTTTCAACAAATTCAAGACTGGGTGAAGCCTACATGAAACACACAAAACAGTGAACCGTCAAGAATGAATGATACATGGCAGGGCAAACACTCATAAGTAATAGTCAACACAACATCAAGACAAAGCTTAGATGCATCAGTTTTTAAATAGTGCAGCAGTGAACATGATTCAGACACAAAAATGGCCGAGCACAATGCATGTGCAAACATGCAGGAAATACTTAAAACAATGTTTGGTAAATACCCATTAGAGAAGTGAATTCATACAATGATGTGCAAGTGCATTTTTTTCCTTATATACATTGAAGAAAAGCAGGCCAAGCAATGACATAGACAAAAGAATTTTCAGTGCAAAATTATCCAAGTATGCAAAATAACAAGTACATGTGTTTGGCATGAACAACATGTCCAAAAGCAGTTTCCAGTTCAAATGACAAGTTCAAAAATGATTTCCAAAAATAACATAACTAGAGAAATTGTGTCCAGCTTTCAATTCTACAATAATTAAAGACAAAAGCACAACAAGTACAATGGATAATTCATGGAAGAATGCACAGAAAAACTTGGTGCAGCAAGTTCAACACAAACTGGATACAAGAGTTCAATGTCAAGAGAAATACATATTTGGCATTTATGTTGAAATCACTTTTAACAAGGGAGGTTCAAGTATACAACAAACAGCAGCAAGAAGTGTACTGATATGTTCTCAAAATGGAAAGATCTCAGAATTCAAAATGTTAAGCTCAGTATCAATACCACAAGGTCAAGCAAAAAATATATATTCAAAGTGCTAAACAGTTTCAATTACATTGGCAAGGTCGACGCAACGCAAAAGGATTCGAGTAATTGTTTTAATCAGAACATAGAGTATCGAAAATATTTGGCAAGGTCAAGTGTTGTTCTATTCAAAAATAGATCAAACAGCATCAGTTTAAACATGTTCATATTTAGGTGCTTCAAGGCAATGGTGTGTTCAACTTTAAAAGGACAGGTTGAAAACTTCAAAGAGATAGAAAAATCTGTTTTTTAAATACCAAAATCAAGTCCTGATACATCGAGCAAAAATTCACAGGAACTTTTCAAAAGGACTAAATCAAAGCTTTTAAAAGCTACCGAGATTTTCTCTAATTATATAATATATACGGTCAGTTTTAAAATCAAAGAAATCTTAGAAGTCAAATTCAAATCAGATACCTAAGTCATAAGGACAATTCAAGGTTCATGAATTGTCTAGAATCAGAGATTCTAGGGTTTAAAAAACCCTATTAATACACAATCATCATCGACATCAATAAAGACAAGAAATTCAAAATCAACCAAAAATAATTCAGAGAAATCTTCTTTAATTCAAAGAACTCACAGAGGATTTCATTCGCCATCCCAAGAGGAATCGATCGAGGAAGAGGTGCTTCAAAGGAGTCGAGTCTATAGAGGAATTCCAAAGCAAATCCATCAATCACGAACTGATTTGAAGGATAGCAGAACCCCTAGCGCTTCCATTTTCAATTCTCAGAAGAAAAGAGAACTAGTCAAACCTAATTGAAAAGAGGTCAACCATCCTTTAATTTAGAAAGGGGGTTAATCCTTAACTTTAACTCCTAGGGTTTATATTTCTTTATGTTTTACTTTTTTTTTTTAAATTCAAGTTTTATTTTTAGAGTCAATAACCACTAGTATCTATAGTTAGAAAAATCGCAACTTACCGGATCTAGTTGTGTCAAGGTCTTGAGCGTAGGTTTTAAACAGTCGGCAGCGAAGGTCGCGAGTTTACAAGAGTCTGTAAGTGAAGAGATTTTTTATAATTCCTTATAGAAACCTTGAATGCAGCAGTAGGCACAGTTTTGCCGAAGATGGGTATCTTCTTTGTGTGATTTTCTTTCTGCAATTTTACTGTGATATTTTATTTTATTTTAAATTCGTTTAATTTGCAATAAACCCTATTCACCCCCCTCTAGGGTTAATTTAGATCCTACAATAGTGGCAGGGGGTTTTTATGCAAAAACCGGAATTTTTTGGAAAATGTTTTTTTTGTGACGGGGGGCCCCACGGTTGGAGCTGGGCAGCCAGAGGGCGACGGTGGACCTGATTAGATGTGGGCGAGGTGCAGGTAGCGACGCTAGGGCAATGGGGGCCCACAACGGCTAGGGTTTGCAATTTGGGGCTTAGGGTTTGCAAATTTGAAGAGAGAAAGAGGAGGAGAGGAGGAAGAGGAGGAGGGGGGTGCGATGTAGGTGGTGGCGCTGCTGGAGGGGGGAGTGACGCCCCTTTTTTTTCTTTTCTGAAAAACGACGGGAGGGAGAGATGTGAAGGGGAGAGAGAGTATGGAGTTTGACCAAGTATATAATTTATTATTTTTAATTCCAAAAAGCAACTTTTTAATTCGAACTCCAAAATCGAACCGAATGACCATCACCCCTAGCTAATTACCCCCATTCAGGACACAATGGAATATGTCCCATAAGCCAATTCGACTATTTCGTTCAGTTTTCATTGAAATTAAAATATAAATTAATTTTTCTGTCTATATTGAATTTAATGTACATTTTAATTTACCGAGGCCACAGACTGACTCCAAAAATTCCAGAAAAATAAATCTAGCTATCTTTTGATGATACTGTCCTAACAAAACTAATTTCATCGAATTTGGAGGCCGTTTGAAAAATGGTCATTTTCCAGTCGATTAAATTGACTGAAACTGTCAAAATACATTTTCTTTTTCCATGCTCATATATTAATCCCAAAAATTATGAATTTTGGAATCTAGCAATAATTTGAAATTCCGGATCCAACAAAAGTGGTTTCGTCGAAAACGGAGGTCGTTTGCAAAATCCCTATTTTTAAGGGCTATATTCTATAGCGACTATTCAGAATTTTCAATTGAGCATGACTTTTTATTCCCGCTATGAAATTTGGATTTTTCGGATTCTTTGGAAAGATATTTCCAAATAGATTCAAATATTTTTGGTTCCGCTAAAATCCGGTTTATTTTGAATCCTTTACATTCATTTGAAATTTGTAATCAAATTCTCAAACTACCGCGCCATTTCCAATTCCTTTTATAATTAAAAATAAATATCTATATTCTAACTTCGCTTTAAATAAATATATACGTTCTAATTATATTCAAAATAAATTTCTTATCGTAATTATTTAAAATAAATCATTTTAAATATTTAGAATTTGTTAAAATTGCCAAAATAAGATTTTTAAATTGGTTCTGATTTTCCGGGTTGCTACAAGTTCCTTCCTCCCTAAAACTGTAGATCTTCCCTCTGTAGGTTTAGACTTTGAATTACCTTCTTTCTAGTTAATTTGTAAGTTGAATAATTATGTTTAAAGAATGTTCAAGAGGAAAAATAAAAGATCAAAGGTAAAAATGTCTTTCTTAAAGAGTTAGATTTGGCTCTCTTATATAGTGGCTAGAAATTGATTTATTCCATTAGATTAACCATTTAAAAAGGGTAATAAATGAATATATTTTAAAGCCTATTAGAAACTGATCACCTTTTATACAAAATAATTAATTCCCAAATCTATAGGAAACAATTGTCTATTAAAATATATTAATGACCTATTTGTCAACCAATGTTTTAATTTAACAACATGCACAATTACACGTTTCCTGTATATAAAATTAAAATGTTTTCATATATACATATATAGGATAATTCAACTCCATACCGGTTAATTACAAGAATATGAAATTAACTTTCCCTCTATAATATATGAAGTCAACAAAAATAGAAATCAATCAATATTAAATAGAATATATGGATAATTAATGCATAATTGATTGCTAACCTATTTAATTATTTCCTATAACGGAAACATTAAATACATATTTTGAATCTTATTTGCTAGTTTCTCATAACATATAAAATCAATGCATAATTAATTGCATATTTGTGTGTATATAAACCCAATATTTGCGAAACATGACAATCAATATGCAATTAATTCATGATATATGGAATCATGGCACAATTAACTCACAACATATAAATCAATACATTACAACAATATGCACTATATGAAAATGCATACATTTTATTTTCCTATAGTACATTTTTACCATATCTATTCCTCGTTTATGTATGCATATTCGAACGCACCGACTTACTACTTGGAACATGTAACTTTTTGATTGTTCTGTCTTAAAACTTTAAAATATATCATTAATGAGTATCGAACCCATGACTCTCATACAAAAAATCCTCTTCCTTAACAACTAGACTAAGCATGACTTTGTATTAAAATTAGTACACTAGAAATTAATGGTATCATGTGCGTAACCTTCATTCCTAAAAAAACCAATATTTTGTAAACCATAATTCTAAATATCTCAAAATGGTATATCAAACTGATTGTTTCAGAAAGACCTTCACAATGTTTATGGATAGAACATCCGATTTATGACAAAGTACAAATTAATTCATAATTACTTAAGTTTCAGAACTATAAAAGTTGTGGACTATTACATTGCCCCTAACAACAAACAATCTAAACAACCAGTTGGCATCGCCACTTAACCACCGTACCCCGATAGTGAAAGGTGAATGGTTTGTTGGGTTTAGCCCTAGTATTTTCGCATCCCACGACTGCCGATGACGGGTACCTGACGATCTACTATCTTTATTGGTCCTGACCTCTACCTCCCCGTTGAGGGACTATCGAATCACCCTAGTTTCACTACGTCACAACATTCTGACTGCAAATCTACTTTTATAGCCAAGGCCCACCCACCTAGTAGTTACGCGCATACCTAACCTCTGCGAGCACAGCCTAAACATTTGCTACTGCACAGAGGACTATCAGGAGCACCTTACGTATCTCAGGAAGCCACGTGCTTCCCTTTCCAGTCCTTCGGATCTGACAGAATAATCAGATGAACGTGCGCTCCCCTTGTGCCTCATGACACCACGATGATCTACCCCGCTGGGTTATTCACCCTCAAACATACGGACCGGTCCAAGCACCTCATTTTAATGTGTCATTAGACCCTATGTCTAAACATTCTTTTACGCGCTTGCTTTACCTCACTAGGTTTCCATTTAACTTGGTTATCCGCATTCACATTGACTTCTTATTCAAGTTACCAAGTTTCTCTTGCTTATTAACTTCAGTCATATAACTTAACCCTTTTAAGTTTATTAATAAGCCCACAACATGTTATTCTCTAGATTGTGATCCAAGGTCTGTAATCCACAATCCCTTTATATTCTTGTTTGTTTTCAAGGTTACAATAACATGTTCTACTTAATCTATAATTAAGTGTATCTCAATTCTTGTGTTTTCTATTTAACATGTCAGTTATCATTTATAATTAAATATAACTTATTTCATATAAGTTTGCCTCACTCTTTCCTTTAATCATAATTCCATCTTTCATTGCCACTATAACTTATCGTTATCAACTTATTAACTTAGTCCTCTTAACTAAGGTCCACCAATAAGTTTCTCTTCCCATAAATATAACTTATGTTGTCCTCTGTAACACCCCGTACTTTGGGTTAAGGCTAAAATTCACTAATTACAGAATAAATAATCTCAGATGTGGGAATCAGGGGAAACGGGCTGCGTCATTGCGTTCGTCTCGGAAAAATACGCAAAATAGAGTCCGAGTTTTCGAAAATCGGAGTCCGTATGGCCCAGTTATGGCCCGATGAAGTTTGCAGAAAATTCAAAACTAAAAACAGATTTAAGAATTTAAAATTCAGATTATAAAATGGAGCAAGTGGGGTCAGGCGGGAAAAATCCCGCCCTACCCATGTCGACAGGGTTGTCGACAGGCCTGTCGACAGGGGGTGTCGACTTGCCTGTCGACTTGCCTGTCGACAGGGTCGCGGCGTCCAGTGAACCTGGGTGCACCAGGTTGCACCAGGTTGGGTTCTAGGCTGGCTTGGAGGGCTGGTTCTAGAGATTTCCTAAATCTAAGGGTCCTAATCTAATCTAGGGTTAATCTAAGGGCCTAAACCACTCACCTAATCCTATAAATAAGACCCCAACCCTACCCTAATTCATTCATAATTAGGTCTTGTAGCTAAACTATGGCAAAATTAAATTTGAGCATGGCCTCCACTAGTTCATAAAGGAAGTTGCAAGCAAATCACTCTCTAATCAACTTCTAATCCATTCTAAGCATCTTAATCTTCTTCATTTGGAGTGCAAATTTGCTAGTTGTGAGTTTCTATCACTTTAACATCAATTGTTAAAGTAAGTAGATTGGGTATAATGAGACTTATGGTCTTAAATGCGGATTAGTGAGTTTGAATCATTTGTAATGATATGCTACTCTATGTTTTACTATGATTATGCATAATTAATAAGTGGCTTTATGCATGTTTGATAAGTTGGTTTATGCATGCTTAATAAGTTGGTTTATGCATGTTTAACAAGTGGCTTTATGCATATTTAATGAGTGGAATTATGCATGTTTAACAAAGTGAGTTATGCAAGTTCATATGCAAGTTATGTATATGTCTAAATGCAAGCTTAATGTGATATGCAAGTTATGCATGCTTATGCAAGTATATGGATGCTTATGCAAGTTATGTATATGTCTAAATGCAAGTTTAATGTGATATGCAAGTTATGCATGCTTATGCAAGTATATGGATGCTTATGCAAGTTATGTATATGTTTAAATGCAAGTTTAATGTGATATGCAAGTTATGCATGCTTATGCAAGTATGTGGATGCTTATGCAAGTTATGTGTATGCTTAAATGCATGTTTAACATGTTATGCAAGTTATGAGAATGCTTATATGCAAGTTCAACATGTTATGCAAGATATGTGTATGATAATATGCAAGCTCATATGCAACATGTTATGCAAATCATGTGTATGATAATATGCAAGTTTGGGTTAAATGTAGTTGGGTTAATATATGCTCATATATGCAAGTTGACATCCTCTTAACCCATGACAAAGTTATATGCTAAACCCATGATGTTTGTGATGGATCTTCCCCTTTATTATGTCATGAAATGAGAACGATTTACGTGGGGAACGATGGGGTTGGTAAATATGTAAATAAATGTATGTTTGGGTATGATTAAGCATACCATAAAAATAAATTACCATAAGTGGGAATTTACCTATTGAGTTAGGTCTACCCCATGGGAATTTACCTATTGAGTTAGGTCTACCCATGTTATGGAAAACTTGATATTAATTAGGGATAATTAATATGAGGGTGATTAATTAGGTGTAATTAATCGACTAAGACACGAGGTTGGACTCATTTGTAGTGTAAAACTGCCCGGACCCGACCGGCTTAACCAGTTGCTACAAATGTCAGCCCAATGTGAGAGGTCTTAGCCATAAATTAAATACGTGATTAAAGTAAAGACACGAGGTTAGGCTCTGTTATGACGTAAGACTGCCCGGACTCTACCGGCTTAACCAGGCGGTCATAACAGCTAGTCTAATGTGGGAGGTCTTTATGGGAGATCACGGTCTTAATTAATTAAGAAACACTTAACCATATTTAGCATGTAGTGGGACATGAGGGGTTAAGTGGGTGCCTTGGGTGGCATGTGGAAATATTGTGGTTGCCTTGGGTGGCATGTGGAATCTAGTGGGTTGCCTTGGGTGGCAATAGAAAATACGATTAGAATACTTAACCAAGTGGAAACATGTAATTAAACATGATTAAAGGGTTAAGTGGGGTACACTAGATATATGACAAGCTTAAGTGGGTAGCTTGTGGGGGCCCATTTCAACCAATATCCCAAACGTATCTTTGTGGGCTCGACCCATGTCGAGTGACGGGACACGCATATTGGGCTTGATTATAAGAGGCCAAACGGGTTAGCGGTGGCAACGCAAGTCCAACGGGTTTCATATGCGTGTGTGGGCCCGGGCTGGTAGATAAGCCGTTGTTGCATCGTGTAGATATAAAGCCGTGCACCGTTGATAGTATTGGGTAGCCACTTTAGGGGAGTGATACACCCCACTGTGGGACCAGCACGGGTATCTACGGTAGGGAGCCGATCGATGGGGAGTAGTGGGTACACCTAATAAAGATAGGGGCAGACGACACCTATGTAGGAGTACACGAAACTACTGGGTAAGAATTACTGAGTACACCTAGTGGAGATAGGGGCAGACGGCACCTATGCAGTGGGCTAGGAGTACACGAAACTACTGGGGAAATTTTCTAAGTCCTTGGAGGGATCAACCTTTATGTGGGAATGACTGGTGTGGTGCAGTTAGTAATTATCCTTGGGTGGGTAGATGCGTCCTGACGGTTATCTTAGTTTATCCTAAGTCTACCAAGCTGCTTAGTGTAGCCATTCATCCCCAGATATTACCGTAGGTCAAGTTTATGTCTTCTCTGGTTACTTTAATGATTGTATTGTTAAAGTTATAGGACTCACTCAGACTTATGTCTGACCCCGTTGTTTTTATCTTTTTCCCAACCCTCAGGTCCTACGGTGGATCCTAGCGGTAGTAGAGCTTGATCGGATTGCTGTTCCAGTCTTTGGGAGCTTGGGTAGATGTAAAGCTCCAGTTATCCAGTTATCTTTTCTTTTGTCATGGCTATTGTATGAGAGAGTGGGATTATGTACTTCTTTATTTTGACGGATATTGTACTTGACTTTTATCATGGTTTTATGATGTAACCAGACATGTTTATTTCCGCTGTTATGAGATGATGTTTTAAATTTCAAGTACTATTTATATCTGTCTTGGTGTAATTTTTCTGTTCTATATTCACTAAAATACTCCACCGATGCTATGGCATTCCCTTAGGGAGTGACCATAGCGGGCGTGGGGTGTTACACGTGGTATCAGAGCAAAGGTTACCGGAACAGATAAAATTTTTAGAAAACTATTTTTCTAAAAACATTTTTGGAAGTAATATTTTCAAAAACATGTCTATAAAGAGAAAAGTTTTTGAAAGAAAAGCATAATCCCCAATAGCCATATCTATATCCTTCGAATTCTCCGTTTTGAATCTTTCCTTTTTCGTTTCAGCATGGCTGAGGATCTTAACTTTCCGGAGGGTGTGACGGTACCAGTATGGTATAGGACATTGATGGAGGCTAGGGCCACCACGGCGGGTCCAGCAAATGTTCCTCCACCAACCGTAGCACCCGATCTTCCTCCTCCCCCTCCTCCTCGCACGGATACTTTTGCTAAGACTTGTAAGGAATTCAAAGCTATGGGAGGAAAACCTTTTCAAGGATCTGAAACCTTTGTGGAGGCTAGAGATTGGCTTAAGGAGGTGGAAGAGTTGATAGATATCTTTGAGATGGAAGAAGGAAAGAAAGTCAAGTTGGCTGCTTGGTTAATGAAGGGAGAGGCCTCATTCTGGTGGGAGGTCACTAATGGAGAACGCCCCGTTGACTCTTGGGCGGATTTTAGGCAAAGATTTGTGGCAAAGTTTCTCTCAAGGGCGGAGGAAAACTTGTATATGGAAAGATTCTTGACTCTAAAGCAAGGAAATCTCTCGGTGAAGGAGTATGTTAACAAGTTTAATCAATTGGCAAGGTTTGGCCTAGATATGGTGAATACACCGGAGAAGAAGGCTTTGAGGTTCGTGAAAGGCTTGAATGAACCGATGCATGGGTTGGCTATGACTCATATCCCTATGGGGGCCACCTTTGAGAAGCTAGTTGACATGGCACTCATGTATGAAGAAGAGAAGGGTCCCAATGCTAATAGGGCACCCGAGAAGAAGGGAGATCAAAAGAGACCTCAGCAACAACAACAAAACAAAGGTGGGAAAGGCAACGGTGGCAAGGACAAGAAGAAGAAGTGTTTCAATTGTGGGACACCTGGCCACCTAAGCAAAGATTGTCGCAAGAAGAAGAAGACTGGCTGCTTCCACTGTGGCGAAGCAGGGCATTTAGTGAAGGATTGCCCTAAGAAAGGGCAAAGGACGGGGTCTACCTCAGGAGGACAGGTGCAAGCTCTTGTGGCACCAGGTCAGGCTAGGGGGCAAGTACAGGCTCTCGCGGTTCCACCGATTCAGGGAAGAGGTAGAACTATCTATGTTGAAAGTCTGGTTTTTCTATTTGATCATCCTGTCCGTACATTGTTTGATTCAGGCGCATCGCATTCGTTTATCTCATCATCATTAGTTGAGTCACTGCACTTAGACACCAGTCTTGTAGATGATCCCTTTGTTGTTTCAAACCCAATTGGGGGCTCCACTTATTTGTCCATGATATGTTTGGGTTTGAAGATTTCTATACTTAGCATTGAGTTTAGATGTGATGCTTTTGTGTTGGGCTTCACGGGCTATGGGTTGATTTTGGGCATGGACTGGTTATCCAGTAATGGTGCCGTTCTTGATTGCGAAAGGAGAGTTGTTAGGCTCATGACCCGCTTGGGTAACACTCTCGAGATCTCTTGTAATCCCAGGGATTCTGTTATGCTAAGTTATCTTGAGTCGCTTGACGCTTCGGTCGAGAGTTTGCAATCTGTTAGAGTGGTCCGGGAATATCCGGATGTGTTTGAGGAGGTGAAGGGCTTACCTCCGAAGCGGGAGATTGACTTCCGAATATATCTGGTGGATAATGCTAAACCTGTATCTTTACCAGTGCGCCACATGGCTCCTCGTGAGAGGAGGGAACTCCATAAGCAAGTAGGGGAGTTGCTTGAGAAGGGGTTCATAAGACGAAGTATATCGGAGTGGGGTGCTCCAGTAGTATTTGCTACGAAGGCGGATGGGTCCCTCAGACTTTGTGTAGACTATAGAGAACTCAACAAGCTCACAAAGAAGAATAGACACCCATTGCCGAGGATTGATGATCTTTTCGATCAGTTGGTTGGCGCTTCAGTATTTTCTCAGTTGGACTTAGCCACGGGGTTTCATCAGTTGAGGGTGGCTGAGGATAGCATAGACAAGACTGCCTTTAGAACTCCGGATGGTTTCTATGAGTGGTTGGTGATGCCATTTAGGTTGACGAACGCCCCTGCATATTTCGTTGATTTGATGAGTAGGGTGTTCAGGGAGTTCCTTAATAAATTCGTGGTGGTCTTTGTGGATGATATCTTAGTATTTTCTAAGAGTGAAGAAGAGCATGCCCTACATCTTGGGGAAGTGTTGAAGACTCTTCGAGCGCATAGCCTTAAGGCTAAATTCTCTAAATGTCACTTCTGGAGGAAGGAAGTGCGGTTCTTGGGGCACGTGGTCTCCAAGGAGGGGATAGCTGTGGATCCCGCGAAGGTAGTATCAGTCAAAGATTGGAAGGTTCCTAGAAATGCTACCGAAGTAAGAAGTTTCTTGGGTTTGGCGAGTTATTATAGGAAGTTTATTAAAGACTTCGCGAAGATATCAGCCCCATTAACCCGCTTAACGAAGAAGAATCTTGTTTTCGCATGGGACGTGGATTGTGATGATGCGTTCCGACGGTTAAAGAGAGCTTTAACCACTGCTCCAGTTTTAGTGTTGCCAGATGGGAGCAAGCCATTTGTTGTTTATACCGATGCTTGTGGGACAGGACTTGGCGCCGTCTTAATGCAAGAGGGAAGGGTAATAGCCTATGGTGGAAGGCAGTTAAGGGCACATGAGAAAAACTACCCTACCCATGATTTAGAGCTGGCCGCTATTGTTTTTGCGCTTAAGATTTGGCGTCATTATCTTCTTGGTGAGAGATTCGAGTTGTTCACTGACCATAAATCTTTGAAGTACTTGTTCTCTCAGAAGGACCTAAACTTAAGACAGCAAAGGTGGATGGAGTTCCTAGCATCTTATGATTTCGAGATAGCGTATACCCCTGGCAAGGGTAACGTAGTGGCGGACGCCTTGAGTAGGAAGAGGTTGTCTTTGAGTCCATTGTTCGTGGAACGACGAAGCTTGGAATTTATCTCGATGTTTGATTTCAGACCTTCCATTGACTATGTACCCGGTTTGCTAGCTTCTTTGGAAGTTAGACCTACTCTTTTGGGGCGGATTGGAGAAGCCCAGAGGGACGACCCACAGTTGGTTGAGTTGATAGAGAAGCTCATAAGGGGGGAGTCGTCCAGCCATTTGAGTAGGTACACCCTAGACTATAGGGGGTGCTTGCGTAGAGACGGTAGACTTTGCGTACCGCAAGACGAGGGTTTGAGGAAGGCTATTCTTGACGACGCACACCGTTCTAGGATGACCATTCATCCTGGTGGGGACAAGATGTACCAAGACATGAAGAGGGTTTTCTTCTGGGCCGGTATGAAGAAAGATGTGGCCGAGTATGTAGCTCGATGCTTGGTGTGCCAGCAAGTGAAGGCGGAGCAAAGGAAACCAGGTGGGTTGCTTCACCCATTGGAAGTTCCGCAATGGAAGTGGGATAGCGTCTCGATGGATTTTATTGACGGGTTACCCAGATCGAGGAAGGGTAATACGGGAATTTGGGTGGTGGTAGACAGACTTACTAAGAGCGCCCATTTCATACCTGTGAAGAGCAAGAGGTCTGCTCCATGGCTAGCTTCAGTATATCTTCGAGAGATAGTTCGGTTGCATGGGGTACCCTCTAGCATAGTGAGTGATCGAGATCCTATCTTCACTAGTGAGTTCTGGAGAAGTTTACAAGAAGCAGTGGGAACTCAATTGTGTTTGAGCACCGCATATCATCCTCAGACGGACGGCCAGACTGAGAGGGTGAATCGTGTCCTAGAAGACCTTTTGAGGCTTTGTATCTTAGATTTTGGAGGTACATGGGAAGAGCATCTTCCATTGGTGGAGTTCGCATATAATAACAGCTTTCAGTCCAGTATTGGTATGGCTCCTTTCGAAGCCCTTTATGGAAGGCCTTGTCGATCACCTGCATGTTGGTGGGAATCTACGGATAAGATCTTGCTTGGGCCTGATATGGTTAGAGAGACTTCTGAGAAAATTGACTTGATTCGAGGAAGGATGAAAGCAGCGCAAGATAGGCAAAAATCTTATGCGGACAAGAGAAGGACGGATCTTGAGTTTGAAGTTGGGGACATGGTCTTTGTCAAAGTGTCTCCATTACGAAATGTGGTTCGCTTTGGATCTGTTGGGAAGTTAGCACCAAGGTTCGTAGGGCCATTTCCCATTAAGGAAAGGATTGGACGGTTGGCATATAGGGTGGAGTTGCCCGACAGACTTAGTGGTGTTCATGATGTATTCCATGTATCACATTTGAGGAAGTGCTTACATGAGACCGCAGAGGTGGTAGAGCCAAGCTTGCTTAGAGATGTAGAGGTAGAGCGTGATGCGACTATTCGACGAGCCCCTACTCGCATCCTTGGGTCAGAGACAAGGAAGTTGAGAAACAGAGAGGTTCAGCTAGTCAAGGTGCAATGGGGAGAAGATGAGAGCAACGCAACTTGGGAGACGGAAGCGAAGATGCGTTCATTGTACCCATTTCTTTTTGAGGGTATGTCTTTACTTTCTCCTTTATCGCTTGTCTAGTACTTATCTTATCTTTAGTATGTCCTCTCGTTAGTACTGTTTGACCTTTAGATAGGGTAAACCTATGGTTGAAACATGTGTTTGAGACATGTTATGGTTGATGGATGCAAGTGGATGCAAGTGTTTGCTAGTGGTTGCTCGTGGATGCATATACACACACTCTAGGCACTAGATCGGCTCAGTCACTTCATTTTGCATATTGCATAAAATTGTGTGTAGGAAGATATATTTATGGATGTATAATGGTTGTGTTATCACATGGATGATGCATTTTGGTGAATGATTGTGCACTCATGTAGATATTGTATGTGTCGATAGGGTTCTTTCGCATACATAATGGATGCATGGCACTATCATGGTTTGCATATGTTCATACATTAGATAGGGAACATATACACACACTCTTTGCATATGCTCATACATCATTAGAAATTGTTCTAAGGACAATGGATGCCCGTGTTTGATGGATTGAGTAGATGGTTGTTTGGATGGTAGGATATGCATTCTCCTTAGCTTAGAGATTTCGGGGACGAAATCCTTTAAGGAGGGGAGAATGTAACACCCCGTACTTTGGGTTAAGGCTAAAATTCACTAATTACAGAATAAATAATCTCAGATGTGGGAATCAGGGGAAACGGGCTGCGTCATTGCGTTCGTCTCGGAAAAATACGCAAAATAGAGTCCGAGTTTTCGAAAATCGGAGTCCGTATGGCCCAGTTATGGCCCGATGAAGTTTGCAGAAAATTCAAAACTAAAAACAGATTTAAGAATTTAAAATTCAGATTATAAAATGGAGCAAGTGGGGTCAGGCGGGAAAAATCCCGCCCTACCCATGTCGACAGGGCTGTCGACAGGCCTGTCGACAGGGGGTGTCGACTTGCCTGTCGACAGGGTCGCGGCGTCCAGTGAACCTGGGTGCACCAGGTTGCACCAGGTTGGGTTCTAGGCTGGCTTGGAGGGCTGGTTCTAGAGATTTCCTAAATCTAAGGGTCCTAATCTAATCTAGGGTTAATCTAAGGGCCTAAAACACTCACCTAATCCTATAAATAAGACCCCAACCCTACCCTAATTCATTCATAATTAGGTCTTGTAGCTAAACTATGGCAAAATTAAATTTGAGCATGGCCTCCACTAGTTCATAAAGGAAGTTGCAAGCAAATCACTCTCTAATCAACTTCTAATCCATTCTAAGCATCTTAATCTTCTTCATTTGGAGTGCAAATTTGCTAGTTGTGAGTTTCTATCACTTTAACATCAATTGTTAAAGTAAGTAGATTGGGTATAATGAGACTTATGGTCTTAAATGCGGATTAGTGAGTTTGAATCATTTGTAATGATATGCTACTCTATGTTTTACTATGATTATGCATAATTAATAAGTGGCTTTATGCATGTTTGATAAGTTGGTTTATGCATGCTTAATAAGTTGGTTTATGCATGTTTAACAAGTGGCTTTATGCATATTTAATGAGTGGAATTATGCATGTTTAACAAAGTGAGTTATGCAAGTTCATATGCAAGTTATGTATATGTCTAAATGCAAGCTTAATGTGATATGCAAGTTATGCATGCTTATGCAAGTATATGGATGCTTATGCAAGTTATGTATATGTCTAAATGCAAGTTTAATGTGATATGCAAGTTATGCATGCTTATGCAAGTATATGGATGCTTATGCAAGTTATGTATATGTTTAAATGCAAGTTTAATGTGATATGCAAGTTATGCATGCTTATGCAAGTATGTGGATGCTTATGCAAGTTATGTGTATGCTTAAATGCATGTTTAACATGTTATGCAAGTTATGAGAATGCTTATATGCAAGTTCAACATGTTATGCAAGATATGTGTATGATAATATGCAAGCTCATATGCAACATGTTATGCAAATCATGTGTATGATAATATGCAAGTTTGGGTTAAATGTAGTTGGGTTAATATATGCTCATATATGCAAGTTGACATCCTCTTAACCCATGACAAAGTTATATGCTAAACCCATGATGTTTGTGATGGATCTTCCCCTTTATTATGTCATGAAATGAGAACGATTTACGTGGGGAACGATGGGGTTGGTAAATATGTAAATAAATGTATGTTTGGGTATGATTAAGCATACCATAAAAATAAATTACCATAAGTGGGAATTTACCTATTGAGTTAGGTCTACCCCATGGGAATTTACCTATTGAGTTAGGTCTACCCATGTTATGGAAAACTTGATATTAATTAGGGATAATTAATATGGGGGTGATTAATTAGGTGTAATTAATCGACTAAGACACGAGGTTGGACTCATTTGTAGTGTAAAACTGCCCGGACCCGACCGGCTTAACCAGTTGCTACAAATGTCAGCCCAATGTGAGAGGTCTTAGCCATAAATTAAATACGTGATTAAAGTAAAGACACGAGGTTAGGCTCTGTTATGACGTAAGACTGCCCGGACTCTACCGGCTTAACCAGGCGGTCATAACAGCTAGTCTAATGTGGGAGGTCTTTATGGGAGATCACGGTCTTAATTAATTAAGAAACACTTAACCATATTTAGCATGTAGTGGGACATGAGGGGTTAAGTGGGTGCCTTGGGTGGCATGTGGAAATATTGTGGTTGCCTTGGGTGGCATGTGGAATCTAGTGGGTTGCCTTGGGTGGCAATAGAAAATACGATTAGAATACTTAACCAAGTGGAAACATGTAATTAAACATGATTAAAGGGTTAAGTGGGGTACACTAGATATATGACAAGCTTAAGTGGGTAGCTTGTGGGGGCCCATTTCAACCAATATCCCAAACGTATCTTTGTGGGCTCGACCCATGTCGAGTGACGGGACACGCATATTGGGCTTGATTATAAGAGGCCAAACGGGTTAGCGGTGGAAACGCAAGTCCAACGGGTTTCATATGCGTGTGTGGGCCCGGGCTGGTAGATAAGCCGTTGTTGCATCGTGTAGATATAAAGCCGTGCACCGTTGATAGTATTGGGTAGCCACTTTAGGGGAGTGATACACCCCACTGTGCGACCAGCACGGGTATCTACGGTAGGGAGCCGATCGATGGGGAGTAGTGGGTACACCTAATAAAGATAGGGGCAGACGGCACCTATGTAGGAGTACACGAAACTACTGGGTAAGAATTACTGAGTACACCTAGTGGAGATAGGGGCAGACGGCACCTATGTAGTGGGCTAGGAGTACACGAAACTACTGGGGAAATTTTCTAAGTCCTTGGAGGGATCAACCTTTAAGTGGGAATGACTGGTGTGGTGCAGTTAGTAATTATCCTTGGGTGGGTAGATGCGTCCTGACGGTTATCTTAGTTTATCCTAAGTCTACCAAGCTGCTTAGTGTAGCCATTCATCCCCAGATATTACCGTAGGTCAAGTTTATGTCTTCTCTGGTTACTTTAATGATTGTATTGTTAAAGTTATAGGACTCACTCAGACTTATGTCTGACCCCGTTGTTTTTATCTTTTTCCCAACCCTCAGGTCCTACGGTGGATCCTAGCGGTAGTAGAGCTTGATCGGATTGCTGTTCCAGTCTTTGGGAGCTTGGGTAGATGTAAAGCTCCAGTTATCCAGTTATCTTTTCTTTTGTCATGGCTATTGTATGAGAGAGTGGGATTATGTACTTCTTTATTTTGACGGATATTGTACTTGACTTTTATCATGGTTTTATGATGTAACCAGACATGTTTATTTCCGCTGTTATGAGATGATGTTTTAAATTTCAAGTACTATTTATATCTGTCTTGGTGTAATTTTTCTGTTCTATATTCACTAAAATACTCCACCGATGCTATGGCATTCCCTTAGGGAGTGACCATAGCGGGCGTGGGGTGTTACATCCTCATCCGTAGATTTCAGATTCTTGTTCTTAAACTAATAACTTAATTTACAATTAAGTACAACTTATCTCCTTACATAAGTTATTCCATTCCCCTTTATCGTTTATTATAACCTAAGTTATAATTTCCACTTGTCCCTAGGACAAGCCTAAACATGTTATTCTCATCAGCAGATTTCATACTTCCAAATTTACAGATTACTTAGTTTATAATTAAGTACAACTTCTTACATTTCATAAATTTTCCCCATTTACTGAATACTTAATTTATAACTAAGTGCCACTTATCTCATTTCACCAGTTATCTCATGTCCTTACTTGTTTATTATAACCTAAGTTATAATCTTCACTTGTCCTTAGGACAAGTCTACCTATTATACAACATTCTTATTAATGTAATTTATTTATAATAGGTTATTATCATTCCCCGTTCATTCCATTCATTTTTTATTGTGTAACCTTCTTTTCAATTCCATTTATTTCCATTAATTACAATTAATGGTTTCTGCCATTTACATATATTTATATATATGTTTATGTACTAGACCTCTCACATTAAGCCTACACTTATGGATGTTGGATTTGCAGGGTGGGTCCGGGCAGACTTCTAAAATCTAACCTCGTTTCCAAGCGCGGTTACAGTTTCTTATTTACTGTAAATTCTAAGCATCTTCATTATTAACCAATTATTCACAAGTTGTTATTGGTTTTCATGCCCCTTTCCCAAGTCATATTTATCATACACCATATGTGCAAATTAAGATCTTTAATCATAATTTGATTTACGCCCCAAACGCATATTCATGTATTCAATTTTATGCTAATATGAAACCATTTAATCATATAACTATTCCAATTCATGCAAGTGATGATTCATGTATATAAATGTGACAAGTTAACATGTCATTTTCTCAATTCTACAACTAACAATTCAAATACATAGTATACCACAAGTGAATCATTTAATCATAACAACAGTAGTCACTACCCATATTCTAACAAGTTTGTTTTTCATCATGTAAACATTTCAACGCTTTAACTGATTCAACATATGAATTTTCCAAAACATTCATATTAATATCTCAACTTGTTATAACAGTAATTCTTAATTATTTTGGAAAATTAACATATAATAACATGGAATGTTAAATGATAATATATCATTATCTAAAACGATATAACTTAAATCCACTCATCTCATATTCTTTCTAATTCCTGGACCTGGTCCCGATCTATCATTCCATGATTTTCCTCTAACTGAATTCAAAATCTGACAACCATGGATTCATAATTTTTTTAAAGAAAAAGAAGAAAGAGAAGAGAATGGAAAATAAACCAGATCTAGGAATTACCTTACTTCGATAAGAAATCTGAACACCCATTTACAAGCATATGCTCCTTCCCTCTAGACCTGGATTCAGAATTTTTCCTAACCTAATAATCTTAATTTTCTAAATAGATTTACGGAGGAAGAGGAATGGCAGAGCTTTTGCATAGTCCCAGAAATATGAGATTTAGGGTCGGCTCTATAGGCTTATTTATGGGTGTATAAGAAAATCGGATCCTTTAGATTTGATTTGCAAGTCATCACAACCGTCCACGTCGAAAACAGATTTCAGATCTACGGTAGGGTCGACCCTCAATGGGCAAAATTCCCGCTCTGTTTTCCCGCATAGTGTTTTGACTTTCTAGATAAAATTATTTAATATATATATAAGTTCGTTATATGTATACAAACTTTCAATACTCATAACTTCTTTATACGTTATCCGTTTTATGCAAACCAAGAGTGTATGTTGACCAGAATTCCGAGATGGACGCAATGGCGTAGTTTGTTTACTTAATTCTCATTATTTAATTAAGATACTCATATTTTATTATCTTAAAAATGCGGGGTGTTACAACCTCCTTTGTCGTACATTGAATAAACTGAAAGTCGCTAATTAAAGCTTCAAATTGAAGATGTAAACGAAAGCTATCTTAAAAAAAAGGTAGAAGTTGAAAATTAGGATTCAGTTTATAGAAAGTAAGCGATGTTATGAATATTATTTTCGTTTAGAATCGAAAAGGGTCAGGATAGTTGGAAAAGAAGAAGCAGCAATTAGGGATTTTAGGTAGAGTTGGGAGAGAGAGAAAAGAACGATGGTTTTAACTTAAAGTGGTTTCCGAAAGATAGTGGTTTTTCGAAGCGTTACTATTTAAATTAAAAAAGGATAATTCTATCGTACACCAATAATATCTTTACATACACCATAAAATAAAATAAATTATCATACACCAAAAGTTACTTTACATACACCGTCTTTCTTACAATACTAGCCTTATTTTTTTTCGTCTTCCCTCTTTAAAACTTTAAAGCTATTTTCAGAACATAAGAAATTTATAACATTAAACAAAGTTTAAATTTAGTAAAATGGATTTTAATTTTTTCTTTTGAGTGTACAATAACCAATTTATTGTGCTTCAAAAAATTCTTAATTTTAGCAAAAGAGACCTTTCTTCTAAATCAAATGACTTTAAATTAACACTTACTTGTAAAAGTTCTCGTAATTCAAATTTAGGTTTGATTTTAAAAATACATTACGTTCTTCAAATTATTTTACATATTTTAAAAAAATATCGTTAGTTACAATGTTTAAGTTTGATGGGTTATCAACTAAAAAATAAAAAGTACGATAAAGAAGAAGGCTAATTTAGTAATACAAATTTTAGAAAAATAATGGTGTACATAAAGTAATTTTCGGTGTATGAATAGAATTTGCCATAAAAATATAGTTACTTCACAGAATAGTTTTATTTTAAAACGGAGCATCGAGGGATGTCCACATAAGCAGTGCCAAGATTAGTTTTATTATTTAAGCAATAGATTAGTCTAATCATAACTATAAAAACTTATTAAATATTAATTGTACATCATTACATAAATATTATTATTTATACACCATTATAATAAATTATTAATTATTAGTAATCAATACTAATAAGTAATTATTGATTACAAATAATTAATATTAAGTGTATACTATTATTTATTTGTTTTTATTATTTATTTAATAGTATTTATTAATTAGTTAAATTAATTATCAAATGTGACTTCATATTTATTAATTATAATTTAATTTTAATTATTAACCGTTAATAATTATTATGTATATATTATTTTAATTTTAGTAGTAATTATTGATCACAAATAATTATTAATGATATTTATTTTTAATTATAAATTATTATATGTTTAATATTTATTACTCGATATTACTTGCTAATAACTATAAAGTAAAATTAAACCTATTGGAGTACTAATTTTATATAATAACTAGTAATTAGTGATTATTTTTTTATAATCATTCATTATTATAAGTTATAAATGATTAATATAATATTATTAATGATTAATTATTAATTTTAATAAACATTATAATATCATTAATGATTAATTTCATATAATATTTTAATTAGTAATTAATGATAGTATATTATAATTAGTAGTTATTAACATATGATTAGTGTAATATTATTAAAGATTAATTATAAAACATTAATAAATAACAAGTATTAATTTTAAGAAGGCATTGTAATCCTCAATTATTGATTATCACCTATTACAACGAAAGTTTTTAGCACATTGTAATAATCATTAATTATTACAAGTTGTAAATGATTAATGTAATGTTATTAATAATTAATTATTAAATATTAATAAATACATAGTATTATTAATGATTAGTAATTATCAATGCAATATTATAGTTACAGGCAATAATGTAAGTAATATAACATCATTGAACGAAATCTAATATGTATAGAATAGTATAAAGAAAACATTATTTATTTTTTATAGCTATTTGGGTTGACATTGTAGATATTATTACTTTTACAATAGTGATATAAATAATATAATATTAATGTTAATAATTATTACTAATGATCAATTATTAAATATTAACAAATTATTTAATATTATTAATGATTAGTAACACAATATTATAGTTAATAGTTAGTAATAATATTACAATTGACATATATTACAGTAGACATTTTATGAACGTTGTAAAATTGACAACTATTACAACGGGCCTGAAATGACCATTGTATTAGCACTCTATTACAACATGCAGTTTTTACCTGTTGCAATAGAGCATTGTAAATGATATCTATTACAACTGTCCAAAAACTACTATTGTAATATCATTCTATTACAACGAGAAGCCTATGCCTGTTGTAAAAGAGTGTTATATAGGCATTTATTACAACGGTTTAGGAAGTGACCATTGTAATAACATTCTATTACAATGGGCAGCCAACACCCGTTGTAAAATGGATGTTGTAATAGGGTATTTTTGTTATTTGTTTACAACCCTTTCCGCAAAACAAACAATCACCAGCTCAGATGTGTGTGTGTATATATATTAAGTTACTTATTTTACATAATTACATATGGTGCTTCCAACATGTTTTACTTAATTATTAAATTAAGTTTAACCTATTGGGATTAACATGTTTTGCATATTATCCCAATTATGTAGTCATTGGATTTTATGTTTCAATATGCATAATTCTCCTTTTTACTGTCATTATAATTTATTTCATTTTTACGTAATTCTAACGTGAATAGCCTAGGCATTTGTTGGCCAATGTAACACCCCGTATTTTCTAAGAATATAAAAAGTGACAAATTAAAGAATACTTAATTTTTGGAAGAAGAATTAAGAGAAATGGGTTGCTCCATTTTGTTCGTCTTGGAATTCTGCTTGGGATAGAGTCCGAGTTTGCGTAAATCGGACACCGTATGAAGAAGTTATGAAGCTCGGAAGATTTAAGGATTAAGCAGAATTAAATTAAAATAATAATTAATTAACAAAACAGATTCAAAAATGAAATTCGGCCAAAACTTGTTAAGCAGGAAATTTCCTGTTCAAGCGACATGGGTGTCGACCCCCCTATAGGGGTGTCAACCCCTCAGCCCAGATCTGGGAAGATACGTTGTTTTGTTACTGGTTCGATTTTGTTGCTTTGTTCCTTGACTCCTATGCTATATAAAGGACCCTAGACCTATTATTTTCTCCACAAAAATTCATGGTGTCTCCATGCTGCTCAAATCTAAATTAAAATAAGTCCTTCTTCTTCTTCAAGTCAGAATAGGATTAAAAGAGAATAGATCTACAACTGCAACACCTATTTCTTTTAGATCCAACCACGGTGAGTTCATGTTATTTTTAGAAATGAAATTTAATTGTAATCCTGTCATGTTAATAAATCTGAATCTGAGACCATTTCTGTTTATTAGATCTGTTCTTACATGCCTATTTTTTTCATCAAATCTGTTCTTTTATACATATTTCTGCCATTACATGCTTGATTTGTTATTCTCTTCTCTCCCTCTTTTTCCCTTTTTATTTTTATAGCCGGACTACCTTCGAGCCTAGGCCTAAAGCTGAAATATGAGAATGCGCGGAATTAGGAATCATTGGGAAAGGTAAATTTGGGGGCATAATACATGTTGTAATTTAAGACCTAAATTTGGGGTGTAACATATATGATGATTTCTAACTTGGAAGAAGGGGTATATCATGCATAATAATATATGACTTCGGAAAAGGGCATGAAAATCTATAATGAAATAGGAATAACTATTAAATATGAACACGACTAAATTAAGATTTTGAGTAATTGGCATACACTGTAATCAAAGACTACAATTTAGCATAACTTGTCTTTTGAATCAAGATCGGGGTTTTTGGCGGCACAATCTGTGTTACACAAAATTGACTAAAAACTTGGGCGAATGTTATATTATGAATTAGGGCCGTAATTTGGGTATGTAGATCTGTAGGCTCAATCTAAGATTGAGAAAGACATGATAATGGAACTTTAAGTAACCTGCTGTAACTTGCAGAGAGGTTTAAACTGTTAAAATGGATAATCTGCTGAATTCTGTTGAAACTGTAAACTGTAATCGAAAAGCCAACAATGAACATGAATAATTTTTTAAGAATGAATATGCCTAAAACTGAATTGCGCCTAGGCACGAGGTTAGATTGCACTTGTTGTATAAGTCTGCCTGGAACCGCCCGACATATCCAGCAACCACAAGTGGTGAATCTAATGTGAGGGCCCTAGTGCATACATATGAAATAGTACTCGGACACGGGGTTAGATTACACTTGTGGTAGAATTCTGCTCGTAATTGCCCAGCATATCCAGCATCCACAGGTGGTAAATCTAATGTGAGCGGTCAGGTGCATTAACCTGAAATGATAATAATTTGTCAACTTGAAATACTTAACCTAATTGGATCTGTAGGGGTTACATGAACCTGTTAAATTGAGTTGGGTTAAGTAAACTTGCTTGAATAAGTAGGAGGAGTTAGGTTAATCTTAATAAAACGATGGGGTGGGTTATATGTATATAGACCCGACAAACTTAACCTTTCGTATATGTTGAACCTGTATAATCTGATTTGTTTATCTGTAAATCTGATAATCCGTGCATCTGATTCATTAATCTGCGAACATATTAATTCATATATCTACTATATTAATATGTAAACCTGTGAATATGTAAATTTACTCTGTTAGTCTGCAAACGTGTTCATCTGAAATCTGTACATATGAAATCTGTTAGTCTGGGGACACAAGGTTTGGAGGGGTATTTGCTTGTGTCATCTGTTGTGTGGGACCCATATCGGTCATTAACCCTTTCTGTTATCAAACGGCGACCCGACACTCGGTACGGGTTAGGGCCCGCTTACTGAATTGGCTATAAGAGGTCCATTCTGATAATGGCGAGGGGTGTTGATGGCGTGTTCCAACCGGGACATGTGCGTGCATGGATCTGGTCTGCTCTGGGGAAGTTAAGACGCTGTGGCATCTGTAAATAGGTCTGTATCTTTTTGTAGGTTGCCACTTTAGGGAGTGATACACCCTTCTGTGGTGCCGACACAAGGTATTTATGTATTAGGGAGCCGATAGCTTGGGGTAAAATTTAGGGTACATCTAGTTCTGTTTGTTTCTGTTGGGGTACCGTCTGTTTCTGTTGGGGTAGTAACACCTGTCTGTTTCTGTGTGATCCACCTGTTGGGGGTGGTAAAGGCCCGTCACAAGTGTACACCTAATTCTAACATTCTGTTTCCGTAGGGATTATTCTGTTTCTGTTTCTGTACCATCTATCACTGTTGGGGTGGTAAAGTCCCATTACTAGCATCCTGTTTCTGTAGAGATCATTCTGTTTCCATTTCTGTTTCAGTTTAGACATTAGGGTAACACCTAATCCTGTTATACCAGTATTAGTGCAGAGAAGTGAAAAGTAAGTAAGAAGCATAACTTGGTTTATATCATTCTGTTTCCTCTGTTTAACCTATGTAGACCTGCTACTCCTGTTACTGTTATCTCTCATCCAGTTTTATTTACACGTCATGATACTATTATTTGTTTTTATGCTGAAAGTCACTGGACTCACCAGACTTTATGTCTGACCCTTTTTGTTTCACCTCTTTTCTTCCTTTCCCTCCCTAGATTCTTAGGGTGGGATCGTAGAAGCTTGATTCGGATTTCTTTCTGCTTAAAGTGCTTGGAAGTGCTGAAAGTAATGCTTAGCTTTGTTTCTCTTACATATGGTATTTTGTAGTGGGATTATGGTTTTAAAAATTATGTACTCTGATGGCTTTTGTACAAGACTGATATTATGTACTTGGTTTTGGTGTTTGAAGATGTGACCATACTTATTTCTGTTTCCGCTGCAATAAAGTTATAAAATTTTCAAAGTACTACTTTATTTGTTTGTCTTGTAATATTCTATTCTGTTTACTTATAACGCTCCACGAAACTTAATGCATTCCCTTTGTGTGTGACATTAACGGACGTGGGGCGTCACACTTGGTATCAGAGCTGAAGGTTACTAGATTAGATAAAAGTTTTTGAAAACTATTTTCAAAAAGGTTTTAAAAGGAAGTATTTTCAAAAGGAAAGTTTATTTTGAAAAAAATAATCCCCAAATCCATATATCTATCTTCCGATTCTCTGTTTTGAATTTCTTTTTCTTTCGTTTCAACATGTCTAGGGATCTCAATCTTCCAGAGGGCATACAGATACCGGGATGGTTCCAAAGGTATCTGGAGGCTACAACACCTGTTATAGGCCAAGGAGACGCTCCTCTCCCAACTGCAGTCGTTGTTCCTCCCCCTCCTCCTCCGCGTGTAGACGCTTTTTCAAAGATATGTAAGGATTTCCATGCTATGGGCGAAAAAACCTTTAATGGAACTAAGACGTTTGTGCAAGCTCGAACTAGCTCAAGGAAATAGAGGATTTGTTTGATATCTTTAAAATCGATGATAAAAGAAAGATTCAGTTAACCATTTGGCAACTGAAGGACGAAGCTTCCTTTTGGTGGGAGGTTACTAATGCTGAACGTCCGATAGAGACTTGGGTGGATTTCAGACAAAGATCAAGCTGAAGTTTCTTTCGTAAGACGAGCAGAGTTTGCAAATGGAGAAGTTTTTGGCACTCAAACATGGAAGCATGTCTGTTAAAGAATATGTTAACAAGTTCAACCAGTTGGCAAGATTCGGGTGGGCATTGGTAAATACTCCATACAAGAAAGTTTTATGGTTTGATAGAGGATTGAACGAGACGTTACATGGATTGGCTATGACCCATGTCCCAATGGGTGCAACTTTTGAAAGGTTGGTTGATATGGCGTTGTTACATGAGGAAGCCAAAGGTGAGAAAAAAGAGGAAAAGCTCGAAGTACCATAGAACAAGAAAGTGTAGCCCAATAAGGAAACACAAAAGAAGGATGAAAAGATTGAGAATAAGAAGGAGAAAAAGTGCTTTACTTGTGGGAGTTTGATTTATCTTAACAAGGATTGCAGAAAAAGGAAGGGCGCTTGCTTCAACTGTGGTGAAATGGGACACTTTACTAGGGATTGCCCGAGGAAACAAGGACAAGGCCAAAGGGCGGGATATTCTGGAGGGTAGGTGAATGCTATTGAAGCCAATAGACCGAACAGAGGTAGGAAAGTTTTTGTAAAAGGTTTGATTTTCCCTATCTTATTATCCAATTAGTACTCTTTTGATTCTGGAACTTCTCATTCTTTTATTTCTGATTCTATGGTTGAGTCTCTACACCTTAATACTAGTTCTATTTATGATCCCATTATTGTCTTAAACCCCATAAGGGGTACGACTCATCTATCTGATGACGGGGTTTGAGGATATCTATGTTAGGCGTTTGAGTATATCCTATCGATCGAATCTTCGACTTTTAGGTAGAAACTAATGGGTGTAAACATGTGTTTGAGACATGTTATGTTTGATGGTTGCAAGTGGATGCTAGTGATTGCTATCGGCTGCTCTTGATGCATATACACACACTAGGCACTAGATCAGCTCAAAAACACTCTCATATTGCATATGGATGCGTGTGCATATTTTTGTTTCTTTTATGGATGAAAATTGGATGTGTCATCACATAAGTGTTGCATTTGGATGATTCATTGCGCACGCATATAGTACTTATAGGATGCATTAGGATTATTTGCATATATGATTGGACTCGTGGCCGTGACATAAATTTGCATTAAGGAGGTCAACTGAATCAGTGGACCGCCTGATTTCTGCAATAACATAGTGGCATATACACACACCTTTGCATATGTTCGTACAACATTAGAAATTTTCTAAGGACAATGGATGCTTGTGATTGGTGGGTGAGTAGATGGATGATGGATGATAGGTTATACATTCTTCTTGACTTGGAGATTACGGGGACGAAATCCTTTAAGGAGGAGAGAATGTAACACCCCGTATTTTCTATGAATATAAAAAGTGACAAATTAAAGAATACTTATTTTTTGGAAGAAGAATTAAGAGAAAGTTTGCGCCGTTGTGTTCGTCTCGGAATTCTGCTTGGGATAGAGTCCAAGTTTGCGTAAATCGGACACCGTATGAAGAAGTTATGAAGCTCAGAAGATTTAAGGATTAAGCAAAATTAAATTAAAATAGTAATTAATTAATAAAACAGATTCAAAAATCAAATTCGGTCAAAACTGGGTGAGCGGGAAATTTCCCGCTCAAGGGTGTCGACCCCCCCAAGATGTCGACATAGGTGTCAACCCCCCTTAGGGGGTGTCGACAAGGGTGTCGACCCCCTATAGGGGTTTCAATCCCCTCAGCCTAGATCTGGGCAGATACATTGTTTTGTTTCTGGTTCGATTTGTGGCTTTGTTCCTTGACTCCTATGCTATATAAAGGACCCTAGACCTATTGTTTTCTCTACACAAATTCATGGCGTCTCTATTCTGCTCAAATCTAAACTAAAATAAGCCCTTCTTCTTCTTCAAGTCAGAATAGGATTAAAAGAGAATAGATCTACAACTGCAACACCTATTTCTTTTAGATCCGACCACATTGAGTTCATATTACTTTTAGAAATGAAATTTAATTGTAATTCTGACATGTTAATAAATCCGAATCTGAGACCATTTTTGTTTATTAGATCTGTTCTTACATGCCTATTTCTATTCATCAAATCTATTTTTATATGCCTATTTCTACCATTACATGCTTGATTTGTTATTCTCTTCTCTCCCTCTTTTTCCCTTTTTATTTTTATAGTCAGACTACCTTCGAGCCTAGGCCTAACTGTAACACCCCGTAATTTTAAAAACATGACATAAGGGATAATTAAAGAATACTTAATTTTTATAAGAAGAATTAAGGGAAATGGATTGTGCCATTGTGTTCGTCTCGGAATTCTGCTTGGAATAGAGTTCGAGTTTGCGTTAATCGGATATCATATAAAGAAGTTATGAAGCTTGGAAGATTTTAGTTTAAGTAGAATTTGAATTAAAATAATAATTAAAAATCAAAAACGAGTTCAGAAATCAAAAATCAGATTTAGCTCGGTGAGCGGGGAATCTCCCTCTCTGTGGTCTCAACCCCCTAGGGGAGTCGACATAGGTGCCGACCTCCCTATAGGGTTGTCGACCCCCCTATAAGGGTGTCGAACCCCATCTGTCCAGATCTGACTGACGTATTTTTGATGGTCTTGGGCTGATGTATCCTTCTGGGATTGGATGGATGATGTGTTTTTTTGGTTTGGATGGTTCAGATGGATCCTAATATAATCTAAGGGTCCTAATTCACCTAGAGCATCAATAAAATACACCTAAACCTAACCTAAATCTCATTGTTATAAATCCACGGTGCCTCCATGTTGCTCTAATCTAAATTAACCTTGCCCTTCTTCTCCAACCAAAATCAAAGTAAAGATTTAGAGATAGTTCTTCTTCAACAATCAAATTAAAAGACCAGGTTCACATCAATCAAGTAGAGATCATTCAAGATCCAGCAATGCCTAATTCTCTTAATCCTATCACTGTGAGTCTATGTCACTTTTACATATAATTTAAATTAATTGTGATAGGATTGTAAATTGGATCTAATGCATATGCCTGTGACTGAGATGAACCTTATCAAGTTTGTAAATCATTATCTTTTAGATCCATACCCATAAATCTGCCATATGCCTTCCTGATCCAATTTATCATCATATGCATGTTTATGTTTCATATGCCTGTTCTTATGTTTATGCAATTTTGATGTTGATTCTCTTCTCCTCTTTTTTCCCTTTTTTATGAGATTAGGGTAACTTCGATCCTAACATATTGTGTTGAGATTTACGTACGAATAACGTTTGAACGATCGGAAAAGTTTAGGGAAACTTGTAATAAAATGAGATTATTGGTATAAATCAATTTGAGCATAATTGTGTATAAATTGTGTACATGAGATCTGACATAAGTTGGATTGGGCATAATTGGATATAATTTGTATACTTGAGGTTTGGCATAAATTGTTAATAATAATGAACGTAAATTAATTTGGGTGTAATTTGGCATAACATGTATACATAAGATTATTGGCCTGATTTCAATTAAAATTATAAACATAATTTAGATTGCAAATTATGGGTAATTGAAATATATTTTAATCCAAGATTTAAATTGGGACTTGAATCAAGAAAGTGATAATGAACGCCTAAGACATGAGGTTAGATCCGAGTTGCGGTATAAGACTGCTCAGAACCGCCTGACATATCCAGCAACCGCAATTTGGTAATCTAATGTGAGAGGTCAAAGGCAGAAAACTAGATGCGTAATAATGCAAAGACACGAGGTTAGATTCGAATTGCGGTATAAGCCTGCCCGGAACCGCCCGGCATATCCAGCAACCGCAAAACGGTAATCCAATGTGGGTGGTCTTGCAAGATTACGATTATTATGAATTAATGAACACTTAACCAAGATGAAACATGTGATTAGACATGGGGATGAGAAAGGATTAAGTGGGTAACATGTGAAACATAATTAAAGCATTTAACCAAGATGAGACATGTGATCAGACATGGGGTTAAAGAGGGGTTAAGTGGGAATTCCTAGTGGGAAGCTTGTGTCAAGTGGGTGGACCCATTTCAACCAGTAACCCATTTAGTATCTATGTGATTCTAAATAGGTCGAGGATGAGACACGCTTACTAGGTTGATGGTAAGAGGTCAATAAAGAGTTAGCAATGGTAGTGCAAGTCTAACGGAGTCATGGGTGTGCGTTGGTCCGGGTTGTTAGGTAAGACGCTGTTGCATCGTGTAGGTATAAGCCATGCTTTTTAGTAGTATCGGGTTGCCACTTTAGGGAGTTATACACCCTACTGTGGGACCAACACGGGTATCTACGAGTTAGGGAGCCGATCGAATGGGGAGTCTAGCGGGTAAAACTAGTGTAGATAGGAGCAGACGGCACCTATGATAGCAGCTAGGAGTACACGAAACTACCATCATTATTATTATTATGTTTAGTAAGAGGGATCAACTTTCAGTATAGAACTAGTATTGGTGCGGTGTAGGAATTAACTTATAATGATTAGAAGCGCAAACAACGTTATATCTCATTCATCTTGTTTACCTTGTCATATCTGCTTATGTTACAGTCATCTCTTATATCCAGTTTATGTCCTTATCCTGTTACTTTACTGATTATATTGTTAAAGTCACTAGACTCGCCAAAGGTATGTCTGACCCCTTTTTATTTCGCCTCTTTTCTTTCTCCCCCTAGGTCCTCAGGGTTGGATTAATGGAGCTTGACTTGGATTTCTTTCTCCTTGAAGTGCTTGGAAGCGTTGAAAGTAATGCTCAGCTTTATCTCTTTTTCATTATGGCTATTTGGAGTGGGATTATGGTTTTAATTTTATGTACTATGATAATAATTTTGTACAAGATGGACATTTGTGTACTTGGCTCAGTATGTGGTTTTGATGTTGTAACCAAACATGTTTTGCTTTTCCGCTGCAATGAATAACTTTTGAATTTTCTTAAGTACCATTTTATATATCTTTCTTGTGATATCCTGTTATATACTCTTATAATACTCCATGAAAGTTAATGCATTCCCTTAGTGAGTGATATTAATGGATGTAGGGTGTTACACGTGGTATCAGAGCCGAAGGTTACTAAATTAGATTAAAAAAATTGAAAACTATTTTCAAAAAGGTTTTAAAAAGAAGTATTCTCAAAAGGAAAGTTTATTATGAAGAACATAATTCCCAAAATCCATATATCTATCTTTCAATTCTCTGTTTTGAATCTCTTCCTTTTCTTCCTTTCAGCATGTCTGGGGATCTTAATCTCCAGAGGGCATACAGATACCGGGATGGTTCCTAAGGTATCTGGAGGCTAGGGCTACTGCCGTAGGCCCAGCAGACGTTCCTCCTCCCCCAGCTGCAGTCGCTCCTCCTCCTCCTCCCTGTGTAGGCGCTTTTTCTAAGATATGCAAAGGCTTCGTTGCGATGGGCGGAAAGTTGTTTTATGGAACTGAGACATTTGTTGAGGCTAGAAATTGGCTCAAGGAGGTGGAGTATTTGTTTGGTATCTTTGAGATAAACAATGGAAGGAAGGTTCAGCTAGCTTCTTGGTTGATGAAGGACGAAGCTTCCTTTTGGTGGGAATTAACTAATGGAGGATGCCCAGTGGAGACGTGGATAGACTTCAGACGAAGATTCGAATTGAAATTTCTTTCACAAGCGGAGGAGAGTTTATACATGGAGAGGTTCTTGTCTTTGAAACAGGGAAGTTTGTCTGTGAAGGAGTACGTTAACAAGTTTAACCAGTTAGTAAGATTTGGCATGGAATTAGTTAATACACCACACAAGAAGGCTTTGAGATTTTCCAAGGATCTGAATGAACCATTACACGGGTTGGCTATGTCCCACATTCCTATGGGGGCTACTTTCGAGAAACTTGTTGACATGGCGCTGATGCATGAAGAGGAGAAAGGTGCTAATGTAGCTAAGGCACAGGATAAGAAAGTGGATACAAAGAAAGCACAGCAACAACAAAAGAAAGGTAGTAAGGATAGCAAGGGCCAAGGGAAGAAAAGATGTTTTAATTGTGGAACACCGGGCCACTTAAGCATGGGCTGTAGGATAAAGAAGAAGATGGGTTGCTTCCAATGTTGTGAGGCAGGACATATGATTAAAGACTTCCCAAGGAGGAAAGGACAAGGGAAAGGACAGAGGACAGGATCTACTTCTGGATGGTAGGTTCATGCTCTCATGGCACCAGGACAGGAGAGAGGTAGAAACATTTCTGTTTAAAGTTTGATTTTCCTTTTTGGTCATCCTGTTCTAACCTTGTTTGATTTTGGCGCTTCATATTTGTTTATATTTGCTTTATTAGTTGAAGCACTGCACCAAAATACTAGTTTAGTTATGGATCCCACTGTAGTCTCAAATCCTATTGGGGGTACGACTCATCTTTCTATGTTATGTTAGGATTTGAGAATATATATGTATGGCTTTGAGTTCGAATGCAACTCTTATGTGCTTGGCTTCACGCTCTATGGGTTGATTCTAGGAATGGATTGACTAGCTAGGTATGCTGCCATTCTCGACTGAGAAAAGAGTGTAGTTAGACTGTTGACTAGTTTGGGTAATATTCTCGATTTTTCTTGTAACCTTAAGGGTTCTGTTATGCTTAGTTACCTAGAAGCTCTTGATGTGTCTATTAATGATTTGCAATCTATTCGAGTAGTCCGTGAGTATGCAGATGTCTTTGAGGAGGTTAGGGGCTTACCTCCAAAACGCGAGATAGATTTCTGTATATACTTGGTGGGAAATGCAAAGCTAGTTGCATTGCCGGTGCGCCACATGGCTCCAAGAGAAAGGAGGGAGCTTAGTAAACAAGTGAAAGAGTTTCTTGAGAAAGGGTTCATAAGAAGAAGTATCTCGTAGTGGGGTGCTCCTGTTGTTTTTGCTACAAAGGCTGATGGTTCGCTTAGATTGTGCATGGACTATAGGGAGCTGAATAAGCTCACGAAGAAGTACAAACACCCATTGCCGAGGATAGATGATTTGTTCGATCAGTTGGTTGGTGCTTGGGTTTTCTCGCAGTTGGACTTAGCTACAGGATTTCATCAGTTGAGGGTAGCTAAGGATAGTATAGATAAGACTACTTTTAGGACTTCCGATGGTTTCTTTGAATGGCTCGTCATGCGTTTTGGTTTGACGAATGCACCCGCATATTTCATAGACTTGATGAGTTGGGCGTTTAGGGAGTTTCTAAACAAGTTCGTGGTAGTCTTTGTGGACGATAACTTGATATTCTCTAAAAGCGGGGAAGAACATGCCCTACATCTTAGGGAAGTCTTCACATCAACTCAAAGCTAAGTTCTCCAAATGTCATTTTTGGAGAAAGGAAGTGAGGTTCCTTGGGCATGTGGTCTCCAAGGAAGGGATAACGGTGGATCCTGCGAAGGTTGTAGCAATCCAAGATTGGAAGGTTCTTAGAAACGCAACAGAAGTAAGAAGTTTTCTTGGTTCGGCGGGCTATTAAAAAAAGTTCATCAATGACTTTGCAAAGATATCAGCCCCACTCACACGGTTGATGAAAAAGAATTTGACCTTTTCTTGGGATGTTGACTATGACGATGCTTTCCAACGTTTGAAGAGGGCATTGAAGACAACTCCAGTTTTAGTTTTGTCGGATAGGAGTAAACCGTTCACAGTGTATACCGATGCTTGCGGGACAGGGCTTGGCCCAGTTTTGATGCAAGAGGGAAGGGTGATATGCTATGGTGGATGGCAGTTAAAGGCCCATGAGAAGAATTACCCTACCCATGACCTAGAGTTAGCTGCCATAGTTTTTGCGCTTAAGTCTTGGCGCTATTACTCGCTTGGTGAGAGGTTTGAGTTATATACAGACCATAAGTCACTAAAATAACCGTTGTCTCAAAAAGATCTAAACTTAAGGCAACAAAGGTGGATGGAGTTCTTAGCAACCTACTATTTTGAGATTGCATATAGCCTTGGCAAGTGTAACATTGTAGCTGACGCCTTGAGTAGAAAGAAGTTGACTTTGAGTCCTTTGTTTGTCAAGCGGCAGAGTTTAGAGTATATCTCTACCTTTGACTTTAGACCCTCTATCAATTATGTACTCAGTTGCTGGCATCATTAGAGGTGCGACCTACACTTTTGGGACAAATAGGTGTGGCATAACGAGATGACCCACAGTTGATAGAGATAGTAGACAAGATCATAAGAGGGGAGTCTTCGAGCCATCTTAGTAGGTATACTATCGATATTAAAGGTTGGTTGCGTAGTGATGGGAGACTTTGCGTACATCGAGATGAGAGTTTGAGAAAGACAATCCTTGAAGAAGCACATCATTCTAAGCTGACCATACATCCCAGTGGAGACAAGATGTATAGGGACATGAAGCGAGATTTCTTTTGGGTTGGAATGAAGAAGAATGTGGCTGAGTTCATTTCTAGATGCTTAGTGTGCCAGCAAGTCAAGGCTGAGCAAAAGAAGCGTGGTGGTTTGCTTCACCCTTTAGAGGTTCCACAGTGGGAATTGGAAAGTGTTTCCATGGATTTAGTTGACGGGTTGCTAAGGTCAAGGAAGGGTAATACGGGGATTTGGGTAGTAGTAGATAGACTTACCAAGAGCACCCATTTCATTCCCGTTAAGAGTAAAAGAACGCCGGCATGGTTAGCATCTGTTTGTCTCCAAGTGATAATTCATCTACACGGCATACCTTCTATTATTATAAGCGATCGAGATCCCATTTTCACTAGTGAATTTTTGTAGAACTTGCAAGAGGCGGTAGGAATGCAATTTTGTTTGAGCACCGCTTATCACCCACAGACGGACGGCCAAACATAAAGAGTGAATTGAATTCTAGAAGATCTTTCAAGGTTATGTATCTTGGACTTTGGAGGGACATGGAAGGAACATCTTCCATTAGTAGAGTTCACCTACAACAACAACTATCAAACTAGTATTGGCATGACACCTTTTGAAGCTCTATATGGACGACCTTGCTAATCACCGACTTGTTGGTGGGATTCTACGGATAAGATTTTGCTTAGGCCCGAGATGATTAAGGAAACTTCGGAGAAGATAGACTTGATTCGAAGACGCATAAAGACAGCGCAGGATTGGCAAAAGTCATATGCTGATAAGAGAAGGACCGATCTTGAGTTCAATTTTGGAGACATGGTCTTTGTTAAAGTATCACCGTTGAGGAATGCAGTTCGTTCTGCATCTGTAAGGAAATTGGCACCAAGGTTCGTAGGGTCATTCCCCATTACAAAGCGAATTGGATAGATGGCCTACAGAGTGAAGTTGCCTGAGAAGCTTAGTTGTGTCCGTGACGTATTTCATGTGTTGCGTTTGAGGAAATGTTTACACAATACCGC
Source organism: Allium sativum (assembly GCA_030737875.1). Lineage (NCBI taxonomy): Eukaryota > Viridiplantae > Streptophyta > Magnoliopsida > Asparagales > Amaryllidaceae > Allium > Allium sativum. Next base: position 845,871,152 of record CM060922.1, on the reverse strand, counting down.
GGAAGTAGTGCAGCCGAGCATGCTTAGGGAAGCGGAAGTAGAGCAAGATGCCACGGTTAGACGAGTTCCTACATGCATCCTTGGATCGGAGGTCAAGAAATTACGCAACCGAGAGGTCAAGTTGGTTAAAGTCCAATGGGGAGATGATCAAGGAGACGTGACTTGGGTGACTGAAGACAAGATACGCGCGTCGTACCCTTTCCTTTTTGAGGGTATGTTCTTAACTTCTCCTTTTTCTACCATTTTGTTTATACTTGTTCTATCGTTTAGTGTATCCTCTCGATTAAATCTTCGACCCTTAGGTAGAAAATCCTATGGTTGTAAACATGTGTTTGAAACATGTTATGTTTGGTGGATGCAAGTGGATGTAATTGTTTGTTAGTGGTTGATCGTGGATGCATTTACACACACATTAGGCACTAGATCGGCTCAATCACTTTCATATTGCATATGAATGAGTGTGCATATTTAAGTTAATGGATGTATATTGAATGTGTTATCATATGGATGTTTCATTTGAATGAATGGTTGTGCACTCATATGGGAATGATATGTATCATTAGGATTCTTTTGTATACATAATGGACGCATGGCACTATCATGTTTCGCATTAAGGAGGTCAACTGAATCAGTAGACCGCCTGATCTTTGCATTAGATTGGGGACACACACTTTTGCATATGTTCATATAACATTAGAAATCTTTAAGGACAACAGATGCTTGTGGATGATGTATGAGTAGATGGATGATCAGATGATAAGATACAATCTTCTTAACTTGAAGATTTCGGGGACGAAATCCTTTAAGGAAGGGAGAATGTAACACCCCGTAATTTTAAAAACATGACATAAGGGATAATTAAAGAATACTTAATTTTTATAAGAAGAATTAAGTGTAAAGGGTTGCGCCATTGCGTTCGTCTCGGAATTTTGCTTGGAATAGAGTCCGAGTTTGCATCAATCGGATATCATATGAAGAAGTTATGAAGCTTGGAAGATTTCAGTTGAACCAGAATTTAAATTAAAGTAGTAATTAAAAATAAAAAACGAGTTCAAAAATCAAAAATAAGATTTAGCTGGGTGAGCGGGAAATCTCCCGCTCTAGGGTGCCCGACCTTCCTATGGAAGTCGACATAGGTGTCGACCCCCTATAGGGGTGTCGACCCCCTATAGGGGTGTCGACCCCCATCTGTCTGAATCTGGCCGACGTATTATTGGTGGTCTAAGGCTGATGTGTCCTTCTGGGATTGGCTGGATGACGTGTTTTTCTGGTTTGGATGGTTCAAATGGATCCTAATCTAATCTAAGGGTCCTAATTCACCTAGAGCATGTATAAAATACCCCTAAACATAACCATAATCTCATTTTTATTCATCCATGGCGCCTCCATGCTGCTCTAATCTAAATTAACCTAGCCCTTCTTCTCCAACCAAAATCAAAGTAAAGATTTAGAGATAATTCTTCTTCAACAATCAAATTAAAAGATCAGGTCTACGTCAATCAAGTAGAGATCATTCAAGATCCAATAACGCTTAATTCTCTTAATCCAATCACTGTGAGTCTATGTCACTTTCACATATAATTTAAATTAATTATGATAGGATTGTAAATTGGATCTAATGTATATGCCTGTGACTGAGATGAATCTTATCAAGTTTGTAAATCATTATCTTTTAGATCCATACCTATAAATCTGCCATATGCCTTTCTGATCCAGTTTATCGCTATATGCTTGTTCTTATGTTTACGCCAATTTTGATGTTGATTCTCTTCTCCTCTTCTTTCCCTTTTTTATGAGATTAGGCTAACTTCGATCCTAACATATTGTGTTGAGATTTACGTATGAATAACATTTGAACGATTGGGAAAAGTTTGGGGAAACTTGTAATAAAATGAGATTATTGGCATAAATCAATTTGAGCATAATTGTGTATAAATTATATACATGAGATTTGGCATAAGTTGGATTGGGCATAATTGGATATAATTTTTATTCTTGAGGTTTGGCATAAATTGTTAATAACCATGAACGCAAATTAATTTGGGCGTAATTTGGCATAACATGTATACATTAGATTATAGGCCTAATTTCGATTAAAATTACAAACATAATTTAGATTGGATATTATGGGTAATTAGAATATATTTTAATCCAAGATTTAAATTGGGACTTGAATCAAGAAAGTGATAATGCAAAGACACGAGGTTAGATTCGGATTGTGGTATAAGCCTTCCCGGAACAGCCCGGCATATCCAACAGCCGCAAAACGACAATTAAATGTGGGTGGTCTTGCAAGATTACGATTATAATGAATTAATGAACACTTAACCAAGATAAGCCATGTGATTAGACATGGAGAAGATAAAGGATTAAGTGGGTAACATGTGTAGCATGTGAAACATAATTAAAGCACTTAACCAAGATGAGACATATGATTAGACATGGGGTTAAAGAGGGGTTAAGTGAGAATTCCTAGTGAGAAGCTTGTGTCAAGTGAGTGGATCCATTTCAACCAGTAATCCATTTAGTATCCATGTGACCTCGAACTAGGTCGAGGACGGGACACGCTTACTGGGTTGATTGTTAGAGGTCAATAAATAGTTAGCAATGGCAGTGCAAGTCCAATGGAGTAATGTGCGTGAGTGGTTTGGGCTGGTAGGTAAGACGTTGTTGCATCATTTAGGTATAAGCCGTGCAATTTAGTAGTATCAGTTTGCCAATTTAGGGAGTGATTCACCCTACTATGTGACCAACACAAGTATCTATGAGTTAGGGAGTCGATCGAATGGGGAGGGTAGTGGGTACAACTAGTGGAGGTAGGAGCAGGCGGCACCTATGACAGCAGCTAGGAGTACACGAAACTACCATCATCATCATCATCATCATTATTATTATGTTTAGTAAGAGGGATCAACTTTCAGTATGGAACTAGTATTGGTGCGGTGTAGGAATTATCTTATAGTGATTAGAAGCACTATCAACTCTTGTTCATCTTGTTTACCTTGTCATATCTGCTTATGTTATAGTCAGCTCTTATCTCCAGTTTATCTTCTTATCCTGTTACTTTACTGATTATATTGTTAAAGTCACTAGACTCGCCAGACGTATTTCTTACCCCTTTTTGTTTCGCCTCTTTTCTTTCTCCCCTCCCCCCAGGTCCTCAGGGTGGGACTAGTGGAGCTTGACTTGGATTTCTTTCTCCTTGAAGTGCTTGGAAGTGTTGAAAGTAATGCTCAGCTTTATCTCTTTTTCATTACAGCTATTTGGAGTGGGATTATAGTTATACTTTTATGTACTCTGATAATAATTTTGTACAAGATGGTTATTTGTGTACTTGGATCTAGTATGTGGTTTTGATGTTGTAACCAAACAAGTTTTGCTTTTCCGCTGCAATGAATAAATTTTGAATTTTCTTAAGTACCATTTTATATATCTATCTTGTGATATTCTGTTTTATACTCTTATAATGCATTCCCTTAGTGAGTGACAATAATGGACGTGGGGTGTTACACTAACACTGAAATATGCGAACACGCGGAATTGTGAATCATTCGGAAAGATAAATTTGGGGGCATAATGCATGTGGTATTTTAAGACCTAAATTTGGGGCATACCATATATGATGATTTATGACTTGGAAGAAGGGGTATATCATGCATAATAATATATGACTTGGGAAAAGGGCATGAAAATCTATAATGAAATATGAATAACTGTTAAATATGAACACGACTAAATTGGGATTTTGAGTAATTGGCATACACTGTAATCAAAGACTATACTTTGGCATAACTTGTCTTTTGAATCATGACTGGGGTTTTTGGGGCACAATCTGTGTTGCGCAAAATTGACTAAAAACTTGGGCGAGTGTTATATTGTGAATTAGGACCGTAATTTGGGCATGTAGTTCTATAGCTCAATCTAAGAATGAGCAGGACATGATAATGGAACTTTAAGTAACCTGCTATAACTTGCAGAGAGGTTTAATCTGTTAAAATGGATAATCTGCTGAATTCTGTTGAAACTGAATACTGTAATTGAAAAGCCTACGATGAGCATGAATAATCATTTAAGAATGAATATGCCTAAAACTGAACTGCGCCTAGGCATGAGGTTAGATTGCACTTGTGGTATAAGTCTGCCCGGAACAGCCCGGCATATCCAGCAACCATAAGCGGTGAATCTAATGTGAGGGGCCTAGTGCATACATATGAAATAGTACTCATACACAAGGTTAGATTAAACTTGTGGTAGAAGTCTACCCAAAACTGCCAAGCATATCCAGCATCTACAGGCGGTAAATCTAATGTGAGAGGTCTGGTGCATTACCTAGAAATGATAATAATTTGTCAGCTTGGAATACTTAACCTAATTTGATCTATAGGGGTTACATGAACTTGTTAAATTGAGTAGGGTTATGTAAACTTGCTTGAATAAGTGGGAGGGGTTAAGTTAATCTTAATAAACCGATGGGGTGGGTTATATGTATATAGACCCGACAAACTTAACCTATTGTATATGTTGAATATGTACAATCTGATTTGTTAATCAGTAAATCTGATAATCCATACATCTGATCCATTAATCTGCGAACACGTTAATTCGTAAATCTACTATATTAATCTGTAAACCTATGAATATGTAAATCTACTCTATTAGTCTGCAAACGTGTTAATATGAAATCTGTACATCTGAAATCTGTTAGTCTGGGGACACAAGGTTAGGAGGGGTATTTTCTTGTGTCATCTGATGTGTGGGATCCATACCAGTCAGTAAACCTTTCTGGTATCAAACAGCGACCCAACACTAGGTAGGGGTAAGGGCACGCTTACTGAATTGGTTATAAGAGGTCCATTCTGATAATGGCGAGGGGTGTTGATGGCACGTTCCAGCTGGGTCATGTGCGTGCATGGATCCGGTCTACTCTGGGGAAGTTAAGACGCCGTGACATCTATAAATAGGTCTATATCTTTCTGTAGGTTGCCACTCTAGGGAGTGATACACCCTTCTGTGGGGCCGACACAAGGTATTTATGTATTAGGGAGCCGATCTCTTGGGGTAGAATTTCGGGTACATCTAGTTCTGTCTATTTCTGTTGGGGTACCGTCTATTTCTGTTGGGGTGGTAATACCTGTCTGTTTCTGTGTGGTACCGTCTGTTGGGTTGGTAAAGGCTCGTTACTGGTGTACACCTAATTCTAACATATTGTTTCCGTAGGGATTATTCTGTTTCTGTCCCTGATTCCGTTTCTGCTTCTGTTTCTGTACCATTTGTCTCTGTTGGGGTGGTAAAGGCCCATTACTGGCATCCTATTTATGTAGAGATCATTCTGTTTCCGTTTCTGTTTTAGTTTACACATTAGGGTAACACCTAATCCTGTTATACTAGTATTAGTGCAAAGAAGTGAAAAGTACGTAAGAAGCATAGCTTGGTCCATATCATTTTGTTTCCTTTGTTTAACCTATGTATGCCTGTTACTCCTGTTACTGTTATCTCTCATCCAATTTTATTTACATGTCATGATACTATTATCTGTTTTTATGTTGAAAGTCACTGGACTCGCCAGACTTTATGTCTGACCCTTTTTGTTTCGCCTCTTTTCTTCCTCCCCCTAGGTTCTCAGGGTGGGAACGTAGAAGCTTGATTCAGATTTCTTTCTGCTTAAAGTGCTTGGAAGTGCTGAAAGTAATGCTTAGATTTGTTTCTCTAAAATATGGTATTATGGAGTGGGATTATGGTCTTAAAAATTATGTACTCTGATGGCTTTTGTACAAAACTGATATTATGTACTTGGTTTTGGTGTTTGAAGATGTAACCAAACTTATTTCTTTTTCCTCTGCAATAAAGTTATAAAATTTTCAAAGTACTACTTTATGTATCTGTTTAGTAATATTATGTTCTGTTTACTTATAACGCTCCACAAAACTTAATGCATTCTCTTTGTGAGTGACATTAACGGACGTGGGGAGCCACAGCCTAGGAATAAAGCATAATAAAAAGGAAAAGGAGAAAATATCAACTCAAAAATACATAAATTGAATAAATAGGCATAAGACGATAAATAAAACTAAGATAGTAAAAGGGATAATAGGGGTATACAAGTAACGGTAAAATAACTGAAAACTAAATAAATAACTGTCAGTAAAATAATAGCATATAAACTGTATAATTTCAGATTTAAAACATTTACTATTGGAATAGTTTTTAATTATCAAATCTAAAAATAACTAGAACTCACAGTGGTGTGATTGAAGTCCAGAAAAAGCTCTATTTATATTGTTGTTGTAGAAAAAATAAAATTGTCCTCTTTAACCTACGTTTAGGCAACACCTCGGCATCTTCTTATTTTTATTCAAAAATAGTTTATGGGAAGAAGAATGAAGAATGTTTGTGTATAGGAAAATGTTGTTTATAACGTTGTTGTATACACAATTATATGATTTTTGTTTGATGATAACAACCAAATATATTTTATTATTAAATGTGTTTGTAACTGTACTGGTATACTACACAACCGACAGAAATATAATATTAATATTTAAATGGAATACTATTGCACAAGAATTAGAAATTCAAACAGTATTTTATTTAAATATAATATTTTATTTCAACATTCAAACAATATAACTTTTACAACTCCACAATTTGTATATACATCACTGATATACATTTCAATACATTCAATTTCAGTACACAGTTCCTCTCTACAACACACACACTCAGTTATACAAACATTCACTCATGTACACATTTTCATATTGTTCTTGTCTTCAATCTTCTGTCTTCACAGCATCTTCACTGTCAGACCAGTCATCATCTGCTTACCTGTTACATGAAATACACACACTATATAATGCAATAGAATTGAAGCTGAATACATGCTAATAAATTTTATTTTTTAAAAATTTTATTTGCCTCAGATTTCTGGTGTGTTTCTCATCATTTTTCATAACTTGTTGATTCATCTGTGTCTAGAAAGCTTGTGATATTCATTGTGAAGCACTGTAAATACCATAAGGCAGACAGTTTATATATGTACAGGGACAGGAAACTTTTCTGATGGTGTGCAAATACACACGTGCATATATATACACGTGTGCACTGCCTCGCCAATTAGTGTGCAATTGAGGAGTAGCCACGTGGACCATCTCGACTCAGTGCAATAATAATCAATGTGGTCGAGGCAACTCAAAAAGATCAATGGATACAAGTACACATAGTACAAACCAAATGGAGCATGGCAACATAGTATAAGGCAACATCAAATATAAGTTCAGAAATGCCAAACCATGGTGATCAAAACTGACATGCACAAGAAACAAGTGCAAACAGGGTCAAGACAGTGGAGTGCATGCATGTTAGCATTAACATGGTAGCTAGCAGCATGCATGAGTAATAAGAGGCCAAGTCAGCATGGTCAAATGACAAACCAAAATGGATACAGCATTGAAATTTAAAGCAGACAAGTGTGCAACTGTAAAAAATGTGTGCATATACAAATGAAGCCAGAAAAATCAACTGATGCCATGATCAAGCAGTGTACAGCATGGACATGGTCTGAAGATCAGCATGGTACTATGTACCAAACATGAGATTATATGACTAAGCAAAATAGTTGTAAAACATGCAAGTAGAAATGATATAATTATGGTCATATACAAGGTCGAGACATCACTTAACTGATTTACTCGAGCAAAATAAATTCAGCCCACACATGTTCAAGTGGAATGGAGGATACACAAATAGTTTTACATGCACAAATACACTGATGAGCAAAAGGCAGTTTTAAAGTGGTGTAGTATTACAAATTTACAAGACTGGCATAATATGTGGTTCAAACTGAATGGTAAGGGCAACAAAAACATGGTTCAGTCATTAGCAAGCAAACATGTCGAGCGAAATTGGTAAGTTTTAAACTGGTTCTAGAAATCACACAAGATCAATAATACATGAGTGTGGGAAATTAATTCATTTCTTTGACTAGTTTTTCCTTCCAGATTAAGCAAATCAGTGTCATGTTTTTGGAAAGAAATCAAATCTTGTTTTTATCATTTCATATTTGGAAAGCAAACATTTTTACATACAACAGAATTTTTGCGAACCTATTTTGAATTCAGTTCAGAAAATCTCATGGATGATTCACTTGTTAAAATTATTTCAAAGAATGATCAAATCTTTTTACTTGGGTCAAGAAAATCAGTAGCTTTTATTTCTAGAAAGACATGTTACTTACTCATATTATTGGCAAGACAACAATGCCAATATTTCCAGTTTTTCATAGAGTGTTTCCAAAAGTAAATCTCAATATTTTTTGGCAAGTGTTACGTGCAGAAAATCAGCAAGGAGAATATTTAGCAAGACGGTTAATTTCCTTTTTGGAAAATTCATTTCGAGAATTCACCGAAAAACAAAAGTGGAATATTTCATTTTTTTTTGGCAAGTATTTATTGTGGAAATCAAATTATGATTGCCAAAAGTTCAGAGAGGTTTATAAATTCATGTCCAAGTTCATCACAGTAAATCACGCAAGCTTTTCAATGCCGAGGAATCAAATTGAAACCGAGAATCAAAACTAGAAAACCCTACCCTATCTAAATTAAAAACTATGCCCGGTCCAAATTCATTTCTCCCATCTTCATTTGTTTGGCCCGTTCTATTTTCTTTCTCTCTGAAAAAAATGGTGATTGGAAAAAAGACTTAGGATTTCCTGAATCTCCAAACTCGATATTGATTGCTTGAAAAAGGATGCAGCGTCGTCTATGATTGTTTCGCAGCTTTGACTCGTGTTGCTTGAACGTCGATCGATTTGAGCTTGGCTTCTCTCTTGATCGAAACTCCAAAAAATTGTGAGTTGTCTGAATTTAAACTTCTACTTGAAATTGTGATGTTTGGTTTCGATCCCTTTTCTTGCCAGTGATGTATTTGTGTTAAATAGAATTATAAAATCCTATTAATGCTCCAATTTCAATCATGACTTATCTGATTTTAGTATGTTATCCTCTTTTTGATTCTCGGTTTCAATTTGATTCATTGGCATTGAAAAGCTTGCATGATTTACTGTGATGAACTTGGACATGATTTTATAAACCTCTTTGAGCCTTTGGCAAACATAATTTGATTTCCACAGTAATACTTGCCAAAAAATGAAAATTCCCCTTTTGTTTTTTTGTGAATTCTCAAAATGAATTTTCCAAAAAGGAAATTGGCTGTCTTGCTAAATATTCTCCTTGTTGATTTTCTGCATGTAACATTTGCCAAAAAATATTCAGATTTACTTTTGGAAACACTCTATGAAAAACTGGACATATTGGTATTGTTGTCTTGTCGAAAATATGAGTAACTTGCATGTCTTTCTGGAAATCAAAGCTACTGATTTTCTTGACCCATGTAAAAAGATTTGATCATTCTTTGAAACAATTTTAACAAGTGAATTATCCATGAGATTTTTTGAACTGAATTCAAAACAGGTTCGCAAAAATTCTATTTTATTTAAAAATGTTTACTTGCCAAATATGAAATGATAAAAACGAGATTTGATGTTGCCAATAACATGAAACTGATTTGCTTAAATCTGGAAGGGAAAACTTGTCAAAGAAAAGATTTAATTTCCCACACTGATTTATTATTGATCTTATGTGATTTTTGGAATCAGTTTAAAACTTGCCAATTTCGCTTGACACATTTGCTTGCTAATGAGTTTTTTCTGCCTTTACCACTTATTATGCCAGTCTTGTAAATCTTTAATACCACACCACTTTTAAATTGCCTTTTGCTCATCAGTGTATTTGTGCATGTAAAACTGCTTGTGTATCCTTCATTCCACTTGAACATGTTTGGGCTAAATTTATTTGGCTTGAGTAAATCAGTTAAGTGATTCTCGACCTTTAATATGACCATACTTATATCATTTTTTCTTGCATGTTTTACAATTGTTTTGCTTAGTCATGTACTCTCATGTTTGATACATAGTACCATGCTGATCTACACACCCATGTCCATGCTGTGTATTGCTTGATCATGACATCAGCTGATTTTTCTAGCTTCATTTATTATTTGCAGTTGACCACTTGTCTGCTTGCAATTTCAATGTTGTATCCATTTTGGTTTGTCATTTGGCTTGACCATGCTGACTTGTCCTCTTGATTACTCATGCATGCTTCTAACTACCATGTTAATGCTGACATGCATGCACTCCACTATCTTGACCTTGTTTGCACCTGTTTCTTGTGCATGTCAGTTTTGATCACCTTGGTTTGGCATTTCTGGACCATATTTGATGTTGCCTTATACTATATTGCCATGCTCCATTCGGCTTGTGCTATGTGTACTTGTATTCATTGATGTTTTTGGGTTGCCTCGACCACATTGATTATAGTTGCACTGAGCCGAGATGGTCCACGTGGCTATTCCTCAGTTGCACACTGATTGGCGAGGCGATGCACACGTGTATATATATGCGCGTGTGTATTTGCAGGCCATCAGAAAAGGTTCCTATCCTTGTATATATACAAACTGTCTGCCTTGTGGTATTTACAGTGTTTCACTGTGAATATCACATGCTATCTAGACACAGATGAATTAGTTCAAGTCATGAAAAATGATGAGAAACACACCAAAAATCTAAGGCAAATAAAAATTTAAAAAATAAAATTTATATTCGTGTGTATTCAGTTTCATTTCTATTGCAGTATATTGTGTTTGTGTTTCATGTGACAGGTAAGCAGATGATGACTGGACTGACAGTGAAGATGCTGTGAACACAGAAGATTGAAGACAAGAACAATACGAAAATGTGTATATGAGTGAATGTTTGTATAACTGAGTGTGAGTGTTGTAGAGAGGAACTGTGTATTGAAATTGAATGTATTGAAATGTATATCAGTGATGTATATACAAATAGTGGAGTTGTAAAAGTTGTATTGTTTGATTGTTGAAATAAAATATTATATTTAAATAAAATACAGTTTGAATTTCTAATTCTTGTGCAATAGTATTCCATTTAAATATTAATATCATATTTATGTCTGTTGTGTAGTATACCAGTACAGTTACAAACACATTTAATAGTAAAATATATTTGGTTGTTATCATCAAACAAAAATCATATAATTTTGTATATAACAACGTTATAGAAAACAATCTCCCCCTTTTGATGATGACAAACAATTATTAAGATTTTGAATCCAAAATGTTTTTGATAGTGAAGAACCGAACTCCCTATATTTGAAAGCTCCCCCTACAACAGAAACTCCCCCCATAGCTGTGCATGAATGAAATAATGAAAATTGAATTGAATGAATTTTCAAAATTAAAATATTTATAAAATATTCACTTATAAATCAAGATCACAATCCATTCTCCCCCGTTTGTTATCATCAAAAGGATATATAATTTAAAATATAGATGAAAAATGACTAACAAATGCAATATCAGCTCAAGAGGAAGAACGACCATCATAAATCTCAATCAGTCAAACAAAAATCATAATATTCTGAGAACAGGTGGCATATTTCACATTGTAGATAATGTGGGATTTACGATGAATTTTATGTTAAATGGAGAGAGTTACAAAAATATGATTTCCAATTATTTTCAAAAGAATTTTGTAAAATTGAGCACAAAAACAACATTGATGGATTTGGACTATAATTAATAATTCAATCTAAGTGATAAAATCGTATAATCTCAAATCCCAATAGCTATCAATCAACAAATCATAATACTTCACAAGATTTCAACACATTCCACATATTAGAACGGTGGATTGATACGCGGGTTTTTGTACACCAAGGAGAATTTCAAATTAATTTCTATTTATAGCACATTATTTTCTTTTTATTTTGTTTAAGAGCACACTGACCACGCATAACCAGAGCTTGGATGTTTAAATGAGGTCGGTCGTAGCTTTAATTATAAGTTGTCTCTTAACCATGCATGACCAGAGCTCTTAACCATGCATGACTAGAGCTTGGATTGTAATAAGACACTGATACCACTTGATGTCTCTATTAATGAGGATTGTAATAAGACACTGATACCACTTGATGTCTCTATTAATGAGGATTGTAATAAGACACTAGAGACAAACAAGGATATCACAGACAAAAGAATTTTAAGCACAAAGCCTAAGCAGACAAGATTAAACAATTAAGCATATTTATCAGAGCAGCACATGATTCCAAAACAAACATTTTTCAAAAGGATTTTTCACAAATTTTTCTTACAAACACACAAGAAATTTTCAGAACATTTACATCTGACTTGAGAGATAATTCATGATTCAAAAATTAAGAAATTATTTATTTGAAATCGCTTAAATCAATGTCAAATTTTGAGATATAATGAATCAGTCACACAAGATTAATAATTTCAAATTTAAGTGGTGTGTAAGATTCAAAATATCAGAAATTTCAGCTGATTTCAAACAAACAAATTCCAAATAAAATGATCATGAATATAAAATGAACTCCAAAATGTAAACAATGAGATTCAAGACAATTCAAAATATCCAAGCCAATCTGAAAATCAATGAAATTACCACAATTGAAAAATATAGTGTGCTGTAATGAGTATAATATTTCAAGATTTTCTAAAATGAATTAGAAGAAACTAAAAATAGCAGAGGTGTGTGAAATTCTATTAAATTTTTAGTTCTTCAAAAATTTAGAATACAAATCAACAGTGTTCAAGATATGAGAAGAATACATCAACACTATAATGAATTCAAAAAACAAAAATAAACTTCAAAAAACTTGCAGATATTTACAAATTTAAATTCAAGATCTGGAAAAAGATTAAAACATCAGAGTTCTATTTAAATGAAGCGAATTTCCATAAAATATGAATTCTACAATTGGAAGTTTAAGAAAGCTCAGAGAAGAAAAAAATATAGCAGTGATAAATCAAAAAACAAAATAAAAGAAATAGAGGGGGTAGAAGTAGGAATAAACAAAAAAAAATAGTGTATTAACACAGATGAGTTTAGAGATCATACCAAATTTCATTGTAAGAAAATGAATCTCTAACTCAGCGTACTTCGCTAAGGAACTGTGAATTATATAGAAATATAGTCCAACTTGATTTCAAATCTATTTTTGCACAGTAATTCCTCAGCCTCCTCAAGTACCTAATAGTTTAGAGAATTGAGTGGTCTAACAAAATTAGTAATACCACTCATAGTTTTGTTTACGTCTTTGGGTACCCAAACCTGTTTGTATAACAACCCATTGGAATTTACCTTTGTGCCCTTAGGAACCCAAATCTATTTGACTTTAGAAGAATTCACTTTATTTCTTTTTGGTGTCCAAAATGGATTAAATAGATTGTTATCAAACAAAATCTTATTTCATTCATGATTTAAAAATCCTTCGAAATTATCAGAGTTCAAATTTTCAAATCGATTCTTTCCAAAGAAGTTTGAAGGATTTTTCCAATCATTTGAATTTCGGTTTTCAAAACCATTATTTTCCCAAAACTAAGACCACATCTATTTCAAACAAAAATTATAGTTTTGCAACAGCATATTCAACGATTTTTCCCCATTAGAAAATTTATAAGTTGATTGTAATATTGAATTTTGGATTTAAGATCACCGTTTTCTTTTATCAAAATTCAACCAATGATTTATAGCAATCTTACTCTTTTCAGCATCATTTTGTTTCAAAACCAAGAGTTCATTTTCAAGCTTTTCAATTTTGGCCTTGGACTCAGAAATTTCATTTTCAAAACATTTTTGTTTCTCAGTAATTTCACATTTGGAATTTGAAATCTTCAAAGTTTCCAATTCTTTTCGCAAGGAATTGTTTATACATATTAGCTCACCTTCCTTTTCTTTTTAACTCATAATTTGTTTCTCAAGCTTTTGGATATTTTCATTGAGATGAGCAAAATTGTTTTTCAAGTTGAAAAAATCCTCGCAATCAGAGTTTGAAACTTTCATGATATTTTCAAGTATTAATTGCATAATATAATTTTTAGTGATCAACTCAAGTTTTTCAGTTTTCAGAATTTTATTTTTTCATTTGAGACTATCAACAGCTTTTGTTAATTCAGTACAAAAATAAACCAAATCTTCATATGAAAGATCTTTAGTTTCATCATCTGTTGAGTCTCTATCGACATATCCATCTAGATTATCATTTGTAAAACCAGTTATGCATAGACCTGAACTTGAGTTGACATTCCAGGGTTTTGAGCAGTTGTTGTCAAATTGTCCATATTTCATATTGAGAGTTTTCCAAATTTCCTGTGCAGTCAAACAATGGGAGATAAGATCAAGTTGATTATTACTAAGATGAGAATAGAGAATATGCATAGCACAAGCATTAATATTCCTATCTATTATATCACTTCCATTGTTAACAACATCCCAATATTTAATATTAACAGATTTCAAACAGATTTTCATTTCTGATTTCCAATTCAGAAAATCTGTACCATAAAAAATGTTTGGAATGTGACCGGACTAACTCTTAGAGGACTGACAACTAGGATTTACCATTTCTCTAGAGTTTAAAAATACCTGCTCTGATACCACTTGTTGGATCTAGATTAACCCTAGAGGGAGATTGAATAGGGTTTATTGAAAATTAAGCGAGATACTGAAAATTATCATAGATCACAGAATATAGCAGAAATAGAAATGCAGAAAGTAAATGACACACAGATATACCTAGCTTCGGCAAAACCCTGCCTACTGCTGCATTCCTAAGGTTTTTACTAAGTAGTAGAACATATCCCGCTTAACTTGCGAACCCCTCGCTCCTATTCTAATCCTACGCTCAAAACCCTAGACTGACCGATATCCCCTCAACCAGATTTTCCTGGATTACAAACCCGTAACCCGTAACCTTAGTTTTTACAGAATCTAGTAAACTGCCAGCTAAATCCTAAATGGATTCCCTAGATTTTGCAGACCTAGAAACTGTTCGGACGATTACACAGATATGCTAGAATTTGTAAATTCTAGGTGGTTTTCTAGTTTCGTCTGTAAAACTAGACAGTTTACTAGAGTCTGTAAAACTAGGGGAAATTTGATCTAGGGGATTAGATCAGTCAAGGGTTTTGAGCGTATGATTAGAATAGGATTGAGGGATTCGCGAGTTTACATGTTCTTGTAAGCGGGATCTGTTCAATTACCTAGTAAAATCCTTAGGAATGCAGTAATAGACAGGATTTTGCCAAAGCTGGGTGTATCTTGTGTCATTTACCTTTTTACATTTATTTTCTGCTGCATTCTGTGATCTGATATTTTTAATATCTAGCTTAATTTTCAATAAACCCTATTCACCCCCTCTAGGGTTAATCTAAATCCAACAGAAAATAGTGAGGCTGCTAGTTTACTTATAGATTAGCTAGGATAATTCTAAACTATTAGATTTTAGGTTTTCAAATTAGACCGTACACCTCAAGCTTAGTCACCAGATGAATATAGTGAATAAAGTTGTCCAGATTCAGATGTAGGAAACCTGGCTGGATGCAGGTGGGTCGACCCACCTTTATCTGTTTCGACCCTAGGGTCGACCTGCCTTAGACATGGGTCGACCCAGTCCGGCTGGGTCGCCCAATAACCGTTCCTTTCTACGTTGCTTATTTTTATTATATATATATATTCTTATTCAATCTTCTTGAGTCCATAACTTCCTCGTATTTAATCTGATTTATGAAAACTAAGAGTCTACCTGAACCAAAATTTCGTAACGAAGGCACGATAAAGTCCGTTTTACCTAATTTTGATTATTTAAGTAGTTAATATTCATTTTATCATCCTCTTAATATAATTACTATGTATTAAAACACGGGGTGTTGCACACTTAAGGAATAACCTTTTAAGATATATTGATAGCACATTTTGCTAGTTAGATTGTTTAAAATCTGATTTTATTTTGGCTTACCATGTTGCACTTTTTGTTTGTATGTATTCAAATAGAGGACATTAAAAGAATCATATTTAATATTTAATTTTATGTATATTTTTCATATTATGTAATAATCCAAATTTTTATATAATAATATTTAATTGATTTAAATATTTAAAACAATTAATTTTAAGAATTTATTTTCGCTATGCGTATTGTATTTATGAGCCATTGTACAAACAGTTGGTTATGACTATATAGGTTGATTTGGTTGTGTACTTTGATTATATTTTCATGTATATATATACACACAAAATGTTTCTCTTGTGTAAATTGTGTTGGTATATTATATTTTATCCATTCCGCTGTGAGATTCTATTCTTTTATGATTCAGATATGTTTGTGTTCTTCTTCTTCTTCTTCTATTATAACCTTTCTTTCTTCTTTCTCGGCCTCTAACTTCTTTCTTCTAACTTTATGGGTTTTCGATACTTGAGTTTAGGCACGTGAATACAGAGGATGTATTAATGTTGAGATTTAGGCGTCGAATTTCCCAGGTCGTTACATTATATGGCTATATTGTATATTCGTATATATTTTACAATCTTTAATTTTTTTTTATATTTAACCTTTATTAACATGCACGTTACTTGTGAATGTAATTTTTTTTACTTATGTGTAACCGTTTAATGTTTTGGATCCTTTTATGTTCTACGTCCAACAATGATTCATGTTCCTTGATCACAAATTGTAAGCTATATAGTCTATTTGTATTGGGTTATTTTTTTTATTTTAAGCATACTATGATTGATTATGAATATCCTTCTATAAACTAATAATAATGGAGCGATTTTGAAATTCAATTTTAAGTTAATATTTTTACAGTAGTATATAGAAGTAAACATATCTTATACGTTGAGATAGTTTCAATAGGATTTTATGACCGGAGATGGAGCTCTGAGACAACACCCGAGTTTGACTCATTTTACCCGTAATTTCCCTTGATACGAGTTTAGATCTCTAAAATATTCAAGATGAAACATGACTGATATTTAAGATTTAAAACCTTGGCTAATGATCTTTAAATGTTTAGTAATTAGTATATATTATCTTTTTAAATTTCTTAACATTATTTAAAAGAATATTCAACTTTAGATATTAAATTACATGATTTGTTAGTAAAGAGTTCAAATATATTAATATGTCAACATTTGTAGAAATATATTTGTATTTGCATCAAAACATGTAGAATATATATTAGTATTCAAGTAAATAATGACCACTAATTTACATAATATTGGGATATATAATAAATATTTGAATATATAAATAATAAATAGACTACCTAAATTGACCTAGCTAATTTTTTGTTAACTGATAATATATTAGATTGCGGTTTTTCTAAGGGGAATTTAACGTATAAAAATTCGGCTCACTAATGAAAACCAATATATAAATTTTCACTGCACATGATTTCATATATAATTCTGTAATACACCAAAAATATTTTTGTCTAAATTAACAAAGCTAATTTTTGAAAACAGATAGTGTATTGTGGCTACTTTTACAAAAGTTTCCTAAGAAAATAGCACATACAACTTTTTATCATTACGTATCATAATTGCATGTGAAAATTCATTAACACTTCTTTATTATTAGAAATAACCAACATTTTGTTGGGCACAACTATGTTAGAGATTTATCGAAGAATGGAATCAATAAAAGTTGGTGCTACTTCGCTTACTCATGTAAATGGATTGAACTTTGGAAATTTTACTAACAAAAGGATATTCCAACTAATTTATAATGGAAAGTTTGAGAATAAAGTAATAGCTTTGAAGGTTAAGATATGCTTACTCATGCGAATGATTCAGTATGTTGTACAAAAACAAAAAATGTTTCTTACTAAATAATGCAACACGACAGGGGTAAGCTTAATTAGAATGGAGTATACTAGCCGAATCATGGAACATTTTCGAACAAGCTCTATTTAGATAAAATTTATATAATATTGTTACTCACCGCAAATGGTTGGACATAGTGGAATAGCTTTTGTATAAAAAAAATAACATTAATGCTCATTTGCAAATGATTATGAATTATAACTTATAGCATTTTGAAACTATATAAAATTGAAAAATATTCAAATATTGTGGCATAAGTGTAAACTTACCTGTTAGTTCCTTTTTAAAACCTTTTTATATTTTAAACGGTTGAAAACCATAACAAAGTTGCATCACCTTTTTTTCTTTTCCAATTCTTGACTGTGACCTTTCTTGTTGTATAATATTTGTTGTTGGAGCAGCTTCCATGCATACTCTGATATATATATATATATATATATATGTATATATATGTGTATTCTCATTTTTATCATTGTTTTAATATAGTATTTTAACGTACTAGTTATTTTTGAGTAGAATATTTGTAGAAAGAGAACATTTATATGAGTATAAATAAAGAGTACATAAATATATGTTCATGGGTGCGCCATAATAGATAATAGGTGCCTGGGAATAGTACTAGACCTCGGTTAGGGTCATTTCTTACAAGCTAGTGTACAGACAAGTATTATTTATAAATACGCTACCCACTGTTCAGTTCTGTTGGTAACAAATCTTGTGCCAAATCTAAAGAAATAAAATCATCTCTAGTTTGAAACATTTTGTTTTTTCATCTCAAATTCTTTTAAGGTATCAGAGACAAAATAACTTAATAGCTTATCAAAAATCGAAAAAAAGAGATATTCTCATCAGATTTTAATATCAACATTTGAGATCTCCTTTGCTCATTAGAGTTAACACTCTTCATTTGAGAAGAAATGATTTGTTAAAGCTATATGTGTTATGTAACGACGGTCAGAACAAAGTCTCCCTCCTTGCACGCATATGAGCTGGCACACAACTCCATATAACAAAAAAAATCCGTTATGTTACGTGCCCACCAGCTCATATTTGTACATAACTCCTTCAATTTATTCCATGATGTGGGACTATTAATTCCAACCCATCATTCCTCCTTAACAACATGCGAGCCAATCTTAACCGCCTCCCCCTCGACATGCATCCTACGAGTATCTTTTGAGAGCACTACCTTGCCTGCATGACCCAGTCTAAACCTTCGGCTCTGAAAACACTATTATGTAATGTAACACCCCAAAAATTTAACAACATTAAAGTGGATAAATTAAAGATTAATTAATTTAATATTCATTATTAAGGGAAGCGGACTGCGCCATTGCATCCGTCTCAAAATTCTGGTCAAGATAGACACCTGGTTTGTGTAAAACGGGTAACATATGAAGAAGTTATGGGTGGTAGAAGTTTAGGGGAAAAAGCAGAAATTCCCGGCGCACTTCACAAGTGCGCCCATGTATTTTTACACTAGCGCACCTGTAAAGTGCACCCATGTATGTTTTTGGGCATTCAGACCCAATTGGGTATCGGCTCGTGGCCTGATTCACTCTAGGGCTAAGGTGGCATCCGAATTCCATAACCTAGCAGCTATAAATATATCTTAATTCCTTTGTGGAACAATGGCGGCCAAAATATGCCGGAGTGTGAACTAAGACAGATCTGCTTTCTTCAAACAATTATCAGTTTTGCAAATCAAATTCTGAGATTCAATCATAGATTCAACACCAACTTCTTTTCTATCATCTTACCAATCCAATCACAATGAGTTTCTAGTTATTTTTAGGTTTAAATAAATAAAAGGAAATTATGAAAGACTGTGATTTGTATATGTGTAAACCATGAATCTATGCTAATATCATATCTTATGCTATGTCATGATAGATCTATTTCTCTAGATCCAATTCAATTGGATTATTCTACTATGTTATTATTGTGGATCTTGGTTTGTAACTATATTGTTGTTAATATAAATCTGTTCATTTGGACAGTTATATCATTGGATATATCTAATCATTTATGTAAATCATGAACATATGTCATCTTGAATTGGTTAGGATTGGATCTTAATCTTTATCTTAATGATAGATCTATTTCTCTAGATCCAATTTAATTGTGACTATTCTACTATGTTATTTTTGTGGATCTTGACTTGTAACAATGTTGTGGTGAACGTAAATCTATTAATTTTGACAGTTGCAACGTTGGTTAGATCTAATTCGGTATGTAAACCACCTTTCATATTACGATCAACTTAGATATGTTGTAAGTTGGACATATTTAGATCTAAACATGCTATTATGTCATTCTAATGGTGTTAGAACTATTTTAACCTCTAGATCTAAATTATGTGATCTAATTTATCACCTTGTGTTATCATGTTAGATCTATTTTAACCTCTAGATCTGAATTATATGATCTAATTTATCACCTTGTGTTATCATGTTAGTCTATTCTAACCTCTAGATCTGAATTATGTGATCTAATTTATCACCATGTGTTATCATGTTAGATCTAAATTAATTGGACATCTAAATTGTTAGTTAAGAACTTACTATGCTTATTGCGACATCGTAGTTATGTTAGAATCAATTGACTGCCACCCGTTCATCGGTTTTATGTCCACCCTGTTATGATGTTAATTACATGTCCATGCCAGTATGTATGTTCACATTATCATGTTAAGTGTATGTTTATGCCAAAATAATCACTTTTGTTACATTCCTATTGTTTTTCCCTATTATCGTTTATGACTAGGCTATAATCTAGCATAGGCATGCCGCCAATTTTGTGAGGGCGCTAGTTAAGGAACAGGGGAAACAGGGTTAATATTGGCATAATCTGAATATGAACATATTTGGACATATAATTCAAATTATTAGGTAAAATAGGTATTAACACCTATAAAAGGAAAGGTTTAATTGATTGATTAATTAATTGAAAAAGGAATTGAAATTGTACTTATGACACGAGGTTAGATTGCATTAATGGTGGAAATCTACCCGAACCCGACCGACATATCCAGCAGCCACTAATGTTGAACCTAATGTGGGAGGTCTAAGTACGTAAATACAAATCGGGCTATGACATGAGATTAGTCCCAACTGTGGAATAAGTCTGCCCGAACCCGACCGGCATATCCAGCATCCACATTTTGTAGGCCTAATGTGGGAGGTCTGGCCCATTATGAAACCACAAATGGATATGGTAATGAATTGGACTACTTAACCATATCTACTCCATAGGAATTGTATGATTATGAAATAAGATTAGGGTTAAGTAAATCTTGGGTAGGTGGGTAATATTCACATGTAGGCCCACAAACTTAACTCCGTTAAAGTTATGTAATTAAAGACACCTAGTGGTATACATAAACAGAGGAAATAATAAAGTTATGTAATTAAAGACACCTTTTAGGTTAAAGATAACTTGTAGAAGTGACAGGGTTATGTATTAAAGACACCTATAGGTAAGCATAACCGGTTGAAAGATTGGGGGTTATGTATTAAAGACACCTATAGGTAAGCTAACCGGTAGAAAGATTGGGATTATGTAATTAAAGACACCTTTTAGAGTAGCATAACTGGTAGAAATAAACAAGTCTATGTAATTAAATACACCTAGTGGTATACATAGTTAGTGAAAACCTAGTGAGGGGACACAAGACAAAGGGGAGAGCTTGTATCATATTGTGTGGGACCCATTTCAGCCAGTAACCTGGAGTAGGTATCAAACAAAGTACTCCGTACTAGGCAGGGAAGGGGCACACTTACTAACTGCTTGTAAGAGATCCAAACGTGGAGGGGGACGGTGTGGGCGGCGCAAACCGACCGGGCCATGTGCGTGCATTAGCTGAGCAGAGGGGGATAAGATGATTGTGACACCTATAGATATGGTTGTGCACATTATTACGATGAGTGGTTGCCACTTTAGGAAGTGATACCTGCTACTGTGGGGCTAGCACAAGGTATCTACGAGGGTTAGGGAGATGATCGATTAGGGTAGTAGTTAGGATACATTAGTACATACACCTAAGTCTACCACCTTATAATTGAAGGGATCATCTCTTTCTGGATATACTAGTAACAATGTAGAGTAATCAATAGAAGCACATACACCTTATCATGTCTACCTTGTCATGCCTACCATTTCTATAATGATCTCTTTTATCCACTTTATATGCCTATCATGTTACTTTTTATTTACTGGCTAAAAGTAACTAGACTCACCAGACTTTATGTCTGACCCTTTTTGTTCCTCCTTCTTTCTTCCGTTTCCTCCCACCCTCATGTTCTCAAGGAGGAAACACTCACTCTTAGTCAGGACTCAGATATCATCTTGCTAAGAGCTACTTCTAAAGTATGGCTCAAGTTCTTGTCTCTACTATGGCTTAACTCTTTCAATTGGGGAATTATGTTTTCATATTCTTATGTACTCTGATGGTGCAAGACAGAAGTTATTTTTTTGTAATGGTTTTTGTGACTTATGGTATTGTGAACCACGATATTATGATTTATGTTGAATTAAAAATTTAAGTTTTCGCTGCAATCTTATTTATATCTATCTTGTAATTATTTTGTGTCTGTTTACCTATAACGCTTCACGAAACTTAATGCATTCCCTTAGTGAGTGACATTAACGGACGTAGGGTGTCACTTGTAACGACGGTCGGAACAAAGTCCCCTTGCACGCATATGAGCTGGCACACAACTCCCATGTAACAAAAGGAATCCCTTATGTTATGTGCCTACCAACTCATATTTGTACAAAACTCCTTCAATTTATTTCATGATGTGGGACTGTTAATTCCAACCCATCATTCCTCAACATGCGAGGCAATCTGTTACGACCCGAATTCGCTAGCCTCTGAGGAGACTGAAGAACACGGATTGTAATGAGAACACGACAAATCAGGACCCAAACGGTAGAACATTTCATTGCTATTACAACAATTACATCAGAGTACAAGATTATAAAAGAGTATGAATAAAAAATATACATCAGGAAAATATCATAGATTTAATTAATTTACATAGCAGCGAAAAAGCAACACATAACACAACTGAAAGAGATACACAGATACAGATATTTCCGAATATAGCTCCAGCTGTAAAACAGGGTCCTGTAAAATAGAAATCTACAAAACAAAAACTACTAGCTGCCCGTGTGGAAAATAAGGGCACCCAGAGTTTAGGTTAAAATAATGAACTCCAGATTAGTCATGTGACTAGTGTGAGAACTAAAGTAATTATTTAAAAATTTACTTTAAAAATAATCAAGGGACCACGCCGTATAACACGGAATGGGTTTTTTCCCAAGAATACTAGTGTATAAAACAAATAGCATAAGGCTTTTTGAAAAAATGAAGCTATTATAAGACTCCGGTCCCATCACATAAAACAACGCAAGCCAGAGGCTAGAGTTTTACCTTATAAAGCCAAACATGCTTGGTACGTTTAAAAAATAAATCATTTGATACTATTATAAGTGTATAGTATCAAAATCACTTCAAATATAAATGTATCAATCATGGACGGCATAATACCCCATCCTACTATGTCGCCATGCTAGTTCTACAATTGAACCGAAATGTCGCGTATTGGAAATTGCATTTTCGTCATGAGTTAAGGCAAGGGATGGTCTCCTTACCGATTCAAGACACTCTAACAAATGGCTCAAGATTCCTCGCAAGGAACCCTAGATCCTTCAGGGCCGGTCCTGTAAAACCCCGAATTTTTAACGACAACAAAGAGAACAAATTAAAAAGTAATTAGTCTAATATTTAGAATTATAGGAAACGGACTACATCATTGCGTCCGTCTCGAAATTCTGGTCAAGATAGACATTTGGTTTGCATAAAACGGACACCGTATGAAGAAGTTATGAGGGTTTTAGGTTTGTATATGCACAAAAATATTTTATATATATGAATGAGTCACAGGTGAGTCAGAGATGAGTCAGAATTCTGTCTAGAGGATTCAAATTTGAAAAATTCCTCTAAGCGGCGAAATTCCCGCTCTAAGGGGTCGACCCCCCTAGAGGGGTGTCGACCTAGAGGTCGACCCACCCACAGGGGAGTCGACACCCCTAGGTCTGATGTGGCACTCGGTTTCAGGGGGTCTGGCAGCAATATATATATGTCCTATTTCTCATATTTCTTCAACGAAGGTCATGGAGGGCATATGCTGCTGGAGTGCAAACTGAGCCGTTTTCTACAACAACTTATTATACAAATCCAATTCAGAAATTCTAGATCCATTCTTCCTCAATTCTCTAAACCTAATGCTGTGAGTCCTAGTGGTTTTTAGGTTTAGATAAATAAAAGTACATTTTGAATGAATTGGATATGTTGTAAAGTATGATTCTATGTTAATGTGGAATTGTATACTATGTCATGACAGATCTATTTTCCTAGATCTAATAAAATTGTGGTTATTCGATTATGTTGCTCTTGACTCGTAACCATGTTATGGTGGATGTACATCTATTAATTTGGACAGTTGTAACATTGCTTAGATCTAGTTATTTATGTTAATCGCCTTTCACCTATCATATTGTGATCCATTGAGATATGTTGTAAACTTGACATGTGAATCTATCTTTAGATCTAAACATATTACCATGCCACCCTAACTATGCTAGATATAAATAATTGGACACCTAATGTTTAATCTAGATCTCATTATGCTTGCTTGAACATCATAGTAAATGCCATAAGTTACCAGTTTGATGTCCACCTTATTATGATGTTAATAACATGTCCGTTTACTTTGTTATCATACCAGTTTATGTTTATGCCAAGATATGTTGAAACTATCACCTTCATCATATTCCCTATTCATTATTGTATCTAGGCTATTTTATAGCCTGGGTGACGCAAAAATACGTATGAATACGTTAGTGAGGAAACGGGGAAAAAGCGACTATAATTGGCATAATTTATGTAATATTTATATGAATTGGAATTGTAATTCAAATGGGGAAAACATAGAAATAGTTACCTATAATGACATAGGTAGACTTGGATTAATTTGGAATGTTTAGTAATTTACAATTAGGAATTGTGAATTGTACTTATGACAAAAGTTAAGGTTACGTTATTGGTGGAAGTCTTCCCGAACCCGACCGGCATATCTAGCATCCACTAATGTTGAACCTAATGTGGGAGGTCTAAGTACGCAAATACGAATCGTGCTAAGACACGAGGTTAGGCCCAACTGTGGAATAAGACTGCCCGGACCCGACCGACATATCCAACATCCACATGTTGTAGGCCTAATGTGGGAGGTCTGGCCCATTACAAGACCATAAATGGACATGGTAAAAATTGGAGTACTTAACCCAATTTAATCCATAAAGATTATGACTATTAACTTAAGTTAGGGTTAAGTAAAATTGGATGGGTAGTGGGTGGGTTAAGTAAATTAGAGGGGTGGTTAATATTTACATATAGACCCACGAACTTAACGCAATAACGTTATGTAATTAAAGACACCTAGTGGTATACATAACCGGCAGATAATGTAATAAGGTTATGTAATTAAAGACACGTAGTGGTATACATAACCGATAGATAATGTAATGAAGTTATGTAATTAAAGACACCCTTTAGGGTAAGCATAACTAGTATCGGGCTATGTAACTAAAGACACCTAAGGGTATACATAGTCAGTGGAAAACCTAGTAGGGATACAATGCAAGGGAGAGAGCTCGTACCATATTGTGTGGGACCCATTTTAATCAGTAACCCGGAGTTGGTATCAAGTAAAGAACTCCGTACTAGGAAGAGAAGGGACACACTTACTGATTGATTGTAAGAGACCCAAACGAGGCGGATGGTGTGGGCGGCGCAAACCGACCGGGGACATGTGCGTGTATGGGCCGGGCAGAGCGGGCTAAGACGACCGTGACACCAGTAGATATGGTTGTGCACACTTTGGGTTGCCACTTTAGGAGGTGATACCTCCTACTGTGGGGCTAGAACAGGATATCTACAGGGTAGGGAGCCGATCGATTAGGGTAGTGGTTATGGTATATCTGGACGTATGACCTAAGCCTACCAACTCGTAGTGGAAGGGATCATCTCATTTCAGTTATACTAGTAATAATGTAGAGTAATCATCAGTGAGGCACATACACCTTAACTTGCTTACCTTATCACACCAACCATTTATGTAGTGATCTCTCTTATCTACTTTATATGCCTATCATGTTTATTTTATTTATCTATTGGCTAAATGTAACTAGACCGCCAGACTTTATGTCTGACCCTACTGTTTCTCCTTCTTTCTTCCGTTCACTTCCCCCTCCCCCCTTCCCCCGCCCTCAGGTTCTCAGGGAGGAAATACTCAAACTTAATCAGGAATCAGATATCATCTTCCTAGGAGCTACTTCTGAAGTATGGCTCAAGTTCTTGCCTCTACTATGGCTTAACTCTTTTAATTGGAGGAATGATGCTTTTTATTTACTTATGTACTCTGATGGTGCAAGACAGAAGTTATTTTACTGTAATGATTTTTGTGACTTATGAAATTTTGGACCACGATATTATAACTTATGTTTGAAATAAAAGTTTAAATTTTCTGTTGTTGCCTTATTTATATGTGTCTTGTAATTATTCTATGTCTGTTTACCTATAGCACTTCACGAAACTTAATGCATTCCCTTAGTGAGTAACATTAACGTATATGGGGTATCACACTTAGCATCAGAGCTGAAGGTTACCTGATTAGATAAAAGTTTTTGGAAATTATTTTCAACAAGTTTTAAAAGAAAAGCATTTTCAAAAAGAAAAATCTATTTTGAAAAACATTCCGCAAAAAGCCATATGTAGTATCCTTCGGTCCTTTATCTAAATTTCTTCCTTTTCCCTTTTTCAGCATGTCTAGGGAACAAAACATCCCTAATATCCCAGAGGTCATCACAAAACCCGGATGGTTCCGTAGGTATTTGGAGGCCACGGCGTCTGCCGAAGGCCAAGAAAATGTTCCTCCCCCGGCTGCACCAGTCATTCCTCCTCCTCCTGCCTCTCCAAGAGCTGATAACTTTGCCAAGATTTGCAAAGATTTCCGGGCTATCGCAGGAAGGCCATTCCGTGGGAACGAGACATTCGTAGAAGCTTGGAATTAGCTTAAGGAGACAGAGGACTTATTCGTAATCTTTGAAGTGGAGGACCAAAGTAAAATTCAGTTAGCTGCTGGGCTGTTAATGGACAAAGCCTCATTTTGGTGGGAAGTCACCCAAGCTAGACGTCCGGTAGAAACTTGGGAAGACTTTAGATAGAGGTTTGAAATGAAATTTCTTTCCCAAGCAGAGAGAAGCGTACAGATGGAGAGGTTCTTGACACTCAAATAAGGAAATTTGACGGTGAAGGAGTATGCGAACAAGTTCAACCAACTGGCAAGGTTCTGGTTAGAGTTGGTAGACACACTGCACAAAAGGGATTTGCGGTTTGCTAAAGGGTTGAATGAGCCTCTGCATGGTTTAGCCATGTCCCATATTCCAATTGGGGCCACTTTTGAAAAGCTTGTTGATATGGCCATATGCATGATGAGGACAAGGGAGAGAAGAAGGAAGCAAAGATTGAGGGGACATCGCAGAATAAGGTGTGGCCCAAGAAAGAGCAACAACAACAGTAACAACAGAAGAAAGAGGGAAAAGATGACAAAGGCAGGGATAAGAGAAAATGTCACAATTGTGGAAAGGAGGTTCACTTGATCAAAGATTGTAAAAGAAGGAAGGTCAGTTGCTTTAAATGCGGAAAGGTCAGACACTTCTCTAAAGAGTGCCCAAAGAAACAGGGATCGCAAGGACAAGGGAAAAGAGCAGGAACTTCTGGAGGGCAGGTGCATGCTCTCGCGATCAGTGCTCATGAGAGAGGTAGAAAAATTTCTGTAGAAAGTTTAGTTTCTCTTTCGAACCATCCAGTTAGAACACTTTTTAATTCTGGTGCTTCACACTCGTTTATACCTAGTTCCGTGGTCGAATCTCTTCAGTTAATTACTAGTATGGTAGTAGATCCCGTAGTTGTTTCAAACCCTATTGGTGGTTTGGCTCATTTATCGATGATTTGTCGGGGTTTGAAAATATCTGTATTAGGCATCGAATTTGAATGCAAAGCGTATGTGCTCTAGTTTATGGGCTATGGGTTGATTCTAGAAATGGATTGGCTTACCACGTATGGGGTCATTCTGGATTGTGAGAGGAGGTTGTTAGACTCCTGACTTTTCATGGGAAGACCCTCGAATTTTCTTGTGACCCTCAAAGGTCTGTTAAGCCTAGCTTCCTAGAATCTCTAGATGCATCCATAGATGATTTACAATCTGTTCCAGTGCTTCGAGATTATCTCGATGTTTTTGATGAGGTACGGGGTTTACCTTCAAGGCGTGAGATCAACTTCCGCATATATCTGGTGGACAATGCAAAGCCAGTTGCATTACCAGTGTGCCACATGGCTCCAAGAGAAAGGAGGGAGCTGAGTAAGCAAGTAGGGAATCTACTTGAAAAAGGGTTTATCAGACGAAACGTATTTGAGTTGGGTGCTCCAGTAGTATTCTCAACTAAAGAGAATGGTTCGATTCATTTGTGTGTTGACTATAAAGAGTTATAAGCTCACCAAGAAGAATAGGCACCCGCTTCTGAGGATTGAGGATTTATTTGATCAGCTTGTTGGTGCCTCGGCATTTTCTCAGTTAGACATGGCTACCAGATTCCATCAGTTGAGGGTGGCTGAGGACAGCATAGATAATACTGCTTTCATGACCCCGGACGGCTTCCTTGAATGGATAGTTATGCCTTTTGGGTTGATGAATGCACCCGCCTATTTTGTTGATTTGATGAGTAAGGTGTTTCAGGAGTTCCTAAACAAATTCGTCATAGTCTTCATTGATGATATTTAGATCTTCTCCAAGAGTGAAGAAGAGCATTCCTAGCATTTGGGAGAAATTTTGAAAACTCTCCGGACCATCAGCTAAAAGAAAAGTTCTCCAAATGCCATTTCTGGAGAAAGGAGGTGAGATTCTAGGGGCATGTAGTCTCCAAAGAAGGGATAGCTGTAGATCCCGCGAAGGTTGTTGCAGTAGCCAGATTCCTAAAAATGCAACCGAGGTGAGAAGCTTTCTTGGGTTGGCGGGTTATTATAGGAAGTTCATTAAGGGCTTCGCGAAGATATCACCCCCTCTCACCAGGCTAACAAGGAAGAATTTGGCATTTTCACGGGACATAGACCGTGACGTTTCTTTCCAACAAATAAAAAGGGCTCTGACAACAGCCCCAGTCTTGACCTTTCCCGATGGGAGTAAAGGGTTTACTGTTTGCACTGATGCGTGCGGTACAGAGCTTGGTGTGGTTCTGATACAAGAAGGAAAAGTAATATGTTATGTGTAACACCCCGTGTATTCTATAACAATGAAATTCACAAATTAAAGTATAATAAATTACAAATCAAAAAATTAAGGGAAACGGAATACGTCATTGTGTTCGTCTTGGAATTCTGCTTGAGATAGAGTCCGAGTTTGCGTAAAACGGACACCGTATGAAGAAGATATGGCCTCCGGAAGTTTCAGAATTCAGTTTAGAATTCAAACAGACCAAAACAGCTCAGAAAAACCAATTCAAAATTCAAAATCGGGCCGGATTGGCCAGGGCGGGAATTTTCCCTCCCAAGGCACCCAGGTCGACTGGGTAGTCGACCTGGGGCACCCGTGTCGACTGCCAAATCGACACGGTGTCGACTGGCGTGTCGACCTGGTCCCTGAGCCAGGTCGAATCCAACCCCCCTGGCTGGCCTGGTCTGTGTTTGGTCGATTTTCTGAGCCTTGCCTTGTCACTAGGGCTAGGTGTCAGCTCCTGGTTGGTCTCTCCTTCAAACGAACGACTATTATTAAACCAAGCTCCATCGACGGTCCTAATCAACTCGCAAACACTATTAAAAGACCCTAAGACCTAGCCTAAATCATACTATTTCATTTTAGCCTCATGCAGCCGCCATTAAACCTAGAACTCTAAATTAAAAATACAAAGAACAAAATTATAGAAGACGAAGGACGATTCTTGAAGGCTACAACTAGAAGCTACAACAACTACGACGCTTTAGACAACGGATTTGGGGCTATTTGATTTGGAATTTTGATTTGGATTACTTGCTTCATATTGTAAGTTCTATGTCACTTTTTAGGCAAAAACGCTAAAATAACATGGACATGCTATGAATTGAAACCGGATTTAGGAACTATTATTAATCCATGTTTATATTGTTTAACTTTGAATCATAATTTGGGAATATTGCTATGTCAATGTTGCAAGTTAAACTTATCATGATTTTGATGTTGTTATGAATCACTTGGGCTTAATTGTATGGCAAGTTGGACTAATACATGTCCATGGAATCACTGTGTTTATTGAAATCTTTATGTTGATTAAACCATGCCTATGATGCTAATTAAACCATGTCTATGATGTTGATGGAACTATGCCTGTGATGTTAATATACCTATCATGTTAATGACAAATTGGGAATTGCTAGGTTATGATGAAAAGTTGGTATCATTATGTTTATAATGCTAGATGAGAATCATTATGTTAAAAATGCTAAATTGGAATCCACTATGCCTATTAGAATTACCATGCCTTTAATGTTTCATGTTTGTAATAAAATTATTATTATGCCCGCAATGATTATTATGCCTATGATGTAAAGTTGAAATCATCATGTTAAACTAAGTTGGAACCATTACTATGCCAAGTTATCATCATGCTAGTATTGAAACAATGTGATATGTTATAGCCTGTTTATTATGCAAGTGATGTTGGAATTGTCACATATGCCTATCACATGTTTGGTGTTATTCCCCTTTATCTCTTGAATTGTTTATGCTTGTGAACGAAGTACGTTTATATACGTTGGGGATACGATTGGGTAGAATAGGCAAAACTTGAATTGATTATAATCATAGACCGTGAAATTTGGCATAAGTAGAACATGAAATATGGCACGAAAACTTGACTTGAACATGCCATAACTTGACTTGAAACATGTCTTAGTTGGGCACGAAGTTGACATATGAACATGCTATGGAAATAGCACGAATCTGATAAGAACATGGGCATGACTTTAGAAAACAAGAAAGTGGCCAACTCGAGGTTGGGTTGAGTTTATAGTGTAAATCTACCCGGAACCGCCCGGCAAATCCAGTTGCTACAAACAATACGATCCAATGTGGGTAGTTGGTCACATCGCGCTTGAAACCCGAGGTTGGGTTGAGTTCGTAGCGTAAACCTACCCTGAACCGCCCGGCAAATCCAGTGGCTACGAACAATAGGATCCAATGTGAGTGGTTCGGTGCATTAACGAATCAATTAATGCTAATTAGGGTTAAGTCATGAACATGAAAAGACAACTTAACCAACTTGAACACGATTTGTAGGGCTAAGTCATGAACGTAAAACGACAACACTTAGCCAACTTGACAAGATACGTAGGCGGGTTAGGTCGCAAATTTAAATGACATACTTAACCATCTTGACATGACTAGACTGGAAAAGGATTAAGTCACGAATTACATGACTTAATCGGTTAGGCGGGTTAGGTCACGAATTACATGACCTAATCTGTTAGGCGAAACCCTAGACACGACCCTTTTCAGCAGTAACCCTCTAGATGTATCAAAATACCCTGGGGCTAGGCCGGGTGGGGCACGATTACTGGGCTGATTGTAAGAGGTGAACGACGGCAGTGGGGTACGTCAGTGTAGGTTCGGTGGACTACGGTCGTGCACGTATTCCGGGGCAGGCACTGGGTATCCGTAGATTTATCTGTGCATCTTGAATCGTGTCAGGGGTTGACACCCTAGGGCTGATACACCCGAAGGTGGACCCAGCACAGGTGACTACATTCGTGATTAGCCGTATGACACGGACACTTGACGAGCTAGAACTTGTAGGGAGCCGATCGACTAGATAAGCGCTCCGTAGGACCCCGTACTTGGGTCAGACCCCGTTTCAGGGTCATTTCATGATATTGGGCCGTGCGACTTATTTTGTGATTAACTTGTGACATGGGCTTAGTATACTAGTAAAGTCGATGCAACGAATTTTGAACATGTGATACTTTATTTGGCTTGTCTTGACTTATCATGATCACCTTAGTCTATCTTGTCCACCTTGACACCATTCTTAAGTTTAGTTTCAGTTCATACATGACATTTTGTTTTAACCGTTTTTACACTGAAAGCCACTAGGACTTACTCAGTCTTTATGACTGACCCTTTTCCTTTCGCCTCTTTTTCTTTCGTCCCCCCCCCCCAGGTTCTCAGGGAGGAAACACTAGCTCTTAGCCTGGATATCACTTGCTTTGGCTCAACATGTACGATTTGCTATGGCTGCTTCTTTTTACTGCACTTGGGGAACAAGCTGGTTTTCTGTTTTAAGTTATTGCTTCTTTGGCTATTATTACAAGACAGTTGTAATGAAGTTGTTATTTGAAATGTTTGTAAGAGACATGGTTTAATTTAGAATATAATGAAGCTCTATTTTGCACATAAATTCTTCCGCTGTTTACTTAATTATTTATTTATGTACTGTCTTGTGATAATTCTGTGATGTTATCTCGATAATACCCCTCCAAAACTAGTGCATTCCCTTTGTGAGTGACCCTAGCGGAGGTGGGGTGTTACATTATGGGGGTAGACAATTGAGAGTTCATGAGAAGAACTACCCCACCCATGATCTAGATCTAGCTGCCATAGTATTCGCGTTAAAGACATAGCATCATTATTTACTTGGAGAAAAGTTTGAATTATACACCGATCATAAATCTCTCAAGTATTTATTCTCACAGAAGGATCTCAACTTAAGGCAACAACGGTGGATGGAGTTCTTAGCTTCATATGATTTTGAAATTCCTTATACCCCTAGCAAGGGTAATGTGGTGATAGACGCACTAAGTAGGCAGAGGGTGGCCCTGAGTCCTCTGTTTGTGGAAAGAAAGAACTTGGGGTTCATATCAGCTTTTGATTTTAGAACCTCCATCGAGGTTTTTCCTGATTTATTTGCATCCTTGGAGATACGACCGAGATAGGAGCTTCGCAACAAGGTGACCCATAGATTCTAGACACCATGGATAAGCTCAGAAGAGGGGAGACTTCTAGTCACCTCAATAGGTATGCCATAGATGAAAAGGGGTGGTTGCGACGAGATGGAAGGCTTTGTGTTCCTCAAACTGGAAGCTTGATAAAGGCGGTCCTAAAAGAATCCCACCATTCTAAGATGACTATTCATCTAAGCGGTGATAAAATATACAGGGACATGAAGAGGGTTTTCTTTTGGGCTGGGATGAAGAAGGATGTGGCCGAATTTATTTCTCAATGTTTAGTTTGCCAACATGTCAAAGCTCAGCAAAAGAAGCCCGGTGGATTACTTCATCCATTGGAGGTTCCGCAGTGGAAATAGGAGAGCGTCTCTATGGATTTCATAGATGGTTTTCCTAGATCGAAGAAAGGTAATACCAGTATTTGGGTGATAGTGGATAGACTCACTAAGAGTGCTCACTTTATTCTAGTTAGAAGTAAGAGGACGGCATCATTGTTGGCAACAATTTATGTTCGTGAGATAGTTCGTCTCCACGGAGTTCCTTCCAGCATCATGACACCACATTTACCAGCGAATTTTGGAGGAGCTAGCAAGAAGCATTAGGTACACAGTTGTGTTTAAGCACCGCTTATCATCCTCAGACCGACGGACAGACGGAGAGGGTGAATAGGATTCTAGAAGATATTTTAAGGCTGTGTATCCTAGACTTCGAAATGACTTGGGAAGAGCACCTTCCTTTAGTAGAGTCTGCCTATAATAACAATTTTCAAGCTAGCATTGGCATGGAACCCTTCGAAGCATTGTACGGACGACCATGTAGATCGCTAACTTGTTGGTGGGAATCTACAGAAAGATTATTACTTGGACCAGATATAGTTAGAGAAACATCCGAAAAGATTGACCTTATTCGATGGCGGATGAAGACAGCTCAAGATAGGCAGAATTCCTATGCAGACAAGAGAAGGACTGACATCGAGTTTGAAGTGGGAGACTTAGTTTTTATCAAAGTATCACCTCTGAGGAATGTGGCTCGCTTCGGATCAGCAGGGAAGTTGGCACCCAGATTTGTGGGACCATTCCCCATAACCGAGAGGATTGGCTAAATGGGTTACATAGTAAACCTCCCAGAAAATCTATTGGGTGTTCATGACGTTTTCCATGTCTCTCATCTGCGGAAGTGCCTGGATGACACAACGGAAGTAGTTGAGCCGAGTATGTTGGAAGAAGTCGAAGTGGAATGGGAGGCGACTGTCAGACGAGTCCCTACCCGTATTCTTGGGTCAGAGGTTAAGAAGCTGCGCAATAAGGAGATCAAGTTGCTAAAGGTACAATGGGGATATAACCAAGAAGATACGACTTGGGAGACCGAAGACAATAATTGTGCTTCGTACCCTTTTCTTTTCGAGGGTATGTTCTTAGCTCCTTTCCTAAGTTTTATCAGTGCTTGTTACTGTTAATAAAATATATCTTAAACATCATATTTTCGACCTTTAGATAGGAATCCTATGGATGTAAACATGTGTTTGAAACATGTTGTGTTTGATGGATGCAAGTGTTTGCTAGTGGTTGCCTGTGGACGCATGTACACACACATTAGGCACTAAGATCGACTCAATCACTCTCATACTGCATATGGATGAGTGTGCATTTTCTTTTCTTTTATGAATGGATGAGTTAGCATATGGCTGTGGCATTCGGATGAAGGAATGGGCACACATATAGAATTTATACGATACAATAGGTTTATTCGCACAAATATTGGATTCATGGCACAAACACAAATTGCATTAAGGAGGTCAACTGAATCAGTAGACCGCCTGATCTTCGCATTAGTATTGGGACATATGCACACACCTTTACATATATTTATATAAGCATTAGAAATCTTTAAGGACAATGGATGCCAGTGATTGGTGGATGAGTAGATGGATGATGGATGGTAGGATATGCATTCTTCTCAACTTAGAGATTTCGGGGACGAAATCCTTTGAGTTGGGGAGAATGTAACACCCGGAATTTTTAATGAAATTAAAGAGAATAAATTAAATAATAATTAGTTTAATATTCATAATTAGAGGAAACAAAGCATACTATTGCGTCTGTCTCGAAATTCTGGTCAAGATAGATATTTGGTTTGCGTAAAACGGACACCGTATGAAGAAGTTATGAGGGTTTTAATTTTGTATACGCACAAAAATATTATATATATATGCATGAGTCACAGGTGAGTTAGAATTCTATCCGGATGATTCAAATTCGAAAAATTCCTCTATGCGGCAAAGTTCCCGCTTTAGGGGTTCGACCCCCCTAGAGGGGTGTCGACCTAGAGGTCGACCCACCCACAGGGGTGTCGACACCCCTAGGGCTATCATGACACTCGGTTTCAGGGGGTATGGCAGCTACATATATGTATCCTATTTCTCACATTTTCTTCATTGGAAGTCATGGAGGCCATATGCTACTGGAGTGCAAACTGAACCGTTTTCTACAACAACATATTTTACAAATCCAATTCAGAAATTCTAGATCCATTCTTCCTCAATTCTCTAAATCTAAAGCTGTGAGTCCTAGTTGTTTTTAGGTTTAGATAAATAAAAGTATATTTTGAAAGACTATGAATTGGACATGTTGTAAAGTATGATTCTGTGTTAATGTGGAATTCTATACTATGTCATGACAGATCTATTTTCCTAGATCTAATAAAATTGTGGTTATTCGATTATGTTGCTCTTGACTCGTAACCATGTTATGGTGGATGTACATCTATTAATTAGGACAGCTATAACATTTCTTAGATCTAGTTCTTTATTTAATCACCTTTCACCTGTCATATTGTGATCCATTGAAATATGTTGTGAACTTGGCATGTGAATCCATCTTTAGATCTAAATATATTACTATGTCACCCTAACTATGCTAGATCTAAATAACTGGACACCTAATGTTTAATCAAGATCTCATTAAGCTTGCTTGAACATCATAGTAAATGCCACAAGTTACCAATTTGATGTCCACCTTATTATGATGTTAATCACATGTCCATTCACTTTGTTATCATACTAGTTCATGTTTATGTTTATGTCAAGATATGTTGAAACTATCACCTTCATCATATTCCCTTTTCTTTTTTGTAGCTAGGCTACTTTATAGAAAGTAGCCTAGGTGCTGCCAAAATACGTACGAATACGTTAGAGAGGAAACAGGGAAAAATGGATTATAATTGGCATAATTTATGTAATATTTATGTGAATTGGAATTGTAATTCAAATGGGGAAAACAAAGTAATAGTTAAGTATAATGACATAGGTACACTTGGATTAATTTGGAATGTTTAGTAATTTACAATTAGGAATTGTAAATTGTACTTACGATACGAGGTTATGTTATGTTAGTTGTGGAAGTCTGCCCGGACCCGACCGGCATATTCAGCAACCACTAATGTTGAACATAATGTGGGAGGTCTAAGTACGCAAATACGAATCAGGCTAAGACACGAGGTTAGGCCCAACTGTGGAATAAGACTGCCCGGACCCGACCGACATATCCAACATCCACATGTTGTAGGCCTAATGTGGGAGGTCTAGCCCATTATAAAACCATAAATGGAAATGGTAAAGAATTGTACTACTTGGCCTAATTTAATCCATAAAGATTGTATGACTATGAACTTAAGTTAGGGTTAAGTAAAATTAAACGGGTAGTAGGTGTGTTAAGTAAATCAGAGGGAGTGGGTAATATTTAAATATAGGCCCACGAACTTAAACCAATAAGGTTTTGTAATTAAAGAAACCTAGTGGTATACATAACCGGTAGATAATGTAATAAGGTTATGTAATTAAAGATACCTAACGGTATACATAACCAATATATAATGTAATGAAGTTATGTAATTAAAGACACCCTTTATGTTAATCATAACTGGTATAAGGGTATGTAATTAAAGACACCTAAGGGTATACATAGTCAGTAGAAAACCTAGTGGAGATACAGGGCAAGGGGGAGAGCTTGTATCATATTGTGTGGGACCCATTTCAGTCAGTAACCCAAAGTTGGTATCAAGTAAAGAACTCCGTACTAAGCGGATAAGGGGCTCGCTTAATGATTGATTGTAAGAGATCGAAACGAGGCGGATGGTGTAGGCGGCGCAAACCGACCAGGGATATCTGCGTGCATGGGCCGGGCAGAGGGGGTTAAGACGACCGTGACACCAATAGATATGGTTGTGCACACTTTGGGTTGCCACTTTAGGAAGTGATACCTCTTACTGTGGGGCCAGTACAGGATATCTACAGGGTAGGGAGCCGATCGATTAGGGTAGTGGTTAGGGTATACTTGGACGTATGATCTAAGCCTACCAACTCATAGTGGAAGGGATCATCTCATTTCAGTTATACTAGTAATAATGCAAAGTAATCACTTGTGAGGCATGTACACCTTAACTTGCTTACCTTGTCACACCTACCATTTATGTAGTGATCTCTATTATCCACTTTGCATGCCTATCATGTTGCTTTTATTTATCTACTGGCTAAAAGTGACTAGACTCGCCAGACTTTATGTCTGACCTTGATGTTTCTCCTTCTTTCATCCGTTCCCCCCAGGTTTTCAGGGAGGAAACACTCAAACTTAATCAGGAATCAGATATCATCTTTCTAGGAGTTACTTTGGAAGTATGGCTCAAGTTCTTGCCTCTACTATGGCTTAACTCTTTTAATAGGGGAATGTTGCTTTTTATTTAGTTATGTACTCTGATGGTGCAAGACAAAAGTTATTTTATTGTAATGGTTTTTTTGACTTATGAAATTATGGACCACGGTATCATGACTTATGTTTGAAATAAAAGTCTAAATTTTCCGTTGTTGCCTTATTTATATCTGTCTTGTAATTATTTTGTGCCTGTTTACCTATAGCGCTTCACAAAACTTAATGCATTCCCTTAGTGAGTGACATTAACGGACGTGGGGTGTCACAGGTACTCGCTTATATTTGAGGATTAGTAATTCCTGAACACACGTTTCCCGGTCCTATCAAACCTGTCCATTGACCCTGTAGTGACCGATATATCCGAGGTGCCTTGCAATCCATCATCCACATAGGTAAAAATAAATAAATGTCCGGGCTCCATACCATGACACCACCCATAGCTAGAAAGAAACGTCATGCACTCCCTGCGTTCCCTTATCCCGTTTTTGACTCATACCGAGGTGTAAGGCTCATGAATTAACGCTATACACAAAGCTATGCTATTTAAAGCTGTGCTTTGATCATCAACCACAAGACTCTGCTTTTCAACAAAATCCTTAATCATTTGTATCTCAGCATGCCACACTGACAATTCACGCCATGCGACCGATGTCTATCGATATATAACCTCTAAGCTCGTACGTCTCAGAGAAGGGTGTTAAGCAAGAGAATAAATTCTCCGCCACAAAACAGGTATATATTTAATAGAAATTAATCAACACGGAATAAAATCCAATGTCAGACACACATCCATTTACAAGTCCGTTCTGGGTCTGAACGAAATCAGAGGCACCTTATTCCTCATCTCATATGTCCAATACAGCAGAGAGGTCCTCGCATATCTAGTTGATCTCAAAGTACGTCTGGAAGATCACCACTTATTACCTTATCTTGGGTGTATGACCCAATAAAGATATCAGTAATCATCTAAATGATGTGAAGAAATATGGTCTTTAACCACCGTCTTCATCATTGACTTATCGTCGAATCAATTATTCAGAATGGGTATAAACCCTGCCTTTCTGAATAATTCACGTATCTTATAATCAAGTGTTATAAAAACACAACATACGCCTCATTCCAATTCTGAATATTCTTTTATTCAAATATTCATATCCTTTGGGAAAGGTTCCCATTAATTTTATCAAAGATAAATTCTTTAAATTTATTCTTTAATCTT
Organism: Allium sativum; assembly: GCA_030737875.1. NCBI lineage: Eukaryota > Viridiplantae > Streptophyta > Magnoliopsida > Asparagales > Amaryllidaceae > Allium > Allium sativum. The sequence continues at coordinate 845,832,372 of CM060922.1, read as the reverse complement.
CCTTTGGATATCAATTCAAACACAAATTAAGGTTTATGCAAACTAGTCGAAATTAGCACCCTGTACCGAAGTAATCATTTGTTTTATTAATCCCAATCCCAACCTATTCATCCCATGGAGTAGAACTAGTAGTACTCCATATCTAACACCCCGATGTTATTGGTAAATTTAATTACCATTTCACGTTCAAATCTAATTAAAGATTTAACTATCGCTTGGAGTAAAACTAGTGGTACTCTATTCTCGATCGTTTCCCAAATTTGATAATGTAAATTATCACATTCACATTTCAATCTAATTAAAGATTCATTAAAACTCCATTTAGTTTTAATCTTCCAACAATCATCATTAATGATTATTTAACTATGGAAACACAAACATGCCACATCGACAATCTACACCGTACCACTGATTTCTGCCTATATATAACCTCTAAGCTCATATGTCTTATAGAAGGGTGTTAAGCAAGAGAATAAATTCTCTACCACCAAAAAATATATAATTAGCAGAGATCAACAATACAGTTTGAAATACAATGTTAGACATGAAATCCTATCTTTAACTAGGTTAAAGAACCAATGTCATTTAAAATACAGTTCAGAACCCAAAATCATATTCCATTAATTATGGAATCTTCACAGAAAACAGATCAATATATAATTGATATCAATTCCGATATCCGACTAATAATATAGATGGAATAACAACAAAGCCTTTTAAATTCCATATACATTAACAGTCTTCCTCCACAGAAGCTCACTTCGATTACTACCAAGTCGAATTCCATTCAATTCCAATATAATTTATTTATTGGAAAACTTTACTTTGGAAAATTTCCATTAATCTATATTAAAAGATTAATAAGTTCCAAATCACATTTCACCATTGATTGTGTTAAAGAGCTAATGTCATTAAAAACACAGTTCACAAAAAACCCAATTCACATTCCATTTTTATTCCAATTATTACATATAACTGGAAACTCTAATAATCTTAATAAAAAGATTTATTCTTTTCATACGTGGTTTAAGAACAGTGTTATTTAAGATACCATTCACGACAAACCTAAAATCCATTTCAATATTAAATATAAGGCTCTAAACAGTATATCGGCATATGTACAATATTAAATTCTAAAACAACCACATATCGTATGAGGAACAACGATATATATCTATCTTCCAAATTCCTCCACAATATCCGTATAGCCATGGAATCCAATATCGAAATCTTTCGAAGATGATTTCTATTCAAATCCATTCCAATTTATAGATTGGAAATTTTTGGTTATATTAAAACCCTTTCCCTATCCAAATTATTTATTTAAAACCATTGGATTATTTTTCCTAGTTAATAATTAGTTCATTTTGATAAAAATATATTTTTATCTTTTCAAACATGGAATTTTTCATCCCAATTCTTTCCAAATCATTTATTACGATTTTTCACAAATTTTTAAAAAAATTAATAATTTTATTAAGGCCCTTTGAATTGATTTCCATAAACGATAATCGAACTACATTTACAACGACCTTTTCCAAATTTGATTTGGACATATTTCCAAATCCAACCATTAGATTTCAAATCTCTTATATTCGTTGGATATCTCTATTCGATACGAACCCAACGGTTCCAGTTTTAGGAGAATCCGACGGGCAGATCTCTTGTAATGTAAATTTGAAGTCAGTGGTCGAAATTCGCAAACAGTCGTGGCGCGATATGTTCTATTCAGGCCATTAAATATAATATATATATATATATTCTATTTCATCGATTTCCATTTAAAACGTACTTTATAAATCATTTATAAATTTGTTTTAAAATGATTCCCGCTTTCATTTCAATTTTAAATCAAAATTAAATACTCCTTATCATTATAATATTTAAATGATAATATTTTCAAAATATCTGATTTTGAAATCTTTTCCTTTTTGATATTCATTATAAAAATGAATAAAATTGATATAAATATCGTTCGCGTTAAAATGGAGCAAATCTAATCAACACGGCTTCACACATTTCAATATCTTCGTGTCCATCCCAAATCAGACATCAAATTTATATTTTAATCCTTTACTGAATATTATTTTAAAATATTCTTTATTTTAAAATATTTGTTATTCGTTATTTTAAAATATTCATTATTTCTGAATTGGAATCAGATACAGTCAATTACTATATAATGTTATTTATACGGATTTCATACACACACATACAAAACAATAATTATACACAGTCAACCAATCGATTGACATACAACTAAACAATTGGATTAGTGAAAATCAAAATCATCCCAATACCCATGTGGGGTTTCAACCAACAAATACTGAATATTATTTGTGTAGTTCGGCGATGTGTAAAATTTATCATCCCAATCAATATCAATTAAATAGGTGTACATAAACAAATCGTTCGATTTGTAAATGAATATGTATTCTCATTTCAGGAGAATTTTATGTCGTTCACACATACGTTAAAAATTATATTTTTAATAATAAATATGTATTTCGACACTTGAATATTTTTAATACTTCATACATTCAATAAAAATAATATTTTTATTATTCAAACATTTTTTTTCAACAAATGAATATTTTATACAGTTCAAATACACATTAAAAATTATATTTTTAATGAATAAATATTTATTTCAAAAATTTTGGCATTATAACGACGTGATATTAAAACCGGAGTAATGTCCAGCATTACCCCTCTCCGGATACTAGCTCGCACCATACCATATATTTAATCCAATCAAGCAAACCACAATACAATCAATAACCACAATACAATAAAATTTCCATAATACAACCCAAACAAACAATCGTGGTGTGTACAATAAATAGTGTCAGGGGCAACTAAGCCCTGTCTGCAACCTAGAATATTTTTAACTGCAAAATAGTTAGAGTGAGATGGAGTTCTCACTTTGGGATCCCATATGCAATCCTTCTTGTCTTACTGAAATCCGATTTATTTTGAATTCTGTACATTCATTTGAAATTTGAAATCGAATTTTCAAACTACCGCCCAATTTCGTGTTCGTTTTATAATTAAAATAAATTTATTCGTTCTACCTTCGATTTAAATAAATTTTAGTCATTATTATTTAAAATAAATCATTTTAAATATTCAAAATTCATTAAAATAGCAAAAATAAAAATTTTAAATTGGTTCTGAGATTCAGGGTTGTTACACAATCCTAACAGTTGGGAACTCATAACATTCTCACCCCACCACTGTTATGTAATGACGGTAGGAATAAAGTCCCCCTCCTTGCATGCATATGAGCTGGCACACAACTCCCATATAACAGAAGGAATCCCTTATGTTACGTGGCTACCAACTCATATTTGTATACAACTCCTTCAATTTATACCATGATGTGAGACTACTAATTCCAACCCAGCATTCCTCCTTAACAACATGCGAGGCAATCCTAACAGTCTCCTCCTTGACTCGCATTGTACGAGTATCTTTTGAGAGAATTGCCTTGCCTACATGGCCCTGTCCGAACCTTCGGCTCTGATTCCACTGTTATTTAACAACGGCCGGAACAAAATCCCCCTCCTTGCACGCATTTGAGCTGGCACACAACCCCCATATAACAAAAGGAACCCTTATGTTACATGCCTACCAACTCATATTTGTATACAACTCCTTCAATTTGTTCCATGATGTGGGACTATTAATTCCAATCCATCATTCCTCCTTAACAACATGCGAGACAATCCTAACATTATGGTGTCACATAATAACCCGTTATCGGGCTCCATCTATTCAACTTGAACAAACCCAAATTGAAAAGCAACCAAAATCCAAGAAATCAGAGAAAAGAAATCAGGAAAATCAATCATAAGTTATCAAGAAAGTATCATACCAAAAGATCTTATCAGAATCGTTACCATCATTTAGAACCTGTTTGTAGCATTCTCCTTGTGTTGATTTCTACTTCTCAAATATGAATTTGGGTTAAGGCTATTTTCTTTTCCTGTGTGTTTAATCATCTCATTTTTGTTTGCATCGTCAATATGTTTCAAAAAGGAAACCCTACAACATCCAATAATATTAATCAAGCAACTATTAATGTTGAGAACTTGAACAACACTATAATTAACCTACAAAATTAACTAATTACATTCCATCTTGAAGAGGATAACTATCTTCTATGGAAGCTACTAGCTGAAACTATAATAGAAGGATATGGTCTTGAAGGGTATATCAAAGGAACATTTGCTATTCCTTAAAAATTCACTATTGATCAAGAAAACAGAATGGTCGCTTGTGAATATTAAATAAAGTATCACAACCAAGATAGCATAATTAGTTCTTGGATACTTTACTCCATTGCAACAAACTTATTATCACTAGTCACTGGTTGTAAAACATCTTATGGATTTTGGTTAACTGTTGGAAGGATATTCAACATCCAATCAACTACCAAAGTATTTCATTTTAAGAGGAAATTTTGCAGCACAAGGAAAGACAATTCAAATATAAGAGAATATCTATCCAAAATTAAAAATATTAGTGAACTTTATGAAGTTTTTGGCTAAAAGACAAGAGATTCAAAGCAAATAATAATTGCACTTAATGAATTAAGTGATGATTATGAAGATGTGATTGTTGTCATATCACCAAATGAAGTTTTACCTCTTTTTATTTTGGCAAAGCCAGCGGGGTTGAATGGCCCCTACCATTATATTTATATCAATAAGAGTTCTTACAATATAAATATACAGATTTTAGAAAAGAAAAGGAAAGTAAAGAAAAGAAGGGGGCACAGAGTTAGCTCCATCTTTCAATCGCAGCATTGCTGAATGAAAATGGAGAGTAGATTATTGATCTTCTAATGTTGCTTCTTATAACATGAAATAGTTGAAGTCTTGTTCTAGCCTTCCAGTGAATACTCTTTGATTTCTCTCTGACCAGACGTCATATAAGGTGCATTTTAACATTATCAGAAACAAATAAGTTCTTTCTTCTTTCCATCTTGTTGCCATAAATATTGTATGCCATTCTTCTTCGCTGTCACGCCTTATATCACTCATACCACCAATGCCTTTAATCCTCCTCCATATGTAACCAGTATAAGAGCATGTAAAATACAAATGCTCTTTATCTTTAGGGATTGATTTGCAGAATGTGCATTTATCATTAACCAAAATTCCATTTGCCAAAAGTTTGGATAAAGTGTGCAAAGCATTATTGATTACCTTCAACATAAAAAAAATTCAATCTCTCACTGGTTTTATTGTTCCATGTTCTTCTGTACCATTTCATTTTAGTCATGCTTTTTTCATCCATCAAAGCAGAGTATATCTTGCCAGTGCTATGTGTTACTTTATCATCAGACCATAAGTACCTGTCGCTTTCCTGGAGATAATATGTTTGCATGTTGAAGATACTAAATACATTTGTCAAATTACTGCAGCATACATTAGGAAAAGAGACCTTGCCGTTGCAAACATAGGATGTGGCAATAGCATTTTTTGGAATTCCGCTCGAAATGATATCATCATGGGTGGCAGTATTCATTAAAACTAATCCAGGCTTGAACCATCCATATTTTAGCATTGCTATTGTAAGCTATCTGAAGCAAAGAATGAGGCAGAATTTTGTCGCGAACCTTCATCATAGTTTTCCAAACCCAGCTACTAGCAGTTTTTGGTTTCACAGTCCATATGTCTTGACCTTTAAGATTGTAATTGATGCACCACTTGACCCATAATGTGTTCGACTTAATGACAAGATTCTGGAAATGTAATGCTAAGGCCGCATAATTCCAGACTTCAATGTTTTTTATTCTCGGACCTCCTTTTTTCCTCGGTTTTTCAGTTGTGTGATAAGCTATAGGTGGAATCTTGTTTGTATGCATTGATCCCTTCCATAAGAAATTTCCCATCACATTCCATATCATAGTAATCAGTTTTGTCAGCAAGAGAAACGTACGACACCAGTATACGGAAATGGAGAAGATAAAGGAATTTATTATTACTAGTCTCGCAGGTTGAGATTGAAATTTGTTTTCCCATCGATTCAGAACTGCCGTTATTTTCTCATACAAGGGGATGCATTGTACCACATTTATCTATTTAGCTGCCAGTGGTATACCAAGGTATGAACTGCTACCATTCATTAGTGTCATATTGGTTATTCTTTGGCATTCAATCACCATATTAGAAGACAAGCCTGCAACGAGAATATGGGATTTTGCATGATTCAATCGAAGCCCAGAGAATGCATGGAATTTGGAGAGGGTGTTCATTATCGAAGACAGGGATTTACGGGAAGATTTTGTGAAGATTATGAGGTCATCAGCAAAGGCTAGGGTAGTGATTTGTGGAGAAGAGCATTTTGGGTGAAGAGAGAAACTTTTTAGGGTCACTTGCCGTAAAAATTCAAGAGACAAGGTTTCCATTACTAATATGAAAAGATAGGCAGAGATAGGGTCTCCTTGTCTCAAACCATTGCGGTCTTTATAGAAACCAACAGTATGAGCATTAAATACTAATGTAAACCTAACTGTAGATATACATAGGTGGATCCATTTAATAAATTGGGAAGGGAAATCCATTTTTTTCATAATATATAAAAGGGAAGACCAGTTGACAGTATCAAAAGCTTTTCGGGTATCAATCTTCATCATTGCCCTAGGAGACATATATTGCCTATTGTAACCATTCAATAATTCATGAGTAAGCAAGACATTATCAAGGATACTGCGCTGAGGGAGAAAAGCAGCTTGATTTGGAGATATGAGTGTGGTGAGGGAATTTTTAAGTCTCGAAGCTAGAATTTTACATATTACTTTATATATTACATTGAAGTAGGCAATAGGACGAAATTGTGATACATTTAAGGGATTTTTAGATTTTGGAATAAGGATTAGGTTTGTGGAGTTTATAGAGGAGAGCCTCTTGCTTTTGACAAAGAAATTATGCACTGCTGCGAGAACATGGGAGGAAATGATAGGCCAACAGTGTATGTAAAATGTAGCAGAAAATCCATCAGGACCTGGAGAAGCTGCTTTTCTCATGCCAAACACAATATTTTTTATATCATCATCTGTGATCGTGGCAATCAGGGAATTTTTCATATCAGAAGATAAGGAAGGAAGTGGGAGATTGATTAGAAAGGAAACACCAGGATCATTAGGGTTGGTCCCAAGAAGACCATTGAAATATTCAATAAAAGCATTGTCTATACTGGTAGGAGTATTGTGAGTGATACCTTGCATGTCATCAATCTGGTGGACATATTCTCTCGCTTGCTTTATTTTCAAAGAGGCATGAAAGAGCTTTATGTTTCTATCACCATGCACAGTCCATCGTTGCTTCATTTTTTTCCTTGACCATGTTTGCTTCATCTTCGAGGGCTTCTTCTAGCTGGGCACATAAATTCTTTTCTAATAAGTAATCTCTGGTATCTTGACTATGTTGAAAATTTCTCTGCTGAGCTTCTTCCAATTTTTTTTCATTTCAATTGATTTTTTATTGCCTGCGCCATAAACCTGCCTTGACCACATTTTTAGTGCTTCTTTGGTATTCTGCAACTTCTTTTGTAGATTTAGCATAGGGTTTCCAAAGGTGCGCTCATCCCATGCTTTTTTAACCACCTGCATAAAGTTTTCATGTTTTATCCATATATCATAGAATTTAAAATTAACCTGCTTAAATATGTCAGGTGTTCCCATATTAAGGTTAATGGGCAATGGTCTGATAGGGAAGGCATGGGTATATGGATATGAATGGTAGGCCAAGATTGGAGAGAGGAGACATTCATCAGGCCATGATCAATCTTTGTCAGAGTTCTGGGACAGGATAAGCTTTTATTATACCAAGTATAATTAGATCTAGAGTACGGAATTTCAACTAAAGCCGCATTGTGCATTGCATTGTTCATAGGAGACAGGTCAGCTAGATTCAATGGATTACCTCCATGCCTATGAGAAGACAAATAGGAGCAATTAAAATCTCCTATGACAATCCAAGGATGTGTGGATTGAGAGAAATGAGGTAAATAGTCGTGCAAATTTTGTCTTACAGAGCTAGAATTACTTGCATACACAAAGGTTGTGTAAAATGAGGTAGATGAAGATAGGTGTTGGATCCTTGCATGAATGAACCGTAAGTCCATCAATATAGGAGTGATTATGTATATAGATGGATCATACATTATCAAGAGTCTCCCATATTTAGAATGAGAATGATTTGTGAGAAAAAGCCAAGAGGGATTGACGTAAGAGGAAGCCATTACGGAGAGAGAATAGGATAATTTTGTTTCAGAGATGGAAACAAGAGATAGGCTATGGATGAGAATTAGTGATTTTATTTGATCTAATTTGGATTTTTTATGAGCACCCCTTATGTTCCATGCTGCGATTTTGTGCAACATAATTATACTATGGAAGGGGATTTTGTAGAGCTTGTTGTTCTTCTTTTAGAAGATATAGGATATTTTTCTGCATCTTTGTAAGTGAGATCATCATCATCACTTTCAATAGGAGACAGGGGAGGAGGTTTCTGAGGAGTTTTGGATCTTTTCTTCTTTCCATTCTTCTTACCATTTTTCTTCAGAATTTCTATTTCTTTCATTTTGTTCCTTTGAATCAATTTTTCATATTGTATTCTGCACAAATCAGCTAAGGATGGGGATTTGGAAGGGGTTTCTAGATTCAAAATATCACTTGATGAATCAGATACCATGGATAATACTGAGAAAGCCAGAGGATTAACAGGGGTTAAAGGGATATTAATAGATGAAACAAGATGGGAAGGGGTAGGAGGGACTTGAGGATTCATTTGCAAAGGATATTGTGGAGGATCATGAGGTTTTGTATTGACAGGAGAAAAATGAAGAGAGGCTTGAGTAAGGGGAGACGTAGGAGATGTAGGGATTAAAGGGGCCTGGTTTATGAAATTAGGAATCGAATTAGGAAGAATAGGGGGTAGGGTAGATTTTGGTAAGGATAAGGTGGTAACAATTTTCTTTTGAATTTGAGGTCTGAGAGGAGAGGAAATGGTATTTTGCAAGGATGGTGGTAAATATTGGTAAACTATTGGAAAGGCTGCTTTTGTGTTTGCATGCGAGGCTTTAAATACAAAGTTATCATGGCTGCCGACTTTTCCTTTTAGAGATGCTTCTATTGGTTCCTTTTCTTTATTTTGTGTTGCATTATAATCATGCAACTTAACCACATCAGTTTCTTTTCCACCATCTGAAGTTAAGGCAAAATATCTATTTACACTGTTCATTGTTGGTCTAGCATTAATTGCTTCTTTTGTTGTTTTCACTTTATTGCCACCATATTTGCTTCTTTCATTCCCTTTTTTTCCCTTGTCCTCTGCATTTTCTTCTTTTCTTTCTTCTGCATTTTCATTTCTCGGAGCATAATTTTGCTTTCTCTTGTTTGCTGCCACTCTGACCCATGATGAATTTTGATCATTTGTTTTTTGCTGGTTGTTATTATTTACTTTCTCAGTATCATCATTTACCTCGGCCGCTTCATTCCGCTGTTTCTCATTTCCTTTGATTTTTTGATTGTCACTCTCTTTACACTCCATAGTTTTGTGCCCAAAAACATGGCAATGTGTGCAAATATCTGGTCGCCACGGATATTTAACTTGAATATACTGTGTTGTACCATCAAGATTTTCTACAAGGAACGAATTAATCAATTCCTTATCTGGGGCAATCTCAATCAAATATTATTTACCTCTTATTGATGATGTGCATGTTATATTGTTTGCTTATGAAGTAATAATCATTAATAAAAATTCCCAAGATTCAATTTTTATAGTGAGTTTTACCATTGGATTCAAAAAAACAAAGCGCAAAACGAAAACAGAGGTGAACAACCAAGTCAGATAAATGATCACTCTAATCGATCAAGATGGAGAGGTCATTGAATTAATGGTAATAGAGATAAGAATCAAATATATGAAAGAGTTGGTCGCATTGCACTGAACTGTTACTTCGGATTAAAAAACAATTTTGTATCAGATCAAAATTAGAACAACCAAAGAAATTCAAACCTGAGTGCTAATGTCGCAAGTACATAACAAAATACAAGCCACTCAGATGCATGCAAGAATCAGGGTCATATTGACAATGTCATATCAGACCAAATTCACGATAACGACTGGTAACCATACTTAGGAATTACTAACCACAACACAACAATTTAAATATTGAAAACGAAGAGCACAAAGGTAAATAGTATATAAGCAAGCGACATATTAAGAATATCAAAATCTTTCATATTGAGAATGATTGCACTACACAATTTATTAAGAGCATCAATAATGTCGACTGCCAACAATGTACTAGAAATATAGTACCACTCTACCAAAAATTTTTGAATCAACAATGTAGATTGCCAATTATTATGTTAAAAGTGTATGGTACATTTGGTTTTCAGATAAATGAAATGCATAAATTCCAATTTTATAATCATTCCATGTCCTCATGCATTTGTAGAATCTAACATGTTTTAGTATAGAAATTAAGCAATAAAATGCACACGTAAGATATTTCTAAATAATGCATAAGGTGCAAATGAATTTTTCTCACACAAGAATGGTTGTATTCCAAAGGTTTCATGCATGAAAACAAAATATTATAAATAATGGTATACCTTTTTAGTGTTGGATATGATATAAAGAGGAGGTCGAGAGAGCTTAATGGTGAAACAAAAATAGACTACATTCATATTGAACTAAAATTCAAAAAAAAAAAACTATTGCTTTCTTTAAACTACAAATTTATACAAATTTTTTCTCTTTATATAGAGATATTAATGGATCATTAACTATGCCAAACATGAAAAATTCTATAAACTAGGGAAATAACTATATTAAACACAATAATTATTCCTAAAGGGTAGGGAAAACAAGGAACCTTTCATTATTTCTAACACATGAACATGACGTGAATGTTAGATTAATTCTTTTAGGGATATTTATTAACTTAAACACTTAGGCTATATAATCGAATCCTCAAACTTAAACCTAAAACGTTTTGCTAATTTTTCATAGTGTTAGCAACTAAAAATGACCAAAATTTATGTTTTAGTTTATATGCTTTGAAAAATTAAAGAATAATGTTATTACTTTGAAGATTATGACCTTTTTGCATAGTTTACTACTGCATAAATAAACTTGTACAAATTAGAATGGATTTACATGTGCTTGCAAAATGTAGTTAATACAGTTCGTAGTTTTGCTAAGTCACACAACTTGAGGAATCTAAAGTTGTAGAAACTCACTACTCTTTATGTTAAAATTCCAAGTAGCATTTTTCTCACTACTACATAAGCTTTAAATATGGCTGACATTACCAACGGCTAACGTCGATTTAAATAAGAGGTTAACGCTAGTCGCCGCAAATCATTGCTAATTGGGTAAAACCCACGAACCCACTGCATCAAATTTTCATTCGTCTTTTCACCCCCTCGCACCAAAAACCAAGCTTTCCTCATTTGCACTGCCCAAGCGCCATTGTTCGCCCGCCACTCGCTGCCTTCCACCTCCTTTTTCTTCCAATTTTTTCTTCCTCCTCCTTATATTCGTTGTTGAATTAATTAGTTACAAATTTTAATTCTTATATTTTTTAAATTTGATGACTACATTTATAAATATAATGATTTACTGTTATCAAATGATAATACTAGATTATTAGATTATTTAGGAATATGATTAAAATCCCATGTTATGAAATTAGTTGATTATCAGTTGAAAATTAATTATTATCTTGTATTAGTTAATGTTTGCAGGTATGTATATGTCAATGAACCCTTATTAGATGACAATCATGGATTAATATTGATTTCATATTAGCCAAGCAAGCAGCATAAGTTATTTTGCTCTGATCCATCTTTAAAAAGCGATAAAGTAGATTAACCGATTGTAATTAAAACATGCGCAAGATTTATGTTTGAAGGAATTATTATTCCAGAACACGGAACGTATCAAATGGATGTGAGCAAACCGATGAAATAGTAATAACCGAAGATATTGATGTAGGGTCGTTGAATGATGAATCAAATTTTTTAATAGAAACATTTGAGTGTATAGAAGAAAATGATATAGGGATCGAGACTGAATCAAAAAACGACGAAGAATGATAAGCTATTTCATTCATTTGTACTGAGTTTATGAATTGATAGAATGAATCTATTTAATGTATGTTTTGAGTTTATGGACCGATATACTTGTGCTATTAGTTTTATGTGATAATGAATATGAATTATGAGTATGGTTGGAGTTTGCCAACTAATATATATGCATATTATCATTATACAAAATGATATTTTCATGACAGATATGTCTTCTAAGCAATAGTTCGTCGACTTTTCTTCTATATATGCAAGTAGCACAACCCAAGATTTACAACTAGTCGTAGAGCTCTTATCAAGAGTGTAGGGTAAGTATCTAATTTAGTAAATATTTATTATTTAAAATCTATTATTTTCTTACATCATATTTTCTGTAGGGGCTTTGAGCTCGAGCCTATAGAGTTTATTTTATCTGTTTCTAGATCGGCCTATGTCAGCAGGCTGATAGGTAGTTGGATTCACTAAGATGACATCCTTCTCAAGTCAGGAATGCCATACTCAACGAGGTTTTGGTAAGTATTAATTTATTTTCCATTTCAAAGTTAATAAATATATGTAACATAATTTGTTTTTTTAGTACGTATGCTGCATTTCGGGTTCAACCCAAAGATAAGGTTGTCTTTCTTAACTACTGGAATAAGAAGATGTGAAAGAACCGCAAAGACACTATATACGAAGCAAAAAATGAAGGAAAAAATCTAAAATTGATAGGCAATGAGGTATGGTCAAGTTTTCATCGATTATGGGATACTCCCATGGTGAGGGTAAGTTACTTAAACCCATTTTTATTTCTTTTTGTTTCATGTTTTGTATATCTATTGGGTTGATCGTATGATCAAATTTAAAGGAGGTTTCAGATTGAAACAGGCAAACAGGAATAAAAATCTTATTTTGCACTATGATGGCTCTATTTCTTCTCGTTGCATCGGCGTAAATTCATGCATATCTTAAATTGCATTTATAAGTAGTTGTAATATTGTTTAATCATATTTAATTATATGGTAACATCGTTCATTTGTACAATTTCAGATGTCGATTCTAGAGCGGAATCCTACACTTGGTGATGTGTTTATCGAGACTCACGCAGTCGAGCATACCGAAGAGGAGGGTAATACCACCTATACCTAGATGGACACTAAGTCTGGGCGTGTGATGGTAAGCACTGGAAATATATTTTATTTCACATTCAATAAGTTTGAAATTTAATATTTAATGTGTGAATTCAATGTTTATCGCAGGAGAGATATTAGGCTGAGATCACTCGAGTGATGTAGTCCTCAGGTCGTCACTTGACCATAGATGTGATGACCCGGTATACATCACTGGTGCCTATAACTAAAAATTTGTGTTGTATAAGCACTTGATTGATGTAAAGCAATCGTTAAGAGAAAGAAATAGTAGAAAGGAAGAGGAAAAGAAAATATAATAGAAGAGAACAGAATATAAACAAAATCACAGAACCTGTCGTATATCTCACATCGTATCAGATAATGTATAATAAAAAAATCACAAATATAAATTAGGCGAGACAATAGTAGCTATATAAACCAGATAATCAGAGTATAAAGGCTCATATAGTTGTATAGAATAGTAATAAGGTTTATATATGAGACAGATAAACCTAACTGATAAACAGTCTCTATCAGAACACATAACAGCTTCAAGGCTCCATAGTGCGTCATAGATGAATAAAAAATAGTGGTACAAGTATAAATATATAAAATGTGCTCTCCTACTAATCCACCTGCACAACTCCGAGTAACATCTGAACTTATAACCTAGTCTAGCTCATCAGCATCATCAATGAGAACCCAAGGTAATAAGAGGGAAATAAAACCTGGGTCTGACAAAAGTCTGGTCTGAGTGATAAACAAATCTCAAAGTACTATAAAAGTCGTAATATTATATATGGAAAGGATGGTATGGAGAATCATACCCGTCCTTTCCATGCATCCACAGAGTTAGCACATAAAAATCGATACATGTTATACTGTGACAAACATTTTAACGACTAGTATTTTACGTATTTACCAATCGTAAAATAATTATATTTTATTCCTTAATGGTCGAATCATTCTTAGATTTTAGTATGTTACTCATGGGAATGTGAGACATTTCCATGATTTTTTTAATCAAATTCGAGTATGACCATTTGGCCCTTGAGTTTACTGTTTAGGCTATAACTTTGATAGAAATTAAATTAGGTGTTGAAGTTGGTTTCATTAGATTGGGATGGTTGTTTATAATTCTATAGAGTGGTCACACAAAGGATTTTGTTCTGCGGGTTGGGAGGAATCGCTGTTTCAAGTTTCAGCTGCTGTTAGACAAACTGGTCAACAAATAATGGGCTAACTAGCCAAGCCCATTAGACCTATGGCTAATAGATATAAACAAGGGAACTTAGGAAGAGAACTAGGATTACACTCTTTATTCCAAACTTTAGGTTGGAAATATGTGTTTTTTTGGTTCAACCTAAAGCCTTATTTCTCCATTTTTTTCAATTAAATTCATTGTAGTTTGCGCCTAGAGGATAGATAAACATCAAAGGGGATTAGATCACATTAGATTGCATCATTTTTAGGGCATTTCATTGCTATTTAGATCTAAATTCATCAAATTTTATCAGATCTAGAAATTGGTGAGCGATAGATATCTCTCACACGGAAACTATGGATTTTATGGGTAAATTAGGATCATATTCATAGGTTTCATGTTAAAATCACCTTAGATCTGGTCATATATGTTTAATTCAGACTTAGAAACCTTAGAAAACCTAGTGTGATCATATTAACTAGATACTTGTTAGATTAATCATGTTTATTCATACATGTAGATCCAAATCGTGCTAGATCTCATAATTGTGATATGTTTATGTTTTAATTGGAATTTATTCATGTTTGTGTGATCATGTATTGCAGAATTGCTATTTATTTTGATTGAATTGATTGCGTTTGTTGAGTTTTATCTCAGATTGTTTGCCGTGGAATCATAGGATAGAAGAACAAAGCAAATCAGAGTTTCAGATGATCGGATTCAAACGAAACTTAGTGGAGGCGCTCCATAAGATGTGGGACTAGAGCATAGAAATTCTGGTGCACAAATAGGCTAAGTGCATAGGTCGGCAGCGACCCACTATCGGTCAGCACCGATCCATGGTGGAGGGTCGGATGGCGATGATTTTTATGTATGGCTTCATGTTGACAAGTCGAGGTTACGGGGAAATTTTCATGACATTTGGAGTAGATTTGGGATAAGTTGATGGCTTGATTGCTTGAGATACTAATAGACCGACAGAAGCTTCAACATGAATATTGAAACAATTGGAGAATGGGTCAGTGGGTTGTACTCGAAGCAAATGTGGATAAGGAACAACCTTTTAGCCAAAAGTGGCTAAGTTGATGGGTTGGCACCGACCCATAGGGGAAGGCCATGTGAGCTTAGCTATGGAGACTTCCTGAAGTTAGTGGTGAAGTTTGAATTTAAATGGACTTCAGATGATTGATGTGTAACTCAAGGAATAATGGTGCTTCGATTGTGAACTCGCATTAGAGTGGTTGAAGCCAGATTGATGTGAAACCGGTTATGATTCGATATACATTCCAATATGATGATGGATTAATAGGATGAGAGTCAATCATGGATGATAATAGAATGGTTCGAGAATGAATTGAGTCACCAAGATGAAAGGCTTGATAGATTTGATGTGCTAAGGAATCGTTGGTTATCAAAGTGTTCTAGTGGAACCAAAGCATGAGTATCGCGGAAACGCCCTTTAGGATTAGATCTGATATATCGCGGACCCTGGGCAGTCATAATGGGCCTAGTTATCGAGAATGGAAAAGACAAACACATGAGTCACGATGGCATATGGTAGTTTGGCTAGAACCGAGTCCTCCATTAGCCCTTTTGAGCATTGAAAAGCAAATTCGATAATCAATAGATTCACGGCTATAGACGGTGATAGTTTGGATATTGGACGCTATGGATGTTATGGTTGATTCTGTGTGCTTTCTTCTTGTTTTCTCTCGGTAGGCTATCACCATAGGTTGTCTGAGAGAAGCGGGATTGGGGTTATCCTTTCCTATTTCTGATGTGACACATGATGGATGATTTTCACATGTTAAATTGATGGTTGCTGGAAAGATCATATAGTTGATCTACCTATACTCACATTATCCTGTGTAACTATTATTAGCTATTTTATTGCTCACTCAGATTGTTGTTTAACTCAAGGTTTTATGTTTCCCTCTTATTACCTTGGGTTGTTCATCAACATTGTTGATGAGCAGATTGAGTAGCAGGTTAGGTGCCATTGATGTTGTGCGATAACGAGCAGGAGGCTGACGTATTATTACTACCCATTATTTAGCCATTTCTTTTCTATTTCCACTGTATGTTGAGTCTATTGAGACTCTGAGGTATGTAATGAGGCATATTGTATTCATATATTCTTTTGTCGAGAAGTATTGTATCCAAGATTCTATGGTTTGATGGAAATTTTATTCTCTGTTCAGTTGTTCTTCACTACCATATCATGTTGTATATTTTATTATTATATATTATCCATGCGCTGTGAGTTATGTGACAGGTTCTGTTTCGAGTTATTCTTCGCTGATGATCGTCTTGTATTGGTCTTACATGTAACATCCCAAATTCCAACAGACCGTTTTTTTTTCAAAATTCTAATCTATAAAAACTCGTGTTGGTTTATCTAGTCTCCTATAGAATACACAGAGATAATAAATGCTAGGGAACACAGAATGGATCATTAAGGCAAAGCAAACACTAAAGGGGGGTGAATATCGTTTGTAAGAATTTAAATAAAATCTAAAACTAATGTAAACTACGGGAAGAATCAAACACCACAAACACAATCACAGATACAGATTCAAACACAAATGTAAAATAAACAGAAATAAAGATGCAGAAATGGAAAGAACATACCGGATTTTATACTGGTTCGGATTACTCCTACGTCCAGTCCTGCACAACGCTGGATTGCGTAGAGTTTTATCACTATTTCCAATAGTCAAGTACAACCTCCTTGA
The DNA here is from genome assembly GCA_030737875.1 of Allium sativum. Taxonomy (NCBI): domain Eukaryota; kingdom Viridiplantae; phylum Streptophyta; class Magnoliopsida; order Asparagales; family Amaryllidaceae; genus Allium; species Allium sativum. Next base: position 845,815,209 of record CM060922.1, on the reverse strand, counting down.
TTTCACAGCTCATAAAGAGACACCGACTCCTACTTCCTTGATTTCACAGCTTACAAGGACACACCGACTCCTATTTCCTTGATTTCACGGCTCACGAAGACACACTGACTCTTATTTCCTTGATTTCACGATTACAAGGACAAACCGATTCCCCTTTGATTCAACACAAACAATGTTTACTCAACCCAAGCAATTACAAAGAGCCCTATAACTCTTCAATAACACTTGATTCAGAGAGTAGAAAATGTAGAGAGAAGAAGTTTGATCAAAACAGAATTGAATTCGGTAGAGTATAAGTGTAAAAACCATACAAATGATTAAGAATAATGGTGTAAAGAAAGAGGATAAAGTTAGAGAAGAAGAGATGATTAAAAATTAGGTTTTAACCCCTTTTTATAGAGTATGAAAGGTTGCAATGGTTCAAAATCATTTCAAATGGTGAAAAGACACTTCCTTTCAAAATTGGAAAACCTGACAGTTGTATGTCGACATGGTGTTTTTGGAATGTCAACATACCCTTGTATATTTTTGATTTTCAAAGCATTTTTCAAGTGTTATGATATGGAAATAATTCTGAAAATTCATGAGTAAAAATTTAGTGTTTTATGATTGAAAAACATATGAAAACATAAATTTAAACTTTATAATTATATTTATAAAATTATAAGGTTTTAAACTATATAAATAGAAATATAAAGTATATAAAAACATTAAACTTAAGCTTGAAAAACAAAGAAAAAAATAGAAAAAAATAGAAAAATAAAATAGAGAGGATTGAGGATAGAACTGAAAATCAGAATTTGAAAATTAGAATTTGAACCTGAAGTGCTACTTAGAGTCTTACAAATTCTAGACTCTATGACTATATTAATCTTGAACTCTTGAAATCTTGATTACTCATCAGTCTTGAAATTTCTCTGATCTTTGAATTTCTATCGTCTTTATAACTGTACAGTCTTCAGTAATATTTCCTGTATATAATTCCTGCATATATATATATATATATATATTCTATACAAAAAGTGTTAGCGTATATTTTATAATCAATGATAATTGAAATAAGGTTGTTGTCATCAAAATTCCATTCTCCAACGATCTCCCCCTTTTTGACCCCCCCTGTTGTAAGAATCCTATAAACTATGCCTATATTTTATAATTTCTCCCCCTTTGTCATTATTAAAAAGAATTCCTAAAGATACCCCCCATAAATGCTATATCTTTCTAAATAATTCTTGTACTCATGTAAAGTACTCCCGCTGAATCCTAAATATATCTATACTTTATAAAATACTCGCCCTAAATTTATGCCTATATAATATCCTAATTCTATATAACTTCCCCTAAATCTAAAACTCTCCTTAAATTTCTATAACTCCCCCTTAATTTATGACTACACTAATCTAATAAACTTAATAGAAGGATAATAAACTAAGCAAACCAATCAATTCAAACAAGCAAATCAATCAAAACAAGTAAATCAATCAAAACAAACAAACAAACAAACAACCAATTCAAAAAACAATCATTTCAAATAAGCAATTTAAATAGGCAATTCAAGCAAACAATTCAAGCAATCAACTAAATCAACCAAATTAAATAATATGTGTAGATAAAAACTTCTAGAACCTTCAAATAATCCAAGAAACTATAAAACTTCTATTTAACCACTAATGAAATTTAACCATGTCAAGTAAGTCAATCAAGTTATTCAAGTCAAACAAATCAAATAAACCAAACAAGTCAACAAATCCAATAAATTCAATTAATTCAACCAAGTCAAACAAGTCAATCAAGTTCATCAAGACAAAGTAAATATATTATATGTTTAATAATCCTATGCATTTCTAAGACAATAATTCCCTATATATAATACTTGTTGTATGTGTAGTTAAAGGCTAATATGTAATGCAGTGTGTTGGTAATAATGCAATATGACATATGCAAAACTATATGAAGTGATATACTGAATGAAATGTAATTTGTGATGTAAATGATTTTAATCTGAGATGCAGTGTAATGATGCATGATATGAAATAAGATGTGTAGTGGTAATGATATTTCTATAAAAGATACTTAAAGTAATATCTAGATATTTTTCATTTAATAAATTATTTGAATCAAATAAGGATAATGATAATTTATAGACTTAAGTTAATTATACTAATGAAAGTGATTGAAATAATAATAATAAAGATAAGAGTTTTAAAAAAATATTCATGATAAGTAGTAAAATATTCAAAATAATTATGGAGTTAAATAATATTAGTAGGGTAATTATAGTAAGAATTGAAGATCTTTTTAGAGAAAATATAAAATTATATAAAGTAGACTAAACATATATTCATAATAGTATATAAAAACTAATTTTGAAAAGAACTTAAAATTTATTATGAGATATACAATAATCTTCTTGATACAAATTAATTTTAAATTCAAATTTTTAGAAATCTAAACATATTTATTTGCTAAAGAACAATTTATATGTTAAAATTTTTAAAAGAAAACTATAGTTATAACAAAAATTACTTTAGTGAAAAATGATAATATGAAGTAATATTTATAGTTATAATTTCTTATGTTTAAACTATATTTTTAAGCCATAAAAATCCGATATATATATATATATATATATTTCTTCATACCAAAATATTAAGTTAAATATTAAAATCAAAATTAGTATGAAGTTCCCAATAGTATTTATTATAATGTAACCCAAAATTGTTAATATATGTGAAAAATATATAAGTTAAACTATGTATGCTTAAACTAAAGATATATAAACTTATATTTAGTAATAATATCAAATGTTTGAAAAGTTTAAATTATTTCAATCACATTAATAATTTTATTAGTTTATATATATTTTGAGACAAGATATAAGAAAATAAGTAGACCGAATAAGTTAGTAACTATAGCTTGAACTTGCATTTTTTATTATTTAAAAGATGAAGGGAAGTTTGAAAGTTTAAGCTTTTGAAACTCAAAATTTGAATTTCATTCTATAGGCTGATATGTCAACATATAGATATATATTTGTTGATATATATGTATTATTTCAAAAAGAATATGGTTTTGTGACTTTTGTTTTAAAATATCGATTTATATTTCATATTTAACTATTTCCTGAAATAATATTATTTCTAACAAACATCCAAAATTTATTTTATTATTATATTAATTTTATTGTAATAATTTTTGAATTTCAAATTTCAAATTTGTATTTTAAATTTCAAAATTGGATTTTAAAGTTTAAATTTTAAATCTAAAACAAAGCAAAGAAAGCAAAACATCCATTTAACCAAAAATTTAAAAATTAATTATGGCGTACCCGGTTTTTAGATCAATTTTTTCGATATTCTCTAAATTCTGAATTGATCTTCTGGAATTTGGTTATGAGATCTGCTCTATTGCAACGGGCTCGTTTTTCTCTGATCAGGATAGTGTATTCATTTGCTGAATTTGAATACCGTATGAGACAGATATTGAAGATTTAGTAGTTCAACCAACTTGGTGCCAAAATTTGAATTTGAATTTGGAGCTTTGAATGAATGGACACTTCTATCACCATATAAAGGCCCAAAAGTAATGTCTCTTCATAACCACTTCTCTTCTTCTTTTTCTTCTCATTTTTCATTTTCTATTAAACTTTCAGGAGGCATAAATTCTTCGTTTCTTGTCGGAATTAGACGAAATCAGCGGCGAATCAAAGCGAAATTCAAGGATTTCAATCTAGTGATAGTTTGGGGATGAATTTGGATGGTATTGGGGTGCAGCAAGTCGAAACAGTAAGAAATATGCATGAAATCCCGTAACAATTTTTGAGTTTTGCATATCCAACTTCAAGTAGTCATATCTCACTCGATTTTGATCGGAAATTGATGATCTACTAATCGTATCGACCGCGATAACAATAACTACAATCTGAAAAAGGATTTGGGACAACATAGCCTAACCTGTGGATGCAATTTGAAGATATTTGTCGACAATTTTGGTTTCATTCTCTTTTTGTTCACCAAAACTTTATTTGATCATTACTTGATCAAATCTTGACGGAATCTCATGAAACCAACGATATTACGAAGCAAATGAAGAGATGTACAGTATCAAGATAAGTTGTAGATGAAAATCTAAAGTTATAAAGTGATCTGGTGACCATTTCTTTGCTGATTTATATTATATATATATATATATCCATTTTTTCTTGATGTATCTTCAACAACCGTCATTACTCTTCTCCTCTTTAATTTCTTTTCAAAATTTGACTTTTCAGTAGCCACCATTTCGGAATTTTAATTGCCAACAACCACGTCACCCATCTTTTCATAGTTTGAATATCCAATAGCCATATAACCCATCTTTTCCTGTAAAACAACACAACTTTTCAAATAATCAAATGACTTTTCTAATAATTCAAATGTCCTTTCAAATATTCAAATGACTTTTCAAAATAACATAATATCATGATGGTTTTGTAACATATCCATATATCAAATATTTCAAAATTTTAAATTTTCAAAATTTAAAATTTTGAATGTCAAAAAATCAAATCATAGTAACATGATTTTTAAAAACATCAAATCATACAGATGCAATTCATAAATTTAAACTGGTGTTCAAAATTTTCCATTTAAAATTTTCAAAAATCAGATTATGAACATTTTGGAAGACCTTGCTCTGATACCAATTGTTAGGGAATACAGAATGGATCGTTAAGGCAACATAAACACTAGAGGGGGTGAATAGTGTTTGTAAGAATTTAAACAAAACCTAAAATTAATGTGAACTACGGGATGAATTAAACACCACAAACACAATCATAGATATAGATTCAAACACAAATGCAAAATAAAAAGAAATAAAGATGCAGAAAAGGAAAGAACACACCGTATTTTATACTGGTTCGGATTGTTCCTACGTCCAGTCCCGCACAACGCTGGATTGCACAGAATTTTATTACTATTTCCAATAGTCAAGTACAACCTCCTTGATTTCACGACTCATAAGGAGACAATGGTTCCTACTTCCTTGATTTCACGGCTCATAAGGACACACTGACTCCTATTTCCTTGATTTCATGGCTCATAAGGACACACCGTCCCTGATTTCACGGCTACAAGGACACACTGATTCCTATTTAATTCAACACAAACAATGTTTACTCAACCTAGGCAATTACAAACTGCCCTATAACTCTTCGATAACACTTGATTCAAAGAGTAGAGAGTGTAAAGCGAAGAAGTTTGATCAAAACAAAATTGAATTCAGTAGATTATAAGTGTAAAAACCATAAAAATGATTAGAATAATGGTGTAGAGAAAGAGGATAAAGTTAGAGAAGAAGAGATGATAAAAAATTCAGTTTTAACCCCTTTAATAGAGTATGAAAGGTTGCAACGGTTCTGAATCGTTTCAAATAGTGAAAAGACACTTCCTTTCAAAATTGGAAAAACTAACAGTTGTATGTCGACAAGGTATTTTTGGTATGTCGACATACCCTTGAATATTTTTAATTTTCAAAGCATTTTTCAAGTGTTTTGATATGAAAATAATTCTAAAAATTCTTGAATAAAAATCTAGTGTTGTAAATAAATATTATAGATTGAAAAACATATGAAAACATAAATTTAAACTTTATAAATATATTTATAAAATTGTAAGGTTTTAAACTATATAAATATAAATATAAGAATATAAATATGAAGTATATAAATATATAAAACTTAAATTTGAAAAACAAAGAAGAAAAAATTGAAAAAATTGAAAAATAAAATAGAGAGGATTGAGGATAGAATTGAAAATCAGAATTTGAAAATTAGAATTTGAACTTGGAGTGCTATTTAGAGTCTTATTAAATCTAGACTCCATGACTATATTATTCTTGATCTCTTGAAATCTTGATTACTCTTGAAATCTTGATTACTCATGGGTCTTGAAATTTCTCTGATCTTTTAATTTCTATCATCTTTATAACTGTACAGTCTTAAGTAATATTTCCTGTATATAATTCCTGCATATATATATATATATTCTATACAGAAGTGTTAGAATACATTTGTAATCAATGATAATTGAAATAAGGTTGTTTTCATCAAAAATCCATTCTCCAACAATAAACGTATCAGAGCTCAGAAAACATCTCACATTGGAATGGAAAAAAATATAATATAATCGAATATAGCCTTGCCCAGATAACAATACTACCTAACCAGTATCCCAATCTATCTTATCTCTGCCACAAATCTAACATGCGAGAATGTTACGAGGAGCGGATCAGAACACAAGTTCTAGTGATAGATTTAAACTATACATTCTGGATAACCTTACATATACCGTTCAATTACTGTTAGACCAAAAAGTGGTTCTAACACCCAAATGAGTGATAATTATGAAATGAAATAAAAGCGATAAGAAAGCAATATTTATATTGGTTCGCGTTAATAAGCCTACGTCCGCTTTATACTTTCTAGATTAATTAATTAAATACAAGTACGATGATAATATCCACTCAATCGCACAAGTACAATCAATAATTTCACTCAATTTTGCAGAATTATACTCAAATTTTATGGGTACATTCTGAAATAACAGAGGAAATTCGTTGGTGATAGAGTTATAGTAGATAAATGACCAAAAAATCCTTCAAAATGGAGTGTTGTGATGCATTTATAGGCCTGAAGCATGATCGGTTCGGATGCCCCGTGGGTCCCATACCGCAAATCTCAGGTTCAGGTGCTCTGTGGTGAGTGCATAAGTGACATAGGCAAGTAGGTGGTAACTGCTCCGGGTATGTAGTGACGTGCTTTGTAACTGTTTCATAGCATGAAGTTTGGTTCAGATAAGATGCTTTTGGACCAAACCGATCTGGGAACTGACATTTGGAGTTGGCTTGTAAGCTTGTGTGCAGAGGAGACAGGTTTCGGTTAGGGAGGACCAAACCAACCCGATTGCTTGCCAGCCACATCTTCCTATTCGCGAGTACATCCGTCAATTAATCCCTTATCTTTGTATAGCCTGATCACAAAGAAGGTTAATATTTTGCCCCCTCAAAGTAAGTTTCATCGGAGGTGAGACGTGCTTCGAAAAGTTGCTAACTTAACCGTTCGCGAGTGAGAGTTTGCCAAAAAAGGTGTCCGTATGTGGAGTCCTATTGTTTGGCGAACCCATGTTTCCTGATTCTAATGACACATCTATAAATAGGGGATTAAATTAGTAGTTTATTTTATTGCATTTAACATAGTGGAGCTTTTAAGCATAATATAATTGGCTTTCCAGGTAAACTCTCTCGATTCCCGTCATCTTTAGAGTTGCAAACGCTCATTTTTATGATGTTGATTTGATTATCTATCTTCAAATGTACTTGCAACTTTCATATAGTCACCTTGCGTTTTTCTTATTTCCAATATTATTTGATTCCGCCGTCATACGGTCGAACTTAGATTTTAGGATACCCGGATCAGTTCAGGTATGCCCGAACCATTCATACAATTGGTCCATTGATGGCTTTTAACTCACTTTATCTCACGTTTGGATGGGACCAACCCATCTTGTCATGGAATACTAATAGCCTCATTTAGTCTACTATTTCATCCCTTCTCTTCCTCCCTATTTTACACTATTACTTTCCCAAACATCCACTAGAAAACCCCTAATTTCCTCTTTCTCAATTTCACTTCAATTTATGAATTTGAATTTAGGTAGGCATGGATCTCTTATTACATGTAATTTTAATCCTTGATTTCATGTACATAGCATTTGAATCCCCACCATGATCCATGTCACTATAATCAAATTTATGTCAAAACAACATCGGGGTCACCTTGACCACCATCGTTGACGTTGGCTCTATCACCGCCTTCAGGTGGTAGTGCAGGCAAACTAGACTCGTCTTCAAGGTGATTTATATTGAGGTTTGCTTCTCAACTCGATAATAAAGAGAGGATAAAGGGAGCCTAGTTCTTAGCATCACGAGGAAGAAGAAAGGGACGGTGAAGTTGGAGGAGTAAGAACAGGTCGGGTCGGAGTAGAAGGTTCCGGAGTGAATATTAAAAGGCTTAATTGAAGTAACTTAACGGTAGTGAGGTGGGTCGGCTCGGCTAAGAGTCTACCAAACCAAATAATTATAACTTCATTGCAGGACACCGACCTGACTCTGTCACTTCTGGTATAACTCTGAACTAAACCGCTCTCACTCCCCTCCTATCCTTGACCCGATCCGAAGCGATTTTCAATGGCACTTTGATTTTACCCAATGCATCGATTTTTGGAGAATTCAATCCGAGCGGATACTCTGGACATGGAGCATACATACAACTTAACACTCCCATAGTCGAATGAAATTAAAACTTTGGAGACACGGACTCGTAAAATAATCTTGTGTATAACTCAATCAAATCCTAACATAACTCGTAAACTCATGGACAGTTAGGATAGAGCCTAATGAACCTAACATTTTCGAAACAAACGAATAGATAGTCATTTAATTTCTCTTTATACCGAACTTTATTCATCTTATCTTGCATCTTCCGATTTCAGCACCGCACACACTGGCGCATGTTAGCATGTACACGGACATGGGGGACATGTGCAACCATACTCTAATTTCTGTCATCTCTTGGATTGTACAACACTATATTAGGAAGACACTTAGCCGAAATGGTCAAGAAGACTGAAACTTCAGCGCCTTCCGAAAATCACAACCTCAAAGATGTTTCGTCTACTTCGGATTAAGAATGGAATAGTGCAAGTTCGAATTGCAAGATAGAAATTCATGAGAGTGCAGAATCAGCTGACAGTGAAGTTTCTATGGGCGAAGAGAAGGAGGAGGAGTGGGAGACAATCGTGCTCCCGACGAATTCGAGAGTGCAACTATCTTAGAAGCACCCACGGACTCGGTCAAATCGACAATTGATGATCCCAAGCTCAGACGCTTATGTTTGAAACATGGGATCATTTGGAAAGACAATAAGGTAGCTACTGAAACAGATCGACCTCATAGTCCACCCAAAGGATACATGGCCATCAACTGGTTGATGTGTATTGTAAGGGCCATCCCTCCGTTTCCACCATTCATTGTTGATTTCCTAAGACGGATGTAGATCGCCCCCGTGCAACTCCATCCCAATAACTACGCCTATTTGTATAAGGTATATATTGCCTACAGGGAAACTTTGGGTACAGAGCTTACTTTTGAAGACGTCTTCTATAATTTTAAACACTAAACAAAAGAAACTCCATCTTTCGTGTACTTCGAGTATGTGCCAAAAAGGAAGATTATCGACGAACCGTTTAGTAGTAAAGTTGGGGATGTAAAGCCCGAATGGTTCTATATCAAGCAGTAACCAGGATGTGCTAGGCAATGGCTTCAATCGAGTAAGCTTTGGATTCTGATGTTCTGACTTCAATTGTTGTTGTAACGTATTGACTTGTCTTATTCTTTTCTAGCTGCTAATCGAAAAAAGGAGGTGCACCAAGTGTATTTGGATCACATGAACCGTTTGCTTAACGGTGACCAAAAACAACTAACTATCATAGAATGTCTAGTGGATGATTATCTCCATTGCCATCATCTACTTGTTATGACTCAAAGCATAGGCCATGAGAGTGGTCCTTATGTATATTTGCCCCCCGCTAAGGGACAAGTTGCAACTTTTATTGAGAGGGGAGAGAGTTTAAAAGGTCATGAACTTGTAGGCCCTAGCTTGGAATTGCAATTAAAAGACAAAGAAACAACTAGGGAGGAGACTCCTAACGTGCCCCAGAAAAGCCCTTCTCCTATGCCAATATAGGTTGACGTATTAGTGAATATACCTGTCAAAGATAGGAAACTATACATTGCTCCTGAGGATGCTGCTACTCTTGAAAGAAGAACTTCCCCTAAACGCCGCCATTAACCAAATCTCAAGTCGATGACTCTCTTGCAGACGAGTCCATATATAAGGGCCTAGGGAGACTTCCCCTACCTGATGACATTTATACTTCACAAGTATTGGAGCAGGGCCTTTCTTTCCTACTTCCAAGAATGATGTTACTCCCGTGAAAGCCGGGGAGACTACATAAACAAGCTAACTCAAGGCTCTAGTCTGTTGCGGGAATCACTTAGGACATATACATTACACTTGCACAACACATCACAACACTTGTGTACTATATATATTAATTCTGATTTCTCATGTTCATCTATGCAAAGTTGCAGGAGATAAGTCGCGCCACCGCTACTCTCTCAGAGATGTTCGCTCAAGTATACCCAGGTTCGACTATGATACGAAGCATGATCAGGATAATGGTCATGGGAGAGACAGCAGGAGGCATCATGATTCGAACGTCCCTGTTCTTCACGTTCTCATTCTCCTCGTCGAATAGATACTGATATATAATAGCCATTAGGACCGCCGTGAGAGGGATAAGTCACTGTTTAAGGTTCCAACTACTCCGAAGGAAAAATACCATCAAGAAGTGCCACCACCAAATCATTTCGACCCACAGGACAAAACCATGTCTTCTGGGAAAGGGCAAGAGAAATGTGAAATGGCCCTTGAACGTACTGAGTGATGAAAAGTCGAGTTATCAATAGCGAAGCCTATTACACTTGACTCCGAGAATAAATAAAAATTGAGAATTCTGAAGAAGCAATTTCCATATCATCACTTCGAGAATATGCTTTTCGTTCCTTCTCACGAGCCAGTGCCCTCAAAGTGAGCGGATGGAGTCAAGGCCAAAATAGATTTAGTGGATAAGAAGTATAAGGAAATGTACAAATATTCATGAAACCTTCCTAAAGTCATTCGAGACTTAATAACTGATGTTAATAACATGAACGAGATGGCCGAGTATGATGAGAGCATGATGAAGGAAATAGAAAAGGAGGTTGAGGATACGCTGGCTGAGCTTGCCCTCGCACAGTGCGACATTGACAGCCACAAAAAACAATATGAAGAGCTAAAACAACATTACCACAATGAGCTCGAATCTCATAGCCAAGAACGTATAGACTTGAAGAAGCAGATTGATGATGCTAAGTCTGAGAGCATCGAGGCAAAGTCAACTTGCACCCGTCTTGAGTAAGAGAAGGTGGAGCTATTAAAGAAGAATACCGGTATAGAAGCCAAGCTGGTGGAAATTGAGTTAATGGCAGTACTTGAGGGAAATGCGAATATTGCTCTTAAGTATGCCGAGGATGCCAACGTACAACTTACCGAAGTCCTAAAGGAATTGGATGACTACAGTGAGCTCATGATATAATTCTTTTCTCAGGTGATTCGCTATCGGGTCATTTCCTGGAACAAAGATTATCTGACAACCTTGGTCTATGTATGGGACCAAGTTGTCGACTGGGAGAAACACCAGCTTAAAGTGAACACCGTCAATGAAGAAAAACTTATGGAGAAGTACCTAAAAGGTGAGGAGTTGGAACGTCTATCTGAAAGTTGAAAACTAATTCAAGCAGCCATGAAGGAGGAGCGCCGTCAAGTTAAGGGAAAGCAAACTATCGAAGATGGTTCTTTATTTGTTGCTCCTGGGGGTACTGAAGCAGAGGGGTATGATTTCGAGAATCCAGGACTCCCTAAGGAAACTTCGTTATCTCTGATTGCTGAAACAACTTATGACACCCCTGCCGCACCTGCTGAGAAGTCATCTGAAGGTACATTTACCTTTTAGCCCAATTTGTTAAAGCCATCTCAACTTTCTGTCATATTGTTGGGAAAACGATCAAGGAACCTAGTTTTCTCCTGAGCTAATAACTGTTGTTTCTCATTCTTCATGTGCAAATCCTGCAGAGAAGGTCGAGGAGAAGCAAGAGGAAATTGCTAATAAGGCCATGTTGACATCCACGACGGAAACTCCCAAGGACGCATATATGACAGAAGCTTTTAAGGATGACGATGGCAATGATGGTAATGAGGGAGATGATGATGTCGTTGTAACTGCGGACTCGGGAGATGCTGGAAACAAGACTTTGGCCAAAATGAAGGCGAAAACTGATGAGCTTTTAAAAGCTAAAGATGAATGAGTCTGAAGAGCCCCTTAACGTCAATCCCCTTCAGGCAATCCCTCCTGGGTAGAAGATAGTTGTCAAGCTCTCAAAATCAATCACCACTCAGCTTGCGTCCCAGCCCTCTGTTACTCCCCAAATTACTCCTCCAGAAAAGAATAAATCAATGAAATGGCTTCTCACTAACATTGAGAGGGAGGAAAAACAGAAACAGAAAGCTATTCGAAAGTCCAAGCCTTCACCCAAATCCAAGTGAAATGTGGTTCAGTCTTTTCATTTTGTTTTCCACTGGCCTTCTTTTGTTGTAGCGAGTGCGGCCCTCGCATCTTTTGACTAGTCTCGTCTTATAAACCTATACTTATGTAAATAAAATAGTTTGTTTCCTGCAATGCCAAATATTTCAAGTTTGTCATCTATTTCGATTGAGTGTGTTAGTAATCAAAACATTATTAATCTAAGTAAAAGTAACAAACAATAAGTCACATCACAAATCAAATAACGATTCCATACAAGCTTCCCTGCAAATAATAATCCATAATATAAACCGATTACTAAACTAAAAAGTAAATAACAGAGGAATGTGATATATATGTCTATGCCCCCAATCTTGAATAAAAATGCCTATCCATGGCTTGTTCAGGAATTATTAGGATTGACATCTGATTGCTCCCAATCCTTCAGTGGGGTAAGGGTCCTTTTTCATTGGTACTTATTCTCAGCGCCTTTATACTCTCCTGTCATATGCCCAGGTTAAAGTGCAGTCAAGGCGGTCTTAATCATGGATCACCATTACGCCTCTAGGAAATCGTCTTCCTGTCCTTTATACTCTCTCCGAATGATGAGAGTTAAAGTTTGGGACGTCGTATTCCCATCCTTCGTATTTATCACGCACACTGTCGTTCTAATTGTTTCAGTTTTCCTTCTATACTTTATTCTTTAGGGCGGAGTTTCAACTATTTGAGTGTCGTATTCACTCTTAATTTCAATTCAAGCTTAATGTTTCTTATACCTAGAACAAAATAATCACAGGATATAAAGAGATCAGTGTAGGAAAATGAATGAAAAACAATATTTTTAAAGTGGTTCGGCCAAATCATAGCCTGTATCCACTTTATAATCTTTTGTTTATACTAACCAGACTTTTCTAAGCAAGTCGTGCCTTTTTACATAGTTTATAAAACAAAAGAATAAGTACAATCTTAAGTCAAGTCAAGTGTTGGGCATTTCTTGCTCTAGGTTCTTCCTCACCATCTACGGTCGTTAACTTAAAGGCTCATGTGTCAAGTTTCCGCTGAATGGCATATGGTCCTTCCCATTTTGGGCCCAGGTGGATGGGGGTTGGGAAGACATGTTTCAAAACTAAGTCTCTAGGTTCAAAGGTCCGAGGTCGAACCTTCCTGTTATAATACCGCGCAACTTGGTGCTTATGCCTCGAGGCACGTAAATCTGCTTCATCTCTTTTTTCCTCAACCTTGTCCAAAGACTCGAGAAGAAGCGCTCTATTCGTCATTGGATCATAGTACATCATTCTGTGAGAGGGAAGTTCCAACTCCACTGGAATGACTGCCTTCGATCCGAATGATAGTGTGAAAGGGGTATGACCGGTCACCGATTTGTAAGTAGTCCTGCAAGCCTACAATGCTAATGGCAATTCGTCAACCACATGGCTTTTGCCTATTTCAATTGCTTTTCCAAAATGGATTTAATGATCTTATTTACTGCCTTGACTTGTCCATTCGATTGTGGGTGAGATACTATGGCGTATCTCTTGTCAATTTTGTATTTATGGCAGAAATTTTTGAACATGGTGCTATCGAATTGGGTTCCATTGTCAGCTATGATGGCTTTAAGAACCCCAAATCGAAAAATTATGTTTTTGACGACAAAATTGATTATCTGCTTTGTCGTTATCGTAGTTAATGGTTCGTCTTCTGCCCATTTGGTAAAATAATCTATAGCCACGATTGCATATTTTTCTCTACCTTTAGCGATTGATGGACTTCCAATGATGTCTATCCCTCATACAGCGAGCGAACATGGGCTCACCATTGACTTTAGTTGACTGGGAGGTGCTCTGTGAATCTTTGCAAAATTCTAGCACCTATCACTGTGTCGTGAATCATCAGTTGCATCTCGATTTGTGATAAGCCAGAAGTAGCCATACCGTAATATTTTCTTTGCAATGTTTGACCTCTAGTGTGATCTCCACATTCATCCTCATGTACTCCTTTTAATACACATTTGACGTCGTCATGTGCTACACATTGGAACAAGGGCATAGAAAATCCCTGGCTATAAAGGACTTCGTTCTACATGACATATCTTGATGCTTTGCGAAATACAACCCGTCTTTCACTCTTTTTCATCATGAGAGTTCCATTTTGCATGAAGTCCTTTATCGGCGTCATCCATGGTTCTATTTCCGGTTCGGTCTGCAGCACCGGATCAACTTCCAACCGGTCGATGCTTAGAGACTCTAGTACCTCGATTGGGACCATCTCGGTTTCCTTTGGATTATCCAAACTTGCCAACTTAGCCAACTTATCTGCTTTTTGGTTTTCTATCTGTGGAATGTGTGTTATGCTATAATGTTCTAAATTTTCTAATAACTCTTCCACCCTTTCTAACTAAGCGACGAGTCGAGGTCCTTTAGCCTGGAACTCCCTCTGAACCTGACAAACGACAATCTTACAATCACAGAAAATGTTTAATGTTGTTACTACCAATTCCTTAGCGAGCTTCAACCTAGCAATCAGGGCCTCATATTCGGAATCATTGTTAGTTGCGGAAAATTTTAACCGCAGAGCATAGTAAATTGACCGTCCTTCAGGAGTTGTCAAAACAACTCCTACGCCGGATCATCGATTATTCTTAGCACCATCTTTATATAGTTTCCAAGGGCTAAGTTTTAACTTCTGCTCCGAGGGGTTAGCCTCTTCACCTAGGACATCCTCTTCAGGGATTGTGAATTTAGCGATGAAGTCAGCTAATGCTTGCCCCCTTATTGATCTTCTGGGTTGGAAGTTTAGGTCGAACTGGCTTAGTTCAATATTCCACCCGAGTAATCGTCTAGATGCCTCAGGCCATTGTAGGACTTGTCGAAGTGGTTGATTAATATATACAACAATTGGGTGAGCCTGGAAATAATGGCAGAGCTTTTCAGAAGCAATCTGTAGGCTATAAGAAAGTTTCTCTATCTTCGGATAATTGCGTTCTCCTGCCGCCAACTTCTTACTCGCATAATATACTGGTATTTGAATTTTGTCTTCCTCGCAAACCAGAGCTAAACTAATGGCATGGGATGACACTACCAAATACACGAATAAATCTTTATGGTCCACCGGATTAGTCAGCATCGGGGATTTTTCTAGGAGGTCCAACGGAGTCTTAAAACTTTTACGCAATTTGAGGTCCATTAAAAATTGCTCTTCCAACATTTTATCAAATCGAAAAAAGGAATGCATTTGTCTGTGGCCTTAGAAATAAACCTGCTTAATGTCATGACCTTTCCCACCAAGCTCTGGACATCTTTGATCTTCCATAGCTTTTCAATAATCCTGATTGTCGCAATCAGATCGGGATTAATCTCGATTTCGCAAGAGCTGACTATGAAGCCCATAAATTTTCCTGATGCAACCTTGAATAAGTATTTTAGGGGATTAAGCTTATTACATATTGTTGGAGAATACTGAAAATTTCTGCTAGGTGCACTATGCGGTCAAATGATCGCTTCAACATTACAAGTGTATCATCCACATATACTTCCATTTTCTTCCCAATTTGGTTGTAAAACATCTGATTCACCAAGCGCTGGTAGGCGGATCTGGCATTCTTTAATCCAAATGGCATCACCACATAATATTACAACCCCAAGTCCTTAGTGTAACTGGTGTGTTCTTAGTCCGATATATGCATGGGAATCTGGTTGTACCCTGAATATGCATCCATGAAAGAGAGAAGCTCGTGTCTCACCGTTGAGTCTACCAGTTGGTCAACTCTTAGGAGTGGAAAGTTTTTCTTTAGGCAAGCTTTGTTAATATTAGAAAAATCAGTACATATTCGCCACATCCCGTTAGATTTCTTGAACATGACAGGGTTTGATATCCAGTCGGGATATGTCAAGACTTTGATGAACCTATTATCTCTTAACTTCTCGGCTTCCTCTTTTAAGGCGACCGACCTCTTCGGGCCTAACATATGCCTTTTTTGTTTCATAGGAGGATGTTTTGGGTTTATGCTCAGTGAAAGACTCATAATTGAGGGAGAAATCCCATACATGTCGATGTGGGTGCAGGCAAACACATCTAAGTTTTCTTTCAAAAAGTCCATTAATTCTTTCGTCCAAAAAGAATCCAAGTGGGATCCGATCTTCAAGACCTTTGTCGGGTCGCCGTTATCGACCGGAATGTCTATGGTTGCTTCATTAGGCGTCGCCTTCCTGCTCCCTGGTCACCACGAACCATTCCCACTCCAGCATCGGTTGGAAATTTCATCAACATGCACTAGGGTGCTATGTAGACCCTAAATTCTGCAAGGGCTGGTCGGCTTAAGGAGGCATTGTAAGGTGAATCAATATCCATGATCACAAATGGGAGGATCCTTACTCTTCGATGATCCCCCCCTCCTATTTCTACAGATAACTCCACTGTACCAATTGGAGCCATTAATGATCCGTTAAAGCCACATATCCAGCCTCCACCTGGCTTTAAATACTTCATTTCTAGCTTCATTTCATCAAATGCTTTTTTAAACAAGATGTTTACAGAACCCCCATTATCGACAAGAACTTTCTTAACTAATGCAGGTCACATAATGGTAGCTATCACTAATGGATCGGTGTTGGGTGCTTCGACTCCGACACACTCTCTATCTTGGAAGATAACATCATCCAATGCTATTTTCTGTTGTTTCACAGGTAGAGTATCTTCAAGATTACTACATTCCCCCACTTCTGGGTGTTTAGCAGCATTCACATATTGCTCCATGGTTTTGTTACTAAATCTTGCTGGATGTGGTTCTACGACGATGGTATTAATGACTATGCCTTTTCCCTTCTGTTGGGGAGTGGGATTGGAAGCAGGCGGATTCTGGTTAGGAGCTTGTCCTCTTTTCCCCTTGTCTTTTGGGGCGACATCGTATTCTTCCAGTTTGCCTGCACGAAATAATTTCTCAACAACATCTCTCAGATGGCACCTCTCGTTTGTGGAGTGGCCGTAAGTGTGATGCCCCACATCCGTTAATGTCACCCATTAAGAGAATGCATTAAATTTTGTGAAGCATTATAGGTAAAAAAATAGAAATATTACAAGATAAATATAAATAACATCGGAATTTAGAACTTTATTTAAACAAAAAACATCATGGTTCAAAAAATAGTTACATCATAAGTCTGAAATGCATAAAACCCAGTGCATCATTTCAAAACTTTTGCCTTGTACAAAAATCATCAGAGTACAATAAATATAAAAAAGAACATAATATCCAAATCATATTCATAGTAGAGAAGATATGAAATCAAGCAGTACATCTAAGCAGCTCCAAGCAGGAGGAAAGAAGAATCCTTATCAAGCTTGAGTATTCACACCCTGAGAACCTAGGGCGGAAACGGAAGAGAAAGATGAGGAAACAAAATGGGTCAGACATGAAGTCTGGCGAGTCCAGTTAATTTTAGCATATAAATAAGTAAAAGCATTATGACAGGCATATAAACTGGATGAGAGAGATAATAGTATCCTAAGACAGGTATAATAGGATAACAAAACCGGATATGTTGCGTTTCTTAGGTACTTTTCTCTGCACCAATACTAGTATAACATATATGTAACATGATTACATACTCCCTAATGACTTTAACAGAAACAAGATGATTCCAACAGAAATATAAAGGTAGTTTTAGGTGTACTCTAGTAATGGGTTTTACCCAAAACAGAATTGACCGGTGTCTAAATAGAAATAACAAGTGTTAACCCAAATAGAAATACACGTACCCCACAAAAACACACAGGACTAGATGTACCCTAATTACTACCTCCCAAACTCATAAATACCCTGTGTCGGCCCCGCAGTAGGGTGTATTACTTCCTAAAATGGAAACCTGCAGAAGTACACAAACCTATTTACTGGTGCTACAACGGCTTGTTTTCCCAGATGTTGCATACTCATGCATGCACATGAGTCTGTTGGAACACGCCAGTACACACCTTTTCCCATATGAACCTCTTACAATCATCTCAGTAAGCATGCCCAGACCCTTACCTAGTGTGGGGTCCGCCTTTAATACCAGAATGAGTTACTGACTAATATGG
The DNA here is from genome assembly GCA_030737875.1 of Allium sativum. NCBI lineage: Eukaryota > Viridiplantae > Streptophyta > Magnoliopsida > Asparagales > Amaryllidaceae > Allium > Allium sativum. The sequence goes on along the minus strand of CM060922.1, from coordinate 845,796,916 downwards.
GTCCCATACAACAAATGACACAAGCCTACCCTTTCAGATCTTGTGTCCCCAATTAACTAGGATTTTGACAGGTTATGTCTAACAGAGTTAACAGATTCGCATAACCCCGCTACAGATTTGCAGGTTAAACTTTAGAAGCTAATGGGTCCATATAACCCCTATAGATTTAGCAGGTTATGTTTTCTAGATTAACAGGTTCGTATAATCCCCCACAGATTGAACAGGTTTACTTAACAACTCCGGTTTAACAGGTTTACTTAACCCCACATACTTAACAAGCTTACTTAACCACACATATTTAACAGGATTACTTAACCCTACAAATTTAACAGGCTCATACAATCCTTATAGATTTAAACAAGTTAAGCATTAAAAATTCATTACCATACATTCATTTATGGTTATAATGCGCTAGACCTCCCACATTAAGTCTACCACTTGTCAATGTTGGATATGCCGGTTGGGTCCGGGCAGACTTCTTCCACAAGTCGGACTTAACCTCATGTCTTAGCACTATCACGTTTTTATGCACATAGACCCCTCACATTAGATTCACCACTTGTGGTCGTTGGATATGTCGGGCAGGTCCGGGTAGACTTCCATCACAAGTGTAATCTTACCTTGTGTCTAAGCACAGTTACAGTTTCTAATTACCGTAATTCTAGGCATTTCATTCTTTAACAATTATCCCTATTCCATTATATGTTTTCATGCCCCTTTTTCCAAGTCATATTCATGTTTTCAATTCAAGTTATGCCCCAAATTTTCCAATACAAGTTATGCCCCAATTTTAATGGATTAAACAGGCTTAATAGTTTCTTTACAATTTCATTAACATGTTTCGCTCAATCTTAAATTAAGCTTGCAGATTTTACTATATAAATCATGTCCTAATTTCTAGTCTAATTTCACAATATAGTTTAAACCCTCAGATTCCAATCGTGATTCAAAGTACAGGTTATGGCCCTAAATTACTGTTTCCAATCATTCCCAATTTAACCCAATTTCATTCGTACACATATTTCAGCTATATCGGCCTAGCCTCCAAGGTAGCCTGGCTATAAAAATAAAAGGGAATGAGAGAGAAGAACAGAATAGGCGCACAAAAACAAAAGTAATAGAAATGGGCATATTATTGCAGAAATAGGCATATAAGAATAGATCAAATAAACAGGAATAGGCATATAAGAACAGATCTGATGAACGTGTAATAACAGGATAGATTAGGCATAATGTTCTGATCATAAACATCAATGACGAGATCTAATCAATGAATTAGATATACAAACAATGGCAGATCTGACATGATAAATAGGCATAGGCTTAGATCCAACTCATAGTTATGTCAAAATAACTTAGATATACATGTTATGGTAGAACTGATATGATTCAATTAGTCATTGGCTTATATCTAATTCATAGGCATGTCAAGATTACATTTTAGTTGTTTCTATCTAAAAATAATGTAGACTCGTAGAGAATAGATCTAAGAGATAGAAGAATAGAAGCAGATGTTGAATCACAAATCCCTAAACTTGAATGACTTGATTGTTGAAGAAGAAAATGCTTGATTTAATCTAAACAGAGGCAGCATCTAGTTCTCCATTTTTTTGATGTGAAAAAACAAGAGATATGGGGTCTTATTTATAGCCTAAAGCCAATGAATTAAGTCAAGAAAGGATTCCACGTTTAGATCTTGAAAAATCTGCCCATATCTACCTAGGGGGGTCGACCCCCCTCGGGGTGTCGACTTCGGGGTCGACCCCCCTTGATGGGGTCGACTCTCATGGGCGGAAATTTTCTCGCTTCTCCCTTTTGCTTGAATATTGAACTGTTTTCAATTTTGGGCTTAACTTTCATCCATTAAAAGAAGAAAATTGCATACATATCCATATGCAGTATAAGAGTGATTGAGCCGATCTAGTGCTTAATTTGTGTGTATATGCATCCACGAGCAACCACTAGCAAAAACTTGCATCCACTTGCATCCATAAAACATAATATGCCTCAAACACATGTTTACATCCATGGGATTTCTACCTAAACGTCAAAGATTCGATCGATAGTATTCACATGAATGATAGAAGCAAGTACGAATAAAAGATTTGGAAAAGAAGTTAAGAACATAGTCCTAAAAAGAAAAGGGTATGACGTGCGATTCTTGTTTTCAGTCTCACAAGTCGCATATTCGTTGTCTTCTCCCTATTGCACTTTTATTAACTTAACCTCTATGTTGTGTAGTTTCTTAACCTCTGATCCAAGTATACGGTAGGAACTCGTCTAATTGTCGCCTCCCGTTCTACCTCTACTTCCTCAAGTATTCTCGGCTCAACTACTTCTGTTGTTTCGTGCAGACACTTCCATAAATAAGAAATGAGGAAAACATCATGAATATCCACACATATCGAAGCGAGATGTACGCCTTAGTTGCAAGGACGACCGTAGCACCCTAATCTGATATGCTTCGCCTAACCAACACCTTTTCAAGTAGCTCCCCTACTTGCTTGCTGAGCTCCCCCATTTCCCTAGGAGTCATGTGGCACATAGGTAATGCGACTGGCTTCACATTATCTACCAAGTATATCTAGAAATCAATCTCGCGCCTTGGAGGTAAGTTCCTAACCTCCTCGAAGACATCTAGATACTCACAAACTACAGGTACAGATTGCAAATCATCGACAGAAGCATTAAGTGATTCTAGGAAATTAAGCATGACAGAACGTTTCAGGTCACAAGAAATCTTAAGGGTCCTCCCATGGCAAGTCAAAAGTCTAACGACCCTCCTCTCACAATCCAGAATGGCACCATACATGTCTAGCCAATCCATTCCTAGATACAGGCATTATCGCATAAAACCAAGTATATATGTGTCGTATTCAAGTTCGATGCCTAACACAGTTATTCTCTTACCCCGACAAATCATAGACAGATGAGCCGTTACCCCAATGGGGTTTGAGACGACAATGGGATCCAAAACCATACTAGTACTAAGGTGCAGAGACTCAACCACAGAGTCAGATATAAAAGAATGCGAGGAGCCAGAAAATAAAAAAAGAATTCTAACAGAATGGTTGGAAAGAGAGATCAAACCTTCTATGGAAACTATCCTACCCCTATCTGGTGCACTAGCCACGAGAGCATGCTCTTACCGTCCAAAAGATCCTGGCACTTGGCCTTGTCCATGCTTCGTCGGCCACTCCCAAGTATATTGTTTGACTTCACCACACTTGAACCAAGCATTCTTCCTTTTTCTACAGTCTTTGACCAAATGACCCACATTCCCGCAACCATGACATTTCTTTTTTCCTTGAGTTTTGTCGTTCCTTCCGCCCTCTTGTTGTTGTTCTTTCTTGGGCCACACTTTCTTGCTTTGTTTTTCCTCAATGTTAGTCTCTTTCTTTTCACCTTTATCTTCCTCGTGCATTAACGCCATATCAACGAGCATCTAAAAAGTTGCCCCCATCGGAATATGAGACATAGCAAACCCATGGAGGGATTCATTTAATCCTCTAGCAAATCTCAAAGCTTTCTTGTGTGGGGTATCTACTAGCTCCAAACCAAACCTCGCCAGTTGATTGAATTTGTTAACATACTCTTTGACAGTCATGCCTCCTTGCTTGAGTGCCAGAAACCTCTCCATTTGCATACTTTTCTCAGCTTGAGACAAAACCTTCATTTTAACTTCTATCGAAAATCATCCCAATTCTCCACTGGACACCCTGCTTGCGTCACTTCCCATGAGTATGAAGCCTCATCTTTCAGTAGCCAAGCGGCTAACTAAATCTTCCTACGAACATCAACTTCAAAAAGTCCAAACAAGCCCTCTGTCTCTTTAATCCAATTGCTTCTACGAAAGTTTTGGTTCCTCGGAATGGCTTTCCACCCATGAAATCTTTGCAGATCTTAGAGAAATTATCTGCTTGTGGAGGAGGAGTATGAGGAACAACGAGTGCAGCTGGGGGAGGAACGTTTACTGGACCACCGGCAGGCGCCGTGGCCTTTAGATACCTACGGAACCAGCCTGGTATCATAACGCCTTAGGAATATTAGGTTCCCCAGGCATGCCAAAAAGAAAAGAAAAGGGATTTAGACAGTGAATCGAAAGATATTGAATATTACTCTGGGGAATACGTTTTTCAAAACAGACTTTTCTTTTGAAAATGCTTTCTTGTAAAACCTTTTTGAAAATAATTTTCAAAATATTTTATCCGATTTGGTAACCTTCAGCTCTGATACCAAGTGCGACATCCCATGTCCATTAATGTCACTCATTAAGAGAATGCATTAAGTTTCGTGAAGCATTATAGGTAAACAGAAACAGAAATATTACAAGACAGATATAAATAAGAAGGATTTAAAACTTTATTTAAACAAAAAACATCGTTGTTTAAAATATAATTATTTCATAAGTTTGAAATGCATAAACCTAGTACATCATTTAAACTTCTATCTTATACAAAAATCATCAGAGTCCAATAAACATTAAAAAAAGCATAATCCCCAAATCATAGCCATAGTAGAGAAGATACGAAATCAAGGAGTACATTTAAGCAGCTCCAAGCAGGAGGAAAGAAGAATCCTGATCAAGCTTAAGTATTCCCACCCTGAGAAACTGGGGGGAAACGGAAGAGAAAGAAGAGGAAACAAAATGGGTCAGACATAAAGTCTGGCGAGTCCTGTTACTTTTACCATATAAATTAGCAAAAGCATCATGACAGGAACATAAACTAGATGAGAGAGGTAATAGTATCCTAAGACAGGTATAACAGGATAAACAGAATAACAGAACTGGATATGTTGCACTTCTTAAGTACTTTTCTCTATACCAATACTAGTATAATAGATATGTAAAATGATTACATACTCCATAATTACTTTAACAGAAACATGATGATCCCAATAGAAATATAATGGTAGTTTTAGGTGTATTCTAGTAACGGGTTTTACCCAAAACAGAATTGACTGGTACCTAAATAGAAATAACAGGTGTTAACCCAAACATAAATACAGGTACCCCACAGAAAAAGATAGGGCTAGATGTACCCTAATTACTACCCCTCCAATCGATCAACCTCTATCTCGTAAATACCCTGTGTCGGCCCCATAATAGAGTATATTACCTCATAAAGTGGCAACCTACAGAAGGACACAGACCTATTTACTTATGCTACAACGACATGTTTTCCCAAATGCAGGTCATACTCATGCACGCACATGAGTCCGTTGGAACGCGCCAGTGCACACCTCTCCCCAGATGAAACTCTTACAATCAGCTCAATAAGCATGCCCTGACCCCTACCTAGTGCGGGGCCCCCCTTTAATACAAGAAAGGTTACTGACTAATATGGGTCCTACACAACATATGACACAATCAAACCCTTACAGATCTTGTGTCCCCAATTAACTAGGATTTTGATATGTTATGGCTAACAGATTAAACAAATTCGCATAACCCCGTACAGATTTATGGGTTAAACTTTACAAGTTAACAGGTCCATATGACCCTTACAGAATTAGCAGGTTAAGTTTTCTAGGTTAACAGTTTCATCTAACCCCCTACAGATTTAATAGGTTTACTTAACCCCACTGACTTAACAGGTTTACTTAACCTTACATACTTAACAAGCTTACTTAACCCACAGATTTAACAGGCTTACTTAACCCCACAGATTTAATAAGCTCATACAATCCTTATGGATTTAAACAGGTTAAGCATTACAAATTCATTACCGTACATTCATTTATGGTTATAATGCTCTAGATCTCCCACATTATGTCTACCACTTGTGGATGCTGGATATGTCGCTGCTTAGGTCCAGGCAAACTTCTTCCACAAGTCGGACTTAACCTCGTGTCTTAGCACCGTCATGTGTTTATGCACTTTGACCCCGCACATTAGATTCACCACTTGTGGTCGTTGGATATGCCGGGCAGGTCCGGGTAGACTTCTACCACAAGTGTAATCTAGCCTCATGTCTAAGCACGGTTACAGTTTCTAATTACTGTAATTATAGGCATTTCATTCCTTAGCAATTATCCCTATTCCATTATCGGTTTTCATGCCCCTTTTTCCAAGTCATATTCATGTTTTCAATTCAAGTTATGCCCCAAATTTCCCAATACAAGTTATGACCAATTTTTAACGGATTAAACAGGCTTCATAGATTCTTTATAGTTCCTTTAACATATTTCGCTTAATCTTAAATTAAACTTACAAATTTTACCATATAAATTGTGCCCCAATTTTTAATCCAATTTCACGGTATACTTTATGACCTTAGATTCCAATCGTGATTCAAAGTACAGGTTATGCCCCTAAATTACCATTTCCAATCATTCCCAATTTAACCCAATTTCGTTCGTATGCATATTTTAGCGATATCAGACTAGGCTAGAAGGTAGCCTAGCTATAAAAATAAAAGGGAATGAAAGAGAAAAGAACATAACAGGCATAAAAACAAATGTAACAAAAATGGGCATATGATAGCAGAAATAGGCATATAAGAATAGATCTGATGAACAGGAATAGACATATAAGAACATCTGATGAGCATGTAATAACAGGACTGATTAGGCACAATATCATGATCATGAACATGCATGATGAGTCAAATTAGTGAATTAGATATACAAACAATAGCAGATCTTACATGATAAATAGGCACAGGCTTAGATCCAATTCATAGTTATGTCAGAATAACTTAGATACACAGGTTATGGCAGATCTGATATGATTCAATTGGTCATAGGCTTAGATCTAATTCAGAGGCATGTCAAGATTACATTTTAATTATTTCTATCTAAAATAAACGTAAACTCATAGAGAATAGATCTAAGAGACAGAAGTATAGTTGTAGATGTTGAATCACATATCCCTAAACTTGAATGACTTAGTTGTTGAAGAAGAAAAGGCTTGATTTAATCTGAACAGATGTAGCATCTAGTTCTCCGTTGTTTTTAGGGTGGAAAAACAAGAGAAATGGGGTCTTATTTATAGCCTAAAGCCAGCAAACCAAGTCAAGAAAGGATTCCACATTTAGAACTAGAAAATCTTCCGATATCTGACGTAGTGGGGTCGACCCCTTGGGGTAATTTCGACCTTCCCTTGATGGGGTCGACAACCATGGGAGGGAATTTTCCCGCTTCCCTCTTCTACTCGAATTTTGAACTGTTTTGAATTCTGGGCTTATTTTATTCATATATATGTAACACCCCATATTTTAAAACTAAAGATAATAAAATTAGAATAACTTAATTAAATATTTATAATTAAGTAAAATGGAATACGCCATTGCACCCGTCTCGAAATTCTGGCCAAAATAGACACTTGGTTTGTGTAAATCGGACACCGTATGAAGAAGTTATTAAGGTATGAAACTTGTACACTTGCGGGGAGGATATATATATATATAAGGTTCAGAAATTCAAAAATGGGTCTAGAAATTCGAAAATAGGTTCAAATTTCAAAATTTCAGAAGGTGGCATATTTCCTGCCTAGGTGGGTCGATCCCTTCAAGGGTGGGTCGACACCGGGGTCGATCCCCTCAAGGGTGTATACCTACCTGCGGCATATTTTGGAATATTAGGGTTTTTGAGTTTCTGGACGATTCTGGTAGCTTTTGGTCAAATCTTAGGGTCCTGATTGCTCCATACGCCTATAAATAAGACCTTAGACCTAACTCTAAACCTCATAATTTGGTGGCTACGCTGGAGCTGTACCATTACTCTCTACCTCTCTCTCCTCAAATTATATTCAAAAATTTAGATTTATAAATTAGAAAATCTTAAATTAATATCTGGAGGGAAGAGAATGATGTTTTTTTTGGCGTTCAGAATTACGTGAAAAGCAAGGTAACGTTCCAGATCCAATTTATTCAAATTATCCTCCACTTTCTTTTCCCTTTTTCTTTTAGAAAAAATAGTAAATCCATGATTATTAGGTTTTGAATTCAATTAGGGGAAAATCATGGAAGATTAGATCTGGACCAGATCTAGGATTTGGAAAGCTTACGAGTTGAGTGGATTAAGCCATATTATTTTAGATAATGGTACATAGTTGTTTAGCATTCCCATTTTTATTAATTGTGAAATTGCCAGATTAATTATAAATTGTTGTTGCAACGAGTTGAAATGTTAATATGAATATGTCAAGAAATGCCTATGTTGAATTGGCTAAAATATTGAATTTTTACATGTTGGAGAAAATAAACATGTTAGGATATGAATAGCCAATTCATCGATTGTAACTACATGATTTAGTTGTGGAATATTATTGAGTAATTGACTTGTAACTTGTTAGATCTGAGCAATTACCCAATTAAATGCTTGCATGTCAAAAAATAGAATTAAATACATGTTAAAAAGGACATGCGCCTAAATATAGGCATAACTTGACGACATGTAAATTGGATTAAATTGGACATATGAAGAGGGTAATATGCCAAAATTTTACATGGAAAAATAGGATAATTATTAAAATATGAACATGCCTAAATACATAGTAATTTGGAACTGTAACACCTTAGACACGAGGTTAGATTGCACTTATGATAGAAGTCTGCCTGGACCCGCCCGACTTATCCAGCATTCACAAGTGGTAAATCTAACGTGAGAGGTCTAAGTGCTTAACTAAAAATGGTGATAAGGCACGAGGTTAAGTCGACTTGTGGTAGAAGTCTGCTCGGACCCGCCCGGCAAATCCAGCGTCCACAAGTGTAGGCTTAATGTGAGAGGTCTAGGCATATGTATGTACATACATATATATATATATATGTATGTATGTATATAAAAAGATAGGGATAAATGGCGATGGTGATAATTAAATATCTAACTCAGAAAATAGGAAAGGATGGGATGTAATGAACTGAGTTAGCGTGATATGAAGGCGAAGTGATGTATTTCCCTAAATGACCTATTTCTGAGAACGTGATTGCAAGTAAGCCACAATAAATAAAGTAAGAAAAGTAAAGAAATTACTTGCTACCACGAATTTAGATGGGAATACGTTATGAAAATAAATCATTGATTCCTTCTATCAAACTGATAAGGTGCATGAAGTCTTTTCCCTAATATAATAAGGAATATATATTATAGTGAATGAAGAATAATGGTTTACATCAGTAAATTGTTTAAAAGGGGAATGATAATCACCTATTATAAATAAATAACATTAATAAAAATGTTGTATTATGGTAGACTTGTCCTAGGGACAAGTGGGGATTATAACTTAGGTTATAATAAACTAATAAGTAAATTGGATAACTGGTGAAATGAGATAAGAGACACTTAATTGTAAATTAAGTAATCAGAAAAGGGGAAAACCTGAAACCAGTTAAGAAAAGGGGGGAAATATATTGTACTTAATTATAAATTAAGTAATCCGTAAACTTGGAGGTCTAAAACCCACTGATAAGAATAGCATGTTTCGACTTGTCCTAGGGACAAGAGGAAATTATAACATAGGTTATAGTTAATGGGTAGAGAAACTTATTAATGGGGCTTAGTTAATAGAACTAAGTTAACCAGTAAACAATGATAAGTTGTAAAGACGGTGGAAATGGAATTATGATTAAGTAAGAAGAATGAGGAAAACTTATGAAATGAAATAAGTTATATTTAATCATAAATGGTAAGCGACATGTTAATTGGAAAACATGTGAATTAAGATATACTTAATTACATATTAAGTAAAACATGTTATTGTAATGATGAAATCAAACAAGAATATAAAAGAGATTGTGGATTACAGACCTTGGCCACAATCTGGAGAATAACATGTTGTCGGCTTATTAATAAACTTAAATGGATTAAGTTATAATTGAAAGTAATAAGCAAGAGGAACTTGGTAACTAATAAATAATTCAATGTGAATAGGAACAACCAAGTTAAAAGGAAACCTTGTAAGGAAAAGCAAGCGCGTAAAAGAATGTTTAAACATAGGGTCTAACAACATATTAAATTGAGGCGCTTGGACCAGTCCGCACGTTTGAGCATGAATAACCCAACGGGGTAGATCATCATGGTGTTATAGGGCACGAGGGGAGTGTACATTCATCTGATTGTTCCGACGGCTCTGAAGGACTGGAAGGGGAAGAACGTGGGCCTTGACTACTAGTGCTCCTCTGTGCGGTTGCAGTCTTTTAGGCCGTGCTCGCAGAGGTTGGGTATGCGCGTAACTACTAGGTGGGTAGGCCTTGACTGCAGAAGTAGCTATGCAGTCAGAATGCTGTAACGCGGTTACACCAGGGTGATTTGGCAGTTGCCTTAACGGGGAGGGGGAGGGTCACGATCAACAAGGATAGTAGATCGTCGGATACCCGTCATTGGTAGCTTGTGGGATGCGAAAAGACTAGAGCTAAACCCGAGATACCATTCACCTTTCACTATCGGGATAAGGGGTTGAGGGGAGATGCCACATGGATGTTCAGATTGTTTGCATAAGGGCGGTCGCTTTTCTCTTGCAGTCTTTACTAGTCGATCGAGGGGCCGAGATAGGGCCATAGCCACCGTGAAAACAAACCCTAGGGATATCTGTATTTTAGGGCTCTTAAAGGCGGGCCTATATAGGTATGGAAAAGCTCCCAACCGAGTTCCGTGTTTCTTGTATCTCACTGCCATGGAACTCGGTGCACATTAGAGGACGTGCGATTGAGGCATCGAGCTACAATTGAAGAAACGTATGGTGGACAGTTTAGATACATGCACGTCGGCTCTGGGTGGTGTATCGTAGACTTTAGGGAATTACTCCGGTATGAATTTTGATTCGAACAAAAGTTGCAGTCCGTTCATGTGCGTAGCATAGTAATGGCAGATATATGTGAAATGCAACATTGTTATATAGAGATCTGTGCGTCACAATGGTGTAGGATGGGGGACTGCGTATATTTTGATAATGTTATAGTGGAGACCGTACGAGTGGGGTACCATGGGGTGTACCCTAATATTGGGGGTAGCTACATATATACTATATTAGGTTAATCCAATGGGAAGTAAATGGGTACGACGTGTGTGTAAGCCTTGAGTGCTGATAACCCAAATAACCTGATAGATAAAAAAACATGATTGAACGGTATATGTAATATTTTCCAAAGTGTATAGTTTAAATCCAGTCACCAGAACTTGTGTTCTGACCCCCTCCTCATAACATACTCGCAGGTTAGATTTGTAGTAGGGACATGATAGACTTGGATACTTGTGACACCCCTTATTTTCGGTGAACATCAAAGAAACAAATCAAAGTATACTTAATTTTTAAAAGAAGAATTAAGGGAAATGGGTTACGCTATTGCGTTCATCTCGGAATTCTTCTTGAAATAGAGTCCGAGTTTGCGTAAGTCGGACTCTGTATTAAGAAGTTATGGCACTTAGAAATTTTAGGAATTTAAAATAAAAACCAGCCCGAATTCAAATTTAAAGTTTCGAAATTCAAATCACACACCCGGGCTGGGCGGGAAATTTCCCGCCCAGGACCCAGGTCGAGCTGGGTAGAACAGGTCGACCACGGGGTCGACCTGGGGGTCGACCTCACCCCCCTTTTCCAGATTCGTGGACAGATTCGTTTTTTCTGCATTTAGACGCCCGTTCTGACCAGATTCGTTGCTCCTAAGCTATTTAAACACCCCAAACCTCACTTTCTCTCCACACAACTTCATTTCGCCTATACTCTACCCTAATTCATATCAAAATAAATCTAAGACGGGGTTATGCTGCTCAAGTCCTTCATGGAAATCAAGTTTAGAATTCTAGTAGAGATTAAAAGACTAATTCAACGACTTTAACAACTATTTCTAAGAATCAAATCAAATCTAAATTATAAGAACAAGTAGTCTACTTCAAGGAAGAGATATTCAGTTTCAGAATACAGATCCCAGAATTCAAGACAGTTCTGTAATTTGTAAGTCCACGTTACTTTCAGAAATAAAAGTTAATTGGGATTCTGACATTGTAATAAATCTAAATCTGAGATTATGCTATCCATTGGATCTATCTCATTGATGATATTATGTCCATTCTTTGTCTCTTCTTTCCTTCTTCCCTTTTTGTTTTATAGCCAGGCTACTGCGAGCCTGAGCCAAATCTCATAAGAGATGAACGTATGTGGGAATAAAATTAGGCATAATATATGATTTGAACATGGCCAGCGCTAAAATTGGGCATAATATATGATTTGAACATGGCCAACGCTAAATTTGGGCATAATATATGATTTGGACATGACTAGCACTAAAAATTGGGAAAAGTATTAAATTATGTATAATTGGGCATAACTGATTTGTAACGGAACTGAGGATATAACACATATTATATTTGAAACACAAAGTGTATCGAACATATGAATTGAGATTGAGGCATAAAGAATTGGACATATGACTTAGGATTTGGGGCATAAATTGAACTGTAAATATGTAAGTTTAAGTTATTTTCAAATTTAAACACCTAATAGTGATTTTGGCATATAATGAAATGGATCTAAGTCCATGCTTGATGATAAGACAAATCTTTTAGATTAATTCCTATCTTTCTATTGAATCATGACTTACATGCCTAGGAAGTTATTATTCAATCATGCCTATCTTTGTTGGACATTTGATATATAATCCTTTTAGGTTCGTGATGTTATTTATATCAGATCTATATGTCTATGAGGTTATTTCTGTCAGTTTGTTTCAGATATATCTTTGTTATACCCCAACTCTAACAGATCTGTAATCCTCTTAGGTCCAAAATATTTGACAGATCTACCATTTTAATGCATGTTTTATGCCTACTCTCGTTTATGTTCCTCTTTCGTCCCCTTTATTTTATGAATCTAGATTAACCTCGAATCTAGTCTGAAACTTATTATGCGTGCGATTGGAATGCGAGGGTAATGGGGAATAGTCTATTTGGTAATGGTGGAACATAATTTTGTAACTTATGATTTGGGGCATAATTGTCTTTGTTGCAAACTTGGGGTAAATTGAAATATTAAATTTAGATTAGGCGCAAACTGTAAATTGGAATATTAATCTAGATTGGGCATAACCATTGGTTGTGGCGCCAAAGCATAATGTATATTGGGGTATTGGGGCATGACTGTTACTACAGATATGGGAAGATTAGATGTAGCCTAATTTGAGTAATAAATCGGAATTAAATTTCGGGGCCATAACTTGCAATTAGCTTTGTTGGGAATAACTTGAGAATTGGAATATGACTGGTTGGAATAATTAGCATATAAATCTAGACTTGGACATTTATGGAAAATGTGGCAAAATCTGAAATTGACAACAATTGTGAATAATTTTCATATAATATGTAAATATGTAAATTAGTGAAAAGATGAATATGCCTAACCCGAGGTTAGATTGAGTTGGGGTGTAAAACAGCCCGGAACCGCCCGGCACATCCAGTAACCACAACAACACCTATCTAATTTGAGAGGTTAGTGCATCACGCCCAATAAAAACCCGAGGTTAGATTGAGTTGTGGTGTAAAACTGCCTAGAACCACCCCGCACATCCAGTAACTGCAACAACACTTATCTAATGTGAGAGTTGGTGCATTAATAAATCAATTAATGTTAATGAACAAGATGAAAGAGTAGGGTTAAGTTCATAGGAACACTTAACCAATATAACATGGATGACTAGGGTTATGTAATGAGAAACACTTAACCGATATGACAAGATGGATGACTAGGGTTAAGTTAACAGGAAACACTTAACCGGAATAGCGTGATAAATGGAAAGGGTTAAGTTAACACTTAACCAATATAGCTTGGTTTGTGGTAGGGTTAAGTTAACACAAGAAGGCAACACTTAACCAAAGTAACATGACATGATGAGTAGGTAGGTTAAGTTAACTTGAATTGACTGATGACACTTAACCAATACAACAAGACGAACACGCGGGGTTAAGTAACAAGAAACACTTGACCAATATAACTTGATGAACGAACGGGGTTAAGTTAATAGGAAACAATTAACCAATCTAACATGATAAGTGAGAAGGGTTAAATTAATAAGAAACACTTAACCAACATGACATGATGAATGGGTGGGTTAAGTTAACATGAATGGACAACCCTTAACCAATATGACAAAATGTGCGGGAGGGTTAAGTACATATCAGGTTGGTGGGTAATATTGGTACATATAGGCCCACAAAACTTAACCGTTAAATAAACATACTAGAATCGGTGGGTGGGTTAAGTACATCTTGTGTAGGTGGGTAATACTTGTATATATAGGCCCACAAACTTAACCAATAGAAAACCCTAGTAATGGGGACCCATTTCAGCAGTAACCCACATAGATGTATCATGGTGCACTGAAACTAGGCAGGGTGGGGCACGATTACTGGGCTGATTATAAGCGGTCAAATCAGCAGAAGGGGTACGTTAGTGTAGGTTCCGACGGTTTACAGGTGTGCACGTACTCCGAAGTGGGAAGAAGTAGGCACTGAGTACCAGTAGTTATACACTGTGCATCTTGAATCGTGTCGGGTCGCTATCATAAGGATTGATACACCTTATGGTGGGACCAGCACTGGGTATCTACACGCAAGAGAGGGCCGATTGACACAGACACATGGAACATGAATACAAGTTAGGGAGCTGATCGATAGAATAGTAAGCATACATCTAATATGTTCATGTCAATTAGGCTGATTGAGGTGGAATCCTCCCGATAGATGTACACTTAATGGCTACCACCATTTGCACGGATTGGGATCACGTTGTAATATTATCATTTTATACAGATTACTAGTTGGGGCACTAGTTAGGTGGTGTGTGTGTTTATATATATATATATATATATATATATATATATAATCAGAATAACAAAGTAGTAGCGAAGAAGATAAAGAGTAGAAGCGCATTCAGTTTATCTTGCCTTATCATACCTTATGCTTATCCTATGTTATCTTGTTATCCCTGTTATCACGGTATTGTCTTATATTCAGTTTATTCATGTCATGATGCTTTTTCCTGTTTATATGCTGAAAGTCACTGGACTTACGAGACTCGTGTCTGACCTAGTTTTGTTTCGCCTATTTTCTTCCGTTCCCCCCAGGTTCACAGGGGGAAATGTTATCACTTAGCTCAGTTTTCCTTCCAAGCTCGAAGATAGTCGATGTATTGTTTTGGACTCTTTCTTCCACTGCTATGGCTGGTTCATGCTTCATTGGGGAATATCATTGTTAATTTTATGCTTCTTTTATACTTGGAAGTTTTTGAACCAAGACAGAATTTCTATGTATTACTTTTAAGTATAATTGAGCCAATTGTTGTAAAAGCTTGTCTGAATTAAGCTGTTTATAAAATGACTTTATTTTCCGCTGCTTTATTTGTATGTCTTGTAATTTATCTGCATCTTTTACCTATAATGCTCCACTGAAGTTAAGACATTCCCTTTGTGAGTGACCTTAACGGAGGTGGGGTGTTTCACTTTGGTATCAGAGCTGAAGGTTACCGGATCAGATAAAAGATTTGAAAAATCATTTTCAAAACGGTTTTAAAAGAAGCATTTTAAAAAGAAAAGTTTTGTTTTAAAGGAATACTCCCCAAATCCATAAGCTTTATCTTTTGATCCCCTGTTTTACTCCTTGTTTCCTTCTTTCCTGAGTCTCCGGGGCTCCTTGCTTTCTAGGAGGTGAACTCATCGCGGCATGGTTCCGTAGGCTTGACGAGACTATGACACTTATCAAAGGGAAAATAAGTGCCCAACTTCCATATGTAGCCGTAGTAATTTCACCTACGGCTAATATTCTTTCGAGCTTTGTAGGATTCTTCGTGCGATGGAGGCAGCTTTCGAGAGACCTGTCAATAAGTTACACAAGGATGGCAAAGATGAGAATGAGGGAGTTTGGCTAAGGAGCACAACCTAAGGATGAAGAACTAATGTATATATACTTGGTTCACAAGGGAGGAGAGGAATGAATAGTAAAACCTAAGACAAGAGGAAGTATCTTTATTATGGTATAACGGGTCGTATAATTAAGGACAAGGGCAAGAACAAATGATAGGATTTTCTAGAGGGCAAATGCATGCTTTCATCGCTAGCACACCTGAGAGTGGTAGTAAAGTTTCTGTTGAAAGAGTTTAATCTTTCCTTTTTGATCATCCTGTTAGTACTCTTTTTTATTTTAGCGCTTCAAATTCTTCTATATCTGCTTCAATAGTTGAGTCTCTGCACCTTAGTACTTGTAGAGTAGATGATCCCATTATTGTCTCAAATCCAATTTGGGGTTCGGCTCATTTATCCTTGGTTTGTAAGGATTTGAGATACTTATGTTTCTGGTTTCACGGGCTATGGGTCGACTCTAGGCATGGATTGATTTGCTAATAATTGTGAACGGAGGGTAGTTAGACTTTCGACTTGCCTCGGGAATACCCTCGAGATTTCGTGCGATCCTAAGGGATCAGTTTGTCTTAGCTACCTAGAATCACTTTATGTATCTATCGACGATTTTTGATCCGTTGGAGTAGTCCATGAGTATGCAAGATATTTTGATTAGGGAAGGGGTTTTCCCCATGAAACTCAAAGATAGACTTCCGCATATATCTAGTTGACAATGCAAAGCCAACTATGCGATCAAAGATAGTTTTAGAACAAGATTGGCGAGGATAGCCAGAGTCAGTTAAGCACTCAATTGTTTGGTTGTTTTGCTAGTATCATCTCACATAAATCGTCCAAATTCGGAGGAGGTATTCCTTGGGAGTTGTATGATATTGGTTTAGGCCTTTGGGGGTTGTACTTGAGGAATGTCGAGTTCGACTAGGATGGTTTGCATGAGAAATAGATGGTTGTGGCAGGAGCCCTAAGTAAGACTGA
Organism: Allium sativum; assembly: GCA_030737875.1. Taxonomy (NCBI): domain Eukaryota; kingdom Viridiplantae; phylum Streptophyta; class Magnoliopsida; order Asparagales; family Amaryllidaceae; genus Allium; species Allium sativum. Next base: position 845,780,099 of record CM060922.1, on the reverse strand, counting down.
CATTAAGAGAGGTAAAAAGTACATAGCAACCTTTAGCTTTAGACCCTTAGATTTGTGACATGATGGATAAGCTAAGTAGAGGAGAGACATCTAATCATCTAAGTATATACACTTGGTATCATGGTTGACATCTGTTTATCTTGGAAAGATAATTCGACTACCTTGGATACCCTCTAGCATAGTAAGTGAGCGAGGTCCTATCTTTACTAGTGGGTTTTGGAAATGGAGGTCAAGAAGCTTCGCAATTGTGAAGTTAAATTAGTTAAGGTACAGTGGAGTGAAGCTCAAGAAGATGCGACTTAGAAGACTGAAGACTAGATACGCGCATCATACCCATTTTGAGGGTATATCCTTGATTCCACTTTTTCTGTTAAGTTTAGTTGCATGCTAGTCTTTATGTTTTAGGTATAGGTCATATCTTCGATCCTTAGCTAGAAGCCAATGGATGTAAATATGTGTTTGAAACATGTTATGATTGGGGGTTGCAAGTGGTTGCAAGTGGTTGCTCGTGGATGCATGTACACACATTAGGCATTAGATCGGCTCAGTCACTTTCATATTGCATATGCATGAGAGAATTTTTATATATATGAATTGAAACTTTCTATGTTATCATATGGATGTTGCATTCTTATGAATGATTGTGCACTCATGTAGAAGTTATAAAGTACGATTAGGAATAATTGCATACATGATGGACTCATGGCACTGACATAATTCACATTGAGGAGGTCAACTGAATCAGTAGACCGCCTGATTTTGCATTAGCTAAGGACATGTACACACACTATGCATATGATCATGAAAGCATTAGAAATATTTTTAAGTAAAATGGACACCTGTGATTGAATGGTTGAGTAGATGGATGTTGGATTTTAGGATATACATTCTTCTTGACTTGAATATTTCGGGGACGTTATCCTTTAAGGAAGGGAGAATGTAACACCCCGTATTTTCGGTGAATGTCAAAGTAACAAGTCAAAGTATACTTAATTTTAAAATGAAGAATTAAGGGAAACGGGTTACGCCATTCCGTTCGTCTCGGAATTTTGCTTGAGATAGAGTCCTAGTTTGTGTAAATCGGGCTCTAATTGAATAAGTTATGGCACTTAGAAGTTTCAGGAATTTAAAATAAAAACCAGCCCGAATTTAAATTTAAAATTTTGAAATTCAAATCACACACCCGGGCTGGGCGGGAAATTTCCCGCCCAGGATCCAGGTCGACCAGGGGGTCGACTTGGGGGTCGACCTGGATAGAACAGGTCGACCATGGGGTCGACCTAGGGGTCGACCTCCCCCCCTTTTCCATATCCATGGATAGATTCATTTTTCTGCATTTAGACGCCCGTTCTAGCCAGATTCGTTGCTCCTAAGGTATTTAAACACCCCAAAACCTCACTTTCTCTCCGCACAACTTCATTTCGCCTATACTCTACCCTAATTCATATCAAAATAAATCTAAGACGGGGTTATGCTGCTTAAGTCCTTCATGGAAATCAAGTTTAGAATTCTAGTAGAGATTAAAAGGCTAATTCAATGACTTCAACAACTATTTCTAAGAATAAAGTCAAATCAAAGTTAGAAGAACAAGTAGTCTACTTCAAGGGAGAGCTATTCAGTTTCAAATACAGATCTCAGATTTCATGTCCGTTCTGTAATTTGTAAGTTCACGTTACTTTCAGAAATAGAAGTTAATTGTGATTCTGACATTATATAAATCTGAATCTGAGATTATGCCTATTTCTATCTGTATTTCTATATCCATTGGATCTATCTCATTGATGATATTATGTCCATTCTTTGTCTCTTCTTTTCTTTTTCCCTTTTTTTTATAGCCAGGCTACTACGAGCCTGAGCCAAATATCATAAGAGACGAATGTATGTTGGAAATAAAATTTGGCATAATATATGATTTGAACATGGCCAGCGCTAAAATTGGGCATAATATATGATTTGAACATGGCCAACGCTAAAATTGGGCATAATATATGATTTGGACATGACTAGCGCTAAAAATTGGGAAAAGTATTAGATTATGTATAATTGGGCATAACTGATTTGCAACGGATCTGAGGACATAACACATGTTATATTTAAAACACAAAGTGTATCAAACATATGACTTGAGATTTGAGGCATAAATAATTGGACATATGACTTGGGATTTGGGGTGTACATTGAACTGTAAATATGTAAGTTCAAGTTATTTTCAGATTTAAACCCCTAATAGTGATTTTGGCATATAATGGAATGGATCTAAGTCCATGCTTGATAATAAGACAAATCTTTTAGATTAATTCCTATCTTTCTATTGAATCAATGATTTAAATGCGTAGGAAGTTATTATTCAATCATGCATGTCTTTGTTGGGCATCTAATATAATCCTTTTAGGTTCATGATGTTATTTATATCAGATTTATATGTCTATGAGGTTATTTCTGTCAGTTTGTTTCAGATCTATCTTTGTTATACCCCAACTCTAACAGATCTGTAATCCTCTTAGGTCCAAAATATTTGATAGATCTACCATTTTAATGCTTGTTTTATGCCTACTCTCGTTTATGTTTGTCTTTCGTCCCCTTTATTTTATGAATCTAGATTAACCTCGAATCTAGACTGAAACTTATTATGCATGCGATTGGAATGCGGGGGTAATGGGGAATAGTCTATTTGGTAATGGTGGAACATAATTTTGTAACTTATGATTTGGGGCATAATTGTCTTTGTTACAAACTTGGGGTAAATTGAAATATTAAATCTAGATTTAGCGCAAACTGTAAATTGGAATATTAATCTAGATTTGGCATAACCATTGGTTGAGATGCCAAAGCATAATGTATATTAGGGTATTGGGGCATGACTATTAGTACAAAGTTGGGAAGATTAGATGTAGCCTAATTTGAGTAATAACTCGGAATTGAATTTGGGGGCCATAACTTGCAATTAGCTTTGTTGGGCATAACTTGAGAATTGGAATATGACAGTTGGGATAATTAGCATATAAATCTAGACTTGGATATTTATGTAAAATGTAGCATAATATGAAATTGGCAACAATTGTGAATAATTTACATATAATCTGTAAATATGTAAATTAGTTAAAAGATGAATATGCCTAACCCGAGGTTAGATTGAGTTGTGGTGTAAAAATGCTCGGAACCGCCTGGCACATCCAGTAACCACAACAACACCTATCTAATGTGAGATCTTAGTGCATTATGCCCAAGAAAAACCCGAGGTTAGATTCAGTTGTGGTGTAAAACTGCCCGAAATTGCCCGGCACATCCAGTAACCGTAACAACACATATCTAATGTGAGAGTTTGGTGCATTAATAAATCAAGTAATGTTAATGAACAAGATGAAAGAGTAGGTTTAAGTTCATAAGAACACTTAACCAATATAACATGGATGACTCGGATTAAGTAATGAGAATCACTTAACCGATATGACAAGACGGATGACCAGGGTTAAGTTAATAGGATACACTTAACCGGTATAGCATGATAAATGGAAAGGGTTAAGTTAACACTTAACCAATATAACTTGGTTTGTGGTAGGGTTATGTAAACACAAGAAGGCGACACTTAACCAAATTAACATGTCATGATGAGTATGAAGGTTAAGTTAACTTGAATTGACTTATGGCACTTAACCAATACAACAAGACGAACACGTGGGGTTAAGTAACAATAAACACTTGATCAGTATAACTTGATGAACGAACAGGGTTAAGTTAATAGGAAACACTTAACCAATCTAACATGATAAGTTAGAAGGGTTAAATTAATAAGAAACACTTAACCAAAATGACAAGATGAATGGGTGGGTTAAGTTAACATGAATGGACAACACTTAACCAATATGATATAATGTGTGGGAGGATTAAGTACATATCGGGTTGGTGGGTAATATTAGTACATATAGGCCCACAAAACTTAATCGTTAAATAAACATGCTAGAATCAGTGGGAAGGTCAAGTACATCTTGTGTAGGTGGGTAATATTTGTATATATAGTCCTAGAAACTTAACCAATAGGAAACCCTAGTAACGGGGACCCATTTCAGCAGTAACCCACATAGATGTATCATGGTACCCTGAAACTAGGCAGGGTGGGGCACGATTACTAGGCTGATTATAAGCGGTCAAAAGAGCGGCAAGGGATACGTCAGTGTAGGTTCCGATGGTTTACGGGCGTGCACGTACTCCGGAGTGGGAAAAAGCAGGCACTGAGTACCAGTAGTTATACACTGTGCATCTTGAATCGTGTCAGGTCGCTATCATAAGGATTGATACACCTTATGGTATGACCAACACGGGGTATCTACACGCAAAAGAGAGTCGATTGACAAAGACACATGGAACATGAATACAAGTAAGGGAGCCGATTGATAGGATAGTAAGGGTACATCTAACATGTTCATGGCAATTAGGCTGATTGAGGTGGAATCCTCACGATAGTTGTACACCTGAAGGCTACCACCATTTGCGTGGATTGGGATTACATTATAATATTATCATTTTATACAGATTACTAGGTGGGACACTAGTTAGGTGGTGCATATATATATATATATATATATATATATATATATATCAGAATAACAAAGTAGTAGCGAAGCAGAGAAAGAGTAAAAGCGCATTTAGTTTATCTTGCCTTATCATACCTTGTGCTTATCCTATGTTATCTTCTTATCCCTGTTATCACGGTATTGTCTTATATTCAGTTTATTCATGTCATGATGATTTTGCCTGTTTATATGTTGAAAGTCACTGGACTTACCAAACTCATGTCTGACCTAGTTTTGTTTCTCCTATTTTCTTCCGTTCCCCCCTCCCCCGGTTCACGGGGGGAAATTTTATCACTTAGCTCAGTTTTCCTTCCAAGCTCGAAGATAGTCGATGTATTGTTTTGGGCTCTCTCTTTCACTGCTACGGCTGGTTCATGCTTCATTGGGGAATATCATTGTTATTTTTATGCTTCTTTTATACTTGGAAGTTTATGAACCAAGACAGAATTTCTATATATTACTTTTAAGTATGATTAAGCTAATTGTTGTAAAAGCTTGACTGAATTAAGCTGTTTATAAGATGACTTTATTTTCCGCTACTTTATTTGTCTATCTTGTAATTTATCTGCATCTTTTACCTATAATGCTCCACCGAAGTTAAGGCATTCCCTTTGTGAGTGACCATAACCGATGTGGGGTGTTTCAATACTTGTTAGGCAGTATTATTAATACAGTAAGGCTATATTTTGATTATATTATATTTTGTCCATTCTACTGTGAGATATTTGCTGAGCTCTGACATATTTTATGTCTCTATCTTTTCTGTAGGATACCAGAGCAACTCAATCCAAGTTTCGATAGATGGGAGTTTTTGAAAATAAATTCGGTCTTTTGAAATTGGGGTTGTCATAATATATTTCTCTTATGCGTATATAAATTTCAAACCTTAATAACTTCTTCAAATAATGTCCGTTTTACGCAAATCAGGTGTCTATTTTGACCAAAATTCCGAGATGAACACAATAACATAGTTTGTTTCACTTAATTATGAATATTTATTTAAGTATTCTTTAATTTATCATCTTTAGTGTTTTTAAAATTACGGGGTATTACAGTTAGTTTCATGAAACAAGCAAAACTTCCCAGTTTCACGCTCTTTTTCTGTTGACCCTGTGCGGAGGTTTCTTATATTGGACAACGTTATAAGCATCCAGATAGATATTTTCCAAAGTGTCATTTAGCAGCATGTAATTTTCAAAAATTTGAAACTGAGGTCTTTTTTTGGAATTATTTCTACAATTCCTGTTTCTTTTGCCATCGTTCCTGCTATGGCGATCGTTTCCTCCACTTTTGTTACCAGCGTTTACTTCGACTTTTCCTATGCTATCACTGGACTTTTTGATGGAGACATTTCTTTGATTGTCCTTTTTATGTGTCAGACCTTCTCTTCCGATTAGCATATATTTCATATATTTCTTCTTGTCGCAGACGAATATTAGCTTTCTCGTAAAACAGTTCCCTGGTTAGTGGTGATTTTCCATCCAAATATTTTCCGAACTCAATATCTTTGTCAACCCCACGAATTAGTGCCATCAAAATGGTCTGCTCATGTGGGTCTCTTACTTCAGTAACCGCCAGGTTGATGTAATCCAAACATGACTTCAAGGTTTCACCAGTAGCTTGCTTAATCCCAGATAGCTCAATGACACTTTTAGATTTCCTCACATGCAACCAGAATTGGTTCATAAAGCTTTAACCTAACTCTTTGAAATTGGAGATTGATCGAGGAGGGAGTCGGTGAACCACATCAATGTTACGTCTTAAAGATATATAGGAAAAGCTTTGCATTTTACGGCATCAAGGGCTGCCGCGGCGTTCATGTACCATGAACACCTCATCAAATGTTGCCTTGAGTCAGTTCTTCCTTTATATTGATCCATTGTTGGCAGAATAAACCGTCTGGAGAACTAGAACTCCAGAATATCATCAGTGAAAGGGGTGTATCTACGCTCAATGCCCCAATCTTTGTTGGTGTAACTCCAATTGTCAGTCATAATCTGGCATACCATAGCTTCCACTTCATCATTGGTTAGTGTTGGCTTCGGATCTGCACTTCTGGTTCTCCTACTATATCTAGCCCCACATCGGTAACATTCTTCGATTTCTGGCAGCAGCTGAGTTTCCCTGCCTCTTGTTGTCCTAGTCATTCACAGGACGAGTGGGCTGAAGTAGTTGTTACTGAGTAGGGTTAGTGATGTTGGGATCCCTGGGGAGCACAAAGGATCCTTGCATTGGGAGCTAACATTGGCTCTCTCAAGCTAGGATCATTGGGTCCCAAGACATAGTCTGCATCTTCGCGAGATCCCAATGATCCGAATGTCATTTACTCAACATTCTCAGTTCTTTCGTTCGGCCTTCTCTGACGTGGGCGTCTTTCTTCCGAAGAGGTCTATTGATGGCAAAAATATGTCGTAAACACCCAAGATTACAATTACTTTGGAGTTATAGTTTCGTTCAGAAAAGTAAGTGCAGAAAATAATAAATAACACGAGATATTTATAGTGGTGCAGCCTCGTGAGAGACCTACATCCACTTTGGAAGAGTCGTTGGAATGTTATTAATAACAAAGAGTTATAAGGTTGAGGCTATCTCATGACATCTTTTTACATTCATCTCTAAGTTTTATGAAGTCATAATGGTCATATGCAAAGTACTAGGAAAAATATACTTTTACCCTTCTTCTTCCTCAAAGCATGGATGTCATTAAAGAGACTACTTTGAGCTCTCAAGAGGTGTCAAATCACCAAATTCCAACCTGTTTGAAGTGTGAGATCAAGGGGTATTTATAGCGGAGTGGTTAGGTGGGAGTAGGTAGGAGTACGTAGAAATATGGGACCACTAGCCAATTTTCGTATCTTATAATCCAGCCTACTCAAGAATTCGGAACCCCTTTCACCATGCCAAGGAAATTCATACCCCATTGTAGGGTACGAAATTCGTACTAGTGGGGTACGAGATTCATACCGGTAGGGTACGAGATTCATACCCCGAGGGGGTATGAGATTCGTACTTCGAGGAGGTACGAGATTCGTACCCGTGGGTACGAAATTCGTACCCCAAGGGGTACAAAATTCATGCCCGGTAAGGTGCGGAATTCATACCCGGTAGGGTACGAAATTCGTACCTTGTAGGTACAAGTTTTAGGTTGGTGCTAGGCATAGGGGATTCGGGAAAAGAGGGACACAACAACGTGGATGTGGCCATGTTTTGAGGGATGCACAGATCTTGGAAGTTGCTGGCTGAACCTTGACTTTGAGTCGAACCGGTGATTCTAGGTAATATATTTGTTGGTGAAAATCGGATAATCGGGCGGTGCCCACTTGTTTGACCAAACAGGTTAGGTCGATTGCCACCGGGACTGTAGGGCTCTGGATCCTCACCGGTGCTGTGCTCGGACCCTCTAATGGCTCGCCTTCGGCTCGGAACTCGGCTCGCCTTCAGCTCGGCTACTTATGGATACTGATGGATGTTGCACCCATAGGATGCAACATTCTACTAGTGGCCAGACTCGAGTCTTCTGGTGCTAGAATCCTGATGATGTTGGCAACACTTCTGGGCTGTAATATCATGCAATAAGTTGATTCGAGTGTGTCTTGCGTACTTTTGGGATCCAGACCAAAAGGCCGGTTAACATTTTCCCCCTCAAAGTATGTCTTGTGTTAACGGGACTTGCTTTGAAGTAAGACAAGTCTGGTAATGGACAGAAAAATCTTCATGCCGTGCTTAGTGATCGATCATGACCTTTCCCTTTAGCTGTATGCTGGAAGTGCGCTGCTTTGGAGCGGCTGAGGTGCATTGTTGAAGATTGTTGGTATGAGTTGGGGACTCCAGCATAGTTAAGAGATTTCTCAAAGGAGGAGAAGTTGTGGACAACCAAAGTGCTCAGTTGATGGGCATAGTTGATGCGAGTCTGCGAACAATGCAAGTCACGGTGGAAGATCAGGAAGCCAGTCTAGTGGAATAGTCTAAGGATCCCTTTAGTAAACACTAAGTGGATGTCGTTATGCGACTCCAGGACGGAGAGCTAGCTAATCAGAAGGCTACCAAAGGGGCGAAGGAGAAAGCAGAGTGGGAGACTAAGGATGTACTGGGAAAGGGTGACACTGTGCTTGCCCTTGTAGTTGATGTTGCCCCCAAGCCCTTGCAGCACACTATCCCTACTGAGATCACAGAGATTTCAAGTGGTGAGGGTGAGGGCAAAAGGCGTCCCTCGATCTCTCATGAGTTGATAACCCCTTCAAATGGCAGAGGAGGAAGGAGCGAATTTGGGAAGAGGAGGCCCACCACTAGAGATCCATAAAGCGTGGAATTAGTAAAGAAGAAACACAAGAAGAAGAGGAATGATTAGCATTAGTAACTGTAATAGATGTCACCGCTATTTTGGTTATGTAGGCCGCTAGTATACACGAAAGCGACCCTCGCTTTTGGTTTTTAACAGGCATGGTGTGGTTCTTATGTACACCCTGTATTAGAAAGGAAATTTTTTGACACATAGTATGTTCAGTGTGAGTGTGTGAAATGAAATCTGAATTAGTAAAGATCGCATTTCGTGTTAGGTGTTCGAATGTTCGTCTTATGTTTTCCAGCGTCCTGTACTTAAACAAATGTACTTATTATTAAACTAACAGAAATACGATTAGGAATCGCACTCCGGGGCATTTCCATTTGTGTAGATCAAGCACTGGTTTCAGGAGGATTCCCTCAGCTCAGGAATCCCATTGGTTGTGTAAACCAGGCTAGGGGCCTTCTGCCTTGGAGTGTCCGGAGTAAAGTCCAAGTACGATGAAGGCGTGAATGTCGTGATTCGTCCGATGGGAGGCTCTCCCTTTGTTCATTCGGGGTATGAGAAGAGGCATCGTTTATTTTCCTTAGGGTGCCCGGATCATGAGCCGTAGGGCCCGATCTTGGCCATGGGCTACCCCTAAGCACTAGTGCTTAGGAGCGGAAAACAATTTAAGGTCGACCTCGGTGCCGCGCCAAGACTCGATAGACACCCGAAGCCATGTGAGAGGTAGGATCACATTAGGTTGGCTGGGGGAGTGCCCCCAAGCCCTGGGACTTGAGAGCAGAACAATTTTTACTTGATCTTGATGCTGGACCGAGATTCGAGTTGGACGTTATTTATATTCGATCGCATCATGGGCCAGGGATTCAAGTAGTAAGGCCGACTCCAGTGCTTAGGGAGCCAAACAGCGCCAGTAGTGCTTGTTCTCAATGTTGATTCGTGGTTTGGATGGCGACATCAGCCCACGCATGCGGTGTCGATGTGGCGACCGAGAGTTTGTATGCAAGCCAACTGTAAGGATCAATCAAACATGTCATGTAAAGAGTAAGCGAAGAGTGAACGCGGAAGGGAGAAATGAAACTAAACATCATTTCTATCGATAACTTTGGCAGTAATAACCTTTACAATGCCTTGAATTCCAAGAAAACAAAACATCGTTGAAAATCATAGACAACTGTACACTAAGTTATGTGAAGTAATGCAGGAGATGTTTGATGTTCCATGCCCTTGGAAGCTCGGCTCCGTCCATAGTTGCAAGTTTGAAAGTTCCATTCATGAGCTTAGTTGTATGGTGTACGGGCCTTTCCAGCGAGGAGCGAGTCCGGTCGGTGGGGGAAAGACCCGCTTTAGGACGAGGTCATTGATATTGAGGTCCTTATGACGGACTCCAAAGTTGAAGTATCGGGCCACTCGTTGTCGTTGGGTGGCGGCTTTGAGTTTAGCTTCGTTTCTCTTTTCTTCGAGTAAATCGAGTGATTCCATAAGAAAATCTTGATTTTCTTTCAAATCATAGTAGGTGACTCGATGAGATTGAAGATTGAGCTCAATAGGAATGACAACTTCGGATCCATTGGCAAGGGTGAATGGAGTGTGCCCGATTGTTGACTTGTGGTGGTCCGGTAGGCCCATAGGGCTAGAGGGAGATCGCCTGCCCACATGCCCCTGGCCGTTTCCAGACACTTCTTGATGATGGATTTGATTACGTTGTTAACAGCCTTGACTTTCCCATTGGCTTGAGGGTGAGCTACAGATGAGAATCTCTTTTCAATGTTGTGTCGCTGATTGAAGGCCTAGAATTCTGCGCTCTGGAATTGGGTTTCATTATTGGAGATGATGGTCTGTGGGACCCCATAACGGGTGATGATGTTGGGGATGACGAAGTTGATTATATTCTTGGTGGTTATCATGGTAAGAGCCTCGGCTTCTGCCCATTTGGTGAAGTAATCGAGTGCAACAACAGCGTAACGTGCCCCACCTCTAGCTAATGGAAGAGTTCCAATGATATATATTCCCCACATGGAAAACGACCAACGACTGACCATTTGTGTCAAATCAGTTGGTGAGGCTCTTGGAATCTTTGAGAAATGCTAGGAAATACAACACTTTCAAGCATAGTCTACGGCGTCTTGATCGAGTGTAGGCCAATAATAGCTATGCCTGATGATTTTTCTTGCTAGGGTCTGCCCTTTGATGTAGTAATTGCACTCGCCTTCATGCATTTTTGCGAGCACACGGTTAGTGTCATCGTAGGCTACACACCGCAGCAATGGGAGAGAGAAGCTTTTGCGATAGAGCACTCCTTCCACGAGAATGTAGCGAGCTGATTGGCGACTGAGCGCCTGTCTTTCCTTGTAACTTCTTTGGAGGGTCTTATGTCGCAAGTAGTTATGATCACAGATACGGGTTCGGCCTCTGTGTTCATGATCGAGTCGGTCTTCGTTTGATTAGTGCTTGGTGAATTGAGCACTTCGACTAGAGCGAGCTCCATGAGTTGCGTATCTTCGAAGCTTACCATCTTGGCTAGCGAGTATGATTTTCATTCTGTTCTCGGGGAATATGTGTAATGACAAAGTAGTCGAAGTTGGTGAGCAATTCCAGAACTTGGGCGAGGTTCTCCCTATACCTGAAGCACAATGAGCTGCAAATCGAAGAAGATTTGGATGGCCTTTAGGCCAATTTCGATTGTGTTTCAATGTTCATCTATTAAGGCCTCATATTCTACGTTATTGTGGTAGCAGGGAAGTTGAGCTTTAATGCGTATCATATCGAGCGCTTTTCTAGAGAGATGAGCTTGACACCGACTCTGGAGCATTTATTGTTAGAAGATCCATTTAAAATAGATCCCACTGTATGTTCGAAGCTTCGACGTTTTCTAGAGGAGATTCCTTAGAGGCGGCAAACTCCACTATGAAATTGGTGAGGGCTTGCCCGAGGATGGCCCAACAGGGGAAGAATGTTATCTCAATTTGAATCAACTCTATATTCCACTTTAACAGTCATCTGGATGCCTCGGGTCGTTGCAGGACCGGTCGTAGTGGTGGTACGTGTAGACGTTTATGGAGTGAGACTGGAAGTATGGTCAAAGCCTACGGGAGAGATCAATAGGCAGTAGGCTAGTTTCTCAAGCTTTGGATGATTCTTTTCTGCCTCCGGCAATCTTTTGCTAATATAATAGACAAGTCGTTGGACACGGTCATCGATGCGTACCAGTGCCGTGATGATTGCCTGCATGGAAACAACCAAATGAACATATAAGTCATCATGGTCCACAAGTTTGTACAAGATAGGCGGTCACTTTAAGTAATTCAGTTGGTCCTCGAATGCGGTGACGCATTCTGGGGTCCATTCGAAGTTGTGCTTCCCTTTCCGAAGCAAGTTGAAAAAGGACAATTTGTTAGTAGCTCTAGAGATGAATCGACTTAAAGTGGCGACCTTCCCGTTTAAACTTGGACATCTTTGATGTTCTGAGGGACTTCAATATCCTTAACATCATTGATTTTGTCGGGGTTGGCTTCGATGGCATGGGAGTTGACGATGAAACCTATGAATTTTCTTGAGGTGGCTCCGAAGGAGCATATTTGGGGGTCGAGTTTCATGTCTTAATGGCGAAGGACATCAAACATCTCGGAGAGGTCATGGACGTGGTCACTCGATATTTTAGACTTTACTAGCATATCATCCACATATACCTCAAAGGATCTCCTGATTTGGTTTTTAAAGAGGCGATTAGCCATTCATCGATAAGTGGCTCCTCCATTCTTGAGGCCAGAAGGCATGATGCGATAGCAGTATAGCCCGAGATCAGTTATAAAAGAGGTAGGATACTGGTCGGGAAGATACATCGGAATCTGATTATAGCCTGAATAAGCGTCCATGAAGGATAAAAGCTGGTAACCTATAACACCCCGTATTTTCTAAGAACGTACAAGTAACAAATTAAAGTATACTTAATTTTAGGAGAAGAATTAAGTGAAACGGGTTGCGCCGTTGCGTTCGTCTCGAAATTCTTCTTGAGATAGAGTCCGAGTCTGCGTAAAACGAATACCGTCTGAAGAAGATATGGATGAACAAAGTTAGGTAGGAAAACTAGAAACGAGCCGGAATACACTGGCGCACTTGTGAAGTGCGCCAGTACAAAAATAAACTGGCGCACCTGCCAAGTGCGCCCATACCGATCCAGCACAGAATTCTGGAGTGTTCTGTGATGACGTGTCTTCTTCTTAGTGGCTGGATGACCTGTCTTCGAGCTGGGTGGTTCTGATGACTTGTGGACTGATCTGAAGGCTCTAAACCACCTATTCTCCTATAAAAACACCCCCCCAAACCTCCCTTTCTCTCCACACAATTTTATTCTGCCTATACACTGCCTCTATTCTAATTAAAATAAAATAATGGCGTCGCTACTCTTTTGAAATCTAAGCTAGAACTATTGCATCTTCTTCCAATCTGAATAGAATTAAAAGGGAACAACTATTTTCTAATCTAATCGACAGTCTACGCCCAAGGAGAGCTATTCAGTATCAGAATACAGATTCCATAATACAAGAATTGTTCCCTTTTTGTGAGTACAGTTATTTTCAGATATGAACTTTAATTATGATCTTGACATGGCTATAAATATGAATCTGAGGTTATGCATATTCTTATCGTCAGATCAGTTTTTCTGTGACTATTCTTCTTCTTTTTTCTATTCTATAGCCAGGCTATTACGAGCCTGCGCCAAATCTCATAAGAGAATAGCGCACGAATGCTAAATTTTGGAGTAAATAATGAATAATGCATAATTGGACATGACTGATCTGTGACTGATTTGAGAAAAGGACATATGTTGTAAATTAGATCTAGATCTGTGCATACTCTGTGATTTTGAAGAAGAGGAATCATTGAATGATAACATAGGACTTGAAACTTGGGGACATAATGCATATAAAAATTAAGATCTGATTTTAAGAGGATATAATCTAAAGATCTAGATTTTTTGGTATATTTTAAGTAATGATTCATGACTTGAAAAAGGAATATGAAACTTAGGCGTAAGGACCTATATTAAAATAGGATAACTGTTAATGTGAATGCAACTAAATATGGATTTTTGGATATTGGCATTAAAGGCTATAATTTGGCATAATTCATATCATGATTTGGGGCCTTTAGAGAGTGTTATGTACTGTGCAAAGTTTAACGAAAATTTGGGGGCATATATTGTATTATGAATTATGACCATGATTTGAGCATGTAAGTTTAGGCTTAATTTATGATTAGGCAAGATATGTAAATAGAATTTTTAAGAAATGTTAAGTCCGCTAATCTGCTGAATTGCCTAATCTGCTAAATCTGTTGAATTGCCTGTCCTGCTAATCTGCTAAATTTCTTAATATGCTAGATCTGTTATCTGCTAAATCTGTCGAATTGCTTAATCTGTTGAAAGCTGAATAATTGTAATTTGGAGGCTCGATCTAACATTGGGCAAAACATGTTAATAGAACATTGGATAATCTGCCGTAACTTGTAAGGAAGTTAAATCTCCTAAATGGACATAATTAGTCTGATATTTTCTGTAATGGAATAAAGTGGCTATGACACGAGGTTAGGCTCCGTTTACGGTAGAAGCCTGCCCGGAACAAACTGACTTAACCAGCAACCGCAAATTGTCAGTCTAATGTGAGAGGTCGTAGGCATAACTAAAATATTCTTAGACACGAGGTTAGGTCTCGCTTGTGGCAGAAGTCTGCCTGGAACCGCCCGGCATATCCAGCGGCCACAAGCTACCGACCTAATGTGAGTGGTCTGGGCATTAATATTTAATTAATGCAAATATGAGATAAATATGATGTCTAAAACGTGTTGGGTGGATAGGGTTAAACCAACTGGACTGATGAATTTAATAAACCCGTTTCGTGAATCTGTACGCCCAATACAAATTTAGACAATTTGTAAGTATGTTAAAACTGTGCATCTGATCCGTTAGTCTGAAAACTTGTTAACTTGATTGTCTGATCTATGAACTAGCAAATCTGAACTCTGTATGTCTGAAACTAGTAAACAAGTTAATTTGAAATATGTTAGTCCGGGGACACAAGGTTAGGAGGGGAAATACTTGTGTCATCTGTTGTTTGGGACCCATATTAGTCAGTAACACTTTATGATATCAAAAAATTTGACCCCACTCTATGTAGGCGTCTGGGCACGCTTACTGAACTAATTATAAGCGGTTCATTCTGATAATCGCGAGGGGTGTTAATGGTGCGTTCCAACCGGGTCATGTGCGTGTATGGATCCGGTCTGCTCTGAGGATGTAAGACACCGTGACATCTGTAAATAGGTATGTGCCAATAGGTTGCCACTTTAGGGAGTGATACACCTACTGTGGGGCCGATACAGGGTATTATGTATTAGGGAGCCGATCGCTTGGGGTAGGACTTAGGGTACACTTAGTTCTGTCTGTTTCTGTTGGTTCTGTCTGTTTTTGTTCGGTGGTAACACCTGTTTGTTTCTGCGTGGTACTGTCTGTTGGGGTGGTAAAGGCCTATTACTAGTGTACATCTAATTCTAACATTCTGTTTCCGTATGTATTATTCTGCTTCCGTCTCTGATTCCGTTTTCGATTTTATTTCCTTACCTTATGTCTGTTGGGGTGGAAAAGGCCCATTAGTTCGGTGGTAATGGCCCATTAATAGTGTACACCTAATTCTAACATTCTGTTTTTGTAGGGATTATTCTGTTTCCGTCTTTGATTCCATTTCCGATTCTGTTTCAGTACCTTCTGTCTGCTGGGGTGGTAAAGGCCCTTTAGTTAGGTGGTAAAGGCCCATTACTAGTGTACACCTAATTCTAACATTCTGTTTCCGTATGGATTATTCTGTTTCCGTCTTTGATTCCGTTTCCGATTCTGTTTCCGTACCTTCTGCCTGTTGGGGTGGTAAAGGCCCATTATTAGTATTCTGCTTCTGTACTTTCTGTCTGTTGGGGTGATGAAGGCCCATTACTAGCATTCTGTTCCTGTATAAATTATTTTGTTTCGATTCTGTTTCAGTTTAGACATTAGGGTAACACCTAGCCCTGTTATACTAGTATTAGTGCAGAGAAGTAAGATGTAAGTAAGGAACATAACTTGGTTTACATCATTCTGTTTCTTCTGTTAACATAAATTATATCTGGTATTCCTGTTGATGTAATCTCTCATCCAGCTTTATTTAAATGTCATTATAATATTATCTAATTATATGCTGGAAGTCACTGGACTCGCCAGACTTTATTTCTGACCTCGTTTGTTTTTGCCCCTTTTCTTTCCGCTTCCCCCCAGGTGCTCAGGGTGGAAACATAGGAGCTTGATTTTGATTCTCTCTCCTTGAAGTGCTTGGAGTGTTGCTTGGCTTTGACTCTATCTTTTCATGGCAGTTTATGTTGGGGATTATGGCTTTGAAACTTTACATTCTGAAGGATTTTGTATAAGACTGATAATTGTGTACTTGAGTTTTGGTTTTGTGATTTAGAAAGATGTAACCAAACTTATTTCTGCTTCTGCTGTACTAAAGTTATAATTTTTCAGGTACTACTTATCTATCTTGTAATATTCTATTTTGTCTACTAAAACGCTCCATCAAAGTTATGGCATTCCCTTTGTGAGTGACCATAATGGAGGTGGGGTGTAACATAACCAATGGTCGAATCGACGAACCGGTCGATCTTCAGAAGTGGGAAGTTGTCCTTTGGACATGCCTTGTTTAAGTTGAAGAAGTCGACGCACGTTTGGCATTTGCCATTTTCTTTTGTGACCAAAACCGGGTTGGACACCCATTCGAGGTAGTCTGCTTCGCGGATGAAGTTATCATTGAGTAGCCGGTCTACCTCTTCCTTGAGCGTTTTTGTAATAGCCCGCATTTTACGTATCGAAAGATCATAAAATATTTTTATTTTATTTCCTGAGGGTTGGATCATTCTCATCTTTTAATATGTTATTTATGGGGATGTGAGACATATCCATAATTTTTACCGATTTTGTTTGTGACCATTTTTCTCCCTATCAGTCTTGAACATGGCATAACTTTTGACTCAGGTTGAATAAGAGGTTGAGACCTATGTCATAGGAAAGGAATCGATGATTGCCTTTCCATAGAGTGGTTACATTAAAGATTTGGCTCAGCGGTTTGGAGAAATCGCTGTTGTAAGGTTTTTCAGTTGGTTTTTCAGGTTTGGAGAGCCTAATGGACTGATTTGGAAAGGCCTATTAGTGGGCTAGTGGAATCCTATAAATAGGGGGGTGAGAGTGGAGGGAAAAGGTTTATTTTCCCATTCTCTCATTTGAAGGCATTGATCTCCTTCTTCCTCCTACACGTTTCCACCATTAAAAATCCAAATCTAAGAGGGAAAACGAAGATCTTAACAATTAGAGGCTAGATCTACATCGTTTCAAGGGAAATTCATCGGATCAAGGAGTTTGATTTGAAGTATTTGATGTTCGGATTCTTATTTTTTAGCTTGTTTTGGCAAATTGGTGAGTGATTTACATCTCTCATAAGAATGAAATGAAGTATATGAGTGTTTGTGCATGTTTCTCATTAAATTGGGATGATTTACATAGATTTACACCATTACATGCCCATTTTCGTATGCATCAACCTACGATATAATCTAACAAGTTTTAATCATTAATTACATGTCATTTTACATGTTTATGTTAGTTATATCTCTCATTTTGATCATAGGTTCATTTTAATGGTTTTTGGTGAGATTTACATCATTTTTGTGGTAATCGTCATATTCATGTGGTTTGTAATATTATGATATGTTTATGATTGTATTTGATGATTTTGATTTGAGTTGGTTTCGTCGATTCGTCATTTGGCGAAGTTTTAGTCGAAATCAGAGTTGAATTGGGATATGCCAGAACTGGATCGGCCAGAACTGGTTCGGCTTGAAGTGGATCAGCATAAAGTGGATCAGTCAAAACTGGACCGGCCAGAACTGGATCGACAGGACTGGATCGGTCTAAAGTGGATCGGCCAGAAGTGGATCCGTCAGAAGTGGATCGGCTAGAACTGGATCGGCCATAAGTGGATAGGACTAAAGTGGATCAGACCAAAGTTGGATTGGACCAAAGTTGGATCGGACTATTTTGGATAGCCATTTCTGGTTAGTCATTTTTGCCATTTCTAGTTGGACATTTCCGGTGATGATGTGACTTCAAAGTGAATTCAATTGGGAAGTTTGGAAGTGTTCAAAAGTGTTCTAAATGGGGTGATAATGTTATAGACTATATTGAAAAGTATACTAAAGTTTTTTGGTTCAGTGGTGATGGTGGCTTAGACGAGAGTCCGGATGAGGATGTTCGAAGTGATGTGATATGTTTGTTGATTGGTGTGGAGCAATGAATGGGAAGCGGACTCAAAGATGTATTGAGTTCGTGGATAATGGATACTCAAGGGGGACCTTGAGTTAGTAAATAGTCATATGAGTTGATGGCTAGAGATATTGAAGGCCAATGAATTATCGTTGTCGTAGGTTCTAACGGGCCTAAAGCAAGGGTATAATAGGGGCGTACCTAAAAGACCGGTTGTAAATCGAGTAACCTAGGTATCGTTGAAAGGCCTAGGTACATAGCATTGAAAGGCGTATGGGTTTTTTGCTAGAACCGAGGTTGCCATTAGCCCTTGACGGATGGTAGTATGGGCCAGTCATACGATTACGACGGTTTCAAAGCAGGATTGGCAGTGATAGCCAGAGTCTGTCATGAATGCTTGAATGTCTGGATGCTATGAATGTTATGAATGGTTGTTCCGATTACCATGGATGAATCGTTGTTCCTTTGGTTGTGTGGATTGTAAAGGCTATCACTGTCCGATGTGGGGAAGCTATAGTTGAGTTCTTCTTTGGTGTTGGTTAGTGGTTGATAAATCTACCCATTCTCATATACTTTATTGATGAAGTATGTTAATTGTTTTATCGCTTACTAAGACTGTTGTCAGACTCAAGGTTTTATATTTCCCTCTTATTACCTTGGGCTGTTCATCCCATTATTGGATGGGTAGACTAAGTAGCAGGTGGCAAGTGATGCCTTAGTGGGAACAATGATGCTGATCGATGGCGAGCAGGAGGCTAGCATAGTATCTCTCTTATTAAATAGTATTTTGTTTTCCGCTATTGGTTATTCTACTCTGAGTGTTGTAGTGAGGCAAATTTGTACAGACATATGTTGCAATCCTGTGTAAGGATATATTTTCTTGCTGTTTTGAAAATTTTGAGATTTCTACTCAAATTTGCTTCACTTGTATTACTTGTTATATATGTTCTATTATATTTTATCCTTGCGCTATGAGATTTACGACAGGTTTCGCTTATGTACCATACCTTGATGATTGTCCATAGCTGCCTTGCACACCTTTCAGTGCATTATTCCTCTTGTATAGTACGGCGGTTGTGGGCAGTCGTCACATTTGGTATCAGAGCTCTGGTCAATGATTTTCGGCCAAAGTTCGAGGACGTAATCACGTATGAGAGACGTACTTGTAGATTCTAGTTGGATGCATACTATATATATTAGCATACATAGTTGTAGCAGTTGTATCTCTTTTGGAGTTATTTTTTATGTGGACTAATCATTCTAGTTTTCAGATTTAGAATGAGCCGTCAGACTTTAGGAAACACTACTAAGGATGAATCTGAGACTGGAGGAGTAGGAGATGGAAGCCAATTGGGAGCTTTAGCAGTTGCACCAAAATACCTGGTCACGTTTGGGGCAACCATGATGGCAGCGACTATGTTGAGGATACCATTCCAGAATCAGCAGTAGAGTGTGGTGTTCCTGTGCAAGTACCCTGAAGGGATTCTGCTAAGCGGCAGAGGGACTGTTCTCTTACGGATGAAGAAACCTTTATTGGCCCCAGTGCTACAAAGAAGAAAAATAAGGAAAAGAAGAAACCTAAGAAGAGTGACATTTGCTTTAACAGTCGGCTTAAGGGCCATTATGCCAAGGATTGTAAGAAGCCAAGAGCCGAAATGAATTGCTTTGGATACGGCAAGCCTAGGCATAAGAAGAAAGACTGCCCAATTTTTCCGAAGGATAAGCAACCAGAGGAAGCATGTGTTGTGGAAATTACTCCAATCTCTTATTTCATTCCTAATGAGGATTAGAAGAATTTGTTGCCAATTAGATGTGCTTTCTGCTAGTGGAGTTATTGAGTTCTATAGGGTACTAGAGAATCGTCTTCTTTTACCTATAATCAGATTGTATGCCGAATAAGTTTGGAACTTAGAGTTGTAATAGACCTTTAGTTGTAACAAATCTAGTATGAGTTCATCTACTCTTTGCATACTTTGTGGATCTAATATTGTTTGATCAAAGATGCTTATTTATGAATGGAT
This sequence comes from Allium sativum, assembly GCA_030737875.1. Taxonomy (NCBI): domain Eukaryota; kingdom Viridiplantae; phylum Streptophyta; class Magnoliopsida; order Asparagales; family Amaryllidaceae; genus Allium; species Allium sativum. Next base: position 845,759,882 of record CM060922.1, on the reverse strand, counting down.
GCTTAGTATGACTTTCGCTGGGTTTAGGATCATCTTGGGCGTGGATTGGCCCAAGAGGAATGCGACAAGTGTGAATTGCTTAGAGGCGAAAGTTGGGAATGTGGAAGGGCGAAAGTTGTTGGTTCGGGGGTTAACCCAAGGATGGTGTCCTTGTGAGTTGTTATACTTGCTTGTGATTCCACAAGAAGACTTGGGATCTATGTTAATCGCTAATAAGCATAAGGATGCCTTTGACAAAGTCAAAGGGTTGCTGCCTCTTTGTGAGATCGAGTTTAGGATCAATTTGGTCAAGAGTGCTAAACCAATCATTAAGGCGCCTAAGGAACAGCGAGAGATTGAGGTGCAAGTTCAAAACCTTTTGGGAAAAGAATTCATTCGGAGGAATGTATTCGAATGGGGTGCACCAGTTGTGTTTGCAACCAAGGCAGATGGATCGTCAAGGTTGTGTGTGGACGATTGTGAGCTAAAGAAGGTGACTAAGATGAACAAGTATATGTTGCCAAGGATTGATGACTTGTTCGATTAGCTTCACGAAGCCAAAGTGTTTTCTCAAATGGATTTGGCAATGGAATTTCACTAGTTAAGCGTGGTGAAGGATAAAGGTTGTGGCTTATGCAAGTCGATAGACTAAGTCGTATAAGAAGAATTACCCAACTCATGATTTAGAGTTGGAGGCGATTGTGTTTACTATGTAGATGCGAAGACATCACCTATTGGGGCTTCGGTTCGAGTTGTTTATGGACCACAAGTTGTTGAAGTATCTTTTCTCCGAAAAGGATTTGAATCTTCGATAGCAACAATGGTTAGAGTTTATAGCATCATATGGTTTTAATATAGCCTATACTCATGGTAAAGGTAATGCAGTTGCAGATGCGTTGAGTCAAAGACACGCATGTTTGGTAGCGATGTTTTCAGAATGGAAGAGCCTTGAGTATTTGCCTATGTTTGATTTCAGGCTAAGGTGTGAGTTGGAACCTAAAATGTTGGCAAACTTATCGATAATACCTACACTCATCGAAAGGATTGGCGAGAGCCAAAAGCCAGATGCAAAGCTTGTCGAGTTCATTCAGAAGCTAGAGCCAGAAGATAAGGAATTCAAAGTCGATCGAGAAGGCTGGCTTCGGAAGCAAGGGCAGTTAGTTGTTCCTGATATCGACGGATTGAGCGAAGAGGTTATGAGAGAATGTCATCACTCGAAGCTGACAATTATCCCAGTGGCAATAAGATGTATCAGGACATGAAGAGAGTCTACTACTGGGAAGGGATGAAGCGAGATATTGGAAAGTTCATTTCCAAGTGTATGAACTATCAATTGGTGAAAGCTAAACAGAAAAAGCCGAGTGGTTTGCTTCAGCCACTGGAAGTTTCCTACGTGGAAGTTGGAGCAAATATCGATGGATTTTATCGATGTACTACCTAGAACCAAGGTAGGAAATGAAGGAATTTGGGTCATTATGGATTGCTTGACCAAAAGTGCAAGATTCATTCCTGTTAAGTCGACTAGGACATCATCGAAGCTGGCTCAACCTTATGTGAAATGGATTGTTAGATTCCATGGCGTCCCAAATAGTATATTGAATAATTGAGATCTGTTATTTACTAGCGGATTTTGGAAGAGTTTGCAAGAAGCTTTGAGAACCGAGTTGTGCTTGACTACGACATATCATCCCCAAACTGATGGTCAGACCGAGAAAGTCAATCGAGTTTTGGAAGATCTCCTGAGGGCTTGTGTGTTAGACTTCGGTGGATCATGGGAGGACCACCTACATTTTGTTGAGTTTGCATACAACAATAGCTACCAGTCGAGCATTGAGATGGCACAATATGAGGCATTGCATGGTAGACCATGCTGTTCTCCAGCTTATTGGTTAGAAACTAGAGATAAGTTGGTGCTTGGGTCTGAAATGATTAGAGAAACCACGGAATATATCAAGATTATTCGGCAACGAATGAAGGCAGCTTGTGATCATCAGAAGAGCTATGCTGATAAATGCCGAAAAGATATAGAAATCAATGTTGGCAATATGGTTTCGTGAAGATTTCGCCATTGTAGCATGTGGTTCGGTTCGAAAATTAAGGGAGGTTAGCTCCATGGTTTTTTGGACTATTTCCGATAGCCGAGAAAATCGGAAAGCTCACATATAGAGTGATTTTACGTGAGAGATGTAGAGTGTGCAGTATGTTTTTGTGAGTCATTTTTGTGAAAATATTCACATGGTCCGGATGTGGTAGTACCTCCGAAGTAGTATGTCGACCTTATAGCTGAGTTCGTAATTATAAATCTCGTAAGTCAATTCATGTTATGGCGAATAACACGAAATAACTTAGGGAAAAGACGTTTAATTTAGTTAAGGTATAATGGAGTGGGGGTGGCAATGATGTTACGTGAGAGACGGGGGAGAGTATAAAGACGACCCATCCAAAACTCTTCATCCGTATGACCCATTGAAATCGCGCAATCATTATTACTTGTTGAGTTTGTTGTTATCTTTGTTGTTGGTTGATAGAATTCCGCGTGGGATAAGACTATGGATGCATAGCTTGATGTTTCTAGTTCGTATGATAAGATTGGCTTCTCATGGATATTAGGCATGCAGAGTTGTTGTGATTGCTTGTGTTTGCTTGGAATTTTGGGGGCGAAATTCTTAAGGGGGAGGGGGGAATGTAATGGCCCGCATTTTACTATCGGAAGATCATAAAATATTTTTATTTTATTACCTGAGGGTTGGATCATTCTCATCTTTTAATATGTTGCTTATGGGGATGTGAGACATGTCCATAATTTTTACTGATTTTATTTGTGACCATTTTTCCCCTGTCAGTCTTGAACATGGCATTACTTTTGACTCAGGTCCAATCAGAGGGTGACCTGTGTCATTGGAAAGGAATCAATGATTGTCTTTCCGTAGAGTGGTTACATTAAAGATTTGGCTCAGCGGTTTGGGAGAAATCGTTGTTTTAAGGTTTTTCAATTGGTTGTTCAGGTTTGGAGAGCCTAATGGACTGATTTGGGAAGGCCCATTACTAGGCTGATGAAATCCAATAAATAGGGGGTGAGAGTGCAGGGAAAAAGATTACTTTCCCATTCTCTAATTTGAAGGCATTGATCTCCTTCTTCCTCCTACACCTTTCCACCATTGGAAATCCAAATCTAAGGAGGGAAAATAAAGATCTTAACCATTCGAGGCTAGATCTACATCATTACAAGGGCAAATTCATTGGATCAAGGTGTTTGGTTCGAAGTATTGGCTGTTTGGATTCTTATTTCTACCATTTTTGCTTGTTTTGGCAAATCTGTGAGTGATTTACGTATCTCTTAGAAGAATGCAATGAAGTATATGAGTGTTTGTGCATGTTTCTCATTAAATTGGGATGTTTTACCATAGGTTTACACCATTACATGTCCATTTTCATATGCATCAACCTATGATCTAATCTAATAAGTTTTACTCATTAATTTCATGTCATTTTACATGTTTATGTTAGTTAGATCTCTCATTTTGATCATATGTTCATTTTAATGGTTTTTGGTGAGATTTACATCATTTTTGTGGTAATCGTCATATTCATGTGGTTAGTAATATTATGATATGTTTATGATTGTATCTGAAGATTTTGGTTGAGTTAGTTTTGTCGGATTCGTCGTTTGATGAAGTTTTAGTCGAAATCGGAGTTGAATTGGGATATGCCAGAACTGGATCGGCCATAACTGGATTAGCCAGAAGCGGATCAGTTAGAAGTGGATCAACGAGAACTGGATCAGCCTGAAGTGGATTAGCTAGAAGTGGATCAGTCAGAAGTGGAATGGCTAGAACTGGATCAACCATAAGTGGATCGGACCAAAGTGGATCGGACCAAAGTTGGATCAGTCTATCCTAGACAACCATTTCTGGTCAGCCATTTTTGCCATTTCTGGTCGGACATTTCCGATGATGATGTGACTTCAAAGTGAATTCAATTGGGAAGTTTGGAAGTGTTCAAAAGTGTTCTAAATGGGGTGATAATGTTATAGACTATATTGAACTGTATACTGAAGTTGTTTGGTTCAATGGTGATGGTGGCTTCGACGAGAGTCCAGATGAGGATGTTCGAAGTGATGTGATATGTTCCTTGATCGGTGTGGATCAACGAATGGGAAATCGACTCAAAGATGTATTGAGTTTGTGGATAATGGATACTTAAGGGGGACTTCAGTTAATAAATATTCATTGGAGTTGATTGCTAGAGATATTGAAGGCCGAGGAATTATCGTTGTCGTAGGTTCAAGCGGGCCCAAAGCAAGGGTATAACAGGGGAGTACCTAAAAGACCAGATGTAGGTCGAGTACCCTGGGTATCATTGAAAGGCCTTGGTACATATCGTTGAAAGGCATATGAAGTTTTTGCTAGAGCCAGGGTTGCCATTAGCCCTTGACGGATGGCAGTATGGGCCAGTCATACGATTACGTCGGTTTTAAAGCAGGATTGGCAGTGATAGCCAGAGTCTGTTATGAATGCTTAAATGTTTGGATGCTACGAATGTTATGAAAGGTTGTTCTGATTACCATGGATGAATCGTTGTTCCTTTGGTTGTATGGATTGTAAAGGCTATCATTATCCGATGTGCGGAAGCTATAGTTGAGTTCTTCTCTGGTGTTAGGTAGTGATTGATAAATCTATCCATTCTCATATACTTTATTGATGAAGTTTGTTAGTTGTTTAATTGCTCACTAAGACTATTGTCTGACTCAAGGTTTTATGTTTCCCTCTTATTAACTTGGGCTGTTCATCCGATTATTGGATGGGCATACTAAGTAGCAGGTGGCAGGTGATGCCTTAGTGGGAATGATGATGCTGATCGATGGCGAGCAGGAGGCTAGCATACTATTTCACTTATTATATAGTATTTTGTTTTCTGTTATTGGTTATTCTACTCTGAGTGTTGTAGTGAGGCAAATTTGTACAAACATATGTTGCAATCCTGGTGTAAGGATACATTTTCTTGTTGTTTTGAAAATTTGAGATTTCTGCTCGAATGTGCTTTACTAATATTTATATATGTTCTATTATATTTTATCCTTGCATTGTGAGATTTACAATAGGTTTCGCTTATGTACCATACCTTGATGATCGTTCGTAGCTGCCTTGCACCCCTTTCAGCGCATTATTCCTCTTGTATGGTGCGGGGGTTGTGGGCGGTCATCACAGCTTTGGATCTTTTGGGTCCTAGGACATGACATTTTTGTTTGATCGGAGGCCGCGTCGGGTCAAGATTTAACTAGTGGCGAGCAATTGCGGGGCCAATGCCCCTCATGTCCGAGTGGGTCCAAGCAAACATGTCTAGGTAGGCTCTTAAGAAATCCACGAGATCTTCTTTTATTGCAGGGTGAAGTTGCGATCCGATTTTCAAGATCTTTAAAGTGTCATCGGGGCTTATTGGAATGTCCACCGTAGGCTCTACTACAGTAGCCCTCTCGTAGTCGGGCTCTTCATCCTTTCTTGGATCGAGATCGTTGGAAAGATGGCAGTAGTGCCTGATCCAAGGCCCAGACGCGTTTGATTGCTATGCCGAGACGGTCTTGGCGCAAGAAGGCAAGGACAGTATCTTGCCTTTGTCCTTATTCTGTGCGTTCTTCCATTCTATTGCTTAACAATCTCATGCAGTTGCTTGGTCACCTTTTACTGTACCAATTTTGTTTTCTATTGGGAACTTCGTTAGGAGGGACCATGGTGACATGCAGATTTGGAATTCCATAAGGAAGGGACATCCAAAGAAAACATTGTAAGGTGATATGACGTCAATAACCACGAAAGTGAGGATTTAGACCCGGCTCCGATCCCTTTCGCTAAGTTCAACAGGTAAGTCGATCATGCCCACTGGGTGATTAGAGGATTCGTTAAAAATGTGGATCGTAGCGTAACAAGTTTTTAAGTCCTTAGTTTCCAACTTCATTTGATCGTAGACAGCTTTGAAAATGATGTTGACCGAGCTTCCTGAGTCAATCAACACCCTTCGAACAGAAGCGACACCGATTTGAGTTATGATCACGAGAGGGTCTATGGTTGGTATCTCGATTACTGTATACTCTCTTTCATGGAAGATGATATCGTTCTGCATAGTTTTCTGAATCTTGGTCGGGATGGACTCGTCCGGAGTTGAGCAAGCTTCATAGGTGGCGTGCTTTATAGAACTTGGATATTTTTTCATTTTTCAAAAGCTTTCGTGCATGGGGTAAGGCCCGCCTTATATGGTATTGATCACAATTCCCCGCCTCAGGTTGGACGAACCATGGGCCACTTTGGCGAGTGCGGGAGGCGCTGGCGCAGGAGGACCCGAGTCTGCTTCGAAAGGAAAGGGCTCTTGGACGTGCAGCTCAAGGCCCTTTTCACGGATAAGCTTTTTGATTGTGTCCTTGAGTTGATGAAAATCTTTGGTACTATGCCCATACATGTCGTGGTATCGACAGTACCTGTCGGTGTTCTTCTCGAAGTTAGTGGATTCCTTAGTGTGTGGCTTCTTGTACTGTAGCATGTTAGATGTTTCCAGAAAGATGGTTTCTAAGTCTTCGTTCAACGGGGTGTAGGTTTCGTAAGCCTGGTAGCGGTCGAGGTTCTTGGGTTTCATTGGAACTTGGTTATTGTTGCGGCTGTCTGGCCTGTCGTTATTCGGTTTTGATTTATAAAGAACTGCCCCTTATTCTTGTTGAAAGGTTCTCCAACATGTTTTTTTTGGTGTTGTCGTTGACGGTATTGGCATGCGGGTGGAAGGGTTGTTCCGGGAAATTCGGTTACGCCTTGCTTCTTCTTCATGCAAGAACTGTTGGGACTTTCCATAGAAAGCATAGAGATTCTTGGTTTGCTTTATGTCAATCTAGGCCCCAAATTCGGAAGACGGAAGGATGCATTTCACAATTTGGAAGAGAACGGTATGAGACTCTGGGTCATCTAGCTCGGCAAGGGCGTTGTTGAAATGTAAGAGATAGCTTTTGAGTGACTCGGCGGGTCCTTGGTACAGACTGGACAAGGTGAGGGCGTTCTTCAAAGTTGGGACATGCATTTTGAATTGTTTGACCAATTCCATAGCTAGTTAGCCGAAGATATTGATGGGATAGAGCGGAAGGCGAGAGTACTAGAGTAGGGTTTTTCCTGATTAGAAATCTAGGAAATACTTGCATTGGATTGGGTCATTAGACTAGCCAGAATCTATTTGCCACTCACAGCGTTTCAGGAAAGCGCAGGGATTGGTCATGCCGTCATAGTGTGGCATTTGCTGCATATTGAAGTGTCGTGGACATTCAGCTTCTTGCACCATCCTTGTGTAGGGATTCCGCCTGATTTGAGTTTCCCATGAGTCATTGGCGTTCCCTCGCATATCCCTCATGGTTCTTCGGACCATGTCGGAAGGTAAGTTGGATGCATATCTGCTGGCGGGATCCATGGGTTTTTTTTAGACCTTATGAGTTCTGTCCTGCAGTCGCCTTCTACGATGCATATCCAAGTCACCTTTTTGTAATCGGGTTACGGTATGGATGATGAGGCTGAGCAGGTTAATGCTCATCTTGAGCCGGAAAAGCATGGGTCGTCTGGAGAGTAGGTCGCTGATCCTGGACTACGGCAGTCGGGTTCTGTTTAGAAGGGGTCGGTTGCTCGGAACCGGTTCATCATTGATAATCAGTTGGGAACGATCTCGATACTATACCCTTTTGCTATAAGTAACGGTTGTCTGGTCACCGTTTCCGTTGCCATTGTCATTGTCATGGCCGTAGCCGTTGGCATGGCCATTGGAGCGAATGGAAACATTGTTGATGAGGCTAAACCTCCTTCATTGGTCCGGATCCCTTGACTCGGATGAGGAAGTTCCTGAGACGGTGCGTTGAGGTCGAGCATTTTTTTTGAGCGAGTTGTAGTCAAGCAACGATGAGTTGAATTTCTTGTAGATGGCTCATTATGTTGATGTTATTTCTCAATGCTTTATTGAGTTCGATAACTATATTCTCATATTATTCACTAAGCGCGCGGATCTGCGCTTGTGTTGCAGGAGAATCGGGGTCCATAGGAGGAAGAATTTCAGTAGTGGCCGAGATATCCGCCGGCTGAGGCTGTTGGGATGTTCTGGCTTCAGCAGTGGCAGAAGAGCTGATCATCGCGTTTTTTGGTCGTTTTACCATCGTAAGAGGACTTGCAACAGGTTATCGGAGAAACCTAAAGCTCGTTGGAGTTAAGACGGTAACCTGCGACAAAGAAACGAATTCGAGTTTTCTTAGTGAAAGCACCAAAATGTTGACGGCAAAAAATGTCGTAAACACCCAAGATCCGAATTACTTAGGAATTATAGTTTCGGTCGGAAAAGTAAGTGGGGAAAGCAATAAATAACACGAGAGATTTATAGCGGTTCGGCCTCGTGAGAGACTATGCCCACTTAGGAAGAGTCGTCGGAATATTATTAATAACAAAGAGTTAAAAGTTTGAGACTATCTCATGACATCTCTTTACATTCATCTTTAAGTTATGTGAAGTCATAATGGTCATATGCAAAGTATTAGGAAAAAGACACTTTTGCCCTTCTTCTTCCTCAAAGCATGGATGTCATTAAAGAGGCTACTTGGAGCTCTTTTTAGGTGTCAAATTACTAAATTTCAACCACTTTAAAGTGTGAGATCAAGGGGTATTCATAGTGGAGTGGTTAGGTGGGAGTGGGTAGGAGTCAGTAGAGATAGGGGATCACAAGACAATTTTCGTATCCCGTGATGCAACCTACTCAAGAATTCAGACCCCTTCACCATGCCCAGGAAATTCGTACCCCATTGCAGGGGTACAAAATTCGTACCCGGTGGGGTACGAGTTTAAGGCTGGCGCTAGGCATGGGGGATTCGGGAAGAGCGGGATATGACAATGTGGATGTGGCCTAGTGTTGAAGGATGCGAAGATCCTGGAAGTTGCTGGCTAAACCTTGACTTTGAGTTGATCCGATGATTCTGGGTAATAAACTTATTGTCAGAAATTAGATGAATCGGTCGCTTCCCATTTGTTTAACGTAACCGGTTAGGTCGTTCGCCACCGGGACAGTGGGGCCCCGGATCCCCACCAATGTTGTGCCCGGACCCGCTGACGCTTGCCTTCGGCTCGGAGCTCGGCTCACCTTCGGCTCGACTGCAGATGGATACTAATTGATGTTGCACCCAAGGTATGCGGCATTCTACCACTGGCTAAACCCAATGCTTCTGATGTTAGACCCCTAATGATGTTGGCAACCCTTCTGGGCTATAATATCACACGATATGTTGAGTCGAGCGTGCCTTGCATACTTTTGGGAACTAGACCAAAAGGCTTGTTAACAAGGACGAATGGTCTGTAGTGAGATGATGCGTCAGAGAGGGTGTTCTCCGCCTACAAAGCTCATCTATATCTCTACTCATGGCTTTCATGTTTTCTCGCATAAGAATGCTATCATGTCTCTGGGCCTCTAAAGCATTGTCAATTCTATCCAACATGTCGAGCAGGCACGAGAAATCCATGTGTTAGATGTGTGTAGAGGCAAAGGGATGATATTAGTTGTCGTGGATGGCATTAGAGCATTTGCGGTGACTCAAGTAGAAGTACCAACCTCAACCGTAGCCGATTCGGATCGGGTCTTAGTTGCACCATCGGTTCGGGTCGGAGGGATACTACCAGCGACATTCGGGTTTTCGGTTCGGATTTGATTGGCACCACCTGTTCGGTTTGGTGCACTAAGTTCGGCTCGGGTCAGTGTGTTTCCTCCGAATCGGTTCGGTCCTGAACCGTGCCCCCATGACCTGGTGAAAACTATTGCCTGCTGATCTTCACTCGCCTCATTTTCCCAAGAAATTTGTGGTTCCTTTCCCTTTTCCTCGATTCATGAAGTCTTGTTCTCTTAAGATTAACAAAAATTTCAGAAATAGTGGAAAAATTGGACTAATTTCTTTGGACTTGAGGATCCAAAAAGTAGAATGATAATCCTAAATGCTAAGAATTCAAATTTCTCGGTGAAAGCACAAAAATGTTAGACCAAAAAGTGGTTATAACATCCAATTGAATGACAATTCTAAAATAAAAATGAAATAAAAGCGACAAGAACACAAGATTTATAGTGGTTCGACATTAGTAAGCCTACATCCACTTTATACTTTCTCGATTAAAAAATTGAGTACAAGTACAATGATAATATCCACTCAGTCTCACAAGTACAATAATAATTTCTCTCAATTTTGTAGAATTATACTAAAAAATTATGGGTACAATCTGAAATAATAGAGGAAATTTGTTGGTGATAGAGTTAAAGTAGATAAATGGCCAAAAGATTCTTTAAAATGGAATGTTGTGGCGTATTTATAGGCCTGAAGCATGGTCGGGTCGGATGCCATGTGGGCCCCATCCCGCAAATCTCGGGTTCGAGTGCTCTGTGTTAAGGACAACGCATTAGTGATGTGGGAAAGTGGGTGGTAACTTCTTTGGGTATGTAGTAACATGCTTTGTAACCATTTCATAGCATGAAGTTCGGTTCAGATCGGATGCTTTTGGACTGAACTGATCCGGGATCTGACATCTGGAGTTGGATTGTAAGCTTGTGTGCAGAGGAGACGGGGTTCGGTTAGGGAGGCCCAAACCGACCCGGTTGCTTGCCTGCCACATCTTCCTGTTTGCAAGTACATTCGTCAATTAATTCCTTAGCTTTGTATAGCCTGATCACAAAGTAAGTTAACAATTACATTTTTCTTGTTTATTAGGTTACTTGTATTAATAGCACTAAAGGCTTAACCACAATAGTACCATTCTACTCCCTAGTAGATTAACCTGACACAGTATACATATAGCTACCCCCAATATTAAGGTACACCCCATGGTACCCCACTCGCAAGGTCTCCACCATAATGCCACAGAAATATAGGTAGTCCCATATCCTATGCCGGAACGACGTACAGATCTCTATGTAACAAACTTCGTCGTGCTACGTAAGCGTACGGAATACCACCTTTGAACCATTCGATCGAATCAGATTCCATCACAGAATAATGCCCCAGAGTCTATGAGACACCACTCGGAGTAGACATGAATGCATCTAGACTTTGTCACATACATATTGTTAATCGTACTCGATGCTTCAACCTTGATGATACACCATCCAAAAATGGTATGCATGTATCCACACGTATTATCTATTGTGCACCAAGTTCCGTAACAGGGCTATATCAGATATAAAGAACTCGGCCGAAAGTCTTTTCAGATATTTGTATACGCAGATGGTATGGTCTTCATTTTCACAGTGGCTATGGCCTTACCCGAACCCTCCCGCAACTAGTGAAAGTCAAACATAATTGAGAGCTAGTGACCTGGCCTAAAAAAATCCTAATTGGCGTGTCCCTCACCCAAATCCTTGATGGTAAAAGGTCGATGGTCTGTTGGTTTAGCACTCCATCTTTCCACATTATGCACTATCGACGACTGGTACCCGACGATTACTATCAAACAGATGGTCAGACCCGCCTAAGGAAAATAGATGAGATGGTCGTAACCCAGCTAGTCGCAAGGCACCAGATTTGTCGAATCACGTAAGCCACTATACAGCCTTTTGACTGCCCACTATCATGGCAATCAAGTACACTCACCAGTAGTAACGCGTAGATCGAACCTCTGTAAGCACGACCTAGTGCTGCCACCGTACAGAGGGCTTCTTAGAGTACCCTCCACATCCCAAGAAGTAGCATGCTTCCCCTTCCAATCCTTCGGAGCTAGCAGAATATCAGCAGAACATCAGGCAGAATGGATAGAATAATCAGATGGATGTGCGCTCCACTCGTGTCTGATGGAACCATGATGATCTACCCTGTTGGGTTCTTCACTTCCATATTTACGGACTGATCCAAGCGCCTCAGGTTACCGTGTTATCATGCCCTATGTCCAAACGTTAAATTACGCGCTTTCTCTACGTCATTAGATTTCCCGTTAACTTGGTTACTTCAAATCATATTAACTTCATATTCAGGTTACCAAATTCTTCTTGCTTATTAATTTTAGTTACATAACTTATCCTATTTAAGTTCATTAATAAGACTTTAACATGTTATTCTTATCAGCAGATTGTAGATTCTCAGGTTTTCAGAAAACATGTTCTTCTTATGAGCAAGATTCAGATTCTCAGGTTTACAGATTGCTTAATGTATAATTAAGTACAACTTATTGCATTTCATAAGTTTGACCTTCTTTTCTGTACTTATTACAAACAGCAGGCTTAAAGATTTACAGATTACTTAGTTTATAATTAAGTACAACTTATCTCATTACATAAGTTATCTCATTTTCTCTATCATTTATTATAACCTAATTTATAATTTCCACTTGTCCATAGGACAAGCTTACCTATTATCTTTCTTTTCCTCTTTAGGTTTATTCATAATAGGTTATTGTCATTCCCTATTCATTTTAATATTTATACTGTTGTAACATTCGTTCATTTCCATTAATTACAATTAGTGCCATTTATTTCTATCCTGTTATATAGATATATTCACATATATGTTGATGCACCAGACCTCTCACATTAAGTTGACCACTTGTGGATGCTGGATTTGCCAGGCGGTTCCGGCCAGACTTCTACCATGATTTGAACTTAACCTCGTGTCTTAGCACCATTATATGTAGGTTTACACACTAGACCCCTTACATTAAATAATCACTCGTGGATGCTGGATTTGCCGGGTGGTTCCGGGAAGACTTCTACCACAAGTTGAATTTAACCTCATGTCTAAGTGTGGTTACAATTTTTTATTTACTGTAAATTTAGGCATATTCATTCTTCCAAATTTTACTATAATTCTTATTTACAATCTTTTGGCATAGTAATATTCTTAAACAAATACTCATGTTCATTATAAACTTCATAATTATAGCATTCACATAAATTCCCAATTCAGACAGAAGATTAATGGAAATAGGTCTTATACAACAGAAATGTTCTCAGTTGATTTAATTTCAATTACCAAAATTATTCCCAATTTCATTGCAACTTAACTTACAATATCCAATTAACAGGTTATTACAACAGGTCCATATACAACATTATCCTTCCATATATTCTAACAGGTTTATACATTTCAGCAGATTTACACATATTAATGGGGAATGCCAAAGGATAGATATACCATTATCAAAAAGTATAACTTAAATACACTCACCTAGTAGCTTTCCTATCCTTGAATATGATCTAGATTTGTTGTCCTGTAGTTTCCCTAACTGAATCTAATACAAAACAACCACAGATTCACAAATTTGATTCTAAAAGAAAAAGGAAAAGAAGGGAAGAAACCTAAACAGATCAGATCCGAGAACTTACCTCATGTATATCAGAATTCTAGACGCCTACGCTGTAGATTTATATCTCGTATCTTCAAACCTTGAATCAAAAGCCTAAGAACCAATATTTTATTTTGTGAAAAGGTTTGGAGGAAGAAGTGAATGGCAGAGCCTAGGTGGCACCTCAAAAAATATGAGGATAAAACCAAGCCCTACTTCTTTATTTATAAGCGTAGTAAAAAGCTTTGAACCATCGGTTTTAAATAAATTATGTCCGAACCGCACACACAAATCAAAACAATGCCATATAAACACGTTGTAGCAACAATGGGTCTAGGCGCGCTATTTTGGGCTGTCCTAATTTATTATATGTTAACGTTTATTAATTTAAACGTTATTCCTTTCTTGTTTTGCTTTCTTAATTAAATGTGTGCCTCATATATATCTTTCTATTAGTGTTGAATTTCAAATCTATGCGTGCATGTAGGCATGCAATCTTTCAGTTTATTTTCCATTAATCAAAGCAATTAATGACGCATTGTTTTATTCCTTTAACGCACTCTATTTCCATAGGCAATTAATTTCCTTGTTTATTTTCCATTTATCATGCATCAGTTACATTCTATTCTTAACATGCATACTATGTCTCAATCTTTGAATTTTAATTGCCATGTGTGTTTTAAATATATACATCTTCTTTTATTTTTGAAATGCATGTATATGTAATGTATGTTTTATCCTTCTTATTAATTGCATGCAATTTACTTAATAAATTTACCTTGTCTATTTACACTGTTTGTTTTCTTTATTAAATCATTGCATGCAGTGAATCTTATTTCTTAATTTCATACATTCACATTTTACTTTCCTCTCTTTATTGTATGCATTAATTGCATGCATTCCTTCAATATATTAACCTTTCTCTTCTTCTTTTTAATTGCATGCATTTATTCATTCTTAACATAAAGGTTTATGCACATATATACACATATGCATCATTTATTATTTTATTGCATCTTTTACCGCATGCTTTCTCTTATAAACTATAGCATTAATTTTCCTTATTAATGCCTTCTCTTTTTTTAAATATTATTGCATGCAATCTTAATTGCATTGCGCGTATTTCTTTGTATTAATTTTCTCTTTAATGTATGTATTGCATGCGTTTTATTACATTAACTCTTCCTTCATTTTCTTGCACATATTTAAATTTTCTTAACATTAAATGTTCCATGCATATATGTACTTATATGCATAATTTATCATTTTATTCTTATAAAATGCAGAGTGTTACATTCTACTAACCTTAGGAAATTTCGTCCCCGAAATTCAATAAGGGTAAAATTAAATAATCTCTTGCGTAATATACATCCATCATGTGTACATCAAATTTTTTAAAACATCTATGCACTCGTGAAAAGTGTACTATAACATAGTAATGCATATATGTCTAAGTAGTACCTCCTATATGTATGCAATTTTTTCTCGAAAATCTTCTGAAAACATGATGCACACATTCTAAAAATAATGACAGTTCTACATAGATGCAATATTTTTTGAAAATCAAAATACATTTTCATCCAATTTTTTCCACACTCTTACAGAGCAAGAGTGCAGTTCATCCAATTGTTGCAATCAAAATCCTACCAACCATCTTTAAATGTAACAAACCGGAAATTCTGAGCCAATTTAAATTTTTTATTTTGGCAATTTTGATGAAATTTTGAATATTTAAAATGAATTATTTTAAATAATGACGACGAAAAATTTATTTTGAATAGAATTAAAATATATATATTTATTAGAATCGTCGTTAGAATATAAATATTTATTTTAAATTATAAAAGGAATTGAAAATGGCGCAGTAGTTCAAAAATTCGATTTCAAACTTCAAATGAATGTGCGGGATTCAAAATAAACCGGATTTTAGTGAAACCAAAAATATTAGAATCTATTTGAATATATCTTTCCAACGAATCTGAAAAATCAAAATTTCATAACGGGAATAAAAATTTATGTCCAGTTGAAAATTCAGAATAGTCGCTATGGAATTCTGCCCCTTAAAAATGGAAATTTTGCAAATGACCTCCGTTTTCGATGAAAACACTTTTGTTGGATCCGTGATGTCAAGTTATTGCTAGGTTTCAAAATTTGTAATTTTCTGAATCAATATGTGAGCGTGGCGAAGTAAAACGCGTTTGACCAGTTTTAGTTGATTTTAATCGACTGGAAAATGATCATTTTTCAAACGATCTCGGAATTTGACGAAATTAGTTTTGTTAGGACCATATCGTCAATACGAAGCAAGAAAATATTTTTCTGGAATTTTTAGAGTCTGTATGTGGCCTCGGTAAGTTGAAATGTACGTTAAAAATTGAATATACTGATTTATATTTTAATTTTGATGAAAACTGATCGTAACAATTGAATTAGCCTACGATACAAACCCCCAATGTGTTCGGAATGAGGGTAATTAGCTAGGGGCGACAGTCGTTGGGTCTCGACTGGAGATCGAATTTGAAATTTGCTTTTTAGATCTAAATAAATAATAAAATATATATTATTATAAATATCTCTCCCCTCTCTCCCACTCCCTCATAAATCCCTATCGTTCAAATCCCGATTAACCCTAAATCACCCACCCCCGATTTCGTCCAGCGCCACCTTGCCTAGCCCACAGCCGCCACCGTCTGCCCACGTCCTCCTCTGCCGTGCCTCAGGCGACCGCGATCCCCAGCAACGGCCATCATAAAGCCCCCTCTCTTCTCTTCCTCCTCCTTCTAAACGGCATGCCCTAGCCTATAACCCGTCGCGGCTCCAGCTCGCGCCCCCCTCCCTCGACGTGAAGATTCGCACCTCCTCCACCAACCAAACCTGACGGCCATCATAAACCCCCCCTCATACGCGGTAGGTTGTTATTTTTATCTTTATTTGTTTTTTTTGGTTTATAAGTAATCATACTTCAAATAAAAATCTAATTTTTATATGTATGATTTGGAAATAAAAATCTAATATTTATTTGTGTGATTTAGAAATAAAAATATGATCTTTATTATATGGAAGAAGGGATAAAGATTAGATTTTTATCTAGAAGAAGACATGATTTTTATTAATGTAAAGTAATAAAAATATGATTTTTATTAGGGTAGGATAATGAAAATATGATTTTGATATTATAGAGATAATAAAAATATGATTTTTATATTATAGGGTGAATAAAAATATGATTTTTTATTGTATGAACATCGAAATAAAAATATTATTTTTATAATGTACACATAGTGTTAAAGATGTGATTTTTACACGTATGGTTTCGAAGTAAAAATATACTTTTTAGCAAAGTAAAAATATAATTTTTAGCATTGAAATGAAAATATAATTTTTATTATGAACATCGTAGTAAAGACTACATTGGAATTTCAAACAAATCCAAGCAGTTCAGAAGTAAAACTGGCGGAGTGGATCCCTCGGTGAGAACTCCTCACTTTAAATTTATTTTCTAGTTGAAATATATACTAGGATGCAGAGGTGCTTAGCAGCACCCGACGCCCATCGTCCACAGACCATGGACGGCTTGTTTGTTTGATTGATTGTGTTTTGAAATTTGATTGTTGATTGTGTTGAAATAAAATATATATTCATGTGTTGAAGTAAAATATATATTCATGTGTTGAAATAAAATATATGTTCATGTGTTGAAGTAAAATATATATTCATGTGTTGAAGTAAAATAAATATTCATTTACAAACCGAACGATTTGTTTATGTACACCGATTTGACTGATATTGATTGGGATGATAAATTTTACACATCACCCAACTGCATAAATAAAAATCTGTGTCTGTTGATGTGAAACCCCACATGGGTATTGGGATGATATTTGACGTACACTAATCCCGATTGTTTAGTTGTATGTCAATCGATGGGTTGACAGACTGTGTAAGCGTTAATTATTTATATTTAATGCTTATGTAGTTGTGTGGTGCACTCTGGATGATGGTTGATGATTTATCGTTGCTATTATATACATGTGTTGTAGAAAATCCATATAATTAACATTATATGGTAATTGATTGGCCCTCATTCCAATTTGGAAAATAAGGAATATTATAAAAATAAATTCATGTGTTGAATAGAAATAAATTCGTGTGTTGAATAGAAATAAATTCATGTGTTGAATAGAAATAAATTCATGTGTTGAATAGAAATAAATTCATGTGTTGAATAATATAAATTCATGTGTTGAATAGTATAAATTCATGCGTTGAATAGAATAAACATTCATGTGTTGAATAAAAGCTGTGTTGATTAGATTGACGCCATTTTGACGTGAACGATTTTTATATCGATTTTTATTCATTTTTATAATGAATATAGAAATGAAAGTGATTTCAAAATATAACGTTTTGAAAATATTATCATTTGTATATCGATGATATGGAATATTCAATTTTGATTCAAAATTGAATATGAAGTTGAAATCATTTCAAAAACGAAATTAAAACGATTTATAAAATACTTTTTGAAAGGAAATCGATGAAATATATAATATATATATATATATATGTGTATATATAATGGCCTGAATAGTAGGCGCCGCGCCGCGGCAGTTCGCGAATTTCGACTATTGACTTCGAATGGATTTTACGGGAGATCCAACCGTCGGATTCTCCTAAAACTGGAACCGTTGGGTTCGTATCGAAAAGAGCTTTCTAATTAATATCAGAGATTTGAAATCTAACGGTTGGATTTGGAATTATGTCCAAATCAAATTTGGAAAAGGTCGTTGTAAGTGCAGTTCAATGGCTGTTGATGGAAATTGATTGTACGGGCCTTGATAAAATTATTAAAAATAGTAATAATTTGTGTAAAATCATAAGAAATGATTTGTGAAGAATTGAGATTAAAAATTCCAAATTTGAAAAGATAAAAATAGATTTTTATCGAAATGAACTTGTTTTGAACTAGAATAATAATTTATTTATTTTTAAATAAATAAACTAGATTTGAAAGGGTTTTAAAAGTAACCAGAAGTTTCAATAATTGAATTGGAACGGAATGTGATTTTGGGTTTATAGTGAACCGTGTTTTAAATGACATTGGTTCTTTAACCCTGTTAAAGACAGGATATGATTTCCCAAATTAAATAATCATTGATAGTGATTTTTGGGAAGATTAAAACCAAGTGGATTTTTAATGAATCTTTAATTAGATTGAAATAATCGAGAATGGGGTATCATCAGTTTTGCTCCAGGCGATAGTTAGATCTTTAATTAGATTTGAACATGAAATGGTAATTGTATTTACTGATAACACTGTGGTGTTAGATATGAAGTATTACCAGTTTTACTTCATGGGATGAATAGGTTGGGATTGGGAAATAAAATAAATGATTACTTCGGTGTGGTTTGCTAATCCCAATTAGTTTGAATTGATATTCAAAGGAAAATTAAAGGATAAATGTAAAGAATTTATCGTTCATAAAATTAATGGGAACCTTTCCCAAAGTATAAGAATATTTGAATAAAAGAATATTCTGAATTGGAATGAGGCGTATGTTGTTTTTGTGTAACACTTATTTATTATATACGCGAGTTGTACAGAAAGACCGGGTTTATCCAATTCTGAATAACTGATTCGACGTGGTGTCGAGGATGAAGACGGTGGTCGAAGACCGGAGGTCTTCACGTCGTTTGGATAATTACTGATGATCTTGATTGGGCTGTACTCCTAAGAGGAGGGAATCAGTTGGTGATCGTCCAGACGTACTTGGAGATCGATGGATATGTGAGGTATAAGGTGCCTCCGGTTTCGTTCAGACCCAGAGCGGACTGGTAAATGGACTGTGTGTCTGACATTGGATTTTATTCTGTGTGATTGATTTCTATTAAATATATATCTGTTTGGCGGCGGAGAATTTATTCTCTTGCTTCACGCCCTTCTCTGATACGTATGAGCTCAGAGGTTATATATTAATGGATATCAATCGCATGGAGTGATTTGCCTGTGTTGCATGCCTAAGTGGCAAACGATCAAGTCTTCTATTGAAAAGAAAAGTATTGTGGTTGATGATCAAAGCACCGCCTGTGTAGCATAGCTTTGTGTAACGTTGATTCGTGAATCTCACACCCCGGTATGAAACAGAAACGGGAGAGGATCCAGGGAGAACGTGCGTCTCTTTCTAGTTAGACGTGGTGTCAGTGACCTACCAGCCCTGACATTTATATTATTTTCACCTGTGTGGTTGTTGCTGTTGCGAGTCGCGTCGGATATATCGGTGACTGTGTGGAGCCGATGGAGTCATTTGGCTCATTTACGTCCTATAGGGCGGGGAGACGTAATGTTCAGGGTTTTATTTAATCCACATCGAGTGGACCGGCCCTGTGGCTCCTAGGTGCAGTTGCGGCTGTAGCCTGAAACACGGAATAGAGTGTCTCGAATTCCGTGAGGACTATCTTTTGCCTCGGTTCATAGATGGAAATCCAATTTCCAAATACGTGACTTTGCGGTTTTATTTGTAGAGCCTATTATGGCGACATGATATATGGTACCCATGCCGTCTATGATTGATATTTATGATTGAAATTCTTTTGACACTATACACTTATAATAGTATCAAATGATTTGTTTTTAACGTACCAAGCATGTTTGGCTATTATAAGGGAAAAATCTATCCTCCGGCTTGTGTTGCAATGTGTGATGAGACCTGGGTCTTATAATAGCTTCATTTTTTCAAAAAGCATTGCATTGTTTTGCTATATGCACCGGTATTCTTGGGAGGAAACCCGTTCCGTGTTATACGGCGTGGTCCCTTGATATATCTGATTTAAAATAAAGATTAATAACTGTTTTAGTTCTCACACCAGTCACATGACTGACCTGGAGTTTATTGTTTTAACCTAAACTCCGGTTGCCCTTATTTTCGACACAAGCAGATAGTAGTTTTGGTTTTGCAGATTTATATTCACAGGATCCTGATTTACAGCTGGAACGATACTCGGAAAGCTCTGTATCCATGTATTACTTTCAGTTGTGTATTGTATTATTTTCCGCTGCTATGTAATGTATTGTAATCTCAGATATTTTCTATGTAATATTTATTCATACTCTGTATATTCTTGTATTCTGGTGGAATTGTTGTAATAAACAATGAAATGTTCTTCTGTTAGCGTTCTGATTCGTCTTATCCTCAATTCAATCCGGGCTTTCCTTACCAGGGAAGTTCGGGTCATCTCAGCTTGGTATCAGAGCTTTGGTTTACAGAGCTCGAGAACAAGACACATTAGAACCAAACGAAAGAATTCATCAGAAATTGGATTAACAATATCCAATTAGAATAACTCGTTAGAGATGGGATCAGTAGTATCCTAGAACGAGTGTGAAGAGTATATTTTTCAAATGAAAACAATATAGTTTTGAAAATTTAAACCATTTTATTCATATTTGAATAATTTATTAATATTGAATTTGGACAACCGAGTATATATAGATTTTGCATATACGCGTCATGAACGTATATTCGAAATTTTAATATACTGGATAGATATAGGATCACACTCTAGTTGCCCGGGGATGATTCTTATAATGCTGCAGCGTTATCAATATTTATTTTCGAGTATCGAAAGTGAGAAATCTATATATTTCCATTAGACTGGTGTGAGAACCAAAACTAGATAGGTTTATTGTTGTGATTTGGCATCAAAAACATGTTTTTCTGTATATGTATCAAAATTATGAATTTGAAACGTTAATTCACTAATTGATTGATGATTGTGTTGTTTGATTATTGGTTTGAAATTTTGAACCATTTAGCCTAATTGAACAAAATATTGAACTGTATTGGAAAATGATTACAATTGCATGCATATACATATACTTACATTGAACAGGTCATAGCAAGGAGGCAAGAGCATAAGAATAAAATTGTTTGCCCGACAAATAGATACATGTTTACAAATTTATTGGGTTTGGATGATTTTATGAGCCGCTTGGCTGTTTCTTTTTCTTTTTGCATTGATGAGGGCTATGGGAGGCTATTTGAAATATCTCGAAGTCCCCGGTGCAGGGGAGGTTATGGCGAAATTTTTCGAAATTTGAGGGTGCTAGCCAAATTTTTGAAAAATTTGAAAAGTTCTTAGAAACTGAAAAGTTGAAGAACTTAAGCCGTAATGGAAATAATGGAAGTTGAGTTGATTAGTAAAAAACTTTCAGCTTCGTTCCTTTTCGAGGACGAAAAGATTTTAAGTGGGGGAGAATGTAACAACCCGGAAATTCTGAGCCAATTTAAAATTTTTATTTTGGCAATTTTGATGAAATTTTGAATATTTAAAATGAATTATTTTAAATAATGACGACGAGAAATTTATTTTGAATAGAATAACAACGTATATATTTATTTGAATTGTCGTTAGAATATAAGTATTTATTTTAAATTATAAAAGGAATTGAAAATGGCGCGGTAGTTCGAAAATTCGATTGCAAACTTCAAATGAATGTGCAGGATTCAAAATAAACTGGATTTTAGTGAAATCAAAAATATTAGAATCTATTTGAAAATATCTTTCCAACAAATCTGAAAAATCAAAATTTCATAGGGGGAATAAAAATTTATGTCCAGTTGAAAATTCAGAATAGTCGCTATGTAATTCTGGCCCTTAAAAATGGAAATTTTGCAAACGACCTCGGTTTTCGATGAAACCACTTTTCTTGGATCCGTGATGTCAAGTTATTGCTAGGTTTCAAAATTTGTAATTTTCTGAATCAATACGTGAGCGTGGCGAAATAAAACGCGTTTGACCAGTTTCAGTTGATTTTAATAGACTGGAAAATGGCCATTTTTCAAACGATCTCGGAATTTGACGAAATTAGTTTTTTTTAGGACCGTATCGTCAATACGAAGCTAGAAAATATTTTTTGGGAATTTTTAGAGTCTGTATGTGGCCTTGGTAAGTTGAAATGTACGTTAAAAATGAATATACTGATTTATATTTTAATTTTGATGCAAACTGATCGTAACAATTGAATTAGCCTACGATACATACCCCAATGTGTTCGAAATGGGGTAATTAGCTAGGGGCGACAGTCGTTGGGTCTCGATTGGAGATAGAATTTAAAAGTTGCTTTTTAGAACTAAATAAATAATAAAATATATATTATTATAAATATCTCTCCCCTCTCTCTCACTCCCTCATAAATCCCTATCGTTCAAATCCCGATTAACCCTAAATCGCCCACCCCCGATTTCCTCTAGCGCCACCTCACCCGGCCCACTTCCACCACCGTCCGCCCACGTCCTCCTCTATCGCGCCTCAGGCGGCCGCGATCCCCAGCCACAGCCATCATAAACCCCCCTCTTCTCTCCCTCCTCCTTCTGAACGGCGTGCCCTAGCCTGTAACCCATCGCGGCTCTAGCTCGCGCCCCCCCCTCGACGTGAAGATTCGCGCCTCCTCCACCAACCAAACCCGACGGCCATCATAAACCCCCCCTTCATACGTGGTAAGTTGTTATTTTTATCTTTATTTAGTTTATTTGTTTTGTTTTGGTTTATAAGTAATCATCCTTTAAATGAAATTTTAATTTTTATATGTATGATTTGGAAATAAAAATCTAATTTTTATTTGTGTGATTTAGAAATAAAAATATGATCTTTATTATATGGAAGAAGGGATAAAGATTAGATTTTTATCTAGAAGAAGACATGATTTTTATTAATGTAAAGTAATAAAAATATGATTTTTATTAGGGTAGGATAACGAAAATATGATTTTTATATTATAGAGATAATAAAAATATTATAGGGTGAATAAAAATACGATTTTTTATTGTATGAACATCGAAATAAAAATATTATTTTTATAATGTACACATAGTGTTAAAGATGCGATTTTTACACGTATGGTTTCGAAGTAAAAATATAATTTTTAGCGAAGTAAAAATACAATTTTTAGCATTGAAATGAAAATATGATTTTTATTATTAACGGCGTAGCAAGGACTGCATTGGAATTTCAAACAAATCCAAACGGTTCAGAAGTTCTGAAGTAAAACTAGCGGAGTGGATCCCTCGATGAGAACTCCTCACTTTTAATTTATTTTATTGTTGAAATATATAATAGGATGCAGACGGTGCTAAGCAGCACCCCACACCCGTCTTCCACAGACCATGGACAGCTTGTTTGTTTGATTGATTGTGTTATGAAATTTGACTGTTGATTGTGTTGAAAATAAAATATATATTCATGTGTTGAAGTAAAAATATATATTCATGTGTTGAAATAAAATATATATTCATGTGTTGAAGTAAAATATATATTCATGTGTTGAAGTAAAATAAATATTCATTTACAAATCGAACGATTTGTTTATGTACATCGATTTGACTGATATTGATTGGGATGATAAATTTTACACATCGCCCAACTGCACAAATAAAAATCTGTGTTTGTTGATGTGAAACCCCACATGGGTATTGGGATGATATTTGACGTACACTAATCCCGATTGTTTAGTTGTATGTCAACCGATGGGTTGACAGACTGTGTAAGCGTTAATTATTTATATTTATTGCTTATGTAGTTGTGTGGTGCACTCTGGATGATGGTTGATGATTTATCGTTGCTATTATATATATGTGTTGTAGAAAATCCATATAATTAACATTATATGGTAATTGATTGGGCGTCATTCCAATTTGGAAAATAAGGAATATTATAAAAATAAATTCATGTGTTGAATAGAAATAAATTCATGTGTTGAATAGAAATAAATTCATGTGTTGAATAATATAAATTCATGTGTTGAATTGAATAAATATTCATGTGTTGAATAGAATAAATATTCATGTTGTTGAATAGAAGCCGTGTTGATTAGATTGATGCCATTTTGATGTAAACGATATTTATATCGATTTTTATTCATTTTTATAATGAATATAGAAAAGAAAGTGATTTCAAAATATAACGTTTTGAAAATACTATCATTTGTATATCGATGATGTGGAATATCCAATTTTGATTCGAAATTGAATATGAAGTTGAAATCGTTTCAAAAACGAATTTAAAACGATTTATAAAATACATTTTGGAAGGAAATCGACGAAATATATATAATATATATATATATATAATGGCCTGAATAGAATGCGTCGCGCCGCGGTAGTTCGCGAATTTCGACCATCGACTTCGAACGGATATTACGGGAGAACCGACCTTCGAATTCTCCTAAAACCGGAACCGTTAGGTTCGTATCAAAAAGAGCTTTCTAAAGAATATTAGAGATTTGAAATCTAACGGTCGGATTTGGAATTATGTCTAAATCAAATTTGGAAAAGGTCGCTGTAAGTGTAGTTCGATGGTCGTTGATGGAAATCGAGTGTACGGGCCTTGATAAAATTATTAAAAATAGTAATAATTTGTGTAAAATCATAAGAAATGATTTGTGAAGAATTGAGATGAAAAATTCCAAATTTGAAAAGACAAAAATAGATTTTTATCGAAATGAACTAGTTTTGAACTAGAATAATAATTTATTCATTTTTAAATAAATAAATTGGATTTGAAAGGGTTTTAAAAGGAACCTGAAGTTTCAATAATTGAATTGGTATGGAATGTGATTTTGGGTTTATAGTGAACCGTGTTTCAAATGACATTGGTTCTTTAACCCATTTAAAGACAGGATATGATTTCCCAAGTTAAATAATCATTGATAGTGATTTTTGGGAAGATTAAAACCAAATGGAGTTTTAATGAATCTTTAATTAGATTGAGATAATCGAGAATGGGGTATCACCAGTTTTGCTCCGAGCGATAGTCAAATCTTTAATTAGATTTGAACGTGAAATGGTAATTGAATTTACCGATAACACCGTGGTGTTAGATATGAAGTATTACCAGTTTTACTTCATGGGATGAATAGGTTGGGATTGGGAAATAAAATAAATGATTACTTCGGTGTGGTTCGCTAATCCCGACTAGTTTAAATTGATATTCAAAGGAAAATTAAAGGATAAATGTCAAAAAATTTATCTTTAATAAAATTAATGGGAACCTTTCCCAAAGTAAAAGAATATTTGAATAAAATAATATTCTGAATTGGAATGAGGCGTATGTTGTGTTTGTGTAACACTTATTTATTATATACGCGAGTTATTCAGAAAGACCGGGTTTATACCATTCTGAATAACTGATTCGACGTGGTGTCGAGGATGAAGACGGTGGTCGAAGACCGGAGGTCTTCACGTCGTTTGGATAATTACTGATGATCTTGATTGGGCCGTACACCCAAAAGGAGGGAATTAGTTGGTGATCGTCCAGAAGTACTTGGAGATCGATGGATATGCGAGGTACAAGGTGCCTCCGGTTTTGTTCAGACCCAGAACAGACTTGTAAATGGACTATGTGTCTGACATTGGATTTTATTCTGTGTGATTGATTTCTATTAAATATATATCCGTTTGGCGGCGGAGAATTTATTCTCTTGCTTCACGCCCTTCTCTGAGACGTACGAGCTCAGAGGTTATATATTGATGGATATCAATCGCATGGAGTGAATTGCCTGTGTGGCATGCCTAAGTGGCAAATGATCAAGGCTTCTGTTGAAAAGCAAAGTCTTGTGGTTGATGATCAAAGCACCGCCTGTGTGGCATAGCTTTGTGTAACGTTGATTCGCGAGCCTCGCACCTTGTTATAAACCAGAAACGGGAGAGGATCCAGGGAGAACGTGCGTCTCTTTCTAGTTAGAGGTGGTGTCATTGACCTACCGGCCCTGATATTTATATTATTTTCACCTGTGTGGTTGTTGCTGTTACGAGGCGCCTCGGATATATCGGTGACTGTGTGGAGCCGATGGAGTCATTTGGCTCATTTACGCCCCATAGGGCGAGGAGATGTAGTGTTCAGGGTTTATTTAATCCACATCGAGTGGACCGGCCCTGTGGCTCCTAGGTGAAGTTGCGGCTATAGCCTGAGACACGAACTAGCGCGTCTCGAATTCGGTGAGGACTATCTTTTGCGTCGGTTCATAAATGGAAATCCAATTTCCAAATACGTGACTTTGCGGTTTTATTTGTAGAGCTTAGTATGGTGACATGATATATGGTACCCATGTCATCTATGATTGATATTTATGATTGAAATTCTTTTGACACTATACACTTATAATAGTATCAAATGTTTGTTATTAACGTACCAAGCATGTTTGGCTATTATAAGGGAAAACCCTATCCTTCGGCATGTGTTGCATTGTGTGATGGGACCTGGGTCTTATAATAGCTTCATTTTTTCAAAAAGCATTGCGCTGTTTTGTTTTATGCACCGGTATTCTTGGGAGGAAACCCGTTCCTTGTTATACGGCGTGGTCCCTTGATATATCTGATTTAAAATAAAGATTAATAACTGTTTTAGTTCTCATACCAGTCACATGACAGACCTGAAATTTATTGTTTTGACCTAAACTGGGTGCCTTTATTTTCGACACGGGCAGCTAGTAGTTTTGGTTTTGCAGATTTATATTCACATGATCCTGATTTACTACTGGAACAATACTCGGAAAGCTCTGTATCCGTGTATTACTTTCAGTTGCGTATTGTATTATTTTCCGCTGCTATGTAATGTATTGTAATCTCTGATATTTTCTATGTAATATTTATTCATACTTTGTATATTCTTGTATTCTGATGGGATTGTTGTAATAAACAATGAAATGTTCTTCTGTTTGCGTTCCGATTCGTCTTGTCCTCAATTCAATCCGGGCTTTCCTTACCGGGGAAGTTCGGGTCATCTCATTAAATTTCGAATTTCAGAAAAATTTAATTTTCTAAATTCGATTTCTTATGTTACAAAAAGGTAGAAAACAGAAAACTTCACATCCTTCGTTTTTCTTTTAATTACCTTTTTTATCTGTACTTTGATTTTATATAACTACTATATAAATGTTCCCTTTTTTTCTATCCAAGCACAGCCCATATAATATAACTTTCTTTATTACAGATTTTCTTTTCCATCTTATCTTGGAAATTTTTATTCTTATTCATCTTTTCTCATAATTTTCCATTTTCTTTAACTATCATGTTTTTTGTTTTACTGAATTTGTTGTTTCCGTTTTAGTGATGCCCTTTTTCTCTCCTTAGCTTATTTAACTTAATCCACTGATCTAAGTTTAGTTTTTAAATAATCCTTCTAATCCTTCAACTAAAACAGGAAAACAAACACTTTAAACAGCTACTACTAAGGGCTAAGAATCTCAGACTACGTCCCCTTAGACAAAAAAAACTCAAACAAAGGATGTAAATACTTACTTGCCTTTAACTATCAAGTAGTCACCACTAGTCCTAGCTATGTACTAACAGTCATTTCTAAGCAACACCCTAGGCTTTTCAATGCTTACGCATTCTACGGTAACTTACCATTATTTAAAGATAATTCTCGCCATCTACTTCATAGCCCCAAAACTTTTCCCGTCTTTCCTAGGCACTAATCCTTACCTAATCCCAAAATTTTAAAATGCTGTTTGGCTTTCTCATTTCGTTTCTCTTCCAAAAATTAAAAGTGTTAAAACTTTATTTTTCCTCACCAAAACTTACTTTTTCCAAACAATAAAAACATGTCATCTCATAAAAAAACGCAAAACATTTTTTTTTTCAAATCACAAAAACTGGAGTAGACAAGGACAACTATTTCTTAATTAGGTTTACAACTGTTCTTACTTACAATGTCAGTTTAGCTACTTACCGCAAGGTGCAACCTGTATTCTATTCTTAATTTCTGTAACTTATTTTGTCCACCCAACAATTTTTTTTGTTAAAACAATTATCAAAAATGATTGTCAAAAGAATAGAGATTTCGAAACTTTATTTTCTGAAAATTCTAGTTTTCAACAAAATGCAACTTTTTCTATGTTTTGCATTTTAATCTTTTCATTCAATATAACATAAAAACTAGCGAGCTATACATGCTCTATAATGTGCACCTTTTACCGAGAGAATTTTATTGTCGACAAAAACTTCACAAGAAATCACTGTTTCCAAAATATAGCCCATTTTATATCAAAACTCAATATGTAATTTTTAAATATGTTTCTTACATATTTCTTTCAAACATCGAAAACACTTTTAAGATCAAAACTTGAAAAACACCATAAACTTTTACAATTTCAAGTTCTTAAAAGTTAATAATGGGGTTGGACTCAAAGTGGGTTCCCAACTTAACTAGGCTTTCCTAGACACTCTCACAAAGTCAATTTTCTCAACTATATATATTCCTAATCCATTTTTCTCTTCTTAACCTTTTCCAATTTATAAGTGTCTACTACCAAACCGACTAATCTGAAATATTAACATATGGGATCCACCTTTCTCTATTACAAAACATATTGTACACTTCCCTCCCAAATTACCTAAGGGTCTCAGATATCCATGTTCATTTCTTTAGTGTACAAAACTGATATCTCAACTCTTACCATAAACCGTCCTTTCTATTAAGTGGGTGCCTCTATGGATCTAGGTATATATGTAATGTATTTATATTTTAAAAATACAAATACGTTCACTCACTATCTATACAGGAATCCTAAACCTAGGCCCTGATACCAAATGTAACAACCCGAATTCCGACAAACCGATTTTTTTTTTCAAAATTCTAATCTATCAAAACTTGTGTTGGTTTGCTTGGTCTCCTGCAAAAAAGATAGAGATAATAAACATATCAGAGCTCAGAAAACATCTCACATCTGAATGGTATAAAATATAATATAATCAAATATAGCCTTACCCAGATAACAATACTACCTAACCAGTATCCAAAGCTATCTTATCTCTGCCACAAATCTAACCTACGAGTTTGTTACGAGGAGGGGGTCAGAACACATGTTTTGGTGACTGGGTTTAAACTATACATTCTGCACAACCTTACATATAACGTTCAGTTACATTTTTTCATATTTATTAGGCTACTTGTGTTAATAGCAGTCAAGGCTTACACACACGTAGTACCCATCTACTCCCCAGTAGATTAACCTTAAACAATATACATATAGCTACCCCGAGTATTAAGGTACACCCCGTGGTACCCCATTCGTACGGTCTCTGCTATAACGCCACAGAAATATAGGCAGTCCCTTATCCTATGCCGAAATGACGTAAGGATCTCTATATAACAACGCAACGCTCCACATAAAGCCGCCATCGTCGTGTTACGTAAGCGTACGGACAACCACCTTCTAACCATCTGATCGAATCTGATTCCATCACAGAGCAATGCCCTAGATTCTATGATACACAACTCGGAGCAGACATGAATGTATCAAGACTTTCTCACATATGTAATGTTAATCATATTCGATGCCTCAACCTCGATGATACACCATTCGAAAACGGTATGCCCGTATCTGCACATATTATTTATTGTGCACCGAGTTCCGTAACAGGGCTAAATCAAATATACGTAACCCAGTCGGGAGCCTTTTCAGATATTTGTATACATAGATGTTTTGGTTTACATTTTCACAGTGGCTATGGTCCTACCTGACCCCTCCCTCAACTAGTGAAAGACAAACA
Organism: Allium sativum; assembly: GCA_030737875.1. Classification (NCBI taxonomy): domain Eukaryota; kingdom Viridiplantae; phylum Streptophyta; class Magnoliopsida; order Asparagales; family Amaryllidaceae; genus Allium; species Allium sativum. Next base: position 845,730,046 of record CM060922.1, on the reverse strand, counting down.
GAATTAAGAGCTAGTGATGTGGCCTAGAAAAACAACAAATAACAAATCCTAATTAGCATGTCCCTCACCCAAAGCCTTGATAGTAAAAGGTCGATGGTATGTTGGTTTAGATCTCTGTCTTTCTGCATTACGGATCACACTGACTGTCGATGACAGGTAATCGATGATTACTATCAATCAGATGGTTAGACCCGCCTAAGGCAAACGGATGAGATGATCGTTACCCGCCTAGTCACAAGGCACCAGATTCGTCGAATCGCATAAGCCACCCTACAGCCTTATGGCGGCCTACTATCGCGACAATCACGATATACTCACCAGGTAGTAACGCGTAGATCCAACCTCTGCAGACACAACCTAGTGTTGCCATCGTACAGAGGACTATCAGGAGTACCGTGCACATCACAAGAAGTCGCATGCTTCCCCTTCCAGTCCTTCGGATCCAACAGAATATCAGCAGAACAATAGGCAGAATGTGCAGATTAACTAGATGGACATGCGATCCCCTCGTTTCTCATGGCACCATGATGATACACCCCGTTGGGTTCCTCATTTCCAGACGTATGGACTGGTCCAATCGCCTTAGGTTAACATGTTGTTAGGCCTTATGTCCAAACGTTAAATTACCTCTCCCTCATTAGATTTCTAGTTTACTTGGCTATTTCAAATCATATTAGCTTCTTATTCAGGTTACCAAGTTCTTCTTTCTTATTAATTTCAGTTATATAACTTATCCTATTTAAGTTCATTAGTATGCCTTTAACATGTTATTATCAGCATATTGTAGATTCTCAGTTTTTTAGATAACATGTTCTTCTTATCAGCAGGATTCAGATTCTCATGTTTACATATTACTTAATGTATGATTAAGTACAATTTATTACATTTCATAAGTTTTCCCTTCTTTTCTCTACTTATTGTAAACAACAGGTTTCCGGATTTACAAATTGCTTAACTTATAATTAAGTACAACTTATCTCATTACATAAGTTATCTCATTTTCTCTATCTTTATTATAACCTAAGTTATAGTTTCCACTTGTCCCTAGGACAAGCCTACCTATTATATTTCTTTACCCCTTCAGGTTTATTCATAATAGGTTATTATCATTCCCTGTTCATTTTAATATGTATACTATTGTAACATTCATCCATTTCCATTAATTATAATTAATGCCATTTATTTCTATCCTGTTATATAGATATATTCACATATATGTTGATGCACCAGACCTCTCACATTAAGTCGACCACCTGTGGATGTTGATTTGTCGGGCGGGTCCGAGCAGACTTCTACCACGAGTTGAACTAACCTCGTGTCGTAGCACCATTATGTGTATGTTTATGCACGAGATCCCTCACATTAAATTAATCACTTATGGAAGCTGGATTTGCATGGCGATTCCGGGCAGACTTCTACCACAAGTTGAATTTAACCTCATGTATAAGTGTGGTTACAATTTTCTATTTACTGTAAATTTAGGCATATTCATTCTTCCAAATTTTACTGTAATTCTTATTTACAATCATTTGGCATAATAATATTCTTAAACAAATATTCATGTTCATTGTAAACTTCATAATTATAGCATTCACAAAAATTCCCAATTCAAACAGTTGATTAACGGAAACAGATCTAATACAACAGAAATGTTCTTAGTAGATTTAATTTCAATTACGACAACTTTTCCCAATTTCATTTTAACTTCACTTACAATATCCAATTAATAGGTTATTAGAACATGTCTATATACAACAGTAATCCATTCCACATATTCTAACAGGTTTACACATTTCAACAAGTTTACATTCCAGCAGATTTACACGTATTAATGGGGAATGCAAAACGATAGGTATACCATTATCAAAAAGTATAACTTAAATCCACTCAACTAATGGCTTTCCAATCCTTTAATTTAATCCAGATTTGTTGTTCTGTGGTTTCCCTAACTAAATCTAATACAAAACAACCACATATTCACAAAATTGATTCTAAAAGAAAAAGGGAAAGAATGGAAGAAACCTAAACAGATCAGATCCAAGAACTTACCTCACGTATATCAGAATTCTAGACACCTATATTATAGATTTATATCTCTTATCTTCAAACCTTGAATCAGAAGCCTACGAAGTAATATTTAATATTTTTGAAAAGGTTTGGAGGACGAAGAGAATGGCAGAGCCTGGGTAGCACCTCAAAAAAAATATGAGAATAAAACTAGGTCATGCTACTCTATTTATAGGCATAGTGGAAAGCTCTGAACCATCAGTTTTAAATAAATTAAATCTGAACCACACACACATGAATCAAAATAACGCCATATAAACGCGTGCAGCACCTTTGGGTCCAGGTGTGCTATTTTGTGTTGTCCTGTTTTATTATACGTTAACGTTTTTTAATTTAAACGTTGTTTCTTTCTTATTTTTCTTTCTTAATTAAATGTGCCTCATATATATCTTTCCATCAGTTTTGAATTTCAAATCTATGTGTGCATATATGCATGCAATCTTTCAGTTTCTTTTCCATTAATCAAAGCAATTAATGATGTTTTGTTTTATTCCTTTAACGCACTCTAATTCCGTAGGCAATTAATTTCTTTGTTTATTCTCCATTTATTATGCCTCAGTTACATTCTATCCTTAACTTGCATAATATGTCTCAACCTTTTAATTTTAATTGCCATGTGTATTTTAAATACATACATCTTCTTTTATTTTTGAAATGCATATATATGTAATGCATGTTTTATCCTTCTTATTAATTGCATGCAATTTACTCAATTGATTTACCTTGTCTATTAACACCGTTTGTTTTCTTTTTTTAATTATTGCATGCATTGTCATTCTCTCTTTTCGAACCTTATTTCTTGATTTCATACATTCACATTTTACTTTCCTCTCTTTATTGTATGCATTAATTGCATGCATTCCTTTAGTATATTGATATTTCCTTTTTCTTAATTTCATGCATTTATTCATTCTTAGCACAAAGGTTTATGCACATATACACACATATGCATCATTTATTATTTTATTGCATCTTTTACTGCGCGCATTATCTTTTAAATTATTGCATTTTCTTATTAATGCATTCTCTTTTTTTAAACATTATCACATGAAATCTTAATTGCATTACATGTATTGCATGTATTTCTTTGTATTGATTTTCTCATTAATGCATTTATTGCAAGCATTTTATTACATTAACTCTTTCTTCATTTTCTTGCACATATTTAAATTTTCTTAAAATTAAATGTTCCATGCATATATGTTCTTATGTGCATAATTTATTATTTTATTTTTATAAAATGCGGGGTGTTACATAGCTCGTCATACAACGCATTTCTCCTTAGTTTTGTGGAGGAGGTGCAGGGCGGCCGTTACATTTGTATCAGAGCCAGGTTAATCGATATTACCCAAAGTTCACGAGCGTATAAAAGTATGAGAGACATATTTGTAATTTTTGATAGATGATTACTATATTATATACTAGTAGGTCAATAAGCACTTGAATACCAATGAGGCTTTCTCTATTTTGAATTGACTCTTGTTTTAGAGTAAGGATGAGCCGACGAACTTCGAGACACGCTGCTAGCAACAAGGCTACGACTGGAGGGGTAGGCGATGATAGCCAATCGGGAGTTGCAGCTGCTATGCTTGATTATCTTGCTATGTTTGAGGCCATGGTGGCAGTGATCGTGAGGGGTATGCCCACTCCCGGAGCAGCAGTAGAGCAAGGCCTTCCTATGTAGGCACCTAGGTTTGTTGATTTTGCTAAAATCTACAATGACTATACTTCTCTGGTTGGCAAGCTATTTGCTTGTACAGAATTTTTGGAGACTTGGGAATCGCCGATGCAACTAAGAGAAAGCTTACATCAAGGCAGCTACGAGAACAAGCAATGAATTGGTGAAACTCTATTACTTTAGAGACTCTGGAGGACCAGATCACTTGGGATTAGTAGATCTAAGTTTTGAGGAGAGGTTCATTTCTATAGTCCAAAAGTCAGTATTGTTTAGGTGTTTTGTTGAGCTAAAGCAAGGCGGAAAGCGTATCTCTGAATATGTGACTAAGTTGAGGCTTTATCTAAGTATACTCATTCGTATATTGAAACTCCTTATCAGAGGAACGAGAAATTTATTTTGGGATTAGATGAGAATATTGGAAAGCAACTAATTGACCACATTGATGACTCTTTTGAGAAGTTGGTTGAAAAGGCTTTAAGGAAGGAGAGCTTGTTACCACAAAAGGTTGATGCTGTTGTTGAGAATAAAAAGGAGGATTCAAAACCACAACAAGGTGGTGATAATAATAAATAGTGAGTGGTAAGCGAAAATCGCAACAGCAAGGGAAAATGGCCAGAAGAAGCAGTAGGGCGAGATTACTTGTTAAAACTATCAGTAGAAGGGCCATCTTTCCAAAGATTGCAAGAACACAAAGGTGGAAAAAAAGTGTTTTAACTGTGAGAAACCTGCACACATGAATAAGAATTCCCTTGAACCACTATAGGATAAGTAGGGTGTGACGGCATATGCTTTGGATGTTACTGTCTTCCTCGAGGGGTCTGACTGTATAGGAGAAGGGGAAGAATGTTGTGCAGGGTACGCTTTCTGTTCGATGTATTTCAGTTCAAATTTTGTTTGATACTGGAGCATCGCATTCTTTTATCTGTAATGAACTTGTTTTCAAGTTAGGTTTAGAACCTAAAATTGTTGATGGAACATTAGTCGTGACTAATCCAATAGGGGGTTCGTCTAGCCTTTGTATGCTTCGTCGTGGTCTAGGTTTATCGAGTTATGGTTGCTCTTTCATATGTGATTGCTTTGTTTTGAATTTTTTTGGGTTTGATTTATTTTGGGTATAGACTGGCTCAAGGAGTATGTGGCTATCGTTGATTGCGAGAAGCTCGAGGTGACAATCGAGAATGTGGAAGGGCAAACGATTGTGATACGTTGTCTTCCTAAGGATGGAGTTCTGGTTAGCTTTTTATATTCGCTTGTGATTCCACGGAATGAGTTGTCATCTGTGTCGATCGTACGAGAGTTTTCTGATGTATTTGACGAAGTCAGAGGGTTGACGCTGCATTACGAGAATGAGTTTCGAATTGATTTATTGGAAGGAGCCAGACCAATTGTTATGCTTCTTAGGTGGATGGCGCTTAAAGAACAACGAGAGTAAGAGGTGCAAGTCAACGATCTTTTGAGTAAGGGATTCATTTGGAGAATTGTATCTGAGAGGGGCGCACCAGTTGTGTTTGCGACCAAGGCTGATGGATCATTGCGATTGTGTGTGGATTATCGTAAGCTGAATAAGGTAACCAAGAGAAACAAGTATCCATTAACAAGAATTGATGACTTGTTTGATCAGCTTCCCTAAGATTACCCAAATGTATTTGGCAACGGGATTTCACTAGCTGAGAGTGGATAGGCACAATATGTTGAAGACTGCTTTTAGAACACCATTCGAATTTTATGAGTGGTTGGTGATGCCGGTTGAATTGACTAACGCACTATCATATTTTATGGATCTTGTGAATCGAGTTTCCAGGGTTCAGTTGAACAAGTTCATTTCTGTATTCATGGAAGATATATTGGTTTATCCGAGGACTGAGAAGGAACACAAGACACACTTGAGAATTCTTTTGGAAGTCTTACAAAAACATCAGTTGAGAGCTAAGTTTTCGAAGTGCCACATCTGCAAGGAAGAATTTAGACTTTTAGGTCGCATCGTGTCAGGACAAGGAATAGTTGTACATCTCGCTAAGGTAGCAGCATTGCAAGATTCGGATCGACCAAAAAATGTGACGAATGGTAGGAGTTTCCTTTGTTTAGCTGGATACTATCGACGATTTATCAAGGATTTCTCTAAGATAGCTGCTTCGTTAACTGGATTGACAAAAAAAATCAAGTCTTCACATGGGATGCGCAGTGTGAATAGGCTTTTGGAATTTTGTAAAAAAAGATTGACAAGTGCTCCTGTGTTGACTATTCCAAATGGGAATCAAGAGATGGTAGTATATACTGATGCATGTGGCATTGAACTTGGGGCGGTGCTAATGCTAAAGGATAGAGTTACGCCTTATGCAAGTCGATAACTGAAGCCGCATGAAAGGAATGACCTCACTTATGCTTTAGAGTTAGCGGCAATAGTATTTACTCTCAAGATTTGGGGGCATTCTTTGTTGGGAGTTAGATTTAAGTTGTTTACAGATCACAAGTCATTAAAATATCTTTTCTCCTAGATAGATTTGAATCTCCGGTAGCGGTAATGGTTATAATTTCTAGCATCATATGATCTTGGAATGTGTTATACTCTAGGAAAAGGTAATGTAGTGGTTGATGCGTTGAGTCAAAGATATGCAAGTTTGGGAGCCATGTTTTCTGAATGGAAGCATCTCGTGTATTTAGCCAGATTTGATTTTAGACCTCATTGTGAGTTAGAACCTGAGATGTTAGCAAGTTTATTGATTAGGCAGACTCTCATCGAAAGAATTGGTGAAAGCCAAAAACAAGATGATAAGATTATAGAAATCATTTGAGGGTTAAAGATAAGCGTGGAACCATTCATAAGATCTAGAAATTGGTGAGTGGTAGATATCTCTCACATGGAAACTACAGACTATATAGGTAAATTAGGATAATATTCATGTGTTTCGTGTTAAAATCACCTTAGAGTTGATCATATATGTTTAATTCAGACATAGAAACCTTAGAAAACCTAATTTGATCATATTAATCAGATAGCTGTTAGATTAAACATGTTTATTCATATGTGTAGATCCAAATCATGCTAGATCTCATAGTTGTGATATGTTTATGTTTTAATTGGAATTTTTTCATGTTTGTATGATCATTTACTGCTAAATTGCTATTTGTTTTGATTGAATTGATTGTGTTGCTTGAGCTGTATGTTAGACGGTTTACCGTAGAATCATAGGACTGAAGAATAGAGCAAATCATAGATTCAGATGATCGGATTCAGATGAAAGTTGGCGGGGGCTCTCTAGAACAAGAGGGAATGGAGCATATAAATTTTGGTGCACAAATAAGCTAAGTGCATGGGTTGACATCGACCAATGATGAGTCAACACCGTCCCATGGTGGATGGTCAGATGGCAATGATTTTTGGTGCATGGCTTCGCGTTGATAAGCCGAAGTTACTAGGAAATTTTCATGACATTTGGAGTTGAATTAGGATGGGTCGAAGATTTGATTGCTCGAGACATGTATTGACTAACAAAAGCTTCAACATGAACGTCGAAATGATTAGAGTGTGGTTTGGTGGGATGTACTCATAGCAAATATGGATATGGACCGACCATTTAGCTAAAAGTGGCTAGGTGTATGGGTCGGCATTGACCCATAGAGTAAGGCTGGGTGAGCTTGGATTTTGGGGAGCTTGACTACGGATACTTCCTGAAATTGCTGGTGAAGACTGGATTTAAACTGACTTCAGATGATTGATGGTGCTTCGATTGTGAACTCGCGTTATAATGGTCAAAGCCTAATTGTTGTGATACTGGTCCTGATTCGATATACGATCCAGTATGATGATGAATTGGCAAGATGGGAGTCAATCATGGATGATAATGGAATGGCTCGAGAATGAATTGAGTCGCCAAGATGAAAGGCTTGAAAGATTTGATGTGCCCAGGAATCATTGGTTATCGAAGTGTTCTAGCGAACTTAGAGTAGGGGTATCACAGGGAGGCCCATTATGATTAGATTCGAGAGATCGCGTACCCTGGGCAGTCATAATGGGCCAAGTTGTCGAGAGTGGAAAAGACAAACATACGAGTCACAATGGCGTATGGTAGTTTGGATAGAACCTACGTACTCCATTGTCCCTTTTGATCATTGAAAACCAAATTCGATAATCAATGGATTCACGGCTGTAGACGGTGATAGCTAGGATATTGGATGCTATGGATATTGTGTTTGATTCTATGTGCTTTCTTCTTGGTATCTCTGGGTAAGATATCGTCGTAAGTTGTCAAAGAGAAGCGGGATTGGGGTTATCCTTTCCTACTTCTAATGTAACATGTAATGGATGATTCTCACATGTTAACTTAATGGTTGTTGGGGAGATCATACAGTTGATCCGCATATATTCACATTATCTTGTGTAACTATTGTTAGCTATTTTATCACTCACTAAGACTGTTGTCTGACTCAAGTTTTTATGCTTTCCTCTTATTACCTTGGGTTGTTCATCAATATTGTTAATGAGCATATTGAGTAGCGGGTAGTAGGTTTGGTGCCATTGATGTTGTGCGGTGATGAGCAGGAGGCTGGCGTATTATTACAACCTACTATTTAACTATTTCTTTTCTATTTCCGCTGTATATTGAGGTTATTGAGACTCTAAGGGATGTAGCGAGGCATATTGTATTGAGATTCTTGTATCGAGAAGTATTATATCCAAGAATCTATGGTTTGATGGAAATTTGATTCTAAGTTCAGTTGTACTTCATAACTATATCCTATTGCATATTTTGTTATTGTATATTATCCATGCATTGTGAGCTATACGACAGGTTCAATTTTGAGTTGTCCTTCCCTGATGATTGTCTAGTATCGGCCTGACATGTCATACAACGCATTTTTCCTTAGTTTTGTGCAGGAGATATGGGGCGGTCGTCACAAACATCATATAAAAAGGTGTGATATATGTCTAAGAACCAATGATTAGAAATAAGTAAACATCCAAGCATTTATCAACTATCCTCACATTTACTCACTCAGTGCATTAATATGATATCTGATACTTAAGTCACCCAATCCATCAAAGCACTGATAGGTCGAAACCGTCAACTGACTCTACCACACTATCGAATGTGCCAAGTGGGTAACCCTACCTAGTCCAAAACGTCAACAAGCTCTGAGGTCCAGACCAATCGGTTCAAAATTTCAACAGGCTCTGGTCAGTCCTTGTGCCACTCCCTAAAGGGTGTACCAAAGTCTCGAATACCAGTAATTTTTTTGCACACGTTCTCTGCAACAAAATCCATCTTATACATTGTCCACAAGACTCCCGTTTGAAGTCATCTCGATGTGGGAACTATCCCCGACGTTCATTATATATCGTAGGATATTATTATGTGTCTCCCATATCTCTCTCTCTCTCTCTCTCTGATAGTCACATCAATACGATTTAATGTCGCCTTTCTTGCATCTTAGAGTAAACAATCCATCGCAGCAGCCTTACTCTTTATCCTGAAATCATCATCATCGAATGATGCATCACTGCATAGAAGCACCACATCCTCGCCTCAAGCCAAAGCCATTGATCGAAAAGCCATCGCATTGAAATCACTATAGAACGAACCATCAGGTCCTTCTCCTCAAACTCGCATCGTCATCGATATCAAATTGGCCAAAATGGTCCCAGCAATAGTAATCGATATCGACCACTTCATAGTAATCGATAAATACTACTCGGATTTCCTATTTAACCAAAATTGGTTAAATATGCATGTAGGAAAAACGTTAAACATTCGTTGCAAAATCCAATTCATCGCCAAGTCCATCCGTCAACTTTAAGTCGTCAATCAAGCTCAAATATTTATCCATCTTCAAATCCATCATCCAGTTCCAATGCTGCAAAGTGGTCAGATCCATCCAGGAGCTATGAAGCTCCATAAAAAATTCACCTCATCCGCTCGAGTCACCATCCTTGTGCGCTCAATCTGTACACATCCACTTGTGCATTTGATCGATAAATATAAAAATCTTACGAACAAGACTTTCCTAACAATAATTCGCCTACAAATGATGTTTTAATCTATACTAAGAAAACATTCCAACCATGCAACTGATGGTTAAACAAATTCATACACTAGCATACAATCATCCAAAACGATAATAATAAACCAAATAGAACATATATATATATATAGCAATCAATGTGAAATAAGTATCCGAAAAACCTATATCTAATAATGTGGTCAAAATAGATGCAGTAACACCTAAATAGGTAAATACGTGCACAATAACGTGCAACTAGGTAAAATGTGACAATAATTGGTAAAACTACTTAAAACACTTTCAAATATTTTTATTTATTATTTATTAGGTACAGTTGTCCTAAATATCATGTTTTATAATAACAAGTCACTTAAAATATCAAATTTACATTATACAAATAGTAACAGTTTAGTGAGAGACAATATCACTCACCTTAGCTAAATCAGCCCAAACTAGAATGAAAACATAGAGCCTGTCAATATAAGTCCAACGCATGAAAACACGTCCAAATCCGACCTCATATGAGAAAGTTACGCATGTTATAAATTTGATGATTTAACAATACATTATATAATTAGTGTAATGGATCACTATAGAAACCAGTCGGCCTTTGCAAAAAAAACATTATATAATTAACAAAGTGATTAATTAAATCAATTACCCACTAACAACGCTTCTTCCCCAATTAGATCCTATGGCCATACACGCATAGAAACCCATCAATAGCATGCATGTTTTGCAAAGACACAGAGCTACGTTCTATGAAATCAAACGTCGTCTTCTCCGTTGAGTTCCTTCTCGCGAATGCAACAAGCCTATCTCTAAATCATCGAATTCACATGACCCAAAAAATTAGAATCCTTTATGTCACCCCCCTACAAAAACATGCAACCTAATACGGTGAACCGAGTTCAATGAAACTTGGGTTGTCGACCCACATTAACCACTCCGATCTCAAATCCATTCTAATCAAAAGCAATCGTCGCTCGATTCAAGAGATAGTACGAACCGGAAAGGGTTCCCCAAAGCGTCGACCTCCTCAATCGGATACACACCTTGAAGAATGGGTATGGGTTTGTAGAGGATCTCGACAGGATTCGAACGAACTTGGTTTTAATTTTTTTCATTAAATTATTGTATTTTGATTTTTGAAGATTGTTTAGAAGTGGTAGTCATTTTCCTAAGAAAACGAATAGTACAGTAAACGGAATGCTAGAGAGAGAGAGAGGAATAGTTCATGGCCAATCATATTCTCTCATTTGGATAACTATAATATTAAATTCACAAATAAGGTCCCGAAACCCGCGAACTCCAATCAACGTATGTCGCCCGCCGTCATTTATGTAAAAATATCTTTAAAAAAATGGCCCTAGTCTCGAGACTCAAATCGATCGTATACGGAAGATAGCTTTTAAAATTCGAATCATAATATCAGTTTCATACAGAAACTAATACACGTTTATTTTACCCCCCATCGAAAGGTACATCTGTTCACTACAAAACTAGACATCATGCAATTACTTAGTATGACTATTCCAGAAATATAAATTTCATTGCAATCCGACATTGTGCTCTCGGAACGACTATTTAAGCATATTTCAAGATCTATATGACCACCGGTTGATCCAAAATCGAAATATAACAATCCAAGTACTCATTTTCATGTAACGAATAATCTGGACTCAATGGAAACTATCCCAAGTCCCGATTAGATCGTATATGGAAAATCCCAATTTGGAACTATCAATCGAATAATTAACGACCAATATTTAAAGCAAATATTTAAATATCTAACCGTTAAAATGAGGCTGTTACATTCTTTTCCCCATAAAGGATTTCCTCGCTGAAATCCCCAAGTAAAGACAATACAACCCAACACTCTCGTAAGTGATAATACAAAAGAAATTCTCACTTAACACTCTAAACAACAACCATTGAAAGCGATTATAATAAAGGAAATTGACTTGGAATTTGGCATGAAGCCATCATTCCCAATCCTAAGTACAATTGCAATCAAACTCTGGATCAATGTAGCCAATCCAAACACCTAACTTGTATACTTATTTTCCGAACAACTCGATGTTGGAAAATAACATTAACAACTTACTAAATGAGGAGACAGTCCAATTTAGCGTTGCATATTGGATTTCTTTCCAAATATGGTAAAATTCACGGAAAATTTCGGCAACACCTCCCCTATACAGCTTGATGTAGAAAAATCTAAAATTGCCATACAAGGCTCATCTCAACAAAAGAAAATAAAATTCCAAAAGTGACTACCCATACATGGGGCAAAAATCACCAAAATGCATCAAATGGGAAAAATCTCAACTTTACATCAACTACATACCTTTCTAAAGCAAGTTTAGCATGTAGATGCAAATAAAAGCGAGTTAGCATCCAAACAAATCAAATCTTGCTTCATTGTACCTGGGCATGTACTCAACAAAGAGGATCAGACACAATAGTAGAAATAGAAATAAGGGAATAAACATATTAAATAAATATAATTTATCTAACATAAGCATGTCAAGTCATGTATGGATTTTATTTCGAATAAATAAAAGATACAACAATACAATTATCTCGCATGCCTAACAATCATATAAATAGAAATAGTTATGCAAACATCATCAATCAAACATGCATAAACAAAAATAGCAATATTATAAAATAACATCCAAACCTATCTTAGCATGCAGGATGTTGGCTTAATTAATACGATACATTGAATACTAAATTCAATCCAATATGAGTCGATAACGTGGTTGTCGTTTCAAAAATAAAGAATAATAGTCTAGCATCTCTCGTGGATAAATTGAGTATGACTCAAGCGCTATCATATTATTCCTAGTTTCTATGGAAATCATCGACAACTATTCCTGCATCCATTTGGAAATCTCGAATAGTTAGATAAAACTATTCTATATATCCCATTTAGCTATCGCTGGCTGACATCGCATTCAATATAAAAAAAATGTGCAACCAACCACTTCCAGTGATGCTGGAACTAAACAACACCTCCTAAATATGTAGCCAACCACAACAGTCGAGTTTGTACTACCTTACCTCGAGTTATGGAATCACAAGTAGTAATAACACAAGTTCACTGATGGAATATCACTTTAGAACTGCTACATCTCTAACTCAACACACACAACCAACCTTGCTACATGTCAAGAGCTAATGGTAACCCCGGTTCAAGCATAAACTCTATACGCATTTCAACAATACGTATGTATGTCAAACCTTGACAATTAGGCCTTTCAATGATACCCAGGGTACTCGACCTAGAACCGATCTTTTAGGTGCCCCTATCGTACCCCTGCTTTGAGCCTGCTAGAACTTATAACAATGATAATCTCTCGGCCTTCTAATCTCTAGTCATCCAACTTGACGACTTTCATAGATCAAGCAACCTTCTTAAGAAACTATTATCCACCAACTCACGACCTTTGAGTTGTTACCTCATTCGTTGTTCTACACCGATCAACGAACACATTCGACACTTCGAACCTTCCTACTTGAATTTACTTCGAAGTCACACCATCACCAAGCCAAATTACATCACTTCACTGCGACTAGGGTTCGGGAGGGTTGCCCCCGAAAAATATTTTTTAGACCTTCTTGTTCAAATCTGAGTCATACCTAAAAAATAAAATTTCCACAAATGACCCCAAATGCACGACCTACTGACCCCTCCTCAGGATGCTCGACCAACCTTATAGATTGACCATACCCTGCTCGAGCCACTCACTGCTCGATCGACCCTTGGCTTGGCTGTTCGACCGACCACTTTACTCCAAAGCATGACCGACCCAAACAGAAATTAATGACTGACCCTCTTCCATGAAAACCGACCGATCCAACTGCAAGCATCGAATCGTCCCAACTTCTGATAGTAAACTGACCCGACCCAAATGAGACCAGACTCCCGGACCTGCTCGACCGACCCATTTCTTTTCCTCCAATAAACCCTTCCCATGGTTCGATTGACCCACCATGTTCGACCCAAAACCTGCATCCTCCAATGCAACTCCAATTTCAACCAAAATTTCGCCAAAACGATTCGTTCGACGAGACCCACTCATCCAATCATCCAGTATGACCACAAAAGTGATATGAAGTTAACAATAACACCAATATGGAGATTCCATCAATAATCATGTAAAATTCACCAAAATCACCATAAGTGTACATTTGAACAAAATCATGGATTTAACTTGCACATTCACATGAAATATCATAGAGATTACCTATCTAAACTTGCTAAATCAGATCATAAGGTGATTTATATGGAAATGGACTTACCAATGCATAGATCTATGGGAAAACACTTGAATTTGATGAAAACATGATCAAACACTCATACACTTCACTGAATCCATGTGAGAGATGCAAACCACTCACTGATTTCTCAAAACAAGCTATAATCAATGAAATATGGATCCGGATAGCAAGCACATCGTACCAATCACCTTGATCCAATGAACACTTGCCTCAATTGATGTAGATCTAGCCTCCAGTGGTGTAGATCTATGATTTCCCCCCTTGGATTATGATTTTTAATGGTGGAAGGTGTTAGAGGAAAGAGGAGCACAAGGTCTCCAAACGACAGAATGGAAAAATAAAACCATTTTCCATATCTTTTACTCGTTATTTATACCCTTCCAATAGCCCACTAATGGACCTTCCCAAATCATCCCATTGTGGCTCTCCAAACCAGAACAACCAACTGAAAAAACTTAGAATAGCTATTGCTCCCAAACCGCTGAGCTAAATCTTTAATGTAACCACTCTATGGAAAGGCAACAATCAATTCCTTTCTAATGGCACGGGTCTCACCCTATGATTCGACTTGAGTCAAAAGTTAAGCCCTATACAAGACTGATAAGGGTAAAATGGTCACAAACAAAATCAGTAAAAATTATGAATATGTCTCACATCCCCATAAACAACATATCAAAAGATGTGAATGATCCAACCCTCAGGGAATGAAATAAAAATATTTTCCTCCGATACGTAAAATGTAGGCTGCTACATTGTTCCCCCCTTAAGAATTTCGCCACCGAAATTCCAAGTAAACACTGGCAACAACAACAATTTCGCAAGCCTATCATCCATGGAAAGTCAATTCTATCACCCAAACTAGAAATCATCAAGCCATGCATCCATAGCCTTATCCAAGCATGCAGAATTCTGTCAAACAACAACAAGATACAACGATATAATGATAATACAATCAAAGAGTCCTACCATTGAAGAGTGTTGGATGAGTCACTCTCATGCTCTCTTCCGTCTCCCATGTACAATCGTCGTTATCTTCACTCCATTGTACCTTGACTAGCTTAACCGTCTTCCTCCTAAGCTGTTTCGTGTCATTCCTCACAACACGAAGTGGCTTACGAGGTCTCGTAACTGCGGTCTCCACTTCAAGGTCTTCATACTGCTCTGGAGGTACTACCACATTCGAATCATGCACAAACTTCCGTAGAAACGATACATGGAACACATAATGCACACTCGACATTTTCGCAGGTAACTCCAATCTATATTTGAGCTTTCCAATTGGTTCGACTATCAAAAATGGTCCGACGAACCTTGGAGCTAAATTTCCTTTCTTTTTGAATCTAACCATATGCTTTAATGGAAAAATCTTCACGAAAACCATATTGCCTTTGTCGAATTCCGAATACTTTCGACGCTTATCAGCATAACTTTTCTAACGATCTTGGGCCGCCTTCATTCGTTGCTGAAAGATCTCGATACAATCCGAGGTCCCTCTAATCATCTCTGGCCCAAGTACCAACTTATCTCCAGTTTCTAACCAACATGCTGAAGAATTGCATAGTCTCCCATACAACGCCTCGTACGGTGCCATCCCAATGCTGGATTGGTAGCTATTATTATATGCAAACTCAACTAGATCCAAATGGTTTTCCCATGATCCTCCGAAGTCTAACACACAAGCCCTTAGGAGATCTTCCAAAACTCGATTGACTCTCTCCGTCTGACCATCAGTTTAGGGATGATATGTCATATTCAAGCACAACTCGGTTCCCAAAGCTTCTTGCAAACTTTTCCAAAATCCACTCATGAATAATGGATCTCGGTCACTCACTGTACACTTTGGGACACCATGGAATCGAACTATCCATTTCACATAAAGTTTAGCCAATTTCGATGCCATCCTAATCGATTTAACATGAATGAATCTCGTTCTTTTGGTCAAGCGATCCACAATGACCCAAATTCCTTCATTTCCTACCCTGGTTCTAGGTAGTCCATCGATACTTGCTCCCATTTCAACGTAGGAACTTCCAATGGCAGAAGCAACCCACTCGGTCTTTTCTGTTCAGCTTTCACCAACTGACAATTCATGCATTTGGAAATGAATTTTCCAACATCTTGCTTCATCTCCACCCAGTAGTAGACTCGCTTCATGTCCTGATACATCTTATTACCACTGGGATGAATCGTCAACTTAAAGTGATGACATTCTCTCAAAACCTCATCTCTCAATCCATCAATATCAAGAACAACTAATCATCCTTGCTTTCGAATTCAACCTTTTTGATCGACCTCGAACTCTTTACCTTTTGGTTCTAGCTTCTGGATAAACTCGACAAGCTTTGCATCTCGCTTTGGCTCTCTCCAATCCTTTCGACAATAGTAGGTCTTATCGACAATCTTGCCAACATTTCAAGTTCCAATTCACACCTTGTCTAGAAATCGAATCTTGCCAAATACTTGAGGCTCTTCCATTCTGAAAATATCATTACCATACTTGCATTTCTTGAACTCAACACATTTGCAACTGCATTACTTTTTCCAATGAGTATAGGCTATATCGAAATCATACAATGCCAGAAATTCTAGCCAACTTTGCTGCCGAAGATTCAAATCCTTTGGGGAGAAAAGATACTTTAACGACTTGTGATCCATAAAAAACTCGAATCGAACTCTCAATAGGTAATGTCTCCACATCTTCAGAGCAAACACAATCGCCGCCAACTCCAAATCATGAGTTGGGTAATTCGTCTCATGCGGCTTCAGCTGTCGACTCGCATATGCCACAACCTTATCCTTTTGCATCAGTACCGCTCCAAGTCGAGTACCACATGAATCGGTATATACCACCATCTCTTCATTCCCACTTAGAATGGTCAACACAGGAGCACTCATCAGTCTCTTTTTTTGAGGATCCCGAACGCTTGTTCACACTTTGTGTCCTATGTGAACACTTGATTCTTTTTCGTCAATCCTGTCAATGGTGCAGCTACCATAGAGAAGTCCTTGATAAACCGTCGATAATTACTAGACAACCCAAGGAAACTTCTCATATCTATCGCATTCTTAGGTCTATTCCAATCCTGGGTTACTTCCACTTTAGCGGGGTCAACTACTATCCCATTTCCAAAAACAACATGACCTAAGAACCTCACTTCATTCTTCCAGAAGTGACAGTTGGAAAACTTAGCTCTCAGCTGATGCTTTCGCAAGATCTCTAACACAACTCTCAAGTGCGTCTTATGTTCTTCCTTATTCCAAGAATAAACCATAATATCATCCACAAACATAAGCACGAACTTGTTCAACTGATCTCTGAACACCCTATTCATAAGATACACAAAATATGTTGGTGTGTTAGTCAATCCGAATGGCATCAGCAACCATTGCAAGAAACCGGATGGTGTCCTAAAAGCAGTCTTTGGCGCACTATCCTTTGCCACCCTCAATTAGTGAAACCCCGTTGCCAAATCCATCTGAGAAAACACTTTGGCTTCATGAAGCTGATCGAACAAGTCATCTATCCTTGGCAATGGATACTTGTTCTTTTTAGTCACTTTGTTCAGCTCACAATAGTTCACACACAATCTTAACAAGCCATCTGCCTTGGTTACAAACACGACGGTGCACCCCATTCGGATACACTCCTCCGGATGAATCCTTTTCCCAAAAGGACACGAACTTGCACCTCCAATTCTCACTTTTCCTTAGGCTCCATCTGCCTAAGAGGCAAAATGATTGGTCTAGCACCCTCGACCAAATTGATCCTATACTCGATCTCACGATGCGGTGGCAACCCTTTGACCTCGTCAAAGACACCCTCATACTCATTAGCAATCAGCAAAGATGACAAGTCTTCCTGTGGAATCCCAAACGAACATAGATAGCTCACGAAGACAACCTCTTCTCGCTTCCATCTAATCAACACCTTTCGCCCTACCACATCCCCGACCCTCACCTCTAGCTTCCCGCAATTCACTTTTGCAGCATACCTCTTGAGCCAGTCTATTCCCAAGATGATCCCAAACCCAGCGAAGTTAAGAACAAAACAATCACACACAAAAGAGCAACCATGAATCGACAACACTAAACCACGACAAATCATGCAGAGATTGGACGAACCCCCAACTAGATTAGTCACGATCAATGGTCTATCACAAATCTCAGATTCCAAACCCAAGCGGCATATAAGCTCATTGCAAATGAATGAATGTGATGCTCCAATATCAAAAAGCGCATGAAATGAAACACCATTGATAGAAAGAGTACCTTGCACCACAACACCCTTTCCCTTCTCCTCTACAGTAGGAGCTCTTGAAGAAGTTGGCACGGCTTCCAAAGCATATGCCTTCATAACCTGCTTGCCCTTAGCTGATTCTAGATAGTCTTTCTTCTCATGCCTCGGCTTCCCACACTTGAAGTACTTCTTCTCAACTTTGGGCTTCTTGCATTCATTACCAAAATGGCCTTTCTGTTGGTAGTTAAAGCAAACTACCTCACTCTTAGGCTTCTTTTGGCCATCCTTTCCTTTCTGCTATTGTTGCTACCTCCTTTTATTATTACCACCCTACTGTGGCTTTTATTCTTCCTTTGGTGTAACAACGGACATCTTCTTAGGAAACAGACTTTCATGCCTCAAAGCCTTCTTGATGATCTTCTCAAAACAATCATCATGGTGATCCACAAGCTGATTCCCAAGATATTCATACAATCCCAAGACAAATTTCTCATTCTTTTGATAAGGATTATCCACATATGAACGAGCATACTTCGACAAAGCCTCAAACTCAGAAATATAGTCAAGAATTGGTCAACCATTCTGTTTAAGCTCCACGAATCTCTTGAACAAAGTTGACTTTTGCACAGTTGAGAAAAGCTTTACTTCGAACTTAGCTTGGAAGTGCTCCCATGAAATGTCCACTTCAAGGGTCTCAAATGTGACAAAGTTCCACCAGTCCATTGCTCTGCCCTCTAACTGCCTTGATGCAAGCTTCCTCTTTGTTGCATCATCAATGCCCAAGTCCTTGAAGATCCGAACACAAGTGTCTAACCATTGAACCTCAACAACTGGGTTGGTGCCCTTGAACTGTTTCCCTCCTAATGAAGTAAAGTCTTTGCATAGCTTTGCAAATTCCACAGCTTTAGGCACTTGGACTCCGACATCGAACATAACTACCACTGGAGTGGGGGCCCTTCCTAGGCGTGCTTCTATCATAGCTTCAAACATGGCCGAGTAATCAGGGGCCTTGCTGTTTCCCCCTCCAAGTACAGCTTCTTCCCTAGTAGAATGTCTCGTATAACGTCGACTCATTCTAAATCTGCAAATTAGAATGATTGGCTATCTACAAGATAAACTACTAAAGAAGTACAAATGCTACTATACAATATAGTATCATA
This sequence comes from Allium sativum, assembly GCA_030737875.1. Classification (NCBI taxonomy): domain Eukaryota; kingdom Viridiplantae; phylum Streptophyta; class Magnoliopsida; order Asparagales; family Amaryllidaceae; genus Allium; species Allium sativum. The sequence goes on along the minus strand of CM060922.1, from coordinate 845,710,614 downwards.
TATCATACGTCTAATTGAAATCTACAAGTACGTCTCTTATACGTGATTACATCTTGGAACTTTGGCTAAAATAGATAACCAGAGCTCTAATACAAAATGTGACAACCGCCCATAGCCCCCGCACTAAATATGAGGAACAATGCGCTGAAAGGTGTGCACGGCAGCTATGGACGATCATCAAAGTAGGTAAACAGAAGAGGAACCTGTCGTAGAACTCACGGCGCAAGCATAAAGTATAGTAGAAAATATACAACATGTATAATAGTGAAGCATCACATAACGAACTTTTGAAACTTTCATAACGTCCTGAAAGATCATCCAAATATCATAGGAAATACCAAAGTTTGTACACACGGCCTCACTACAACACTCATAGAGCAACTCAAACAGCGGAAACAAATACTAGATAGTAGTAAAGATAGTACGCCAGCCTCCTGCTCGCCTTTGCACAACAGCATCGTCCTCACTAATCACCTTCCACCTGCTACTTGGTGAGCTCATCCACAGCCGGACGAATAACACAAGGTAATAAGAGGAAACATAAAACCATGAGTCAGACAATAGTCTTAGTGAGCGATAAAACAACTAACAAACTTCAACAATAAAGTATATGAGCATGGATAGATAAGTATACTAATCTATCCACAACACCAGAGAAGAACTCAACCTTATCTTCCCCACATCGGACAGCGATAGCCTTTACGATAAACAATCCAACAATTCATCCATGGAAACCAGAACATCCGTTCAATCATGGCAAGCATTCATAAATGGTTTGGATGTTATGAGTGCTTACCAAAATGTAGAAGCTTGTCACACAAATGTTTCTCGAAATTATGTATCATTAGACTTTTATTTTGCAGCTTATCAGATTATGTGTCATTGGTGTGTTTATTGGTTTATGTAGAAGTATATATTCAATGATATTATGTATCTTTCGAATATATTAGTGGACATATTATATAAACTTTGAACATTACGTTATCCATCAATAAGGCAACCAACCATAGAAAATAATACGGTATGGCTACACTATTTGATGTGATTGAACGATGTATTTGTAATCTCCACCAATTAGGCTGACAATCAATAAAAACACATCAATATGGCTATAGGGTGATGTTTGACCACACACTATAGATTTTTGTCTAAACCAAAAATGAAGGCAAAGAAAGCGCGTAAGGCTAGCAAAGAAAGCAGTGCAACGTGACTTACCACATGATGCATTTTTTTGTCTCAACCAAAAAAAAATGGCAAAAAAAGCAATGCAAGGCTTACAAACAAAGCAGTGTAACATGAATATAGTGTGATGTTTGACTGCATACTGCAGCTTTTTGTCTCAAACGATAGGTTTGACAAAGAAAGTAATGCAACGCGGCTACATCATCTGACATGATTGAATAGTTTGTGTGTTGTCTCCATCGTAAGGCTGTCAATCGTGCCAGATAATCAAACATGGCTACGGTTAAACTTTTAACAGTTAAATGTACTTATATAAGACATCAATAATACTAGTTCAGTGTTTGAGTGTAGTGTGTATTGTCTACATTAGTAATGTGAGCATACTTCATGACTAAGTGTACGATTCAATGAAATATGCTTATAAATGCACACAAAGATTTAGAATCACATATAAAACTAATTTTATTGAGCTCTTCATCTTTAATACTCCATCAATAAAATATAAGTAATTTTATGGTGCTTTTCATCATTAACTTCATCTTTATCATCTTCGGACGATTATATTGTGATTCATATTAATCAACAAAGAGTAATAAATAATGAAATGTTGGATTTAATGACCCATGAAAATGATGAAAGCAACCGTTCAACCCAAAGAGATAGTGTGTTTGGAGAGAGAGACCTGCGATACAAGAGAAATTACGATGCATATCACAACCAACTTATAATGGATTATTTTATAGAAACTCTTGTGTATGAGTAAGTAGATTTATACGAAGATTATGTATGTCAAGGAACCTCTTCACTAGAGCTTTTGACAAATTAACCGATACAAGCATCTTTTTCGCACATATAGTTAATGGAATCAACAAATTAGGAATTTCTTTTCCTCATAAATCTACGTCTACACTTCACATGTTATCTTACGGAGCATTCGAAGATTCAATAGATGACAAAATAGGGATTGGGGACTTAAACAAAAATATTAAGTATGAAACAATTTTGCAAAAAATTGTTATATAGTTTGCTGATGAATATCTTTGATTCCAACCTCTTTTGACTTTGACCGATTATTAGAAATGCAAGCTCAATGCTGATTTACAGGTATGCTTGGAAGTTTTGACTGTATGTATTGAAGGTGACAAAGCTATTTGATTGCATTACAAAGTTAATACTCAGGACACAAATAAAAACTCTTTTAATGGAAGTTGCGACATATATATATATATATATATATATATATATATATATATATATATATATATGACATCCTTCTTTGGAGCACCATGTTCACTAAATGATAATAATATTCTGCAATGGTCGCGTTTATCTAATGACTTATGTAATAGTGTAGCACCCCCATAAAACTACAAAATAAATGACAAAGATTATTCTTTGTGTTATTACCACCTAGATGTAACTTATCAAAGTGGAAAACTCTTATGCAAGTGTATAAAAGACTTAATAATGCTAAGAAGCAAATCTCACAAAACAAAAAGGAGAGTTAAAAAAATATCGAACGAGCATTTGGATGGCTTCAAGGTAGGTTTCATATTAAAAAAATGAGCTGCGCTACCATGATCGTACGGTATTATTTTACACCATGTATTGTAATATAATTTTATATGATATGGTTATCGAAGAAGAACAGTGTGGATACGGGCTTGAGCTTAAAAATTATCTGGATATTGCTCTGGTATTTCAAAGAAAAACCTTACGAAGACCTAATACATGTAGAAAATCGAAGATACATGGGATCTAAAGACTCATCTCGAAAGACCTAGTCATACACTACTCAGAACATATAGGAAACCAATCGTAAAATAGATGACTAAATTAACATGTAGTATTATTTTCTAGTATCTTTCAGTTATCTATTGTGTTTAAGTCGTTGATGATGTATGGTATGTGTTCTTTTTTTAACCTTTTAATACCAATTGTATAAAGTAGAAGTTGATACAGTTTTACATAGTAATAATACCAATGAGAATGACAATTAACAAAAACATTCATTTTACCAATAACATATTAAAAATAAAAGAAGAAACACAAGAAGCAATAACAAGATATGTTAGAGAACCCCGAATTATCACAAAACCAATTGGCAATGTGAAGGGTGAACTCATTATAGTTATACAGGACTCATTTTACAAATTCCCTAATGTGGGACTGGCGTATGGCATATCATGAGCCTAACACGTGGACCTTTATTGGGTGACGTGGATAAGTGTGGCATTGCGCGCACGAATTAAACCTTCTCTAATACCATGTTAGAGAACCCTAAATTATCACAAAACCAATTGGCAATGTGAAGGGTGAACTCATTATAGTTATACAGGATTCATTTTACAAATTCCCTAATGTGGGACTTATATTTTCAACAAGATACATAGCAAGGACATAGATTTCAGCAAATATTTGTTACGAATATTGAAATCCACAATTTATTTCTCCATGTGCCTTCTTTGCATTGGATTGAGTCAATTTAAGTTGTAAGTTAAGAGAAACAAATCATCGGCTCTTTGTTTTTGAGTTAATTATTATTTCCATAACTCTAGCTCGTCAGCTTGTAACTGTGATACTTCATCATGATGTCATTGTCTATTATTTTCCTTATAAGTCTCTTTGCTTATTTTGATTCAATGTATAATTGTGTTGTAAGATAAGAGTTAGCTAAACACTCATCGATTTTCTCATATTGTCTATTAGGATTGGTATTTAATTTTTTTTTGTTCTCCTTATACTTCCTAGTAGGTCTACCACTGATACTAGTTGTGAATGATATATGTTCATGCGCAACTAAACTATTAGGACTTAATTCATTGCCTATCTTCCTAGGTAGAAACCGCAATGCTGAGTGGCTTGTTACACTCACCCCATTTTCCCTCCTTTGACTGCATGTTGAGATCTGATTATTATACTTAACCAGATATAACGTAGTTGCTTGATTAAACTACAATTGATGAAATACCATTATAAAAAACAAGACAATTTAACTTATTGATTTAAATATATTACTATATCCATGTCAATTGCCTCATTTTTCTCTCTTGCACACAATCCGATCATTATTACTTTCAAACTTTATGAGCAGAGTTTATTCCGTTCTCATGAATTCTTCAAAGAATTAGTAGTTTTATGTTGACTATTTGAATGCTGTTCATTGAATAAGTAGAAAACAGGTATCCAAAAGTGTTTTCACCTTGGCTCGTACATTTCCTTTTATTTTTTGAACATTCAACCTAATAGAAGGAAAATTTGGTTTCCTTCTTCGTCAATCATTTTGAAAAATTTAAGAGCTTAATTTTCAAAATATTCACTGAGAGATTTATTAATGTTGACTTCGGATATTTCTTTCTCGTTAACGGCACACAGAACATATTATCATTTATGCTAATTTTTTCTTCTTCCTTTGCTACCTTAACATTATCAAATTAGGTTTCTTTGATTCCCCATTAGCTATACCCAAATTTTTTACTTACATTTTAAGTAGGATTATAACAAGTCACATGGGATGAGCCAAAATTCCTACCTAGAAAAGGCCGATCAGAAATAGAGTCATTTTAAATAGTTTTTGGTTTCTATACGAAATAAAATTAACAAAGTCAAGCTATAATGGAACCAAAACTCATAGCGGAATGTATAAGGTATAATACTAAATAAGACATCCCATTTCATAAAATTATAATAGTGTCAGCGTATAAGATAACCACAAACTCATAAATGATGAGTCACAAAATATTGTACATCATAGATATCATACTAAATGCCATGCAAAATGATCATAATTATTACTGCCATCATCGCAATATATCCCATCATCAAGCTTGAATTGCGAGGTCATCCTATCTAACATCTGTTAATAAGAGGAGGGTGTCATAACAACAAATTATGGTGAATAAAATCTTTAAGTTTGAAACATTTTTTACCTATACTTAGGTAATATTAAAAATATAAAGGGCATGTCTAGGTAATAATACATATATATATATATATGAATATTTTCTACTAATATATATATTGGAAATAGATGAACTTTCTCGTCACTTAAGGCCTAATAAAATAAGTATGGACTCCAATCCCCACTTGATACCCCAGGGTGGATTTCTACGATCGCTTAAGAGCCAACGACAAATCAAGTCACTTAAGACCCCATTTCCTTGTGGACATCACAAAATGTTTAAATACTAATAAACATAAAGCGATAAATGATATGCAGCCACCGAATACAGGAAAGGAAAAAGACTCCTCCACCATTAAATACCTTCCAGTAGCAGACTTTCGTAACTATCTAGCCGACATTAAAGGCGAACTCCTAGAAATTATATGCTTCTCATATACAGACAGTTCTCTTTACATGTTAGGCAAACTCTTAAATATCCCATTCACAGGTAGACCATAATTATAGTCTCCTAAAGGAAGTAGCCAACTTTCGGAGAATAATCTAGATCAGTTCAAGACCATTTAATACATCAGTTGAAAATAATTAAAGAAAGGAGGATCCATCAATCGCTTAATACATAATAAGGGAAGGCCCTATTACTCTAGCTCATACTCCTATGTATAAATCCATTAGGAAAGACACGATTCTAACCAATTAATAACCTTAAAAGGAGGATCAGTCACTTATGATCTTTCTTGAGGCCGGCCTATCATAATGGTAAAAGGTCCCAATACATTAGATATAACAACCCTGGTTTCAGGTCCCTGGGTAAAACAAATTATAACGATGTTTATAATTTTTTATTTTAGAAAATAAGTGAATTTGGAAAAGAAAATTAGTGTAACCATACATGATGAATAGACTTTGAGATCTGTATTAGCTTAGTGTTATAGAGATATGGGATACTTTGAGTAATTAAATAGAACTATAATGAATTTGGCATTATTTCAAATTAATAAATATAAAGGATTCAACTCAATATTACTATGTTAAATAAATTCAAATATGAAGTAATTAAAGTCCACAAAACTTTAAAAATGTAAATATATGTCAAAATTAGAGATCTGTTTCTCTTTTTTAAGATCTGATAAAATTGATTCATTACAAATCTCTATTTCTTGTTGCATGTCTGTATCCTACATTCTACATGTTCCTAAAACTTTGAATTATAATTTTTGCAAGGAGGTTCGAGTAAATCACTTCCAAATAAATTCCAAATCCAAGCAAGAAGAGTTCAAACTCACACTTCTAGCTTATTCCTTGGTTGCATGTTGAAAAATCTCAATTTGTTGTTCACTTTCGGTTTACAGTAAGCAAATATTTGAAATTCGACACTGGCGGTAATATCATGCTCTGTATTGACCTTTGTGGTTATATACCTTCATTGAATTATGTTGAATAATTTTGTTATCATTTCCGGCTCAAAGCCTGTTGTAACAACCCGGAAAATCTGAGCCAATTTAAAAATTTTAATTTATCTATTTTAGGGAATTTAAAATAAATATTTTAAATAGAAACGACGAAAAGTAAGTTTGAATCGATGTTTGAAAATGAACATAATTATTTCTAATTATAAACAAGGCCTGAAATGGCGTGGTAGTTCCAAAATTTGAATTCAAACTTTGACTAACTGTACCGGGAGAAAAACAAAATGGATTTTAGTGAAACCAAAAATATTTAAATCTATTAGTGAATATCTTTCTAACGAATCTGAAAAATCGAAGTTTCGTAGCTGGAAGCAAAAGTTACGGCCAAATGAATTTTCAGAAAGGTCGCTATAGAGTTTATATAGCCCGTGAAAATGGCCATTTTGCAAACGACCTCAGAATTCGATGAAACCACTTTTGTTGGATCCGGGATGTCAAATTATTGCTAGGTTTCAAATTTCATAATTTTTGAAGCTTGTATGTGAGCGTGGCAAAGGGAAATGTGTTTGGTCGATTTCTATTAAATTGGATCGACCAGAAAAGGGTTATTTTTCAAACGGTCTCAGAATTCGACGAAACTAGTTTTGTTTGGACCGTATCGTCAAAACATAGCCAGATTTATTTGTCGGGAATTTTTAGGATCGATATGTGGCCCCGGCAAATTGAAATGTACGTTCAAATTAAATATTGAATGTTTTATATTTTAATTTGAAGGAAAACTGACTGAAACAGTCGAATGATCCTACGAAACATATCCCATTGTGTTCGGAATGAGGGTATTTGGCTAGGGACGATAGTCATTGGGTTTGAATTGGTGTTAGTATGTGAAGAGGGGTATTTTTGGATTTTTAAAATATATAAATATAAAAAAATATCATTGGCCAGTTAAAATTCTCTCTCCCCATAACCCTTCGTTGAACGGCGGCTGAAGCTCCAACCTTCCCTCCTCTTTATCTCCTTCCATACTCACCGATAGCCAATGCCCTAGTTGAAGATTTTGAAGACCTCTACGAGAGCTTTAAATCCATACCTGCCTCGCCCTGATTGGTGGCACGTATCTTGAGAATCGCGCCCAGGAAGCGGCGACGTTCGAGCCGTCGATTCTCCCTCCTCCTTGCACCGATATGGACGAAACCACCAGGCACGGCAAGCCCCTTCCAAGCTCCTCGACCTAGTTTTGAACAGAATAGCGAGGTAACGACCTTGTAATTTTTAAACTGATTTTAACACCTTTAAAGTATTGCAAACTTGTAAAAATCATATCTTTTTCGTTTTTGACAAAATTCAGTGAAACAAGAGACAGTGGACTCGTGTGGACGCCTTCTACATTCTAGAAGAGACCAAATATTTTTCTGAGCCATCTGCTATTTTTGGTGGAGTGGAACCCAATGTGAGAATTCTGAATAAACGATATGGAAATGATGATGTATAAATTATATATTCGAAGTATGAGTTATATAAGCATTGTACACCTTATGTAGAAGCGTTGTATAAGTTGTATGTTCGATGTATAAGTTATATATGCGCTGTAAAAATTATATATGTGTCGAAATAGAAGTGAAATATACTTATATATATATACACGCCCCTCGTCCACAAACCATGGACGAAATTTATTGGTTGTGATTGGTGTGAAAATTGGTTGATAGCGAATGGTTGATTAGAATTGTTTGTGGTTGAAATTGATTGATTGTGGTTGAAAATACTTGTGGTTAAGAATTATTTGGTTGAAACCACATAGGATTAGTTTGTGGAAAAAAAATAAACATGCCACCTACGTGCGAACTAGATGCATGAAAATCCCCATTGTCAAAAGCTGCGAGGCTTTAAGGTAGAGCGAGGAGCCGTACTAGGGGCGGTCCCGGTTTTAACTACCCTGCCGTTATACTGCCAAATTTTTTTGAAATATTTATGTGTTTGATTTAAATTCATGTGTTGAATGTTGAAATAGAATTCATGTGTTGAATGTTGAAATAATATTCATGTGTTGAATGTTGAAAGAAATTCATGTGTTGAATGGAGTTCGTGTATTGAATAAATTCTTTGAAAAATAAAAATAACATTTTTACCTTATATATAAACTATATAAAATAATCATGTTTTGAAATAAATTGTTTTGAAATAAAAATAACATTTTTACCTTATATATAAAGTATATAAAATAACCGTGTTTTGAAATAAATTGTTTTGCAATAAAAATCACATTTTTATTATATATATAAACTATAGAAAATATTCATGTGTCGAATGTTGAAATAAAATTCATGTGTTGAATAGAAATTCCTGGTTGGAGATAAAATAAATAAAATTCATGTGTTGAATAGAAATTCATGTGTGGAGATAAAATAAACAAAATTCATGTGTTGAAATAAATATCTGTTGGATAAAAATATCGTTTTTATCCAATATGTGAAGTGAAAATAGTTTTGAAATCGAAGAATCGATTATATTTATATATATGTATAAATATAATTGAAATATATCGAATAACGAAGCTGCAGTTTGTGTTTTGAAACCGTGATTTCAAACGATTAGTGCGGGAGATTCGACCATCGGATTTTCTCGAAACCGAAACCGTTGGGTTCGCTTTGGAAATATCTTTCCAACGATACCCACTTTGTGAAAATCCAACGGTTGGATTGTCTGGAATGTTTAATTCAAATCTAGAGAAAAACAGTGCCAGAATCGATTATATTTATGTATATATAAATATAATTAAATTAAATCGAATAACGATGCTGCCGTTCGTATTTTGAAATCGAAACTTAAAACGAGTATACCGGGAGATCCGACCGTCGGATTTTCCCAAAACTAAAACCGTTTGATTCATTTTGAAAAGATCTTTCTAATGATATAAAATTTGTGAAGATCCAATGGTTAGATTTTCAGATATGTGTAAATCAAATCTGAAGAAAAACAGTGCCACGGCCGCGTTATGGCCTGAAGCGTCATTTGAATGAATTGGCTATTTTTATATAAATAAAAATAGCAATAAATCGTTATAAAATATTATAAACGATATGGAATGGAAATAAACCGAATTTACCCAGTTTAGTGGATATTTGATGGTTGAATGTGTGTGGCGTGAATTGTTGTCGAATAATTTAACCATTGAAATGAATTGATTTAAATTATAATTATACGTGAATTATTTGAAAAGGCCGAGTTAGATATCATTTCAAATAATTGATCGACGATAAGAAGTCGATGATGAAGACAGTGGTTGAAGACCGGAGATCTTCACCTCGATTGGATGGTAACTGATGTCTTGATTGGGAGGCATCCCGAAATATAGATAATAAGTGGTGATCGTCTAGACGTACGTGGAGATCGATGGGTATGCGAGGTATATAGTGCCTCTGGTTTCGTTCAGACCCAGGACGAACTTGCAAATGGACTGTGTGTCCAACATTAGATTTTGTACTGTGATGATTGATCTCTATTAAATATACATATGTTTGGCGGCGGAGAATTTATTCTCTTGCTTAACGCCCTTCTCTGAGATGTACGAGCTCAGAGGTTATAAATCGATAGAAATCAGTCGCATAGCGTGAATTGCCTATGTGGCACGCCTAAGTGGCAGATGATCAAGGCTTATGTTGAAAAGCAAAGTCTTGTGATTGATGATCAAAGCACGGATTGTGTGGCATAGCTTTGTGTGTAACGTTGATTCGTGAGCCTCACACCCCGGTATAAACCAGAAACGGGAGAGGACATCAGGGAGGGCATGCATTTCCTTCTATCAAGAGGTGGTGTCAGTGCTTAAACTGGCTGACATATATATTATTTTCACCTGTGTAGTTGTTGTTGTTGCGAGGCGCCTCGGATATATCGGTGACTGTGTGAAGCCGATGGAGTCATTCGTTGGGTCATTTACGCCCCAAAGGGCGGGGAAACGCAGTGTTCAGGCATTTTAATCCACATCGGTGGACCGGGCCTGACGATCCAAGGGTTTGATTGAGTACTTGCCCTGAGACTCGGGCTAGACAGTCTCGAATTCGGTAAGGACTATCTTTTGCCTTGGTTCATGACGGAAATCCAATTTCCAAATACGACACCGTGCGGTTTTGATTGTGTATATATATATATATATATATTGCGACATGATATATGGTACCCGTGTCGTCTATGATTGATAGTTATGATTGAAATTGTTTTTGAAACATATAAACAATAGTAATAATATCAAATTCTTTTGTTTTATTCATAACAAGCATTTTTTGGTCATTATAAGGTAAAACTCTATCCTCCGTTTGTGTTGCATTGTGTGATGGGAACTAAGTCTTATAATGGCTTCATTTTTATAAAAAGCATTGCGATGTTTGAAAGATTTACTTGTTTTAAAGCACTGGCAATCCAATGGAGTAAACCCGTTCAGTGAAAGTGGCGTGGTCCTGTGATTAGCCGTATTATAAAATGTGTTAAGTAGATTTCTCATACCAGTCCCATGACTGACTCATAGTTTGTTTCACTTGCAAACTCAGGTGCCCCTCTTTATACACGGGCAACCTTGTATTCAGGTTTTAGCAGGCTCTTTCTGGATAGTTGGAGCTGAAGTTGGATTCTATCATTTATCTCTTTTTATGTTGTTCATCTCCTATTGTACATATTATGTTTGTTTTTCGCTATAGAGATTTATGTATAGCTGAACTGTATTTGTACTAAGTATGATCCTGTATACTACGTAACTCTGATGATTATGTTTATCCATTGTATTATTTGTATACTATCTGGTGTATTTAGTTAATTTTGTTCTGCTATTATCTGTTTATGTGTTATATTCCAAAGATTACCCTTGCCACCGTCAGTACGGGGTTTGGGGTCGTCACACCTGTATGTTGTTCTTTGTGTTTGTTGAAATTCATATCCAAAATTGATTTGAAACCTGCTCAAAACTTACTTTGAAAATGGATTAGAAGAAGGTAATCAAGCCTATAGAAATTGCATCCTTAAGGTTGACAGTGGTTCTAGTAGCGTCGACTAATAGGTGACCATGAAACAAGCTAGGTCGACCCTAGGGCCGAACTGAGCTACATAATGGGTCGAACTGGCCTTTAGAAAAATAATGCCAGGTCATTCTCTTTTTACATGTGTGTTGTGTTGCGTTGCTTCTTGATTTTCGTAGTTTTTGTAATGAATTACTACTACATTTTTGTAATGAACAGAGCAACATTTTCAATTGGGTGTGATTGTAGCCCGTAAATCAGTTAGGTGATCATGTAGTGTAACAACCCGCATTCTACGCACCGAAGGATCGTAGAATATTTATTTCTTTCCCATATGAATTTGTATGGTCATGTAACTTTGGGAAACAACCATTTGACTCATTTCCCATGTTCATGATTTTTGTCGATTTTTAAATGACCGTTTTGCCCCTAGCTGATCTTGTTTTGGCCATAACTTTTGATTGGAAAGGAATTTTGACCTGAAACCATTTCCATTAGATTCGTTTGATGGTTTACCTTTCCGTAGAGTGGTCACATGTGAAAAACGGACTTACCGTTTGGGAGATATGGCTGAAATAAGATTTGGAAGGTGAAAAACAGCTTAACCGGGCCAAATAGGGTGATTAGTGAATGGGCCCATAACCCATTTCGGGATTAGGGTTATGGGGAGGCTGAAAGGAGTTAGAGAATCATTCCATTTCAGTTTTCTAGCCTCCGCTTACCTCTTAGAAACCCTAAAAATGGCCTCTAACCTCTAAATCACCTCCAAATCATCTTCTAATCAAGGATTAAGCTTAGCAATATCAAATCAAGGGAGATCTACACCAAATCAACGTTAGAGCTGCTGTTTAGCATTGGGATTCGCACCAAATCAAAGATTTATTTCAGATCTTAGTTTATTTGTGGCTAAGGTGAGTGATTTGCATAGTTCCTCACTAATTATGGCTAATTAAGGGTAATTAGTGTTAATTAACGAATTTAAACATGATAAAATTCTAGAAAAATATTTATAAATTCTGAAATGATGTTTTAGACCTCTGATATGAACTTGGGTTAATTTGGTTAAGTTTTGCTAATCATATCATTAGTTTCACCTAAACATGCTTAAGGGGAAAATATGGGGCTTTTGGGGTATGTTTGATCCATTTTACATGGTATGATTGTTGTTTTGATGTTTGAAGTCACTTCTACTTGTTGCTATGACTGTATGATATGCTTTGTGATTGATTAGAATAGGTAGAATGGTCGAAAACGCCGTCGAGTGGCGTAAATTGCTTGCTGGAAGAAGTGCAGGAAAAACAAACCGATCCGGATCAGAACGGAGGGAGGATCGGATCCGCTCCCATACCTCATTTTTCGATCTATTTGCTCTTCTTGTGGCATGCACCATCCGAGCCGACCCGTCTGGTGTTCTATGACCCGATCCGCCATGGCACCCGATCCCGAACCGATGTACTTCGACGACGCTTGGAAAGAAGAAGCCGATCTGAACCGTGTCACATTGGAGGACTCCGACCCGAACCAGATGATGCCGATTGGACATGGAGACCCGATCTGACCCACTGAGTTGATGATGACCCAATCCGATCCAGCGAAGCAGGCGCACTCCGATCCGAGCCAAACTGATGACTAGGGGTAGATCCGAACCGATCCGGTGATTACCCATAACCCGAAATGCAAAGGTAGTCCAAATGGGAAGTTAGAGCTCAGGATCCAATTGGGAACCAACGAGTTCACTTCATGGTTGGGTTTTGCTGCGGGACGTGTGCTAAGGAGTTGTCAACGTTCATAACTTCGATTCACCACTGAAAATGGATGATGGGCTACTTATCAGTGCAGTAGAGTCATTACGACTCGAGGGGCAAAGTGATGCGTAGTAAGACTATGAGCCAGTGCAGTGGGGTCATTGTGACTCCATAGGGCAGAGTCGACATAGTAAAGGATTAGTGAGGCTATGAGCCAGTGCAGTGGGGTCATTGCGACTCCATGGGGCAAAGTGGACATAGCAAAGGATTAGTGGCTACGTTATCAGTGCAGTGAAGCCATTTATGACTTCATGGGGCAAAGTGATCGTAGCAAGGTATGTTGGGTGATCGAAGTGGTGAATATCGTATGCTTTATGCACTGAGTGAGAGATGTGAGGATTGTTGCTATGCTTGATTGTTTGCCATCACTATGACATGCACACCCCCACCCCCGTTATCTTTACACCATTTGAAATGGCACCTTAGAGTGTTGTACAGTATGTAGTGCTAAGTCATTGGTTGCAGGTCCAGGCTCATGTATGTTTTAGTCTACATGTTATTGTTCTGTTTAGATGCTTATCGCTCATACCAGGCTTTATGTCTGACCCTGAGTTTTATGTCTCCTCTTATTACTCTGGGTGCTCACACGAGCAAACTAGAGACAGGTTAGCTGGTGATGCGCGAGTAGATAATTCGGAGGCGAGCAGGAGGCTTCCACGTATGATACATAGTTATTCTCCCTGTGTTGTTGGTGGTCGCTACTTAGGCATTAGTAGCGTACCTCCCTTATCTTGCTTTGCTTTTTGAGACAGTTTGAAAAGTTGTAATAATGTTAACTTTGGATCACAAGCTGTACTTGGATTTTTCCGCTGCTATGTTAGTTGTTTCAGCTTGTGCACTGTCTCACCTGTTTTATGTCAAGTATGTTATTATTATATTTTGTTCTATGCGCTGTGAGACATTCTATAGGTTCCCTGTTAGTTCATTTCCTTCTTCCCTTTCCCTTCTGATGATCTGTCCCGTGCTAACTAGACATGTGTACATCGCACTTTTGGAGTAAGTGTCGGTTGGTGCGGGGCGGGCCGTTACATTTGGTATTAGAGCTCTAGGTTGCATAGTTAACCTAGGGAAAGACACTAGGGAAAGATAGTACGTATATGAGAGCGCGTATTTGTGATTACTTTGGTTTTCAAAAGCTATATATATATATATATATATACTATTAGTAGTACAAGAATGAAGTCGTACTGCACTAGCACCACTATGGGTTCGTTAATCGTTCCCCTTTTACAGATTGACGATGACCCGATATGCCAGAGGTGCTGGTATGGGAGCCAATAATGGGAATACTGCTGAAATGAGAGCGATGTTTACTGACCTCATAAGAGACATGCTTAGGGAGGTGCAAGGGTTAGTTCCCAATCCCGGAATTGGTGGTGGTCCAGTAGTGCAGGCGCCTTGGGTCAATTTCGCCAAGTTGTGCAAGAATTACACTAACCTTGGTGGGAAGCCGTTCCACGGAACGGAGTCGGCCACAGATGTTCAGGATTGGTTGGATAGCTGTGATCGTATCTTCGACGACTTGGGTATCGAGTATGCGATGAAGAGAAGGCTAGCGTCTCGTCAGCTGCAAGGGCGAGTGATGAATTGGTGGAATGCCATTAGAACAGCTACTCCAGAAGATCAGGTTACTTGGGATCAGTTCAAGGCTCGCTTTAGCGAGAAGTTCAATCCAGCTGCCCAGACGTCAGTGTTATTTAAGAGATTCTTGGAACTCAGGCAGAATGGTAGGGCGGTTTCCGACTATATTGCTGAGTTCGACACTTTGGTGAAGTATGGACTATCTCTTATCGATACTCCCGAGAAGAAGAATGAGAAGTTCATTACTAGGTTGGATGGATACTTGGGGGAAAGGCTTATCAACCACATTGATGAGACTTTTGAATCGATTGTCGGGAAAGCTTTAAGATCAGAGAGTCTTTACCCTAAGTTAAAGACTGAGGCTGCATCTGCAGAAGGGCCGAAGCCGCAAGCAGGCGGTGGAGGTAAGAATAACTCTCAGAATAAGAGGAAGCAGAGCCAATCTAAGGATGGCCAGAAAAAGAATAAGAAAGAAGTTGAGTGCTTCAGCTGTGGTAAGAAGGGCCATTATGCTAAAGAATGTCGGGCCAAGCCAGCGGAAAGGAAGTGCTACAACTGTGGCCAAGTGGGACATCATAAGGATAAGTGTCCACAACCTCTTAAGGAGAAGCAGATTGTGAAAGCATATGCTATTGATGCTGTTCCTTCTTCGTCGAATGGCCCAACTGCGGCGGAGAAAGGAAAGAATGTTGTTATTCAAGGTATGCTTTCTATTTATGATGTACCAGTTCAAGTTTTGTTTGATACTGGGGCTTCCCGTTCCTTCATATCTAGTGACCTGGTAGATAGGTTGGGACTGGAACCCAAGATAGTTGATAGACCATTGGTTGTGACGAACCCGATTGGTGGTTCGACTAGCCTTAGTATGATTTGCAGGAATTTGTTCTTATCGAGTCATGGATGTATGTTTGTTTGTGATTGCTTTGTTTTGGGCTTTACTGGGTATGGCATTATATTGGGGGTCGATTGGCTCCAAAGATACGGGGCAGTGGTAGACTGTGAGGGCTTTTTGGTGATAGTTAGGGCGGATGATGGGCGGAGGGTAGTTTTTGGTAGTTTACCTAGTGATGGGGTAATGGCTAGTTTTATAAATTCCCTCGACATCCGGCAGGATGAGTTGTCAGATGTGCCCGTGGTTGGCCAGTATCCGGACGTCTTCGAGGAGGTGACCGGGCTTCCACCACACCGAGAGATTGAGTTCCGTATTGATTTAGTGAAAGATGCCAGACCTATAGTGATGCCACTTCGTCGTATGGCACCAAGGGAGCAGCGAGAGCTCGGGGTGCAAGTCAGCAATCTTTTGAAGAAGGGATTTATTAGAATAAGTGTCTCCTAGTGGGGAGCACCAGTTGTGTTTGTCACTAAGGCAGATGGTTCCCTTCGTTTGTGTGTGGACTATTGCGAGTTGATTAAGGTAACGAGGAAGAATAAGTATCCTCTATCGCGGATAGATGATTTGTTTGATCAACTGGAAGGAGCAAGAGTGTTCTCCCAGTTGGACCTCGCGACAGGATTTCATCAGCTTCGAGTAGCGGATGAGACTGTTCCGAAAACTGCATTTAGGATGCCGTCTGGATTTTATGAGTGGTTGGTCATGCCATTTGGGTTGACCAATGTACCAGCATATTTTGTGGATCTTATGAATCGAGTATTCAGAGATCAGTTGAATAAGTTTGTTCTTGTGTTCGTAGACGATATCCTTGTTTACTCGAGGACAGAAGAGGAACACAAGGGACACTTGAGGATAGTGATGGAGGTGTTGAGGAAACACCAATTGAAAGCGAAATTCTCTAAGTGTCACTTTTGGAGAAGGGAAGTGAGATTCTTGGGCCATGTTGTTTCAGAGAATGGTATTGCCGTGGACCCTGCGAAGGTGGCTACGGTCCAGGATTGGCCTACGCCAAAGAATGTAACAGATGTAAGAAGTTTCTTGGGGTTAGCTGGATATTATCGTAAGTTTATCCAGGACTTCTCCAAGATAGCTGCACCGTTGACTCAGTTGACTAAGAAGAATCAGTCCTTCGTCTGGGACGGAGTGTGTGAGAATGCATTCAAGAGTCTAAAAGAAAAGTTGACGCGTGCGCCAGTATTAGTCATTCCTAAAGGGAATGAAGAGATGACGGTATACGCAGATGCTTGTGGTACCGGACTAGGTGCTGTATTGATGCAAGGAGGTAGGGTTGTAGCTTATGCTAGTCGGCAACTAAAGCCGCATGAGAAGAAGTATTTTACCCATTATTTGGAATTAGAAGCGATCGTGTTTGCGCTGAAGATGTGGAGACATTATCTCTTGGGAGAAAGATTTGAGTTGTTCACCGATCATAAATCGTTAAAGTATCTCTTCTCCCAGAAAGATCTGAATCTCCGTCAGCAGAGATGGTTAGAGTTCTTGGCTGCGTATGATTTTGATATCGCATACACACCTGGGAAAGGTAATGCGGTAGCCGATGCCTTGAGTAGGAGACATGCTAGTTTGGGGGCTATGTTTCTTGAATGGAAGCAACTGGAGTATATCGCGGGGTTTGATTTCAGACCAAAGTGTGAATCGGATCCAGAAGTGCTAGCTAGTTTGACGATCAGACACACTTTGATAGAGCGGATTGGTTCCAGCCAGAGTGACGATCCTAATCTATTGGAAATCATCTCCAAGTTAGATATGGACATCGATGGTGAGGAGATGAACTTGTATGGGCTTGATCGAGAAGGATGGCTTAGAAAGAATGGAAGACTAGTTGTACCCAACGTGAATGGTTTGAGAGATGAAGTGCTTAGAGAATGTCATCACTCAAAACTGACTATACATCCCGATGGTAATAAGATGTATCGAGACATGTGACAGATTTACTACTGGGAAGGGATGAAAAGAGACGTTGGGAAGTTTATATCCAAATGCATGAATTGCCAGCTAGTTAAAGCCGAGCAAAAGAAGCCTAGTGGCCTGTTGCAACCATTAGAAATTCCCTAATGGAAAAGGGAGCAAGTCTCGATGGATTTCATCGATGGTTAACCAAGGACTAGATCGGGACATGACAACATTTGGGTAATTGTGGATCAATTGACTAAGAGCGCAAGATTTATACCAGTCAAATCGACCAGAACGGCAGCTAAATTAGCAGAATTGTATATGAAGTGGGTAGTGAGATTTCATGGAGTACCTAAAAGCATTGTGAGTGACCGAGACCCGTTGTTTACTAGTGGGTTTTGGAAGAGCTTACAAGAGGCTCTAGGGTCAGAATTACATCTCAGTACCGCATATCATCCTCAAACCGACGGTCAGACAGAGAGGGTGAATCGTATATTGGAAGATCTCTTGAGAGTTTGTATATTGGATTTTGGTGGATAATGGGATGACCATTTGCATTTAGTAGAGTTTGCATATAATAATAGCTACCAATCCAGTATCGGTATGGCTCCATATGAAGCTTTGTACGGAAGACCGTGCAACTCACCATCATGTTGGATAGAGACTGGCGAGAAGTTTATGCTTGGACCAGATGTGGTGAGGGAAACTTCAGATAAGATTAAGAGCATTCAACAACGAATGAAGGCTGCCCAAGATAGGCAGAAGAGTTATGCTGATAAGAGGAGAAGAGACTTAAAATTCTCCGTTGGTGACTTGGTGTTTGTCAAGATTTCTCCGTTGAAGAGCGTGATACGATTTGGCAGGAGAGGCAAGTTGGCACCAAGATTTGTTGGCCCATTCCCTGTTCTTGAATTAGTCGGGAATTTGGCATATAGAGTTGACTTACCAGAGAAGATGGCGGGAGTTCACAACGTATTTCATGTTTCCCAACTAAGGAAGTTCGTTCACGACCCAGATATGACTATTTCACCTGATCAGTTAGAGGACTTTGAAGTAGAACCTGAGGCGGTTGGGAACCGCAAGCCGATCTGTATTGTCGAGCACGATACGAAGCAACTTCGAAGGAAGGCGGTGAGGCTAGTCAAGGTTCAGTGGGGCGAGGACGAGAATGATTGTACTTGGGAGACAGAAAAGAGCATTAGAAAGACGTATCCAGAACTCTTTGCCTGGTAAGATTTACATTGTGATTTAGTTATTCCGCATGCTAGGATAGACTTGTTTTGATTGTTTTGCATGTTTGATCGTTGTTTTATGGTTGATAGGCATGCGGGACCCTTTGTGTGTTTTGGTTAGGGAATTTCGTGGGCGAAATTTCTTAAGGGGGGAGAATGTAACAACCCGCATTCTACGCACCGAAGGATCGTAGAATATTTATTTCTTTCCCATATGAAGTTGTATGGTCATGTAACTTTGGGAAACAACCATTTGACTCATTTCCCATGTTCATGATTTTTTTTATTTTTAAATGACTGTTTTGCCCCTAGCTGGTCTTGTTTTTGCCATAACTTTTGATTGGAAAGGAATTTTGACCTGAAACCACTTCCATTAGATTCGTTTAATGGTTTATCTTTCCGTAGAGTGGTCACATGTGAAAAACGGACCAACCGTTTGGGAGATATGGCTGAAATAAGGTTTGGAAGGTGAAAAACTGCTTAACCGGGCCAAATAAGGTGATTAGTGAATGGGCCCATAACCCATTTCGGGATTAGGGTTATGGGGAGGCTGAAAGGAGTTAGAGCATCATTCCATTTCAGTTTTCTAGCCTCCACTTACCTCTTAGAAACCCTAAAAATGGCCTCCAACCTCTAAATCACCTCCAAATCATCTTATAATCAAGGATTAAGCTTAGCAACATCAAATCAAGGGAGATCTACACCAAATCAACGTTAGAGCTGCTGTTTAGCATCGGGATTCGCACCAAATCAGAGATTTTTTTCAGATCTTAGTTTATTTGTGGCTAAGGTGAGTGATTTGCATAGTTCCTCACTAATTAAGGGTAATTAGTGTTAATTAGCGAATTTAAACATGATAAAATTCTGGAAAAATATTTATGAATTCCAAAATGATGTTTTAGACCTCTGATATGAATTTGGGTTAATTTGGTTAAGTTTTGCTAATCATATCATTAGTTTCACCTAAACATGCTTAAGGGGAAAATATGGGGGTTTTGGGGTATGTTTGATCCATTTTACATGGTATGATTGTTGTTTTGGTGTTTGAGGTCACTTCTACTTGTTGCTATGACTGTATGGTATGCTTTGTGATTGATTAGAATAGGTAGAATCGTCGAAAACGCCGTCGAGTGGCGTAAATTGCTTGCTGGAAGAAGTGCAGGAAAAATAGACCGATCCGGATCGGAACGGAGGGAGGATCCGATCCGCTCCCATACCTCATTCTTCGATCTATTCGCTCTTCTTGTGGCACGCACCATCCGATCCGACCCGTCTGGTGTTCTCCGACCCGATCCGCCATGGCACCCGACCCGAAACAATGTACTTCGACGAGGCTTGGAAAGAAGAAGCCGATCCGATCCGTGGCACATTGGAGGACTCCGACCCGAACCAGATGATGCCGATTGGACATGGAGACCCGATCCGACCCGCTGAGGTGATGATGACCCGATCCGATCCAGCGAAGGAGGAGCACTCCGATCCGAACCGAACTGTTGACTAGGGGTAGATCCGAACCGATCCGATGATGACCCATAACCCGAAATGCAAAGGTAGTCCAAATGGGAAGTTAGAGCTCAGGATCTAATTGGGAACCAATGACTTCACTTCGTGGTTGGGCTTTGCTGCGGGACGTGTGCTAAGGAGTTGTCGACGTTCATAACTTCGATTCACCATTGAAAATGGATGATGGGCTACTTATCAATGCAGTAGAGTCTTTACGACTCGAGGGGCAAGGTGATGGTAGCAAGACTACGTTATCAATGCAGTAGAGTCATTACGACTCGAGGGGCAAAGTGATGCGTAGTAAGACTATGAGCCAGTGCAGTGGGGTCATTGTGACTCCATGGGGCAGAGTGGACATAGTAAAGGATTAGTGAGGCTATGAGCCAGTGCAGTGGGGTCATTGCGACTCCATGGGGCAAAGTGGACATAGCAAAGGATTAGTGGCTACGTTATCAGTGCAGTGAAGCCATTTATGACTTCATGGGGCAAAGTGATCGTAGCAAGGTATGTTGGGTGATCGAAGTGGTGAATATCGTATGCTTTATGCACTGAGTGAGAGATGTGAGGATTGTTGTTATACTTGATTGTTTGCCATCACTATGACATGCACACCCCCACCCCTGTTATCTTTACACCATTTGAAATGGCACCTTAGAGTGTTGTACAGTATGTAGTGCTAACTCTTTGGTTGCAGGTCCAGGTTCAAGTATGTTTTAGTCTACATGTTATTGTTCTGTTTAGATGCTTATCGCTCATACCAGGCTTTATGTATGACCCTAAGTTTTATGTCTCCTCTTATTACTCTGGGTGCTCACACGAGTAGACTAGATACAGGTTAGCTGGTGATGCGCGAGTAGCTAACTCAGAGGCGAGCAGGAGGCTTCCACGTATGATATATAGATATTCTCCCTGTGTCATTGTTGGTCGCTACTTAGGCATTAGTAGCGTACCTCCCTTATCTTGCTTTGCTTTTTGAGATAGTTTGAAAAGTTGTAATAATGTTAACTTTGGATCACAAGCTGTACTTGGATTTTTCCGCTGCTATGTTAGTTTTTTTAGCTTATGCACTGTCTCACCTGTTTTATGTCAAGTATGTTATTATTATATTTTGTTCTATGTGCTGTGAGACATTCTACATCTTCCCTGTTAGTTCATTTCCTTCTTCCCTTTCCCTTCTGACGATCTGTCCCGTGCTAACTGGACATGTGTACAGTGCACTTTTGGAGTAAATGTCGGTTGGTGCGGGGCGGGCCGTCACATGTAGCCTGATTAAATCAAAAAAGCGCCCTGTGCTCGGAAGTAGTGGGGTTGGACCTCGTGGCCCTTGAAACCAAGGAGTGTTAGATGATTATTTTTTAAAATAAATCTATATAACCCAGAGTTTTTTGGGATTGGATGTAGGGTAACTCCAAACTAGTATAAAATCCCGGTTTGTTCTTTCCTTTACCGATTTTACTTATCTATGTCTGATTCTATGACTGATTCATATTTGTGATTTGCATTTGATTCTGATTTATTCGAAAAGATTTCAAGAAATTAATAAATTACATTAAGAATTATTCCCTCCTCTAGTGTTAAGTTAGTCTTAAGATCTGCATTTGAATCAGAGCATTAGTTTCAAAGTTTTCATAATCTGATTTTTTGGAAAAGTTTAAATGGAAACCAACACTAGTAATTCTCGTTTATTTGTAGACGCCCAGTCCACCGCCAGATCACTACTGTTTAATGGTAGTAATTATGCATACTGGGCTTGTAGGACAAAAATATATTTACAATCACTAGAACTAGTCAGTTGGAAATCAATCAAACCGAGTATGTTAACCCTTAGATAATTTTGCACAATGGACTATTAAGCAAAAGGCTAGTACAAAAAATGTAACAACCCAGAAAATCAGAACCAATTTAAATTATTTATTTTAAGGAATTTTGTTAGAAAATGTGCCAGAATTTAAAATTTCTGTTTTTTAAATAATATTAAAGCTATTAAAAATAGTCATTTTACAAACGACCTCTGTTTTCGACAAAACCATATTTGTCAGATCCGAAATGTCAAATTATTGCTAAATTTAATATTCCATAAATTTTGGAATTAATATGTGTGCGTGGTAAATTAAACTGTGTTCGATAATTTCTATTGAATTTAATCAACTGTTAAAAGGGCCATTTTTCAAACGATCTCCAAATTCGACGAAATTAATTTTGTTAGGGCAATATCGCCAAAACATAGCTAGATTTATTTTTCGGGAATTTTTGGAGTCCATATGTGACCCTGGTAAATTTAAATGTACGATCAAATTAAATAATTAATGATTCATATTTTAATTTGAAGAAAACAAGCTGAAAATGATCAAATGGGTTGACAAGACCTGGCCTATTGTGTCCAGAATGGGGATATTTGGTTGTCGGGCAACTCTCGTTGGGCTGAATTTGGAGCTGGTAAGGGTTAACGGGATTTAACTAAGAAATCAAAACCCTAACACTATTCTACGCCGCCGCCAATTCATTCTCCATGGCCAGAATTGCTCTAATCTTCCACCATTAAAATATCTCCATCCGCTCAGTGAAACCCGCTCCTCCTTTTTATTATATCGTAGTCCTCTTCATCCCCTTTCCATCCATATGGTTAACCCACCCAATAGGAAATCCGTCGAGTTTCTGCTCCCCGAAGTCATGCCGCAGCAACCGCCGCCCACCCCCATAGTCGCGATCGAGCTCCACCGCGTGGGGTCCACCCTGAACACCATCCCTCCCCCTTTGATGTGACGAAACCCGATTGACTTCCTACTGCACCGATTGGAAGCAAGATCAAAACCTAAATTTGAACAAATAAGGAAAACTCACGGTTGTGTTTCTGATTGAAGAAGATAAGGGTATTTTCTAATTTAATTAATTAATTTTAAATGTTATTTACAAAAATAAATTCATATCTTATTCATACAAATACAGAATCGAACAATTTCAAAACCGTTGGGATCGTGAATCCGAGATCTACATTTCAGGACAGATTAGAACGAATTTGGATAAAATCGGATTTTGGGCAAATTTCAATTCTGAATTATATATAATAAAAAATCACAATGAGAATTCTATTTTTTTAATTACAATTAATTAATTATGACTGTGTTATTATCAATCCGCTGTTAAATTCTACTTGTTGTTATACATGATTTGATCTGGGATTGATGTTGTTATGAAGATCTGTTGATTTGATGATTGTCGTGTTGAAACAAAATAGTTGAAATAAAAATATCAATTTTTGTTGAATAAAATAATAGAAACAAAAATATCAATTTTTTTTGAATAAAATAGTTGAAGCAAAAATATCAATTTTTATTGAATAAAATTTTTGAGATAAAATTAACCTTTTTGTTGAAATAAAATAGTTGAAACAAAATTGTCATTTTTGTCAAAATAAAATAGTTGAATTTTTTTTTTCATTTTTGTCAAAATATAATAGTTGAAACAAAATTGTCATTTTTGTCAAAATCTAATTGTTGAGACAAAATTGTCATTTTTGTCAAAATATAATAGTTGAAACAAAATTGTCATTTTTGTCAAAATATAATTGTTGAAGCAAAATTGACATTTTTGTCAAAATATAATAGTTGAAACAAAATTGACATTTTTGTCAAAATAAAATAGTTGAAATAAAAATGAACATTTTTGAAATAAAATTATCAAAATAAAAATGAACATTTTTGAAATAAAATTGTCAAAACAAAAATAACATTTCTGTTCAAATAAAATAACCAAAACAAAAATAACATTTTTGGTTAAATAGATTTGTGTTAAAACAAAAATAACATTTTTGTTAAATAGATTTGTGCTTAAAAAAACATCAATTTTGTTGAATTAGATATTGTAAATAAAATAAAGGAATCATTTTTAAACATTTTGATGAAATAGAATTGTCAACAAAAATGAATGAATCATTTATAATCATTTTGTTGAAAAAGAATTGTCAACAAAAATGAATGAATCACTTTTAATCATTTTGCTGAAATAGAATTGTCAATAAAAAGGAAGGAATCATTTTTAATCATTTTGTTGAAATTGAATTGTCAACAGAAATGAGTGAATCATTTTTAATAATTTTGTTGAAATAGAATTGTAAACAAAAATGAAGGAATCATTTTTAATCATTTTGTTGAAATAGAATTGTCAACAAAAACGAATGAATCATTTTTAATCACTTTGTTGAAATAGAAATGTCAACAAAAATGAAATAATCATCTTTATTCATTTTGTTTGAAATAGAATGGTCGACAAATAAAAATATCAGTTATTGTTAGACTTAGATTTGTATGCAAATTAAAGTGACATTTTTATTGTCAAATTTCACATTAGAATTTGTGTGCAAATTAAAGTGACATTTTTATCGTCAAATTACACATTAGAATTTGGTGGAAATTAAATTGACATTTTTATCGTCAAATTACACATTAGAATTTGTGTACAGATTAAAGTGACATTTTTATCGTCAAATTACACATTGGAACTTGTGTACAAATTAAAGTGACATTTTTATCGTTAAATTATACATTAGAATTTGTGTACAAATTAAAGTGACATTTTTATTGTCAACTTATACACTAGAACTTGTATGCAAATAAAAATAAACATTTTTATATGTCATGTTATACATTGAAACTATATACAAATAAAAATATTTCTTTTTATTTGTTAAAGTTAAAAATTGAAATATAAATAATGAAAATTACCTTTTTATTTGTCATTAGCAACAATCTCATGTAAATAAATTACATTTTATTTGACATTAGAAACATGTAGTGAATTAATGTAAATAAAATACATATTTATTTGACATTATAAATATGTAGATATGTTATTCAAATAAAACATGCTTTTATTTGGCATGTTAAACACGTTAGTGGAATCATCGAATGATTTATATTTATATATAATTATATATATACATATATAAATTAAAAAATCGCGCGCGCTATTTTGTTTTTCAGAATCGTGACTTTAAACGATTATACAAAAAGATCCGACCGTCGGATTTTCCAAAAATTGGAACCTTAGGTCCGCTTTGGGAAGATCTTTCCAATGGTAGAAAATTTATTAAAATCCAATGGTTAGATTTCAAGAAATGTGTAAATCAAATTTGGGTAAAAACAGCGCCAGGGCTGCCTATTGACCCGAAGCGTCGTTAAATTAAATTGGGCTAATTTTATAAAAATAAAAATAGCGATAAATCGTTATAAAATAATATCAATGATATGAAATGATTTCAATTATATATATGCGAGAATTATTTTAAAAGACCGATTTCAATCTCATTTCAAATAATTATTTAAATCGAAGATATTGAAGATGGTGATTGAAGACCGGCGATCTTCACACTGAATGGACGACTACTAATGCCTGGCATTGGGTAACTCCCAGTAAAGGGTTAAAGTGGTAGTCGTCCAGACGTACTTGTTGATTGTCCAGATAAGCGAGCACCTCTCTTCCGTATTGGACATACGTGACACGGAATAAGGTGTCTCCAATTTCGTTCAGACCCAGAACGGACTTGTAAATGGATGTGTGTCTGACTTTGGATTTCATTCCATTTAATTCGATTTCTATTTAATATATATTTGTATGGTGGCAAAGAATTTATTCTCTTGCTTAACACCCTTCTCTGAGACGCACGAGCTCAGAGGTTATATATTGATAGTAATTAATCGCATTGCATGGATTGTCAATGTGGCATGCCAGGATGCAAATGATCAAGGCTTTCGTTGAAAAGCAGAGCCTTGTGGTTGATGATCAAAGCACAGTCCATTTAGGCATAGCTTTGTGTATAGCGTAGCTTCGCGAACTTCACATCCCGATAAGAGTCAGAAACGGGATAAGGACCCAGGGAGTGCGTGTGTTTCTTTCTAGCTAGAAGTGGTGTCATGGTATGGAGCCCAGACATTTTTACTTATATGGATGATGGATTACGAGGCCTCGGATGTATTGGTCGATAGTGACCAATTGATAGGTTCAATAGGACCGAGAAACATGTGTTCAAGCATAACTAATCCACTAAAGTATTTGTGGACCGGCCTTTTGGAGGATCCAAGGGCTTGCCAGCGTCCGAGTCCTGAGACATTTGCTTGAGTGCCTCGAATCGGTAAGGAGATCATCCCTAGCCTTGACTCATGATGGAAACCCAATTTCCAATACGACGTTACGGTTTTGATTGTAAACCTATATATGGCGACATAGTAGGATGGGGTACTATGCCGTCTAGGATTGATGCATTTACTGTGAAAGTATTTTGAAAACTAATTAGACACTAATAATAATATTAAATAGTATTTTCTACATATCAAACATGTTTGATCATTATAAGGTAAAACTCTATCCTCCGGTTTGCGTTGCATTGTGTGATGGGACTTGAGTCTTATAATGATTTCATGTTTTCTAAAATGCATTGCATCGTTTTTGAGTAAAAATTTATTTAATTTATGCACTGGCAATCCAATGGAGTAAACCCGTTCAGCTTTAGCGGCGTGGTCCTATGATTAGCCATATTGTTAGATAAGTTAGGAAAGATTTCTCATGCCAGTCCCATGACTGACTCGTAGTTTGTTTCACTTTGCAAACTCGGGTGCCCTCTTTTTCAGACGGGGAGCCAAGTGACAGGTTCAGGTTATTTTGGACACATCCCGGACTGGAGTATGCTTATGGACAGAAGATGAAGATCATTTTTATCTTTTATTTCTAATTTGAGACATTTAGACATCATTTGTCCATGTTGTACTTGATGGTGTTTTAAACCTATTTCTATTCGTTGAGACTTTTATATGCTGAGTTGTATCCTGTAACTGTGCCACTCTGATGTTCTGATGTTGATGACATTTATATTTTCTGCTGCTATGATTTATGTGTTATCTGAGATCTGTTCTTGTTGTAAATATGTATATTCTAATGATTATCCTAACTTTCGTAGTATGGAAGTTTGGAGTTATCACAGTTGGTATCAGAGCTAATGGTTAACCTTAGCTTTAGAGTATAACATATTTAAAACAATTCGTCCAGATAGAATCAGCAATATTCTAAGGCGAGTAGCTCATTAGAGATAGGATCAGTAATGTCCTAGAATGAGCACAGCAGAATAACACATCATAATCAGCCATTACATCATCACCATCTTTCCATATGTCCTTACTTTTACCTTTCCTTTCAAAACTATCATTTATGTTGGTCTGACTCTTTCCTTGATGGTACAAAACTGACTGAAAAATGAGCACAAGAGCGAGAGCTAGAGCCAGAGGTGGAGCCAGAGGATCGGGAAGGGGTGAAACACCCATTGCTCAGGATAAGACCAATCCCAAGGCAGTAGTACCACCACCACCTCCACCCTCACAGCCTTTTGACCTGGACAAGATAGCGAAGAAGTTCAGGAATTTGGGTGGTGTGCCGTTCACGGGCTATGAGACAGTGATGGAAGCTCAAGCATGGCTCAAGACATGTGAGAAGATATTTGGAGGCTTGGAACTTGAAGATCATCGTAAGCGATTCATGGCATCGTGGCTATTGAAAGATGAGGCTCAGAATTGGTGGGAGACTATTACGATTGGAGGTACTGATGCCAACATGTCTTGGAAAAAATTCAAGGAGCTCTTTAATGAGAAATTCATTCCTTGGCAAGAAGTCAAGCGTCTTCATGATCAGTTTGCTGACCTGCAATAAGGAGATAAAGTTGTCTTTGAGTATGTGTGGAAATTTGAAGAGCTTTCATGATATGCTCCTGAATTAATTCAGGACCCATTTCAGAAAAATAAGAGATTCATTAATAACCTTTCAAGGAAGTATCTTAACAGAGTGACAACACATATTAAGCTTCCAATTAACGAGGTAGTCGAGATGGCATGCCAATATGAAGAAAATGACAAAAATTCTCAACAAGATCGAGAGAAGACTCAAAATAACAACAAGAGGAAGCAGACTGACAAGAAACCGGAGGTGAGCAACTCTTCAGACGCCAAGCCTCAAGGAAGTAAAAAAGCCAAAGTCAGGTGCTTTAACTGCTAGAAGATGGGACAGTTTGATTGCGAATGCAGAGCTCCAAAAAGGCGAAGGAGGAATGAGTCAGGGCCCAACCAGAATTCTCGCGGTACCAGGGAATACTTTTATTGCCACAAGCCAGGACATCTTATCAAGAATTGTCCACTGTTGAAGAAAACTGATGTGGCTCATGTATACGATGGAGTGGCTGCACCAGCTTCTTCCGAAGGAGCAGGTAAACCAGATGTCTTGGGAGGTACCCTTACTATTAAAAACATTCCTGTTACAGTATTATTTGACACTGGTGCATCACGAAGTTTCAATTCTAGTAACACAGTTAAAAAAGTTAAATTTTAAAACAAAGGATCTTCAGAATCGATTAATGTTCATAATCTGATAAGCGGTTCTCTTGTGCTCGGGTTATTTTGCAAAGTGCCCATCTCCTATTCCTTTTGCCAGTTTCCTTTTAATCTGATCGTGATGAATTTTTTTGAGTTCGATATTATTCTTGGGCTGGATTGGTTAACAAAACATGAGGCTAAAATTAGATGTGCCGAAAAAATTGTCAAAATTAAAACTAAGCTCGGAGATATAATTATACCATCTCACGGCTCAGCAACTGACAGAAAAGAATTATGGTCTTCTCTATAAGTCACTCCTACTTCTATTGAGAATATTCATGTTGTCAAAGTTTATGTGGATGAGTTTGAAGAAGTTGATAGCTTACCTCCGCGAAGAGAAATTGACTTCAGGATTGACATAGTTCCGAATGCAAGGCCAGTGGTGCACGCTATTCGTAGGATGACGCTGAAAGAAAAAGATGAACTGAGCAATAAACTAAGCATCTCTTGTGGAAAGGTCTGGTCAGACCTAGTTTCTCAAATTTGGGTGCAACAGTGGTGTTTATCCCAAAGTCAGGTGGTACTCTCAAACTATGTGTGGATTACCATGACCTCAATATGAAAATGCTGAAAAACAAATATCCATTGCCGCGTATTGATGATCTATTGGACCGCTTGAATGGAGCGCAAGTATTCTCTAGAATGGACCTAGCAATAGGCTTCCATCAATTGCGCATTGATGAAGAATGTGTTCTTTGACAGCTTTCAGAGGTCCAGACTTAATCTATGATGGCTAGTAATGCCATTTGGCTTATGTAACACTCCAGCCTACTTTGTCGATCTGATGAATAGAGTATTCCATGAGGTCTTGAATAAATTCATCCTGGTTTTCATCAACGACATCTTAATCTTCTCTAAATCCACTGCTGAGCATGAAAAGCATCTAAAAGAAGTTTTGGAAATTCTGTGAAAGAATTTGTTGAAAGCCAAATTCTCTAAATGTATTTTCTGGCAAGAGGTAGTAAAGTTCCTCGGTCATGTTGTATCGAAGAAAGGCATTTCAGTAGACCCAGGCAAGATCTCTGCCATTCAAGATTGGAAGCAGCCTAGAACTCCTATAAAAGTCAGAATTTTCCTAGGATTGGCTGACTATTATTGGAAATTCATTAAAGATTTTTCGAAACTACTTGTCCATTGACGAAGCTTACCAAGAAGCATACGAAGTTTAATTGGACATCTGAATGTGAGCCAGCCTTCCAAGAGCTGAAATTGAGGTTGATCGCTGCTCATGTGTTGACCATTATTGATGGCAACCAAGATTTGACAGTCTATATTGATGATTCTATTGAAGGTATTGGTGCAGTGCTAATGCAAAAAGGCAAAGTATTTGCTTATGCTAGCCATCAGTTGAAGCCGCATGAGAAGAGATACCCCACTCAGGGTCTTGAGCTGCTGGCCATCATATTTGCTTTAAAAATATGGAGGCACTATCTTTTGGGTGAGAAGTTCGAATTATATACAGATAATAAATCCTTGAAATATCTGTTCACCCAAAGGAACTTGAATTTGAGGCAGCAACATTGTTTAGAATTTCTTGCGGCATATGATCTGGACATTTTGTATACTCCAGGAAAAGCTAATGTTGTAGTCAATGCGATCAGCAGGAAGAATGTAGTCGTCACCCATCTTATCGCCACCAATCTCATAATTACACTATCCTTGATTGATAAGATATCTGCTCTTCAAAAAGACGATAAGTTTATTCAGATGATTAGCAAGCGAGTTCGAAAGGGCAAAGCTTCAAGCTTCCAAATTGTCGGCAAGTGGACCCTTAGATTGCAAGGGCGAAACTGTGTGCCAGATATTCCTGAGCTAAAAAGAAAAGTTATGGATGAATGTCACAGATCTAAACTTAGCATCCATCCAGGAGTATGTAAAATGTATCACGATCTTAAGCGCACATTCTGGTGGAAGGCGATGAAAAGAGACATTTCCATATATGTTAGTAGATGTACCACTTGCCAACAAGTCAAAAGCGATCAATAGAAGCTCCAGGATTGTTGCAACCGCTAGAGGTTCCAAGTTGGAAGTGGGATCAAATTTCTATGCATTCCATTCATGGTTTGCCCCGAACCAGAAAAGGGAATGATAGTACATGGGTGATTGTAGATCGGTTCATGAAGACCGCCCATTTTATTCCTGTCAGATCTAATAGGACAACTCGAAGTCTAGCGCAACTTTATTTCAGAGAGATTGTCAGACTACATGGAGTTCCTTGTAGCATTGTTAGTGATCATGATCCGATATTTGCAAGTAAATTCTGGGTAGCATTCCAAGAAGAGCTACGGACAAAGTTGAATTTGGGCACTGCTTTTCATCCTCAGACAGATTCCCAGACTAAGAGGGTGAACTGTATCTTTGGAGACTTGTTGCGAGCATGCATTCTTGACTTTGGCGGTTCATGGGAGGATCACTTGCATTTGGTGGAGTTCTCTTATAATAAAAGTTACCAAGAAGCTTGCAGATGTCTCCATTTGAAGCATTATATGGCAGGTCATGCAGATCTCCCGCATGTTGGGTGGAACCAGGCAATCGGTTAGTATAGGGTCCCGACATGATTCGTGAAGCATCAGATAAAGTTGATTTTATTAAGAAGCGACTTCTGACTGCTCAGAGCCGACAGAAGAGCTATGCAGACTCATGAAGAATGGATTTAGAATTCTCTGTTTGTGATTATGTGTACTTGAGGGTTTCCTCATTGGGAGGAGTGGTTCGTTTTGGGAAGACTGGGAAGTTGACAACGAGATTAATTGGTCCATTTCCTATTCTCGAAAGGATTGGAACTCTCGCTTATAGGGTGCAGTTGCCTGACTGGTTGCCAAGTGTGCATAATGTATTCCATGTGTCTCAACTCCGGAAGCATGTACATGATCCAGACTTGATTGTGGAGGAAGCAACACAACAAGGTTTGGAGATTACCCCGAGCTTAGCAATAAGAAGGGAGCTGGTGAAAATTGTTGGTAAAGAAACCATAATTCTGAGGAACAAGAGAATCCACTTAGTCAAAGTGCAGTGGAGCGGGGATCCTAGGGACTGTACATGGGAGATTGAGGATAGCATCAAACAGGCTTATCCCAAGTGCAGAGTGGATATCACCGAGCAGCTCTTGTGTTGAGGTACGTTTACAATATTTTGCATTTTCCATTTTGTTTCCTACTTTACTATTGTTTCCTTTTCGGAGACGAATAGTTTTTAAGTAGGGGAGATTGTAACAACCTGGAAAATCAGAACCAATTTAAAAATTTTATTTTAAGGAATTTTATTAGACAATGTGCTAGAACTTAAAAATTCTATTTTTTAAATAATATTAAAGCTATTAAATATAGTCATTTTACAAAAGACCTCCATTTTCGATGAAACCATTTTTGTCGGATCCGGAATGTCAAATTATTGCTAAATTTAATTTTCCATAATTTTTGGAATTAATATGTGAGCGTTGTAAATTAAAATATGTTCGATAATTTTTGTTGAATTTAATCGACCGTTAAAAGGCCATTTTTCAAATGGTCTCCAAATTCAATGAAATTAATTTTCTTAGGACCGCATCATCAAAACATAGCTAGATTTAATTTTTCGGGAATTTTTGTAGTCCGTATATGGCCCTGGTAATTTAAATGTACGATCAAATTAAATAATTAATGATTTATATTTTAATTTGAAGAAAACAAGCTGAAAATGATCGAATGGGCTAACGAGACCTAGCCCATTATGTCCGAAATAGGGATATTTGGTTAGGAGAAACTCTCATTGGGCCGAATTTGGAGCTGTTAAGGGTTAACGGGCTTTAACTAAGAAATTAAGGATGTTAATATTATTTTATTATAAATAACCTTACAAAAAAATCAAAACCCTAACATTATTCTGAGCCGCCGCCAATTCATTCTCCATGGCCAGAATTGCTCTCATCTTCCACCATTAAAATATCCCATCCGCTCAATGAAACCCGCTCCTCCTTTTGACAATATCGTAGTCCTCTTCGTCCCCTTTCCATCCATATGGTTAATGTGACGACGGCCCACAACCCCTGCACTATACATGAGAAATAATGCACTGAAAGGTGTGCCAGACAGTTATGGACGAGCATCAAGTTATGATATATAAGCTGAACCTATTGTAAACTCACAGTGCAAGGACAAAATATAATAGAATATATACAACAGGTAGTGATAGTGAAGCAGAAAACACTAAACTTTCATGACAACTTGAAAGTATTTCCCATACACGTGGATAACAATAGTAGTGTTTGTACAATTTGCCTCACTACAACACTCTCTGAAATAGCAACAGCGGAAACAAATTCTAGATAGTAGTAAAGATAGTACGCCAGCCTTCTGCTCGCCTTCGAACAGCAACACTGTCCTCACTTAAGCTACCTGTCACGTGCTAATTTGTCTGCCCATCCAACAATCGGATGAACAAGCCAAGGTAGTAAGAGGAGACATAAAACCTTGAGTCAGATAATAGTCTTAGTGAGCGATAAAACAACTAACAAACTTCATCAATAAAGTATATGAGAATGGCTAAATAAACAAACTAATCTACCCAGCTCCAGAGAAGAACTCTCAATTGCCTTCCGCACTACATGACAGTGATAGCCTTTATGATCTATAACATTTAGGTAATAACAATTCATCCATGAAAACTAGAACATCCGTTGAATCATGGAAAGCACTAATAACATCCAGATTACATAAGTCTCATGTAGACAATCCTCATCGGGTTTAACGTTCCTCAAGTACTCTCCCCAGAGGCCTAAACCAACATCAGTCAAGTACCCAAGGAACATCTCCCTCAACTTTGGATAATCCAAGTGAGGTAGTACAAACAAAACAACCAATCATTCATGACCGACTCTGGCTATCACTGCCAACCTTGCTTTGGAACCACCATTAATGGTATGACTGGCTAAACGATTTTCCATCAATTGTCAAGGGCCATACAACGAAATACCGCTTCTAGCAAAACTGAACATGCTATACTCAACACGTGTCTAGGCCATACACGACGCCCAAGGCACTCGACCTACAATTGGTCTTCTGCTTTGATTTCGCTAGAACCTACGACAACGATAATTCCTCGGCCTTCGTCTTTCTAGTCATTATCAATTACGACTATTATTTAGCTCCGAACACCGGTCGGTTCTCCCAAAACACCACTGGTCGGTCTTGAAAAACTACCCATCGGTCGGTCTGGAAAAACTACCCACCGGTCGGTCTTGAAAAACTACCCACCGATTGGTCTTGAAAAACTACCCACCGGTCCTCCATAGAACACTATAGCAATGGCTGGCCGGTCGGTACTGTAGGAATGGATGAGCGGTCCATCACCATAGAAACTGCTGACCTGTCGGTACTGTAGCAATGGCTGACCGGTCGGTACTAAAGCAATGGCTGAACGGTCGATACTGTTGAAACTACTGACCGGTCAGTACTGTAGCAATGGATGACCGATTGGTACTATAGCAATGGCTGAACGGTCGGTACTGTAGAAACTACTGACCAGTCGGTACTATAGAAATTGATGACTGGTCGGTACTGTAGCAATGGCTGACCGGTCGGTACTGTAGCAATGGCTGACCGGTCAGCGATTTTGACCAAAACTTTGCTAAACAATCATATTGACGAAACTAACTTATCCAATTCATCCAATACAATCATAAGCACGTTATGAAACCACTAACATCATGAAAATGACAATTATTGTCAAAATATGCAAATTCACCAAAAATCGTGAGAATGAACATATGATCAAAATGATGGATCTAACTCGCACATTCACATAAAATATTATAGAAATTACTTATCTAAACTTGCTAAATCGAATCATAAGGTGATTTATATGATGGACTTATAATGGTATAGATCCATGGGAAAGCACTTGGATTTGATGAAAAACATGCATAAACACTCATATAATTCATTGATTCCATGTGAGAGATGTAAATCACTCACCAATTCTCCAATACAAGCTAAAATGATAGAATTATGAATCCGGACAGCGAGCAATTCAAACCAAACTCATCGATTCAATGAATGCGCCCTTGAAACGATGTAGATCTAGCCTCGAATGGTGTAGATCTTCGATTTTCCTACATGGATTTGGATTTCTAATGGCGGAAAACTGCTAGAGGAAGAAGAAGCACAAGGCCTCCAAATAAGAGAATGGGAGAAGTAGCCCATTCTCCATACCCCTTACCCCCTATTTATAGCTTCCACCAACCCACTAATGGGCCTTCACCAAATCATCCCATTAGCCTTCCAAAATCTGGACAACCAACTGAAACCTTAAGACAACGATTTATCACAAACCGCTGAGCCAAATCCTTAATGTAACCACTCTACGGAAAGGCAATCATTGATTTCTTTCTAATGGCACAGGACTCATCCTCTGATTCGACCTGAGTCAAAAGTTATCCCCTATACAAGACTGACAAGTCAAAATGGTCACAAACAAAATTGGAAAAATTATGGACATGTCTTACATCCCCATAAGCAACATATTAAAAAATGAGAATGATCCAACTCTCAGGGAATAAAATAAAAATATTTTATGGTCTTCCGATACATAAAATGCGGGCTGTTACATTCTCCCCCCTTAATAATTTCGCCCTCGAAATTCCAAGAAAACACAAGCAACCTCAACAATTCCGCATGCGTATCATCCATGAGAAGCCAATTCTATCATCCAAACTAGCAAATGTCAAGCTATGCATCCATAGCCTTATCCTAGCACGCGGAATTTTATCAAACAATCAACAAAGATATCACAAAATCAACAAGTAATAATGATGACGCGATATCAATGGGTCATACAGATGAAGAGTTTTGGATGGGTCGTCTTTATACTCTTCCCCATCTCCCACGTAACATCGTCTCCCTCCCCACTCCATGATACCTTAACTAAATTAAACGTTTTTCCCTAAGCTGTTTCATGTCATTCTCCATAAAGCGGCTTATGAGATTTCATAACTATGTACTCAACTATAAGGTCAACGTATTACTCCGGAGGTACTACTACATCTGGACCATGCGCATATTTTCGTAGAAGCATCTTACGAAAACTTTATGCACACTCTACATTTCTCGCATAAAATCAATCTATACGGGCGCTTTTCGATTTGCTCGTTTATAGGAAACGGTCCAACAATCTAGGAGTTAACTTTCCGTTTTCTCCCGAATCGATCCACACACTTAAATAGAGAAATCTTCATAAAAAGCATATCTCCAATGCCGAATTCTGAATCCTTACGACGTTTATTAGCCTAACTCTTCTGACGATCTTGGGCTGCCTTTATTCGTTGCCGAAGGATCTCGATACAATCTGAGGTCTCTCTAATCATCTCAGGCCCAAGTGTCAACTTATCTCCAGTTTCTAACCAACAAGCTGGAGAATTGCACGGCCACCCAAACAATGCTTTGTATGGTGCCATCCCAATACTCGACTGGTAGCTATTATTATAAGCAAACACAACTAGATGTAGATGGTCTTCCCATGATCCTCCAAAGTCTAACACACAAGCCCTCAGGAGATCCTCCAAAACTCGATTGACCCACTCATTCTGACAATCAGTTTAGGGATTGTTATGTCGTACTCAAGCTTAACTCGGTTCCCAAAGCTTCTGGATAAACTCGACAAACTTTACATCTCGCTTTTGGCTTTCGCCAATCCTTTCGATAAGAGTAGGTCTTATCGATAAACTTGCCAACATTTCAGGTTCCAGTTCGCATCTTGACCTGAAATCAAACCTTTCCAAATACTCGAGGCTCTTCTATTATGAAAAAAAATCGCTCCTAAACTTGCGTGCGTTCTACTCAACGCATCTGCAACTACATTGCATTTGCTAGGAGTATAGGTTATACCACAATCATTCAATGCCAGAAACTCCAACCATCATTGCTGCCGAAGATTCAAATCCTTTTGGGAGAAAAGATACTTCAACGACTTGTGGTCTGTAAACAACTCGAACCAAGCTCCCAACAAGTAATATCTCCACATCTTCAGAGCAAATACAATCGCCGCCAACTCCAAATCATGAGTTGGATAGTTTCTCTCTTGCGGCTTTAGCTGTCGACTTGTGTGGCCACAACTTTGTCCTTCTGCCTTAGCGCTGCCCCAAGGCCAGTACCCCATGCATCAGTATATATCACCACCTCCTCATTCCTACTTGGAATTGTCAACAAAGGTGCACTCGTCAATCTCTCCTTCGGGATACCGAACGCTTGTTTACACTTCGCATCCCATGTGAACACTTGGTTCTTCTTCGTCAATCCTGTCAACGGTGTAGCTATCTTGGAGAAGTCCTTGATAAACCATCGGTAATAACCAGCCAATCCAAGGAAACTCCGAATATCCGTCGCGCTCTTAGGTCTATCCCAATCTTGGACTGCTTCTACTTTAGTAGGGTTAACTGCTATCCCCTTTCCAGAAACAACATGACCTAAGAACCTCACTTCATCCTTGCAGAAGTGACACTTTGAGAACTTAGCCTTCAGCTGATGCTTTCGCAAGATCTCTAACACAACTCTCAAGTGGTCTTATGTTCTTCCTCATTTCTAGAGTAAACCAGAATATCATCCATGAACACAAGCACAAACTTGTTCAACTTATCTCTGAGCACTCTATTCATATGATCCACAAAATAGGCTTGTGCGTTAGTTAGCCCGAATTGCATCACCAACCACTTGAAGAAACCGGATGGTGTCCTAAAAGTAGTCTTTGACACACTATACTTAGCTACCCTCAATTGGTGAAATCCCGATGCCAAATCCATCCGAGAAAACACTTTGGCTTCATGAAGCTAATCGAACAAGTCATCAGTCCTTGGCAACAGATACTTGTTCTTCTTAGTCACCTTGTTCAGCTCATGATAGTCCACACACAATCTTAATGAGCCATCTGTCTTAGTTGCAAACACGACTGGTATACCACATTCGGAAACACTTCTCCGAATGAATCCCTTCCTAAGAAGGTCTCGAACTTGCACCTCCAACTCTCGCTATTCCTTAGGTGCTATCTGACTAAGAGGCATAATGATTGGTCTAACTCCCTCGACCAAATCGATCCTAAACTCGATCTCACGATGCGACGGCAACTCTTTGACTTTGTCAAAGACATCCTCATACTCATTAACGATCATCACAGATGACAAGTCTTCTTGTGGAATCACAAGCGAATATAACAACTTATAAGAACACTGTCTTCGGGTTACCCCGAATAAACAACTTCGGCCCTTACACATCCCCGACTGTCATTTCTTGCTTTTCGCGACTCACTTTTGCCGCACATCTCTTGGGCCAATCCATACCCAAGATGATTTCAAACCTAGCGAAAGTTACAACTAAGAAACCACTCGTAAATGGGTATTCATGATCAAACAATACTAGATCCACAAAGCTTTCATAGGCAGATAAACCCATGCTAGATTAGTTACAACTAAAGGTCTACTACAACTTCAAGTTCTGAACCTATTCAACCTAGAGTCTTATTATTGGTAAAAATGACGATTCTCTAGTACCGAATAGAACTTAAACAATTTCACTAGCTAGAAGCACATCCAGATAACAAATTCTCCTAGTTCTCTCCAGGAATACAATAGGAAACTGGAATAGCATCCACATCACATGCTTCCTCCGATTGCTTATTCTTTGGAAGGTCCGGACAGTCCTTATTCTTATGTCCACGCTTACCGCATTTAAAACACTTCCTTTCAGCTCTGGGATTCTTACAATCCTTGGTATAATGGCCCTCTACCTGACAGTTGAAGCAAAGATCATTCTTCTTAATCTACTTCCTCTTATCCAGTTTCTTTCCAACCCTATGCTAGAAAAAGTTTCTTCCTGAAGCTCATGTCTATGTTAGGTTCCAAAAGCCTCGTCCTAAGCAGCACTAATTCTTTCTTCTGGCTCCTTAACTTGGCATCAAAGTTGCTCCAAAGCCCTACTTCTCCTTAGCCCATCTTTTTCATCTATAGGAGAATGATCTCTTTGTCGCTTAGTAGAATCCCTTTTTGGTACTTGCACGGGAACACCACGCTCCTTTGCCGCTTCTGGATTGAGTATCCTTAAAATAGCCGCTGCCATCATGGCTGCCCCAAACATGACCTGGTATTCCGGTGCAACTGTTAAAGCTCCCAATCAGCTTCTTCCATCTCCTACTCTTCAAATCTCAGGCTCAATCCTAGAGGTTTGACGTCTCATTCTAAATCAAAAATAGAATGACTAGTCCATTTACAAGATAAACTGCTAAAGGAAAACAACCATTACTACACTACTATATACGCTAATATATATAGTAAGAGACCAATAGAAATCTATAAGTACGTCTATCATACGTGATTACGTCTTCGAACTTTGGCTAAGATCGATAACCAGAGGTCTGATACCAAATGTGATGACCGCTCACAACCCCCGCACTATACAAGAGAAATATTGCGCTGAAAGGTATGCTATGCAGTTATGGACGATCATCAAGTTATGATATATAAGCGGAACTTGTCGTAAACTCACAGTGCAAGGATAAAATATAATAGAATATATACAATAGGTAGTGATAGTGAAGCAAAAAACACTAAACTTTCATGACAACTAGAAAGTATTTCCTATACACGTGGATAACAATAGAAGTGTTGTTACAATTTGCCTCACTACAACACTCACAGCGGAAACAAATACTAGATAGTAGTAAAGATAGTACGCCAGTCTCCTGCTTGCCTCTGAACAGCAACACCATCCTCACTTAAGCTACCTATCACCTGGTACTTAGTCTGCCTATCCAACAATGGGAAGAACAATCCAAGGTAATAAGAGGAGACAAAAACCTTGAGTCAGACAACAGTCTTAGTGAGCGATAAAACTGCTAACAAACCTCATCAATAAAGTATATGAGAATGGGTAAATAAACAAACTAATCTACCTAGCTCCAGAGAAGAACTCTCAATTGCCTTCCCCACTACGTGACAGTGATAACCTTTATTATCTATAACATTTAGGTAATAACAATTCAGCCATGGAAACTAGAACATCTGTTCATCCATAGAAAGCACTAATAACATCCAGATTACATAGGTCTCATGTAGACAATCCTCATTGGGTTTAACATTCCTCAAGTACTCTCCCCAGAGTCCTAAACCAATATTAGTCAAGTACCCAAGGAACATCTCCCTCAACTTTGGATAATCCACGTGAGGTGGTACAAACAAAACAACCAATCATACATGACTGACTCTAGCTATCACCGCCAACCTTGCTTTGGAACCACCGTTAATCGTATGACTGGCTAAACGATTTGCCATCAATTGTCAAGGGCCATACAACGAAACCCCAGTTCTAGAAAAACTCTGCACGCTATACTCAACACGTGCTACACGCTATACTCAACACGTGTCTAGGCCATACACGACGCCCAAGGCACTCGACCTACAATTGGTCTTCAATTGTACCTCTACTTTGATTCCGCTAGAACCTACGACAATGATAATTCCTCGGCCTTCGTCTTTCTAGTCATTATCAATTACGACTATTATTTAGCTCCGAACACCAGTCGGTTCTCCCAAAACTCCATTGGTCAGTCCTCCTGAAACACCACCGGTCTACTACCCGTCGGTCGGTCTTGAAAAACTACCCACTGGTCGGTCTTGAAAACCTACCCACCGGTCCTCCAGAAAACATTGTAGCAATGGTTGACCGATATGGATGAGCGGTCCATCAATGTAGAAACTGCTGACCGGCCGGTACTGTAGCAATGGTTGACTAGTCGGTACTGTAGCAATGGTTGAGTGGTCCATCACTGTAGAAACTAGGGGTGAGCATTTGGTTGGTTTGGTTTATCCGATTATGAAAATTGTCAAACCAAACTAAAACCGATAAAAATGAAAACCAAACCAAACCAACCAAAATAAGATTGGTTGGTTCGGTTGGTTATCCGATTTAGCCGAACTAAGAATATTTTTAGACTTTATGTTCGTAATATTAACTATAGTTTTAAATATATTATAAATATATTATTAAAAATATTATGATTTATGGTTTTTATGCTTCCCGAAGGTAATTCTGATAAACATATGATGATTAAAACTTACTTAGATAACTAAATTGACCTAGAATATTTACTATAATATCGATAATTTTGATAATATTATAAAAGTTCGGTTAATTTGGTTAAACCAATAACCAACCTAAATATTTTTCCGGACCGATTACAAACCGATCTAATTTCAAAACCAGTCCAAACCGACCAAACTAAATTGGTTTGGTTGGTTTATTTGGTTTAACCAAATAATGCTCACCCCTAGTAGAAACTGCTGACCGGTCGGTACTGTAGCAATGGCTGACCGGTCGGTACTGTAGCAATGGCTGAACGCTCGGTACTGTAGAAATTGCTGATCGGTCAGTACTATTGAAACTGCTGACCAGTCAGTACTGTTGCAATGGCTGACCAATCGGTACTATAGCAATGGCTGACCGGTCGAAGATTTTGACCAAAACTTTGCCAAACGATCATATCGGCAAAATCAACTTATCCAATTCATCCAATACAATCATAAGCACGTTATGAAACCACTAACATCATGAAAACGACAATTATCATCAAATTATGCAAATTCACCAAAAATCATGAGAAATGAACATATGATCAAAACAATGGATCTAACTCGCACATACACATGAAATATCATATAAATTACTTATCCAAACTCGCTAAATCGGATCATAAGGTGATTTATATGAAAATGGAATTATAATGGTGTAGATCCATGAGAAAGCACTTGGATTTGAAGAAAAACATGCATAAACACTCATATAATTCATTGATTCCATATGAGAGATGTAAATCACTCACCGATTCTCCAATACAAGCTGAAATGATAGAATTATGAATCCGGACAGCAAGAAATTCGAACCAAACTCTTCGATTCTATGAATACGCCCTTGGAACGATGTAGATCTAGCCTTGAATGGTGTAGATCTTCGATTTCTCTCCTTGGATTTGGATTTCTAATGGTGGAAAAGTGCTAGAGGAAGAAGAAGCACAAGGCCTCCAAATAAGAGAATGGGAGAAGTAACCCATTCTCAATACCCCTCACCCCCTATTTATAGCTTCCACTAACCCACTAATGAGCCTCCCCCAAATCAGCCCATTAACCTTCCAAAATCTGGATAGCCAACTGAAAAACCTTAAAACAACAATTTCTCCAAAAACGCTGAGCCAAACCTTAATGTAACCACTCTAAGGAAAGGCAATCATCGATTTCTTTCCAATCCCATAGGTCTCATCCTCTGAATCAACCTGAGTAAAAAGTTATGCTCTGTACAAGACTGACATGGCAAAATGGTCATAAACAAAATTGGTAAAACTTACGGATATGTCTTACATCCCCATAAGCAACATATTAAAAGATGAGAATGATCCAACCCTCAGGGAATAAAATAAAAATATTTTACGGTCTTTCGATACGTAAAATGCGGGCTGTCGCTGTTAACACCCCTCCCCTCCCCCCCCCACCCCCAGCCATAGAAAATCCGTTGAGTTTCTGATTCCCGAAGTCGTGCAGCAACAACCACCGCCCACCCTGTAGCCATGATCGAGCTCCACCGCGTGGGGTCCACCCTGAACGCCATCCCTCTACCTTCGACGTGACGAAACACGATCGACTTCCTACTGCACTGATTGGAAGCAAGATCAAAACCTAAATTTGAACGAGTAAGGAAAACTCACGGCTGTGTTTCTGATTGAAAAAGATAAGGGTATTTTCTAATTTAATTAATTAATTAATTAATTTAAATGTTATTTACATAAATAAATTCATAACTTGTTCATACGAATACAAAATCGAACAATTTCAAAACCGTTGAGATCGTGAATCCGAGATCTACATTTCTCGAATTTGGAGCAAATCGGATTTTGGATAAATTTCAATTCTGAATTATACAAAATTAAAAATCACAGTGAGAATTCTATTTTTTTTATATTTACAATTAATTAATTATGACAGTGTTATTACCAATCCGCTGTTAAATTCTATATGTTGTTGTACATGATTTGATCTGGGATTGATGTTGTTATGTAGATCTGTTGATTTGATGATTGTTGTGTTGAAACAAAATAGTTGAAACAAAAATATCAATTTTTGTTGAATAAAATAGTTGAAACAAAAACATCAATTTTTTCTTGAATAAAATTGTTGAAACAAAATTAACCTTTTTGTTGAAATAAAATAGTTGAAAAAAATTGTCATTTTTGCAAAAATATAATAGTTGAAACAAAATTTTCATTTTTGTTAAAATATAATAGTTGAAACAAAATTGTCATTTTTGCCAAAATAATTGTCGAAACAAAATTGTCATTTTTGTCAAAATATAATAGTTGAAACAAAATTGTCATTTTTGTCAAAATATAATATTTGAAACAAAATTGTCGTTTTTGTCAAAATATAATTGTTGAAGCAAAATTGTCGTTTTTGTCAAAATATAATTGTTGAAGCAAAATTGTCATTTTTATCAAAACATTATAGTTGAAACAAAATTGACATTTTTGTCAAAATAAAATAGTTGAAATAAAAATGAATATTTCTAAAATAAAACTATCAAAATAAAAATGAACATTTTTAAAGTAAAATTATCAAAACAAAAATAACATTTTTGTTGAAATAAAATAATCAAAACAAAAATAACATTTTTGGTTAAATAGATCTGTGTTAAACCAAAAATAACATTTTTGTTAAATAGATTTGTGCTTAAACAAAAACATCAATTTTGTCAAATTAGATTATTATAAATAAAATGAAGGAATCATTTTTAATCATTTTGTTGAAATAAAATTGTCAACAAAAATGAATGAATCATTTTTAATCATTTTGTTGAAATAGAATTGTGAACAAAAATGAATGAATCGCTTTTAATTATTTTGTTGAAATAGAATTGTCAATTAAAATGAAGGAATCATTTTTAATCATTTTGTTGAAATAGAATTGTCAACAAAAATGAATGAATCATTTTTATTCGTTTTGTTGAAATAGAATTGCAACAAAAATGAAGGAATCATTTTTAATCGTTTTTTTGAAATAGAATTGTCAATAAAAATGAATGAATCATTTTTAATCACTTTGTTGAAATAAAATTGCCAACAAAAATGATGAATCATTTTTCATCATTTTGTTGAAATAGAATTGTCAAAAAAATTGAAATAATCATCTTTATTGATTTTGGTTGAAATAGAATGGTCGGCAAATAAAAA
Organism: Allium sativum; assembly: GCA_030737875.1. Lineage (NCBI taxonomy): Eukaryota > Viridiplantae > Streptophyta > Magnoliopsida > Asparagales > Amaryllidaceae > Allium > Allium sativum. The sequence goes on along the minus strand of CM060922.1, from coordinate 845,666,553 downwards.
TATCCATTATTGTTAGACTTAGATTTGTATGCAAATTAAAGTGACATTTTTATTGTCAAATTACACATTAGAATTTGTGTGCAAATTAAAGTGACATTTTTATCATCAAATTACACATTAGAATTTGTGTACAAATTAAAGTGACATTTTTATCGTCAAATTACCATTAGAATTTGTGTACAAATTAAACTGACATTTTTATCGTCAAATTACACATTAGAATCTGTGTACATAATAAACGATATTTTTATCGTTAAATTACACATTAGAATTTGTGTACAAATTAAAGAAACATTTTTGTTGTCAAATTATACATTAGAACTTATATGCAAAATTAAAATAAACATTTTTATGTTTCATGTTATACATTGAAACTATATACAAATAAAAATATTTCTTTTTATTTGTTAAAGTTAAAAATAGAAATACAAATAATGAAAATGAAAATTATCTTTTTGTTTGTCATTAGCAACAATGCCATGTAAATGAATTACATTTTATTTGACATTAGAAACATGTAGTGAATTAATGTAAATAAAATACATATTTATTTGATATTATAAACATGTAGATTTGTTATGCAAATAAAACATGCTTTTATTTTGCATGTTAAACATGTTAGTGGAATCATCGAATGATTTATATTTATATATAATTATATATATATAAATATAAATTAAAATTAAATGAATCGCGCGCGTTAGTTAGCGTTTCTGAATCATAAATTTAAAGGATTATACAAAAAGATCCGGCCATCGGATTTTCCCAAAATTGGAACCTTAGGTTCACTTTAGGAAGATCTTTCCAACGGTATAAAATTTATTAAAATCGAATCGTTAGATTTCGAGAAATGTGTAAAACAAAATTGGGTAAAAACAGCGCTAGGGCCGCCTATTGACCCGAAGTGTCATTAAATTAAATTGGGCTATTTTTATAAAAATAAAAATAGCGATAAATCGTTATAAAATAATATTAACGACATGAAATGAATTAAATTATATATATGTGAGTATAATTTGAAAAGACTGAGTTCAATCCCATTTCAAATAATTATACGACGATTTAAATCGAAGATATTGAAGACGGTGATTGAAGACCGGTGATCTTCACATCGAATGGACGACTACTGATGCTCGGCATTGGGTAGCTCTCAGTAAAGGATTAAAGTGGTAGTTGTCCGGACATGCTTGTTGATTGTCCGGATAAGCGAGCACCTCTCTTCCGTATTGGACATACGGGACGAGGAATAAGGTGTCTCCGGTTTTGTTCAGACCCAGAACGGACTTGTAAATGGATGTGTGTCTGACATTAGATTTCATTCCATGTAAATCGATTTCTATTTAATATATATCTGTTTGGTGGAGGAGAATTTATTCTCTTGCTTAACACCCTTCTTTGAGATGCATGAGCTGAGAGGTTATATATTGATAGTTATTAATCGCATGGCATGGGTTGTCAATGTGGCATGCCAGGACGCAAATGATCAGGGCTTTTGTTGAAAAGTAGAGCCTTGTGGTTGATGATCAAAGCACAGTCCATTTAGGCATAGCTTTGTGTATAGCGTAACTACGCGAACCTCACACCCCGGTAAGAATCAGAAACGGGGTAAGAGACCCAAGGAGTGCATGCGTTTCTTTCTAGCCAGAAGTGGTGTCATGGTATGGAGCCCAGACATTTTTACTTATGTGGATGATGGATTATGAGGCCTTGGATATATTGGTTGATAGTGACCAATTGATAGGTTCAACAGGACCGAGAAACTGTGTTCAGGCATAACTAATCCACATTTAATGGACCGGCCTTGAGGTTCCAAGTGCTCGCCAACGTCCGAGTCCTGAAACATTTGCTAGAGTTTCTCGAATCGGTAAGGAGATCATCCCTAGACTTGACTCATGATGGAAACCCAATTTCCAATATGACATTACGGTTTTGATTGTAAACCTATATATGGCGACATAGTAGGATAGGGTACTATGCCATCTAGGATTGATACGTTTACTTTGAAAGTATTTTGAAAACTAGTTAGACACTAATAATAATATTAAATATTATTTTCTACGTACCAAGCATGTTTGATCATTATAAGGTAAAACTCTATCCTCCGGTTTGCGTTGCATTGTGTGATGGGACTTGAGTCTTATAATGATTTCATTTTTTCTAAAGAGCATTGCGTTGTTTTTGAATAAAAATTTATTTAATTTATGCACTGGCAATCCAATGGAGTGAACCCGTTCCGCGTTAGCGGTGTGGTCCCGTGATTAGCCATATAGTTAGATAAGTTAGGAAAGATTTCTCATACCAGTCCTATGACTGACTCGTTGTTTGTTTCACTTTGCAAACTCGGGTGCCCTCTTTTTCACACGGGCAGCCAAGTGATAGGTTCAGGTTATTTTGGACACGTGCTGGATGGAATATGCTTATGGATAGAAGACGAAGATCATTTTTATCTTTTATTTCTACTTTGAGACATTTCGATGTCATTTATCTATGTTATACTTGATGGTGTTTTAGACCTATTTTTATTCGCTGAAACTTTTATATGCTGAGTTGTATCTTGTAACTGTGCCACTCTGATGTTCTGATTTTGATTACATTTCTATTTTCCGCTGCTATGATTTATTTGTTATATGAGATCTGCCATTTTTGTAAATATGTATATTCCAATGATTATCCTTGCTTTCGTACTACGGAAGTTGTGGGTTGTCACATAAAATAATTCAAAATCGATGAATATTTTATTTTATTCACTTGATTGTAGTGAATTCAATAGGGGTTGGTTTTTAAGTGTGCATATGAATTCTAGAAAACTTTGCAAATAACTCATGAAGGAAAAAAGCAAAGTTAAGCATATTAATTTATCCATGTTAATTAATCAGATTTAATTATTTAAAATGAATCTGAATGAGTCCATCTCTGATATGTGTTGCAGGTACCAGGATATCGTGCATTCATTGATTGTCTTAGGAAAGATATTATCTAAAGAAGACCAAGTAAGAAAAACACTAAATTCATTAACTCTAGAATAGGATTAAAAGACTTTGACGATTGAAGAAGCTAATGTCATTTGAAGTCTAATCGGAAATCTAATGTCATTTGAAGTCCAGATGAAAGAATTAAGAGAAATATGTCATTTGAAAAGAAGTCAATAACATGAAATCTAGTAACCAAAGATTCAGATTCAGATTCAGACAACAACAACAATGAAAAAATAATAGTGATGACAAGGAATTTTAGAAAACTTCTAAAATATAGGGAGATGAATAACTTTAGAAAAATCGAGCATAAGAATTCTTTGAAAAATAATGAGATTCCAAACAACATCAGATGTTACAGCTGCAATGAACTAGGTCGCTTGAAAAAAGATTGTCCATATCTAGATAGACAAAATCAACCGTCAAATAACAACACATAAAAGAAAATGAAAAGAGATTATTCTGCAACACTGGACAATTCCGATTCTTCCTCCAGTGACGAAGAACAAGAGATGAATAATTCAACTATAAGCTTGATGTCTATTCACAATTCAGAAGATACTGGAAATTGGATCTAAAAACAGGAACATATTTATATTAATTTGGTTGAAATTGTTTGATTGAATGGTTATTTGATCGATTGCTTTGTTTGAAATTTCTTAAGTTTTAAGTTCAATATTCATTATTTAAATTTGAATTTTTGAATTTAAAAATAATATTATTTTAATAAAATATTGATATAAAAGTATTATTATATTATCTTAGGAATTATATAAATAAGTATATATATATATAAACAATTCAAAATAGAAATACATATATCCTTTGAAAAAGTAGGAGACATGTCGACATGTACTGCACCCCATGTCGACATGCCCCCAGGAACTTTTGAATTTAAACTTTTGAATTTTCCTCCATCTTTTCAGCAATTCCAATGTAGTGAAAATGTGTAATTGAACAAAGAACATGTCTATGGATTCTTTATTTACCTCTCTACTCTTATCATCGCTTTCCACCTTTGTTTCAAAATTCAAACTTATCTTCATTATCTTTTACTTCACAAAATGTAACACCCTGTATTTTCCGTGAATGTCAAAGTAACAAATCAAAGTATACTTAATTTTTAAAAGAATAATTAAGGGAAATGGGTTACGCCATTGCGTTCATCTCAAAATTCTGCTTGGAATAGAGTCTGAGTTTGCGTAAATCGAACTCCATATGAAAAAATCATGACCTTCAGAAGTTTCAGGGGTTTGAATAAAATAAAACAGCTCAGCTTGAAATTCAAATTCGAAATTCAAAACACACACCCGGGCTGGGCGGAAAATTTCCCGCCCAGGACCTAGGTTGACCAGGGGGTCGGCTTGGGGGTCGACCTGGGTCACACAGGTCGACCTCCTTCCCTTTTCCAGATCCGAGGACAGATTCACTTTTCTATATTTAGACGCCCGTTCTGACCAAATTCGTTGCTCCTAAGCTATTTAGACACCAAACCTCACTTTCTCTTCACACAACTTCATTACGCCTATACTCTACCCTAATTCATATCAAAATAAATCTAAGACGGGGTTATGCTGCTCAAGTCCTTCGTAGAATCAAGTTAGAATTCAAATAGAGATTCAAAAGCTAATTCAACGACTTCAACAACTATTTCTAAGAATCAAATCAAATAGTCCACTTCAAGGGAGAGCTATTCAGTTTCTGAATACAGATCCCAGAATTCAAGACCCTTCTGTAATTTGTAAGTTCATGTTACTTTCAGAAATAAATGTTAATTGTTATTTTTGACATTGTAATAAATCTGGATATGAGATTATGCCTATCTTTCTATATCCTTTGGATCTATCTCATTGATAATATTATGTCCATTCTTTGTCTCTTCTTTCCTTATTCCCTTTTAGTTTTATAGCCATGCTACTACGAGCCTAAGCCAGATCTCGTAAGAGATGGAGGTACGTTGGAAATAAAATAGGGCATAATTGAGTTATAACTGATTTTAGGACATAACACATGTTGTATTCAAAACATAAAATATTGGACATATGACTTGAGATTTGTGGCATAAAGTATTGGACATATGACTTGAGACTTGAGGCATAAAGTATTAGACATATGACTTGAGATTTGAGGCATAAAGTATTGGACATATGACTTGAGATTTGAGACATAAAGTATTGGACATATGACTTTAGATTTGAGGTTGGACACATGACTTGAGATTTAAGGCATAAAGTATTGGACATATGACTTGAGATTTGAGGCATAAAGTATATTGGACATATAACTTGGGATTTGGGGTGTAAATTGAACTGTAAACATGTAAGTCCAAGTTAATTTCAGATTTAAACAACTAATAGTGATTTTGGCATGTACTGAAATGGATCTAAGTCCATAATACAAATCTTTCAGATTAGTTCCTACCTTTCAATTGAATCAATGATTTACATGCCTAGGAAGTTATTATTCAATCATGCCTAGCTTTGTTGGACATCTTATATATAATCCTTTTTAGGTTCATGTTATTATTTATATCAGATCTATATGTCTATGAGGTTATTTCTGTCAATTTGTTTTAGATCTATCTTTTTTATACCCCAACTCTAACAGAACTGTAATCCACTTAGGTCCAAAATATTCGATAGATCTACCATTTTAATGCCTGTTTTATGCCTACGCTCATTTATTTTCCTCTTTCTTTACCTTTTTATTTATGAATCTAGATTAATCTCGAATCTAGACTGAAATTTATAGTACGTACGATTGGAATGCGGGGGTAATGGGGAATAGTCTATTTGGTAATGGTGGAACATAATTTTGTAACTTATGATTTGGGGCATAATTTGTCTTTGTTGCGAACTTGTGGTAAATTGAAATATTAAATCTAGATTTGGCAAAAACTATAAATTAGGATATTAATCAAGATTGAGCCCAACCACTAGTTGAGTCGCCAAATAATAATGTATATTGGGGCATGACTATTAGTACAAACTTGGGAAGATTATGTGTAGCCTATTTTGAGTAATAACTCGAAATTGAATTTAGGGGCCATAACTTGCAACTAGTTTTTTTGGGCATAACTTGAGAATTGGAATATGACTGGTTGGGAAAATTAGCATATAAATCTAGACTTGGACTTTTATGGAAAATGTAGCACCATCTGAAATTGAAAACAATTGTGAATAATTTGCGTATAAACTGTAAATATATAAATATGTGAAAAGATGAATATGCCTAACCCGAAGTTAGATTGGGTTATGGTGTAAAACTGCCCGGAATAGTCCGGCACATCTAGTGACCACAACAACACCTATCTAATATGAGAGGTTAGTGCATCATGCCCAAGAAAAACCTGAGGTTAGAGATAGTTGTGGTGTAAAACTGCCCGGAACCGCCCGGCACATTCAGTAACCACGACAACACATATCTAATGTGAGAGGTTGGTGCATTAATAAATCAATTAATGCTAATATAACAAGAAGAACGACTAGGTTTAAGTTAATAGGAAACACTTAGCTAGTATAACATGATGAATGGTAGGGTTAAGTAACAAGAGGGCAACACTTAACCATTATAACTTGATTTGTGGTAAGGTTAAGTTAAAACAAGAGGGCTACACATAACCAATATAACTTGATTTGTGGAAGGGTTAAGTTGACACAAGAAGGCGACACTTAACCAAAGTAACATGACAAGTGGGTGGGTTAAGTTAACTTGAATTGACCGATGACACTTAACCAATACAATAAGAAGAACACGTAGGTTTAAGTAACAAGGAAATACTTGACCAATATAACTTAATGAACGGACGGGGTTAAGTAAATAAGGCACTTAACCAACATGACACGATGAATGGGTGGGTTAAGTTAACATGAATGGACAACACTTAACCAATATGACATAATGTGCGGGATAGTTAAGTACATATCGGGTTGGTTGGTAATATTAGTATGTATAGGCCCACACAAAACTTAACCATTAAATAAATATGCTTGAATCGATGTGAGGGTTAAGTACACCTCGTGTAGGTGGGTAATATTAGTGGATATAGGCCCATACAACTTAACCGTTAAATAAACATGCTAGAATCGGTGGGAGGGTTAAGTACATCTCATGTAGGTGGGTAATATTCGTATATATATAGGCCCACAAACTTAACTAGCAGGAAACCCTAGTAACGGGGACCCATTTCAGCAGTAACCCGCATAGATGTATCATGGTACCCTGAAACTAGGCAGGGTGGGGCACGGTTACTGGGCTGATTGTAAGCGGTCAAAATAAGGCAGGGGGTACGTCAGTGTAGGTTCCGAAAGTTTATGGGCATGCACGTACTCCAGAGTGGGAAAAAGCAGGAACTTGGTACCAGTAGTTATATACAGTGCATCTTGAATCGTGTAGGGTCGCTATCATAAGGATTGATACACCTTATGGTGGGACCAGCATAGGGTATCTACACGGAAGAGAGGGCGATTGACATAGACACCTGGAACATTAATGCAAGTAAAGAGCCGATCCATAAGGTAGTAAGGGTACATCTAACATGTTCATGGCAATTAGGCTGATTGAGGTGGAATCCTCACGGTAGATGTACACCCGAAGGCTACCACAATTACGGGGATTAGGATCACGTTATCATTTATACATATTACTAGTTTGGACACTAGTTAGGTGGTGCAGAGATAGATATAGAAATCAGAACATCAAAGTAGCAGCGAAGCAAAGAAAGAGTAGAAGCGCATTCAGTTTATCTTAGCTTATCATACCTTATGCTTATCCTATGTTATCTTGTTATCCATGTTATCACAATATTGTCTTATATTCAGTTTATTCATGTCATGATGCTTTTGCCTGTTTAATTGCTGAAAGTCACTGGACTTACCAGATTTAGGTCTGTCCTAGTTCTGTTTCTCCTCTTTTCTTCCGTTCCCTCCCCCCCAAGGTTTACAGAGAGAAATGTTACCACTTAGCTCAGTTTCCTTTCCAAGTTCAAAGATAATCGATGTATTGCTTTGGACTCTCTCCCACTGCTATGGCTGGTTCATGTTTTATTGGGGAATATCATTGTTATTTTTATGCTTCTTTTATACTTGGAAGTTTTTGAATCAAGACAGGAGTTCTATGTATTACTTTTAAGTATGATTGAGATAACTGTTGTAAAAGCTTGACTGAATTAAGTTGTTAATAAAATAACTTTATTTTTCCGCTGCTTTATTTGTCTGTCTTGTAATTTATCTACATCTTTTAACTATAATGCTCCACCAAAGTTAAGGCATTTCCTTTATGATTGACATTAACGGAGGCGGGGTGTTTCGCTTGGTACCAGAGCTGAAGGTTACCTGATCAGATAAAAGATTTGAAAAATTATTTTCTAAACGGTTTTAAAAGAAGCATTTTCTAAAGAAAAGTTTTGTTTTTAAAGGCATTTTCCACAAAGCCATATGCACTATCTTTTTGATCCTCTGTTTGAATCCTTGTTTCCTTCTTTTCTAAGTCTTTAGGGCTCCTGGCTTTCTGGGAGGTAACCTCATCGCGGAATGGTTCCATAGGTTTGATGAGACTACGACATTTGTCAAAGGGAAAATAAGCGCCCAACTTCAATCTATAGCAGCAGTAGTTTCACCTACGGCTAATTTTCTTTCAAGCTTTCTAGGATTTTTCATGTGATGGAGGCAGCTTTCAAGAGACCTGTCAACAAGTTACACAAGGATGGCAAAGATGAGAATAAGGGAGTTTGGCTAAGGAGCATAACCCAAGGATGAAAACTCATGGTTATAGACTTAGTTCACAAAGGAGGGGAGGAAAGAATAGTAAAACCTAAAACAAGAGGAAGTATCTTTATTATGGTATAACGAGTCGTATAATTAAGGGCAAGAGCAAGAACAAATGACAGGATTTTCAAAAGGGCAAATACATGCTCTCACCGCAAGCATACCTGAGAGTGGTTGTAAAGTTTCTATTGAAAAAGTCTATTTTTTCTTTTGATCATCTTGTTAGTACTATTTTGATTTTAGCGCTTCACATTCGTTTATGTCTGCTTCCATAGTTGAGTCTCTACACCCTAGAGCTTGTATAGTAGCGGATCCCATTATTGTCTCAAGTCCAATTTGTGGTTCCGCTCATTTATCTTTGGTTTGTAAGGATTTGAGATACTTATGTTTTTTCTTTCATGAGCTATGGGTTGATTCTAGGCATGGATGGGTTAGCTAGTAATTGTGTAAGGAAGGTAGTTAGACTTTCGACTTGCCTCGGGAATACCCTCGAAATTTCATGCGATCCTAAGGGATCAGTTTGTCTTAGCTACCTAGGATCACTTTATGTATTTATCGATGATTTTCGATCCGTTGGAGTAGTCCATGAGTACGTAGATGTTTTTGATTAAGGTTAGGAGTTTGTCCCCTAAAACATGAGGTAGACTTCTACATGTATCTAGTTGACAATGCAAAGCCAGTTATGCGATCAACGATAGTTTTGGGGAAAGATTGGCGAGGATAGCCAGAGTCGGTTAAGTGCTCAATTTTTTTAGTTGTTTTGCTAGTATCATCTCACATAAATCATCCAAATTCGAAGGAGGTATTCCTCGTGTGCTTGTTTGATATTGGTTTAGACCTTTGGGGCTTGTACTTGAGGGATGTCAAGTTCGACTAGGATGGTTTGCGTGAGAGATATCGACCCTCAGTTTTGTGACATGATGGATAAGCTAAGTAGAAAAGAGACCTCTCATCATCATAGTATATACACTTGGTATCATGGTTAATATTTATTTATCTTGGAAAGATAGTTCGACTACATTGAATACCCTCTAGCATTGTAAGTGATTGAGGTCCTATCTTTACTAGTGGGTTCTGTAAATGGAGGTCAAAAAGATTCACAATCGTGAAGTTAAATTAGTTGAGGTACGGTGGAGTGAATTTCAAGAAGATGCAACTTAGAAGACTGAAGACTAGATACATGCATCAAACCCTTTTTGAGGGTATATCCTTGATTCCACTTTCTCTGTAATATTTATTTGCATGCTAGTCTTTATCTTTCAAGTATATCCCCTCGGTCCTATTCTTGATCCTTAGGTAGAAGCCACTGGGTGTAAACATGTGTTTGAGACATCTTATGTTTGGTGGATGCAAGTGTTTGATAGTGGTTTCTCGTGGATGCATATACACACACTAGGCACTAGATCGGCTCAGTTACTTTCATATTGGATACGCATATGAATGTATTTGTATATGGATTGAAACTTGATGTGTTATCATATGGATGTTGCATATGGATGAGTGAATATGCACACATATAGTATTTACATGATTAGGGATATTTGCATACGTGTTGGACGCATGACACTCTCATGATTCGCATTAAGGAGGTCAACTGGATCAGTAGACCGCCTAATTTTTGCATTAGATAAGAGACATATACACACACTCTACATATGTTCATACGACATTAGAAACCTTTTAAGGATAGTGGATGCCTATGATTGAATGGTTGAGTAGATGGATGTTGGATGTTAGGATATACCATCTTCCTAACTTGAAGATTTCGGGGACGAAATCCTTTAAGGAGGGGAGAATGTAACACCCCGTATTTTCTGTAAACGTCAAAGTAACAAATAAAAGTATACTTAATTTTTAAAAGAAGAACTAAGGGAAACGGGTTATGCCATTATATTCATCTCAAAATTCTGCTTGGAATAGAGTCGGAGTTTGCGTAAATCGGACTCCGTATGAAGAAGTTATGACCTTCAGAAGTTTCAAGGGTTTGAATAAAATAAAACAGCTTAGCTCGAAATTCAAATTCGAATTTTGAAACACACATTCGGGCTGGGTGGGAAATTTCCCGCCCAAGACCCAGGTCGACCATGGGGTCGACCTGGGGGTCGACCTCCTCCCATTTTCTAGATCCGAGGACAGATTCACTTTTCTGTATTAGACGTCCGTTCTGACCAGATTCGTTGCTCCTAAGCTATTTAAACACCCCCAAACCTCACTTTCTCTCCACACAACTTCATACGCCTATACTCTACCCTAATTCATATCAAAATAAATCTAAGACGGGGTTTTGCTGCTCAAGTCCTTCGTAGAATCAAGTTAGAATTCAAGTAGAGATTCAAAAGCTAATTCAACGACTTCAACAACTATTTCTAAGAATCAAATCAAATAGTCCACTTCAAGGGAGAGCTACTCAGTTTCAGAATACAGATCCCAGAATTCAAGACCCTTCTGTGATTTGTAAGTTCACGTTACTTTCTAAAATAAAAGTTAATTGTTATTCTGACATTGTAATAAATCTGAATCTGAGATTATGCCTATCTTTCTATATCCTTTGGATCTATCTCACTGATAATATTATGTCCGTTCTTTGTCTCTTCTTTCCTTCTTCCCTTTTTGTTTTATAGCCATGCTACTGCGAACCTGAGCCAGATCTCATAAGAGATGAACATACGTTGAAAATAAAATTGGGCACAAAATATGAATTGGACATGACCAGCGCTAAAATTTGGGAGAAGTATTAAATCGTGTATAATTAGGCATAATTGAGTTGTAACTGATTTGAGGACATAACACATGTTGTATTCAAAACATAAAGTGTATCGAACATATGACTTGAGACTTGAGGCATAAAGTATTGGACGTATGACTTGAGATTTGAGGCATAAAGTATTGGACATATGACTTGAGATTTGAGGCATAAAGTATTGAACATATGACTTGAGATTTGGGGCGTAAATCAAACTATAAACATGTAAGTCCAAGTTAATTTCAGATTTAAACACCTAATAGTGATTTTGGCATACCCTGAAATGGATTTAAGTCCAAAATACAAATCTTTCAAATTAGTTCCTACCTTTCTATTGAATCAATGATTTACATGCCTAGGAAGTTATTATTCAATCATGCCTAGCTTTATTGGATATCTGATATATAATCCTTTTTAGGTTCATGATATTATTTACATCAGATATGTATGTGTCTATGAGGTTATTTCTGTCAGTTTGTTTCAGATCTATCTTTGTTATACCCCAACTCTAACAGATCTGTAATCCTCTTAGGTCCAAAATATTCGACAGATCTACCATTTTAATGCCTATTTTATGCCTACGCTCGTTTATGTTCCTCTTTCTTCCCCTTTTTATTTATAAATCTAGATTAACCTCGAATCTAGACTGAAATTTATTGTATGTGCGATTGGAATGTGGGGGTAATGGGGAATAGTCTATTGGTAATGGTGGAACATAATTTTGTAACTTATGATTTGGGGCATAATTTGTCTTTGTTGCGAACTTGGGGTAAATTGAAATATTAAATCTAGATTTGGCGCGAACTATAAATTAGGAAATTAATCAAGATTGTGCCTAACCATTGGTTGAGACGCCAAAGAATAATGTATATTAGGGTATTAGGGCATGACTATTAGTAAAAACTTTGGAAGATTAGGTGTAGCCTATTTTGAGTAATAACTCGAAATTGAATTTGGGGGCCATAACTTGCAACTAGTTTTGTTGGGCATAACTTGAGAATTGGAATATGACTTGTTTGAAAAATTAGCATATAAATCTAGACTTGGACATTTATGGAAAATGTGGCACCATTTGAAATTGACAACAATTGTGAATAATTTACATATAAACTGTAAATATGTGAAAAGATGAATATGCCTAACCCGAGGTTAGATTGAGTTGTGGTGTAAAACTGTCAGAAACTGAAACGACCCGCAAATCCGTACACTTTGAGTTGACTAATCATACCACACGTCCAACCCAAATTGCACAGAAATACGAATCATTTTTAGAAAGAAGTTAGAGGATGAGAAATAGAAAGAAAGAAATATTAGAATAGGAGAAAACGAAGATCACAAACTCACAGCGGAACGAATAAAATATATTAGATAATATAACTTTGAAGCACAAATCAGTATTTGTATATACATACCATTATCAGAGCACAACGATTATCCCTGGAACAGTTATAAACACCTGTTTCCAGATACAACATAGTACACAGCGGAAAATATGATAGTCTATAGCTAACTGGTGAAGCCTCCTGCTTCAAGCTCCTCCAAGTGAATCTGTAAAATCCTGACTACTTGACTGCCCGTACAAATTTGGGCACCCAAGAATTTAGGGAAAATAAACAAAATAAACTCTGGGTCAGTCATGGGACTGGTGTGAGTAAACTCCAACCATTTGTTTAAATTTCAAAATCTTTTCGAAAGAAATGATAATCGTAAGACCGATCCACACATAAACACGGATGGTTTTTACCTTACGATAACCCAAAAACACTTGGAAATCATATATTATCTGATATTATTATAATGTCTAATCACAAGTAATTAAAATCTAGTAGAACGCTTGCATCTCACGCTCTACATATATAGTATACAAATCAAACTCGCAGGCACTTATTGGAGATTGGATTCCAACTTGACAAGGTATGGGACCACCTTCCGAACGTGTATCTCTAGAGGCAAATACACTGGGTTCAACAAGAACATCTTGCAACCCGGCCCTCACATGACCGACCACTCATTTCGCTTGAGTGTATCGAATGTATACCACCGACGGTTGGGATCAGCAACCGCCTCCCGATAAGGGACAGCATCGATAGATTTAAGAACAAAAGGAATTTCTCTAGATAGGTGATCATACATCCTAATGGGTGCGACCCACATAGCCATGCTGCCTGCCCGATTTTTGTCCACTTCCGGGTTGGTGAGGCTTGAGGTTTGAATTATCTTCCAGAACATCTGGCCATCATTCACTTTGAATGCCACATCGTCAGATCCATCGGAAATCACTAATTGATTCCCACAAAAATACTCAGATTGTTAGGCTAAAGAAGTTTCCCTTCTATGCCACCAACTTCGTACGTTTGAAGGAATCAACGTACGTAACCCCCTTTGGAAATACTCTGTCAGACACTCGTCCATACAAGTTGTCCTGGGTCTGGACAAACCGAAGGCACTATCCCGTAAACAGGATAGCCCTTGCATAACTCCGTCTTCAATTTTCTTCAGCATAAGTTGCTTCATAACGCTTACGCCAATACGGAGTGGTTTTCAGATATCAAATCTGATCCCGGTCTCTCCATATTGACAACGGAGGTATAAAATAAATCAAAACTTTGATAGTCGGTGATTTAACTATCAAAGAAACATCCATACAATCAACGGTCCTATTTCCAAATGGAAATTCTATCAATCAAGCATCAAACAACACTGGGCCCTTTTTATATTAGCTCTTTATTTCATTATCATTTCCAACTCCCATTTTCCGCCTTTCGTGTTCTTTCAAAGCTCTATTTTCTCTCTCGATCATTGGAAAACATTTCCAATATTATAATTCCTTTATTGAGAAAATATCTTTTACCCCAGTTAGAAAACATTTCTAAATCCTCTGAATTAAACTGATGTTATAAACATCGTTATTATAACTCAAATCATAAATCATTCGTTAACTAACGATATCACTAACCAACCCTTGCTATCGAGCCTTAACCATTTCTCCATCAATAATGTCGTTGGTCAAGTTGGGGTATAATTACCTCTCAGACCTTAACTGAACGACATTCTTAACTTTGAAATAGTCAGAACTCACAAATTTAAACCAAACATTGCTTACGTTATTCTCGGATTTTGATCTACGAACACACCTTCTTTATAAAAATATTGATTATAACGGTAGCGTTATAATCGCTGTCTTCAAATGTTTGATTTATACAACATTGCTTTCAACAACAGCGTTAAACCGCTGTCTAGCATTATAGAACACTTATCATAACTATAGCATTAAGATTGCTATTAAAACAGTTATTATAACGGCAGCGTTAAAATTGCTATTTAGATTTACTAAGACATTTATTATAACAGCAGCGTCTAAAATTGCTGTATAGATTTACAACATCTATTATAACAACAGCGCTAAAATCACTGTTTAGTTTTATAAAAGCATTTCTTACAAAGACAGCGTTAAAATCGCTGTTTAAAATTTAAAAAAAACATTTCTTATAACAACAGCGTTACGATTGCTGTTTTGAATAAAATACCGTGTGCGACGCACACGCTTCCGTTGTTCATTTATAAACTCTGTTTATTTTAAACAATTCAAGTTCTCCTTTAAACATATTTATAAACTATACATTCTTCTAACCACTTAATTCGATTTCTATAAATCCCCTTTTTATATACATTTTATTTGCAAAATATTTCCTTGTTTTAAACTATTTATTCTTTTATTTCAAGCATTTGAAAATCTTTCTTTAAACTTTCCTCTGTAATTTGCTAAATTCGGATCCATTTCCAAATATTGGTTTCAAAACCGATACTCACTTTCAAATATACATTCATATTTGAACTCACCTTTTAATTTATCCAATGGTTAATGATCCACTTAATTTATATCTTTATTTATAACATTTTTCTTGGTTTACCCAATGGAATATGTTTCCATTTGCAACTCAATGAAAAAGAAATTATTTCTAATTTGGAAATAAACTCTGCTTTTAAATTCTAATTTCCTTTTTCACATTCGATGATATTTTATGGTATCTAAAATACCAGGTTCCTAAGGCCAGGGTAAACCAAACACACAAATTCAACCATGGATAATGTAGCATAACATATATCAAATAAAACAGTAAATAAAATGTTGAGGGATCCAGTTGGATCCCTCCAACCTGTTTCCCTGCATCCACAGATGTTAATAACATCAATAATATTATTTCACATCAAAATGAAATATCAGAACTAATGATCAATGAATGGTGTAATCCTATCAACCAATTTTATCAAACCATTCAGCCAAGCAACTATCGCACAGTATGAAATAAATTTAAATTTCGTTTATAAATGAAACAGAGTTTAGTGAATTTACTCACCTCGGTTTACAGTTGACGGATCAGCTTTTACTTTGTTTATAATCAAACTAGCGTTTGATTTTTGTTACGAAACATTACCAGCTCCGTTCTCAGCGACAATAAGTTCTGCAACGTAGATTCCGCTCCTACGATTCCATCGTGATCAGTTTCATTTGATTCTTAGTTAACCATCTGATAACCGCGTCACTAGGTAATTGGCCTTCTCTTTCCCCTGCTGAAACTATTTGAACCTGCCCGTATAGACTCGAATTTCATGGACCAGTCTCCACTCCATCGAAGACAACCAAACCATCATTATTCCTTCAAACCACCAATTAACCCTTAATTAAATTTTAGGCGTCTGCTAATCTCCTTTCATTACGTTAACACTTTTCTTCCTTAGCCAATTCGAACTGCTTCCAGCATCCCAGGCAACCAACGTCCATTTGCCTTTCCCAGTATTATTACTTCCCTTAAAACAAACTCGTTACCTCTTTTATCCTCCACACTGAAACAATTTGAGGACTGTTGTAGTTCTTTCCTTCCGTGCTTCCTGAACGATATCCCCAAGTCTCTCTCCCGGCCAATTATCTCGCATCTCTTCGTTCACGTGATCATCTGACGCTGCTTTTCTCTCCTTTCTTTTTCTCATGCTAAACTGCGACAACATCCTTCAGCTTCAAACAAAAAGTTGGCCTCTTCCAAACGATCTTCAGTACTGTCACCGTTCACCTAAGTTCCCAAAGAACCACTCCCTTACTGCCCAAACTACCGCTTTCTAACCGGTTATCACTGAAAACTATCATCAGCACCAGAGTCTCCTTACAGCGCTCACCTTGGCCAAAACATTCCACAACTGATCTGCTTCATGAAATGTAGACAACTCCTACTGTACCCACAAACTAAAACACCATCCCTTCTAGAAAGAATGAACTGTTTGCACAGTTCCAACTCCTTTCAATCTCTAAACCGAGCGTGCCCCTCCCTCCTTGAGGACATGCCATCACGACAGCCTCTTCCCCCTATAGTTTCCAACCCGATGCTCCTACCCATATCCATCTTTGTTGACCTGCGCCTGACCCCCACTCAAAACTCGAACACGGAAACCTTACCGTGGTCATGGCGGAGCTTGAGAGAACCAACATACGTAGTGATTTTTATATTTATTCTTGGAGGACCGGCACCTTTGTTTTGGAATGGAAAAGAGCGAAGAGGATTAGTGTGTTTAAATAGGTAGAAATTTCCGTGGTATCCAAGTATTAGGTGTATAGGACAGCTGTAAAATAGTTCGTAGGTCTGCATTGCTTTTCACTTTTCAGCTTACTTTGTCGGCAAGTTTTGAAAATAGGTTGACAATCCTTCACATGCTATACTATAGGTTTGTACATTATATTTCAGAGCTACAGAGATTTTCATGTATCGAAATTTAGATGGGAAGTAGAAAATTCAATGTGACAAGTCACTGTATAAACTAGAGGAAAGGACAATACTACGACGAAAGATTTAATTTAATGTACGATGCAGTTTTTCCCTTGTTACGGTACTTGAAAATAAAAGTGGCTTCTGTTTACTGATAAAAAAACTAATCTTGGTGTAAAAAGGTATTCTGAACCCAATGGGACAAGTTTCGTCGCATTCTGACATCGTATGAAAAAATTTCCTTTATAAAACCAGAAATCAACACGCGTTTAAATTTTTCACGATCACCAGATAAATCAAAACAACTTGAAACAGCAAACACCGACAATAACTTTTCGATACGAACCCAATGGAACTAGTTTCGTCGCATTCTGAGACTATTTCCCCGGTAGGCCATTTTCAACGCGTACCGCACTGCTCCTCTGAACACCAAATTTGCCGATCTCAAAAAATAACAAACTATATACCTATCCTGACTATATTCGACGCTACGAACTCACCGGAACTGGTTTCGTGGCCTGATTCGATCGTCTGTTCAAGTTACACTCTAATATCCCTTTATTCAGTTGAATTAATTTAATTGCACTGAACGAGCGTTTACGGCTACCGTGGTCACATACGACATCGGTTTGACACGCAATTCAACACCGTACAATAATTTAATGATACGGTCCCAATGAAACTGATTTCGTCGAAAATAGAGTCTGTTTGCAAAACGGCTATTTTAACACGTATATTTTAAATAACGATTTCCACAGCGACTATTTCAAAATTTGATTTGACCATAACTAACAAATTATAACACGAAATCTAGATTTTTCTCTTTCATATGAGAATCATCATCAATACGGTTCCAACGTTTCTTGTTTCACAGAAATCCGACTTATAACGAATTCTGTATTCTCAGTTGAAGTTCAAAACTTCATATTACGAACTGCCTCGCCATTTTCGAGCTCGTTTTATATTATATTATAAATTAACGTTCAAACTTCGTTTTAATTAATAAATTCCTATATGTAATTCAATTACAATTCTTAAAACAAATTTAAATATTCAGAATTCAACGGCCGAAAATCCGGGTCGTTACATTCCTTCCCCCTTAAAATAATTTCGTCCTCGAAATTGCTAAGGTAGAAAAATTGCTACGTACCCTACTAACTAGGTCTAAAAATCTTTTCTGTTTTTTCACCTCTTAACTCCAGTTTAACTGGACCAATTTATTTCAATTAAAATATTCATTTATTCTTACTAACGAAAAAAAATTCTGAAAATTTTCTAACACTTTAAATTCTGAAAAATTTCGGCAGCATCTCCACTGCACGTCTCAATCGGCACAATCACAATTCGCCTTTCTAGGCCTTCTCCAGTCCAAAAGAAAATCAAAAAGCCAAGTGGCTTGCCCCATAGGCTCATAAAATCATCAACCCAAACAATATTGTAAACATGTACCTTTTTGTTGGGCATAATTCTATCTCTTGTACTTTCTTCCATTCAATATCTGCTCAGCATGCATATATCCATTTCCCACCGGTTTCAAATCAATACAACTTCCAACTCTAATCAATTTCTGATCAGTTCACATCCATTTTATCAATTCAAACTTGATTTCTATTTCCAAAACCAATCTACTTATCCTGCTTGGGTTCAATTCCATCACAGTTTAATTCCAAACAACAGCATCCAATAGATATTCAACTTGTTTATCCATAGGTCGAATTCCTATTAATATTTCGAATTCCAACATCTCTATACTTAATTTCATTCGGGATTACTTCTAATTCAATCCAGTTTTATTCATTTGATACATTTTGACCATTTCAATCTATTCACTTATACAAGTTAAATTTTAAATCCTTAGAATTCAAATTTCCGGGTTTTATTTCAAATTAGTTCGAAATCATATATATTTGTACACATATATTTATAATCGACTCAATTCAAAACTTTTGAATTTATAAAACAACTTTATTTTTCTCAAACAATTTCTATTAATAAATCAACTATGGTAACAATCCATCACTCAGGCACTCGAAAATGAATACTGATAATGCTGCAGTCCATTATCAGAATTATTTTCTCGCCACTGAAGTGGTTTCAGTGCTTAATCCCTTTTAAAAATCCATTTAAAAACATTTTATCCAAAACACTTTAAAGTAATGTTATATTACTTTATAATACCTCACAAAAGACTTTTCTAAACACCCGGAATTTAAATTCCACAAATTTTGGTTTGAATCCAATTCCAATTTAGCTTAATTGTATATCTCATTCATATACCAATTCAATTTGGTTTTATATAACCATTTCAATATTTTATAATTCCATTTGATTGTAATAACAATCAACACATTCAATAATTTCAGAAAATTATTACTTTTATATCAAAAATATTCTTTAGGCAAAATTATATCATTTACCCATTTTTAAAACAATACTGCGTCGAATTGTTCTGTTCGAGAGTTTAGAAACACCTATCGATACGGTTGTACATCCTGTATCGACCAGAATTCACAAACCACTCAACAAACCAACCAACACAATATAAAGAAATTTTATATCAAATCTACAAATACGCGCTCATATATATATACACTCAAACTCAATCTAGGGTATTACTAACCCCATTTCTATTGAGTCACGCCACAGAGCCAAGGTAATCACTTAACCTTCAGCTCTGATACCAACTGAAACGACCCGCAAATCCGTACACTTTGAGTTGACTAATCATACCACACGTCCAACCCAAATTGCACAGAAATACGAATCATTTTTAGAAAGAAGTTAGAGGATGAGAAATAGAAAGAAAGAAATATTAGAATAGGAGAAAACGAAGATCACAAACTCACAGCGGAACGAATAAAATATATTAGATAATATAACTTTGAAGCACAAATCAGTATTTGTATATACATACCATTATCAGAGCACAAAGATTATCCCTGGAACAGTTATAAACACCTGTTTCCAGATACAACATAGTACACAGCGGAAAATATGATAGTCTATAGCTAACTGGTGAAGCCTCCTGCTTCAAGCTCCTCCAAGTGAATCTGTAAAATCCTGACTACTTGACTGCCCGTACAAATTTGGGCACCCAAGAGTTTAGGGAAAATAAACAAAATAAACTCTGGGTCAGTCATGGGACTGGTGTGAGTAAACTCCAACCATTTGTTTAAATTTCAAAATCTTTTCGAAAGAAATGATAATCGTAAGACCGATCCACACATAAACACGGATGGTTTTTACCTTACGATAACCCAAAAACACTTGGAAATCATATATTATCTGATATTATTATAATGTCTAATCACAAGTAATTAAAATCTAGTAGAACGCTTGCATCTCACGCTCTACATATATAGTATACAAATCAAACTCGCAGGCACTTATTGGAGATTGGATTCCAACTTGACAAGGTATGGGACCACCTTCCGAACGTGTATCTCTAGAGGCAAATACACTGGGTTCAACAAGAACATCTTGCAACCCGGCCCTCACATGACCGACCACTCATTTCGCTTGAGTGTATCGAATGTATACCACCGACGGTTGGGATCAGCAACCGCCTCCCGATAAGGGACATCATCGATAGATTTAAGAACAAAAGGAATTTCTCTAGATAGGTGATCATACATCCTAATGGGTGCGACCCACATAGCCATGCTGCCTGCCCGATTTTTGTCCACTTCCGGGTTGGTGAGGCTTGAGGTTTGAATTATCTTCCAGAACATCTGGCCATCATTCACTTTGAATGCCACATCGTCAGATCCATCGGAAATCACTAATTGATTCCCACAAAAATACTCAGATTGTTAGGCTAAAGAAGTTTCCCTTCTATGCCACCAACTTCGTACGTTTGAAGGAATCAACGTACGTAACCCCCTTTGGAAATACTCTGTCAGACACTCGTCCATACAAGTTGTCCTGGGTCTGGACAAACCGAAGGCACTATCCCGTAAACAGGATAGCCCTTGCATAACTCCGTCTTCAATTTTCTTCAGCATAAGTTGCTTCATAACGCTTACGCCAATACGGAGTGGTTTTCAGATATCAAATCTGATCCCGGTCTCTCCATATTGACAACGGAGGTATAAAATAAATCAAAACTTTGATAGTCGGTGATTTAACTATCAAAGAAACATCCATACAATCAACGGTCCTATTTCCAAATGGAAATTCTATCAATCAAGCATCAAACAACACTGGGCCCTTTTTATATTAGCTCTTTATTTCATTATCATTTCCAACTCCCATTTTCCGCCTTTCGTGTTCTTTCAAAGCTCTATTTTCTCTCTCGATCATTGGAAAACATTTCCAATATTATAATTCCTTTATTGAGAAAATATCTTTTACCCCAGTTAGAAAACATTTCTAAATCCTCTGAATTAAACTGATGTTATAAACATCGTTATTATAACTCAAATCATAAATCATTCGTTAACTAACGATATCACTAACCAACCCTTGCTATCGAGCCTTAACCATTTCTCCATCAATAATGCCGTTGGTCAAGTTGGGGTATAATTACCTCTCAGACCTTAACTGAACGACATTCTTAACTTTGAAATAGTCAGAACTCACAAATTTAAACCAAACATTGCTTACGTTATTCTCGGATTTTGATCTACGAACACACCTTCTTTATAAAAATATTGATTATAACGGTAGCGTTATAATCGCTGTCTTCAAATGTTTGATTTATACAACATTGCTTTCAACAACAACGTTAAACCGTTGTCTAGCATTA
The DNA here is from genome assembly GCA_030737875.1 of Allium sativum. Taxonomy (NCBI): domain Eukaryota; kingdom Viridiplantae; phylum Streptophyta; class Magnoliopsida; order Asparagales; family Amaryllidaceae; genus Allium; species Allium sativum. Next base: position 845,644,570 of record CM060922.1, on the reverse strand, counting down.
TAGAACACTTATCATAACTATAGCATTAAGATTGCTATTAAAACAGTTATTATAACGGCAGCGTTAAAATTGCTATTTAGATTTACCAAGACATTTATTATAACAGCAGCGTCTAAAATTGCTGTATAGATTTACAACATCTATTATAACAACAGCGCTAAAATCACTGTTTAGTTTTATAAAAGCATTTCTTACAAAGACAGCGTTAAAATCGCTGTTTAAAATTTTAAAAAAAACATTTCTTATAACAACAGCGTTACGATTGCTGTTTTGAATAAAATACCGTGTGCGACGCACACGCTTCCGTTGTTCATTTATAAACTCTGTTTATTTTAAACAATTCAAGTTCTCCTTTAAACATATTTATAAACTATACATTCTTCTAACCACTTAATTCGATTTCTATAAATCCCCTTTTTATATACATTTTATTTGCAAAATATTTCCTTGTTTTAAACTATTTATTCTTTTATTTCAAGCATTTGAAAATCTTTCTTTAAACTTTCCTCTGTAATTTGCTAAATTCGGATCCATTTCCAAATATTGGTTTCAAAACCGATACTCACTTTCAAATATACATTCATATTTGAACTCACCTTTTAATTTATCCAATGGTTAATGATCCACTTAATTTATATCTTTATTTATAACATTTTTCTTGGTTTACCCAATGGAATAGGTTTCCATTTGCAACTCAATGAAAAAGAAATTATTTCTAATTTGGAAATAAACTCTGCTTTTAAATTCTAATTTCCTTTTTCACATTCGATGATATTTTATGGTATCTAAAATACCAGGTTCCTAAGGCCAGGGTAAACCAAACACACAAATTCAACCATGGATAATGTAGCATAACATATATCAAATAAAACAGTAAATAAAATGTTGAGGGATCCAGTTGGATCCCTCCAACCTGTTTCCCTGCATCCACAGATGTTAATAACATCAATAATATTATTTCACATCAAAATGAAATATCAGAACTGATGATCAATGAATGGTGTAATCCTATCAACCAATTTTATCAAACCATTCAGCCAAGCAACTATCGCACAGTATAAAATAAATTTAAATTTCGTTTATAAATGAAACAGAGTTTAGTGAATTTACTCACCTCGGTTTACAGTTGACGGATCAGCTTTTACTTTGTTTATAATCAAACTAGCGTTTGATTTTTGTTACGAAACATTACTAGCTCCGTTCTCAGCGACAATAAGTTCTGCAACGTAGATTCCGCTCCTACGATTCCATCGTGATCAGTTTCATTTGATTCTTAGTTAACCATCTGATAACCGCGTCACTAGGTAATTGGCCTTCTCTTTCCCCTGCTGAAACTATTTGAACCTGCCCGTATAGACTCGAATTTCGTGGACCAGTCTCCACTCCATCGAAGACAACCAAACCATCATTATTCCTTCAAACCACCAATTAACCCTTAATTAAATTTTAGGCGTCTGCTAATCTCCTTTCATTACGTTAACACTTTTCTTCCTTAGCCAATTCGAACTGCTTCCAGCATCCCAGGCAACCAACGTCCATTTGCCTTTCCCAGTATTATTACTTCCCTTAAAACAAACTCGTTACCTCTTTTATCCTCCACACTGAAACAATTTGAGGACTGTTGTAGTTCTTTCCTTCCGTGCTTCCTGAACGATATCCCCAAGTCTCTCTCCCGGCCAATTATCTCGCATCTCTTCGTTCACGTGATCATCTGACGCTGCTTTTCTCTCCTTTCTTTTTCTCATGCTAAACTGCGACAACATCCTTCAGCTTCAAACAAAAAGTTGGCCTCTTCCAAACGATCTTCAGTACTGTCACCGTTCACCTAAGTTCCCAAAGAACCACTCCCTTACTGCCCAAACTACCGCTTTCTAACCGGTTATCACTGAAAACTATCATCAGCACCAGAGTCTCCTTACAGCGCTCACCTTGGCCAAAACATTCCACAACTGATCTGCTTCATGAAATGTAGACAACTCCTACTGTACCCACAAACTAAAACGCCATCCCTTCTAGAAAGAATGAACTGTTTGCACAGTTCCAACTCCTTTCAATCTCTAAACCGAGCGTGCCCCTCCCTCCTTGAGGACATGCCATCACGACAGCCTCTTCCCCCTATAGTTTCCAACCCGATGCTCCTACCCATATCCATCTTTGTTGACCTGCGCCTGACCCCCACTCAAAACTCGAACACGGAAACCTTACCGTGGTCATGGCGGAGCTTGAGAGAACCAACATACGTAGTGATTTTTATATTTATTCTTGGAGGATCGGCACCTTTGTTTTGGAATGGAAAAGAGCGAAGAGGATTAGTGTGTTTAAATAGGTAGAAATTTCCGTGGTATCCAAGTATTAGGTGTATAGGACAGCTGTAAAATAGTTCGTAGGTCTGCATTGCTTTTCACTTTTCAGCTTACTTTGTCGGCAAGTTTTGAAAATAGGTTGACAATCCTTCACATGCTATACTATAGGTTTGTACATTATATTTCAGAGCTACAGAGATTTTCATGTATCGAAATTTAGATGGGAAGTAGAAAATTCAATGTGACAAGTCACTGTATAAACTAGAGGAAAGGACAATACTACGACGAAAGATTTAATTTAATGTACGATGCAGTTTTTCCCTTGTTACGGTACTTGAAAATAAAAGTGGCTTCTGTTTACTGATAAAAAAACTAATCTTGGTGTAAAAAGGTATTCTGAACCCAATGGGACAAGTTTCGTCGCATTCTGACATCGTATGAAAAAATTTCCTTTATAAAACCAGAAATCAACACGCGTTTAAATTTTTCACGATCACCAGATAAATCAAAACAACTTGAAACAGCGAACACCGACAATAACTTTTCGATACGAACCCAATGGCACTAGTTTCGTCGCATTCTGAGACTATTTCCCCGGTAGGCCATTTTCAACGCGTACCGCACTGCTCCTCTGAACACCAAATTTGCCGATCTCTAAAAATAACAAACTATATACCTATCCTGACTATATTCGATGCTACGAACTCACCGGAACTGGTTTCGTGGCCTGATTCGATCGTCTGTTCAAGTTACACTCTAATATCCCTTTATTCAGTTGAATTAATTTAATTGCACTGAACGAGCGTTTACGGCTACCGTGGTCACATACGACATCGGTTTGACACGCAATTCAACACCGTACAATAATTTAATGATACGGTCCCACTGAAACTGATTTCGTCGAAAACAGAGTCTGTTTGCAAAACGGCTATTTTAACACGTATATTTTAAATAACGATTTCCACAGCGACTATTTCAAAATTTGATTTGACCATAACTAACAAATTATAACACGAAATCTAGATTTTTTCTCTTTCATATGAGAATCATCATCAATACGGTTCCAACGTTTCTTGTTTCACAGAAATCCGACTTATAACGAATTCTGTATTCTCAGTTGAAGTTCAAAACTTCATATTACGAACTGCCTCGCCATTTTCGAGCTCGTTTTATATTATATTATAAATTAACGTTCAAACTTCGTTTTAATTAATAAATTCCTATATGTATTTCAATTAAAATTCTTAAAACAAATTTAAATATTCAGAATTCAACGGCCGAAAATCCGGGTCGTTACAGGAACCGTGCGGCACATCCAGTAACCATAGCAACACCTATCTAATATGAGAGGTTAGTGCATCATGCCCAAGAAAAACCCGAGGTTAGATTGAGTTGTGGTGTAAAACTGCCCAGGAAAAGCCCGGCACATCCAGTAACCGCAACAACACATATATAATGTGAGAGGTTGGTGCATTAATAAATCAATTAATGCTAATATAACAAGAAGAACGACTAGGGTTAAGTTAATAGGAAATAATTAACCAGTATATCATGATGAATGGTAGGGTTAAGTAACAAGAGGGCAACACTTAACCATTATAACTTGATTTGTGGTAACGTTAAGTTAAAACAAGAGGGCAACACTTAACCAATATAACTTGATTTGTGGAAGGGTTAAGTTGACACAAGAAGGTGACACTTAACCAAAGTAACATGACAAATAGGTGGTTTAAGTTAACTTGAATTGACTGATGACACTTAACGAATACAACAAGACGAACACGTGGGGTTAAGTAACAAGGAAACACTTGACCAATATAACTTGATGAACGGACGAGGTTAAGTAAATAAGGCACTTAACCAACATGACACGATGAATGGGTGGGTTAAGTTAACATGAATGGACAACACTTAACCAATATGACATAATGTTCAGGAGGGTTAAGTACATATCCGGTTGGTGGGTAATATTAGTACATATAGGCCCACACAAAACTTAGCCGTTAAATAAATATGCTTGAATCGATGGGAGGGTTAAGTACATCTCGTGTATGTGGGTAATGTTAGTGCATATAGGCCCACACAACTTAACCATAAAATAAACATGCTAGAATCGGTGGGAGGGTTAAGTACATCTCGTGTAGGTGGGTAATATTCGTATATATAGGCCCACAAACTTAACCAGCAGGAAACCCTAGTAACGGGGACCCATTTCAGTAGTAACCCACATAGATGTATCATGGTACCTTGAAACTAGGCAGGGCGGTGCACGATTACTGGGCTGATTGTAAGCAGTCAAAACAGTGGCAGGGGGTACATCAGTGTAGGTTCCGACGGTTTACGGGTGTGCACATGCTCCGAAGTGGGAAAAAGCAGGCACTGGGTACCAATAGTTATACACTGTGCATCTTGAATCGTGTCGGGTCGCTATCACAAGGATTGATACACCTTATGGTGGGACCAGCACAGGGTATCTACACGCAAGAGAGGGCCGATTGACACAGATATTTGGAACATTAATGCAAGTAAAGAGCCGATCGATAGGGTAGTAAGGGTACATCCAACATGTTCATGGGCAATTAGGCTGGTTGAGGTGGAATCCTCATGTACACCTGAAGGTTACCACAATTACAGGGATTGGGATCACGTTATCATTTATACAGATTACTAGTTGGGACACTAGTTAGGTGGTGCAGAGATAGATATAGAAATCAGAACAACAAAGTAGTAGCGAAGCAAAGAAAGAGTAGAAGCGCATTCAGTTTATCTTGCCTTATCATACCTTATGCTTATCCTATGTTATATTTTTATCCCTCTTATCACAGTATTGTCTTATATTCAGTTTATTCATGTCATGATTCTTTTGCCTGTTTATTTGCTGAAAGTCACTGGACTTACCAGACTTAGGTCTGACCTAGTTTTGTATCGCCTCTTTTCTTCCGTTTCCCTCCTAGGTTCATAGGGAGGAAATGTTACCACTTAGCTCAGTTTCCTTTCCAAGCTTGAAGATAGTCGAAGTATTGCTTTGGACTATCTCCCACTGCTATGGCTGGTTCATGCTTTATTGGGGAATATCATTATTATTTTTATGCTTCTTTTATACTTGGAAGTTTTTGAATCAAGACAGTAGTTCTATGTATTACTTTTAAGTATGATTGAGATAACTTTTGTAAAAGCTTGACTGAATTAAGTTGTTAATAAAATAACTTTATTTTTCCGCTGCTTTATATGTCTGTCTTGTAATTTATCCGCATCTTTTACCTATAATGCTCCACCAAAGTTAAGGCATTCCCTTTGTGAGTGACCTTCACGGAGGTAGGGTGTTTCACAAAACTTCAATAATGATTTCCTTAAGCACTCCAATCACTATGAGGCTATCTAAAGCCACCAAAGGTTTTCTTTTTAATAACTCGGAAGCCAGCAAAGATTACATCAATTATGTAAACTTTGGTAAACTCGATTTAGGAAATATTCTATTTTTAAATGATTTTTCATCTTATAAACTTGAAACTTTCTTTGATCAAAAAAAATTTCTTAGTTTGGTCGATTCAAGGGAAAATGATTATGTTTAAAATCCAAAACTTGTAAAAATGTTATTGCTAATTTGAATTGAGGCTTTTATGGAGGAAATGAAAATGAAATTTGGAGTAGTATAAAAGCATACTAATTGCTTTGGATTTTGAAGTTTTAAGTAATATTTTGGGTTGTAAGAGCATAAGAATGGATCTCCTAGATTTTAAAATTAATGAACAAGGATAGAGACCTTTCACCACATTTTTGAAGGAGATGACAATTTGAAATTTAAAAATCATTATTTTTGACCAAAGGAAAGAATCGCAAACCAACTTCTTCAATACTCCATTACACTACGTTTGGAATATTTCAGCAACCCAATAATGAAAGTATACAAAGCTTGTTTTGCGATTTATGAAAATTATAACATTAATTGAACTGAAGTGATTTTGGATGAATTCTGAGCCAAACATATTTCTATAGGTGATAATACGCTTTATCATTGAATTTATCTCACATGTATTTTCAAAATTTTTAGAGTTGATTTCAAAGGAAAAGAGTTTGTTTCTGAAAAGGCCTACAATTTCGAAAATATATCTCTTATGAAGATCCCGCTAATATTTCAACCATATGAAATGCTTTCATAAAAAGCGAAGTGGTTGGCTTGTGAAATGGAAGAACAAGAAGGAATGGAAATCAAAGAAGAGGAAGAAGATGGGAATACATCCTTAAAAGGCATAGAATATCCCCCTAGTCCCTCCAATCCATCTAATAAAATTCTTCTTAAGAGTCAAAAGATTGTAGAGGAAAATGGAAAAGATCTCTAGTAACATGGACAATTCTTTGGAAAAGTAAGTCGCAATCTTGTATTATCTTCATCATCCTCAGTTGAATTCTAGTTTTCTTTCCACGTTGTAGTATTTTCTATTCCTATCATATTTCAATTCCATGTTATGTATCATCTCTATGTATTATTATTTAAAATTATCAATTAATTTCTTATATTTTTGTTTATTATCCGTAAAACATCTCCAGAGTGATCATTATTGTGTTAAAAAAAAGTTTATGTAAACCAAAAAATTTCAAAATTCAAAAGACTAAAGTATACATGTCGACATGTACTACGCCCATATCGACATATGACTATCAAATTTTCAAATTTGCTTGAATTAAAATTCATTTTTAAATGAATTCCAGAGCCTATAAATACATATTTCTTCCACAAAAACTTATCTCACTTCTTATTAGTCCCCATTCATTATCCACTAATTTAATCAATATCATGGTTTCTCCAAATCATAATTTGAGTAAAAATCTTGAAGAAACACTCAACTCTTTCAAAAATATTCTTTCTATCGTTCTCCATAATCAACAACACTTAAAATTGAGTGAAATGCAGATGATTAAAAAACTAAGAAAGCATTTGATTACATTCATTGGATGATCTCCGCAGTCAATATAGATGAAGATAATAATGGTCTGAAAGGTACTCTTAGCAATGAAAACAAAAAATGGGATGCGTTAAAGGTTGATCCTATCTTTATAGAAGAAGGATCATAGAAGTTCCAAGAAATATTTAAATTTATGCTTGAATTCGTATGCTTGGTTTTATTTGAATTTGAATTAATGGTGTGTAACAACATGATTTGAGTTTATGTACAATTGGTTTGAATTAAATAATTGATTGTTAGATAATAATATTCTAGTTTGGTCTTAATTTAATCTTGATATTGCTTGTTTTAATAATAATATTTCTTGTTAACATAAGTGGTACCATAGTTTAAGGGGAATATTGGGGTCATTTTTTAGTTTATGTATTTGTTTAAGGGTGAGTATTGTAGGTTATAGGAATATAGTTTTTGTTGATGCAAAATGGAGAATTATAAAATAGGGCTTAGATGGAGGGGGAGTTAATTGATTTAGAAGGAGTTGTTAGAGTTCGGGGAGTAACCGAAGAATCAAGGTATCCAGTAATTATATTTTATAAACAAAGAATGCCATCATCAAAAAGGGGGAGACTGTTGTGGACTGAAGTGATGGTAATGTTGGTTTTGATGAAAGCAACCTTGTTTGAACTATTATTATTATGAATATATACTGACACTATTATATATATATATATGCAGGTATTGATTTTGAAGACTGTACTGTATAAAGAATTGAGATTACAAAGAAGAAGAATTCCATATTGAAGACTCATAACTAACAAGAGTTCAAGAAATCGGGATATAGAATTTTTGTCGAAACCCCATAATAGCACTAAAATCCTTATTCCCATTTTCTCACCATTTTTTCCTGAAAATATCTCAAAATGTTTTTAGATTTAATTTTCAAATTGATTTCAAAATTACTTCATGTTTAAGATATATATTTCTTAGTATTTACAATTATTTCTTGGATTTTAATCTAACTCCTCATTAAATATTTTAGTTTTTCTTGTTTATGTTTTAGTTTTAAATATATATATATATATATGTTTATATTTACATGAATTTTAATATTCTTATTATCATATATTGCTATCTATAATTTTATATTTTAAGCTTCAAGTTTCTCGTATTTTTATACTAAGTTTTGATATTATTTTAATAGATTATAAATATGTGTTTTTAATTTATATTCTTACTTTATTATATTACTTTAATATATTGGAAAATAGTTTATCTAAACTCCAAAATTACCTTGATTTATTTACGCATCATTTAGATTGTTTTCAGAAACTTAAATTTTAGATTTCTATAAGGCATGTCGACATCCCCTCCCCACCACCTTATGTTGACATGGTAGTCGTTATTTTCAAATTTCATAAGATATATCTATTTGTTTAAAATTTATCCTGAAAAAACATTATTGTTAATCCCCCATAAATACCCATCTAAATCCGAATTTTTCCAACTACTTTCACTATCTTCTTCTCTCTTTTCCTCCTCTTCATTTCTTCTCTCATTTTTCAAGTTCCCATAATCAAATTATGCGAAATTCAAAGAGAATCAAACTTGATCTTCTCTAGTTTAATTCTCTACCACTCTTTCTCAAAGATCCAAATGTTATTCAGAGTTACAAAGAGGATTTGTAATCAAAGATTGTAAGATCAAATTTCTATCGAGTATTTCTTCCAAAACTAATACTGAAAAGGTGTGTTTGTAGCCCATTTAAATCCACTAGGTGTGATTGTAGCCCGTAAATAAATTAGGTGATCTTGTAGCTTGGTTAAATCTAGAGAGTGCCCTACGTTTGGAAGAAGGTGGAGGTGGATCTCGTTTACCTTTAGATCGAGGACTGTAAGAAGATTATTTTTGAAAAGAAATCTACACAACCTATACTTGTGTAGGACTGGATGTAGGGTAACTCTGAACCAGTATAAAATCATGAATAGTTCTTCTCTTTACCGCTTTTACGTATTATTTGCATTTATGTCTGATTTTGACTGTATCATATTTTTGATTTGCATTTGATTATTATTTATTTAAAAAGATTTCAAGAAATTCATAAATTACATTAAACGTTATTCATAACCCTAGTGTTAAGTTAACCTTAAGATCTGTAATCTGCGTTTACCAACATTTATAGTATTCCTCCTTTATTATGAGGAATTGTCTCTTATTTGACATTGTCTTTCACTTATCATGTCCTAGCTGATATGTTTAATCTAGACTGACTGGCGTATTTTATGTACTCCGAACATATTGAGTAGTTATAGGTTAGCAACTCCTCATAGTTTCCTTCTTACCTTCTTTTTCCACGGATCATCTTATTTTTCCTTTTGATCTTAGATCAAGCTTTGTAGTTATTTTATGCGATTTTTATTATGTATAATATTTAATACACTTTTATGTATATATGTGGTTCATAAGAACCAATCACTTTTGTAACTCGTGTCTGTCGTACTTGTGGGATATATATATATATATATATATATATATGTGTGTGTGTGTGTGTGTGTGTGTGTACGTATATATGTGTTTGTTGTTCTACGGTAGTCACATATGATGTTGTTGTACTCTGTTCTGGATAGATCCTTTAGCATTGTAGTTTTGTATTAAGCTTGAATTGAGTACTTCGATCCACTTGTTATAAGAAGAAAGCACCAAATAAATGTATTTAATACTCGTTTAATATGAGACTAACGGTTGATCGCTCCTAGCCAGTCATACTTTTTGCTCTAAAAGACGACACTACTTGTTAATGCTCTTTGTTAATGTGGGCTTTGGGGTGTGGCGTCACACTAGACATCTCACATTAACCCACCTTATTGTGATTTCTGGTAGCCGGGTTGTTCAGGCATACTACGAGAAGGGGTCAACCTCGCATTCTCATGCCATTTAATACCAAGTAAAGAACACTAACACACACAAGCATAAAAATTCCTAGTGGGAATATTTTAATTTAAAAATCCTAATTTAAAAATAGTAAATATGTATTTACGATATGCAGATTACACTATAATAAGTGCTAATAATAACGCATCAAATAGACACTCATGGAAAAACATACTAATTATGTGAAATATTAATCTACAAACAAGATTTTAAATTTACAAGTTGTTTTTCCTGTAGTTCATACCATAGCATAACAGATCCAGAAATAGGATTTTTCCGAATAATTAGTGCAACAATAACAACATTTACCATACACAGACTTGTTATCTTAAGTCTCTGATTACTTCAGTAAAATAAGGAGACTTATTTATAAATAACATACGTATGTTCTCATTTTATTCCAATTTTACTTCTTTTAGTCCAACTTTACTTCTTTTCAGTTTATGTAAACTTTATGAAAAAAATAAGAATCTAGGTTTCATGTAGTCTATAATACTGAAACCCACTATTTTACAAATAAAACGAGGATTTAACTGCATAAGATTTATTATCCTTCAATCCATCATTTTCATATAAATATTGGTTTTGAAAAAATAGAGGAAAGATAGTAAAACAAACTAAGTTTGTTTGAGATTCATAAATGAGAACAAAACCCCTTTAACTTACATCCATAACCCAAATCCTATTAAATAACAAAGATTAACACTTTTGTTTTATATAGAGATATAAGGGATTTTAGTTTAGTTTTTATAATGCTAAATATTTTAGGCATACGTTGTTTAGATTAAACAAGAAAATATTAAAAAGGAAACTATAAAGATCCCACTCATAGTAATTGGAGAAGAAAAATGTGTTCAAGCACAGTTAATTGGAATCCTTCTTTGGATTGTGTTTACATGAATCAAATCCAAGACTTCTCTCTTTATGTTTACATATGTATAAAATAAAGAAGGAATCATACATATATATATATATATATATGTGTGTGTGTGTGTGTGTGTAAAAGTTAGATCCGGGACTAAAAATAAAATAAAAGAAGGAGGAAAGAAGAAAGAGGAAACTATTGACAACAAAAAAATGTCGTAACACCCAAAGATTCTCTATTACTACAGAATAACATTTCGCATGGGAAAATGAAGTGTAGAAAGAAGTAAATAACATGGGGGATTCAAGGTGGTTCGGTCCGTGAGGGGCCTACGTCCACTTTGAAGGAGTCTGTTGATCTTTTATTCACAAACAAGAGTTACAAGCATTTAATTTTATCATGGAATTTGTTTAAAAGTGATTCAATGTATTTTGAAGTCATATTGGTCATATGTTTTGTCTTGGAAAAAGGTGATGTATGCTTCTTCTTCTTCTTCTTCTTCTTCTTCAAGAAGTAGGCTGCCATTAATCGAGTTCTTGGAGCTTGTAGAGCTATCAAATCAAATAAAAACCAACCCTTGTGAAGAATAAGCAAGGGGGTATTTATAGGTAGTGGGTTAGGCGGGAGTAGGTGAGAATTATGGATCAAACAGTTGAAAATCGCTTCCTAGGAGCGCAGGCATAAGAAAATCGCATCTCTCCAACTTTTAGATGGAAAATCGCATCCCTCAAGAGGACGCGGATTTTTGCACCCTAAAAGATGCAAAAATTCAAATCCGAAAGGGACACGTTTTATCCATTCGGGTAGGGGGATTAACAGATGTACGATTCTGGTAGATGCGATGATATTGCATCAGTTGGATGCGATGGCATCACAACCGAGGGATGCGGCAGCATCGTATTCATAGGATGAAGTAAAGGGTAATGCGATGGCTTACTGATAGTGTGAGGCGAGGTGAGTGTGATGCTATGCAATGTTCGGTGATGTGATGTGAGGCCATGTGATATGGTATGATGCGTGATATGATAGTAGGGGTGTGATGCGATATTGGTGTTTCAAGGAGTTGTGAGGTTATCGCTTGCTTGATTCCATCTAGAATTGGATCCCAATGTTTCTTCGAGATTTGGTGCCATGTGATGGGTTGAGTCGAGTGAGCCTGTGGTACTTCTAGGAGTCGGTCTAAATGTCGGTTAACATTTTCCGCCCAAACTACATCTGGTCTCGACATTGTGCTTTTTGTTAAAAAGGTTGTCTCTGGAAAATGGGAAGATCTCCAAGCTATCGGGCATTCGGTCGTGATCATTCTTTTGAGCATATCGAGAATTCTGATTCATTGGTAGCTGTTTTGAACATCCAGTTCCTGTTTGCTCATGAAATTAAACGTTAGTTATCAGCTCTCGTTTACGTTGTGACATAAACAAGTTATTATCGATGTAGATTCGCGTGTACGCTCATACGTTTTCACGTGGTTTTGCACAATGCGATCGGAGTTTGTAAATAATACATGAGTGGTGAGTCTATTATTGGTTCATGGCCACGCTAGTTGGGTCTCGAGAAGCGATATCGAGTCATGGATTCAATCGCTTGTTGTACGTTCTTGAGTCGTTTAAGCTTTCGAGCATGTTATTGGTTAGCGAACTGGATCGCCATCGATTGTCTTGGCATCGAAAACTCGTTTGCGCGGTCGTAGTTGAAATCGCGAGTGGGGAATTCCTCAAAGTTTGGAAATTTCATCCTCGCTCATCCGTCATTTTCATAAACACCTATACGCATGCGTATACATGTAAATATATGATCACACAAATATAGGGAATATATACATATAATCATATATATTATTTTATTTTACAAATTGCATCCTAGAGGGGGATGCAAAATTTTGTATTCCCGAGGGATGCGAGGTTTCATATCCCGTTGGGATGCAGAGTTTCGCATCCCTAAAGGGATGCGAAGTTTCGCATCCCTAAAGGGATGCGAAGTTTCGCATCCGCAAATGGATGTGCTATTCAAATAGGACCCGATTGGATTTTGATTTTTTGAGCGTGAGATTCGAGGCTCGATTGGAGAGCGATTTGATTTTAATGGTGGTAGAGAAGATGGAGGAGTTGGGGAGAGAGAGAGGTACATCGCCTCCACCTGAGGCCTGCCTTCGTATCGAGGCATTGCGATTTCTCGCATTCATGAGATGCGAGAATGCGAGACTTCACATCCTAAGGATGCGATGTCTCACATATGATGGATGCAATCTCTCATATCTGATGGGTACGCCAGACTTCGTAGCTGTGGTAAGCGATGCAATGTTATGCCCTTGGCGGTGTGATGCGCGGTTTAGCCAAGGAGCAGGATGCGAGATTTTCATAGAGAGCCGGGGTGCAATTTTTAAATTTAGTCTGGGATGTGAAAATTGAAAGTCTAGAGGATGCGATTTTCGCATCCGATGGACTTAATAATTTTCGTGCCTTTCTGGCTTAGGTGCATGTGATCATTTCCACTAAAAAGCTCGCATCCTGGCTTCTCGGCTATCGAACTTACCTTGTTTTCGCGACATTTTGTGACTAGAGGAGAACTAGGTTCTACACATAGGGTATAGACAATACAACTCGGACTATGGACAAGAATTTGGATTGTTTCCTAGTTCCAATCATGACATAGCCATGACTTGACGCGAGTTCAACGACATCGGTCAATGACGGTGATACAGTTTAAAGAATTAGTGATCGTCGCCATTTCCCGAATCCATTTATTATAATCGTATTATCACCACACTTCACTGCACATAAATATTAGTTTACATCGACACGAGGGGTACAGATTTTCGATGCGATGTCTAATGCAATTATATTAAAAGTATAGCTAGTAATAGAGAAAAGGTATAAGAAACAACAAACTTTGGAAGCTGAAGCTTCACAGCACTCGCCATCCAAATCCGGTTTGACCAGTAGTACTAAATCAGGGGACAACAAGTTTGAGTCTACTTAAGAGTCCACCTCCCCCCCCCCCGGCCCGGCAAATTACAAGTTCGCCGAAAGTGTCGGACCGTGGTTTGCAACCAAAATATTCGCAACAGACAACCGAGCACCTGACTGAACCGTTAGTGTCGAAAGGGGATACTGCAGTTGGGGAGAAACCAAAGGAAGAAAACATAGATATCAAGGGAAGTGATTCCCTCGAGGCTCCCGATTCGACGGTAGGTGTCGTCATAGTTGACAACCCACCAGATTCGGGGCCTTCGAGTTTGGATGAGGGTGCATTGAGGTGCATTTGCGCAAGGTCCATCTTACCTTGGACTTACGTTCGCACTCCCCAAAAGGAGGATAGGGCGCACGGTCCTTCAGATTGGTACATTGCTTGGAACAGGCACATGTGCATTTCTGGGTGCATGCCCCGGTCTTGCGACTTTATCCGATATATGCTATGATACTTCCGGCTAGCGCTAACGTTGCTTCACCTAAACGGGTATGCCTTCCTCCTCGGCACCTATCATTTGTTTAGAGATTACCTGCACTTAGAGCCTACCGGACATGACATCTGGATGTTGTTTCAGATTAAGAGGAGGGTTAGTAATGCGCCTACTCTATACCACTTGGAGGCAATACACAATTCCCGATTCATCGAAGTGTCATGGTAAATACTTGGCATGTTTTAGCATATTTGTCCGCTGTCCCCAGGAATTTGCAAGATGCTAGCTGGAAGGAAGTATCTTTCTTTGCTTTCAGTTTAAAGTGAGTTGAGTCATGAGCTCCAAGTTAAGCTTGAATTTCTGTGATAGTGGTTCCTCCGCCACTAAAAGGTACAACATAACAGGGCGTATCGAGCAGTTAAAAGCTATTCCCGTTGCGGCTTGGGATACACAGAATATCCTGGATGTGGAAGCGGTTCGCCGGACGGGCCTACTTCCCATTGGACATACAATATTCCGGCCAGTAGATATCAGAAAGGGAAGGCGGACACTAAAGGAAAAAGGAGTACTCTGGGCTGTAAAAGGAAAGTACCTACTATCGTGACTAAGTGAAGCAAAGCCGCAATGATTCAGGAAGGGACCAGTGCGGGCGGCGCAGGCGATAAGAAGATAGTGACCTAAGAAGAGGATCTACTACATACCCGTCTCCCATCTACGACTGTTGAGACAGGGATGGGAGTGTCGGCCAAGCCAGTTTTCCCAGTTACCACCTCTAAGACCACAACGTCGCTGGAGAGAGTCGAATAGTTTAAGTATTTGGACAAGATTCCAATCGATGTCCCTTTTACTTGGCCCATTGGCACAAGCTCTAAAAGTTTAACTTTAACTGTTAGGGAGGTAACCCTTCCAATGAGCTTCAATCTGGTTTGTAGAGAGCGCACTTAGGCACACACTCATAAGTAATGCATAATCAAAGAATTTTTTGTGTGTATAGGGTACTTGAGTCTAATCTTGAATCTATTTTGTACAGGTGAAATTGTTCATGAAAGCTGCGGTGGAAAATATCGAGGTCATAGATCGGGAGGCTAGCAGCCACAAAAGTGCTCATTCATAAGTAGTTTTAAGAAAGGAACTGATCCGCCTCATTTTTCTTCCTCTCACAATTATGGTGGTGATAATCGATACTAATCCAGATGCTCAAAATCCTCACCCCCACTTACTCGAACTTCGAGGACAGATTCAAGACTTGAGGTCGCGAGCACAAGACCGCAAGCGTCGAATCTTCCTCCTCGTACCTCACCATCATTGCCTGCTCACTTGCCAACAGATCGCAGGCCTTCGAAGATGGCCACATCAAAGGAAGGGGCGAAAGCTTCCCAGTGCACTCCCGAGGAGAGGATGGCCCTCTATAAAGTATTATTTCACAAGCATTACTAAGAGAAGTTGAAGTGGGCGCCGAACCTCAATACAATCCCCCGTGAGGACAATGAGACGATATGGAAGACAGTGCACGCTGCCTATCACTAGAGCAAGGAATTCAACAAAAATGTAGGGCACCTTTTGGAACTGATTCGAAATAAGAATGTGGAGACTGCAAATCTGAAGCAAACTGTAAAAGATGAAAAGCTGAGTGTCCGGGGTGGGACGAAGCATTAAGTAAGACAAGCCTTCGGGTCACAACTTTGTCTATGTATCCAATTAACATGATTAAGTGCTAACTCTTTGTTGCTAAAACAGGTGAGATGAAGGAGAAGTACAAGAGGTTGGAGAGGGAGGTGAAGCATGCTGATACAACTTTCAAGAATATCTGTAACACCCCGCATTTTATGACAATTAAATAATGCATATATATATATATATATATATATGCGTAGACATAAATATATATAACAAGAATAAAATAATGATAATATGTGACTGCATGTAATAAATACATGCACTGAAAAAAATAAAATACTAATCCAAATAGAAATGTGGCGCATACATTAAAAGAACAGATTGGTTGCATGCAGTGTAAATAACTTGCATGCACTGATTTACAAATATTATGACATTAACAATAGAAGAAAAAGATGCATGTAAAATGATAAAGTTACATGAAATAGTTTAAATAGAAGATTACAACAAATATGAAAAAGTGGAATGAGAAAAGAACAATGACAATCATTGTTCTAATCCTTGTTAACAATAGCCTTAGTAGTCCAGTTGGTTAGAGCATGTGGCTTGCATACAAGAGGTACAAAGTTCGATCCCCGTTGGCATCATATTTTTGTTTTAGGGGAACGACTAAAATAACACATGT
Source organism: Allium sativum (assembly GCA_030737875.1). NCBI lineage: Eukaryota > Viridiplantae > Streptophyta > Magnoliopsida > Asparagales > Amaryllidaceae > Allium > Allium sativum. The sequence goes on along the minus strand of CM060922.1, from coordinate 845,627,868 downwards.
TCTAAGAGAAAATATTTATAAATGAACATATAAGGAAAAGTATACATATAAGTAAGTGTAGAAAAATATATGTACACATGTATATGTAGATATACGCATATATATGTGTAGAAATATATATATATATATATATATATATATATAAGAGAAAAGTTCAAAATAAGGTTGCAATCAAAGAAATATGGAAAGAATTAAATAATGGCACAACGCCGTTTGAGTTTTGAAAACAAAATAAAAGTTGTGCGTATATATATACATGTAAAATGGTCATTAGAAGATTTGTATACATATAAGGAGATTATATGTAAATATAACATTTAAATAAATTCCAGAAATTCAAATATTCGAAAATTTAACTTCTACGCCAAAACAGCTCGTGGGACCCTTCGGGTGGTCGACCCAGGGGTCGACCCACCCTAGTTCCAGCAGATTCATCGATGAATCTGGACTATTTTGTTAACAACATTCGTTGCTGACTCAACGATGTGTGCATGATAAGACCCTGAACATATATAAATAGGCTAGCAGAGTCTAGCCTAAATTTCATACTTATGAGACGACGCCTATACTCTGCCATTCTTATTCCCCATCAAATCTCTTCAGAAAAATAAGATAGTTAGTTTGGGAAAATTCTAATTCAAGATCTGGAGGAAAAGAATGAGTATTAATAAAGAAGGTGTTCAAAATCATATTCGAAGTAAGGTAAATTATTGGATCTGGTCTATTCAGTTTTCTCCTCTTTCTTCCCTTCTTCTTTTAGTAAGAATTGTGGATCCATGGTTGTTAGGTTCTAAATCCAGTTAGGGGAACCATGGAATGCTAGATCTGGACCAGATTCAGGATTTGGAAAGAAAATTAGGTGAGTGGTTTTGAGTTATATCATTTATGATAATGGTATATTATCGTTTGACATTCCCCGTTAATATGCAATGTAAATTTGCTAGAATGATTAAAAGTGTTGAAATGCAAATATGACATACTAAAATATTAATATCTTAAAACATTAATATGTTGGGAAATTCATATGCTGAAACATTTAATGTGCTAAAATGTTCATATGTTGAAATATGAACTTGTTAAAAATATGTGTAGTGATTACTGTTGTATACATACTGCATGATTAACTTGCGACACATTAGGAAATTGAATTATTAAAAGTAGAATTGAGAAAATTACATGTTAATTTGTTATATTTGAACAATTACATGATTAAATGATTACATGTTAGAATAGAATTAATTACATATTAAAAAGAACATGTGACATAAAATGGGCTTAATATGATGACATGTAAAATATAGATTACGGTAAAAATTTGGAAGAATGAACATGCTTATAATTATAGTAAATAGAAAACTATAACGCACTTAGACACGAGGCTAAATTCAACTTGTGATAGAAGTCTGCCCATAACCGCTCGGCAAATCCAGCATCCACAAGTTGTAATTTAATGTGAGGGGTCTAATGCGTAAATAAACATGTAATGGTGCACGAAGTCAACTTGTGGAAGAAGTCTGCCCAAAACTGCCTGACAAATCCAGCATCCACAAGTGGTAGGCTTAATGTGAGAGGTCTAGTACATATACATATATATAAATATATGTATATAAAAGGATAGAAATAAGTGGCATTAATTGTAATTAATGGAAATTAATGGAATTGAATGAAAGTTACAACAGTAAAAAGGATTGGGATGAACGGGGAATGACAATAACTTATTATAAATAAATTACATTAATGAGAATGTTATATAATAGGCAGGCTTGTCATAGGGACAAGTGGAAATTATAACTTAGGTTACAATAAATGATAAAGAAAATGGAATAACTTATGTAAGGAGATAAGTTGTACGTAATTGTAAATTAAGTTATCTGTAAGAACGAGAATCTGAAATCTACTGATAATGACAACATAAGTTATATTAATAGAAAGGAAATTTATTAGTAAGCCTTAGTTAAGAGAACTAAGTTAATAAGTAAACAACGATAAGTTGTAGTGACAATGTAAGATGAAATTATGATTAATTAATAAAGAATGAGGCATACTTATGAAATGAAATAAGTTATATTTAATCATAAATAATAAGTGACATGTTAAACAGAAAACTAGTGAATGGATATATACTTAATTACATATTAAGTAGAACATGTTATTGTAACTATGAAATTAGGCAATGAATAATATAAAGAGTTTGTACATTACAGACCTTGAATTACAATCTAGAGAATAACATATTATGGGCTTATTAATAAACTTAAATAGGTTAAGTTATATGAATGAAATTAAAAAGCAAGAGGGGCCCATTCCTTAGAGATATAAGGGGTTCGGAAAGAACTTAGTAACTTGAATAAGAAGTTAATATGATTTGAAATAGCCAGTTGAATGGAAATCTGAAAGGGGAGCGCAAGTTTGTAATTAAATGATTAGACATAGGGTCTAATAACATTTTAACCTGAGGCGCTTGGACCAGTCTGTACGTTTGAGGTGAATAACCCAACGGGGTAGATCATCATGGTGTCATAAGGCATGAGGGGAGTGAACGCCCATCTGATTATTCTGTCAGCTCCGAAGGACTGGAAGGGAAAGCACACGGCTTCTGAGACGTGGAAGGTGCTTCCAGTAGTCCTCTGTGGTGGTGCAGTGTTCGGGCTATGCTCATAGAGGTTGGGTCTACGCGTAAATACCCGATGAGTAGCCTTGACTACAAAAGTAGCTTTGCAGTCAGAAAGCTATGATGAGGTGACACTAGGGTTATTCGATGATTGCCTCAAAAGGAGGAGGGTCAGGACCAACAAGGATAGTAGATCGTTGGGTTCCTGTCATCGGCAGCCAGTGAGATGCGAAAAGATTAGAGCTAAACCCAAGACGCCATCCACCTTTCACTATCAAGGAACGGTGGTTGAGGGGAGACACCAAGTGGATGTTTAAATTGTTTGTTATGGGCAAGTCACTTAGCCCTTGTAGTCTTCACTAGTTTAGGGAGGGGACGAGGTGGGGCCATAGCCGCCTTGAAAAACAGACCCGAAGGATATCTGTGTAACACCCCGAATTTTTAACGACATTAAAGAAGATAAATTAAAGAATAATTAATTTAATATCCAGAATTAAGGGAAACTGATTATTTCAATACGTCCACCTCAAAATTCTGGTCAGGATAGACACCTAGTTTGCATAAAACGGATAACATATGAAGAAGTTACAGATGGTAGAAAGTTGAAAATCAGAACCAGATATAACTGGTGCACGAGCCAAGTGCGCCAAGGCAATTTTGCACCAGCGCACCTGTAAAGTGCGCCCAGAACAGTTTCTGGGTATTCAGGCCTTTTTCGAGTGAGTGACAACCCACGACCTGACCCAATAAAATTAGGGCTGACGCAGCATCCGAATTATGTAACCCAACAGCTGTAAATATTTCTTATATCCTTTGTTTTCTTCACAAAGAAACAATGGTGGCCAGACTCTGCTGGATTCTGAACTAAACTTGGATTACTCATCTTCTTCTAGAGCATATCAATTTCTGAGATTCAAACATAGACTCGATACCTTTTATATCATCTTAGCAATCCAATCACAGTGAGTTCTAGTTGCTTTTAGGTTTAGATAAATAATAGTGAATTATGAAAGACTGTGATTTCGATACGTTGTAGACTTTGAATCTATGTTATTGTTAGATCTTATGCTATGTCATGATAGATCTATTTTTTGGATCTAATTCAAATTTTTCTACTATGTTATCATTATGGATCTTGGGTTGTAACTTTTATTATGTGCTATGATGCAGATGTATGTAGTTCTATTCTATGTGATCTAAAATTATCATGTTAGATTTATTCTATGTGATCTAAAACTGTCACCTTATGATTCATGTTAGATCTGTTCCATGTGATCTAATATTGTCACCTTATGATTCATGTTAGATCTATCCTGTGTGAACTAAAATTGTCACCTTATGATTCATGTTAGATCTATCCTACGTGATCTAAAATTGTCACCTTAGGATTCATGTTAGATCTATCCTAGGTGATATAAAATTGTCACCTTACGATTCATGTTAGATCCATCATATGTGATCTAAAATTGTTACCTTATGATTCATGTTAGATCTATTTTACGTGATCTAAATTATCACCTTATGTTAACATGTTAGATCTATTTTATGTGATCTAAATTGTCACCTTATGTTAACATGTTAGATATATTTTATGTGATCTAAATTGTCACTCTATGTTATCATGTTAGATTTAAATCGATTGGACATCTAAATTGCTAATTATGATATTGTGACATCATAGTTCATCAGTTTTATGTCTGACAATTTCATGTCCATGCTAGTATGTATGTTCACCTTATTATCATACAAGTTTATGTTTATGCCAAGATGATCATTTTAGTTATATTCCCATTATTTTCCCTATTATTGTTTATGACTAGGCTATTGTCTAGCTTAGGCATGTTGCCAATTTTGTGAGGGCACTATTAAGGAAGGGGGAAAAAGGGATAAAATGGCATAATTTGAATATGAACAGTCATGGACATGTAATTCAAATTATTGGGCAAAATAGGTATTGACACCTATAAAAGGAAAGGATTAATTAATTGGTAAATTAATTAAAAATGGCATTATTTGAATATGAACATTTATGGACATGTAATTCAAATTAGTGGGAAAAATATTTATTAACACCTATAAAAGGAAAGGATCAATTAATTAAAAATAGAACGTCTAGTAATTACAATTAGGAATTGTAATTGTACTTATGACATGAGGTTAGGTTGCATTAGTGGTGGAAGTCTGCCCTGACCCGACCAGCAGCCACTAATGGTGAACCAAACGTGGGACGTCCTAGTATGTAAATACGAATCAGAATATGACATGAGGTTAGGCCCAACTGTGGAATAAGTCTGCCCGGACCTGACCAGCATATCCAGCATCCACATGTTGTAGGCCTAATGTGGGAGGTCTGGCCCATTATGAAACCGTAAATATACATGGTAAAGAATTGGACTACTTAACCTAAGTTAATCCATAGGGATTGTATGAACTTAAATTTAAGTTAGGGGTTAAGTAAACATGGTTGCGGGGTGGGTTAAGTAAATCTGAAGAGGGGATGGGTAATAGCCCCACAAACTTAACCCGTTAAGATTATGTAATTAAAGATACCTAGTGGTATATATAATCAGTGGAAATAATAAAGTTATGTAATTAAAGACACCTCTTAGGTTAAACATAACTTGTAGAAGTGATACAGTTATGTAATTAAAGACACCTGTAGGTAAGCATAACCGAGTGGAAGATTAGGGTTTATGTATTAAAGACAATTGTAGGTAAGCATAACCGGTAGAAATAAATAAGGCTATGTATTTAAAGACACCTAGTGGTATACATATTCAGCTAAAACCTAGTGGGGGATACAAGACAAAGGGGAGAGCTTGTATCATATTATATGGGACCTATTTCAGTCAGTAACCTGGATTAGGTATCAAACAAAGTATTCCGTACTAGGAGGAGAAGGGGCATGCTTACTGACTGATTGAAAGAGATCCAAACGTGGAGGACAGTGTGGGCGGCGCAAACCGACCGGGCCATGTGTGTGCATGAGCCGAGCAGAGTGGGATAAGACGACCGTGACACCTGTAGATATGGTTGTGCACATTATTACGATGAGGGGTTGCCACTTTAGGAAGTGATACCTGCTACTGTGGGGCCAACACAAGGTATCTACGAGTTTTATGGAGTTGATCGATCAGGGTAATTAGGATACATTTGGACGTATACCTAAATCTACCACCATATAGTTGAAGGGATCATCTCTTTCTGGATATACTAGTAACAGTGCAGAGTAATCATTAGCGAGGCATGTACACCTTATCTTGCTTCACTTGTCACACCTGCCATTCATGTAGTGATCTCTCACTTATCCACTTTATATGCCTATCGTGTTACTTTTATTTTTCTACTAGCTAAAATTAACTAGACTCGCCAGACTTTATGTATGACCCTTTTTGTTTCCCCTTCTTTCTTCCTTCCCTTTTTGTTTCCCCTTCTTTCTTCCGTTCCCCCCTCCCCAGGTGCTCAGGGAGGAAACACTCAGGCTTAGTCAGGATTCAGATATCATCTTGTTAGGAGCTATTTCTGAAGTATGGCTTAAGTTCTTGTCTCTACTATGTCTTAACTCTTTTAATTTGGGGAATGATGCTTTTTTATTTACTTATGTACTCTGATGGTGCAAGAAAGAAGTTATTTTCTTGTAATGTTTTTTGTGACTTATGAAATTGTGGACCATGGTATTATGATTGAAATAAAAATTTGAATTTCCCCTGCTATTTATTTATATTTGTCTTGTAATTATTTTGTGTCTGATTATCTATAACGCTTCATGGAACTTAATGTATTCCCTTAATGAGTGACATTAACGGACGTGAGGTGTCACGCTTGGTATCGTAGCTGAAGGTTACCAGATTAGACAAATGTTTTTGAAAATTATTTTCAAAAAGGTTTTGAAATAAAGCATTTTCAAAATGAAAAAGTCTATTTTGAAAAAATTTCCCTAAAAAGCCATATGTAGTATCCTTCAGTCCTTTATCTAAATTTCTTCCTTTTCCCTTTTTCAGCATGTCTTGGGAACAAAACATCCCTAATATCCCAGAGGGCGTCACTATACCCGGATGACTCCGTAGGTATTTGGAGGCCACAACGCCGGCCGAAGGCCAAAGAGACTCTCCTCTGCTAGCTGCACCAGTCATTCCTCCTCCCCCTCCAAAAGCAGATAACTTCGCCAAGATCTGCAAGGACTTCCGTGCTATGGGAGGGAAGCCATTCCATGGGAACGAGACATTCGTGGAAGCTCGGAATTGGCTTAAGGAGACTAAGGACTTACTCGTAATCTTTGAAGTGGAGGACCGAAGAAAGATTCAGTTAGCTACTTGGCTGTTAAAAGACGAAGTCTCATTTTGGTGGGAAGTCACCCAAGCTGGACGTCCGGTGGAAGCTTGGGAAGATTTTTGACAGAGGTTCGAAATGAAATTTGTTTCCCAAGCTGAAAACAGCATGCAGATCGAGAGATTCTTAGCACTCAAACAAGAAAACTTGACAGTGACAGAATATGTGAACAAATTCAACCAGATAGTAAGGTTTGGGTTAGAGTTGGTGGATACGCCGAAAAAAGGCTTTGCGGTTTGCTAAAGGGCTGAATGAGCCTCTGCATGGTTTAGCTATGTCCCATATTCCAATGGGGGCCACCTTTCAAAAGCTTGCTGATATGGCCCTAATGCATGAGGAGGACAAGGGAGAAAAGAAGAAAATAAAAACTAAAGGGACATTGTAGAATAAGAGGGTGTGGCCCAAGAAGGGGTAGCAACAACAACAGCAACAACTACAACAACATAAGAAAGGAGGGAAAAATGATTAAGGCAAGGATAAGAGAGAATGTCACCATTGTGGGAAGGAAGGTCATATGGTTAAAGACTGTAAGCGAAGGAAGAATTCTTTCTTCCACTGTGGAGAGGCTGGACACTTTGTTAAAGAGTGCCCGAAGAAACGGGGATCACAGATACAAGGTCAAAGGCAGGAAGTTATGGAGGGCAGGTGCATGCTCTCGCGACCAATGCTCCTGGTAGTGGTAGAAAAATTTATGTGGAAGGTTTAATTTCTCTTTCAAACCATCATACCTGAACACTTTTTGATTTTGGTGCCTCACATTCACTTATATCAAGTCCTATAGTTGAATCTCTGCATTTAATTACCAGTATGGTAGGAGATCCCGTAGTTGTTTCAGACCCCATTGGTGGCTTAGCTCATTTACCTATGATTTGTCGGGGTTTGAAAATATCTGTATTAGGCATCGAGTTTGAATGCGACGCGTATGTGCTCGGGTTTATGGGCTATGGGTTGATTTTAGGAATGGACTGGCTTACCACTTATGGTGCCATTCAGGATTCTGAGAAGAGGGTTGTTAGGCTTCTGACTTACCATGGGAGAACCCTCGATATTTTGTGTGACCCACAAGGGACGGTTATGCTTATTTTCCTAGAGTCTCTTGATGCATCTATCGACGATCTGCAATCTGTTCCAGTAGTTCGGGATTTTTCCAATGTTTTTGATGAGGTTCGGTGTTTATCTCCAAGGCGCGAGATCGAATTTCGCATATATCTAGTGTACAATGCAAAGCCAGTTGCATTACCAGTGCGACATGTGGCTCCAAGGGAAAGGAGGGAGCTGAGTAAGCAAGTAGGGAAGCTACTTGAAAAGGGTTTATCAGACGAAGCATATCTGAATGGGATGCTCCAGTGGTATTCGCAACTAAGGCGGATGGTTCGCTTCGTTTGTGTGTTGATTATAGGGAGCTGAATAAGCTCACTAAGAAGAATAGGCACCTGCTTCCAAGGATTGATGATTTGTTTGATCAGCTTGTTGGTGCGTCGGTATTTTCCCAATTATACTTGGCCACGAGGTTCCATCAGTTGAGGGTGATTGAGGCTAGTTATGCCTTTTGGGATGACGAATGCACCCGCCTATTTTGTTGATTTGATGAGTAGGGTGTTTCAGGAGTTCCTAAACAAATTTGTCGTAGTCTCTTTTTATGATATCTTGATCTTCTCTAAGAGCGTAAAAGAGCATGCTCAGTATTTGAGAGATGTTTTGAAAACTCTCCGTGACCATCAGCTTAAAGAAAAGTTCTCCAAATGTAATTTTTGGAGAAAAGAGGTGAGATTCTTAGGCATGTGGTCTCCAAAGAAGGGATAGCTATAGATCGCGCGAAGGTGGTTGCAGTGCAAGATTAGTATGTTCCTAAAAATGCAACCAAGATGAGAAGCTTTATTGGGTTGGTAGGTCACTATAGGAAGTTCATTAAGGACTTCGTAAAGATATCAGCCCCACTCACCAGGCTGATAAAGAAGAATTTGGCATTCTCATGAGATATAGACTGTGACATTGCTTTCCAACGACTACAGAGGGCTCTGATAATAGCCCTGGTATTGACCTTACCTGATGGGAATAAAGTGTTTATCGTTTACACTGATGCATGCGGTACAGGGCTTGGTGCAGTCCTAATGCAAGAAGGGAAAGTAATGTGTTATGGGGGTAGATAGCTGAGAGTTCATGGAAAGAACTACCCCACCCATGATCTTGAGCTAGCTTCCATAGTGTTGGCATTAAATACGTGTCATCATTATTTACTTGGAGAGAAGTTCGAGTTATACACCGATCATAAATCTCTCAAGTATCTGTTCTCGTGGAAGGATCTCATTTTAAGGCAACAACGGTGGATGGAGTCTCTAGCTTCTTATGATTTTGAGATTTCTTATACCCCTGGCAAGGGTAATATGGTGGCAGACGCACTAAGTAGGCAGAGGGTGGCCCTGAGTCCTCTGTTTGTGGAAAGAAAGAAACTTGGAGCTCATATCAGCTTTTGATTTTAGACCCTCCATGGAGATTTTGCCTAATTTGTTTGCATCCTTGGAGATAGGACCACTCTTATGGACCAGATAGGAGCTTCACAACAAGTTGACCCACAGATTCTAGACAACATGGATAAGCTCAGAAGAAGGGAGACTACTAGTCACCTCAGCAGATATGCCATAGATGAAAATGGGTGGTTGCGATGAGATGGAAGGATTTGTGTTCCTCAAAATTGAAGCTTGATAAAGGTAGTCCTAGAAGAAGCCCACCATTTTAAGATGACCGTTCATCCAGGCGGTGATAAGATGTATAGGGACATGAAGTGAGTTTTCTTTTGGGTTGGGATGAAGAAAGATGTGGACAAATTTGTTTCCGAATGTTTAGTTTTCCAACAAGTCAAATCTGAGCAAAAGAAGCCCGGTGGTTTGCTTCATCCGTCGGAGGATCCTCTGTGGAAATGAGAGAGCGTCTCTATGGATTTCATAGATGGTTTGCCTAGATCGAAGAAAGGCAACACTAGTATCTGGGTTGTGGTAGATAGACTCACTAAGAGCGCTCATTTTATTCCAGTTAAGAGTAAGAGGAAGGCATCATGGTTAGCAGAAATTTATGTCCGAGAGATAGTTCGTCCTTATGGAGTTCCTTCCAGGATCGTGAGCGATCGTGACCGCATCTTTCCTAGCGAATTTTGGAGGAGCATTCAAGAAGCATTAGGTACACAGTAGCGTTTGAGCACCGCTTATCATCCTCAAACCAATGGGCAAATGGAGAGGGTAAACAGAATTCTAGAAGATCTTTTAATGCTGTGTATCCTAGACTTCGAAGGGACTTGGGAAGAGCATCTTCCTTTAGTATAGTTTGCCTATAACAACAGCTATCAGGCCAGCATCGGCATGGCACCCTTCGAAGCATTGTACGGACGACCTTGTAGATCACCAACTTGTTGGTGGGAATCTGCAAAAAGATTATTACTTGGACAAGAGATGGTTAGAGAAACATCCAAAAAGATTGACCTTATTCGACGGCGGATGAAGACAGCTCAAGATAGGCAGAAATCCTATGAAGACAAGAGAAGGACTAACCTTGAATTTGAAGTATGAGACTTGGTTTTTACCAAAGTGTCACCTCTGAGGATTGTGGTTCGCTTCGGATCAGTAGGGAAGTTGGCACCTAGGATTGTTGGACCATTTCCCATAACCGAGAGGATTGGCCAAATGGCCTGTAGAGTAAAGCTTCCTGAAAATCTATCCGGTGTTCATGATGTTTTCCATGTTTCTCATCTGCATAAATGCTTGCATGACACCGTGGAAGTTGTTGAGCCAGGTATATTGGAAGAGGTAGAAGCGGAACGGAAGGCGACAGTCAGGCGAGTTCCTTCCCGTATTCTTGGATCAGAAGTTAAAAAGCTACGCAATAAAGAGAACAAGTTGCTAAAGGATCAATGGGGAGATAACCGACAGGATGCGACTTGGGAGACTGAAGACAAGATTCGTGCTTCGTACCCTTTTCTCTTCAAGGGTATGTTCTTAACTCCCTTTTCCATAAGCTTTATCAGTACTTGTTTCTATCATTTGAGTATATCCTATCCATGTATTTTCGACCTTTAGATAGGATATCCTATGGATGTAAACATGTGTTTGAGATATGTTATGATTGATGGATGCAAGTGGATGCAAGTGTTTACTAGTTGTTTCCTGTGGACGCATATACACACACATTAGGCACTAAGATCGGCTCAATCACTCTCATACTGTATATGATTTTCTTTTCTTTTATGGATGGAAATGGATGAACTGGCATATGGATGTTGCATTTGGATGAATGAGTGTGCACAGATATAGAGCTTATATGTTATAATAGGCTTATTTGCATACATATTGGACTCATGGCTCTAGCATACATCGTATTAAGGAGGTCAACTGAATTAGTAGACCGCCTGATCTTCACATTAGTGTTGGGACATATACACACACCTTTGCATATATTCATGAAAGCATTAGAAATCGACAATGAATGCCAGTGATTGATGGATGAGTAGATGGATGATGGATGGTAAGATATGCATTCTTCTCAACTTGGAGATTTCAAGGACGAAATCCTATGAGTAGGGGAGAATGTAACACCCCGATGTTTTAACGACATTAAGGAAGATAAATTAAATAATAATTAATTTAATATCCAGAATTAAGGGAAATTGATTACGTCATTATGCCCGTCTCAAAATTCTGGTCAGGATAGACACCTAGTTTGCGTAAAACGGATGACATATGAAGAAGTTACGGACGATAGAAAGTTGAAAATCAGAACCAGATATAACTAGCGCACTTGCCACGTGTATCAAGGCAATTTTGCACTAGCGCACTTGTAAAGTGTGCCCAGAACAGTTTCTGGGTATTCGGTCCTTTTTCGAGTGAGTGACGACCCGTGACCTGACCCAATTCCATTAGGGCTGAGGTGGCATCCGAATTCTGTAACCCAGCAGCTGTAAATATATATCATATCCTTTGTTTTCTTCACAAAGAAACAATGGTGGTCGGACTCTGCTAGATTCTGAACTGAATTAGGATCTCTCATCATCTTCTAAAGCATATCAAATTCTGAGATTCAAACATAGACTCAGCACCTTTTCTATTATCTTAGCCATCCAATCACAGTGAGTTCTAGTTGCTTTAAGGTTTAAATAAATAATAGTGAATTATGAAAGACTGCGATTTCGATACGTTGTAGACTTTGAATCTTTGTTATTGTTAGATCTTATGCTATGTCATGATAGATCTATTTCTTTGGATCCAATTCAAATTGTTCTATTATGTTATCATTATGGATCTTGGGTTGTAACTTTTATGATATGCTATGTTGCAGATGTATGTAGATATATTCTATGTGATCTAAAATTATCATGTTAGATCTATTCTATGTGATCTAAAATTGTCACCGTATGATTTATGTTAGATCTATTTTATGTGATCTAAAATTGTCACCTTATGATTCATGTTAGATCTATCCTATGTGATCTAAAATTGTTACCTTATGATTCATGTTAGATCTATCCTATGTGATCTAAAATTGTCACCTTATGATTCATGTTAGATCTATCCTATGTGATCTGAAATTGTCACCTTAGGATTCATGATAGATCTATACAATGTGATCTAAAATTGTCACCTTATGATTCGTGTTAGATCTATTTTATGTGATCTAAATTGTCACCTTATGTTAACATGTTAGATCTATTTTATGTGATCTAAATTATCACCTTATGTTAACATGTTAGATCTATTTTATTGATCTAAATTGTCACCCAATATTATCATGTTAGATTTAAATCGATTGGACATCTAAATTGCTAATTTAGATATTGTGACATCGTAGTTCATCAGTTTTATGTCCACCTTGTTATGATGACAATTTCATGTCCATGCTAGTATGTATTTTCACCTCATTATCATACAAGTTTTTGTTTATGCCAAGATGATCATTTTAGTTATATTACCATTATTTTCCCTAATCGTTTATGACTAGGCTATTGTATAGCCTAGGCATGTTGCCAATTTTGTGAGGGCGCTATTTAAGGAACGGGGGAAAAAGGGATAAAAATGGCATAATTTGAATATGAACATTTATGGACATGTAATTCAAATTTTTGGGAAAAATAGGTATTGACACCTATAAAAGGAAAAGATTAATTAGTTGATTGATTAACTAAAAATGGAATGTCTTGTAATTACAGTTAGGAATTGTAACGGCACTTATGACACGAGGTTAGGTTGCATTAGTGGTGGAAGTCTGCCCGGACCCGACCGGCATATCCAACAACCACTAATGGTGAACCTAATGTGGAAGGTCTAAGTAAGTAAATACGAATCGGGCTATGACACGAGCTTAGGCCCAACTATGGAATAAGTCTGCCTGGACCCGACCGGCATATCCAGCATCCGCATGTTGTAGGCCTAATGTGGGAGGTCTAGCCCATTATGAAACCATAAATGGACATGGTAAAAAATTGGATTACTTAACCTAAGTTAATCCATAAGGATTGTATGAACTTAAATTTAAGTTGGGGGTTAAGTAAACATGGTTGAGGGGTGGGTTAAGTAAATCTGAAGAGGGGATAGGTAATAGGCCTACAAACTTAACCTGTTAAGATTATGTAATTAAAGACACCTAGTGGTATACATAATTGGTGGAAATAATGAAGTTATGTAATTAAAGACACCTCCTAGGGTAAACATAACTTGTAGAAGTGATAGGGTTATGTAATTAAAGACACCTATAGGTAAGCATAACCGATTGGAAGATTAGGGGATATGTATTAAAGACACCTGTAGGCAAGCATAACCAGTAGAAATAAATAAGGCTATGTAATTAAAGACACTTTGTGGTATATATAATCAGTGAAAACCTAGTGGGGGATACAAGACAAAGGGGAGAGCTTGTATCATATTGTGTGGCACCCATTTCAGTCAGTAACCCAGAGTATAAATCAAACAAAGTACTCTGTACTAGGCGGAGAAGGGGCACACTTACTGACTGATTGTAAGAGATCCAAACATTAAGGACGGTGTATGCGGCGCAAACCGACCGGGCCATGTGCGTGCATAAGCCGGGCAGGCGGGGATAAGACGACCGTGACACCTGTAGATATGGTTATGCACATTATTACGACGAGGGGTTGCCACTTTAGGAAGTGATACCTTCTACTATGGGGCCAGCACAAGGTGTCTACGAGGGTTAGGGAGTCGATCGATCTGGTAGTTAGGATACATTTGGACATATACCTAAGTCTACCACCTTGTAGTTGAAGGGATCATCTCTTTCTGGATATACTAGTAACAGTGTAGAGTAATCATTAGTGAGGCATGTACACCTTATCTTGCTTACCTTGTCACACCTGCTATTTATGTAGTGATCTCTCTCCTATCCACTTTATATGTCTATCATGTTACTTTTATTTATCTACTGGATAAAAGTAACAAGACTCGCCAGACTTTATGTCTGACCCTTTTTGTTTCTCCTTCTTTCTTCTGTCCCCTCCCCCCTAAGGTTCTCAGGGAGGAAACACCCAGGCTTAATCAGGATTCATATATCATCTTGCTAGGAGCTATTTCTGACGTACGACTCAAGTTCTTGTCTCTACTATGGCTTAACTCTTTTAATTTGGGAATGATGCTTTTTTATTTACTTATGTACTCTGATTGTGCAAGACAGAATTTTTTACTTGTAATGGTTTTTGTGACTTATGAAATTGTGGACCACTGTATTATGAATTGTGATTGATATGAAAATTTAAATTTCCGTTGCTATCTTATTTATATTTGTCTTGTAATTATTTGTGTCTGATTATCTATAACGCTTTACGGAACTTAATGCATTCCCTTAGTGAGTGACACTACCAGACGTGGGGTGTCACACTCTGAATTTTGAGGCTCTTAAAGGTGGGCCTATACAAATATGGCAAAGCTGTCAACCGATTTCCATGTTTCTTGTACAGCCCTGCCACGAAACTCGATGCACAGTAGAGGATATGTGCGGTTAAGGTATCGAGCGAGTACGATTGACGATACGTACGTGGGATATCTAGATACATGCACATCCTCTGGGTGGTGTATCGTGGACTCTAGGGCATTACTCTGTGATCAGATTCGATCTAAGGTGGCATTCCATACGCTTACGTAGCATGGCGATTGCAGACATATGCAGAACGTAACATTGTTATATAGAGATCCGTATGCCACTCTAGCGTAGGATGAGGGACTGCGTACATTTCTGAGGCATTACTGTAGAGGCTGTGCGAGTGGGGTGCCATGGGGTGTATCTCAATATTGGGGGTAGCTACATATATACTATATTAGGTTAATCCACTGGGAAGTAGAGGGGTACGATGTGTGTATAAGCCTTAGTGGTGTTAATCTAATTAACCTAATAAACAAGAAAATGTAACTGAACGATATATGTAGGATTATCCAAAATGTGTAGTTTAAATTCAGTCACCAAAACTTGTGTTCTGACCCCCTCTTCATAACATAATTGCAGATTAGATTTGTGGTACTGGTTATGCAGTATTATTACTACAGTAAGACTATATTTTGACTACATTACATTTTATCCATTCCATTGTGAGATGCTTTTCTGAGCTCTGATATATTTTATATATCTGTCTTTTCTATAGGATACTAGAGCAAATGAAACACCCCACCTCCGTTAAGGTCACTCACAAAGGGAATGTCTTAACTTTGGTGGAGGGTTATAGGTACAAGACACAGAAAATTTTACAAGACAGATAAAATATAAGCAGCGAAATTCAATTATTTATTTCATATGGGGTTCAATACAAAAGCATTACATCAAATTGTCTCAAAATAATTTCCAAAACATTACAACATAATCTCTATCTTGATTATTCAATAAAGAAGCATAAACCAAAAATAAAAGTGCATAAATCCCCAAGGATAATGTCCAAGAGCCATAGCCAAGGTGAGAGAGA
Organism: Allium sativum; assembly: GCA_030737875.1. NCBI lineage: Eukaryota > Viridiplantae > Streptophyta > Magnoliopsida > Asparagales > Amaryllidaceae > Allium > Allium sativum. The sequence goes on along the minus strand of CM060922.1, from coordinate 845,611,984 downwards.
GTTCAAATCATACATCTGCTTTCTTGAAGCTTGCAAAGAGTCTGACTAAGCTACAGTATTCCCTCCTTGTGGACCTGGGGGAGGGGGAACGAAAGAAAAGAGGACGAAAGAAAACGGGTCAGATAATATGTCTGGTAAATTCGGTGATTACTAGCATTTAAACAAAAAAGGGACCATGACAGTAATAACAGAACATAGGACAATACCCTAATATAAGATAAGAGGAACATGTGATCGCACCCATTACTATAGTCTCTGCACCCACTTAACCATTGGTTCAACCAGGCCTATGTGTTCATAACAAACGTTCCCCTTAATGATCGGCTCCTACTCGCATGCATTCATATCCTGTGCCATTTGGCCCCACTTGAATGTAGATACCTGTGTTGGTCCCACCATGGGGTTTATCAGTCCCTTTGGTGGAAACCCGACACGATTCAGGATGCACAGTGTATACTACTGATGCCCAGTGCCTGATTTTTCTACTTCGGAGTACGTGCACACCCAAACTCCGTCGGAACCTACACTGGCCCATCAACCACCGACGTTTTGACCGCTTATACTCAGCCCTGTAACCGTGCCCCACCCTGCCTAGTTTCATGGTATCATGATACATCTATGTGGGTTACTGCTGAAATGGATCCCCGTTACTAGGGTTTTCTAACCAACATGTTTATTTGGTTAAGTGTCCAAGTTTACCTAACCCCGCCCATTCATTTAGTTAACATGTTGAATCGGTTACGTATTTCCCTAATTGACTTAACCTTACCAATCCTGACTTAGTTTTAATTTATTAAAGCACCAACCACTCACATTAGACAGGTTTTCTTGTGGTCATTGGATGTGCCAGTCGGTTCTGGGCAGGTTTACACCACAACTCAGTCTAACCTTGGGTTCTTTTTGGGCTTGATGCACTAACCACCCACATTAGACAGGTCTTGTTGTGGTCACTGGATATGCCGGTAGGTTCCGGGCATATTTACACCACAACTCAGTTTAACCTCGGGTTAGGCATATTCACTTTTTCTAAATTCACATTTTTCTATATATGCCTAATTTCTTTATGTAAATTTAATTTAATTTAATCATGCCATAATTATCCTTTGATTATGCTCACCATAAATGGTATATCAAATATACCATTTTATGAACAAATCTATGCCATGAATTTCCATATTTTCCCATCGCTACCCCCGTGGAACGTACGCATGGATCACATAAAATGTTTCGCTAGTAAATTAGCCCAAACCCATAAAAAAAGGGTAATAAACAAGGGATATGAAATAAACATAAAATAGCATACATTTCAACTTGTCATGTGTAACTTGGCATAGAAGTATCCTTAACTTTGAATAATGGGTAAAGGTGAACTTGTGACCAAGTTGGGTCTAATTGACATGTAAATTTTACAAAGGTCTAGCATGGAGGTTAACATATAATCACATTTTCAACCTACAACTTAGCATATTAACATACAAAACTACTATTATCATTTTTAAATTGCAACTTAGCATGATAACTTATGTGTGTTAAACATAAGAGGGCTGTCATAAACATATTTAAGTCACAATTTTTCATGATACTTATGTGTTAAAATAAAAGAGGACTGCTATTCCCAATTTTTGCAACATAAATAGATTCAACCTAGCATGAATATACATGAGTATTAATCTAATATATAAGCATGTTTTTAGATCAAAAACTTGCAAATAACCACCAATTTATAACATGACATGTTTCACCATTTAATAGGCAAAATACATCCATTACCCAATCATAATAGATTCATACAATATGTTCATCACCACAAGCATATAGACATGATTAATATACAATATATCAATCACCACAAGCATATAGACATGATTAATTACAACGATACTTTAAGATAAACGAGAACCAAATCTTATACATAAGCATCATTCTATACCCAAATTACAACATGTCATGATTCATTTGAAAGAACGTTTAAATCTGCGTAATAACCAACTTACAAACTAAAAAGGAATTCTTGCATTCTGAAATCTAAATTCTGAAATTGGTTAGCTCGCCTTTGATGGAGATCGTTGAATTTGATAATCTTTTAATTTGATTTTTGATTCAGATTCTTATCTTGTCTTTGAATTGGTGACGGCTACTCCAAGTTTTCCATTGACAGCATGATAGTACTAGGATTATTTTTGTGTGAATTTTTAGGTTAAAGCTTTAGGTTGTTTATATAGAATTTCAATTCAATTTGAGCCGTCGGATGATCCTAGGGTTAACAACAGCCATCCAGTGAAGTTAGGGTGACACCTCAGCCCTAGTGACTCAGCATTGAGTCACAAAATCGTCACCATTCATATCTGCCGGGGGGAGGGGGCAGGTCGACCCCCAGGTCGACCTATAGGGTGGAGGTCGACATTAGGATCGACCCACTGGTCGACATGGGTCCTGGGTGGGAATTTTCCCGCCCAGCCCACTTCTGACTTCTGATTTGAATTTGAATTCGTTTTCGAGCTGTTTGAATTTATTTGAATTTTCTGGAATCTTTTGACAGCCATAACTTCTTCGTACGAAGTCCAATTTACGCAAACTCGGACTCTATCTCAACCAGAATTCCGAGACGAACACAATGGCATAACCCGTTTCCATTAATTCTCACATTTTAAATTAAGTATTTTTTGATTCGTTACTTTACCGTTAACAGAAAATACGGGGTGTTACATTCTCCCCTCCTTTTAGGATTTCGTCCCCGAAATCTTCAAGTCAAGAAGAGCTTATATCCTACCATCCATTCACCAATCTACTCAACCATCAAACACAGGCATCCATTGTCCTTAAAAGATTTCTAATGCTTCATGATCATATGCATTGTGTGTGTACATGTCCCTATCTAATGCAAAATCAGGCGGTCTACTGATTCAGTTGACCTTCTTAATGCAAATTATGTCAGTGCCATGAGTCCATTATGAATGCAATTTTTTTTCTACTCAAAATTTCCTACATGAGTGCACAATCATTCATACAAATGCAACGTCCATATGATAACACATCAAGTTTTAATCCATAAACCAATATATTTATATGCATATGCAATATGGAAGTGACTGAGCCGATCTAGTACCTAATGTGTGTATATGCATCCATGAGCAACCACCTGTAACAACTTGCAACCATCAATTATAACATGTTTCGATTACATGTTTACATCCAAATGGGTTCCTACCTAAGGATAAAGCGTAGGATCGAGGAGATATACCTAAAAAGATAGATACGAGCATAAACTTAAGGAAAAAGATATTAAGAATGTACCCTAAAAAAGAAAAGGGTAGGATGCGCATATTATGTCCTCAGTTTCCCAAGTCGCGTCTTCCTCGGTGTCGCTCCATTGAACTTTGACGAGCTTAACTTCATGATTGCATAGCTTTTTGACTTCTGTTCCCACGATACGGGTTCGAACTCTCCTCACAGTTGCTTCTCGTTCAACTTCAAGTTCCTCTAGCATACTTGGTTCTACCACTTCCGCAGACTCGTGTAAGCATTTCCGTAGGTGAGAGACATGAAAGACATTATGAACCCCGGCCAACCTTTCGGGGAGCTGTACCCTATAAGCCATCTTCCCAATCTTCTCGATGATAGGGAACGACCCTACAAATCTTGGTGCTAACTTTCCTATGGATCCAAAGAGAACGACGTTCCTCAAAGGAGATACTTTAAGGAACACCTTGTCTCCAACTTCGAACTCAAGGTCAGTTCTTATTTTGTATGCGTAGGACTTTTGTCTATCTTGGGTTGTCTTCATTCTTCTTCGTATTAAGTCTACTTTCTATGAAGTTTCCCCAATCATGTCTGGTCCAAGTATGAGCTTGCCTGTGGACTCCCACCAGCAAGTTGGTGACCTGCACGGTCTTCCATATAAAGCTTGGAAAGGCATCATGCCTATGGTGGCTTGATAGCTATTGTTGTAAGTGAATTCCACTAAAGGTATATGGTCCTCCCATGTACCTCTGAAGTCAATAATGCATAATCTCAAGAGGTCTTCTAATACTCCATTGACTCTTTCCGTCTGTCCATCGGTTTGAGGGTGATAGGCCGTGCTTAAACATAACTGTGTGCCTACAGCCTCTTGTAAACTCTTCCAAAACTCGCTCGTGAATATAGGGTCTCGATCACTCACTATGCTGGAGGGTATCCCATGGAGTCGAACTATCTCTTTAAGATATATGGACGCTAGAGAGGAGGCAGTCCTTCTACTTTTGACGGGTATAAAGTGGGCTCTTTTAGTGAGCCTGTCCACTATCACCCAAATGCTGGTTGCCCCTTCTTGACCTAGGCAACCCATCTATAAAGTCCATCGAGATGCTATCCCATTTCCACTGTGGGACCTCTAGAGGATGGAGCAGACCACCAGGCTTCTTGTTCACCGCCTTGACTTGTTGGCATATTAAACACTTAGAAACAAATTTAGCTATGTCTTCATGTCATTCCAAAAGAAAACTCTTTTGATGTCTCTATACATTTTGTCTCTGCCTGGGTGTATGGTCAGCTTGGAATGGTGTGCCTCTTCTAGAACCGCCTTTGCCAAATCCCTTACTTGTGGGACACATAGTCTTCCTTTTCGTCTCAACCAGCCTTTGGCATCAATGGAGTATCTATTGAGGTGACTGGAAGTCTCACCCCTAATTAACTTGTCCATCACATCGGCTAGCTGAAGGTATTCTCTTTGCGCGGCTCCGATTGAAACTAATAGGGTTCGTCGCACTTCTAATGTTGCTAAAGCCAGGTACGAAGTCAGAGGAGGGTCTGAAATTAAAGCTTGCTATGAACTCCAAGCTTTTCCTTTCCACAAAGAGTGTAACACCCCACGTACATTAATGTCACTCGCAAAGGGATTGCATTAACTTCCATGGAGCATTTTAAGTGAATATAGAAAAGAAAATCACAACAAGACAGATATAAAGCAGTACTTGAAAATTTAAAACTTTATTTATTGCAGCAGAAGGTAAATATGTTTGGTTACATCATCAAAAACCATAAACCAAAGTCAAGTACATAATATCCGTCTTGATAAAACAAAGTACATAACCCCACTACTACAAATAGCCATAAAGAAAATGATAGGCTGAACTTTACTTCAGCAATCCAAATCCAAGTGCTCCCAAAGAGATCCCAATAAAGCTCCACTAGTACTAGTCCCACCCTTAGGAACCTGGGGGGGGGGGGGGGAGGAAGAAAAGAGGTGGAAACAAAGGGGGTCAGACATAAAGTCTGGCGAGTCCGATAACTCTAACAACAAAATTATTAAAGCAATATGATAAGATATAAGCCGGAGAATAAGGTAATGACTGTGTGAACCACATGGGTATAGCAAGGCAATCAAGAGAAACAGAGATAACGTTAATGGCGCTTCCTAATCAATATAGGATAATTACTGTACTCTACCGTAATGTATTGTACTAACACTAACTGCACCCCCTACTAGTCACTCTAGAAATTTGATCCCTCTTGGCAAAATAGAACGATGATAGCTTCGTGTACTACTAGATGTACCCACTATCCTCCATGTTTGACTGTATATCTCTAGTTGCTATCATAGGTACCCAGCGTGTACCTATCCCCACTAGATGTACCCCTTCAATAAGTAATAATGGTAATTCTATGTACTCCTAGCTGACGTCATAGGTGCTGCCGCTCCTATCTCCACTAGGTGTACCCCCTTAATAATTATTAATAATAGTGGCAGCTTCGTGTATCCCTAGCTGGCTACATAGGTGTCGTTTGCTCCTATCTCCACTAGGTTTACCCACTACCCTGCCCCATTCGATCGGCTACCTATCTCGTAGATACCCGTGCAGGTCCCACAGTGGGGTGTATCACCCCCAATATGGCAACCTTATACCACGCAAGGAATGCACAGCTTATAACTACATGATGCAACAACGTATTACCTACCAGCCCGGACCCACGCACGCACGTGACCCCGTTGGACTTGCGTTGCCATCGCTAACCTGTTTTGGTCTCTAACAATCAGACCCAGTAGGCGTGTCCCGTCCTCGACTTGGGTCGAGCCCACAAAGATACTTAATGGGCTACTGAACTGAAAAGGCCCCCTCATGCTTGACACAAGCTTTCCACCTAGGCTTGGTCCCCTCTAGTACATCCCACTTAACCCCCTTCATGTCCACTTACATGTTTTAAATTTGGTTAAGGGTTTCCATTAGTAATTCCACATGCCACCCAAGGCACCCACTTAACCCCTATGTACCACTTACATGTTTTACCTTGGTTAAGTGTTACTAATCTTATTTCCTTATGCCACCTAAGGCACCCACTTAACCCCCATGTCCCACCACATGTTTTACTTTGATCAAGTGTTTCTTAATTTATTACTACCGTAACCCCTGTATGACCTCTCACATTAGACTGGCATTTTTGGCTGCTGGATTTGCCGGGCGGGTCCGGGCAGTCTTACACCACAAATGAGCCTAACCTCGTGTCCATACAATTGTTACGCATTTAGTTTGGGCCTTTGGCCTCTCACATTGGGCTACCATTTGTGGCTGCTGGATTTGCCGGGCGGGTCCAGGCAGTCTTACACCACAAATGAGTCCAACCTCGTGTCTTAGGCAATTAATTATGTATAATCAATTTTCCCTAAATTTGAATTACTTTCCCTATTCAAATTTCCACATTTATTTATATCCGTAATTTATCTCCTAAATTATGCTCATCTATATATGGTATATAAATTATACCAATTTCATCACTAATTAATTTTATTCCTTAAAATTTATTACATCATTTTTAGGCCATTACATGCCAAATTCACAATGTGTGTGTATCCACTATTATCCCCATCGTACCCCCGTCATTCGTTCGCTTAACATGGCATATACATATTAGACTAGCAAATAGTCTAATACTTAAAAAAAGGGAATAAACGTCACAAAGTCACATACACACAATAATAGATCTAATTTGCATCTAACTTGCAATTAAGAATTACAACATACATGCATAGTCTTTGTATTATCAAGGATCCAAAAATCATAGATCTAAAAGGTGTGAACTTGCATGTATGAACATAGTTTTACACCCAACTAGCCTAGGTAATTATCACAAACTTACATAAACTATGTATGTCGTCAACCTAAACATAAAGGTGTCATCTTGCATAACTATGGATCCAATAAAAGGTGTTAACCTGAGTAAACTATGGATCCACATAAAGGTGTAAACTTGCATAACTATGCATGTCATAATTTCAACATAAAAATGTCAGCTTGAGTATGGATCTAAACTTTAAAGGTGTGAACTTGTATATATGCGAATCCAATTATCACTTAAACTTGCCTATGAACATAATACTTATACGAACTAGCATATGTTCCACATCCATATTCGCATAAAAACTGATGTTATAAACCTAGGTGATTGGATTATAAAAAGGGATTCATTGACATAAATTATCATCATGAACTACTAGCATATATTTTAGATCCAAACTTACATAACATCATATAACTCGCATACAACTTGCGTGATCCTACTAACTCGCATAACATCATATGTACAACTTGCATAATCATATTAACTTGCACAACATCATATACGAAACTTGCATAATCATATTAACTTGCATAACATAGTATATGAAACTTGCACAATCATATTAACTTGCATAATCATATTAATCTTGCATAACATCATACATGAAACTTGCATAACATCATATATAAAACTTGCTTAACATCATATAATATGAATCAAGTTAACATACATGATTAAACATATGAATTAGATTCACAACCACAACTTATAATCCAACGTATATCACATCACAATTAATTTAGCAATTATTTTGTTAAAGTGATCAAACTCACCATTCAACGAAGTTCTGGAATTTATTAGCGTCCCTTTGTTGTAGCTAAATTTGCTGTTGGAATGAATTGAGTTGCTTTAATCTTCTTCTAATTGGTGGCGGCTGCTCGAGGGTTCAAGACGACAGCATGACGGCCATAGTTTTAGTTTTGATTTAGGGTTTGAGTCTATGGGTCTTTTTATAGAGTTTTGAATTTATTTACAGCCGTCAGATCACTCTAGAATCCATCTAGGCCTTAGAAACCAAGTAATGATGTCAACAGACTAACCAGAAATCGCCACCTAAGCCCTAAAACATAAAATTTCGTCATAGACCATTTAGGGCCGACGGGACCAATTCCAAACCTCCTGGGTCGACCCTGGGGTCGACCCAGTGGATCTCGGGTCGACCCATAAAATAGGTCGGTTTGGTGTTTTGCCTTCCCGCTTTCGCTGTTTTGAATTTTTTTCTTAAATTTTAGGTTGAATTTTATTTTATTTTTATAAATATATCTATATGTATTTCTATCTTCCTAATTAACCATTTTCACACTAAACTACTTTTTGAACCGCGTTCACACTAAGCCGCTTTTTAGCCATTTCCATTAAAACAAAAATATGGCGTTGGCGGGGATCGAACTCTATACCTCTTGTATACAAGTCACATGTTCCAACCAAATGAGCTACTTAGTCTTTTGCTTACAAACCTTAGAACAATGCTAAACATTTATTCTTTAATTTAGTTAATTCAATTATTCAAAAATCCGGGATGTTACATTCTCCCCTCCTTAAAGGATTTCGCCCCCGAAATCTCCAAGTTAAGGAGAATGCATATCCTAACATCCAAACAACCATCTACTCAACCATCAAACACAGGCATCCATTGTCTTTATAGAATTTATGATGTTGTATGAACATATGCAAAAAGTGCATGTATATGTTCCTTATCTAATGCAAAATCAGGCGGTCAACTGATTCAGTTGACCTCCTTAATGCAAACCATGATAGTGCCATGCATCCATTATGTATGTGAAAGAACCCTATCGATACATATTATTTCTACGTGTGTGCACAACCATTCACCAAAATGCAACATCTATATGATAGCACAACCATTATACATCCATTACCTTAAATATGCACACACATTTATATGCAATATGCAATATGAAGTGACTGAGCCGATCTAGTGCCTAAAATGTGTGTGTATATGCATCCACGAGCAACCACTAGCAAACACTTGCATCCACTTGCATCCATCATACATAACATGTCTCAAACACATGTTTCAATCATAGGACTACCCTATCTAAAGGTCAAAGGTACTAACAAGAGGACATGCTAAAGATAGGATAAATATAATTTAAGCGATAAAGGAGAAACTAAAAGACATACCCTCTAAAAAAAAAGGGTATAATGAACGCATCTTCTCTTCCGTCTCCCAAGTAGCGTTGCTTTCATCATCTCCCCATTGCACTTTGACTAGCTTGACCTCTCGATTCCTCAACTTCTTAACCTCCGACCTAAGAATGCACGTAGGAGCTCGCCGAATCGTCGCATCACGCCCTATCTCCACCTCCTTAAGCAAGCTCGGCTCTACCACTTCTGCGGTCTCGTGCAAGCCCTTCCTCCAATGTGACACATGGAATATGTCGTGTACGCCACTAAGTCTCTCGGGCAACTCCACTCTATACGCCATCTGCCCAATCCTCTCCTTAATAGGAAACGGCCCTACGAACCTTGGTGCTAACTTCCCAACGGACCCAAAGCGAACGACGTTCCGTAATGGAGAAACCTTGACAAAGACCATGTCCCCAATATCAAACTCAAGAACTATCCTCCTCTTGTCCGCATAAGATTTCTGCCTATCTTGCGCCGTCTTCATCCTCCTTCGAATCAAATCAATCTTTTCTGAAGTCTCTCTAATCATATCGGGCCCAAGTAAGATCTTATCTGTAGACTCCCACCAACATGTAGGCGAACGACACGGCCGTCCATAAAGAGCCTCGAACGGTGCCATGCCAATGCTAGACTGAAAGCTATTATTATATGCGAACTCCACCAACGGAAGATGTTCCTCCAATGTACCTCCGAAATCTAAGACATACAACCTCAATAGGTCCTCTATAATACGATTCACCCTCTCGGTCTGGCCATCCATCAGAGGATGATATGCGGTGCTCAAACATAACTGAGTCCCTACCACCTCTTGCAAGCTCTTCCAAAATTCGCTAGTAAAGATAGGATCGCGGTCGCTCACTATGCTTGAAGGAACACCGTGCAAACGAACTATTTCTCGAATGTGTACGGAGGCTAACCATGTAGAAGTCCTCTTACTCTTCACGGGAATGAAATGGGCGCTCTTAGTAAGTCCTTCTACCACGACCCAAATCCCCGTGTTACCCTTCCTCGATCTCGGTAATCCATCAACAAAATCCATCGAAACGCTTTCTCACTTCCATTGTGGTACCTCCAATGGGTGTAGTAATCCACCAGGCTTCTTTTGCTCTGCTTTTACTTATTGGCACACCAAGCATCTAGCGACAAACTCTGCCACATCCTTCTTCATGCCAACCCAAAAGTAAACTCATCTCATGTCCATGTACATCTTGTCCCTGCTGGGATGGATGGTCATCTTCGAACGATGTGCATCATTAAGAATAGCCTTCCTCAAGCTCTCGTCCCGTGATACACAAAGTATATCGTCCCTACGCAACCAACCCTTATCATCTAGGGTATACCTACTTAGGTGGCTTGATGACTCCCCTCTTATGAGCTTCTCTATTAACTCCATCAACTATGGGTCATCACGCTGTGCCTCTCCAACCCATCCCAAAAGCGTAGGTCTGACCTCAAGGATGCTAGCAAACTGGGTACAAAATCAATGGATGGTCTAAAGTCAAAGGTAGAGATAAACTCTAAGCTACGTCGCTCGACAAACAAAGGACTCAATGTCAACTTTTTCCTACTCAAGGCATCCACCATAATTTTAACCTTGTCAGGGGTATATGCTATCTCGAAATCGTAGGACGCCAAGAACTCCATCCACCTTTGTTGCCTTAGGTTTAGATCTTTCTGGGAGAACAAGTACTTCAGCGACTTTTGGTCTGCAAGCAACTCAAACTTATCAACAAGCAAATAATGACGCCAAGACTTGAGCGCAAAAACTATGGCAACCAATTTTGAGTCGCGGGTAGGGTAATTCTTCTCATGGACATTCGACTGTCTTCCACCATAACATATCACCCTTCCCTAGAGACCACATGCCCTAAAATCCTCACTTCTTTCCTCCAAAAGTGGTATTTTGGAGAACTTATCTTTAAGCTGGTGCGCTTGTAGGGTCCCTAAGCTTTCCCTAAGATGTAGAGCATGCTCTTCTCTGCTTCTAGAGAAAACCATGATATTATCCTATGCAAAATCGTCACAACTATCCATCTCTCACACAGACCATCCTAGTCGAACTCGACATCCGCCAAGTGCAAGCCCCAAAGGCCTAAACCAATATCAGACAAACACCCAAGGGATACCTCCTTCGAATTCAGACGACCTACGTGAGATGATACCAGTAAGACGACCAACCAATTGAGAACTTGACCGACTCTGGCTGTCCTTGCCAGTCTTCCTCCAAAACCACCGCTGATCACATAACTGGCTTTGCTTAATCTGTTAAGCACATACGAAAACTTATTTCGCGCCTATGGGTAAACCTCGCACTTTATCAAAAACGTCTCCATACTCACGGAATACATAAACAGACTCCCAATCATCGTTGGATGCATCAGAAGATTCTAGGCAGCTAAGCATCACTGAACCCCTAAGGCCACAAGAAATATGAGGGTCTTTCCATAACGAATCAATAGTCTAACTTCCCTCCTTTCACAATCTCGGATGGCACCCCCCTGGCTAGACAATCCACCCCTAGAATCAAACTATAGCCCATGAAACCAAGGACAAAGGCGTTGCATTCAAATCCAATGCCCAAGATAGACACTTTCAAATCCCGACAGACCATTGAAGGATGATCCGAACCACCAACAGGATTTGAGATTAGGATGGAATCCTTAACTAGACTAGTATTTAGCTGCAGTGTTTCAACTAATGAAGCAGATACTAATGAGTATAAAGCGCTAGAATCAAACAAAGTCCAAACAGGATGATAAAAAAAACCAAATTTCAACCTAGACAGTCCTACCCCCATCAGGTATACCAGCCGTAAGGGAATACAACTACCCTCTAGAAGATCCTGTACTTTGTCCTTGCCTCTTTGGACAATCCTAAGGTGTCCTATTTCTCTAAAACAACTAGCCTTCTTCTTTACATTCTCCATTCGTGACCTCCCACCAAGATGAGGTTTCGTCCTTTGTTAACCAAACAGCTATTTGAACCTTCCTCCCATCGTCTATCTTAAAGGTACCAACAAGCCCTCCACTTCCTTGGACTAACTTCTAGCCCGACAAACGTCTAAGTCCCTTGAAGTGGTTTTCCGTCCTTCGTACAGAAGTCCTTATTTATCTTAGAAAAAGCATCTATACGCAGAGGGGGGGGGGGGACTCAAAAAGAGAAAGAGGAAGAGATTCAAAACGAAGAATCGAAGGAAGGATATATGGCTCTTGGGGATTATGTTCTTAAAATAGACCTTTCTTTCAAAATTACTCTTCTACAAACATATTTTTAAAAGTATTCTTTATAAAAATTCTTTTGAAAAATAGTTTTCCAAAATATCTTATCTGTTCTGGTAACCTTCAGCTCTGATACCACGTGTAACACCCCACGTCCATTAATGTCACTCGCAAAGAGAATGCATTAACTTCCATGGAGCATTTTAAGTGAATATAGAACAGAAAATCACAACAAGACAGATATAAAGCAGTACTTGAAAATTTAAAACTTTACTTATTGCAGCAGAAGGTAAATATGTTTGGTTACATCATCAAAAACCATAGACCAAGTCAAGTACATAATATCCATCTTGATAAAACAAAGTACATAATCCCACTACTACAAATAGCCATAAAGAAAATGATAGGATGAACTTTACTTCAGCAATCCAAATCCAAGTGCTCCCAAAGCGATCCCAATTAAGCTCCACTAGTACTAGTCCCAACCCTAGGACCTGGGGGGAGGGGGGAATGAAGAAAAGAGGTGGAAACAAAGGGGGTCAGACATAAAGTCTGGCGAGTCCAATAACTCTAACAACATAATTATTAAAGCAATATAATAAGATATAAGCTGGAGAATAAGGTAATGACTGTGTGAACCACATAGGTATGGCAAGGCAATCAAGAGAAACAAACATAACGTTAATGGCGCTTCCTAATCAATATAGGATAATTACTATACTCTATCATAATGTACTGTACTGTACTAACACTAACTGCACCCCTACTAGTCACTCTAGAAATTTGATCCCTCTTGGCTAAATAGAACGATGATAGCTTCGTGTACTACTAGATGTACCCACTATCCTCCATGTTTGACTGTATATCTCTAGTTGCTATCATAACCCAGCGTGTACCTATCCCCACTAGATGTACCCCTTCAATAAGTAATAATGGTAATTCCATGTACTCCTAGCTGACGTCATAGGGGCGGCATGCTCCTATCTCCACTAGGTGTACCCCCTTAATAATTATTAATAATAGTGGTAGCTTCGTGTACCCCTAGCTGGCTACATAGGTGCCGTCTGCTCCTATCTCCACTAGGTGTACCCACTACCCTACCCCATTCGATCGGTTCCCTAACTCGTAGATACCCGTGCAGGTCCCACAGTGGGGTGTATCACTCCCCAATATGGCAACCTTATACCATGCAAGGAATGCACGGCTTATAACTACACGATGCAACAACGTCTTACCTGCCAGCCCGGACCCACGCATGCACTTGACCCCGTTGGACTTGCGTTGCCACCGCTAACCCGTTTTGGCCTCTAACAATCAGACCCAGTAGGCGTGCCCTGTCCTCGACTTGGGTCGAGCTCACAAAGATACTTAATGGGCTACTGGAATAAAAAGGGCCCCCCTCATGCTTGACACAAGCTTTCCACCTAGGCTTGGTCCCCTCTAGTACATCCCACTTAACCCCCATCATGTCCACTTACATGTTTTAAATTTGGTTAAGGGTTTCTATTAGTAATTCCACATGCCACCCAAGGCACCCACTTAACCCCTATGTCCTACTTACATGTTTTACCTTGGTTAAGTGTTACTAATCGTATTTCCTCATGCCACCCAAGGCACCCACTTAACCCCCGTGTCCCACCACATGTTTTACTTTGGTTAAGTGTTTCTTAATTTATTACTACCGTAACCCCTGTAGGACCTCTCACATTAGAATGGCATTTGTGGCTGCTGGATTTGTCGGGAAGGTCCGGGAAGTCTTACACCACAAACGAGCCTAATCTCGTGTACATACAATTGTTACGCATTTAGTTTGGGCCTTTGACCTCTCACATTGGGCTACCATATGTGGCTGCTGGATTTGCCGGGCAGGTCCGGGCAGTCTTACACCACAAATGAGTCTAACCTCGTGTCTTAGGCAATTAATTATACATAATTAATTTTCCTAAAATTTGAATTACTTTCCCTATTCAAATTTCCATATTTATTTATGTACATAATTTATCACCTAAATTATGCTCATCTATTTATGGTATATAAATTATACCAATTTCATCACTAATTAATTTTATTCCTTAAAATTTATTACATGCCTTTTTATGCCATTACATGCCAAATTCACAATATGTGTGTATCCACTATTATCCCCATCGTACCCCCGTCATTCGTTCGCTTAACATGACATATACATATTAGACTAGCAAATAGTGTAATACTTAAAAAAAGGGAATAAACGTCACAAAGTCACATACACACAATAATAGATCTAATTTGCATCTAACTTGCAATTAAGAATTACAACATACTTGCATAGTCTTTGTATTATCAAGGATCCAAAAATCATAGATCTAAAACGTGTGAACTTGCATGTATGAACATAGTTTTACACCCAACTAGCCTAGGTAATTATAACTTACATAAACTATGTATGTCGTCAACCTAAACATAAAGGTGTCATCTTGCATAACTATGGATCCAATAAAAGGTGTTAACCTGAGTAAACTATGGATCCACATAAAGGTGTAAACTTGCATAACTATGCATGTCATAGTTTCAACATAAAAATGTCAACTTGAATATGGATCTAAACTTTAAAGGTGTTAACTTGTATATATGTGAATCCAATTATCACTTAAACTTGCATATGAATGTAATATTTATATGAACTAGCATATGTTCCACATCCATATTCGCATAAAAACTGATGTTATAAACCAAGGTGATTGATTCATTGACACAAGTTAACATCATGAACTACTAGCATATATTTTAGACCCAAACTTGCCTAACATCATATGACTCGCATACAACTTGCGTGATCCTATTAACTTGCATAACATCATATGTACAACTTTCATAATCATATTAACTTGCATAACATCATATATGAAACTTGCATAATCATATTAACTTGCATAACATCATATACGAAACTTGCATAATCATATTAACTTGCATAACATCATATATGAAACTTGCATAATCATATTAACTTGCATAATCATATTAATCTTGCATAACATCATACATGAAACTTGCATAACATCATATATAAAACTTGCATAACCTCGTATAATATGAATCAAGTTAACATACATGATTAAACATATGAATTAGATTCACAACCACAACTTATAATCCAACGTATATCACATCATAATTAATTTAGCAATTATTTGGCTAAAGTGATCAAACTCATCATTCAACGAAGTTCTGGAATTTATTAGCGTCCCTTTTTTGTAGTTGAATTTGCTGTTGGATTGAATTGAGTTGCTTTAATTTTCTTCTAATTGGTGGCGGCTGCTCTAGGGTTCAAGACGACAGCATGACGGCCATAGTTTTAGTTTTAATTTTGATTTAGGGTTTGAGTCTATGGGTCTTTTTATAAAGTTTTAAATTTATTTACAGCCGTCAGATCACTCTAGAATCCATATAGGCCTTAGAAACCAAGTAATGATGTCAGCAGACCCACCAGAAATCGCCACCTAAGCCCTAAAACATAAAATTTCGTCATAGACCATTTAGGACCGACGGGACCAATTCCAAACCTCCTGAGTCGACCCTGTGGTCGACCCATAAAATAGGTCGGTTTGGTGTTTTGTCTTCCCACTTCCGCTGTTTTGAATTTTTTTTCTTAAATTTTAGGTTGAATTTTATTTTATTTTTATAAATATATCTATATATATTTCTATCTTCCTAATTAACCATTTTCACACTAAACTACTTTTTGAACCGCGTTCACACTAAGCTGCTTTTTAGCCATTCCCCCTAAATAAAAATATGGCGTTGGCGGGGATCGAACTCTGTACCTCTTGTATGCAAGTCACATGTTCTAACCAAATGAGCTACTTAGTCTTTTGCTTACAAACCTTAGAACAATGTTAAACATTTATTCTTTAATTTAGTTAATTAGATTATTCAAATATACGGGGTGTTACGAAGAGTGGGCTTAAGGATAGCTTTTTCTACTTAAGGCGTCTGCTACTGCATTGCCCTTGCCAGAAGTGTAGGAAATCTCAAAGTCGAACGAGGCAAGAAACTCCATCCATCATTGCTACCTCAAATTGAGATCTTTCTGCGAGAAAAGGTATTTCAATGATTTATGGTCAGTATACAGTTCAAATTTCTCACCTAGGAGATAATGGCACCAAGACCTAAGCGCAAAAACGATGGATGCCAACTCTAGGTTGTGGGTTGGGTAGTTTTTCTCGTGTACTTTCAACTGTCTTCCACCATAAGCCACTACCTTCACTTCTTGTATCAGAACAGCGCCTAGTCCCGTTCCGCAAGCATCTGTGTATACTATAAAATCTTGCTTCCATCAAGTAATGTCAGAACTGGGGCTGTTGTTAGAGCCCTTTTCAAACATTGGAAAGCAATATCGCAATCCAAATCCCAATTGAAAGCTAGGTTCTTCTTTGTCAATCTTGTCAGTGGAGCTAAGATTTTTGCAAAATCTTTGATAAACTTTCGATAAATGCCTGCTAGCCCGAGAAAGCTTCGGACTTCGGTTGCGTTTCGAGGAACCTTCCAATCTTGCACAGCAACCACTTTCGTGGGGTCCACAGCTATCCCCTCTTTTGACAACACGTGTCCAAGGAACCTAACTCCTTCTCTCCAGAAATGGCATTTAGAGAATTTTGCCTTCAACTGATGTGCATGGAGAGTATCCATGACTTCTTTTAGATGTTGAGCATGCTCTTCCTCATCCTTTGAGAAGATCAAAATATCGTCTACGGAGACCACCACAAACTTATTGAGGAACTCTTGGAACACCCTGCTCATTAAATCAACGAAGTAGGAAAGTGCATTTGTCAAGCCGAAGGGCATGACAAGCCACTCGAAGAAACCATCTGGAGTTCTGAACGCGGTCTTATCAATGCTGTCTTCAGCCACCCTTAGCTGATGAAACTCGGTAACCAAATCTAATTGGGAGAAAACTGATGCACCTACAAGTTGATCGAACAAATCATCTATTCTCGGGAGTGGGTGCCTAATCCTTTTGGTCAGCTTGTTTAGCTCCCTATAATCAACGCACAGGCGAAGAGAACCGTTCGCTTTAGTTGCGAACACTACTGGAGCACCCCATTCAGAAATAATCCGTCTTATAAACCCCTTCTCAAGCAATTCTTTAACTTGCATACTGAGTTCTTTCCTCTCCCTCGGAGCCATGTGTCTAACAGGTAGAGCAACGGATTTTGTGTTGTCCACGAGGTATATGCGGAAATCTATCTCCCGCTTCGGAGGTAAGCCTTTTACCTCTTCAAACAAATCCGAGTATTCATAGACTACCCTTACAGACTGTAAGTTCTCAACAGAGGCATCAAGAGATTCTAGATAACTAAGCATAACGGAGTTCATGGGATTACAAGAAATTTCGAGAGTGTTACCGGGGCAAGTCATGAGTCTAACCACTCTCTTTTCACAATCGAGGACAACACCATTATTGGATAGCCAGTCCATGCCTAGAATCAACCCACAACCCGTGAAGGCCAAAAAAAAGGCATTACATCTAAACCCAACGCTTGGTATAGAAATTTTCAAATCCAAACAAACCATTGACAAATAAGCTGAGCCCCTAATTGGATTTGAAACAACGAAGGGATCCTCTACTATACTGGTGTCTAGGTGCAGAGATTCCACTAAAGCAGTAGATATAAAAGAGTGCGATGCACCAGAATCAAATAGTGTACGTACAATATGATCAAAAAGGTAGACTAAACTTTCGACAAAAATATTTCTACCTCTTCTTGCGGAGGTGCCGTGAGAGCGTGAACTTGTCCTCCAGAACAAGTTCCATCTCCCTGCCCTTGCTTCCTTGGGCAGGCCATAACAATGTGTCCTGTCTCGCCATAGTGGAAGCAGCCACCCATCTTCCTTTTCTGCTTCTTGCAGTCTTTGGTCAGATGTCCGGGAATGCCACAGAAATTACACTTTCTCTTTTCACGGGGTTCGTTGTTCTTCCCGCCTTTCTTTGAATCAGCCTTCTTGTTCTGCGACCCCTCCCACTTCTTATCTTGAGGCACTTCCGCTTTTGCCTCTTTCTTGCCCTTGTCTTCCTCATGTAAGAGTGTCATGTCTACTAACCTCTTGTAAATAGCCCCTATAGGTATATGGGTCATAGCCAAGCTGTGAAGTGGCTCATTCAATCCTTTAACAAAATGGAGAGCCTTCTTATGAGGAGTATTCACTAAGTCCAGTCCAAATCGGGCCAGCTGATTGAATTGATTGACGTACTCCTTGATTGTCATACCTCCTTGCTTAAGAGATAAGAAATTTTCCAGCTGTAAACTTCGTTCAGCTTGTCAGAGGAACTTCATCTCAAACCTTATTCTGAAATCCATCCATGTTTCAATTGGTCTTTCAGCGTTAGTGACTTCCCACCAATAGGAAGCTTCATCTTTGAGCAACCATACAGCCAATTGTATCTTCTACCTATCGTCCACCTCAAAGATAATGAACAGATTCTCAGTTTCTTTGAGTCAGTTCCTTGCTTCTACGAATGATTCGGTTCCCCTGAAATCCCTTCCACCCATTGCCTTAAAGTCCCTACAAATCTTTGAGAAAGCATTTGCACGAGGAGGAGGAGGAGGAGGAGAAGGAACCGCTGCAGTTGGAGGAGGAATATCAACTGGGCCTGCGTCATTGGCCTTAGCCTCTAAGTACCTCCTGAACCAGCCAGGTATCGGTACACCCTCTGGAAGGTTAAGATTCCCAAATATGCTGAAACGAAAAAGAAAAGATTCAAAATGAAAGATTGAAAGATAGTGCATATGGATTTGGGGATTATGCCTTTTTAAATTTAAAACAACACCTTTTCATGTAAAATGCTTCTTTATATTTCTTTTTGAAAATATTTTCAAAAACTCTTATCTGGTCTGGTAAACCTAGCTCTGATACCAAGTGAAACACCCCACCTTCGTTAAGGTCACTCACAAACGGAATGCCTTAACTTTGGTGGAGGGTTATAGGTACAAGACACAGAAATTTTTATAACACAGATAAAATATAAGTAGCGAAATTCAATTATTTATTTCATACGTGGTTCAATACAAAAGCATTACATCAAATTGTCTCAAAATAACTTCCAAAACATTACAACATAATCTCTATCTTGATTATTCAATAAAGAAGCATAAACCAAAAACAAAAGTGCATAAATCCACAAGGATAATGTCCAAGAGCCATAGTCAAGGTGAGAGAGAGTTCAAATCATACAACTACTTTCTTGAAGCTTGCAAAAAGTCTGACTAAGCTGCAGTATTCCCTCCCTATGGACATTGGGAGGGGAACGAAAGAAAAGAGGACGAAAGAAAACGGGTCAGACAATAAGTCTGGTAAGTTCGGTGATTACTGGCATTTAAACAAGGAAAGGAATCATGACAGTAATAACAAAACATAGGACAATACCCTAATATAAGAAAAGAGGAACATGTGATCGCACCCATTACTATAGTCTCTGCACCTAACCATTGGTTCAACCATCCCTACATGTTCATAACAAACGATCCCCTTAATGATCGGCTCCTACTCGCATGCATTCATATCCTGTGTCATTCAGCCCCACTTGAATGTACATACCTTGTAGTCCCACCATGGGGTTTATCAGTCCCTCTGGTGGCAACCCGACATGATTCAGGATGCACAGTGTATACTATTGATGCCCAGTGCCTGATTTTTCCACTTCGAAGTACGTGCACGCCCATACTCCGTCGGAACCTACACTGGCCCACCAACCGCTGACGTTTTGACCGCTTATACTCAGCCTAGTAATCGTGCCCCACCCTGCCTAGTTTCAGGGTATCATGGTACATCTATGTGGGTTATTGCTGAGATGGGTCCCCATTACTAGGGTTTTCTATTCAACATGTTTATTTGGTTAAGTTTCCAAGTTTACCTAACCCCGCCCATTCGTTTAGTTAACAAGTTGAATCGGTTAAATGTTTCCTTAATTGACTTAACCTTACCAATCCTGACTTAGCTTTAATTTATTAAAGCACCAACCACTCACATTAGACAGGTCTTCTTGTGGTCATTGGATGTGCCAGTCGGTTCTGGGCAGGTTTACACCACAACTCAGTCTAACCTTGGGTCCTTTTTGGGCTTGATGCACTAACCACCCACATTAGATAGGTCTTGTTGTGGTCACTGGATATGCCAGTCGGTTTCAGTCAGATTTACACCATAACTCAGTCTAACCTTAGGTTAGGCATATTAGTCTTTTTCTAAATTCACATTTTTCTATATATGTATAATTTCTTTATGTAAATTTAATTTAATTTAATCATGCCATAATTATCCTTCGATTATGCTCACCATAAATGGTATATCAAATATACCATTTTATGAACAAATTTATGCCATGAATTTTCATATTTTCCCATCGCTACCCCCGTGGAACGTACGCATGGATCACATAAAATGTTGGGCTAGTAAATTAGCCCAAACCCATAAAAAAAAAGGGTAATAAACAAGGGATATGAAATAAACATAAAATAGCAAACATTTCAACTTGTCATGTGTAACTTGGCATAGAAGTATCCTCAACTTTATTTAAATGGGTAAAGGTGAACTTGTGACTAAGTTGGGTCTAATTGTCATGTAAATTTGACAAAGTTCTAGCATGGAGGTTAACATATAATCACAGTTTCGACCCACAACTTAGCATATTAACTCATGTATGACAAAACATAAGAAAATAACTATTATCATTTTTAAATTCAAACTTAGCATGATAACTTACGTGTGTTAAACATAAGAGGGCTGTCATAAACATATTTAAGTCACAATTTTTCATGATACGTATGTGTTAAAATAAAAGAGGACTGCTATTCCCAATTTTTGCAACATAAATAGATTCAACCTAGCATGAATATACATGAGTATTAATCTAATATATAAGCATGTTTTTAGATCAAAAACTTGCAAATAACCACCAATTTATAACATGACATGTTTCACCATTTAATAGGCAAAATACATCCATTACCCAATCATAATAGATTCATACAATATGTTCATCACCACAAGCATATAGACATGATTAATATACAATATATCAATCACCACAAGCATATAGACATGATTAATTACAACGATACTTTAAGATAAACGAGAATCAAATCTTATACATAAGCATCATTCTATACCCAAATTACAACATGTCACGATTCATTTGAAAGAACGTTTAAATCTGCGTAATAACCAACTTACAAACTAAAAAGGAATTCTTGCATTCTGAAATCTGAATTCTGAAATTGGTTAGCTCGCCTTTGATGGAGATCGTTGAATTTGATAATCTTTTAATTTGATTTTTGATTCAGATTCTTATCTTGTCTTTGAATTGGTGACGGCTAC
The DNA here is from genome assembly GCA_030737875.1 of Allium sativum. Lineage (NCBI taxonomy): Eukaryota > Viridiplantae > Streptophyta > Magnoliopsida > Asparagales > Amaryllidaceae > Allium > Allium sativum. The sequence goes on along the minus strand of CM060922.1, from coordinate 845,590,169 downwards.
TCCAAGTTTTCCATTGACAGCATGATAGTACTAGGATTATTTTTATGTGAATTTTTAGGTTAAAGCGTTGGGTTATTTATATAGAATTTCAATTCAATTTGAGTCGTCGGATGATCCTAGGGTTAACCACAGCCATCCAGTGAAGATAGGGTGACACCTCAGCCCTAGTGACTCAGCACTGAGTCACAAAATCGTCACCATTCGGATCTTCCCCGGGGGGGGGGGGGGGGTCGACACTAAGGTCGACCCCTGGTCTACCTGGGTCCTGGGCAGGAATTTTCCCGCCCAGCCCGCTTCTGACTTCTGATTTGAATTTGAATTCTTTTTCGAGTTGTTTGAATTTATTTGAATTTTCTGGAAACTTCCGACATCCATAACTTCTTTTAGCGAAGTTCAATTTACGCAAACTCGAACTCTATCTCAGCCAGAATTCCGAGACAAACACAATGGCATAACCCGTTTCCCTTAATTCTCACATTTTAAATTAATTATTGTTTAATTTGTTACTATATTGTTAACCGAAAATACGGGATGTTACAGCAAACCAACACGAGTTTCGAAAGATTAGAATTTTGGAATAAAATCGGTCTATCAGAATTCAGGTTGTTACATCTGGTATCAGAGCTTAATTTTAGGATTCCTTTATAGATAGTGAGTGAATGTACTTGTATTTTTAAAAGTATAAATATATTATATATGTCCTAGATCCATAGAGGAACCCACTAAATAGAAAGAGTATAATGCGGTAAGAATTAGGATGTCCGTTTTGTACGCTAAAGGAATGAATATGGAAATCTGAGACCCTTAGGTAATTTAGGTAGGAAGTGTACAATACAATTTGTAAGAAAGAAATGTGAATCCCATGTGTTAGTGTTTTAGATTAGTGGGCTTGGCAGAAAAACTTTATAAATTAGAAAAGGTTAAAAAGAGAAAAATGGATTAGGAATATATATAGTTGAGAGAATTGACTTTGTGGGAGTGTCAAGGAAAGCCTAGGAAAATTGAAAACCCGCTTAGAGTCTAACCCCATTGTTAACTTTTAAGAACTTGAAATTGTAAAAGTTTTGGGAAAATGATTTATGGTGTTTTTAAGCTTTGATCTTAAAAGTTATAGTTTTAAGATATGTAAAGTACACATATTGAGTTTTAAAGTAAAATGGGGTGTATTTTGGAAGCAGTGATTTCTTGTAAAAAAAATGTCTAAAATAAAATTCTCTTAGTAAAAGTTGCATACCACAGAGCATGTATAGCTCGTTAGTTTTCTTGTTATATTGCATGAAAGGGTTAAAAAGCAAACCTTATAAAAAAGTGTTGCATTTTGTTGAAAATTAGAATTTTCAGTACTGAAAGTTTTGAAATTTATAATCTTTTGACAATCATTTTCGATAAATTATTTAACGAAAAAATTTTGTTGGGTGGACAAAATAAGTTGTAGAGATTAAGAATAGAGTGGATGTTTGCACCTTGTAGTAAGAGACAGAACCGACCTTATAGGAAAGAACCGGTCGTAAATCTGATTGAGAATTAGTTTCCTTTTCTACTCTAGTTTTTGTGATTTGGGAAAAAATGAAAGATGATTTACAAATTTTTTTAGATATGTTTTTATGGCTTGGTAAAAGTAAGTTTTGATGAGGAAATTAAAGTTTTGATACTTTCTAACTTTTGAAAGAAAAGTGAAATTAAAAGGCCAAACCGTGTTTTAAAAAGTATGGAGTAGGTAAGGATTAGTGACTAGGGAAAACAGGGAAAGTTTTGAGGCTATGAAGTAGATAGCAAGGATTATTTTGGAATAATGATAAGTTCCCGTAGAATGCGTAAGCATTGAAAAGCCTAGGGTGTTGCTTAAAAATTTTTGTTTGTACACTGTAAGGACTAGTGTTGACTACTAGACAGTAGAGGGAAAGTAAGTATTTACATCCTTGTTGTTTGAATTTTTTAGAGGGGGACATAGTCCTGAGATTCTTGGCCCTTAGTAGGAGTTGTGCGTAGCGTCTGTTTTCCTGTTTTAGTTGAAGGACTAGAAGGCTTATTTAAAATTAAACTTAGATCAGAGGGTTAAGTTAAATAAGTTAAGAAAAGAGTAATTGCGTAACTAAAAAGGAAACAACAAATTTAGTAAAGCAACAGACATGACAGTTAAAGAAAGAAGGAAAATTCTAAGAAAAGATGAATAAGAGTAAATTTTTCCAAGATAAGTTGAAAAAAAGAATATGTAATAAAGAAAATTTTCTTATGTGGGTTGTGATTGGATAGGAAAATAGGGAATCTTTATAAATAGTTTCATAAAATCGAAGTACAGTAAGAAGAAGGTTGAAAAAGAAAAATGGAAGATGTGAAACTTTCCGTTTTCCACCTTTTTGTAACATAAGAAATCGAATTTAGAAACTTAGATTTTTCTGAAATTCGAAAAATAAAGTTGCTTGGTAGGGTTTTGGATGTAAAAATTAGTTCAACTACGCTCTTGCTCAGTAAGAGTGTGGGAAATTTTGGATGAAAAAACATTTTTGATTTTCAAAATTTTGTATTCATGTAAAACTGCCAGTATATGTAGGATGTGAGCATCATGTTTTTAAAAGGATTTTTAAAAAATTCGCATAGAGGTACCGCTTAGGTATACATTTATTATTATGTTGTACTTAACTTTGCATAGGTGCACAATGTTTGCAAAAATTGGATGCACACATGATGGATGTATAGTATGCAAGGGGTTAATTGATTTTTACCCTTATCAAATTTCGAGGATGAAATTTCCTAAGGATGGAAGAATGTAACACCCCGCATTTTATGACAATTAAATAATGCATATGTGTATATATAAGCATAGACATAAATATATATAAGAAGAATAAAATAAAGATAATATGTGACTACATGTAATAAATACATGCACTGAAAAAATATTAATGCAAATAAAATGTGATGCATACATTAAAAGAAAGAAAGGATTGGTTGCATGCAGTGTAAGTATGTTGCATGCACTGATTTACTAATATTATGCATTAATAATTAATGAGAAATAAAAGAAAAATATGCATGCAAAATGATAAAGTTACATGCAATAATTTAGACTAAAGATTACAACAAATATGAAAAAGAGGAGTGAGAAAAGAACAATGACCACCATTGTTCTAACCTTTGTTAACAATAGCCTTAGTACTCCAATTGGTTAGAGCATGTGGACTGCATACAAGAGGTACAAAGTTCGAACCTTGTCGGCGTCATATTTTTGTTTTAGTGGAACGGCTAAAATAACATGTTTTAAAGAGAATATATGTATAAACGCACACATAAGGAAAAGTATACATATAAGGAAGTGTAGAAAATCATGTGTATACATGTATATGTAGATATATGTGCATTATGTATATATATATATACAAGAGGAAATTTCAAAATAGGGCTACAATCAAAGAAATATGGCAAGAATTAAATAACGGCACAACACGGTTTGAATTTTGAAAACAAAGTAAAAGTTGTGCGTATACATATACGTGTAAAATGGTCATTAGAAGAGTTGTATACATATAAGGAGATTATATGCAAATATAAAAGTTGAATAAATTCTAGAAATTCAAACATTCAAAAATTTATCTTCTGCGCGAAAACAACTCGCGGGACCCATGGGGGGTAGACCCACCTCAGTTCCAGCCAGATTCATCGATGAATCTGGACTGTTTTCTTAATGATGTTCATTGCTGACTCAGCGCTGTGGGTACAATAAGATCCTAAACACCTATAAATAGGCTAGCAGAGCCAAGTCTAAATCTCATATTTCTGAGACAACGTCTATACTCTGCCATTCTTCTTCCACCACAAATCTCTTCAGAAAAATAAGATAATTAGTTTAGGAAAATTATGATCAAGACCTAGAGGAAAAGAATGAATATTAATGTAGAAGGTGTTCGGAATCATATTCAAAGTAAGGCAAATTCTTGGATCTAGTCTATTCAATTTTCTCCTCTTTCTTTCATTTTTCATTTAGTAAGAATTGTGTATCCATGGTTGTTAGGTTCTAAATCCAGTTAGGGGAACAATGGAATGCTAGATCTGGACCAGATTCATGATTTGGAAAGCAAATTAGGTGAGTGGATTTAAGTTATATCATTTTTGATAATGGTATACTATCGTTTGACATTCCCCGTTAATATACTATGTTAATGTGCTAGAATGATTAAAAGTTTTGAAAGGCAAATATGATATGTTGAAATATTAATATGTTAAAATATTAATGTGTTGGAAAATTCATATGTTGAAACGTTTAATGTGCTAAAATGTTCATATGTTGAAATATAAACTTTAAAAATATGTGTAGTGATTACTATTGTATACATACTACATGATTAACTTGTGTCATATTATGTACTTGAATTAATAACTGTAAAATTTAGAAAATTACATGTTAATTTGTTATATTTGAATAATTACATGATTAAATGATTACATGTTAGAATATAATTAATTACATGTTAGAAAGAACATATGACATATAATGGGCTTAATATGACGACATTTAAAATATAGATCACAGTAAAAATTTGGAAGAATGAACATGCTTATAATTACAGTAAATAGAAAACTGTAATGCACTTAGACACAAGGTTAAATTCAACTTGTGGTAGAAGTCTAACTGGAACTGCCCGACAAATCCAGCATCCACAAGTTGTTAATTTAATGTGAGGGGTCTAGTGCGTAAATAAACATGTAACAGTGCTAAGACACGAGGTTAAGTCAACTTGTGGAAGAAGTATGCCCGGAACCGCCTGACAAATCTGGCATCCACAAGCGGTAAGCTTAATGTGAGAGGTCTAGTACATATACATATATATATATATATATTATATGTAACACCCCACACCCGCTATAGTCACTCGCTAAGGGAATGCCATAACATCGGTGGAGTATTTTAAGTGAATATAGAACAGAAAAATTACAACAAGACAGATATAAGTAATACTTGAAAATCTTAAAACATCATTTCATTGCAGCGGAAAATAAACATGTTTGGTTACATCACAAAACCATAATAAGAGTCAAGTACAAAATATCCATCCTGATAAAATAGAAGTACATAATCCCACTACATAGACAATAGCCATAACAGAAAAGATAAACCGAGCTTTACTTCTACGATCCAAGCCCAAAAGATAGATATAGCGGTCTGATCCAAGCCCACTAGTGCTAGGCCCACTCTGATAACCTGAGGGTTGGGAAAAAGATAAAAACAACGGGGTCAGACATAAGTCTGAGTGAGTCCTATAACCCTAACAATACAACCATTAAAGTAATTAGGGTATGACATAAATAAGGTATGGTACCTCTGGGGATAATGACTACACTAAGTAGCCAACTAAACACCGGATGTACTACGATAACCGAAAAGACGCATTTATCCACCCAAAGATAATTCTTACCCCACCCCAGACTTATTCACCCAAGGGTAATTCCTACACTGCACTACACCAGTTCTACCCACCAAGAGTAATTCCTACTTAAAGGTTGATCCCACTAAGTGTACTTAGTAATTTTTACCCGGTAGTTTCTTGTACCCCTACACAGGTGCCGTTTGCCCCTATCTTTACTAGGTGTACCCACTACCCATCGATCGGCTCCCTACCGTAGATACCCGTGCTGGTCCCACAAAAGGGGGTGTATCATTCCCCAAAGTGGCTACCAGATAATATCACTGTGCACGGCTTTATATCTACACGATGCAACAACGACTTACCAACCAGCCCGGGTCCACACACGCATATGAAACCCGTTGATCCTGCGTTGCCACCGCTAACCCGTTTTGGCCACTTATAGTCAAGCCCAATATGCGTGTCCCGTCACTCGACTTGAGTCGAGCCCACAAAGATACGTTTGGGATATTGGTTGAAATGGGCCCCCACAAGCTACCACCTAAGCTTGCAATTTTATCTAGTGCATCCCACTTAACCCCTCTTTATAATCATGCCCACTTACATGTTAAGTTTTGGTTAAGTCATCAATCATATTTCAAATTGCCACTAAGGGCACCCACTAGATTTCCACATGCCACCTAAAGCACTTACTTGATTCCCACATGCCACCCAAGGCACTTACTTAACCCTTTAATCATGCTTAATTACATGTTCCACTTTGGTTAAGTATTCTAATCGTATTTTCACATGCCACCCATGGCACTTACTTAACCCTTTAATCATGTTTAATTACATGTTTGACTTTGGTTAAGTATTCTAATCGTATTTTTCTATTGCCACCCAAGGCAACCCAATAGTCTCATCATGCCACCCCAAGGCACCCACTTAACCCCTCATGTCCCACTACATGCTAATATGGTTAAGTGTTTCTTAATTCATTAATTAAGATCATGACCTCATAAAGACCTCTCACATTAGACCGTCTTTTATGACTGCTGGATATGCCGGTTGGTTCCGGGCAGACTTCTGTCATCAAAAGGGTCTAACCTCGTGTCTTTACTTTAATCATGTATTTAATTTATGACTAAGACCTCTCACATTGGGCCAATCATTTGTAGCCGCTGGATGGCCGGTCGGTTCCGGGCAGACTTCCGCTACAAAAGGGTCCAACCTCGTGTCTTAGTTGATTAATTACACCTAATTAATCACCCCCATATTAATTATCCCTAATTAATATCAAGTTTTCATAACATGGGTAGACCTAACTCAATAGGTAAATTCCCATGGGGTAGACCTAACTCAATAGGTAAATTCCCATTTATGCTTAATCATTTTATGGTATGCTTAATCATAACCATTTCACACCATTCATTTACATGTCTATTAACCCCATCGTTTCCCCACGCACTTATGCTAACACGACATATTTCCAAGAGAAGATTCTCTCATACTTAACATGGGTTTCACTTAGCACACAATAGCATTAACATGGGTTAAAAGGTGTCTACTCACATCATAATATTAACCCAACTAGCATTGCTAAATAACCCAACTTGCATGAACATACATATGTCATATCTAAAGGCAACTTGCATAAGTGTTCATAGGTTATATAAAGATGAACTTGCATGTGTCTTAAAGGTGTGATCTTGCACAACATGTTACATGTTAACTTGCATAACATCATACACATAACTTGCATGATATCATAAACATAACTTGCATATCAACATACACATAACTTACATAACATCATGCATATAACTTGCATAATCTCATACACCTAACTTGCATATGAACTTGCACAACAACATGCACATAACTTACATAACATCATACACATACTTGCATAACATGTTGATCTTGCATATAAGCATACACATAACTTGCTTAACATGTTGAACTTGCATATATGACTTGCATCTTAAAAGAGGGTAAACATGCATAGCATATAAAAATGTTATCTCACATATGTATGCATCACATTTAAGAGGGTAAACTTGCATGTCATGATTTATGCATAATACCAAACACTTAGCATGCATAAAACCACCTACTTAGCGTGCATAGAACCAATTTCTTATTATGCATAAACACACCACTTAACTTGCATAAACCCAAACACTTAGCATGCATAAAACCCAATACTTAACATGCATACAATCAAATACTTAGCATGCACAACATCAAATACTTAACATGCATAACACCAACTACTTAGCATGCATAAAATCACATGCATAACTTGCATATCATGTTACATATAACTTGCATATATTCTCACATATAGTTTGCATAACATATCACATATGCATAAATGTTTAACATGGTGTTTTGCATCATAAAACATGGCCTTAAACTTGCATTTAACATAAAACTTGCAAATCACATATCATACAAACTTGCATAAATACATTTATCCACAAACATAGCCATGTCTTATCACATCCTACCATAATCAATTTAACAATTGATTATTAAAGCCATAGAAACTCACCAAAACCAAGATTAGCAAATCAATGAAGTAAAACTAGTTGCCAAATATGAAGAAGAAGGTGATTAGGGGTTGATTAGCTTGCAACTCTCTTCATTTGAATTGTGGAGGCCATGACCAAGTTTCATTTTGCCATAGTTTAGTTACACAACCTAATTATGAATGAATTAGGATAGGGTTAGGGTCTTATTTATAGGATTAGGTTGCATTTTAGACCCTTAGATTAACCCTAGATTGGATTAGGACCCTTAGATTTAGGAAATCTCTAGAACCAGCCCTCCTAGCCAGCCTGAAACCCAACCAGGTGCAACCTGGTGCACCCAGGTTCACAGAACGGTGCCACCCTGTCGACAGGCAAGTCGACAGGCATGTCGACACCCCTGTCGACAGGCCTGTCGACAGCCCTGTCGACATGGGTTGGGCGGGAAGCTCCCCGCCTGACCCCGCCTGGCCCAATTTAAAATCTGAATTTTAAATTCTTAATTCTGTTTTAGATTTGAATTTTCTGAAAACTTCTTTGGGCCATAACCGGGCCATACGGACTCCGATTCTCGAAAACTCGGACTCTATTTTGCGTATTTTTCCGAGACGAACGCAATGACGCAGCCCGTTACCCCCAATTCCCACATCTGAGATTATTTATCCTATAATTAGTGAATTTTAGTATTAACTAAAATTCGGGGTGTTACATTCTCCCCTCCTTAAAGGATTTCGTCCCCGAAATCTCTAAGCTAAGGAGAATGCATATCCTACCATCCAAACAACCATCTACTCAAACCATCATCCACGGGCATCCATTGTCCTTAAAACAATTTCTAATGATGTATGAGCATATGCAAAAAGTGTGTGTATATGTTCCCTATCTAATGTATGAACATATGCAAACCATGATAGTGCCATGCATCCATTATGTATGCGAGAGAACCCTATCGACACATACAATATCTACATGAGTGCACAATCATTCACCAAAATGCATCATCCATGTGATAACACAACCATTATACATCCATAAATATATTTTCCTACACACAAATTTATGCAATATGCAATATGAAGTGACTGAGCCGATCTAGTGCCTAGAGTGTGTGTATATGCATCCACGAGCAACCGCTAGCAAACACTTGCATCCACTTGCATCCATCAACCATAACATGTCTCAAACACATGTTTCAACCATAGGTTTACCCTATCTAAAGGTCAAAGGTACTAACGAGAGGACATACTAAAGATAAGATAAGCACAAGATATGCGATGAAGGAGAAGCAAAAGGACATACCCTCCGAAAGAAAAGGGTACCTCGAACGTATCTTCGCTTCCGTCTCCCAGGTAGCGTCACTCTCTTCATCTCCCCTTTGTACTTTGATTAGTTGAACCTCTCTGTTTCTCAACTTCCAAATCTCTGACCCAAGGATGCAAGTAGGAGCTCGTCGAATCGTCGCATCACGCTCTACTTCCACTTCTCTAAGCAGGCTCAGCTCTACCGCCTCTGCGGTCTCATGTAGGAACTTTCTCAAATGTAACCCATGGAATATATCATGTACACCACTAAGCCTGTCGGGCAACTCCACTCTATATGACATCTGTCCAATCGTTTCCTTAATAGGAAACGGTCCAACAACCTTGGTACTCACTTCCCAACAGATCCAAAGTGAACCACATTCCGTAACGGAAATATCTTAATAAAAAGCATGTCCTAATATCAAACTCAAGCTCTGTTCTCCTCTTGTCCGCATAAGATTTCTGTTTATCTTGCGTCGCTTTCATCCTTCTTTGAATCAAATCAATATTTTCCCGAAGTCTTTCTAACCTTATCGGCCCAAGCAAGATCTCATCCGTAGATTCCTACCAACGTGTTGGTGATCGACAAGGCCTTCCATAAAGAGCTTCGAAAGGTGCCATACCAATACTGGACTGAAAGCTGTTATTATATGCGAACTCCACCAATGGAAGATGCTCTTCCCATGTACCTCCCAAAATCTAAGATACAAAGCCTCAAAAGGTCTTCTAGGACATAATTCACCCTCTCGGTCTGGTCGTCCGTCTGAGGATGATATGCGGTATTCAAACACAACTGAGTCCCTACCGCCTCTTGCAAACTCTTCCGGCACTCGCTAGTGAAGATAGGATCTCGATCATTCACTATGCTAGAGGGTACCCCATGTAATCGAACTATCTCTCGAAGATATACTGAAGCTAGCCATGGAGCAGTCCTCTTGCTCTTCACAGGTATGAAATGGGCGCTCTTAGTAAGTCTATCTACCACCACCCAAATTCCTGTATTACCCTTCCTCGACCTGGGTAACCCGTCAATAAAATCCATCGAGACGCTATCCCACTTCCATTGCGGAACCTCCAATGGGTGAAGCAACCCACCTAGTTTCCCTTGCTCCGCCTTCACTTGCTGGCACACCGAACATCGAGCGACACACTCGGCCACACCTTTCTTCATACCGGTCCAGAAGAAAACCCTCTTCATGTCTTGGTACATCTTATCCCCACCGGGATGAATGGTCATCCTAGAACGGTGTGCATCATCAAGAATAGCCTTCCTCAAACCCTCGTCTTGCGGTACACAAATTCTACCGTCTCTACGCAAACACCCCTATCGTCTAGGGTGTTCCTACTCAAATGGCTGGACGACTCCCCCCTTATGAGCTTCTCTATCAACTCAACCAACTGTGGGTCGTCCCTCTGTGCTCTTCCAATCCACCCCAAAAGAGTAGGTCTAACCAAGGAGGCTAGCAAACCGGGTACAAAGTCAATGGAAGGTCTAAAGTCAAACTTAGAAATAAACTCTAAGCTCCGTCGTTCAACGAACAATGAACTCAAGGACAACCTTTTTCTACTTAAGGTGTCCGTTACCATGTTACCCTTACTCATAGGATGCTAAGGATCCCATCCACTTTTGCTGTCCTAAGACTATGCGCTCGAAGAGTCTCCAACACTTCCCTAAGATGTAGGGCATGCTCTTCTCCACCAGGATATCATCCAAAATTATCACAACTGTCTCCCACGCAGACCACCCTAGTCGAACTCGGCATCCCCCAAATGCAAGCCCCAAAGGCCTAAACCAATATCAGACAAACACCCAAGGGATACCTCCTTCGAACTCAGACGACCTACGTGAGATGATACGAATAAAAATGGCTAAATAATTAAGCCCTTGACCAATTCTGGATGTTCTCTCCAGTCTCGCTCCAAAACCGTCGTTTATCCTATACTGGCTCTGCTCAGCCTATTGAGCACATACGAAAACTTATTTCGCTCCTAGAAAAGACCAAAATGTCATCCATAAAGACCATCACAACTTATTTAGGTACTCCCTGAACACCCTTCTCATCAAATCAACAAAGTATGTGGGGGCGTTCGTCAAACCCAATGGCATCACCAGCCACTCATAAAAGAAATCATCCGGAGTCCTAAAGGCAGTCTTTTCTATGCTATTCTCAGCCACTCTCAACTGATGAAATCCCGTGGCTAAGTCCTACTACAAAAATACTGAGGCGCCAGCCAACCGATCAAAGAGATCATCAATCCTTGGCAATGGGTGTCTATTCTTCTTTGTGAGTTTCTTTAGTTCTCTTTAGCCTACACAAAGTCTGAGGGACCCATCCGCCTTCATAACAAAACTACTGGAGCGCCCCACTCCGATATACTTCGTCTTATGAACCCCTTCTCAAGCAAATCGCCTACTTACTTATGGAGTTCCCTCCTCTCGCTAGGAGCCATGTGGCACACTGGCCAAGATACTGGTTTAGCATTATCCACCAGGTATATTCGGAAGTCAATCTCCCGCTTCGGAGGTAAGCCCTTCACCTCCTCACACACATCCGGGTATTCCCGGACCGCTCTAACAGATCGCAAACTCTAGACCAACGTGTCAAGCGATTCTAGATACCTTAGCATAACAGATTCTATGGGATTACAAGAGATCTCGAGAGTGTTACCCAGGCGGCCCAGAAGCCTAACAACTCTCCCTTCAAAATGAAGAACAGCACTCCTACTGGATAACCAGTCCATGCCCAAAACTAACCCATAGCCCGTGAAGCCCAACAAGCATCACATCTAAACCCAACGCTAAGTATAGAAACTTTCAAACCCAACCACATCATGGAGCCCAATTGGGTTTGAAACAACTAAGGGATCATCTACCAACTGGTGTCTCAGTGCAGTGACTCTACTAGTAATGATGAGATAAACGAATTCGATGCGTCAGAATCAAATAAAGTTCGAATTGGATGATAAAGAAATCCAACCTCCAATCTAGACGGTCTTATCCCCATCTGGTACCCTAGTCGTGAGGGAATACAACTACCCCCCAGAAGATTCCATACCTTGCCCTTGCTTCTTTGGACAATCCTAATAAGGTGTCCTATTCCTCTCAAAAGGATAACCACTTGCCTTCTTCTTCCCTATTCCCCACTCGTAACTTCCCACCAATGAGGTTTCATCTTTCATTAACCAAACAACTATTTGAGCCTTCCTCCCACCGTCTATCCAATAGATACCTACCAGTCCTCCTCCTTCTTGAACCAACTTCTAATCCGACTAACGTCTAAATCCCTTGAAGTGGTTTTCCATCCTTATCTATCTTAGAAAGATCATCTATACGCGGAGGGGAAACTCAAAATGAGAGAAAGGAAGAGATTCAAAATGGAGAATTCGAAAGATATAGATATGGCTATTGGGGATTATGCTTTTCTTTCAAAAACTTTTCTCTTAAAAGACATGTTTTTGAAAATACTCCTTTCCAAAAATATTCTTAGAAAATAGTTTTTCTAAAAAATTTATCTGTTCCGGTAACCTTAAGCTCTGATACCACGTGTAACACCCCACACCCGCTATAGTCACTCGCTAAGGGAATGCCATAACATCGGTGGAGTATTTTAAGTGAATATAGAACAGAAAAATTACAACAAGACAGATATAAGTAATACTTGAAAATCTTAAAACATCATTTCATTGCAGCGGAAAATAAACATGTTTGGTTACATCACAAAACCATAATAAGAGTCAAGTACAAAATATCCATCCTGATAAAATAGAAGTACATAATCCCACTACATAGACAATAGCCATAACAGAAAAGATAAACCGAGCTTTACTTCTACGATCCAAGCCCAAAAGATAGATATAGCGGTCTGATCCAAGCCCACTAGTGCTAGGCCCACTCTGATAACCTGAGGGTTGGGAAAAAGATAAAAACAACGGGGTCAGACATAAGTCTGAGTGAGTCCTATAACCCTAACAATACAACCATTAAAGTAATTAGGGTATGACATAAATAAGGTATGGTACCTCTGGGGATAATGACTACACTAAGTAGCCAACTAAACACCGGATGTACTACGATAACCGAAAAGACGCATTTATCCACCCAAAGATAATTCTTACCCCACCCCAGACTTATTCACCCAAGGGTAATTCCTACACTGCACTACACCAGTTCTACCCACCAAGAGTAATTCCTACTTAAAGGTTGATCCCACTAAGTGTACTTAGTAATTTTTACCCGGTAGTTTCTTGTACCCCTACACAGGTGCCGTTTGCCCCTATCTTTACTAGGTGTACCCACTACCCATCGATCGGCTCCCTACCGTAGATACCCGTGCTGGTCCCACAAAAGGGGGTGTATCATTCCCCAAAGTGGCTACCAGATAATATCACTGTGCACGGCTTTATATCTACACGATGCAACAACGACTTACCAACCAGCCCGGGTCCACACACGCATATGAAACCCGTTGATCCTGCGTTGCCACCGCTAACCCGTTTTGGCCACTTATAGTCAAGCCCAATATGCGTGTCCCGTCACTCGACTTGAGTCGAGCCCACAAAGATACGTTTGGGATATTGGTTGAAATGGGCCCCCACAAGCTACCACCTAAGCTTGCAATTTTATCTAGTGCATCCCACTTAACCCCTCTTTATAATCATGCCCACTTACATGTTAAGTTTTGGTTAAGTCATCAATCATATTTCAAATTGCCACTAAGGGCACCCACTAGATTTCCACATGCCACCTAAAGCACTTACTTGATTCCCACATGCCACCCAAGGCACTTACTTAACCCTTTAATCATGCTTAATTACATGTTCCACTTTGGTTAAGTATTCTAATCGTATTTTCACATGCCACCCATGGCACTTACTTAACCCTTTAATCATGTTTAATTACATGTTTGACTTTGGTTAAGTATTCTAATCGTATTTTTCTATTGCCACCCAAGGCAACCCAATAGTCTCATCATGCCACCCCAAGGCACCCACTTAACCCCTCATGTCCCACTACATGCTATTATGGTTAAGTGTTTCTTAATTCATTAATTAAGATCATGACCTCATAAAGACCTCTCACATTAGACCGTCTTTTATGACTGCTGGATATGCCGGTTGGTTCCGGGCAGACTTCTGTCATCAAAAGGGTCTAACCTCGTGTCTTTACTTTAATCATGTATTTAATTTATGACTAAGACCTCTCACATTGGGCCAATCATTTGTAGCCGCTGGATGGCCGGTCGGTTCCGGGCAGACTTCCGCTACAAAAGGGTCCAACCTCGTGTCTTAGTTGATTAATTACACCTAATTAATCACCCCCATATTAATTATCCCTAATTAATATCAAGTTTTCATAACATGGGTAGACCTAACTCAATAGGTAAATTCCCATGGGGTAGACCTAACTCAATAGGTAAATTCCCATTTATGCTTAATCATTTTATGGTATGCTTAATCATAACCATTTCACACCATTCATTTACATGTCTATTAACCCCATCGTTTCCCCACGCACTTATGCTAACACGACATATTTCCAAGAGAAGATTCTCTCATACTTAACATGGGTTTCACTTAGCACACAATAGCATTAACATGGGTTAAAAGGTGTCTACTCACATCATAATATTAACCCAACTAGCATTGCTAAATAACCCAACTTGCATGAACATACATATGTCATATCTAAAGGCAACTTGCATAAGTGTTCATAGGTTATATAAAGATGAACTTGCATGTGTCTTAAAGGTGTGATCTTGCACAACATGTTACATGTTAACTTGCATAACATCATACACATAACTTGCATGATATCATAAACATAACTTGCATATCAACATACACATAACTTACATAACATCATGCATATAACTTGCATAATCTCATACACCTAACTTGCATATGAACTTGCACAACAACATGCACATAACTTACATAACATCATACACATACTTGCATAACATGTTGATCTTGCATATAAGCATACACATAACTTGCTTAACATGTTGAACTTGCATATATGACTTGCATCTTAAAAGAGGGTAAACATGCATAGCATATAAAAATGTTATCTCACATATGTATGCATCACATTTAAGAGGGTAAACTTGCATGTCATGATTTATGCATAATACCAAACACTTAGCATGCATAAAACCACCTACTTAGCGTGCATAGAACCAATTTCTTATTATGCATAAACACACCACTTAACTTGCATAAACCCAAACACTTAGCATGCATAAAACCCAATACTTAACATGCATACAATCAAATACTTAGCATGCACAACATCAAATACTTAACATGCATAACACCAACTACTTAGCATGCATAAAATCACATGCATAACTTGCATATCATGTTACATATAACTTGCATATATTCTCACATATAGTTTGCATAACATATCACATATGCATAAATGTTTAACATGGTGTTTTGCATCATAAAACATGGCCTTAAACTTGCATTTAACATAAAACTTGCAAATCACATATCATACAAACTTGCATAAATACATTTATCCACAAACATAGCCATGTCTTATCACATCCTACCATAATCAATTTAACAATTGATTATTAAAGCCATAGAAACTCACCAAAACCAAGATTAGCAAATCAATGAAGTAAAACTAGTTGCCAAATATGAAGAAGAAGGTGATTAGGGGTTGATTAGCTTGCAACTCTCTTCATTTGAATTGTGGAGGCCATGACCAAGTTTCATTTTGCCATAGTTTAGTTACACAACCTAATTATGAATGAATTAGGATAGGGTTAGGGTCTTATTTATAGGATTAGGTTGCATTTTAGACCCTTAGATTAACCCTAGATTGGATTAGGACCCTTAGATTTAGGAAATCTCTAGAACCAGCCCTCCTAGCCAGCCTGAAACCCAACCTGGTGCAACCTGGTGCACCCAGGTTCACAGAACGGTGCCACCCTGTCGATAGGCAAGTCGACAGGCATGTCGACACCCCTGTCGACAGGCCTGTCGACAGCCCTGTCGACATGGGTTGGGCGGGAAGCTCCCCGCCTGGCCCAATTTAAAATCTGAATTTTAAATTCTTAATTCTGTTTTAGATTTGAATTTTCTGAAAACTTCTTTGGGCCATAACCGGGCCATACGGACTCCGATTCTCGAAAACTCGGACTCTATTTTGCGTATTTTTCCGAGACGAACGCAATGACGCAGCCCGTTACCCCCAATTCCCACATCTGAGATTATTTATCCTATAATTAGTGAATTTTAGTATTAACTAAAATTCGGGGTGTTACATTATATATAAATAAAAGGATAGAAACAAGTGGCATTAATAGTAATTAATGGAAATGAATGGAATTAAATGAAAGTTACAACAGTAAAAAGGATTGGGATGAATGGGGAATGATAATAAGTTATTATAAGTAAATTACATTAATGAGAATGTTATATAATAGGTAGGTGTTTTCACTAAAAAATGGCTAAACACCAAAGGTACTAGAATTGCACTTCACCGATACGGTAAAAAATAAATAGAGTCGTACTTAATAACAATTGACAATAATAATGCGAATAAGGAAAAATATGGACGAGATTTAGAGTGGTTCATCCTTGTGCCAGGCCTACATCCACTATAAAGATTACTTGTATTCTTAAAATGGAGATTACAAAATACATCAACTATCTTTTATCATATATCTCTATATTCACTCAACATACTCTCATTTATACATGTCAATCCTGGGATTTTATGAGAAAATGGTAGAGTTTGAGGAAGAGAAGGATGGATGAATGATTGGGAAGGAGGATGTCTTTGATTTCCCGATTACAAAGTTGTGCTGGGCGCCATGGCCAAATCGGTGATGAACCTCTGGATGGATAAGATGACCTAAATCTTCAAGGATTGACTGAAGATAGATTTAGCAGCACTCCGTGGTTTCGAAGATTCGATCCCCTTTATGTTGGCAGCTATGGCCTTGGCCTATTTATAGGTGAGCTTCCCCGGAGAAATGAGCTGAAGTTCACATATGTAAGCGACAGATCGTTTCAGCCGGTAATTACCAAAATTCCACTTTCTGGTTGTTGCTAGTTGTCTATAGCTGTATCCAGCTGCCATATGCGAGCAACTTTATAGGAGCGATCGTTTTGAGTAGTCGAGTAAACAACTTTAGTCAATGCCCTTCGGACGTGGCTATGTCTGACACTTGGTGAATAGTTATCTGATTCTTTTGATTGTGAAATGAGCGGGCGACCAAGGTCATACTTATGGTCGAGCGGTTTCATAAGAGTGGAGCGTGGACTGGGATGGAATCAATTCTTCTTTGTACTTTGCATGATGATCTCCCTGGCTCAAGGTCATTTGACCTCCATTGTCTTTGTACCGTGCCATTTTTCTGTATGGCTGTGCTATATGGTTGCCCCTACTTATGCTATATGGACAACTTGTCTTGTTTTGGCATTCGAGCAGCTTCATTCTGATGCGAACAACTAACCTTTTCTTTCGCGCCCGAATTACGGCTTGCATCTGGCTTTGGTTGAGGACATGGGCTCCTAAAATGTTGCAAGTACTTGTTTTGCAGTTCTAACCCGGGCTCCATCTTTTGACGGATAAACATTTGCCCCTCGAAGCTTATAGCCTTTTTAAAAAAAAACTATAAGCTTCGAAATAGTGAGATACAACACCATTAGGTGGATTTAATCCAATTTTCTATAAAACAGGCACTCTTACCAATAGCCTATGTTTTCAAAATTTAAACACTTTTGCATTCGTCTACATGCGGACACCTGTTAGGCTTGATGTTTCTCGGGTATGTTAAACTAGGTCACTGGGTTCTGACTAAGCTGTCCTATCATTTTAATTTTCTCTCTCTTTTTGTTAAAAAAGGACCTTCTAGACCCGTTTTAAATATCGCCCCTTCATTTTCCTGCCTCTTATATCCTTCTGATAAACATACTTTAATAGCAGTTCCGCTGCAGAAGAGTCCGTCGTTGCCTCTCAAAGCTTCGATTCTCTTTGCTTGGTTGATTGTTTTGCCTGATCTTTTTAGTTGAAGTTTTTCAACTTCGTCTCCATCTACAACACTCCTTCCAAATTGAATCTATCCATTTGTCTGTAAGTGAATTATCTTCTTTTAAATCCCGACTTTGAGTTAGTCCGCTTGGTTTCGTAATGAGGTTCTCTGCTGGTAAAAGAAAGACCAAATTGCTTGAACATATACGGCTGTGGTGTTTGGAAAATGTCAACTTGCCTTAGTATGTGCTTGGATTTCATGAGAAATCATTTGGCAGTTTCGATTCATACAAAAACCCTTTGTCTTTTTTTTTGTTTTTTTGTTTCAACTGTATGTCGACAAGTTGCTTACTAAAATGCCTTTGAAGTGACATTATCCAATCCAATATGCCTTTAATAGATGTCGGATGGAATACTTATGCCATGGAAACATTTCTGCTCTTCTTCCTTTTACTGCTGCTAGTATTCTTTTAACATGTGCGATCAGCAATTCTCTATAATCGATCAGTCTAGAGCCTGTGATTCTCGTACCTTTGAATTTTTGATTCTTCCTTCATATGATTATATTACCAGTAAATCCTTTTCTGGGTGTGACTGGTGATTTTTATTCGAAAAGCATATCAGCCTAGAGTTGCTTCTTTTTAACTATCAGCAATTGAAGTTATAACTTATTTTTTGAGCATACTCATCTGTGTTGAAATGTAGACTAAACATCAATTCAGTCAAAACCCCTGCAAAACCATCATGTCTGGAGAACAAAAGGGTTTGGATCAAGCAATTGAAGTAGCCCCAACAACTAGTTCCGAATTGAATGTTAGCCAGATTTACCCTCAACCTCACTTTCTTGAAGGGGTTCCTTCAAGTTGCCGTAAGTCGACACTCTTTTTTGATCTATACTTACAAATGTGTGCTCACTTTGGTTTTCAAAAGACGAAGCTAAATTTCCAAGGAAAGAAGATTCGGCCGATCGTCTGCCTCCTTGGTATGTGACAGTTAATTATCACATGTTTTCTAGTGGGGAAATTCCTCCTTTTAACCCTTACTTAGAGTTTGTTTTGCGGCAACTGGCCATTACCCTATATCAGTTGCATCCCAGTGGATACCAAATACCGCTCGGGCTGTACATACTTTTCATGAAAATTCAGCAGTATGAACCTACGTTTCCAAACATCTGTTCCTTATATGCTTATTAAAGGAGGGAAAAGGATGGTCCTTCTTTCATTTTTATGGAAGCCAGGCATGGTAGAATTATTACCGGCTTGACGGATGGTGCCAAGGTGTTTCCGGATCAATATTTCTACGTCCGGTGCCCTTATAGGTTCTATGGGCGATGGATGAAGGGAGGTAATTACGCCTTTGCCCTGGAATTTTTACTTCTCTTTCTTTCTCATTCATCTTTCTTTTTGATTTTGCAGTGATCCCTTCTATTGCGGGCCTTACCTTAGACCAAGCTCTCCTTAATTCTTTAATGGCTGTTGATAAAGCTGAAAGGAGTGGGAAAGTATTGCTTTCAAAGGAAAACCTTCGCAAATACTGGCTGATTCATCCTACACGATCTCTTAAGAAAACTCTGGCCCATCCTCAATGTTCTACTGGCAAACCTCTTACTAAAAGGAAACACTTAACCTATGGCGACAGTAGCCAATCTTTACCTTAGATTACTGAAGGGAGTGATAAGGGGGCAAAAGAGAACATAAATGGCTCGAAGGCTGGTATTTTTTTTGAAAAGATCGTTGAAAACTCCGCTACCATTATTACTTAAGAAGGGGTCTTGTAGGAACTTTTGGAGGCCCGGGGAATCTAGATACCATCAATTACTTTGATCAGGGTGACTTTATGATCTTTGGTCCGGTGATATCCAATAT
The DNA here is from genome assembly GCA_030737875.1 of Allium sativum. Lineage (NCBI taxonomy): Eukaryota > Viridiplantae > Streptophyta > Magnoliopsida > Asparagales > Amaryllidaceae > Allium > Allium sativum. The sequence continues at coordinate 845,570,132 of CM060922.1, read as the reverse complement.
GGAAAGAACTCGAGAGTCTAGTCAGTGTCCTGGGAAAGCTTCTGACTTAACAACTTCCCTCGAAATCGGTTTGTTATTATTGCTCGGACGACATGATTTCTTTCTTGTAACCCTCATAACTTTCGACTGCTTGCTAAAATCTTTTTTTTCTCCTTAGGTATAAACATGGGACATTTGCTATTGGAAATTTCGCCTATCAAGCTAGTTTTGCCGATCCACAAAACCTTTTACAATCTCACCTTTCTCATCATTTGAAACGTTCCCTATCGCCTTCAAATTCTCAGACCCAGCATATCCCTGACCTCCCAATGACCGATTCTTTAAGGAGGGAAGGACCTGATTGTGCAAAGACATTGATGAAAGGCAATAAGGGCGAACATTTCATAGAAAGGGAAAAAAGTAGGGTCGACCGAGGCAAGAATGAGATTCAGAAGTGTTCCTCATCACTTGAATCCCCTGAACGATCCATTATCCCAACTTCTGCTCAAATTCAGATGATACACGACCGCCCCCTTATAAGGTTCCACCTGGAAATTCAATACTTAAGGATCGTTTCGGTGGCTGGGATCTGCGGGGAATGTGTTTTGACTTACATTTACATCCAGATGACGGGCGGGATGCTATTAATAGTCTAGATACCATAAATAATTGTATGATTGCTTAGTTTAACACTGCTAAGGATCAGCTCGAAACACAATTGAATTTGGCCATGAATAAAGTTGACAAACGGCCAGAACATTAGGCCAAATTTGGTTATGAGTTTCAAAGATTAAATGCTTAGCACCTTGACCATATTGATATTTTGGAAAATGATAAAGCTGGACTGGTTCACTTGGTCAAATATCGAGAATCTGAATTGCCTCTTTAAAGCGTGGGAACATCAAAGTGAGCAACCTACAGGCCAAGAACGATGAGCTTAGGAAAGAGCTGGAGGTTGTTCGAAAGCGACTTTGAGAAGCCCAGCCTGCTCAAGAACTTGACGAGTGCCACCTAGCCTTAGAGAGAGGGGCTTTGACTTCCTCTAAACAGGAAAGGATGGCTCTCGAAGGCAAAATTGCTTCCCAAAATGAGACCCTTAGGACTCTTGAAGAAAGCAAAAGCAAGCTGCATAAAGAACTTGACGAAGCCAGAATAAGGACCGTCAATACTTTATTCCAGTTTTATGTTTGCAGTGTCATGAGTCGTGGAAGTCTAAGTTATTTGAATAAGGAATTTCCACAAAATTTGGCCCTAGTTTGGGAACAGGTGCTTCTATATTCCAATAACGCTGATGATGAATACCTTCAAGAGCGGCTCTTGGAAGATATAGATCGTAGGGCTTTGGCTGAGGGCAAGAAGATATTGGCGAACGAGCGAGCTCAATCTTCTATGGGAAAAGATCCAGGTGTTATCATTACCTGTGGCCTATCCAGTTCCATTTGGATTGAAGTTTCGAGTTCTCATGTCCCTTCTGTAGGCCACTCTGCCCTAGATATTGTCGGAATTCACCCCACCACCGAGCATTTAGTTCAAGAAAATGTTGTTAAACAGTGTGGGAGTCATCACAATGCTTCTTTAAATGTGAATGATTACGACGTTGATCTTGCATACCCAGTAAACGCATGTAAAATTGACATCATCAGTCTGCCCCGGATTTGGATTTCCTTACTTCTTCACCTGCATTTGCTGAGTTTCGTGCTTGTTATTCACTTGCACCAGGTGTACTCTCGCCACCTCCTTTGCCTGCTTGTGGTACTACTATTCAAACTGTCACTGTTGATTCTGTCTTAACATCCACCAGCACGAACCCTCGCGTCACACCTCCACCATTATTAATTGATGTATCAGAACCAGAAGATGAGGATGGGATTTGGAATACCAAGGCTGTGTCTACTTTGATATGCAAAAGGAAACCAATTTGCAAGTAGTCCAGAATCATTAACTTGTCCTTTTCTGGTATTCTTTGTGTAAACAAATTATTAAGAGATGAATGTCAAGCAGCCAATCCATCCTTTGCTTCTTTATTAGCAACATCATTTATGACTTTTGTACTCTGATTTTAATCCGTTCCTTTATTTGTTACGCATTTAGACCGGTTGTATATGCAAGTGCCGGCCCTCGCTTTATATTTTTACGTTCGCACACTCACGTTTTTATCGCTTGGTATTATATCAGTTATACCATTTTGCGTTTATGAGTGACAACACTTCATGGAGAATTATTTTCGTAAGCCGCATGAACTTATCGTTCATTTACTTTTCGAGGTAACGTTATAACGAATCTGTGGTATGTCTTGAATGGGCATTGTTGATTTTTACACAATGGTGATGTCCCCATACCAAAGCTCTTTATAATTTTATAAATTTTCTTAATTTTAGTCATGATTTCAATTGACCAGTTCATGACTTTTGAATTAATGTTCAACCACATCCCCTGCTAACTTGGTTATACAAGTTTTTTTAGGGACTAATTTTTTTTGAGACACACAAGGTCATTATGTGTTTTTTTGGGTGGCCCCAGGGGAGGTCTTGGGTTTCAATGTTGTAATCCAATCTTGGCTTTGTTGGACTTGGTTAACAACGAAGAACAAAACTGGATACCCCCTTTCGTCTAGGACTTCTGCTTTGTGCTGGTGTTTCCAGCATGTTTGTTGGGCCTTCCGACACTAGGACTGGGGTTTCCAGCCTAGTTTTTATTATTGCATTGCCCCTAGGAGGCGGACGCTAATCCTTGTCACCGAATTTGGTTTCAATTTTAAGGAGTTCATGTCCTGCACCTAATAAGGCACCTCTTCGGGACTAGCAATTTTTATCTGTGGGACAAATTTGATAATATTCTTACATCTCAATGAACCTGATGCCGATCCCTTGAATGGATGCTTGCTAAGAGTTCGGCATATTTCGCAATGAGAATTGCAGCCCTCTGACTCGGTGTTTATCTTAGAACAGTTTATTCTCTTGAGGTGATGCGCCTATTCAACCTTTTTGATTTTTCCTGATATTTGTGGTTTTCAAGTCGCTTTGCTTAAGATGTGCTTTGAGATTCTTCCTGTCCCAGTTTAGCTGTATATGATTAATTGCTTCTATCATGCCTACATTTGAGAAATTGGCTTTTAGTATGAACTCATAAGTATGTCATCTTAGGTAAGCACCTAATCTTTAACTTGCAAACAATCATTTAATATAAAGCAGGTGAATCATTGTCTACTGCTTACAAGAGTATATTAATATAATAGAGCCAAATAACTACTAATTCATGGGTAATAAAGCAACATGAAGTAACAAAGTGGAACAAGATAATGGAGGTCGCTGGTTCAGAGCTCTGGTTACTGATCCTCAAGTAGGCGTCGGCCTTGGAGTGATTTAGGCGATTTCCTCAAAGCTTGCTGCCCCTTGTTCGTAGAGAATTGGGAAAACATTCACAGTCTTGCACATATTGTTGCAAATGATTCTCCCTGACCAGCTCCTTAATTAATGACTTTAAATGCCTACACTCATCAATATCGTGTCCCGATTGGTTGTGGAATTGACAAAACCTTCTTGATTTTATAGTGACATCTCTGATTTTCATTTGCTCTGGAACATATACTTTTCAGTGCTCTTAGTGGTCATGAAGATATTCCCTACGGTGTCGTTGAGAGGGTAAGTTCAGAACTCTTAAAAAAGTGTGACTTCTTTTTAGGATGGTTAGTTCTTCCTTCATTGCTTCTTCTCGACATTTCACCTGCTATTCCTAAGATATATTTTCGCTTTTCACTCCTATCCATGGAACAAGCTCCTTTTTCCCTACTAGATCTTCACCCGGGCACGTAATCATGTTTTGGAAATGAGGTATCTAAGCCTTCTTCCGAAAGAGACGTCCCTTCGATGGGATCATTTACCTGTTGTAGGGTTATGTCATTGGAACGATCATGCACAGGTATTCTAGCTTTTCCATGGTCCAGGTTAACATGATATGTAGTTTTCTGAGTAGAATTCTCTGGTTCAGCAGAAAATTCTGTCTCGTTTGCATGATCCGCTTGAGCGAATGGAAGGTCAGTGGCACTTAGCACGACTTTTACGGCGGCAGTGGCCTAAATGATGAGCACCAACTCAATCTTCTTTATCACCGCATCGTTTGCGATAGTTATTTGACTCATTACCCCTATCATTGCTTCTTCCAATTCTCTCTTGGTTACGGCTGCTTCAACCTTTAACGGTTTCTCTGCTTCGGAATGGATGGTAGGCGCTGTGATGACGTCGAAGATGCCGTCAAATTCATCAGCAACTTCCTTTGGCGTGTTCATGATTTCAAGCATAATTTTTCTTAGAGAATATCATCATACCTTAATGGGGAGAGATGCAAATACGGCCCCACGGTGGATGCCAAAATGTTTTCACCAAAAAATGGCTCAAACACTAAAAGTACTAGAATACTTCACCGATACGGTAAGAAAATAAATGGAGCCATACTTAATAACAATTGACAATAAAAATGCGAATAAGGAAAAATAGGGACGAGATTTAGAGTGGTTCAGCCTTGTGCCAGGCCTACATTCACTATGAAGATTACTTGTACTCTTAAAATGGAGATTACAAATACATCAACTCTCTTTTTTCATACATCTCTATATTCATTAAACATACTCTCATTTATACATATCAATCCTGGTTTTTTATGAGAAAATGGTAGAGCTTGAGGAAGAGAAGGAAAGATGGATGATTGAGAAGGAGGATGTCTTTGATTTTCCGATTACAAAGTTGTGCTGGGCGCCATGGCAAAATCGGTGATGAACCTCAAGATGGAGAAGATGACCCAATCTTCAAGGAATGACTGAAGGTAGAACTTAGCAGCACTCCGTGGTTCAGAAGATTCGATCCCCTTTATGTTGGCATCCATGGCCTATTTTTACGTGAGCTTCCCCAGAGAAATGAGCTGAAGTTCACATATGTAAGCGACAGATTGTTTCAGCCGGTAATTACCAAAATGCCACTGTCTGGTTGTTGCCAGCGGTCTGTAGCTGTATCCAGCTGTTATGTGCGAGCAACTTTATAGGAGCAATCGTTCTGAGTAGTCGAGTGAGCGACTTTAGTCAATGCACTTTGGATGTGGCTATTTCTGACACTTGGTGAATAGTTTTCTGATTCTTTTGATTTTCAAATGTGTGGGCAACTGAGGTCATACTTATGGTCGAGTGGTTTCATAAGAGTGGAGCGTGGGACTGGAATGGAATCAATCCTTCTTTGTATTTTGCATGACTAATCTCCTTGACTCAAGGTCGTTCGACCTTCATTGTCTTTGTACTTTGCCATTTTTCTATACTGCTGTGCTATATGGTTGCCCCTGCTTATGTCAGATGGATGACTTGTCTTGTTTTGGCATTTGAGCAGCTTCGTTCGGATGCGAATGACCGACCTTTGCTTCCGAGCCTGAATTACGGCTTGCATCTGGCTTTGGTTGAGGACATGGGCTCCTAAAATGTTGCAAGTGCTTGTTTTGCAGTTCTAACCTGGGCTCAGTCTTTTGATGGATAAACAGCAGGCTTGACCTAGGGACAAATAGAAATTATAACTTAGGTTATAATAGATGATAAAGAAAATGGAATAACTTATGTAAGGAGATAAGTTGTACTTAATTGTAAATTATGTTATCTTAAAGAAAATGGAATAACATATGTAAGGAGATAAGTTGTACTTAATCGTAAATTAAGTTATCTGTAAGAACTAAAATATGAAATCTGTTGATAATGACAACATAAGTTATATTAATAGAAAGGAAACTTATTAGTAAGCCTTAGTTAAGAGAACTAAGTTAATAAGTAAACAACGATAAGTTGTGATGACGGTGTAAGATGAAATTATGATTAAACAAGAAAGAATGAGGCAAACTTATGAAATGAAATAAGTTAAATTTAGTCATAAATAATAAGTGAAATGTTAAACAGAAAACATGTTAGTGGAGATATACTTAATTTCATATTAAGTAGAGCATGTTATTGTAACTATGAAATTAGACAATGAATAATATAAAGAGATTGTATATTACAGGCCTAGAATTACAATCTAGAGAATAACATGTTATGGGCTTATTAATAAACTTAAATGGGTTTAGTTATATGAATGAAATTAATAAGCAAGTGGGGACCATTCCTTAGAGATATAAGGGGCTCAGAAAGAACTTGGTAACTTGAATAAGAAGTTAGTCTTGTTTGAAATAGCCAAGTTGAATGGAAATCTGAAAGGGAAGCGCAAACGCGTAATTAAATGATTAGACATACGGTCCGATAACAGGTTAACCTAAGGCGCATGGACTTGTCTGTACGTTTGAGGGTGAATAACCCAACATGATAGATCATCATGGTATCATAAGGAACGAGGGGAGTGCACGTCCATCTGATTATTCTATCGGATCAAATGGACTGGAAGGGGAAGCACGCGGCTTCCTGAGATGTGGAAGGTGCTCCTGGTAGTCCTCTGTGGTGGTGTAGTGTTTAGGCTGTGCTCACAGAGGTTGGGTCAGCGCGTAACTACCCGATGAGTATCCTTGACTGCAAAAGTAGCTTTGCAGTCAGAAAGCTGTGACGATGTGACAATAGGGTGATTCGGCGATCGCCTTAATAGGGAGGCAAGTCATAACCAACAAGGATAGTAGATCGTCGAGTATCCGTCATCGGTAGCCTGTGGGATGTGAAAAGACTAGAGCTAAAATTAAGGTGCCAGCCACCTTTCACTATCGAGGCACGGTGGTTGAGGGGAGATGCCAACTGAAGTTTATATAGTTTGCTAGGGGCAAGTCACTTTGGTCTTGTAGTCTTTACTAGTTGAGGGAGGGGCCGAGGTGGGGCTATTGGCATCATGAAAAATAGACCCCAAGGATATATGTATTTTGAGGCCCTTGAAGTCGGGCCTATAAGATATGGAAAAGATCCCAGCCGAGTTCCATGTTTCTTGTACAGCCCTTCCACAAAACTCGGTACACAGCAGAGGATATGTGCGGTTAAGGCATCAAGTATGATTGACGATACGTACGTGGGAAAATCTAGATACATGCATGTCTGCTCTGGGTGGTCTATCGTACATTCTAGGGCATTACACTATGATCTTATTCGATCAAAAGGTGGCAGTCCATACGCTTACCTAGCACGGTGATGGTAGACATATGCGGAACGTAACATTGTTATATAGAGATCTGTATGACACTCTGACGTTGGATGAGGGACAACGTACATTTCTACGGCATTACGGTGGAGACTGTGCGATTGGGGTGCCATGGGGTGTACCTCAATATTAGGGGTAGCTACATATATACTGTATTATGTTAATCCACTAGGAAGTAGAGGGGTATGACGTGTGTATAAGCCTTGAGTGTTGTTAACCCAAGTAACCTAACAAACAAGAAAATGTAATTAAATGGTATATATAGAATTATCCAAAATGTGTAGTTTAAATCCAGTCACCCGAACTTATGTTCTGATCCCCTCCTCATAACATACTCGCAGGTTCGATTTGTGGCAGAGATATGATAGCTTTGGATACTGGTTGGTTAGTATTATTACTACGGTAAGGCTATATTTTGATTACATTATATTTTATCCATTCTGTTGTGAGATGTTCTTCTGATCTTTGATATATTTTATATCTCTGTCTTTTCTGCAGGATACCAGAGCAAACCAACACGAGTTTCGATAGATTAGAATTTTGAAGAAAAAAATCGGTCTGTCGGAATTTGGCTGTTACAATATCGTGGCCCTAGAGACGAATGCCATCGCAAAGCTTAAGCATGAGAACTCGAAGCTAGTGGAGGAGAATAATCGCTTGGTTAAAGAGAACGAAAGAGTGTACCTGCTCCAAATAAATAACGAGGCCTTGCTGAAGGAGAACAATAGGCTTAAGGACAAAAACACAGAGACTCCGAGGCTCGTGAACGAAAATTCTAAGCTAAAGAGGCCACTAGAGAAGGCTAAAAAAGATAAGAAGAAGACCGAGGCTACCACCAAAGAGGTACTGACCCAGATGGATGGGTAAGGGCGGAGCACGAAAAGCAAGTAAAGGAGCTCAAGAACGTAGTTGAGGATACTGAGGCCCGGGTGGAGTTGGATCTAGAGCCATATGTTTGGAATATGTATGCCAAGGCTCTCAAATATTGTGGACTTTCGTAGGTTGAAGACTATCCCCAGAGATTGGCTCAGGTATGGGACAGGCTGTTGGAGTTTGAGATTGACCTACAGGAGGTGGATTTTATCAATGAAATCCAGTTCATATTCTCTCACTAGGACGAGAAAGAGCGCTTGGTGCTGCAAGAGGGAAGACAATTGCTAAGATATGATGCCAATAAGGCAAGGGAGGTGGAGCATGTTGCCGAGAAGGGGAAGATGGTGCCTGCTTATAGCTTACTAGTCGACCATGAGTTTATCAGAGGTAGTTCATTGCAATAACAAGTTACCCCATTTGTCATTACAAGTGTTTCGCAAGTCCCAGTCCCCACGGTTACCGAATACAATCCCAATCAACCGAGGTTGGGACTGGAGAGTTTCACTTAAACAGCAGATGGAAACATTGTGCCCGTCGGGACTACGCCTTAGGTGGTGGTAGGTAATGGTTTATTATCATAAAGTGCTACGAGGGATGGTAGCACGAAGTCAAAATAAACTAATTAGCCTTTTTCCTTACCATGCAGGTCCTTCCAAAACAGAAATGACAACAGGCTTTGGACCAATGCAGCATGTACAATTCGGGAGCTGATCCAAGAAAAAGAGACAAAGCCATAGTAGCAAAGATAGAAACTGAGCAATACTTCAGAAGCTGCTCCAAGCAAGATGATAACAGAGTCTTGACTATGCCTGAGAATTCCTTCCCTGAGAACCTGGGGGTAAATGGAAGAAAGAAGAGGAAATAAAAAGGGTCACACAAAAAGTCTGGCGAGTCCAGTTAATTTTAGCAAGTAAATAAATATAAGTATTATGACAAACATATAAAGTGGACGAGGAAGATAACATCATAAAGGATAAGTATGATGAGGTAAACAAGATAGAGTATATACGCTTTACCCATGATTACTCTGCACTAATACTAGTATAACCAGATATAGAATGATCCCTTAACAGGCATAAATTGGTAGACTTAGGAGCACTTCTGGTGAGAGGTTTTAACCCCGTACAATCCACAGGCATCCCCTATAACGGACTCCTAAACTTACCAGAATCCAGATGTACCCTAACTACTACCCTAATCGATCGGATCCCTATTCCATAGATACCCGGTGCCAGCCCCGTAGTAGGGGTTATCACTTCCCTAAAATGGCAACCCTTCATGTTGAATGCACAACCATATCTACTGATGTTGCAGCATCTTATATTCTCGGGCAAGTGGAGCCATGCACGCACATGACCCTATTGGAACACGCCGTCATGACACCGTCCCCCTCGTTTGGATCCCTTACAATCAGCCCAGTAAGCGTGCCTCACTCCAACCCAGGACGGAGTACCCGTTGATAAAGTTATATTGGTTACTGACTGAAATGGGTCCCCACACAAAATGATACAAGCTCTCCCCCTTGTCTTGTATCCCCACTAGGATTTCCTCAGGTGTTGTATGCCTATTGGTGTCTTTAATTACATAACCCCCTCAGGTTAAGTTTGTGGGCCAATATTTACATATTACCCACCCCTTCAGATTCACTTAACCCGCCCACTATCCAAACAAGTTTACTTAACCCCTATTCATGTTCATATTCATACAATCCCTATGGATTCAACTAGGTTAAGTATTCCAATTCATTACTATATTTTCATTTATGGTTAAGATGTGCTAGACCTCTCACATTTAGCCTGCCATTTGTGGATGCTGGTCATGCCGGGCGGGTCCGGGAAGAATTATTCCACAAATTGGGCTTAACCTCGTGTCTTAGCATGTCTCGTATTTGTGCACTAAGACCTATCACATTAGATTCAACGCTTGCGGTCGCTGGATATGCTGGTCGGTTCCGGGCAGACTTCCACCGCAAGTGAATCTAACCTCGTGTCATAAGTGTATTTACAGTTTCTTATTACTGTGATCCTAAGCATGTCATTGTTATGCCGTTTTCGCCTATGTCATTATAAGTTATAGGTTTCACGCCCCTTTTTCCCCAATTATGTTCACAATGAATTATAGGTCCAAATTTATGTATATAAACATTATTCAAGTTATTCCAATTCTAATGTTCTCCCTCCCCGTTCCTTAACTAGCGCATTCGCATATAATTGTTAGCATGCGTAGGCTAGAAAATAGCCTGGCCATAAACAATAAAAGGGAAAGGTGATGGGAAGATGGAAAAAAGTGGTTATTCTAACATATCAGGCATAAGCATAAATTGGCATAGTGATAAGGTGAACATATGAGAATAGATATAGTGAACTTGTGATAATTAAACTAGTCCTATCATATTAAGGACATCATATAAAATCTAAATAACAATTTAGATGTCTAACAATTCAGGTCCAATATGATAAGCACAAGGTGATTCAAATAATAACTAGATCTAAAAATCAAAATTAGATCTAACATAATAAATGTTTCAGATCTACATCATAATTATGTCCAAATGTCATATAGTCACAAATTGTTATGTCCAAATGTCATATAGTCACAAGTTACAATAGATTCGATATGATAAGTGTAACACCCCACGTCCATTAATGTCACTCACGAAGGGAATGCATTAACCTCCATGGAGGTTATAAGTGAATATAGAACAGAAAAATTACAACAAGACAGATAGTAAATAGTACTTGGAAATCTAAAACTTCATTTTATTGTAGCGGAAATTAAACATGTTTGTTACATCATAAAACCATAGGTCATAACCAAGTACAATATCCATCTTCATAAAAACAAAATACATAATCCCATTACATAAATAGCCATTAAAAAGATAACAAGCTGGAATTTACTTCAACAGTCCAAGCTTTCCAAAGAGAGATGAAGCAATTCAATCAAACTCCACTAGAGCTGGGCCCAACCTGAGGACCTGAAGGGGGAAAAAGGATAGAAATAGAGGGGGTCATACATAAAGTCTGGCGAGTATGATAATTCTAACAATACTATTATCAAAATAACTAGACTAAGGCATAAGCTGGAAGACAAGTAAATGTCTATGAACTCTTAGGAAGATAAAGATAGCTTTTAAGATAACGTTAAAGATAACGGTAAAGGCACACCTAATTACTAACGAATGATTACTACACTGCACCACACCAGTCACCCTATTGTTTGATCCCACTTGCTTCACACAGAAACTTTATAAATAGCCTTACGTACCCTTAGCTGACTACATAGGTGTCGTCTGCCCCTATCTCCACTAGGTGTACCCCACTACCCACTTTCGATCGGCTCCCTACTCGTAGATACCCGTGTTGGCCCCACAGTGGGGTGTATCACCCCCCCTAAAGTGGAAACCCGATACAACTTGAGAATGCATGGCTTATACCTACACGATGCAACAACGTCTTGTCTACCAGCCCGGGTCCACACACGCATATGAAACCCGTTGGACTTGCATTGCCACTGCTCCCCGTTTTGGCCTCTTACAGTCAAACCCAACATGCGTGTCCCGTCCTCGACTTGGGTCGAGCCCACAAAGATACGTTTGGGATACTGGTCGAAATGGGCCCCCACAAGCTACCCACCTAAGCTTGTCACTAGCATATCCCACTTAACCCTCTTAGTCATGTTCATTTACATGTGTGTTTGGTTAACTCTTACTAATCGTATTTCACATGCCACTAAGGGCACCCCCTAGATTCCTCATGCCACCCAAGGCACCTACTTAACCCCCATGTCCCACCTTACATGTTTATCTGGTTAAGTATTTCTTAATTCATTCAGGCCATAACCTTATAAAGACCTCTCACATTAGACTGGCATTTATGGCAGCTAGATTTGCCGGGCGGGTCCAGGCAGTCTTACACCATAAAAGAGTCTAACCTCGTGTCTTTACAACTGTTATGCTTTAGTTTAGGCCTAGGATCTCTCACATTGGGCTGACATTTGTGACCACTGGATTTGCCGGGTGGGTCCGGGCAGGTTTACATCACAAACGAGTCCAACCTCGTGTCCTAAGCATTGATTAACACTTAAAATCTTTTACCCCAGTTTTAATAATTCCCTATTCAAATTATTAATTAAGTCAACTTTTATTGATGTCCATAATTGACTCAATTATGGCCATCCACTTATGGCATGCAAAATCATATCAATTGCACCCCAACTTTTTAATATTAAATCCTTAATATTACCCCTACCCCACGTTTATACGTTCGCTTATTCAACGCATAATATAGGCTAGACTTGTATAGTCTAACACCTAGCACAAAGATAAATTATCACAACATATAGACAATTAAAATAAATCTAATCATAATAGGGGTGAAACTTGCATAAACTACACATGTTAAGGATCAAAAGGTGTCAACTTGTTAAATGTCTCAATTTACATGATATGATCATAGCCCAAATCTATACATAAACTTGCATATGTGGTTTTTAGGCAACATAATGATGGTGTGAACTAGCATAGGATATCACATATGTCATAGCATAATTCTAGATGTCATAATAGATGTCATGGCATATGTTCGTAACTTTTCTAATCAATCTAACTTGCATATGTAACTTGTCATATAGATCAACATAGCCCAAACATGATGATTTAATTAATATAAACTAACTAGCATAGATGGCTTTCTAACATGTATGATTCATCACAACTTAGCATAGAAACTTTCAACATACATAACATCATCATAGCATGATTTACAACATATAGGATGTCATCACCACATAGCATAGGATTAATAACATACATGATAGCATATGACAATTCACATCATATACTCACAATCCATTCATGACTTAACCTAATTAAAATGATAATAATCTTACAAGACTATCATACTCACAATTTAGAGAAGAAAAGAGAGAGTTTTGCTTTGCTTTAGGGTTTAGAGAATTAGAATTGAATTTGTTTTCTTCTTTCTTAGTTGGCCGCGGCTCCATTGATTTCCATGGCGACGGCATCTATTCTATTTTAATTAGGTTTAGGGTTAGCATTAGGATGTATTTATAGTTGTAGGAAGTTATTTAGGACCATTAGATTAACCCTGAACCATGAGAACCAATCAAATGCAAAATCTGCATTTGAGCGAATCGACCCATGGGTTGACAGCCAAACACCCTGGAATAACCCCTAGTCGACCCAGCAGAGCTCGGGTCGACCTCAAAAATGGGCCGGTTCGATTATTTCCCCTCCCAATTCGCTGTTTTGAACTTTTTCGCATATTTATTTATTTAATTTTTAATTTATATATATATATATATCAATATATATATATATTTCTCTACGCAACCCATTTCACTTAATTCTTTTCTAAAAATTAAGTATACTTTAATTTCTGAATTTTAATGTTATAAAATTACAGGGTGTTACATTCTCCCCTCCTTAAAGGATTTCGTCCCCGAAATCTCCAAGTCAAGAAGAATGTATATCCTACCATCTAATCGTCCATCTACTCAACCATCAAACACCAGCATCCATTGTCCTTAAAAGACTTCTAATGCTTTAATGTTTATATGCACAGTGTGTGTATATGTCCATATCTAATGCAAAATTAGGCGGTTTACTGATTCAGTCGACTTCCTTAGTGCAATTCATGATAGTGCCATGCGTCCAATATGTATGTAAAAGATTCCTAATGATACATATTAATTCTATATGCGTGCAATCCCATCCACCCGAATGCAGCAACTATATGATAATACAACCATTATACATCCATTTTACTAAATACATCCATATATATGCAATATGCAATATGAAGTGACTGAGCCGACCTGGTGCCTAATAGTGCGTGTATATGCATCCACGAGCAACCACTAACAAACACTTGCATCCACCATACATAACATGTCTCAAACACATGTTTCAACCATAGTATTATCCTAACTAAAGGTCAAAGATACTAGCGAGAGGATATACTAAAGATAAGATAAGTACAAGCTAAGCGATAAAGGAGAAACTAAAGGACATACCCTCAAAAAGAAAAGGGTATCGTGAATGCATCTTCTCTTCCGTCTCCCAAGTAGCGTTGCTCTCATCATCTCCCCATTGCACTTTGACTAGTCTGACCTCTCGATTCCTCAACCTCTTGATCTCCGACCCAAGAATGCGCATAGGAGCTCGTCGAATTGTCGCATTACGCTCTATCTCCACCTCTCTAAGCAAGCTCGGCTCTACCATTTCCGCGGTCTCGTGCAAGCAATTCCTCAAATGTGACACATGGAATACGTCATGTACACCACAAAGTCTCTCAGGCAACTCCACTCTATACGCCATCCGTCCAATCCTCTCCTTAATAGGAAACGGCCCTACAAACCTTGGTGCTAATTTCCCAACGGACCCAAAGCGAACAACGTTTCGTAATGGAGACACTTTGACAAAGACCATGTCCCCAACTTCAAACTCGAGATCTGTCCTCCTCTTACCCGCATAAGATTTCTGCCTATCTTGCGCCGCTTTCATCCTCTTTCGAATCAAGTCGATCTTCTCCGAAGTCTCCCTAATCATATCGGGCCCAAGTAAGATCTTATCTGTAGATTCCCACCAACATGTAGGTGAACGACAAGGTCGTCCATAAAGAGCTTCGAATGGTACCATACCAATGCTGGACTGAAAGCCGTTATTATATGCGAACTCCACCAATGGAAGATGCTCTTCCCACGTACCCCCAAAGTCTAGGATACATAGCCTCAACAGATCCTCTAGAATGCGATTCACCCTCTCGGTCTGGCCGTCCATCTGAGGATGATATGCGATGCCCAAACATAACTGTGTCCCTGCCGCCTCTTGTAAGCTTCTCCAAAATTTGCAAGTGAAAATAGGATCGCGGTCGCTCCCTATGCTAGAAGGAACACCATGCAAACGAACTATTTCTCGAAAGTATACGGAGGCTAACCATGGAGCAGTCCTCTTACTCTTTACGGGAATGAAATGGGCGCATTTAATAAGTCTATCTACTATAACCCAAATTCCCGTATTACCCTTCCTCGATCGCGGTAATCCATCCACAAAATCCATCGAGATACTTTCCCATTTCCATAATGGAACCTCCAATGGGTGAAGCAACCTACCGGGTTTCTTTTGCTCCGCTTTTACTTGTTGGCATACCAAGCATCTAGCGACATACTCGGCCATGTCTTTCTTCATGCCGGCCCAAAAGTAAACTCTCTTCATGTCTTTGTACATCTTGTCCCCGCCGGGATGAATGGTCATCTTTGAACGATGTGCTTCGTCAAGAATAGTCTTCCTTAGGTCATCGTCTTTTGGTACATAAAGTCTACCGTCCCTACGTAACCAACCCGTATCATCTAGGGCATACCTACGGAGATAGCTTGATGACTCCCCTCCTTTGAGTTTTTCTACTAACTCAACTAATTGTGGGTCGTCTCGCTGTGCCTCGCCAATCCGTCCCAAAAGTGTGATGATCCCAAAATCTGGAGGGCGATATTAAGGATAATCATTGGAATATAACACATTAATCATCATAGCAGAGTACAGATAATAGCAGAAACAATAAATAGAATAATTTTACATGGATATGACAGCGGAATCACAACATGTAATAACATCAGAATAGAATAGCGTGGGATATAACTTAGTAAATAAAAAGGGAAGTGATCAGTCATCATCGCCAGAGGCGGAATACATACATGCAGTGAGACATAATAAAGGTATCAGTCTACATCGCCAGAGGCGGAATACATATACATATAATAAGAAATACGGAAAGTAAATCAGTCTGCATCGCCAGTGGCGGGATCATAATATAAGTACAGTAATGGCGGAAAATGTCAAACTCATCTCTGTGAAGTCAGCCTTGCCATGAGCCAAAAATGCACTCTATGCAGCAGTGCAGAGCCAAAAACAACCTGTCACCTATAAACTAGGCTGCTCATGTGAAAATAAGGGCACCCGTGTTTGCAAAGTGAAACAAACAACGAGTCAGTCATAGGGACTGGTATGAGGAATCTATTTAACAGTTTAACAACAGTAATAAGCAAATCATAGGACCACGCCACTTTCGCGGAACGGGTTTACTCCAGTGATTGCTAGTGCATTTAAAACAAAGTAAATTCTTTTAAAACAACGCAATGCTTTTAAAAAGAATGAAGCCATTATAAGACTCAGGTCCCATCACACAATGCAACGCAAGCCGGAGGATAGAGTTTTAGCTTATAAGGGCCAAATATGCTTGATACGTATAAAGCAAAATCATTTGATATTATTACTAGTGCATATATGTTTCAAAAATGAATAGCATCATAAATATCAATCATAGGCGGCATAGCTACCATATACTATGTCGCCATACTAGTTCTACAATCAAGTCCGTTATTTCGTATTGGAAATTGGATTTCCGTCATGAGTCGAGGCAAGGGGCAAGCTCCTCTCCGCTTCGAGACACTCTAGCAAATGCCTCAGGACTACGCACTCTGGGTAACCCTGGATCCTCCAAGGCCGGTCCTCTCTTACGTTTGAGGATTGGCAATTCCTGAACACACATTTCCCGGTCCTTACAGACCTATATCGAGGCGCCTCGCATTCCAACAACCACATAGGTGAAAAATAGATATAAATGTCAGGGCTGGTAAGTCACTGACACCACCATAGCTAGAAAGAAACGTCATGCTCTCCTTGGGCCCTTATCCCATTTTTAACTCATACCGGGGTGTGAGGCTCGCGAATCTACGAAATACACAAAGCTAGGCCACGTAGACCGTGCTTTGATCATCATCCACAAGACTTTGCTTTGCAACAGAAGCCTTGATCACAGCATCTTGGCATGCCACATAGGCAGTCCACTCCATACGATTGATTTCCATCGATATATAACCTCTGAGCTCGTACGTCTCAGAGAAGGGCGTTAAGCAAAAGAATAAATTCTCCGCCGCCAATCAGATATATATTTAACAGAGATCAATCAGTATAGAACAAAATCCAATGTCAGACACGCAGTCCATTTACAAGTCCGTTCTGGGTCTGAACGAAACCGGATGCGTCAAATTCCTCGTATATCCATCCAATCAACACATACGTTCAGACGGCTACTACTTCCGTCCCTTTCCGGTAGCTACTCCGGTTAGGAACCTCAGTAGCGCCCATCCAACCGATACGAAGATCGTCGGTCTTGAATCGTCTCCGCATTTTCCAATTCGAATCGCTCGATAAATTATTTGAAATGAGGGTTAGCTCGGCCTTTTCAAATTATTCACGTCATTAGAATTTAAATCGATTCTTTTTATGGTTATATTATTCGACATCCATCTTTCGGTTCTTTAGTGTTATTTTCATGTCATACACATACAACCATCAAATCTCAAACAATTCAAGCCCAATTGGTTATTTGCAGTCTATGTTGCTTATAATATTTTATAACGATTTTTCGCAATTTTTATTTATTTAAAAATGGCCATATTTTATTAAATGACGTTTCAGGTCGTGCCGTGGCACTGGCGCTGTTTTTCCCCTAATTTGTTTTACACATATCGGAAAATCTAACCGTTGGATTTCTACAAAGTCTATATCAGTGGGAAGGTATTCCCAAAGCGAACCCAACGGTTCCAGTTTCGTAAGAATCCGACGGTCGAATCTTCCACACTAGTTGTTTGAAGTTACGGTTTCAAAATTCGAACTGCAGCGTCGTTATTCGATTTAATTTGATTATATTTATATTTATATATAAATATAAACGATTCTGGCGCTGTTTTTCTTCAGATCTGAATTAAACATTCCGGGCAATCCAACCGTTGGATTTTTACAAGGTTGGTGCCGTTGGGAAGATATTTCCAAGGCGAACCCAGCGGTTGCGTTTTCGATAAAATCCGATGGTCGGATTTCTCGCACTAATCGTTTCAAATTACGATTCCGAAACACGAACTACACGGCCTCTATTCCTTTTAATTATATTTATATTTATATATATAAATATAGTTCATTCTATAATTTCAACTATAGTTCATTCTATATTTTCAACTTCGTTTTCACTTCAAATATTTCACTAACGCCTTAATATTTCGAAAAATTTCTCCATAACCTCCTTTGTACGGGGAGGGGTTTGGAAATTTATTGGGCCGTGTTAGGTACCCAATAAATCCTAAAAAGCATTCACATATTTATAGTGATATATTCTGGTGTTTACGGGGGAGCATGTATAGATAATCACTCCAGAGAATAAATTCTCGTCACCCCGTTCCCGTGTGGAAATAAATAGTCCATGTGCCGTATCTAATAACTAGAGCGACGTGATTATTGTCAACTCCAGACCCGTGTGGGGTTTTTATTAATCTGGCAATTTATCATTATATTTTATATTGTCCATATCAGTCATCAGTTCAACCTGTAGTATATAGTCATCGCCATACAAGCCTCTTGCTTGTATGGTAAATCTTCCACCTCGTCACACAAGCTCCAATTGCTTATGTGGAATATGATGAAGTATGCCTGTCGTCATGAAGTATGCCATATAGTGTAGTTCAAAATTAATTGTTACTATCCTATGGCGATGTTTATTATTTCACACAGAATAACCAGCACTCCGCATCCAATGGCATTCACAGGAGTTGATATATAAATAAAATTGCGCAGCCAACTCATCAAGGTTTACCTATTTGTCGGGCACGCAAATAATTTCTTTACTCTACAGCTAATCCATTTTTCCTGTTCAACACATGTATATATATGCAGAACAAAGCTAATAATAATATTTCTAGCAAACTATTATTTATTTCAACACGTGTGTATTTTTATCTAAGCGTATACATGATAAAAGAAATATTTTTATCATCAAAAATATTTATTCGACATGTGTGTATTTTTAACACTCCATATTCACAATAAAAATATAGTTTTCATTGTCGATTCATTTTATTTTAAAATACGATAACATTCAACACATGAATTTCAAATCGACGAACGAATTGCAACTCAACACATGAATATTCTATATAGTTTGTATATATATAAAAATGTGATTTTTATCGCTAAAGCTATTTGTTTAAATTCAAATAATATTCAACACATGAATTTCAACTCAACGAATGAATTGCAACTCAACACATGAATATTCTATATAGTTTGTATATATATAAAAATGTGATTTTTATCGCTAAAGCTATTTGTTTAAATTCAAATAATATTCAACACATGAATTTCAACTCAACGAATGAATTGAAACTCAACACATGAATATTCTATATAGTTTGTATATATATAAAAATGTGATTTTTATCGCTAAAGCTATTTGTTTAAATTCAAATAATATTCAACACATGAATTTCAACTCAACGAATGAATTGCAACTCAACACATGAATATTCTATATAGCATATGTAGTTTATTTCAACGAATGAAAATTATTCTAACACATAAATATTTCAGAAAATTTCGGCAGCATAACGGTAGGGTAGTTAAAACCGGGATCGTCCCTAGTACGGCTCCTCGCTCTACCTTAAAACCTCGCGGTTTTTGACAATGGGGATCATGCATCTAGTTCGCACGCAGGCGGCATGTTTTATTTTCAATTCCACAATCCTATTCTAATTTGTTTCAACCACAAGAGGGTATTTTTCAACAACAAAGGTATTTTTCAACCCTAATATCAACCACAAACAATTATTTCCAACCATTCGTCATACCATATAATATCACGTCAATCACAAGCAATAAATATCGTCCATGGTCTGTGGACAAGGGGAGTATATATATATAATATAATATAATAATTCACTTGCATTTCATCACAATTCAAAGCATATATGTTTCATTCAACGCTTGTATAATTTATACATCGCTAATATAACTTATACAACACATGTACATGAGGTATACAATGCGTATATAATTTACACTTCGCTTATATAATGTATACAACACGATTTCATTCACACAAATAGTTTAGATTCCTCACATTGGTTATTGCAGTGCTAAAAATCGTGGGAAGATCAGAAAAATCCGTGGCTTCTTCTAGAATGTAGAGAGCCTCCTTGCGGTCACGGTGTCTCCTGTTTCATCAAATTTCGTTAAATAAAGAAAAAGATATCATTTTTCAAAGTTTTGCAATGCTTTATAGTGTAAAAATCAGTAGAAAATAGGTTTAGCCGTATACCTCCTTCATGCTCGAAAACTAGGTTTCCACTTTTCGGCTAAACCGTGAAGCGATAGGACGAACGGCCAGTGCTGCGTCGAAGAGGAAGGGAAGAGCTTCCCAACGCTACCCGAGATGGTCAGATCGACGCTCCCTAGCAGGCACGGCGGCGGCGCGAAGTTCGAGCTTTCTCGGTGCGATATCTCCCTCTACACTCAACGATAAATCTTGAAATTGCTATGGATTTGAAGATCTCTGAACGCTCTTCAAAATGGATCTTAGTTTGCTTGATTTCGTTGTGTGGTTGTGGAGAAATTGAAGAGAGAAGTTCGGATCCCTTTTCCGCGTTGCGTCTGGAGGTTACGATGAGGGAGATGAATTCTGATTGGTCGGCTCCCTTTTTATTTTAATTTTTAATTTATTTAATTCCTAAAATACCCCCTTCCACAGACGAACTCGAAATCAAACCCAACGACTGTCACCCCTAGCTAAATACCCCCATTCTGAACACAATGGGATATGTTTCGCTGGCCAATTCGACTGTTACAGTCAGTTATTTTTCAAATTAAAATATAAAACATTCGATATTTAATTTAAACGTACATTTCAATTTGCCAGGGCCACAAACTGTATCGAAAAATTCTAGAAAAATAAATCTAGCTTTGTTTTGACGATACGGTCCTAACAAAACCAGTTTCGTCGAATTCTGAACTCGTTTGAAAAACGGCCATTTTTAGGTCGACCCAATTTAACAGAAATTGACCAATCACAATTTCTTTTGCCTCGCTCACATACTAGCTTCAAAAATTACGAAATTTGAAACTTAGCAATAATTTGACATCCCGGACCCAACAAAAGTGGTTTCGTCGAATTCCGAGGTCGTATGCAAAATATCAATTTTCAAGGGTTATATATGCTATATAGCGACCTTTCTGAAAATTCATTTGGCCATAACTTTTGATTTCCGTTATGAAATTTTGATTTTTCGGATTCGTTAGAAAGGTATTCATAAACAGATTTAAATATTTTCAGTTTCGCTAAAATCCGTTATATTTTCCACCCGGTACAGTCAGACAAAGTTTGTATTCAAAATTTCAAACTGCAATACTATACCCAATTCTATATTTTATTGAAATATGCTATTTCAGTTATTCAGATTTCTTGGTAATAACCTGATTTAAAAATTTTAAACTGGTTCACATTTTCCGGGTTATTACAAAAAGCGTAGGTCTGACCTCCAAGGATGGTAGCAAACCGGGTACGAAGTCAACGGAAGGTCTAAAATCAAACATAGAGATGAACTCTAAACTTCGCCGCTCAACAAACAAAGGACTTAAGGATAATCCTTTTCTACTTAAGGCGTCTGCCACCGCGTTACCCTTGCTAGGGGTATAGGCTATTTCGAAGTCGTAGGACGCTAAGAACTCCATCCACCTTTGCTGCCTTAAGTTCAAGTCCTTTTGGGAGAATAGGTATTTTAAAGACTTGTGGTCAGTGAATAATACGAATTTCTCGCCAAGAAGATAATGACGCCAAGACTTAAGCGCGAAAACAATAGCAGCCAATTCTAGGTCATGTGTAGGATAATTTTTCTCATGCGCTCTCAAATTCCTTCCACCATAGGCTATTACCCTACCCTCTTGCATTAAGACTGCGCCTAGTCCTGTCCCACAAGCGTCAATATAAACGGTAAACAGCTTACTCCCGTCTGGCAATACTAAGACTGGGGCTGAAGTCAAAGCTCTCTACAAATGTTGGAACGCATCATCACAATCTACGTCCCATGTGAAAACTAGGTTCTTCTTCGTCAAACATGTCAATGGAGCTGATATCTTTGCGAAGTCTTTGATAAACTTCCTATAGTAGCCAGCCAACCCCAAGAAACTTCCCACTTCGGTAGCATTTTTAGGAACCTTCCAATCTTGGATGGCCACCACCTTCGCGGGATCTACAGCTATTCCTTCTTTGGAAACCACGTGTCATAAGAACCGTACTTCCTTCCTCCAAAAGTGACAGTTAGAAAATTTAGCTTTAAGCTTATGCGCTCGAAGAGTCTCCAACACTTCCCTAAGATGTAGGGCATGCTCTTCTTCATCCTTAGAAAAGATCAAGATGTCATCTACAAAGACTACCACGAATTTGTTAAGGTACTCCCTAAACACCCTACTCATCAAATCAACAAAGTATGCGGGGGCGTTTGTCAAACCGAAAGGCATCACTAGCCATTCATAGAAACCGTCCGGAGTCCAAAAGGCAGTCTTGTCTATGCTATCCTCAGCCACTCTCAACTGATGGAACCCAGTGGCTAAGTCCAACTGCGAAAACACTGAGGCGCCAACTAACTGATCGAAGAGATCGTCAATCCTCGGCAGTGGGTGTCTGTTCTTCTTAGTAAGTTTATTAAGTTCTCTATCGTCCACACACAGTCTAAGGGACCCATCCGCCTTCGTGGCAAATACTACTGGAGCACTCCGCTCCGATATACTTCGTCTTATGAACCCCTTCTCAAGCAACTCCTTCACTTGCTTACCGAGTTCCCTCCTTTCACATGGAGCCATGTGGCGTACTGGCAAAGATACTGGTTTCACATTATCCACAAGATATATTCGAAAATCTATCTCCCGCTTCGAAGGCAGGCCCTTCACCTCCTCAAACACATCCGAATATTCTCGGACCACTCTAACAGATAGTAGATTTTCCTCAGACGCGTCAAGCGATTCTAGATAACTTAGCATAACCGAATTTACGGGATTACAGAAGATTTCGAGAGTGTCGCCAAGGCGAGTCACGAGCCTAACTACTCTCCTTTCACAATCAAGAACGGCCCCATTTCTGGATAACCAATCCATTGCTAAAATTAGCCCATAGCCCGTGAAGCCCAACACATAAGCATCACATCTAAATTCAACGCTAAGTATGGAAATTTTCAAATCCAAACACATCATAGACAAATAAGCTGAGCCCCCAATTGGATTCGAAACAACTAAGGGATCCTCTACTAAACTGGTGTTTAAGTGCAGTGATTCAACTAATGATGTAGAGATAAACGAATGTGATGCGCCCGAATCGAATAAGGTACAGACAGGATGATAAACAGAAAAACTAAGCTTTCAACAGAAATGGTTCTACCTCGTTCTTGCAGCGGTGGGACCGCGAGAGCCTGAAGTTGTCCCCTAGCCTGCCCTGGTGCCATAAGAGCCTGCACCTGTCCTCTCGAGGTAGCTCCTGCCCTCTGCCCCTTCTTTGGGCAGTCCTTCACTAAATGTCCCGCATCGACACAATGAAAACAACCTGTCTTCTTTTTCTTTCGGTAATCCTTGCTGAGATGGCTTGGTGTCCCACAGTTAAAGCACTTCTTCTTTCCCTTGCCATTATTGTCTTTTCCACCCTTCTTGTTTTGCTGTTGTGGTTTCTTCTGATCCCCCTTCTTCTCGGATGCCTTATCAGTTTTAGCGCTTTTCTCCTCATGCATGAGCGCCATTTCTACTAACTTCTCCAAGGTGGCCCCCATAGGGATATGGGTCATAGCAAACCCTTGCAATGGTTCATTCAAGCCATTCACGAACCTCAGCGCCTTCTTCTCCAGCGTGTTCACTAAGTCCAAGCCAAACCTTGCTAACTGATTAAATTTATTGACATTTCTTTCACTAATGAGCTTCCTTGCTTCAATGTCAAGAACCTTTCCATATGTAGATTTTCTTCTGCCCTTGAGAGAAACTTCGCCTCAAACCTACGTCTGAAATCTGCCCAAGAATCAACAGGACGCACCCCATTAGTGACTTCCCACCAAAACGAGGCCTCTCCCTTCATTAGCCAAGCTGCTAATCGAACTCTCTTCCCTTCTTCTACTTCAAAGATTTCTAGCAATTCTTCCACCTCCTTAAGCCAATCTCTAGCTTCCACAAACGTTTCTGACCCTTGAAATGGTTTTCCACCCATAGCCTTGAATTCCTTGCACGTCTTTGCAAAATTATCTACGCGAGGAGGAGGAGGAACGGGTGCAACTGGTGGTGGAGGAACATTGGCTGGACCTGCAGCGGCCCTAGCCTCTAACAACCTCCTATACCATCCTGGTATCGTTACACCGTCGGGTAGATTAAGATCTTCAGCCATGCTGAAACGAAAAAGGAAAGATTCAGAATGGAGAATTCGAAAGATAAAGATATGAGCTATTGGGGATTATGTTTTTCTTAAAAACTTTTCTCTTCAAATTTCTCATTAAAACATGATTTTGAAAACAATTCTTCCAAAAATAACTATTTTTCTAAAGTATTTTTTATATGTTCTGGTAACCTTAAGCTCTGAAACCATGTGTAACACCCCACGTCCATTAATGTCACTCACGAAGGGAATGCATTAACTTCCATGGAGGTTATAAGTGAATATAGAACATAAAAATTACAACAAGATAGATAGTAAATAGAACTTGGAAATCTAAAATTTCATTTTATTGCAGCGGAAATTAAACATGTTTGTTACATCATAAAACCATAGGTCATAACCAAGTACAATATCTATCTTCATAAAAACAAAATACATAATCCCATTACATAAATAGCCATTAAAAAAATAACAAGCTGGACTTTACTTCAACGGTCCAAGCTTTCCAAAGAGAGATGAAGCAATTCAATCAAACTCCACTAGAGCTGGGCCCAACCTGAGGACCTGGAGGGCGAAAAAGGATAGAAATAGAGGGGGTCAGACATAAAGTCTGGCGAGTATGATAATTCTAACAATACTATTATCAAAATAACTAGACTAAGGCATAAGCTGGAAGACAAGTAAATGTCTATGAACTCTTAGGAAGATAAAGATAGCGTTTAAGATAACGTTAAAGATAACGGTAAAGGCACACCTAATTACTAACAAATGATTACTACATTGCACCGCATATTACTACACTGCAACACACCAGTCACCCTATTGTTTGATCCCACTTGCTTCACACAGAAACTTTATAAATAGCCTTACGTACCCCTAGCTGACTACATAGGTGCCGTCTGCCCCCTATCTCCACTAGGTGTACCCCACTTTCGATCGGCTCCCTACTCGTAGATACCCGTGTTGGCCCCACAGTGGGGTGTATCACTCCCCTAAAGTGGCAACGCGATACAACTTGAGAATGCACGGCTTATACCTACACAATACAACAACGTCTTATCTACCAGCCCGGGTCCACACACGCATATGAAACCCGTTGGACTTGCGCTGCCACTGCTCCCCGTTTTGGTCTCTTACAGTCAAACCCAGCATGTGTGTCCCGTCCTCGACTTGGGTCGAGCCCACAAAGATACGTTTGGGATACTAGTTGAAATGGGCCCCCACAAGCTACCCACCTAAGCTTGTCACTAGTATATCCCACTTAACCCTCTTAGTCATGTTCATTTACATGTGTGTTTGGTTAAGTCTTACTAATCGTATTTCACATGCCACTAAGGGCACCCCCTAGATTCCTCATGCCACCCAAGGCACCTACTTAACCCCCATGTCCCACCTTACATATTTATCTGGTTAAGTATTTCTTAATTCATTCAGACCATAACCTCATAAAGACCTCTCACATTAGACTGGCATTTATTGCAGCTGGATTTGCCGGGCGGGTCCGGGCAGTCTTACACCATAAAAGAGTCTAACCTCGTGTCTTTACAACTGTTATGCTTTAGTTTAGGCCTAGGACCTCTCACATTGGGCTGACATTTGTGACCACTGGATTTGTCGGGCGGGTCCGGGCAGGTTTACGTCACAAACGAGTCCAACCTCTTGTCCTAAGCATTGATTAACACTTAAAATCTTTTACCCCAGTTTTAATAATTCCCTATTCAAATTATTAATTATGTCAACTTTTATTGATGTCCATAATTGACTCAATTATGGCCATCCACTTATGGCATGCAAAATTATATCAATTGCACCCCAACTTTTTAATATTAAATCCTTAATATTACCCCTACCCCACGTTTATACGTTCGCTTATTCAATGCATAATATAGGCTAGACGTGTATAGTCTAACACCTAGCACAAAGATAAATTATCACAACATAAGACAATTAAAATAAATCTAATCATAATAGGGTGAAACTTGCATAAACTACACATGTTAAGGATCAAAAGGTGTCAACTTGTTAAATGTCTCAATTTACATGATATGATCATAGCCCAAATCTATACATAAACTTGCATATGGGGTTTTTAGGCAACATAATGATGGTGTGAACTAGCATAGGATATCACATATGTCATAGCATAATTCTAGATGTCATAATAGATGTCATGGCATATGTTCATAACTTTTCTAATCAATCTAACTTGCATATGTAACTTGTCATATAGATCAACATAGCCCAAACATGATGATTTAATTAATATAAACTAACTAGCATAGATGGCTTTCTAACATGTATGATTCATCACAACTTAGCATAGAAACTTTCAACATACATAACATCATCATAGCATGATTTACAACATATAGGATATCATCACCACATAGCATAGGATTAATAACATACATGATAGCATATGACAATTCACATCATCTACTCACAATCCATTCATGACTTAACCTAATTAAAATGATAATAATCTTGTTAAGACTATCATAATCACAATTTAGAGAAGAAAAGAGAGAGTTTTGCTTTGCTTTAGGGTTGAGAGAATTAGAATTGAATTTGCTTTTCTTCTTTCTTAGTTGGCGGCGGCTCCATTGATTTCCATGGTGACGGTAACTATTCTGTTTTAATTAGGTTTAGGGTTAGCAGTAGGATGTATTTATAGGTGTAGGAAGTTATTTAGGACCATTAGATTAACCCTGAACCATGAGAACCAACAAATGCAAAATCTGCATTTGAGCGAATCGGCCCACGGGTTGACAGCTAAACACCCTGGATTAACCCCTAGTCAACCCAGCGGAGCTTGGGTCAACCTCAAAAATGGGCCGGCACGGTTATTTCCCCTCCCAATTCACCGTTTTGAACTTTTTCGCATATTTATGTATTTAATTTTTAATTTATATATATATATATATATATATATATATATATATATATATCAATATATATATATCTCTGCGCAACCCATTTCACTTAATTCTTTTCTAAAAATTAAGTATACTTTAATTTGTGAATTTTAATGTTATAAAATTACGGGGTGTTACAATAAGTATTGAGGTTCAAGTCATAACCAATTCAGAATGTCATATATTCATAATTTACAACAGATCTGGAATAATTCAGTCACAAAAAAAGATCCAAACTATAGTCATATCATTTTACTTTTAATCATTTAATTCTAAAAGCAACGTGAAACTCACAGCGTTTGGATTAGAAAATAGAAGAAGAACATATATACGCTTGAATCTGAAATCTCTAATTGCAGAAGAAGAAAAGGGTTCGAATTAGTCCAGGCGCTGACAACATTTGGCCTCCATTGATTTCTAGTGGAGAAAACCAGAGAAATGAGCCTATGTATATAACTGACTGCCACCTCAGCACTAGGGGTGCCGACCTACCCCTTGGGGTATCGACCCCGGTGTCGACACCCCTTCAGGGGGGTCGATCATGGTGTCGACACCCCCAGGGGGTCGACCCCCAAGAGAGGGAATTTTAGCCCTCTTCGAATTTTTGATTTTTGAACTGTTTCTGGATATGTTTAGTCTGATATATATATATATATATAATATTCTGCATGTATACAAACTTCAAACCCTCATAACTTCTTTATACAGTGCCATTTTATGCAAACCAAATGTCTATCTTGACCGGAATTTCGAGACGGACGTAATGGTGTAGTTCGTTTACCTTAATTCTAAGTATTAAATTCTTTAATCTACCTCTTTAGTATTGTTAAAATTACAGGGTGTTACATTCTCCCCTACTCAAAGGATTTCTTCCCCGAAATCTCCAAGTTAAGAAGAATGTGTCCTACCATCTATATCCATCTACTCATCCACCAATCACATGCATCCATTGTCCTTAGAGGATTTCTATTGCTTATATGAACATATGCAAAGGTGTGTCTATATGTCCTAATACTAATGCGAAAATCAGGCGATTTGTTGATTCAGTTGATCTCCTTAATGCAATATATGTTTGCGCCATGAGTCCAACATGTATGCAATCATCCTAGTATAACATGTAAGTTCTATATGCGTGCATAATCATTCGTCCAAAGGCAACACCCATATGATGATATATCCATTTTCATCCACAAAAGGAAGAAAAATGCACACACATCCACATGCAATATGAAAGTAACCGAGCCGATCTAGTGCCTAATGTGTGTGTATATGCATCCATAAGCAAACACTAACAAACACTTGCATCCACTTTCATCCATCAAAAATAACATGTCTCAAACACATGTTTACAATCATGTGACTCTTAACTAAAGGTCGAAGAATTCAATCGATAGGACATGCTTAAACGATAGGAAAAAGCATACATAAAAGTTTTGGAAAAGAAGTTAAGTACATACCTTCGAAAAGAAAAGGGTACGAAGAACGAATTCTTTCTTCAGTATCCCATGTTGCATCCTCTGGGCTATCTTCCCATTCAACCTTCACCAACTTGATTTCTTTATTGCATAGCTTCTTAACTTCAGATCCAAGAATACACGTCGGAACTCCTCTAATCGTCGCCTCCCATTCCACTTCTGCTTCCTACAGTACAATCGGCTCTACAACTCCTACGGTATCATGTAAGAACTTCCGCAAATGAGAAACATTGAAAACATCATGAACGCCAGATAGTCTCTCGGATAGCTTTACTCTATAGGCCATTTCACCGATCCTTTCTGTTATGGGAAATGACCTTACAAATCTTCATGCCAATTTCCCTACAACCCAAAGCAAACCACATTCCTTAAAGGAGATACTTTGACGAAAACCATATCTCCCACTTCAAACTCAATGTCAATCCTTCTCTTCTCTGCATAGGACTTTTGCCTATCTTGTGCAGCCTTCATTCGCCACCTAATGAGATCAATCTTCTCGGACGTTTCTCTAACCATATCAGGTCCAAGCAATAGCCTTTCTGTAGAGTCCCACCAACAAGTTGGTGATCTATAGGGTCGTCTGTATAATGCTTTGAAGGGTGCCATGCCAATACTAGCCTGGTAACTGTTGTTGTAGGAAAATTCTACTAAAGGAAGATGCTCCTCCCAAGTCCCTCTGAAGTCAAGGATACACAGCCTTAAAAGATCCTCTAGTACTCTGTTCACCCTCTCTGTTTGTCCATCAGTCTGAGGATGATAAGCGGTGCTTAGACATAACTGTGTACCTAATTCTTCTTGCAAGATCCTCCAAAATTCACTAGTAAAGATGGGGTCATGATCGCTTATGATGCTAGAATGTATTCCATAAAGACGGACTATCTCATGAACACAAACTGCCGCCAACCATGCCGCCGTCCTCTTGCTCTTAACGGGAATGAAATGAGTGCTCTTAGTAAGTCTATCCACTACAACCTAAATATTGGTGTTGCCTTTCTTGGATCTAGGCAAGCTGTCTATGAAATCGATGGAGACGCTCTCCCAATTCCATTGTGGAACCTCCAAAGGATGGAGTAAACCACGGGCTTCTTTTGCTCAGCTTTGACTTACTGGCAAACCAAACATTGAGAAACAAACTCTGCCACATCTTTCTTCATCCCATCCCAAAAGAAAACCCTCTTCATATCATTGTACATTTTATCACTACCTAGATGGGTAGTCAAATTAGAACGATGGGCTTCCTCTAGGACTTTCTTTGAAAAACTCCAAACTCGAGGAACACAAAACCTTCCATCTCATCGCAACCACCCTTTATTGTCAATGGAATATCTATTGAGGTGACTAGAAGTCTCCCCTTCACTGAGCCTATCCACGATGTCTAAAATCTGTGGATCCTCTCGCTGCGAAGCTCCTATCTGGTACATAAGAGTAGGTTGTATCTCCTGTGTTGCTAACAAGTTAGGCAAAAGTTCGATGGAGGGTCTAAAGTCAAAGGTTGATATAAACTCCAAGCTCTTCCTTTACACAAACAAAGGACTTAAGACCATCTTCTGCCCACTTAGTACGTCTGCCACTACATTAACCTTGCCAGGAGTATAAGCAATCTCAAAGTCGTAAGATGCTAAGAATTCCATCCACCTTTGCTGCCTCAAATTAAGATCTTTCTGCGAGAACAAGTACTTGAGAGATTTATGATCAGTGTACAATTCAAACTTTTATCCAAGCAAATAGTGGCACCAAGTCTTAAGCGCAAATACTATGGCAGCTACCTCTAGGTCATGGGTAGGGTAATTCTCCTCATGAATCCTTAATTGTCTGCCTCCATAACATATTACCCTTCCCTCTTGCATCAAAACTGCACCAAGACCCGTACCACATGCATCAGTGTAAACTGTAAACACTTTATTCCCATCAGGAAAGGTCAAGACTGGGGTTGTTGTCAAAGCCCTCTTTAATCGTTGGGAAGCAACGTCACAATCTATGTCCCATGCGAACGTCAAATTTTTCTTCGTCAGCCTAGTGAGTGGAGCTGATATCTTTGCGAAGTCCTTAATGAACTTCCTATAATAGCCTGCCAAACCCAAAAAGCTTCTCACCTCCGTTGCATTCTTTGGGATCTGCTAGTCTTGGACCGCTACTACCTTTGCGGGATCTACTGTTATCCCTTCCTTAGAAATCATGTGCCCTAAGAATCTTACCTCTTTCCTCCAAAGTGTCATTTGGAGAATTTCGCCTTCAGCTGATGTGCTCGCAGAGTTTTCAAAACTTCTCTTATATGCAAGGAATGTTCTTCCTCACTCTTTGAGAAGATCAAGATATAATCAACAAAGATGACAATGAATTTATTTAGGAACTCTCGAAACACCCTACTCATTAAATCAACATAATAGGCGGGTGCGTTCGTCGGCCCAAAAGACATAATGAGCCATTCAAAGAAACTATCTCGATTCCTAAAGACAGTCTTATCTATACTGTCCTCGGCCACTCTCAACTGATAAAACCTTGTGGCCAAGTCTAACTGGGAGAACACTGACGCACCAACTAGTTGATCAAACAAATTGTCTATCCTCGGGAGTGGGTGCATGTTCTTCTTAGTAAGTTTGTTCAACTCTTTGTATTCTACACATAAACAAAGCAAACTGTCCGCCTTAGTTGCGAACACAACTGGAGCACCCTATTCAGATAAGCTTCACCTAATAAATCCTTTTTCAAGCAGCTCCCTTATTTGTTTACTAAGATCTATTCTTTCTCTTGGAGCCATTTGGCGTATGGGCAATGCAACTGGCTTTGCATTCTCCACCAAATGTGTGCGAAAGTCGATCTCGCGCCTTGTGGTAAACCCCGAACCTCATCAAAGACATCCAAATAATCTCAGTGTATTGGAACAGATTGCAGATCATCAATAGATGCATCAAGAGACTTTAGGAAACTCAGCATAACAGACCGTTAATGGTCACAAAAAATCTCGAGGGTCCTTCCCTGATAGGTCAAAAGCCTAATGATCCTCTTCTCATAATTTAGAATGGCACCATTCATGGTTAGCCATTCCATTCCTAAAGTCAACCCATAGTCTATAAACCCGAGCACATATGCGTTGCATTCAAATTTGATGCTTAACATAGATATCCTCAAACCTCGACAAATCAGAGATAATTGAGCCGAACCACCAATGTGGTTTGAGACAACAACGGGATCCACTACCATACTAGTATTTAAGTGCAGAGATTCAACTACGAAACCAGATATAATTGAATGTGAAGCGCCAGGGTCAAAAAGATTTCTAATAAGGTGACTGGAAAGATAAGTCAAACCTTCTACGGTGGCTTTCCTACCTTGATCTGGAGCACCAATTGTGAGAGAAAGCACCTTCCCTCCAAAGGCTCCTTGTTTCTTCGGGCACTCCTTAGAAAAGTGTCCATGCTCTCCACAACTGAAGCAACTACACTTCCTTTTCCTGTAATACTTAGCCAAATGACCTTCACGCCCACAAGCATTGCGCTTCCTCTCTTTTTTAGCCTTATCATTCTTTCCGCCTTTCTTCTGGTTTTGCTGTCATTGTCCTTTCTTGGGCCATGCCTTTTGATTATGTGTTGTTCCCTCAGCCTTAACTTCCTTCTTCTCCCCTTTGCCTTCCTCAAACATCAAGGCCATATCGGCAAGTTTTCAAAAGTAGCTCCCGTGGGAATGTGCGACATAGCTAACCCATGAAGGGGTTCACTTAATCCTTTTACAAACCGCAGTGCTTTCTTATGAGGAGTGTCTACGAAATCTAATCCAAATCTTGCAAATTGGTTGAATTTGTTAACATATTCTTTAATTGTCATGCTCCCCTGCTTGAATGTCAAGAAATTTTCCATTGGCGTGCTTCTTTTAGCTTAGAAAAAGAATTTCATTTCAAACCTCATCCTAAAATCGTTCCACATCTCCACCAGACGTCCAGCTTGGGTAACTTCCCACCAGAGTGAAGCTTCATCTTTCAATAGCCAGGTAGCTAACTGAATCTTCCCTTGGTCTTCTACTTCAAAGATTACAAACAAGTCCTCGGTCTCCTTGAGCCAATTCCTTGCCTCTATGAGTGTTTCAGTTCTGTGGAACGGCTTCCCTCCTATGGCATAGAAATCCTTGCAGATCTTGGCAAAATTATCTGCTCTTGGAGAAGGAGGAGGAGGAACGACGGGTGCAACTGGGGGAGGAACGTCAACTTGACCACCGGTAGTCGCCATGGCCTGTAGATACCTATGGAACCAGCCTGATATCATAACACCTTCTAGGATATTAGGTTCCCCAGACATGATAAAAAAGAAGAGGAAAGATACATAGACAAAGGATCGAAGGATATTAAATATGGCTTTGGGGAATATGTTTTTCAAAACAGAATTATCTTTTTGAAAATACTTTCTTTTAAAACCTTTTAAAAATAATTTTCAAATTTTTTTATCTAATCCAGCAACCTTCAGCTCTGATACCAAGTGTGACACCCTACATCCGTTAATGTCACTCACTAAGGGAATGCATTAAGTCTCGTGAAGCGTTATAGGTAAACAAAAACGGAAATATTACAAGACAGATATAAAAGCAACAACGAAATTTAAATTTTTATTTCAAACATAAGTCATAACATCATGGTACAAAATACCAATAGTCTAAAACTACGTAAAACCCATTACAATAACATAGAATTTCTATCTTGTACCATCAAAGTACAGAAAATACGTCAAAACATAATTCCCTAAAAGATACAAAGCCATAGTAGCAAAGATAGAAACTGAGAAATACTTCATAAGCTACTCCAAGCAAGATGATAACCGAGTCCTGACTAAGCCTGAGAATTCCCTGCCTGAGAACCTAGGGGGAACGGAAGAAAGAAGAGATAACAAAAAGGGTCAGACAAAAAGCCTGGTGAGTCCAGTTACTTTTAGCAAGTAAATAAATAAAAGTATTATGACAGACATATGAAGTGGATGAGGAAGATAAAATCACAAAGGATAAGCATGATGAGGTAGAGTATATACTCTTCAACCATGATTACTCTGCACCAACACTAGTATAACCAGATATGGGATGATCCCTTAATAGACATAAATTGGTAGACTTAGGAGTACTTCTGGTGAGAGGTTTTAACCCCATACAATCTACAGGCAGCCCCTATAATGGACCCCTAAACTTACCGAAATCTATATGTACCCCAACTACTATCCTAATCGACCGGCTCCCTACTCCGTAAATACCATGTGTCGGTCCCACAGTAGGGGTATCAATTCCCTAATGTGGCAACCCTTCGTGTTGAATGAACAACCATATCTATTGATGTCACAACGTCTTATTTTCCTTGGAAGGCGGAGCCATGCACGAACATGACCCCGTTGGAATGTGCCGTCATGACACCGTCCCCCTCGTTTGGATCTCTTACAATCAGCCCAGTAAGTGTGCCCCACACCGACCAAGGACAGAGTACCCGTTTGATACTGTTATATGGGTTATTGACTGAAATGGGTCCCCATACAAAATGATACAAGCTCTCCCCCTTGTCTTGTATCCCCACTAGGATTTCCTCAGGTTATGTATGCCTGTTGGTGCCTTTAATTACATAACACCCTCAGGTTAAGTTTGTGGGCCTATATTTACATATTACCCACCCCTTCAGATTCACTTAACCCTCCCACTATCCATAAAGTTTACTTAACCCCTATTCATGTTCATATTCATGCAATCCCTATGGATTCAACTAGGTTAATTCATTACCATATTTTCATTTATGGTTAAGGTGTGCTAGACCTCTCACATTAAGCCTACCATTTGTGGATGTTGGACATGCCGGGCAGGTCCGGGCAGACTTATTCCAAAAATTGGGCTTAACCTCGTGCCTTAGCACGTCTCATATTTGTGCACTTAGACCTCTCACATTAGATTCAACACTTACGGTAGCTGGATATGCCGGTCGGTTCTGGGCAGACTTTCACCACAAGTGCAATCTAACCTCGTGTCATAAGCGCATTTACAATTTCTTATTACTGTGATCCTAGGCATGTCATTATTATCCAGTTTTCACCTATGTCATTATAAGTTATAGGTTTCATGCCCCTTTTTCCCCAATTATGTTCATAATGAATTATAGGTCCAAATTTATGTATACAAACATTATTCAAGTTATGCCAATTCTAATGTTCTCCCTCCCCATTCCTTAACTAGCGCATCACATATAATTGGCAGCATGTCTAGGCTAGAAAATAGCATGGCCATAAAAAATAAAAGGGAAAGGTGATGGGAAGATGACAAAAGGTGATTATTATAACATAACAGGCATAAGCATAAACTGGCATAGTGATAAGATGGACATATGAGAATAGATCTTGTGAACTTGTGATAATTAAAATAGTCCTGTCTTATCAAGGATGTCATATAAAATCTAAATAACAATTTAGATGTCCGACAGTTCAGGTCCATTATGATTAGCACAAGGTGATTCAAATAATAAGCTAGATCTAAAAATTAAAATTAGATCTAACATAATAAAGGTTTTAGATCTACATCATAGTTATGTCCAAATGTCATATAGTCACAAGTTGTTACGTCCAAATGTCATATAGTCACAAGTTACAATAGATTTGATATGATAAGGATTGAGACTCAGGTCATAACCAATTCAGAATGTCATAGATTCATAATTTATAATAAATCTGGCATAATTCAGTCACAAAAATGGATCCAAAGTATAGTCATATCATTTTACTTCTAATCATTTAATTCTAAAAGCAACGTGAAACTCACAGCATTTGGATTAGTAAATAGAAGAAGAATAGATCTACACTTGAATCTCAAATCTGTAATTGTAGAAGAAGAAAAGGATCTGAATTAGTCCAGGCACTTATAACATTTGTCCTCCATTGATTTCCAGTGAATAAAACAAGAGAAAGGATCCGATATATATAGCATCCAGCCCTACAAAACCAACTGCCACCTCAGCCTTTGGGGTGTCGACCTACCCTTTGGGGGATCGACGTCGGTGTCGACACCCCCTAGGAGGTCGACTCCGTAGAGCGAGAATTTTGGCGCTCGCTGAATTTTTGAACTATTTCAGGATAAGTTTGGTCTGATATATATATATATATATATATTATATGTATGTATATAACTTTTCTACACGTATACAAACTTCAAACCCTCATAACTTCTTCATATAGTGCCCGTTTTATGCAATCCAAACGTCCATTTTAAATTACTCACTTTGGTATGGTTAAAATTACGGGGTGTTACAGATGAAAGACTTCGGGGAACAATTGGGCTATATAGGTTGTTCAACGTACACATTGACCGAAGCTGACATTTCCTTCTTCAAGGAGATGATGGGAAAGGATGGGAAGGAAGGGCAAGAAGAAGTGGCTAGGCAGGTCGAGATGAATGAGCATACAATGCGTGGTTTGGTCGTAGAACTAAGTGGTCAGTTGCATTCCTAGTCTGAGGGAGTAGAGGAGAAAAGGGTGGCGGATGAGCTGGCCCGACAAACAGCTTTGATAGAGGCCAAGAAGAAGGTTGTGCAGGAGGCTGTGACTACGGTGGCCGAAGATCTAAAGAATGCAACTGATATCGAGGATGCTAAGAGGAAAGCTGACGACACTTGGAAAAAACTATAGGAGAATGAGGACAAGAAGTTTAAGGCTCGTAAGGCGGCACAGCATAAGTTGGCTATGATGGAGGGGAAAAAGATAGAAGAGGGCACACCGACAATACTCGCGCTCTCCAACAAGGTCACTTCCAAGCCTCTGAAATCGATCATGGCCAAACAACTTTGATAGAGGATAGGAAGAAGGTTGAGCAAGAGGCTGCGACTAAGGTGGCCAAAGATCTAAAGAAGGCAAATGATACCGAGGCCGCCAAGAAGAAAGCTGATGACACTTGGATAAAATATAGGAGACTGAGGACAAGAAGCTTAAGATTGGTAAGGAGGCACAGCAGAAGGCGGCTATGAAGGCAGGGCAGAAGATAGGAGAGGGCACACCGGCAATACTCATAATCTCCAGCGAGGTCGTTCCCAAGTCTCTGAAATTGATCACGCCCGGATGCGTGGAAGTCACAGAGAATACGAGTGGCGGTGATGATGAGGAAGTGACTCCGTTGGTGGCCCTCAAACTATCTTCTTCGACCAAAGGAAGTAAAGGAAAAGGAGGAAGCAGTTCCAGAAAAAGGAAGAAGAGAAGAGGTGATGATCCATTGAGTGGTGACTCGGGAAAGAAGAAGAAATAAAAGGAAAAAAAGAAGGAGACATAGGAAGTGGAAGAGGGCGAACTGCCCAAGTGATTGTTATAGTTGTCTTCTAATGATGTAGGAAGATAGTATATGCGAGTACGACCCTCGCTTTTGGAGGCGTGGCTTGGTTTTCATGTACACCATGTCGTTGGAAAGAAAGATATGTAGTTTGCCTTTGGTTGTGAATGAAAGTGTAAGTTGACTTTTCTTATATCAAAATTCATGTTAAGTGTTCAAATATTTGTCTATGATTTCCAATATACATACTTGCACAAACATACTTGTCATTACACTTAAGCAAACGTTGTCTACAGCTTCAATCTTGGGATTCCAAGTTGTGAGAAGGTTGTAAGCGCGGACTCCACTCTGGGGGATCTCTCTTGGTCGGGAATTTCGAGTCGTGCAAAGATTGTGAGTGCGGGCTCTGCTCTCGGAATTTCCCTTGGTCGGGAGTTCCAAATCGGGAAAGGATTGTAAGCGCACTTCGCTTTCGGGAATTCCCTTTGTTGGGAGTTCTGAGTCGTGCAAAAATTGTAAGCATGGACTTCGCTCTTGGGATTTTCCTTGGCCAGGAGTTCAAAGTCTTGCAAAGATTGTAAGTGTAAACTTCTCTCTCAAGATTTCCCTTGATCAAAAGTTTCAAGTAGTGTGAAGATTGTGAGCGCGGACTTCATTCTTGGGATCTCCCTTGGTCGGGAGTTCCGAGTAGTGCGAAGATTAGGTGTTGGTGCCTTCTCTCTCGGGACCTCCCTGAGGTTGTCGTACCCAAGTCGTGAGAAGGCATGGACTTCATTGATTTGTCTTTTAGACTCTCTCATCGTTTTGTTCGGGTTATAATTCTAGGGAATCATTGATTCACTGATTGTTACCCGGATCTAGAATCTTTGGGTCGGATGGAACCAAACGAGTGGTCAATGTCACACTCGTTCGCTTAATGGGCTATTCCTAAGTCCAGAAACTCAGGAGCAAGGTTCGATGTGAATGAGTGTTCTAAGTTGTTTATACTCGGCCTCGTTGTTGGTTTTGACTCGAGTCAGGGGACCGGTTCCCGGCTTTAAGGTGTTGATCCAGTGTTGTGTGCTCGTGTATGTAAGTTGGTTGAAATAGTTGCTCAAACGCACCATGTAGAAAGTAAACACACAAGAGAACTGACATCTAAAACTACCTTTACTGATAATTTTGATTGTTATGGATTTTAATATACAATGCCTTGAATTGAAGAAAAAAAAACATTGTTGGGAAGCATTAAATCTATACACTAAGCTATGTGAAGTAGCAGCAAAGATGTTCGCTATTCCATGCCTTTCGAAGTTCGACATCATCAATGATCGTTAGCTTGAAAGTTTGATTTCCAAATCTTCATTGTATGACGTACAAACCTTCCCATCAAGGGCTAAAAATAGTCGGTGTGGGAAAAATCCATTTCGGGATGAGGTCTCCGACATCGAAGTTCTTCGAATGGACTCTGTAGATGAAGTATTGGGCGACTAATTGTCGTTGAGTGACATCTTTGAGTTCTTCTTCATCTCTTTTCTCTTCAAGTAAGTCAAGTGACTCCAAAAGCATATCTTGGTTGGTCTTCGGATCGTAATTAGTGAGTTGATGAGATTGGAGTCTAAGCTCAATGGGAATGATGGCTTTGGATCCATAGGCAAGAGCAAAAGGAGTATGGCTAGCTGCTGACTTATGGGTGGTCCGGTAGGCCCAAAGGGCAAGAGGGAGTTCATCTATCCATAAGCCTCTGACTTTTTCCAAATGCTTCTTGAAGATGGATTTAATCACTTTATTGACAGCCTCGACTTGCCCATTGGCTTGAGGATGAGCTACTTCTGAAAATTTCTTCTCAATGTTGTGTCGCCAACAGAAGGTCTTGAACTCAACACTCTCGAATTAGGTCTTGTTGTCTGAGATGATAGCTTGGGGTACTCCATATTGGGTGATAACATTGCAGATGATGAAGTTGATCACCTTCCTAGTAATGGTTGTAGTAAGGGCTTCATCTTCTGCCCAGTTGGTGAAGTAATCAACCACGACGATAACATATCATGCACCGCCTCTGGTGATTGGAAGAGTCTCGATGATATTTATTCCCCATATGGCGAATGGCCAAGGACAGACCATTTGTGTCAACTCAGTAGGTGGAACTTTGGGAATCTTGGAAAACGTCTAGCATTTGTCACGCTTGCTGGCATAGTCCGCTGCATTTTGATCGAGTGTAGGACAGAAGTAACAATATCGAAAAATCTTCCTTACCAGAGTCTTCCCCTAATGTGGTCATGACACTCGCCTTTGTATACGTGTAGTCGCATACGATCAGCATCATTATGGGCTACACACCGGAGTAGTGGAACAGAGAATCCTCTTTAGTAGAGCACTCCATCTTGAATAATGCAGCGAGATGATTTACAAGTGAGTACTCAACTTCCCTCTAGTGCTCAGGGAAGATTCCGTGTTGTAAGTAGTTCTTGGTTGGAGTCATCCAAGACTCTGGCTCGAGCTTGATCTCTTTCGTTGCCACCGAATCAGTCTACATCTGATCGATGCTTGGAGAGTCGAGTACTTTGATGGGGGTTAGCCCCAAGAGTTGCGCATCTCCAGAGCTTGTCAGCTTGGATACGAAATCGGCTTTCTTGTTATGTTCCTAAGGGATGTGCGTGATGATGTAGCGGTTGAAGTTGGTGAGAAGTTCATGGACCCGAGCAAGGTAGGGAGCCATCCATGTCCCCTTGGCTTAACATTCACCCTGCACCTAGCGTACGACGAGCTTTGAGTCAGAGTAGATTTGGAAGGCCTTGATGTAGAGATCGATTGTAATTCTAAGTCTGGCAATCAGAGCCTCGTATTCTGCAATGTTGTTGGTGGTAGGGAAGTCGAGCTTCAGAGAATAACAGATCGAGCGTTCCTGGTGAGTAATGAGTACAACTCCAGCGCCATAACACTAATTGTTAAAGGACCCATCCACGAACAATTTCCATTGAATGTCAGGAGTTTTCCCATCTTTCTGGGGAGGATCTTCGAGAATAGTGAATTCTGCTATGAAATCTGCAGAGGCATGTCCAAGGATGGCTCAAGGAGGAATAAAGTGATTTTGAATTGGCTCAGTTCTATGTCCCACTTCAAAAATCACCCAAATGCCTTAGGTTGTTGCAGGACCTGTCGTAACGGGTGGTCAATATAGACTTTGACTAGATGGGACTGAAAGTATGGCCCTGGGAAGAGATCAACAGACAGTAAGCTAGCTTCTTGGGCTTTGGATAATTCTTTTCTACTCCCGTTAACCTCTTGTTGATGTAGTAAATGGGTCATTGGACACGATCTTCCATGCGCACAAGCGCCGAGCTGATTGCCTATACAGATCAGCCAAATAGAGACATAAGTCTTCATAATCAATGTTTTTTGACAAGACAGGTGGTCGATATAAGTGATTTTAGAGGTCCTAGAACACGTCAATGCATTCCGATGTCCATGTGAAGTTGTGCTTCCTTTTTTAGAGCAAGTCGAAAAAGGGAATGCATTTATCAGTTGCTTTAAAGATGAATCGACTTAGCGCAACCACATTACCCTTTAAGCTTTGAACATCCTTGATGCTTTGAGGGGCTTGGATATCCTGAATGTCCTGAATTTTTTTCAGATTGGCTTCGACTTCGATGCTCCATGAATTGACAATCAAACCCAGGAATTTTTCCGACACAACACCGAAAGAGCATTTCAAGGGATTGAGTTTCATGCCATGTATACGAAGGATACTGAACATTTCGGCGAGGTCATTGATTTGATCATCTAATACCCTCGTTTTTCATGAGCATATCGTCGACGTTAACCTCCATAAATCTCTCGATCTGGTCCTTGAATATGCGGTTGACCAATCGCTGATAGGTGGCTCCAGCATTCTTGAGATCGAAGGGAATGATGACATAACAGTAGAGTCCAAGGTCGTTAATGAAAGAAGTATGATCCTGATTTGGAAGGTGCACTGGAATCTGATTGTAACTTAAGTGCGCATCCACGAAGAAAAGAAGTTGGTAGTCGACAATTGAATCAACAAGCTGATCGACTTTTTGAAGTGGGAAATTGTCCTTTAGGCAGGCTTTGTTCAAGTCTGCGTAGTCAACACACGTTCTCCATTTTTCTTTTGATTTCTTGACCAAGACTGGGTAAGAGACCCATTTGGGGTGGAAGGAGTTGCGGATGAAGTCATTATCAAGTAGCCTATCCACCTCCTCTTTGAGCGCAGCCGATCTTTTAGTTCCCCAAAGATCGTAGGCCGCCTTGATAATGATGTTGGCCGAGGTTTCGAAGTCGATAAGACTTCTTCGGACAAAAGCTGGGCCAATATGAGCAGAGATAATGAAATGGCCTATAGGTAGTACCTCAATTCCCAAAGACTCTCTCGCGCAGAAGACGATATCATCCTGCACCATCCTCTAGACCTTGGCAGAGACAGATTCGTCAAGGGAAAAGCATGCTTCATAGTTGGCATTTGTAATGGAGTTGGTATACTCATCTACCTTGTGAAAGCTGTCATGAGAAGGGTGAGGTCCACTGCAGATAGTGTTAATCACGATGCCATGTGGTCTTTGATTAAATGACCCTAAGGCCATATCGGGTGGAGGAAGAGCGAGCATTGAAGGGCCCATAGCTGCTTGAGAAGAAGTACGATTTTGAATGTATGGTTCTAGACGTTTCTTGTAGATGAGTTATTCAATCGCATCCTTGAGGTAGCGACAGTTGTTAGTATTATGCCCAAACATGTTATGGAACCTGCAATACTTGCCAGAGTTTTTCTCACGGTTGGTGGATTCCCTAGTGTTGGGCTTTCTGTACTGAAGAGTGCTACATGTCTCTAAGTATATGGCCTCCAACTCTTGGTTGAGCGGAGTGTATTTCCTATAATTTTGATAGCGATCGTGCTTCTTGAGATTTCCAGGAGCTTGTTTGTTGTTGTGACCGCCAACTTTGCCATTGTTTTGCTTGGGTTGTACGAGGCCACCCCTTACCCTTGTTGGAAGATTCTACGATCTATTTTCCTTTGACACTATCTTCGACGGTTCTAGTGTGTGGGTTATTGGGGTGGATGCCTTGGGTAGCTTTGTTGCACCGAGCATCCTCTTGATATAGGAATTTCCCGACTTTTTCATAGGAGGCGTCTAGAGTGTAAGGTTTTCTCCTGTCTATCCATGCTCCAAACTCGGACCTAGCGAGGATGCCTTTGGCAAGATAGACAAGGACTACGCAAGTTTCTGGTTCATCAACCTTGGTGAGGCAGTGTTGGAATGCACGAGGTAGCTTTTGAGGGTTTCTATTGGGCTCTAATAGAGGTTGGAAAGAGAGAGAGTATTCTACGGCATAGGAATATGCATTCTGAATTGCTTGACCATTTCTGTAGCTAGCAGATCAAAGGTGGAGACCAAATTCGTCGGGAGACGGTTGAACCAAAGCAAAGTCATGCCTTCCAAGAAAGCTGGGAAGCATTTATATTTCACAGTGTCAGTGGCCTAGTAGAAATCCATGTGCAACTTGTTGCGGTTCAGAAAAGCGCAGGGGTCAGTCTTTCCCCCGTAGACTCCGAGCTGTGGCAAGTTGAAGCGTCGTGGCCACTCGGCTTCGTGCACGACCCTGGTGACAGGGTTACACCTAATGCTAGTTTCCCACATGTCATTGGTGTTTTTGTATATCTCTCATGATGATTTTGAGCATGTTGGGGAGGAATGCAGGTTGAACATTTTCTGGCCAGATCCAGCGGTTGAGTTTCACTTCAGGGGTCATGGGCCATGGATGTCTTCTGTGATGGACATCTGGCTCATCCTCATCCATGTTATCGGCGTTGTTTATTTGATTCTGGTATGGTTGATAGGGTTGAGCGGGTTGAGGTAGATTCTGATTTGTTGAAACTTAGGCCTATTGAATTGCTGGAAGCGTAGGCCCTAAGTTCAGAGCAGCGACAGTTGGATTCTATCGAGGAGGGGGTCGATTATTCAGACCTGCTTCACCATTGATAACCAACAGGGAACAGTTATGTTGATGTGTTACATCATTGAAAGTTATGGTAGCCCCATTACCGTTTCCGTTGTCATTGCCATTGACATTGGCATTAATGCGTATGTCGACGTTGGTGTTGAGAGTGTACATCCTCCTTTGACTTCAGCACCAAATGTCGGAAGAACTTTATGAGGCATTGTGCTGCGGTCGAGCATGGTTCTGGGTAAGCTGGAGTTAAGCGAAGAGACGTTGACTTTCCTAAAGTCAACGTATAAGTTCGATGTTGGTCTTCAACGTGTCATTGAGATCTAGATATTTATTTTCTAACTATTATTAAGTGTATAAAGTTG
Source organism: Allium sativum (assembly GCA_030737875.1). Lineage (NCBI taxonomy): Eukaryota > Viridiplantae > Streptophyta > Magnoliopsida > Asparagales > Amaryllidaceae > Allium > Allium sativum. The sequence goes on along the minus strand of CM060922.1, from coordinate 845,526,937 downwards.
CGCTTGAGTTACAGGAGCATCTGGGTTCGTAGGAGGAATTTTATCCATTTCAGTCGGGTTTCCCACTGTTTGGAGTTGATGAGAAGTAGCAGTGTCGGTTGCTATGGATTCCAACTAGTGAGTTCTTTGATCGCTTAACCATCGTAAGCAGACTAGAGCGGTAGGTTAGGAAGAAAATTTTAGTAGCACGTCGAAGTCTAGATGGAGGTGCGCGAAAGAAATGAGTTTATGATCTCAGTGAACGCACCAGAATGTTGATGGAAAAAATGTCGTAAAACCCAAAGATTTTCTTTTATTAGGGAATAGCATTTCGCATGGAAAAATGAAGTGCAAAAAGAAGTAAATAACAGGGTGATTTATACTGGTTCGGTCCGTGAGGGCCTACGTCCACTTTGAAGGAGTTTGTTGTTCCTTTATTAACAAACGAGAGTTACAAGCATTTAATTTCATTATGACATTCATTTACAAGTGATTCTATGTATTTTGAAGTCATATTGGTCATATTGGTCATATTTTATGTCTTGAAAAAAGTGATATATACTTCTTCTTCCCCAAGAACTAGGCTTCCATTAATGGAGTTTTTGGAGCCTGTAGAGCAGTCAAATAAACAAAAATCCAACCCTCGTGAATAATGATCAAGGGGGTATTTATAGGTAGTGCGTAAGGCAGGAGTAGTGAGATCTGGGGACTACGCCGCAGAAATTCGGATCACAAGAGCGCAGGCATCAAAAAATCGCATCCCTCCCTGCTTTTAGATGGAAAATTGCATCCCTCATAGGGATGCGGATTTTTGCATCCCAAAGGACGCTAAAATTCGCATCCTATGAAAATTTGCATCCCAAAGGGATGCGTTTTCTTCATTTGGGTAGGGGGATTAATGGATGTATTGCATCTGGTAGATGCGATGATATCGCATTAGTTGGATGCGATGGCATCACATCTGGAGGACGCAACAACATCACATCCAGAGGATATAATGGCATTGCATCCACCTGGGTTCGATGACATTGCATCCACCTGTTGGCATCGCATCTCAAGGGATGCGGTATTATCGTATCCTACGTGATGCAATGATATCACATTCAAGGAATGCTGCAACATCGCATTCATAGGATGCGATAAGGGGTGATGTGATGGCTTATTGATGGTGTGAGGAAAGAAGAGGGTGATGTGATGCAATGTTCGGTGATGTGATGTGAGGCCATTTGATATGGTATGATGCGTGGTAAGGCAGTAGGGTTGTGATACGATATTGGTGTTTCGAGGAGTTTTGAGGCTATCGCTCGCTTGATTGCTTCCAGGCTTGGATCTCCATTGTTCGGCGACACTTTGAGCTTTAGTCTCACTCAATGGGTCGAGTGGGCATGTGGTACTTTTGGGAAGCAGACTAAAATGTCGGTTAACAAAAACTAATCTTTCCTAAATATGGATCTAACAAGAGATAAGAATAGAGAAAAATAACCATAGGAGAATACATATGTAAATTTAGATCCAGAGCTAACTAAATAAAATAGATGGCGGAGGAGAGAAGAAAGAGGAAACCGATTTTTCCTCAACATGGATCTAATAAGAGATAATAGTAGAGGAACATAGCCATAGGAGAATGTGAATTATAAGCGAGGGTCAAGGGATCTTTAGAGCGTATAAAGATTGATAGATTTAAATGATAAAACCTGGATCTTTAATAGCACCAAAACCAAAAAAATAACCTAGAAATGCTAGTCGCCACTTTTATTCTTCGCGAAGTGATCAACCACACCTATATAGGGTTATAGACTCCATAATGATAGGACAGTTGATAGCCCTTCGTACCTGGACACAGTGAATTTATTCCATGTGTATATTATTTATTACTACTTGATGTTAATTAATTTGAGATTAATGTCTTTTAGTCGGCCCCTTCTTGTCTATTTATATATACACACACAAGTTCAAATTCAGATCTCAAATGTTTTTTATGTTTATCCATTGATTCAAATTCAAATCTAGTAACTTTAAATTCACATTCAAGTTTCCAAGTTTATTTATTTTGAATTCAAAACCTTGATTTACTTATATCTTTCTCATATGGACTCCAGTTTAAACAAACTACATATAAAAGCAGATCAGAATCTCGCTACAAACGCAATGGAATAAATTCATGGTCAATTTCCATAAGTATTAAATATCCATGTTTTTATCTATTATAATTGTTTAATTATTTTAGTTTTTATGTCCATTTAGGGTATATTTCACAGGGTATTACATTCATTCCACCGTAAAAGAGATTCATCTCGAAATCTTTTCGAACGAGCGAACAACACAATTCACTTTAACAATCATGTTATACAATCAAGTAATTATTGTATACACCCATTAAATAGCCAACTTTAAATTTGATTATGTGCTACAGACATACTAAGATGAGCTCATGCCTAACATGAAAGTGTAATCTGTGATGCTTTTTATACACATAACACCCTATTCTGCATATAATTACTACATGAGTGTACTATGTTAGTGTATTAGTGTTGCAATAAATTTCTATCATTCGATCTATCAAATGCGACCAAAAAATAAAAATTTAGAGGAAATAATTACTCGCGAAAATCTCAAGATGAGCCTCTTTCATCCTTTTCTTCTATATTCCATGTGCTTTCCGTAGAGTTATCTCTCCATTGTACTTTGATGAGATTAGTGAGTTTGGTGCAAAGCCCTTTCTTTCCATGCTCAACAATGCCTGCGGTGGGACGCGGTACCTTGGACTCCGTCTCTAAGCTCGCAATCTGATATATCTCAAGTCTGATGGGAGAATTATGAAGGTACTTCATAAGACGAGAAACATGGAAAACATCGTGGACCAAGCCAATTTATTAGGAAGATCCACATGATAAGTCAGTTTCCCAATCATTTATAAAACCTTGAGTGGTCCAACAAATCTTGGAGCTAACTTTTCGTCTTTTTCGAAACTAACGGATTTTCCAAAAGAAGACACTTTAACAAAGACCAAATCATCAACGCTAAACTCAATTTGTTTTCTTCTTCTATTAGGATAAGGTTTCTATCAGTCTTGGGCTGCCTTCATTCTTTCAAATTAGAAGAATTTTATCCATGGAATCAAAGATTAGATCTGGCCTGAGTGAAAAAATAGTAGGTTCCCACCAATAACTCGATGATTTGCATGGTTGGTCTTAAAGTGCTTCAAAAGAGGCAATATCGATCGTCGCTTGAAACTATTGTTGTATGAAAACTCGACTAAAGATAAATGTCACTTCAATGATCCTCCGAAGTCAATAATACAGGCCTCAATAAATCTTCCAGAATCATGTTAACTCTTTTGGTTTATCTGTCGGTTTGAGGGTGGTAGACAGTGCTCAAGTTGAGTGATGTTATCAAGGCTGTCTGTAGGCTGCACCAAAATTCACTCTTTAACATTTGGTCTCGGTCACTTACTATATTTTTTCTATCCCATGAAGTCCAACGGTTTCCTTGGTTGTAAATGGGCTAATGAAACTAGGGTTCTATTCTTCTTAATCAAAAGGGGTTGTGCACTCTTCGTTAGTCGATCCACTACAACCTTAGTCGCTTCATTTCCTTTATGACTTCTAGGTAGACCATATATGAAATCCATCGAGATATGTTTCTATTTCCAAGTAGGAACTTCTAAAGGTAGTCATGCCTCTCTGGCTTACCTTGCTAAGCTTTAACATTTTGACATTTTAAGAACTTTGCCATATACTCCGCTACATACTTTTTCATCCCAGTCAAAAGAGAGTTCTTTTCACATTTTTATATATTTTATCTCATCTGGGGTGTATGCTCATCTTAGAATGATCACATTCCTTAAAGGCTTCCATTTCTCAATTCTCTAGTCTTAGAGACATAAAGACGTCCATCCCTTCTTAAGCTTCCATCATCATCCACCAAGTACCTTTCAGAATAAGGAAAGCATTCTCCAAACTTCAGTTACCCTATTAGTGCTCTTAACTCCTCGTTATTACTTTATTCAAAATTAAATTGATCCAATAGGGTTGATCTCACTTCCAAAATGGAAATAAATCCTTGAGAAGGTTCTAACGACATCTGAAGGTAGAAATTTCAAAGAAACTCCAACACTTTCGACTTAATAGTTGCAGTTAAGGTAGCATACCTCATACTCATAGAATATGCAATAACATTTCTTCTTCTAGGAGTATACAGAGTATCAAAGTCGAACGATGTTGTATACTTCATCCACCATTGCTCTCTAAGGTTCAAATCTCTTCGGGGGAAAACACTTATGAAATTTATAGTTCGTAAAAAGTTCAAAAACCCCCCCTAAGAGATAATGTCTCCACATCATAAGGGAGAATATTATAGTTTTCAATTCCAAATCATGCATTGATTGTCTCTTCTTATGATTTTTTTTAGTTGTCTAATCGCGTAGACAACTACTCTACCTTGTTAAATTAATATGGCTTCTAGTCCGATACCGCAAGCATCAGTAAAAACAAGGAACATCTTAGTTCCGTCGAGAATAGTAAGTATTGATGCACTCGTAAGAGTCTCCTTTAACTTCTCAAAAGTCTTATTGCAGCTATCACACTAAAAAATTCCATATTTTTCTTAGTCAGATAGGTAAAAGGGGTTGTGTTACTTGCAAAGCCCTATATGAATTTCCTATAATAGCCCGCGAACCCTAGAAATCTTCTAATTTCGATTGCGCTTCTAGGAACTTTCCACTCTCGAATGACTTTCACTTCAGCTGGGTATACTGCCAATGTCTAGCACTGGGTCTTGACATCAAAGAAAGTCGCATCAAAACTATGATAGTAGTAGAAACCACTACCGGATTGATGATGATCGAAGTAGGGAGTTTTAGGAAGTCTACCACATTCTTTGCTATGAAGGAATGGGATGCCCTAGAATCAAAGAAAGTGCAGATAGAAACTCCTAAAACAAGAACATCTTCAAGATAACTTTTCCTTGATCTTGCGGCAATTGACAACAAAGAAATGTAGCTTCCGAAGCATAGTTTCGACCACTTGGCCCACTTCTAGCCATTTTCGACATTGCTTTAAATCATTTCCTTCATCATGGAAGTTGTAACACTTCCACTAGAAACTTTCTAATATTAGGCTAACTCTGTAATCCTTAGCCTCATGGCCTTTTCTATGACATTTTCCATACACTTCAGCCTCCCTCTTGAACTTTCCATTCAACCTCTTCTTAAACCAAAAATTTTCTTTTCATTATCCTTTTTCTTCCTTAACCTCTTTTCTCTCTTCTTCCGTAGTACAGAAATATAAGTCTTAGCATTGAAACCTTCGACGTTGCTCCAAAAAAAACACTTGTGCTAAAATGTCTCTCTTAGAGACGAATTCAGTCCCTCCATAAATCATAATGTCATATGGCATATACACCCGTCCTCTTCCGAACTTATCCAACTTGGTATACTTGGAAATATATTCTCTTATGGTAGAATCTCTCTCATAGGATTTATAAAATTTCCCATCTATAGGCTAACCTCAGTGTAACAACCCGGAATTTTGGCGATAATTAATTTAGTTATTAATTAGCTTCCAAAAATAGAAATTTTGCAAATAATGGAATTTGACCGTGAAACCTATACCATTGCGTTCGTTATGGAATTCTGATCAAATTTCATGTTTGGAACTTCACGAACAGAATTAGTATGAAAAAATTACGGATGAAATACAAAAATGGACCCAAAAAAACTGAAGTAGAATAATTAATATACGGTAATAATTAATTTCCTCCCCTGCATACTGCCAGGTCGACCCGAGCGGTCGACTAAGGTGGTCGAGCATTCAATTGAATGATTGGTAGATGGTAGTGGGCGGACGCTAGGTTTTGCTGTATATTTTTACTATATTAAAGGACGGGTCGTTATTAAACTAAACTTAAAAGTCCAAGCTTATTTCTACGCCTATAAATAAAGGGCTAGACCCACATTCTCTTATCCATATTTTCTGAAGGCAAATGCGAAGCTATGCCATTTCCAATCCTCCAATCTCTTCCAAAACACAAATTTTATAGACACACAAATTAAAAACACATACAAATCATATTTACAAGATTGGAGAAGATTCGATTCAGATTTCTGAAAAAGCGATAGTTCTTCACTTTGCTATTCTTAATTATTTGATTACCTTCTACTTTTCCTATTTGTTATCCAGATCTACAAATCTAAACCTTTATTGTCAATCCTCTTTATGAAATAAATTGTAGATCTGTTAGATTTAGGAATTTGATGCCTAAAAGCTTTTAGGTGAGTGAAAAATTATGTACATCTTTTATAATAAACATATATAATTCATTTGTGTTGAATTGGAATTATATGCCTAAAAGTGTCAGATTTGTGTATTTTTATCAAATATGAATTATTGTGAACATTAGTTAAGTATGGATTGGTAGGTCTTTTGAAGTTATTATCATCTTCTTGTATATAATTGTTCTTGAGTTGTAGTGGTTATTAGAAACATATCGAATCTATAAATCAGGCCCAATACCTTGATCAGATTTTTAGCTTTATTCCAAATCCATAAGACTGAGTGTTGATTTATAGTTAATGCAGTATTGATTAAAATAGTAGTAATCCTATCATGTTTGAAATTGTTTGTGGTTTTATTTGATTATTACAACTTTTGTCCTTTTTGTTCTTTTTTATATAAAAAGGCATTATTTGAAATCTAGAAGGAAAGTACATAAACCAAATAAGAAGAAAGTACGAATTCACATATTTTTGTATAAAGTTTGCAACAACTATTCTAAATAGAATATTAACTTATTTCCTTGTGATTTTGAATAATGTCACTTTCCTCTTTTTAATAGTTTAGGAAAAATTTATAACAGCTGCAGTAAATAACCTTTTATGAGATTTTGAATCTTAAAAAAAGATTAAACACAAAAAGGTTGTTTTGGTCGCTTGTTTAGACTAGAACATAAATAATAAATAATAAGAAAATATTAGTTAGCGACTGGGTTAACTTCGCATTTAAATATAAATACAAATATATATATATATAAATCTTATCCGTCCGAATCTACGTAAATGACACAAACATACTAAATAAGTATTTGTCTGTATTGTGTATTTGAATTTGGAATGTTTCCGTTTTATGGGAATAAACGCATAGTAATAACTCCCATAATAAATGGAAATTAAACGTTCATGACCGTGGTAGCGAACGATATGGAATTGGTTGTTGTAATACAAGGATCATAAGTAAGTAATTACTATTGTGACCATGAACGTTTTAGGGAATTAATGGAATAAGATAAATATGCCTAAATGGTTACAATTAAAATTAGCATTTAGGAATAAAGATTGTAACTTCAACTAGGGAATAAATAAATAGAAAATTTACGTGTACATATATTCATATAAGACTTAATTAGCATTAAATTTGTAGTAATGCCTGAGAGTTACAATAGTTGGGTTAAAATTTAAATGGGATTGATATAAATGGCATTTAATAGAATAATGGATGCCTTAGGAAAATATAATGATTGGGGTCATAAATGGCATATTGTCTAGAGAATAGAAATAAACGGCATATTGTCTAGAGTAGTAAATACTAAGTCCAATAAGGAAATTAATACACAAACATCTAGGATAGGAAGTTATATGTTTTCCGTCATTATTTCTAGTTAATCCATAATTAATATAATTAAGAATCAAGATTTGGACTTTATAGGTTAATGATGCAAGTCAGTTTCCATATTTGACTGAAGTCTGCACTTTCCAACAGTTAGATATATGTACAACTGATTTTAGATATCATTAACTGTAGGAACCCGTGAAGGTAGTTAATTTCCTAGCAAAATTGAGGTCTACCTCCAGTGTGAGGTACTAAGTGATTGTAGGGCCCGCCTCCCTCCCTAAAGAGGAATCCTTAAAATGGGAAATATTTTATAAGCTTAAGCCTGCTTCGGGATAAAGGTATTAAGTAGTTAGATTCACCCTTAAAAGGGTATTAAGTGATCGCGTAGCAAAGTTCTCCATAATCAAGAAGTACTTAATGGCTATTTGGTACGAACTTGGTAATCCCTGAGTTAGTCCGCTTCCTCTAGGTAGTAAGTGACTAGGTTGAGAGTCCGCCTTGGGATTAGGTATTAAATGACCCCTATGGAGGTACCATAGGTATCCTGTGGGAACTAGTAAGTGTCTACGAGGTTATCTAATAAGACTAGACAGATAGTAACACGGGCGTCCGCTGAAGGAAGGTCATAAATGACGAAATGTTGTCTACCTATCCTGTAGGTAATAACTAATTACGTGCTATCTCTCGCCTTAAATTGGGCATGTGTATATGCGTGAAAGACAGAAGCCTTAAATCAGTAGGACTTGTAGCTAGTGACCTCTAATTTATATTAGTGTATAGTAAACTACCGAGTAAGATATTGAGTAATCGAAGGATCCATCATTTTCTTATATTGATAGCGGGGTTGTAAGCGAAAGGGTCCACCCTCTCTTATATCAGTAGTGGGGTCTTAAATGACCGAAAGGATCCACCCTTATCTTATACAAGTAGTAAGGTATTAAGTAGATGTATAGAAATAATTATCCTCCTTATGGAATAGTGAATAGTTAGTAGCCCATCTCTTAATCTTTTCTTGTTGGTTGAATGGTGGTTTAAAGGCTTCATATTTATGCGTAAACATTCTATCTCCATACCGTTATTATTATCATTTGGTAATGCTACATTAGGTATGGTAGTTTGTTGTCGTGGGTAAATCTTTACAAGTTTAGGTTAGAATTACTCGCCTTGTTAGACATGTGTTTTGTTTTTGGTCAAACGGACTACGTTTGTGTATTGTAGACAGTGTTACATATTTTCTACTCAACAGGACTTTTTTGTTTTGACCCCTCCTCATAACAACTCCCAGGTTTAAGTCAAAGAAGATAGGTCTTAGCAGGTTCTAAGTTTGGTTTTCAGTTCTCATTCTCTTATGCTTGATACCGATGTGGAAATATGCTTTAAGGTAATCACCTTAGTCAGTGTTAGTTATCTTATTTTTGTTTCTACTATAGGTCAGTTTTATTTTACTCTGATTATGATCATGCTCATTATGTGCAAGTACCAAATTTATACACTCCATTGTTGGATGGATTTGAGTTTCAATTTTTGTCGAAATTCGAACTCGGAAAAGTGTGTGGTGTTACATTTGGTAAAAGAGCTTAGGTCTCGATGATCAGAAGAATTATTTTATTAGGATTAATGATAAAATGTATTCGAATTACTTTTCCATTATCTTACTCGACTTTTAAATTATTTCGATAACAAGATATTCCGAGGCCTATTTAATTAAGATATGTTTTAAACGACTAAGAGTTAAATTATTTTTGGGTTCGAGTATTCGGCCAACCCCGATTTATCCCGCGGTGCATTTGGCGATTTTGTTTTAAAGAGCATGAGGACGACCTATGGTGAATTCTATAGATCTAAGCTTGGTGATTGGATGAAAAGCTAGCTATAACTGAGATAGGTGCGATTTCTTATTTTTGGTTTTGTTTGAGAGTTCCAATCAATGACCTTATTTTGGTCTGGAAAGAGGAAACTCATGTTAGTGAGTCGTTATAGTCAGGAAATATAATTACAAAAGGTATTCATTCGTTAATCCGGATATTCTTCTGATGAATTTATTCTTTTGAGTCCTTACTCTTATATATATTTGTGGTGATTTCATATTTTGAAACTATTTTTGAAATAAAGGGGTTTCAGAAATTTTAAGTATGGTTTTCGAGAAATTGTTTTAAAAATAAAGATCATAGTAAATAAAATAGGTTTTCAAAATTCAAATCAATCCATTTTTGGATCATTGGGTTTTGTGTAATTTTAGTAAATAATCCATCTTAGTAAAAAGAAAGAATTTGAAATGACAAGAAATCAGCCTCGAAGTTCAAAAACAATGGTTACGTGTTCCTTGTGATTTCTAATATACCTCTTTTCAAATATTTTAGATGATTTATAGATATTATGACAAATAACCCTTTTATAGTTTTAAAATCTCGACAATCCAAAACATGAAAAGGTTATTCCATTCAGTAGACTAAACTAGGATATAAAATTACAAATTTATAGTTATACTGCGAGACCCTCAACTAAAAATGACAATTTCATATCCAGAAGTTTTCAAAGAATTTCTCTCGGAAGAGACTAAGGAAATCTCTATTCAGCTAGGGGTATTTGATTTAGTGTCATTTGACAGCTAGGTAAGAGGAAAATACGTTTTATTTTATTTTGTTTTTCTAGTTGAGTTTCTTTTTGAGAAATCATTGTTGTATGGTCATAGCCTTTTGTTGAGGCTGCCTTGAACCTTTGATACGGTTCGGAGTTTGGCTGCGGTCTATAATACCGCTGTGATAAGGACATGTATTTTTTAGTTTCATGTCAAATCTTTAAAGATGACGCGGGATAACAAATATTTTAATCGGACCCCTGTAGAGTTAAGGTTTAGCCTTTGTCCAAAGCCCATTTAACAGTTGACAGTTTAGTGTTATACCTAGAGTGGTAAACTAGTTGATAAGTTTTGCTACAACTTGAACTTAGGACTCAGCCGTAAAAGTTATGGCCAAATTTTCGTTCATAAACCTTTTTCCTTCATCCTTCCTCGTCTAGCCAAACCATACCTTTATTTTTCTTCTATCGCTTTATTATCACCTCGTATCCTTTTTTCCATGCTAGTTTGCACGTTAGATCTCACTAACTAGTACTTCAAGATCGAACCCAATTTCTTCTCTCTGATCATTTCTTAGTCCATAATACCTACTTGCACTACTTTATCTTTCTCGTACCATTTAAGTCTTATTTTTGGGTAGAAAGGCCAATTGGTTGGACTAGATTGAATATAAGGTTTCATCGCTTTAGAGCTAAGAGAATAAGTCATAGCAGTTGGACTTGCACCGGTTCTTTGCTTTAAAGTTTTTGAGTAGGATAGTTGTTTGTGCTACATCGGCCTTTACCATATCTTGTTGGAATATATTTTGATGAAGGAAATCGTTGTTTCGAAGTTGAAGGTTGAGCTATCTTTGGATGGTCTTTCATCGAAATATCTCGATGAGATTTTAGAGGCATACTATTGTACGTGGAATTGAATGGTCTTTGGTTTGACCGGCTTTGTAGATTTAGCAGAAGATCTCTTCTTCCTAAATATCGAGTTTTGAGTTTGGAAATCTATGTTCGAACTACCCATATAGATGTGTGATTCATTTAGCACATTAATCCAAAGATGGAGAATTACGACTAGATTTGTCTTATAATGTGAAAATCAATCTTTTCTTGGATCGGTGGTGTAACCATCAATTAGTACTGCATCATATTGATTTATCTTGTTGTCTTTGTGTACTGTTTCGTGGGGTTGCTTATTGTATTTTCACCTCTCCATTTTGTCTTTTGTTATCACAAATTCTCTCTTAGAAGAGATGGTAATGTGGGAATCACCAAACAATAGAAGAAATGGCTATAATACGAGACTGTGCATTTTGCTATCACAACATGACTAGCTAAAGGTCATGGAAATGACTCAAGATCCAATCGGGGAGAAAGACATCTCGTTATTTATAGGAGATGTTTTGGAGTTTTGGTGTTGTTGTCTTTGATCTTTTTCTCTTTCCGGCAATTTTCTCTTGGATTTATGGTAGTTCATGCTTGTAAATGTTAGTGTTGTTGTTCCCGTAAATCGCACGATGATTGTAATGAAATTTCATGTCTGTTGCCTTTCACTCTTCATTGTATTTGAACTAGAACAGAAATCTTATTTTCTTATCTACCTAACAGTTGTTTAGACCTAGAAAGTATAGAATTCTGTAGTGGACAAATTTTACTAATGGATGGGTTTTTGTGTTGTTTTGCCATGAGTATATTTATTATTTTTCTCCTGTTCCTTTTAAGCTAAAATTTATTTTTGAGTTTTATGTGTTGTTTCGATTTTCGCATATTTCCGCATGACCGACTTCCTTCTACGCAAACATGACTTGAGTTTTTTTATGTTTTCAAAAAATACATTTTTGAAACTTTTCGCAAATGCTGCTTGAATTTTTTATATTAATACATCCTTCTTGAAAATACATTTCTGGATTCACTTTCTTCTAAATCCGATTTATCAAAAAACATGAATTTTGGTGCGTTAGTTAATGTATGTTTAAATATCTATTTTGTATAAAAATAGATGGTTTAAATGTAGTAAAGCACCGTCACTAAAATTTTGTTCTTCAGCAAATCTGAAAAAGTAAGTAGAACAATATCAAAGGGGAATTTCGAATTTTTTGCAAAAATTCTTTAAGCCGAAATTTACTTTTTGTGATAAATTTCGATTTTTATAGTCACGTGTAAAGCATAAGGAAGATTTTGGATGGTTTGTTTGCATGTTTTAGCAGTGCATTAGGCTCGACGATGCGAAAAGAGGTTAATGATAATAAGGAAAATGCTATTTTAGCCATGAAAACGTTGTTTCCATACCTTGTTGGCGATATGCAGGAGTTATTAATTAACTCATTTTACGTATTAGAGCTTATCTTAAACCTCCTTTGCAATCTACAGTTGGGGATTTTTGGAGTATTTTGGGCAATTGAGGTAAAATTACGCTATAGGGTAGGAATAGGAACATTTGTGAGCGGAGTTAATGTTAAATTTCTCCACTTTGATTTCCTTTTTCCGGCTTAGGAGAAATTAACAGGAATCGGTTTCGATGGCTTGACATGTTGAATGGTAGGGTTTGGATGTAAAATTGGTTGCTTCACACTTCTATACATAATCGTGTGACGGTTATGGATGAATAATATTTTCAAAAGTTAGCATTCATGTAGAACTGGCAGTATATTTTAGGATGTTTGCATCATGTTTTCATATATGTTTTCAAAATGAAGTGCATACATATAGGAGAATTCGATTTATAATAATTATGCATGCATATTTTGTGGTTGCAATTCATTAAATACATTGCACACATGCGCTTGTTGTTTGTAAAATTTGATGTACACTAGTTGGTTGTGTAGTTTAGGAAAAAATAGATGCCGGCACCATGACTTCGTCATTAGTAAAATTTTAGGATGAAATTTCTTTTAAGGAGAGAAGAATGTAATAACATAGAATTTTGGCGATAATTTATTTAGGTATTTAATTCGGTCCCAAAAATGGAATTATTGCAAACCATGGAATTTGACCATGAAACCTGCATCATTGCATGCACGTTGAAATTCTGGTTAACTTTCATGTTTGGAACTTTGCGAACGGAATCCATATAAAAATGTTATGGACGAAATGCAAAAATGAATGGAAAATGAATAAAATAGAATAATTAATATATGGTAATAATTAATTTCCTCGCCCATCTACTGCCAGGTCTACCAGAGCAGTCGGCCGTCTGGTCGATGACAGTAGGCGACAGCTTGGTTTCGTTGTATGTTTTTATTATATTAAAGGACAAAACTTTATTAAACTAAATCTAATCGTCCAGGGTTATTTCTACGCCTATAAATAAAGGGCTAGTCCCTCATTCTCTTATTCAAATTTTCTGAAGGCAACAGCAAAGCCCTGTCATTTCCAATCATCCAATCTCTTTCAAAACACAAATCATAAACATATACAAATCAATTTTACAAGATTGGAGAAGATTAAATTCAGATTTATGAAAAAAAGATGGTTCTTTGCTTAGGTAATCTTAATTATTGAATTTGTGTTCTCTTTTCCTATTTCTTTTCCAGATCTACAAATCTAAACTTTTTTTTATCAATCCCCTTTTTGAAATAAATTGTAGATCTGTAAGATTTGAGAGTTTTAGGCCTAAAAGCTATGTCATATTTGGATTTGGATAGATTTATGGTGAGTGAGAAATCATATACATCATTTATAATGAACATATATAATTCATTTGGGTTGAATTTAAACTACATGACTAAAAATGTCGGATTTGTGTATTTTGTTTAGAAATCTGAATTATTGTGAATATTGGTTAAGTATAGATTTGTAGGCCTTTTCAAGTTATTATCATCTTCTGGCCTAAAAATTTTATTGAGTTGTGGTTATTGTAAACACCTCGGATCAAGAAATCGGTCCTAACACCTTTATCAGATTTATAGTTTTTTTCCATATCCATAGTATTGAGTGTTTTTAACGACCCAGTCTTTTTACCCGGTTTTCGCTGGTAATTAAACCAAATTAAATCATTCATAAAGACGGATTGTTAAGGGTACTTACATATTTGGGGAAAATAAAAAGAACTTTTCCATTATCATTACAATAATATTACATCAGATTTATGGGAGAAACATCAGAGTACATTGACTACATAGCGGAAATGTGACACCCCACATCCGTTAATGTCACTCACTAAGTGAATGCATCAAGATTCGTGAAGCGTTATTGGTAAATAGAAACAAAAATATTACAAGACAGATGTAAAAGCAACAACATAATTTAAAACTTTATTTATAATAAAGCATCGTGGTTCAAAAAACAGCACATGTCTGAAATACGCATAAACCATTACATCATAAAAACTACTGTCTTGTACTTTAAAACATCAGAGTACATAAAAAGCATAATTCCCCAAATAAAGCATAGCCATAGTAGCAAGGATAAGAGCTTGAGCCATACATCTCAGCAGCTCCAGCAAAAGCCAGCAAAAGTAAACAGAATCACGGTCAAGCCTGAGTGTTCTCGCCCTAAGAACTGGGGGGGGGGGGGGGACGGAAGAAAGAAGAGGAAACATAAAGGGTCACACATAAAGTATGGTGAGTCCAGTTACTTTTAGCACGTAAATAAAAAAAAGTAGCATGACAGGCATATAAAGTGGATAAGAGAGAGATAACTACATAAAAAGCAAGTATGACAAGGTGAACAGGATAGGGTGTATACGCTTCTAATGATTACTCTGCATTACTACTGGTATATCCAAAATGAGATGATCCCCAACATGTATGAAATGTTAGACTTAGGCGTGCTTTTGTTGAGAGGTTTAAACCCATACAATCCACAGGCAACCCAAATAAAGGGCTCCTAAACTTAGCAGAGTCTAGATGTAACCTAACTACTACCGTAATTGATCGGCTCCCTACTCCATAGATACCCTGTGCTGGCCCCACAGTAGGATATATCACTTCCTAATGTCGCAACCCTTCATTTCTAAGATGTGCATCATATCTACTAATGTCACAGTGTCATAATTCCCATGGCAAGCCGGACCCATGCACACACATGACTCCATTGGTTTTGTGCACTGTTGACACCGCCCCTTCGTTTTGGAACTCTTGCAGTCAGCCCAGTAAGCATTCCCTACTCCGACCTAATTCAGAGTACTCGTTTGATACCTAGATGGGTTACTGACTGAAACAGGTCTCGCACACAAGATGATACAAGCTCCCCTAGGCTTGCATCCCCACTACTACGATTTCAACTGGTCATGCCTAACAGTCCAACAAGTAAAGTAGGTTAAGCTATCGGGATTATATATGTAAATATTATCCCACCGCCATAAGATTTACTTAACCCTCACTGATCCAAGCAAGTTTGCTTAACAAAGTTGCATAACCCCAAAGTATAAAATAAGTTAAGCTTGTGGGCCTATATATATAAATATTACCCACCACCACAAGGTTTACTTAACCCACCCACTGTTTCAACCAAGTTTACTTAACCCCTATTCAAGTTAACATGTTCATACAATCCCTATGGATTCATCTAGGTTAAGTATTCCAATTTGTTACCAAGTCCATTTATGGTTAAAATGGGCTAGACCTCCCACATTAGGCCTACAACTTGTGGATGCTGGATACGTCGGTCAGGTCCGAGAAGACTTCTTCCACAAGTTGGGCCTAACTTCATATCTTAGCATGTCTTGTATTTGTGCACTTAGACCCCTTACATTAGATTCAACATTTGCGGTTGCTGGATATGCCGTTCTGGTCCGGGCAGACTTCCACCACAAATGCAATCTAACCTCATGTCATAAGTGTCATTATAGTTTACTAATTACTGTAATCCTAGGCATTTTAATTATTAACCAATTAATTATACCTATGTCTTTATAGGTGTTCATGCCCATTTACCCAATTATATTCATAACGGATTATATGTCCAAATTCATACTTGTCATTCAAGTTATGCCAATTCTAATGTTTTCCCCCCTTCCCTAACTAATGCATTCGCATATATTTGACGTCATGTCTAGGATAGAAAGTATCCTAGCCATAAATAATAAAAGGGAAAGATGACAATAGTGATTATTTTAACAAAAGTGACATAAACATGTAATTGGCATAGAGATAAGGTGGACATATAAAACTAGATCTATTGAGCATGTGATAATAAAACTAGATCAAACATACCAAGGATGTCATAATAGGCATGAATAAATAAGATTCATATTTCCAATTAATGATAGGTCTAAATTAATCACCACATGATAGGTAAAGTTTAAGATCCATAAATGTGACATGATAAATTAACCACAAGCAAATTAGATCTATAAAGGTAGATCTAGCATGACATGGTAAATTAACCACAAACGAATTAGATCTATAAAGGTAGATCTAGCATGATAATAATTGATCCATAATGGTGACATGACAAATTAACCACAAGCGAATTAGATCTAAAAAGGTGGATTTAGCATGACATGATAAATTAACCACAAGCGAATTAGATCTAAAAAGGTAGATCTAGCATGATAATAATTTAAGATCCACAATTGTGACATAGAAAATTAACCATAAGCAAATTAGATCTAAAAAGGTAGATCTAGCATGACATGATAAATTAACCACAAGCGAATTAGATCTATAAAGGTAGATCTAGCATTATAATAATTTAAGATCTACAATTGTGACATGACAAATTAACCACAGGCGAAATAGATCTAAAAAGGTAGATCTAGCATGACATGATAATTTAAGATCCACAATTGTGACATGACAAATTAAACACAAGTGAATTTGATCTAAAAAGATCTAGCATGATAATATTTAAGATCCACATCATAGTTAGGTCATAGATTCAAAAGTCCCAATAGATCGGCTATGATAAAGATTTAGATCCAAGTCATAGAATATTATAAATTCACAAATTATGATAGATCCAATATTATTCAATCACACGAATATACCCAAATCATAGTCATATCGTGTTTACCTTTAATCATTTAAATCTAAAGTAACTAACTCAACGTGTTTGGATTTTAGAAGATAGAAAAGAAATTGCTGGTGTTGAATCTCAGATCTATAGTTGAAACGCTTGAATCTTTTTTTAACTTAATTTTGGAGAAGAATAGGCCATTCAATTGAAGTTGCAGCAGAGCCTCGCCGTCACTATTATTTTTCCAATGAATAAAACCTAGGTTTAGAGTCCTTTATATAGCTATTGCACCCTGAATTTGGACACTGCGTGCGTCTAGAAACATTCTGCCAATTCGACCCACGGGTCGACCCATACTCCCTGAGTCGACCCCGGTCGACATCCCAAATGGGTCGGTTCGGCATTTTGAATTTTCATTTTGAAACACCCCACCTCCGTTAGGGTCACTCTTAAAGGGAATGCCCTAATTTTGGTGGAGGTTTATAAGTATAAATCACAGATATACAAGACAGATACAATAACACATATTTTTGAACAGCGGAAAACAATATCTTTTATTTCATTCAAATACGTGTTACACCAACCATACCATAATTGTCTTACAACATTTCCAAAAACATAACATCTTCATAACTGTCTTGATTACATTATTTAAAGAAGCATAAAGAAAACATAAATAAACTGCAAAAGTCCCATAATTGCTGTCCAAAGCCATAGTCCAAAACGAAAAGATCCAAGCAATACATTCTTTCTCTTCAAGCTGGATATGAAGGCTAGTCAAGCTGCGGTATTCCCTCCCTGTTGACCTAGGGGGGAAACGGAAGAAAAGAAGACGAAAGAAAAGTAGAGTCAGACATAATGCCTGAGTAAGTCTAGGACTATTCAGTCTATGAATAAAGAACTGGATATGATATGTATAAACTAGAAATGGGAAAGCACCATAAACTAAGTTAAGTTGTCTAGGGTCGAATATATTATCGTACCCCATATTAATCTCTGTACCCATATAAACTAGTTCCCAACAGGCACCTCATAATCAGGGTGAAGTGATCCATTTTATGATGATCGGCTCCTACTCGCATAGTTACATGTGTCTTACGGCCCCCGATGTTGTAGTTACCAGTGCTGGTCCCACCATGGGGTGTATCAAGTCCCATGGTGGCGGCCCGACACAATCCTAGAATGCACAGGTATGCTACTGGTACCCAGTGCCTTATTTTTCTGCGCTGGAGTGTGTGCACGCCCGCACCCCGTTAGAACCTACACTGCAGCACCACCGCCGTCGATTTGACCTCTTACAGTCAGCCCAGTAATCGTGCCCCACCCTACCTAGTTTCTGGGTATCATGATACGCCTTGTAGGGTTACTGCTGAAAAGGGTCCCCCGCTACTAGGTTTTTCTATTTCTAGCCAACATGCTAAGTTGGTTAAGTGTTTTATAAACCTAACCCCCAATCAGTCTGTTTAGTTTAGCATGTTCCATTTTGATTAAGTCTTAATTCACTTAATCCTATCAATCCTGACTCAGCCTTAATTGTCTTATTAAAGCCTTGACCTCTCACATTAGACAGGTATTGTTGTGGCTGCCTGTTGCCGGTTGGGTCCGGGAAGTCTTACGCCACAACTCAGTCTAACCTCGGGTCCTTATTGGGCTCTGTGTTTAACCACCCACATTGGATAGGTATTGTTGTGACTACTGGACAACCGGGCGGTTCCGGGCAGGTTTACATCACAACTCAATCCAACCTCGGGTTAAACACATCGTATTTTCTACATTTACATATTTTGTCTCTTTTCTTTTTATATGTAAATATTTGCGGCCCATTATTCAAATTCATCTTTATTTATTAAGATTTATTTATGCCACTTCATTGTTTTTCAAGGTTGTTGGCATGCGTCAAACACGCCAACACATATGTTCTATATTTTAGCCCAACCATCAATACCCCCGTTCTACACGTTCGTTCAAATGTAAGGTGTGTTGGGTTTAATACTTAAACCCAATTTAGCCATATAAAAAGGGGAGGCTTATAACATGGTGTTTATAAGGTAACATAAAAAGGGGAGTGTAGACGCATGAACTTGCAACATAACGATTCAATTAACATAAGGTAGGTGCATATGAACTTGCAATTGTAACAACATATAATATAAGCAATACTTAAACATGAATCATTCTATTCACATAATCATGGTATAAACAAAGCATGAATCATTCTATTCATGTAGTCATGGCATAAATGATACTTAAACATGAACCATTCTAATCATATAATTATGGCATAATCATAATTGAACATGAGTCCTTCTATTCATATAGTCATGGCATAAACATAATTGAACATGAATCCTACTATTCATATAATCATGGTTTTTATCCTATCTATGTAACTTGTAAGTGGGATGTAATTCTAGTGTAATTTCTAATGTAACTTATGTGCCAAATATATTATCATATGATTATGATAACAACATAAGCCTAGAAACATGTTTTCAACTAGGCATAATGACAAACATAGTTTAGTCATGTTCATAAAATTAATACAAGCTTACAAAGACGCTTGCTTTTGTCACTATTACAAAATCATGATTTTTATACTTGAACTATGATACCAATTTCAACATAACCTTCATATGAATCATAATACTTAGGTGAATCAAATTACACTAAAGATGACCATAGAATTTTACATCATGTTGGCATAATAATAAATCATGGACTTGCATGAATTTCAAATAAACTATTACAACTATAGTTGTTATCCTCAACATGAATCATATATTTGCAATTATCAAATGGGTGTTGTAAATAACTACCACAAACATGTAGTTTTCAATATGAATCATATGCTTGCATGAATCCCAATTAAAATTCCACAACATGTGGTTGTCAACATAAACCATTATCTTGTATGAATCCAATCGTACACCATAGCATTGCCAAATCGTTTAGAATCAAAATATCATACAAATATAGATTATTATTGCCACAATTCCATTTCGTTGTTAACTTCCAACGCAAATCGCATACTTGCAAATATCCAAACGTATACCATAATATTCCCAAATCGTTTAGCATCAAAGCAACGTACAAATATAGATTATTATCGCCACAATTCCATTTCTTACTTTACACAAATCAACACAATTATATAATTCACATCAGAATAGCACTCTACTTACAACGTATGACGAATCTTCAATTCAGGAATCTGAATTCTGATTTTGGAGATGCTATCCTTTGTCGTAGGAGTTGCTTTAATTTGATTAACGTTGCTTTAAGCTTTTGATTTATCTCCTAATTGTCTCTTTATTTTCTGACGGCTATCCTCAGTCTCTCCTTAGCAGCATGACGGTCTCATCTCCATTTTAGTTTATGTGAATTAGGGTTAGTCTTAGGTCCTTTTTATAGAGTTTCTGAGTTGATTTAGACCGTCGATGGAGCTTGGTTTAATAATAGCCGTTCGTTCAAAGAAGAGACCAACCAGGAGCTGACACCTAGCCCTAGTGACAAGGCAAGGCTCAGAAAATAGACCAAACACAGACTAGGCCAGCCAGGGTGGGCTGGGTTCGACCTGGCTCAGGGGCCAGGTCGACTCCCCAGTCGACCCCCAGGTCGACTCTAGAGTCGACCTGCCTGGGCAGGTCGACCCCCAGGTCGACTCCCAGGTCGACCTGGCCTGGCAGGTCGACCCTAGGGTCGACCCCCAGGTCGACCTGTTGGGTTTGGGCGGGAATTTTCCCGCCTGCTTTGATTGGGCTTAAATTTAAATCTGTTTTCGAATTTTCTGAAACTTCATCGGGTCATAATTTGGTCATACGGGCTCCTTTTTCGAAAACTCGGACTCTATTTCGCGTATTTTTCCGAGACGAATGCAATGGCATATCCCGTTTCCCTTAATACTTTAATTAGGATTTATTATACTTTAATTTGTGAATTTCACTGTAAAAAAAATACACGGGGTGTTACATTCTCCCCCACTTAAAAGGATTTCGTCCCGAAATCTTCTAGTTCAGGAAGAATGTACATTCTAACATCCAAACATCCATCTACTCATCCATCAAACACGAGCATCCATTGTCCTTAAAAGACTTCCAATGCTTCATGATAATATGCAAAGTGTGTGTGTACATGTACTTATCTAATGCAAAATCAGGCGGTTTACTGATTCAGTTGACCTCCTTAATGCAAATTATGTAAGTGCCATGAATCCATTATGTATGCAAATCCTCCTATTCATGATTCTACATGAGTGCACAATCATTCATACAAATGCAACATCCATATGACAACACATTAAAGTTCAACCATATACGAATGCAAACATATATGCATATGCAATATGAAGTGATTGAGCCGATCTAAAACCTAGATTGTGTGTGTATATGCAACCACGAGCAACCACTAGCAATCACTTGCAACCACTTGCAATCATCATCCATAACATGTTTCAATTACAAGTTTTCATCCAAAGGGTTTCTACCTAAAAGATAGGGTCGAGGAGATATACCTAAAAAGATAGATAAAAGTGCAACTTAAGGAAAAAAAAGGAAAGATCAAAGTTGTACCCTCGAAAAGAAAAGGGTAGGCTGCGCGTATTTTAGCTTCAGTTTCCCAAGTTGCATCTCCTTCGGCGTCGCTCCACTGAACTTTGACGAGCTTGACTTCGCGGTTGCGTAGCTTCTTCACTTCTGTTCCTAATATGCGGGTTGGAACTTTCCTTACGGTTGCTTCGCGTTCCACTTCAGCTTCTTCTAGGATATTTGGCTCTACCACTTCAGCAGACTCATGTAGACATTTTCGGAGATGTGAAACGTGAAAGACGTTGTGAACTCCGGCCAATTTTTCGGGTAGCTCTAATCTATAGGCCATTTTCCCAATTTTCTCAATGATAGGGAATGGCCCTACGAACCTCGGTGCTAGCTTTCCGGTGGTTCCAAAACGAATAAAGTTCCTTAGCGGAGATACCTTAAGAAAAACTCTGTCCCCAACCTCAAATTCAAGGTCGGTCCTCCTCTTGTCGGCGTAGGACTTTTGTCTGTCTTGGGTCGTCTTCATCCTTCTTCGTATTAAGTCTACTTTTTCTGAAGTCTCTCGGATCATATCTGGTCCAAGTATAAGCTTATCAGTAGACTCCCACCAACAAGTGGGCGATCAGCACGGTCTTCCATATAAAGCTTCGAAGGGCGCCATTCCGATGGTTGATTGATAACTGTTGTTGTAGGCAAATTCTACCAAAGGAAGATGGTCTTCCCATGTCCCTCGAAGTCAAGGATGCACAGTCTTAGAAGGTCCTCCAAAACTCTGTTCACTCTTTCTGTTTGGCCGTCGGTTTGGGGATGATAGGCTGTGCTCAAGCATAACTGTGTGCCTACCGCTTCTTGCAGACTCCGCAAAAACTCGCTAGTGAAGATAGGGTCTCAGTCGCTAACAATGCTGGACGGTATTCCATGGAGTCGAACGATTTCCTTGAGGTAAAGAGATGCTAGGGATGAGGCAGTTCTTTTACTTTGGACGGGTAAAAAGTGGGCGCTTTTAGTAAGCCTATCCACTATTACCCAAATGCTAGTGTTGCCTCTCCTAGACCTAGGCAGCCCATCGATGAAGTCCATTGAGATGCTATCCCACTTCCACTGCGGGACCTCTAGAGGATGTAGCAGACTGCCAGGCTTTTTCTGTTCCGCCTTAACCTGTTGGCACACCATACACTTAGAAACAAATTCTGCCACGTCCTTCTTCATGCCGTTCCAAAAGAAAGTTCTTTTTATGTCCTTGTACATTTTATCGCCGCCTCGGTGTATCGTCATCTTGGAGTGATGTGCTTCCGCGAGAACCTTCTTTACTAAATCCCTTGTCTGTGGGACGCATAGTCTTCCATCTCGCCTTAGCCAACCCTTATCGTCGATGGAGTATCTGTTGAGGTGACTTGAGGTCTCACCCCTAATTAGCCTATCAAACGTCTCCACAAGGTGAGGGTCCTCGCGTTGTGTTGTCCCTATCGAGTCCACTAAAGTCGGGCGTACTTCGAGAGATGCTAGCAAGCCTGGTACAAAATTGGAGGAAGGCCTAAAGTCGAAGCTGGCTATAAACTCTAGGCTTTGTCTTTCAGCAAACAGCGGGCTTAGGGTCAGTTTCTTTCGGCTCAACGCGTCTGCTACTACGTTGCCTTTGCCCGGAGTATAGGAGATCTCGAAATCATACGAGGCAAGAAACTCCATCCATCTCTGTTGCCTCAAGTTAAGATCTTTCTGCGAGAAAAGATATTTCAACGATTTATGGTCAGTGTAAAGTTCAAACTTCTCACCTAGGAGATAGTGTCGCCAAGACTTGAGTGCAAAGACTATGCCAGCTAACTCAAGATCGTGGGTCGGGTAGTTCTTTTCGTGCACTTTCAATTGTCTCCCGCCATAAGCTACTACCCTTCCTTCTTGCATTAAGACGGCGCCTATCCCTGTCCCACATACATCTGTATAAACGGTGAACATCTTGCTTCCATCTGGCAACGTCAAAACTGGGGCTGTTGTAAGAGCCCTTTTCAGTCGCTGGAAAGCAAACTCGCAATCCAAGTCCCAATTGAACACTAGATTCTTCTTGGTCAACTTTGTGAGCGGAGCTGAGGTTTTCGAAAAATCCCTTATGAACTTTCGATAGAAACCTGCTAGTCCTAGAAAACTTCGGACCTCGGTTGCATTCCTTGGTGTCTTCCAATCCTGTACCGCCATTACCTTAGCAGGGTCCACTGCTAACCCTTGTTTGGATATTATGTGCCCAAGGGACCTCACTTCTTCTCTCCAAAAGTGGCATTTGGAGAATTTGGCTTTTAGCTGATGGACTCGCAGAGTTTCCATGATTGCCCTTAAGTGCTGAGCATGCTCCTCTTCACTCTTTGAGAAGATAAGGATATCGTCTACGAAGACCACCACAAACTTATTGAGGGAATCTCTGAATACCCTACTCATCAGGTCCACGAAGTAAGCAGGTGCATTTGTCAAGCCGAAAGGCATGACAAGCCATTCAAAGAAGCCGTCTGGGGTTCTGAATGCCGTTTTATCGATACTATCTTCAGCCACCCTTAGCTGATGAAAACCGGTCGCTAAATCGTGTTGGGAGAAAACAGACGCTCCTACAAGCTGATCAAACAGATCGTCAATTCTGGGGAGAGGGTGCCTATTCTTTTTCGTTAGCTTGTTGAGCTCCCTATAGTCAACACATAGACGGAGTGAACCATCCGCCTTTGTAGCGAACACCACTGGAGCGCCCCATTCTGAAATACACCTCCTAATGAACCCCTTTTCTAGAAGCTCTTTAATCTGTTTACTGAGCTCTTTCATTTCCCGTGGAGCCATGTGTCTAACGGGCAATGCAACGGGCTTTGCATTATCTACAAGATATATGCGGAAGTCTATCTCCCGCTTCGGAGGCAAGCCTTCAACTCTTCGAAGACATCCGGATATTCCCGGACCATTCTAACCGATTGCAAATTTTCAAAGGAGGCATCTAGCGATTCAAGGTAACTAAGCATAACCGCATACGAGGGATTACAAGAAATTTCCAAAGTATTACCGAGCTGGGTTAGGAGCCTAACAACCCTTTTCTCACAATCAAGGATGGCCCCATTACTGGATAGCCAATCCATGCCCAAAATCAAACCATATCCCGAAAAGCCCAAAACAAAGGCACTACATTTAAATTCTACGCTTAGAATAAAAATTTTCAATCCCAAACAGATCATAGACAGATGAGCTGGGCCCCTAATTGGGTTTGAAACAATTAAGGGGTCCTCTACCATACTAGTTTTTAGGTGCAGAGATTCTACTAAAGCAGACGAGATAAAGGAGTGTGATGCGCCAGAATCAAATAAAGTGCAAACGGGGTGATCATAAAGGTAAACTACACTTTCTACAGAAGTATTTATACCTCGCTGTTGCAGAGGTGTCGCCTCTAGCACATGAACTTGTGCCCCTGAGGTGGATCCAGCCCTCTGCCCTTGTCCTCGTTTCTTTGGGCAGTCCTTAGCCATGTGGCCTGTCTCACCGCAAGAAAAGCACCCACCATTCATCTTGGCCTTCTTTTTCCGGCAATCTTTCACTAAGTGCCCCACTTTGCCACAGAAATTACACTTCCTCTTCTCTTTGTTGCCTTTCCCGCCCTTCTTAAAGTCTGTCTTCTTAGGCTGTAAACCCTCTTTCTTCTTCCCTTGAGAGCTTTCCGCCTTTGTCTCCTTCTTCCTTGGGCAGTCCCTAGCCCAGTGGCCTGTCTCCCTACACTGAAAGCAAGTAGCACTCATCCTCCTCTTCTTCTTCCTGCAGTCTCCCTCCAGATGTCCAAGAATTCCGCAGAAATAACATTTCCTTTTTTCACTTTTCTTGTCATTACTGTTACGATCCTTTCTTGTTTGACTATTATTCGTCTTCCTACTCTGGAACTCTTCCGCTTGCTGGTTTACATGGAGGAGGAGGAGTGAAAGCGTCAGCAGCTGGGGAGTAAGGTCTCCAGACATGCTAAAACAGAAAGGATAGATTCAAAACGAAGGATAAGAGATAGTACCTATGGCTTTGGGGGGGACTTTTCCTTTTAAAATAAAATAATATTTTATCTTTTAAAAATGCTTCTTTAAATTTCTTTTTGAAAAATAAATTTTCAAAACTTTTTATCTTATCCGGTAAACCTATGCTCTTATACCAAGTGAAACACCCCACCTCCGTTAGGGTTACTCTCAAAGGGAATGCCCTAATTTTGGTGGAGGTTTATAAGTATAAATCACAGATATACAAGACAGATATAATAACACATATTTTTGAACAGCGGAAAACAACAACTTTTATTTCATTCAAATACGTGTTACACCAACCATACCATAATTGTCTTACAACATTTCCAAAAACATAACATCTTCATAACTGTCTTGATTACATTATTTAAAGAAGCATAAAGAAGACATAAATAAACTGCAAAAGTCCCATAATTGCTGTCCAAAGCCATAGTCCAAACGAAAAGATCCAAGCAATACATTCTTTCTCTTCAAGCTGGATATGAAGGCTGGTCAAGCTGCGGTATTCCCTCCCTGTTGACCTGGGGGGGGACGGAAGAAAAGAAGACGAAAGAAAAGTAGAGTCAGACATAAAGCCTGAGTAAGTCTAGGACTATTCAGTCTATGAATAAAGAACTGGATATGATAGGTATAAACTAGAAATGGGAAAGCACCATAAACTAAGTTAAGTTGTCTAGGGTCAAATATATTATCGTACCCCATATTAATCTATGTACCCATATAAACTAGTTCCCAACAGGCACCCCATAATCAGGGTGAAGTGATCCATTTTATGATGATCGGCTCCTACTCGCATAGTTACATGTGTCTTACGGCCCCCGATATTGTAGTTACCTGTGCTGGTCCCACCATGGGGTGTATCAAGTCCCATGGTGGCGGCCCGACACAATCCTAGAATGCACAGGTATGCTACTAGTACCCAGTGCCTTATTTTTCTGCGCCGGAGTGTGTGCACGCCCGCACCCCGTTAGAACCTACACTGTTGCACCACCGCCATCGATTTGACCTCTTACAGTCAGCCCAGTAATCGTGCCCCACCCTGCCTAGTTTCAGGGTATCATGATATGCCTTGTAGGGTTACTGCTGAAAAGGGTCCCCCGCTACTAGGTTTTTCTATTTCTAGCCAACCTGCTAAGTTGGTTAAGTGTTTTATAAACCTAACCCCCAATCAGTCTGTTTAGTTTAGCAAGTTCCATTTTGATTAAGTCTTAATTCACTTAATCCTATCAATCCTGGCTCAGCCTTAATTGTCTTATTAAAGCCTTGACCTCTCACATTAGACAGGTATTGTTGTGGCTGCCTGTTGCCGGTTGGGTCCGGACAGTCTTACGCCACAACTCAGTCTAACCTCAGGTCCTTATTGGGCTCCGTGTTTAACCACCCACATTGGATAGGTATTGTTGTGACTACTGGACAGCCGGGCGGTTCCGGGCAGGTTTACATCACAACTCAATCCAACCTCGGGTTAAACACATCGTATTTTCTACATTTACATATTTTGTCTCTTTTCTTTTTATATGTAAATATTTGCGGCCCATTATTCAAATTCATCTTTATTGATTAAGATTTATTTATGCCACTTCATTGTTTTTCAAGGTTGTTGGCATGCGTCAAACACGCCAACACATATGTTCTATATTTTAGCCCAAACGTCAATACCCCCGTTCTACACGTTCGTTCAAATGTAAGGTGTGTTGTGTTTAATACTTAAACCCAATTTAGCCATATAAAAAGGGGAGGCTTATAACATGGTGTTTATAAGGTAACATAAAAAGGGGAGTGTAGACGCATGAACTTGCAACATAACGATTCAAATAACATAAGGTAGGCGCATGTGAACTTGCAATTGTAACAACATATAATATAAGCAATACTTAAACATGAATCATTCTATTCACATAATCATGGTATAAACAAAGCATGAATCATTCTATTCATGTAGTCATGGCATAAATGATACTTAAACATGAACCATTCTAATCATATAATTATGGCATAATCATAATTGAACATGAGTCCTTCTATTCATATAGTCATGGCATAAACATAATTGAACATGAATCCTACTATTCATATAATCATGGTTTTTATCCTATCTATGTAACTTGTAAGTGGGATGTAATTCTAGTGTAATTTCTAATGTAACTTATGTGCCAAATATATTATCATATGATTATGATAACAACATAAGCCTAGAAACATGTTTTCAACTAGGCATAATGACAAACATAGTTTAGTCATGTTCATAAAATTAATACAAGCTTACAAAGACGCTTGCTTTTGTCACTATTACAAAATCATGATTTTTATACTTGAACTATGATACCAATTTCAACATAACCTTCATATGAATCATAATACTTAGGTGAATCAAATTACACTAAAGATGACCATAGAATTTTACATCATGTTGGCATAACAATAAATCATGGACTTGCATGAATTTCAAATAAACTATTACAACATATAGTTGTTATCCTCAACATGAATCATATACTTGCAATTATCAAATGGGTGTTGTAAATAACTACCACAAACATGTAGTTTTCAATATGAATCATATGCTTGCATGAATCCCAATTAAAATTCCACAACATGTGGTTGTCAACATAAACCATTATCTTGTATGAATCCAATCGTACACCATAGCATTGCCAAATCGTTTAGAATCAAAATATCATACAAATATAGATTATTATTGCCACAATTCCATTTCGTTGTTAACTTCCAACGCAATTCGCATACTTGCAAATATCCAATCGTATACCATAATATTCCCAAATCGTTTAGCATCAAAGCAACGTACAAATATAGATTATTATCGCCACAATTCCATTTCTTACTTTACACAAATCAACACAATTATTTAATTCACATCGGAATAGCACTCTACTTACAACGTATGACGAATCTTCAATTCAGGAATCTGAATTCTGAATTTGGAGATGCTATCCTTTGTTGTAGGCGTTGCTTTAATTTTATTAACGTTGCTTTAAGCTTTTGATTTATCTCCTAATTGTCTCTTTATTTTCTGACGGCTATCCTCAGTCTCTCCTCAGCAGCATGACGGTCTCATCTCCATTTTAGTTTATGTGAATTAGGATTAGTCTTAGGTCCTTTTTATAGAGTTTCTGAGTTGATTTAGACCGTCGATGGAGCTTGGTTTAATAATAGCCATTCGTTCAAAGAAGAGACCAACCAGGAGCTGACACCTAGCCCTAGTGACAAGGCAAGGCTCAGAAAATTGACCAAACACAGAATAGGCCAGCCAGGGTGGGCTGGGTTCGTCCTGGCTCAGGGGCCAGGTCGACTCCCCAGTCGATCCCCAGGTCGACTCTAGAGTCGACCTGCCTGGGCAGGTCGACCCCCAGGTCGACTCCCAGGTCGACCTGGCCTAGCAGGTCGACCCTAGGGTCGACCCCCAGGTCGACCTGGTGGGTTTGGGCGGGAATTTTCCTGCCTGCTTTGATTGCGCTGAAATTTAAATCTGTTTTCGAATTTCGAATTTTCTGAAACTTCATCGGGTCATAATTTGGTCATACGGGCTCCGTTTTTCGAAAACTCAGACTCTATTTTGCGTATTTTTCCGAGACGAACGCAATGGCATATCCCGTTTCCCTTAATACTTTAATTAGGATTTATTATACTTTAATTTGTGGATTTCACTGTAAAAAAAATAAACGGGGTGTTACACATTTAGTTAATATATATATATATATCATATGCATACAAACTTCAAGGCTAAATAACTTCTTCATACAATGTCTGTTTTATGCAAACCAAATGTCTGTCTTGACCAAAATTTCGAGACGAACGCAATAGTATAGTCTATGTTACTTAATTCACAGTATTTAATTAAGTTATCACATTATATTCATTATATAATGTAGTTAAAATGTCTAAAAATTTTGGGGTGTTACATTCTCTCTTACTCAAAGGATTTCGTCCCCGAAATATCTAAGTTAAGAAGAATGTATATCCTACCATCCACATCCATCTACTCATCCACCAATCACTGGCATCCATTGTACTTAAAATATTTCTAATGCTTATATGAACATATGCAAATGTGTGTGTATATGTCCCAATATTAATGCAAAGATAAGGTGGTCTACGGATTCAGTCGACCTCCTTAATGCAATGTATGTTAGTGCCATGAATCCAACATGTATGCAAATAATCCTATTATAACATGTAAGTTCTATATGTGTGCATAATCATTCGACCAAATGCAACATCCACTTGATAATACATCCATTTTCATCCATTAAAAAAAAGAAAAATGCACGCACATCCATATGCAGTATGAGAGTGATTGAGCCGATCAAGTGCCTAATGTGTGTGTATATGCATCCACAAGTAACCACTAGAGAATACTTGCATCCATTTGCATCCATCAAACATAACATGTCTCAAACACATGTTTACATCCATGGGTTCCCTACCTAAAGGTCGAAAATTTCGATCGATAGGATACAGACGAATGATAGAAACAAGTGCGAATAAAAGCTTTGGAAAAAAAGAAGTTAAGAACATATTCTCAAAAAGGAAAGGGTATGAAGCATGATCTTTATCTTCAATCTCCCAAGTCGCATCCTTGCTGTCTTCTCCCCGTTGCATTTCTATTAACTTATCCTCTCTGTTGCACAATTTCTTAACTCTGATCCAAGTATACGGGTACAAACTTGTCGAATTGTCGCCTCACGTTCTACTTCTACTTCCTCATGCATGTTTGGATCAACTACCTCTGTTGTATCATGTAGACACTTCGATAAATAAGAAATGAGGAAAAATATCATGAATACCCACACATATGCAAAGCGACCTGTACGCCTGAGTTGCGAATACCATCGGAGCACCTCATTCAGATATGCTTCACCTAATAAACCCTTTCTCAAGCAACTCTCCTACTTGCTTTCTAAGCTTCCTCCTTTCTCGGAGCCATGTGGCGCACAGGTCATGCAACTGGCTTTGCATTGTCTACCAAATATATACAAAAATCGATTTCACGCCTTAGAGATAAACCTGAACCTCCTAAAAAACATACGGATACTCACGGACTACCACTACAGACTATAGATCATTGATAGATGCATCAAGAGATTCTACGTAACTAAGCATGACAGACCCTTTTAGGTCACAAGAAATTTCGAGGGTCCTCCTATGGCAAGTCAAAAGTCTATTGATCCTCCCCTCATAATCGAGAATGGAACCGTACATGACTAGCCAACCTATCCCCAAAATCAAACGATAGCCCATAAAACCGAGCACATACGCATCGCACTCGAACTCGACGCCCAATATAGATATTCTAAAACCCCGACAAATCATGGATAAATGAGCCGAATCACCAATGGGGTTTGAGACAACAACGGGATCCACTACCATACTAGTATTTATGTGCAGATATTCAACCACAGAACTAGATATAAATGAATGTGAAGCACTATAATCAAAAAGTGTTCGTATAAGATGATTGGAAAGAGAAGTCAAACCTTCCATAGAAGCTTTCATAACTCGATTTGGAGAACCAATCGCGAGAGCATGCACTTTCCTCCCAGAAGCTCCTACCCTTTGACCTTGTCCTTGTTTCTTTAGGCAATCCTTAATAAGATGCCCGACCTCTCCATAATGGAAATAAGAGTTCTTCCTTCTTCTGCAATCTTTGCTTACATGACCCACGATGTTGGATCTAGAATAAACTTAGAGGGGGGTGAATAGGGTTTATAACAGTTTTTCGCTGAATTAAAAATCTGGTAGGATATTAAAATAATAAACAGATCATAGAATGCAGCAAAAATAAAAGTGCAGAAAATAAATCACACACAAATATACCCAGCTTCGGCTAAACCCTGCCTACTACTGCATTCCTAAGGTTTCTACTAGATAAAAGAATAGATCCCACATGTAATACCATGTACACTCGCTAACCCCTTGCTCCTATTCTAATCCTACGCTCAAAACCCTAGACTAGTCTATATCCACTAGACCAGATTTTCCACTAGTTTTACAAAAACTAGTAAACTGTTAGTTAAACCTAACTGAATTCCCTAGAATTTTACAGACTTTAGAACTGTTCGAATGGTTTACAAATGAAAAAGAAAAAGAAAACAATAAAAGTAAGCCCAAAGCAAAACCATAGTATTAAAAGTCTAGAATTAAAAATAGGGTTATCCCCTTTTAATATTTGTCGGCCCATTTCTTTTTGTATTTTCTCTTTGACAAAATGATGTCGGCTTCCACTTCCTTCTGAAAATGAAATGGCGACTAGGGTTTTACAATTCTCCCAAATCGATCAATTAAATTGAAGAAAAGAAACTCAATGGCTTTGTCTCCTTGTATGGTGCTTCATGATCGACTTCAGAGGCTTCTTGGTTCATGACTTGGGGTTTTTCTCCTGATCGAAAACTGGTGAGTAATTTGAATAATTTGATTCTCTGCTCCTTGAAATTTTGGCTTGTGTTTTTCGATCTACTAGCTAGTGATGTAAATGGGTGCATTTTAGTATAATCAAAACCCTAAATGCTCTGATTTCGAATATGTGATTTGATCTGATAGTGTGCTTTACCCTTTTGACATAATTTGGTTGAAAAAGAATTGCGTGATTTAAGGTTATGAATTCAGACATGATTTCCAACTTTGATTCAATTCCTCCTTGCATGTTTTCTACTCTGTCTTTAAGAAAGAAATTCTCTTGCCATATATGAAATATTTTTGCCAAAGATAGCTTGCCAAAAATGTTGTTCGCTGATTTGATTTAATGATCTCTGAAATAACTTCTTGCCAAAAATTGTGTGATTATTCTTGCTATACATATGCTCTCTGATTTTCTTGATTAAATACATCTCTGGAATGCACTTAGGAGAAAATTATTGAATTGAATTATGCTGATGATTCATACTTGCCAAACAACATTGTTTACTGATTTGCATAATTCTGGAAACAATTCGACCTCTTTACAAGTATGCTTTGTGGATTCATTTTCTTGTTCTTGAAATCATACATGCATGCATTTCTGAAAATATAACTTATTGCTTTCACGTTCATTAATTTAACACTTGCCAAAAACAATTTATCGTGAATTCTCAATTAACTTGCCATTTATTTGTTGAGGACATTCATGCTTGAAATGATATTATCCTTGAGTATTAGTTCATGGCAATGCTGCATTATTTGCAAAACAGTACACACTTGTACATGCACACAGAAACGTATTTGAGCTTTGATATTTGCGGCATATATTTAACTCGGCCTTGTGCTCGACACTTTGCTCGACTATGTTGTCCATATATTCATGCATACACATTGAACTTGAGCTTGTACTTGTATCAATACTGATTTGTTGGTTTGTTCCATACATCCGTGAACTGCTCCATATTGAATGTGTTGAGATGGTACTTGCACTTGCTCCATTCATTGGCATATGTTGTTGTCTCATCCATACTTATAGACTGCCATGCTAAGATCACTTCTGTCCCATATTGAACCATGAAGTTGCTGATCCATACTGCTACATATAAATGACCCTTGCTATGCTATGTGTGTATCACATCATGCTGCTCCACCATGTTTGAGTAGTCCTTGAACTTGAATTGTTGTACACTTGTGTACATGCCATTTCACCATGCTTTAAAAACTTAAGTTGTCCCTTGCTTCATGCTTTCTTTTTTGACCATGCTGGAAACAATTTTGGCTTGTCTTTTGTTTGAGCATGGCTTGACCATTTTTAGTACATTTGCTTTACTTGTGCCATTATGTCATTTGATCATTTGTGTGTTTTTGCATTGTATTTGTGTACTGCTGCTTGTAGTGTGCTCGACCATTTTTGAAAAGCATCCAAATATGTTGGCTTGGCCTTGAACTTGCTGTTGACTTTTACAGTGAGTTGTTTTTCATGAATGCACTAAGTCGAGATGGTCCATGTGGCTACTCCTTGGTTGCTCGCTGAATGGCGAGGCAGTGCACACGTGTATATTTATACACATGTGTATATGCAGCCATCAGACAAGATTTCCTGTCCTTGTACTATACATATACAAACTGACTAGACACAGATGAATCAGATCAAGTCATGAAAAATGATGAGAAACACACTAGAAATCTGAGGCAAATAAAAATTTAAAAATAAAATTTATATTCACATGGATTTTAAAAATTATTTCTGTTCCATATGCTGTGTGTGTTTCTGTATATGACAGATAAGCAGGTGATGACTGGACTGACAGAGAAAATGCTGTGAAGATAGAAGACAAGAACAGAGTGTCAGTGTGTGTCTTTATATTAATTGTGAACTGAGTGATTGTATATATATGAGATGTATAAACAGATTGTTATAGTGAGGAGCTATGTATCAACAAAATTTTACAGATATTTGTATTAAACAAATTTGTTTGAAATAATATATTATTTTATTGTGC
The DNA here is from genome assembly GCA_030737875.1 of Allium sativum. Classification (NCBI taxonomy): domain Eukaryota; kingdom Viridiplantae; phylum Streptophyta; class Magnoliopsida; order Asparagales; family Amaryllidaceae; genus Allium; species Allium sativum. The sequence goes on along the minus strand of CM060922.1, from coordinate 845,492,915 downwards.
TCAAATTTGTGTTCAAGCAAATTTGTTAATCGTATTCAGTTTACATACAAGTACAATATAACGACCCAAATTTCGAACACATCGGAAGTCGTGCCATTAATGAGAATAAGCATAGATAGAAGATAAAATCACAGAAACATCAGAATCTCACAGCGGAATTTTTACAAAAAGATAATGCTTTATATTGTTACATAGCGGAATATATTACATCAGAGCATACTGAACTAGTGATACAAGCCATTCCATAGAACATCATCAATTATACATATCATTCCCGACTAACTTGTAGACTTATAATTATACAGTAGATAGGATAGGTAAACCAGCACACAGAAAGTTCCATTCCAGCTTCTCAAGTTTTATCCATTCCTGATTCACTTATCTATTCATAACAAGCGTTATGAATACCTGTTAGACCAAAAAATGGTCCTAACACCCAAATTATCGTATTTAGAGCGTAGGATATGAAGAAATAACTGAAAAAGTGAGAGAAAAGCAAGACAACAGGATTTTTATAGTGGTTCGGCGTTAACAAGCCTACATCCACTTCATAGCTTCTCATTTCATTCATGGATTACAATTACAAGGAATTCAATCACTCAATCGCTCAAATACAATGAATAATTCTCTCCGAATTCATTGATTTTCATTGATTTTCATTGGAGAAGAAGGTGGTTATTGGTGGGGGAATTCGGCCATGGCTACCATGAATGAATGAAATGCCAAAAGTCCCTTCAAATGGCCATGTTGCAGTGTATTTATAGCTGTAGATAAGCTCTGGGCACTTCCGGTTCGGATGGGCCACGTGGCGTGACCGGAGGAGATCTCAGAAGTAGTGGAGAACGTGGAAAAGTGGTTACCAGGTCGTGCTTTGCCAAGTGGAGTCCGATCCGCAATTGTAGGAGTCGGTTATGCCAAGAGAAGAGGTCAAACTCTGTGTGCAGAAGCAGGTCCAGTCGGTTCGGATCGGATCCGAACCGAACCAGTTGTTCGAGCAGAATGCTTGCACGCACTTTTGTGCAGAATACTTCAGGCGGTTCGGGTAGAGGGTACTCCGATCCGATCCGGGGAGGGGGATCCGATCCGATCCGAAAGCAGGGATCCGATCCGATCCGAATGGGGGATCCGATCCGATGACATTTGCATGAATAATTCAAATTTTCCATCTTTCTATCACTCCATCCAAGTGATCGCCAATCAATGTAAGTTCATACTCAAGTCCCTAACTTTGGGTAGCCTGGTCACAAAGCAGGCTAACATTTTGCCCCCCAAAGTACATCTTGTTGCAAATAAGATGTGCTTTGAATAAGTCGAGATGATTCTTTTTAGATCTTTTTCTGTATAAATGGCTTGTCATATGCCGCATTGCTTCCGTTGATGCTTATCGGGCCAAATTTCATGGCTAAAGTGGTCAAGATGATCAAGTAATCGTTTAGACTTCGTCGAATCAAGAGGTAGAATTCCTTCATCATAGGTTATGTGGTATGTTTGGCTCCCGTGTGAGATCGTACATGTTAAAGTTGATGCCAAACGACGCCATCTTCCTAAACAAGTCAAGTGCATTGCTAAGCTAAGATTTCTTTAGTGTATAAGGCAATGTATACAATAGCCGTCCAAGTCACCGTTCGGATAGAGCGCATCAGAGTCGGCATATGAATTTGTCATTTTTGCTTGGATCTGGACAATCTCGATATCAGGATATTAATCTAGGACTCCATGATTACATCTAATCGTAATAATAGTGCATCCGAAAGCCATGATCACTTCAGATTGTTTTATAGTCCCGTGATCACATACGAGTCAGTACGAGTGCTGAAAACATGCAAGCCACTAGCTGGTAGGATTATCACAATTGTAAGGCAGCAGACGAGTTCATCATACTCTCCGTTTGATGCAGTTGTAGATCAAGTCTTTGAATTCTTGCTTGATCCGTAATTTCGCTCACTTGGATGGTCGGGATGAATCACGTCATATTCCAAAGATATAATGTATATGTTCTGAATCATGCATTGAGTCAGGGTCATGTTTAAAGTCAATCTGTCGGTTGAAGTTGATGTTCCTAGCATTAATGGAGGACGAGCAAAGTCAGTGCTTATACCCCCAGCATTGTTGGGGGTTATGATAGGTCAATCAGACATCCAATCTTTTAGCCTTTATACTTTTTTCTGCCGCATCGGGTTAGATATGTAGGTTCAACAATCTTAGTCACCCTGTGTCGTTGTGTGCACATTCCCAAGTCATCAAGGGTTGGAGTTGTATATGCGAATGGTCGAATCACATTCGCGTTGGAGTCAACCCATCTGTTTAGCCAGAAAGCAGTGATCGCCTTATTGAGTATATCAGCAAACTTAGATACTCTCCTCGCATCAGCTGGAGAGTTGAGTAAGCTCGTCAGTCGTGCAAGCGAGCGAACATCGTTAGTGAGTTATTCGAGTTCCTTCGTTCATGCTTTGGCATAATCCGAAATAGCCATCATAGTCTTGTTGAGTCTATCTCCCATGCTTGGTTCCATTAAGCTTGACAATCAAGACCGCGGGCCCGATTAATGACATTGGTCAGTTCCAGAATTGTAAATTCCTGTTAGTCTTTCCTGGGGCTTTTCTTTTTCCTTTATTATTTGAAGAGTCAGATGGTGCTCCATTCTGTCGTGAAGACATTGAGATCATCCATTTCAACATTAGCACACTCTTATTGCACGAATCTGTCTGTCTCAGGATAGTATTTTCCAACGTTTCTAGGAGAATCTCATGATAGAGAGATACCAAGGTTTGTTTCAGAGGTGAATCCGCCAAGTCCTCTTGGTGGGTCTCGATGTAAAGAGATTTTGAAGTTTGAGATATCCAGAATACCGGATACTACAGCAATCAACGCCATATATGGTCCAGGTCGATTTACCGATGCCACTGCGGCGTTGAATCTTTCAAGGAATGCATGCAGGGTCTTGCCTGATCTCTGTTGAAGCATCAATTAATGTTGCCAATTTGGCCCTCGTCTTTGAGAAGTTGTCGCTAATTACCTAACTTAGCGCCAGTGCCCCCGGTATGAAGTCTTAAATTGGGTGGAAGCCGGTTTCTGGCTTCTTGGTTATGCATATGTAATAGCAATCAATCAGGCTTCTGTTTTTTTAATTTTGGATGGTGATCCGCTACTTGGATGTATGCAGGTTGCTCTTGAGGAGCCATTCTTCTGCTTATAGTCTGGGTTATTGTGAAGCTCAGATAATCGTAAATGTGCCTAAGGCTGGCAGATAGTCAGATGATGATGTTCGAAGCTCTTATCCTGTACTCCCCATCCATGGGGATTTTACTAAACGGTGGTCATCAAATCCACGTATTCTCTGAATTCATACTCCCTCATCGAGCTGTGAGTTAGAGTTTGATAGAAAATGATTTATTCGTGTCCAGCTCATGTTAGTCCTTGGTCTCCCATCCAAGCTTTGAGGTTCGGAGTCGGATGGCAATAAAGTTAGACTATAGCTTTCTCGAATGCTCTCGTCTTCCCCCTACATGGGGAGCCTCATGTTGAGGTTGAGCTGGATTTTAAACATTCCTCCGAATTGGAGCAAAGGTTGGTCGGGCTCCGCGTAAGTTTTTCGGCGGCTCTTACATATCCATCGTTTTCATCCAAAATGTCACGGTCGGAAGTTGCATGTTACAAATACCTGGGAGGAGGTTGGTTGCATCTTTGTTTTATCAAAGACGACCATGCTAACTTGTCCTATGGTCTCATATTATCTGGACCACGGGGCAGGGAGCGTATGAGCCAAGTTCATTGTCGTTTGAATTCCCATGGAGCTCGCTCTAGCGAATAAGTTGAAGCTACTAGGCCTTCCATCTATCCGAGTAGAGAAGTTATCCACCATTTTCTGTCGTTTCCGGAGAAGTTCATCTCGCTGATCCATGTGAGTTCACAAATCAGCAAGGGTACCATCCATTTCATATCTAGCTTGACATGCTGAGGGATCATCACAAGAAGAAATCTGCTACCTTCCTTCGATCCTAGCGCCTTCTGCGCCAATATCCTCAGCACGGAAGAAATTTCTATCTTCCTTCTTCTTCGCTTTTGAGTCTGAATGTCAGGCAATTCGCCTCCACGCAAGTTAGGAGTCAAAGCAATGGCATCTCCCTTTACATGGGGTCTTTCAATCGGGAAGTCGGTCCGGACTAGCAAATGGACGTTCACTCTGCATCCATTTCATGGTCTTCAAGCAGCCTGTCAAGATCGAGGTATAAGTTAGTCACAGACATATAACATTTATGAATATTTTCAGCAGTGCGGCCCCAGTCCGGGGGTAATGGAGAAAGGTCGGCAGTTGTATCACATCCCTTTTAAATTTAGACATGGATGCATGGAAAAGAGACATTGCTTTATAAGCTTATGTGCTCGAGTTATCCAAGTGCTCGAGTTATCACGTTTTCCATTCAACGTATTTGTGAGGTAGCACTCGTCGTTGCACTTGGGCTATGGCCAGTCACACATGGGCGTGTATGTTGATTTGATATATCACTCTTAGGACCTCCTTTCGGTGATTGCATTGAGTCGTGTGGGAAGCTTAGCATTAGAAGTCGACGTCATTCCTTCAAACACGACCTCTTTGTTGTTGTACGCGAGTATCCCTTGTGTCTTTGCTTTGTATCTGTACATAATCTTGCAATTCGAAAAAGAATAGTTAGCTTAGTCTTGCAAGCTACTAAGTCAATCTTTAAGTCACAAGCAATTGTAGCTCGAAATGAAAACATGTTGAGTGCTAATCTATCTAGCATAGAATTATTAAATTTCAAAGTGTCAGGTGTCGTAGTTTGGAGGTATAGTGTCTGTAGCCTCCATTTAACTTTGAAACACGGGTCGCGTCCGAAGCATGTTTGAAGTTAATTCAGAAATCTATGTCCATGCCCCCAGCGTTGATGGGAACCGGATTGAGTCATTCGGATGTCTGATCCGTAAGTCCTTTATAATCCTGTCCTCAGTCGGAGGGCAATGAAGATTGCATGCACGTCGCAGCATTGTCCTTTATACTCTCTCCCAAGTCGTGAGAGTTAGAGTTATGGGTTTAGTGGTCTTAAGTCATGGTGCACCATTCACACTAACCCAACAGATTTATACTCTCTCTCAAGTCGTGAGAGTTAGAGTTATGGACGTCGCGGTTCGTCCTTTATACTCTCCCAAAGTCAGTTTGGGTTAGAGTTGTGGATCGAGTGGTCTTAAATCTTGGCGCGCCTGTCACACTCGTCCTAAGTTTATACTCATATCCAAGCTCTGAGGATTAGAGTTAGTCGGGCAAACAGTCGGGTCACATTTGCCTTGGCATCGTCCCTTTGCTCCTACATCAAGGGCAAAGGTCGCCATCAGGGATGGTCGGTTCACGTCCCTATTGATTTTATACTCCTCCCGTCGGAAGCATGGGAAAGAGTTAAAGACGTTTTTGGAGAGCGGTCGAGTCACACTCATCCTCGTCTTAACATTTCCCGTTTGCCCCCACATCGAAGGCAAAAGTTATGTCGTTCATGTGATCGTGCCCCTGTCATTTTTGCACTCTTCTCGTTGGATCAGGGGATGGAGTCATAGAACTGCTAAGTGGTTATGTCACACCCGAGTATATCTCTATGTCGTGTCTGGCAAATTAAAGGCTAGATGTTGAGGATGCCTCATTTGTATGCCTATGCATAGATATGTTGAAATTATGTGCATATATTCGCTTGCCCCCTACTTCAAGGGCAAAAGGTCCATGAATGAATGGTCAAACTTCATTTATGTCAGGTTGTTGGCATCAGGAGAGTGAATAGTTGAATCACGTTCGCCAAAGCTTTACGTTCCTCCGACTAAACCATGGAAGGAGTGGTTGGCACCAAACTTCGGGTACCTTCATCATTCATATCGCATGAGTTAGTCATGTCCATAACTCAGGAAGCATGTAAAAGTAAATTGTATGATTGAAAAGTAAGCATATCAAGGGGCAGTGCTGCCTCCTTTAACGGATCGAGCCATGTAGACGGTCGAACTGCATCCATCCGGAATCGGATCTCAACTCTGAAATGCAATGATCGATGCACAATTATCTTGAGATCTGCCACGTGTGAGCCAAGGAGTGGATGGTCACCTTGGATCCATCTTAAGGTATACAACTTCTCTCAGGCGAAGGACGTGGCTCTGTAAACGAGCAGTTCAATCGGGCTCGTTACGGCAATGCTCCTTAATTCTTCCTGTAGGTGCTCAAAGTTTGATCGGTACCAGATTCGGGGTACCTACATCATCCACATATAAATTCATATGAGTTAGTTACATCAATAACTCATAAAGCATGGAAATATAAGAGTCATGGTTAAAAAGTAATCCTGTTAAAGGAATGAATATCATTCTGTGCGAAGATGACATTGCACGCTCTTTGCAGGTCCATTTTTCCTCACTACATCTCTATCAGGGGATGGCTGTCAAAATCTTTAGCTGGCGATGAATGTCTTTTCAAACCGTTGTGGGGTGGCAGTCCCAAGAATGAACAGACCTTGAAAGAGGACTTGGAGTGACAAAGGCAGTTAGGTAAATACTATAAGCGAATAACGAGGTCACATCTTATTTGAATCGCCTTCTTGCCTCCATGCTAAGGGCAAGGATTGAGTATAAGGGAGTCATGGCTGCTAGGGGGATAGTCATATCTCATCCATCCACAGATATGCCTTTAGTCCCACGTTGGGAATAAGATCTAATGCACAGATAATCAATCAGCATCAAGGCTTAAGTGCTCTAAACCTTTAACTTGCCACCTCTATCGAGTAGCATCTCCTAATTAGCTAAATAGCAGGCTCTTCCAGTAACATGGTCGCCACGGACCATTCCCATTCCATCTTTCATTAGGAATTTTAGCAATAGATACCAGGGTGTAATGTAAGCTCTAATCGCCGCTAGAGCTGGTCAGTTTAGACCTTAGTCAGATAAACTTGACTACAATAGCATGGCTTCCAAGGCTTGAAGTAATGTTCATGTTTTCTATCACAATTTATGTATGAAGTCGAGAGCTAACAGTCGATTCATATTTGTTTTGATCTCGAACTCTCATCTCTTGACAAAGGTCATATGGTGACTGGTGAGCAGTCAAGTTGCTATCATCCGAGCAAAGATTCATATGTCCAATCATGGCCTGCAGGGGTTCAGCTGTTACCTATCGCTGGGCACCAAAGTATGTTGACCTAACCCTTATTCGATGGAAATCAGTCTTCCTCAATGCGATTGACAACAAATAGCCATTGCAAAGGTTAGCTAAGTTCTTCGGGAGGTGAGACGCAGGACATTTTATTCATCACATCATACAATTGAAGTGTAGCTTTGGGATGTTGAGATCCTTAGCTGCTTTCTGGTATCCCACTACTAACAATCATGGTCACTAAAATCGTATGAATCATCTTTGAAGTAGTGTTCAAACTATTCTATATAACTGTCACTCGATGCTCCGCCGATTGGACAGGTTTAAGTCATATAAATGGGATGGTCACTACTCATTAGGGAACAACATCAGTTGCATTGCTGAAATCTACACTATCGGAGTTCCAGAAGATGAGGCTACTATTAGACAATCATTATCTCATATACTGTCGTTGATAGCAAGCTGAATCTGACTGACAGCTCCTCCCATTGAATGGCATCGGCAAATAGAGGCTATGGCTTCTGGAGGAATCCTAGTCGTTGCCATTTGGTTGTCATATTCTTTGACTATCCACCTTATCTTCATTAACAAACTTTGATGTCTACTGTTGGTCAAAATATACGTCGAGCCGAAGGCGAGCCGTGCTCCGAGCCGAAGGCGAGGCCGTCAGCGGGTCCGGGCGCAGCGCCGGCGGGGGTCCGGGGCCCCGCAGTCCCGGCGGTGATCGACCTAACCGGTTAGGTCGAAAATGTGGGCACCGCACGATTTTTTCGATTTTGGAAGATGGAGCCTTTTCTGAAATGATCTTAAAAATGTATTTTTTTCCCAAAAACAGCTATTTCGGTTCGGATCGGATCATCCCTTCAAATTGCGGCTCGGGATTGCCTTCACGTTGGGTCGGATCATAAATGCACCATCGGTAACATTCATTTCCTCGGTTCGGTTCGGGGTACCCACTTCGGTTCGGAGATGCATCACCAGGTCGGATCGGGGTATCAACAGCAGCTGGATTCGAGTCCTGCTCAACGGGTCGGGTCGGAGCATTGTCCCCGGGTCGGTTCGTTGTGCCACTCCGGGTTAGACGTCTTCGGGTCGGATTGGATCGGGTATGTCATTGGATCGGGTCGGGGTTACGTCATCAGCAAGCGGCCGATTCGGATCTTTTCCTTCGGTTCGGGTCGGATTGATTTTTCATTTTATTGGGGTCGGATCGGACCCCTGGTCATTGGATCCGAACCGATGCTGCTATTACTAGTTCTGGCGTCTCAGTGTAAAACTTCGTGGGGTCGGGTCGGACCCGACCCGAACTGAGTGGGGCTATCCGAACCGAAGCCATGCGATTCTGCATTAACTCAATCCGATCTGCTGGTCACCCGCATCCGATCCAGAGACTTTTTCGAACTGGAAAGTCATTAAAAATGTTGAATTTGCCGGATTTCCTCATCGGACTTGGCGATCCAATAGTAGAAAGGAGAATCCCTATAGGTTGAGAATCTTCATTTCTCAGTGAAAGCACCAAAATGTTAGACCAAAAAATGGTCCTAACACCCAAATTATCGTATTTAGAGCGTAGGATATGAAGAAATAACTGAAAAAGTGAGAGAAAAGCAAGACAACAGGATTTTTATAGTGGTTCGGCGTTAACAAGCCTACATCCACTTCATAGCTTCTCATTTCATTCATGGATTACAATTACAAGGAATTCAATCACTCAATCGCTCAAATACAATGAATAATTCTCTCCGAATTCATTGATTTTCATTGGAGAAGAAGGTGGTTATTGGTGGGGGAATTCGGCCATGGCTACCATGAATGAATGAAATGCCAAAAGTCCCTTCAAATGGCCATGTTGCAGTGTATTTATAGCTGTAGAGAAGCTCTGGGCACTTCCGGTTCGGATGGGCCACGTGGCGTGACCGGAGGAGATCTCAGAAGTAGTGGAGAACGTGGAAAAGTGGTTACCAGGTCGTGCTTTGCCAAGTGGAGTCCGATCCGCAATTGTAGGAATCGGTTATGCCAAGAGAAGAGGTCAAACTCTGTGTGCAGAAGCAGGTCCAGTCGGTTCGGATCGGATCCGAACCGAACCAGTTGTTCGAGCAGAATGCTTGCACGCACTTTTGTGCAGAATACTTCAGGCGGTTCGGGTAGAGGGTACTCCGATCCGATCCGGGGAGGGGGATCCGATCCGATCCGAAAGCAGGGATCCGATCCGATCCGAATGGGGGATCCGATCCGATGACATTTGCATGAATAATTCAAATTTTCCATCTTTCTATCACTCCATCCAAGTGATCGCCAATCAATGTAAGTTCATACTCAAGTCCCTAGCTTTGGGTAGCCTGGTCACAAAGCAGGCTAACAATACCCAAGAGTTTAAGGGAAACAAAGAAAAAATAAACTTCGGGTTAGTCAGGGGACTGGTATAAAACAAATAAAAAATATCTCATAAGGCCAAGCCGTAAATACAGAACGGGTTTTTACCTTATGCGATCAAAACACATTGTATACTTGAAATCAGATATTATCATAGTGTCTAGGTGTTTTCACAAATAATTTATTATCTAGAAGAATGCTTGCATATCACATTCTCCTATATAGTATACAAATAAAAACCATTTGGCACCTATGGAAATTTGATTTTCAACTATGACAAGGTATGGGACCACCTTCCGATGAAGTATCTCTAGAGGCGAATACACCTGGGTTCAACAAGAACGTCTTGCAACCCGGCCCACACATGACCGACCACTCATTTCTCTTGACTGTATCGAATGTATATCACCAACGGTAGGGAGCTACCCACTGTCTTCCCGAAAAGGGACATCATCGAAATAGATTAAAGAAGCAAATAAGATTTTCTCTAGATAGGTGATTATACACCCTAATGGGAGTGACCCACATAGTCATGCTGCTTGCTTGGTTTTTGTCATTTCCCTGGGTGTGAGGCTTGAGGCTAGACTTACCTTTTCATCATCACTATTTAATTTCTTTGAATGCCACATCGTCAAATCCATCAGAGATCACTAATTAATTTCCACAAAAATACTCTGGTTGTCAGGCTAAAGAAGTTTCCCTTTTGTTCCAGCAACTGGTACGTTTGAAGAAAACAACGTACGTGATTCCTTTGGAAATACTCTGTCAGACATTCGTCCATACAAGTTGTCCTGGGACTGGACAAACCGAAGGCACTATTCAAAAATAGTCCTTGTATCTCGCCGTCTTCAATTTAGAAATCTCTGAAGCACGGCGTATAATCAAATCAAAGTGGAATTTTAATCCCGGCCTTTTTGAAATGATTAGCGGGCATTTCCTTTTTAAAATATAAATCTAACAAGGTTATAATCTAATCTGCATATATATTCACAGTCAAACTAAACAGTATAAGATCATCTAGTCTCTATCTGGTTATTTTGATCATCTTTTCAAAACGGCCAATTTTAGTGTGTGCGTCGCATATGGTTTTTCTTTCCGTTTTATTCGTCACCTTTAAAATGAGTACTTACTTTATTTTTCTTCAGAAAAATATTTCTCATCATTATTCACTAATCTGGTCACTCATAAATGACTTAAATTATAGTTCAAACATTTATTTTACAACTTTTACCCTTAGTATTCTTCTCGTCAAATTTTCTCTTTTGATCCTTCATTCTTGATTTACTTACTCTTCTTACTATACTGATAAAATTCCTCCTTTTTATTTATCAGTCTAAACACGATTAAACACTATTCATAGTTCTTGTTTTAAAACGTACAGAACTGTTCATGATCAGTTTCTTATATCACATATTTTAGATTTCAGATTAAAGCTGACAAATTCTAGCGTATGTGTTACATACGATTTTTCTTTACCTCGTTTTGTTTAAAATTTCAAATATCTCATTAGAAGATAGATTCTAATTTAAATTATAAAATAAATTTATAATTACAGTTCCTGTGTTAATTTCTCGTCCTTTGTCAAAACCATACTCGATCTTTTACACTTGATCAACTCTCTTTTCGTTGACTTTATAGTTTGAATATTTCATTAGAAAACTATTTCAAATTATAATTATAAATAAAAAAATTAATTTAATTTAAAATATAACTTTTGTATTTTAATTTCAGTTTCTGACAAAAACTGTATTTTTGATCCTGATTCACTTTCTTTCTTGTTTAAATTAAATAAAAATTCTATTTTTATTTAAATATTTATTTTTCCATTTTATACTTTTCTTACTTCCTATGGCCCGACAGCCCATTCCTTCCCTTCTCATTTTATTTTGGTTTCTATTTGCTTGGCCCAACAGGCCCAACTACACTTAGCCCACAATTGCTCCTGCCTTTACTATCCTATTTCTTTCGTCCTTCTCTTCTGTTTGCTGTTACCTCTTCTTTTTTTCTCTAATTTTCCTCTACCTTAAATTTCAACACTTTCCCTTCTTAGTTTAACAATAATGTATAGCCATATCAACTAACCCACTAAACACGTCCTTATGTCTTAGTAGTTGTTACCATTTTAGTTTATTTCCCCTTTTGTGGCCTACCGAAAAATCATGGTGTATAGCCGTGACCATTACCAAATGCTAAGACCTTATACTGCTAATTAGCCCTGTTATTTGCATACTGTTCTTAGAGTACCACTTTTCTTCGTTAAAACCTTATTGAATGTGTATACTAACGCAAACAGGTTCTTTCCTTCTTCTTCTTTGGTTATATGCTGTGTATTCATGGTGCATACACACCCAACCCGTACACGTGCACACACATTTCTCCCAACTTCACACTGTTTTGATCATACCTACAAACCCCAAATCCTCCATTGATGCCATCGCCAAACTCCAATGTGGACTACAGCACCGCTACAGTATTTTTACTATTCAACCGATCTTCCAAGAAATAAACAGATCCAAGAAAACAACCCCTCGCCGCCGCCATCCTCCACCGTTCGACCTACGACTTCACCCGTATGATGTCCTCCAACGCCTCGACCTCCACCCTAAAAATTGTTTCACTCGATGCCCTTTTTTGTGTGCAGTTCAATGCCAAAATCACTCCTTCAACCCCTAGAAAAAACCCTAAATCGAACCCAATCTTACGTTTTAAGCTACAGAAAAATTCACGCTTATTTTTCCTATGATCTGCGATCCACTACACCCCTCCAGTTCGAACCATATCATCTACGATCAACTAGGTTGTCGGAACAAGCCCCAAATGTAATTTCCGTTCATCCCAAGATTTCTCGTCAACCCCAAGCTTAAAAATTATGAAACCTATACTAAAAATCAACATTTCTAATGCTGATTCCATTTATATATTCAATTCGGTTTTATATGAGTTTTGAAAATTTGATCAAACAGAGAGTTGTATTGAACAGACTGTGTTTTCCTGCTTTTGATATACAGTGTATATTTAAAGTGATTTAGTTGCTTCTAAACTATTTTTAGGCTATGGAAATGTTTTGAAAATCAGTAAACATCTCACTCCTATCCTAACATGGATTAATAGATCAACTTTTTGTAGAAATCAAAAAATCTTTGTACTTTTTGATCTTGGTCATGTGAATGAAATAGACATGAACATCTTGAAAAATATTTATATGTTAGTGCTTATCTTGTGTAGGCAAGATGGTAGTATCTATGCAAGATTGTGTAAATTTATATGCACATGGTTTATGCCAAAGTGATCATGTTCTTGAAAATGCAAAAGAGAGTGACCATTTTCAGAAAATTCATGGAAAAAGGAAAGTTATTTAAAAACTGAAAATACATGACACAAGAATGATTTTCCATGTGAACCAATATTTTTTTAGATTTTCTATGCTAGTGTAGGTGTTATGTTCATGTATGTACATATATATAAATAAAAACATGCTTGCAAAATGAAATAATACTTCCATGTTTTGAGATGATGTAAATGAGAATTTAAACTTTTTTTAACACTTGCTTTTGAACTTGCTCTTGACAAGAAAATGGGTTTTGGCATGTTTATATTTCAAGAGTTAAAAGTTTTAAAATCCAAGAATTTGCAAGATCCTAAAGTGCATACTTTTTAATTTGAGAACAAGTAAAAATTGGATTTGTTCTTTAAATCCTGATAGTAAGCCTACATGTCCTTTAAAACTCAAGACCTTTCTTAAACAAAAGTGAGGATAACTTCTTTGTAAAAACAATTGAGGTATGTGCAAAGGCAATGGTGTTTTTAAACTTGCTATACCACAGGTTTGAATAAGTTTTCCAATTCTATCATGTTTTCAAATGAAATTTCGTTTTTGATGTATATGTAAACTTTCCTTTGAATTTGCTTTGACAAAAAGGAAATGAGGCTTTCATGTTTTGATTATGTATATGTAAACTTAGTCTTTGCTTTAATACTTGCTTTTGAACAACAAAAAGGTTTGGCATATTTTAGTTCATGTTTGATAAGTTTTCACATCAATATTTACAAAAACCAAATTCTTAAATTCCTGGAAAAATGAACTAACATGTAAAATAAAAATAGCATCACAAATACATGCTATGTAAAAGTGTTGTTCTCATACATGTGTAAATAAAATTAAACAAACGCTATTAAACACATGTTATCAAACACAAATGGGTTTTTAGCATGCTGTAATATATGCATCTATAAATGCTGTTATACACAAGTTAACATGTTTTCAAATTTTCAAAGTCTGGATTTAAAATCGTATTTGAAAATACGTTCTTAGGATCAATTCATCTGTGTTAGTGATCTGTGTAAATACTCGGGTCATTACATACAATGTCAAAGTGAAGAATATATAAATAGTGGAGTTATAAATCTATACTGTTTTAAATATTAAAATAAAATATTATATTTATATAAAATACTGTGTGAATATTTGAATGTCTGTACAGTCGTATTTTATTTAAATATGAATATTATATTCCTGTCTATGATGATATATGAATACAGTACAATAAAAACATATTTAAAATAATATTTATTTGGTTGTTATCATCAAACAAAAATCATATAATTGTGTATACAACTACGTCATATACAACAATCTCCCCCTTTTGATGATAACAAACAAATAAAATATTTTGAGCATAAGTGTGTTTAAAAAATATGAAATATATTACTCCCCCTATTCGAATGCTCCCCATACAACAGAAACTCCCCCTAGATGTGTGCATGAGTGAGAGAATTGAAAATTCAAAATTAAGAATATTTATAGAATATTCACTCATAAATCATAATGAAAATATTCACTCATAAATCAAAATCTCAACCCATTCTCCCCCTTTTGTTATCATCAGAAGGATACAGAAATTAAATATAAATGAAAAATGAATAAAAATATAATTTCAGCATAAGAGGAAGAACGATCATCATAAATCACAATCAATCAAACAAAAATCATAATATTCTAAGAATTAGTGGCATATTTCACATTGTAGAGTGATGGATTTACGATGAAATTTATAAAAATGGGGAGAGTTAAAAAATGTTTTCCAATTATTGTCAAAAGAATTTTAAACATGAAGCACAAAAAATGTGATGGATTTGGACTATAACTAATAATTCAATTTAAATTACAAAATCGTATATTCCCAGATCCCAATAGCATCAACAAATCATAATACGTCATAAGATGTTAACACATTTCACAACTTAGAAAGATGGATTGATAGGCTGGTTTTTTTATCCTAAGGAGAATTTGAGATTAATTTCAATTTATGGCACAATATTTCCTTTTTATTTTTATTTTATTTAAGAGCACACTGACCACGCATAACCATATCTTGGATTTTTAAATGAGATCAGTTGCAGCTTAAATTATAAGTTATCTCTTAACTATGCATGGCTAGAGCTTGGATTTTTAAATAAGGTTAGAGACACACTTATGAATTAATTATGTATTTATTGTTTTCAACTTCAAAAGAAAAAAACTCCTTGGTAAATAAAACCAATATGAATGATAGAAATGTGGTAGGTATAGAATTGGACTGTGAAATAAATTTTCTAACTTAATTATATTATGAAATATGCTCGACTGTACTGGGATCATTGAAAATTTTCAATTATCACTAATTCTGAATAATAATATAACCACAATTCCATCACAAATATTTCTATTGTTTATTCAAAAAGATTTTTAAAAAATATTAACTCTCCACATTAATATAAAATTAACATGGATGGCAGAATAGTGATAGATAAAGGAGATGGTCATGAAATAATCGCCAGTTCAAAGATATTATAATAATTATTCAACTATCATGAAAATCTAAATAAAATCTCCTCTTGATGTGAAATATACTACAGTCAGAATTCATCACAATTTCAAATTCTAATAATAATTTTGATGAATTATAAATACAATTCAATTTGGATATTGATTTCAATTTCTGAATGAACAAAAATAAATAATTTTAAAATTGAAAATCAATTACTGGAGGAATTTAGAGAGATATATACAAGATAAAAAATATATATATATATACATGACGAGAATAAGATCAATAAAAAAATTCCAGCACATCCTAATCTGATACCACTTGATGTCTCTATTCATGAGGATTTTCTAAAATGACACTGGAGACGAACAAAGATATTTTAGACAACATAATCTTAATCACAAAGCCTAAGCTGACAAAATAACATATTATGCACATGTATCAGAGCAACAAACAGATGATTCCAAAGCAAACATTTTTCAAAACAGCATCAGAGCAGCGCAGAAAATAGTTTCAAATCATACTTGTCAAGAAGATGGTTATATAAGATGATTCATGATCCAATGATTAAATATACCATTTATTTGAAATAATTTGGGGAATATGAAACTCTGAAGATTCAGTGAATCAATCACACCAGAATGTAAATTTCAGATTCAAGATATGTGTGTGATTCAATAAATCAATAATTTCAAATGATTTTAACAAACAAATATTTACATCGAATCGTCATGAAATAACAGTGAGTTTTAAAACCATATTTTCGGAGAAAATTTCACAAGTATTTCTGACAAGTACAGGAGTAATTTCAGATCATTTACATCAAGATTGAGAGATATTCATGATATAAAAAATTTAAAAAAATTATTTGAAATCATTTGAATCAATGTCAAGTTTTGAGATATAATGAATAAGTCACACAAGGTTGATAATTTCAAATTTAATAGGTGTTTGAGATTCAAAATATGAAGAATTTTAGATGATTTCAAATAAACAAATTTCAACATAATGATCATGAATAAGGATGAAATTCAAGATGTATCATATGATTCAAGACCGACCTTAATATCCAAGCCAATCTGAAAATCTATGAAATCTTCACAACTGATAAATATTGGTGTGCTATAATGAGTATATTATTTCAAGCTTTTCTAAAATGAATTAGTGAAAACTCAAAATAGTAGTGATGTGTGAAATTTCATTAATTATTCAGAACTTCAAAAATTTAGAATTCAAAACAACAGTGTTCAAGAAATTACAAGAATACATCAACACTGTTGTGAATTCAGAAATCAGAAATCAGAAAATAAACTTCAAAACAATTGCAGAATTTTAAACTCAAAATCTGGAAATGATTAAACAATAGAGCTTTATTCAAATTGAAGCGAATTTCCAAAAAAATGTGAATTTTGCAATTTGAAGTTAATGAAGCCCAAAAAGAAACAAAAAAAACATATGGCAGCTACAAATCAAAAACGAAAGAAAAAAGAAGAGGTAGAAGGAGAAATAAACAGAAACAAATATTTACATAGATGAGTCTAGAGATCATTCCTGAATTTAGTGTAAACAAATAAATCTCTAACTCAAAAGATGTGGCTAAGGAACTGTGAATGATTCTGTGATATGTAGCAGTTTGAATCCAGTTTTTCTTTAGCTATGCAGTTCCTCAGCCTCCTTCGGTATCTAACTGTTAAGAGGATTGAGTGGCCTAACAAAATTTGTAAAACCACTCTCAGTTGTTTTCTTACGTTTTGGTACCCAAATCTGTTTGTATAACAATCCATCAGAACTTACTAAAGTTCCTTTAAGGACCAAATCTGTTTGAATTTATATGAATTCACTTTGTTTCTTTTTGGGGTCCAAAAAGGATTAGATAGAAAACAATTTCTTTTCACATTTGTGGTTCAAAAAACTTTTGAAATAACCAGAGTTCAACTTTTCAAAACTATCCTTCTTGAAGCAACTTAACGGATTTTTAAAACCATTTGAATTGACATTTTCAAAAACATTATTTTTCCCAAAGCCAATACCATATTTATTTCCAATAGAAACTTGATTTTGCAACAAGATATTCAACGATTTTTCTCCATTAGAATATTTAACCAAAGTTGATTCTACTTGTTGAATTTTGGATTTAAGATCACCGTTCTCTTTTATTAAATCTGAACAGCGGTTATTAGTGATCTTCCTTTCAGCATCATATTGTTTCAAAACCAAATTTTCAGATTCAAGTAATTCAATTCTGACTTAGGACTCAGAAATTTCATATTCAAATCGTTTTTTTTTTCAAATCAAATTTCTTGGATTTTTCGTTCTTGTTTTCAAGTTCTTTCAAACTCAAATCAGATTTCAACAATTTCTCCTTTTTAGCCATTTCAAATTTGGAATATATATCAGTCTTAAAAGTTTCAAATTCCTTTTGTAGAAAATTGTTCAAACTTGACAACTCAATCTTGTTTTCTTTTTAGATCAGAATTTCCTTTTCAAACATTTGAATATTTTTATTGAGATGAACAAGATCGATTTTCAATTTCAAACAATTTTTGCAATCTGAATTTGAAGAATTTTTAAAATATTCACGTTGTGATTCCAAATCAACAATTTTGCTGGTCAACTCAAAATTCTTAGATTTCAAAGATTTATTTTGCAGTTTGATTTTATCAACAAATTTGGTTAAATCAACACAAAAATAAACAAGATCTTCATATGAAAAATTTCTTATTTCATCATCTGTTGAATCTCCAACACTATCATCATCTGATTCTTCTTTAGTAAATCCTGTTAGACATACTTCTGAATCTGAGTTGATCTTTGCAGGTTTTGAGCATTTGTTGTCATTTTGTCCAAACTTTGCATTAAGAGTTCACCAGATTTCCTGCATAAATAAACAATGACAGATAAGATTAAATTGTTCAGTGCTAAGATAATCAAATATAATTTTCATAGCACGAGCATTGAAAGTAATATCTACACTATCAAACCCATTGATAACAACATCCCAACATTTAATATTAACAGATTTTAAATAAAATTCCATTTTGGATTTCTAGTTTAAAAAATCTGTTCCATCGAAAATAGTTGGAGATGAACTGGACTGACTCTCTATCGATTGACAACTAGGATGACCCATGACTCTAGAGTTGATGGAAGTACCTGCTCTGATACCACTTGTTGGATCTAGAATAACCCTAAAGGGGGTGAATAAAGTTTATCACTGTTTTTCGCTGAATTAAAAATCTAACAGGATATTAAAATAATAAACAGATCACAGAATGCAGCAAAAATAAAGGTGCAGAAAATAAATAACACAGATATACCCAGCTTCGGCAAAACGCTGCCTATTGCTGCATTCCTAAGGATTCTACTAGGTAAAAGAACAGATCCCACATATAATACCATGTACACTCGCGAACCCCTCGCTCCTATTCTAATCCTACGCTCAAAACCCTAGACGGGTCTACATCCACTAGACCAGATTTTCCCTTAGTTTTACAGACACTAGTAAACTATCAGTTAACCCAAACTGAATTCCCAAGAATTTTACAGACTCTAGAACTGTTCGAATGATTTACAAATGGAAAAGAAAAAAAACAATAAAAGTAAACCCAAAGCAAAACCCTAGAATTAAAAGTCTAGAATTAAAAAATAGGGTTATCCCCTTTTAATATTGGCCAGCCCATTTCTTTTGTATTGTCTCTTTGACAAAAGGATGTCAGCTCCCACTTCCTTCTGAAAATGAAATGGCGGCTAAGGTTTTACAATTCTTCCCAAATCGATCGATTAAATTGATGAAAAGTAACGGGATGGCTTTGTCTCCCTGTATGGTGCTTCGTCATCGATTTCAGAGGCTTCTTGCTTCATGACTTGGGGTTTTTCTCCTGATCGAAAACGGGTGAGTAATTTGAATAAATTGATTCACTGCTCCTTGAATTTTTTGCTTGTGTTTTTCGATCTGCATGCCAGTGATGTAAATGGGTGTATTTTAAAGGGTAGAATCGAAACCCTAAATGCTCTGATTTCGAATACGTAATTTGATCTGATAGTGTGCTTTCCCCTTTTGACATAATTCGATTGAAAAAGAATTCCGTGATTTAAGGTTATGAATTCAGACATGATTTTTGACTTTGATTCAATTCCTTTTTGCATATTTTCTGCCTGTCTTTAAGAAAGAAATTCTCTTTCCATTTATGAAATATTTTTGCCAAAGATAGCTTGCTAAAAATGTAGTTCACTGATTTGATTTAATGATCTCTGAAATAACTTCTAGCCAAAAATTGTGTGATTCTTCTTGCCATACATAAGCTCTCTGATTTTCTTGATTAAATACATCTCTGGAATGCACATAGGAGAAAAATCTTGAATTGATTTATGTCGATGATTCATACTTTCCGAACAACATTATTTACTGATTTGCATAATTCTGGAAACTATTCGACCTCTTTCCAAGTATGCTTTGTGGATTGATTTTCTTGTTCTTGAAATCATACATGCATGCATTTCTGAAAATATAGCTTATTGCTTTCACGTTCATGAACTTAACACTTGCTAAAAACAATTTATCATGAATTCTCAATTAACTTGCCATTTATTTGTTGAGGACATTCATGCTTGAAATGATATTATCCCTGAGTATTAGTTCGTCGCAATGCTGCATTATTTGCAAAACTGTACACACTTGTACATGCACACTGAAACGTATTTGAGCTTTGATATTTGCTGCATATACTTGACTCAGCCTTGTGCTCGATACTTTGCTCGACTATGTTATCCATATATTCATGCATACACATTGAACTTGAGCTTGTACTTGTATCACTACTGATTTGTTGGTTTGTTCCATACATCCGTGAACTGCTCCATATTGACTGTGTGGAGATGGTACTTGCACTTGCTCCATTCATTTGCATATGCTGCTGTCTCATCCATACTTGTATACTGCCATGTTAAGATCACTTCTGTCCCATGTTGAATCATGAAGTTGTTGATCCATACTGCTACATATATATGACCCTTCCTGTGGTATGTGTGTATCACATCATGCTGCTCCACCATGTTTGAGTAGTCCTCGAACTTGAATTGCTGTACACTTGTGTACATGGCGTCTCACCATGCTTTAAAAATTGAAGTTGTCCCTTGATTCATGCATTCTTTTTTAATTATGCTGAAAACATTTTTGGCTTGTCTCTTGTTTGAACATGGCTCGACCGTTTTTAGTACATTTGCTTTACTTGTGCCATTATGCCATTTGATCATTTGTGTGTTGCTGCATTGTATTTGTGTACTGCTGCTTGTAGTGTGCTCGACCTTTTTTGAAAAACATCCAAATATGGTGGCTTGGCCTTGAAATTGCTGTTGACTTTTACATTGAGTTGTTTTTCATGAATGCACCCAGTTGAGAGGGTCCATGTGGCTACTCCTCAGTTGCTCGTTGAATGGCGAGGCAGTGCACATGTGTATATTAATACACGTGTGTATATGCAGCCATCAGACAAGATTTCTTGTCCCTGTACTATACATATACAAACTTACTAGACATAGATGAATCATATCAAGTCATGAAAAATGATGAGAAACACACCGGAAATTTGAGGAAAATAAAATTTTAAAAATAAAATTTATATTCACATGTAAATCGAAAATTATTTCTGTTCCATATACTATGTGTATTTCTGTATATGACTGGTAAGCAGGTGATGACTGGACTGGCAAAGAAAATGTTGTGAAGACAGAAGATAAAAGACAAGAACAGAGTGTCAACGTGTGTCCGTATATGAATTGTGAACTGAGTGATTGTATATATATGAGATGTATAGGCAGAGTGTTATAGTGAGGAGTTGTGTATCAACAGAATTGTACTGATGTTTGTATTAAACAAATTTGTCTAAAATAAAATATTATTTTATTGTGCTCAAAATTGTGTTCAAGCAAATTTGTTTATCGTATTCAGTTTATATACAAGTACAATGTCATGTGAAGAATATATAAATAGTGGAGTTATAAATCTGTACTATTTTAAATATTGAAATAAAATATTATATTTAAATAAAATACTATGTGAATATTTGAATGTCTGCATAGTCGTATTTTATTTAAATATAAATATTATATTCCTGTCTGTGATGATATATGAAAACAGTACAGTAACATACACATTTAAAATAACATATATTTGGTTGTTATCATAAAAAAAATCATATAATTGTGTATACAACTACGTCATATACGACACACGTGTCCACAATTAAAACATTTCCTCTTGTCTCGATCTTTGTCGTTCTTTCCTCCCTTCTTTTGTGTCTCCTCAACCTTAGCTTCTTTCTTTTCAGCTTTATCTTCCTCATGCATTAATGCCATATCAGCGAGTCTTTCAAAAGTAGATCCCATTGGAATATGGGACACAGCTAACCCATGAAGGGGTTCATTTAGTCCTATAACGAACTGCAAGGCCTTCTTATATGGAGTGTTTACTAGTTCCAAACCGATTCTAGCTAGCAGGTTCAATTTGTTCATATATTCTTTAATAGTCATGTCTCCTTGTTTGAGCGCCAAGAACCTCTCTATTTGCATGCTTTTCTCAGCTTTGAGAAAGAAACTTCATTTCAAACCTCTGTCTAAAGTCATCTCAAGTTTCCACCGGACGCCCCGCTTAGGTTACTTCCCACCAGAAAGAAGCTTCAACCTTGAATCGCCAGGCAGCCAATTGAATCTTCCTTCGATCTTCCACTTTAAAGATTGCAACCAAGTCCTCAGTCTCCTTGAGCCAATTCCTTGCCTCTACGAATGTCTTGGTTCCATGGAATGGTTTTCCTCCTATAGCATGGAAATCTTTCTAGATCTTGGAAAAGTTGTCCGCATGTGGAAGAGGAGGAGGAGGAACAACAGGTGCAGCTTGGGAAGGAACGTTTCCTTGGCCTTCGGAAGGCGCCGTGGCCTCCAGATGCCTACTGAACCAGCCTAGTATCGTAACGCCCTTTGGGATACTAGGTTCCCCAGACATCCTGAAAAAAGAAAAGGAAATAGATTCAGACAAGGGATCAAAATATATTACTTTTGGCTTTTTGGGGAATGTTTTTTAAAATAGACCTATCTGTTTTGGAAATGCTTTCTTTAAAACCTTTTTGAAAATAATTTTCAAGAACTTTTATCTAATCTGGTAACCTTCAGCTCTGATACCAAGTGTGACACCCCACATCCGTTAATGTCACACACTAAGGGAATGCATTAAGTTTCGTGAAGCGTAATAGGTAAACAGAAACAGAAATATTACAAGATAGATATAAAAGCAACAGAGGAATTTAAAACTTTATTTATAATAAAGCATCATGGTTCAAAAAACAACATATGTCTGAAATACACATAAACCATTACATCATAAATACTAATGTCTTGTACTTTAAAACATCAGAGTACATAAAAAGCATAATTCCCCTAATAAAGCATAGCTATTGTAGCAAGGATAGGAGCTTGATCCATACATCTCGGCAACTCTAGCAAAAGTAAGCAGAACCACGGTCAAGCCTGAGTGTTCCCGCTATGAGAACCTAAGGGGGTAAACAGAAGAAAGAAGAGGAAACAAAAAGGGTCAGACTTAAAGTCTGGCGAGTCCAGTTACTTTTAGCAAGTAAATAAATAAAAGTAGCATGACAGGCATATAAAGTGGATAAGAGAGAGAGAGATAACTATATAAAAGGAAAGTGTGACAAGGTGAACAGGATAGGGTATATACGCTTCTAATGATTACTCTACGCTACCACTAGTATATCCAGAATGAGATGATCCCCAACATGTATGAAATAGTAGACTTAGGCGTACTTCTGGTGAGAGGTTTTAACCCCATACAATCCACAGGCAGTCCCATTAATGGACTCCTAAACTTACCAGAGTCTAAAAGTACCCTAACCACTACCCTAATCGATCGGCTCCCTACTCCGTAAATACCCTATGCTGGCCCCACAGTAGGATGTGTCACTTCCTAAAGTAGCAACCCTTCATTTTCAAAATGTGCACAACCATGTCTACTGATGTCACAGTGTCTTAATTCCCATGGCAAGACGGACCCATGCATGCACATGACTCTGTTGGTTTCCTGCGTGGCTGACACCGCCCCTTCATTTTGGATCTCTTAAAATCAGCCCAGTATGCGTGTCCCTACTTCAACCTAGTTCGGAGTACTCGTTTAATACCTAGATGGATTACTGATTGAAATGGGTCCCACACACAAGATGATACAAGCTCCCCCTAGGCTTGCATCCCCACTACTACGATTACAACTAGTCATGCCCAACAGTCCAACATGTAAAATAGGTTAAGTTGCCGGGACTATATATGTAAATATTACCCCACCACCACAAGATTTACTTAACCCACACTGATCCAAGCAAGTTTACTTAACAAAGTTGCATAACCCTAACGTATAAAATAGGTTATGTTTGTGGGCCTATATATATGTATATATATATTACCCACCGCCACAAGATTTATTTAACCCGCCCACTGTTTCAACCAAGTTTACTTAACCCCTATTCAATTTAACATGTTCATACAATCCCTATGGATTCATCTAGGTTAAGTATTCCAATTCGTTACCAAGTCCATTTATGGTTAGAATGGGCTAGACCTCCCACATTAGGCCTACAACTTGTGGATGTTGGATATGCCGGTCGGGTCTTGGCAGACTTCTTCCACAAGTTGGGCCTAACCTCGTGTCTTAGCCTGTCTCATATTTGTGCACTTAGACCCCTCATATTAGATTCAACATTTGCGGTTTCTGATTATGTCGATTGGGTCCGGGTAGACTTCCACCACAAATGCAATCTAACCTCGTGTCATATGTGCCATTACAGTTTTCTAATTACTGTAATCCTATTATTAACCAATTAATTATACCTATGTCTTTATAGGTGTTCATGCACGTTTATCCAATTATATTCATAATGGATTATATGTCCAAATTCATAATTGTCATTCAAGTTATGCCAATTCTAATGTTTTCCCCCGTTCCTTAACTAACGTATTCGCATATATTTAGAGTCATGTATGGGCTAGAAAGTAGCCTAGACATAAACAATAAAAGGGAAAGATGACAATAGTCATTATTTTAACAAAAGTGGCATAAACATGTAATTGGCATAGTGATAAGGTGGACATATAAAAATAGGGTGCTACTATTCACACCCTGGTTTACACTTCCGGCTACCTTTATAAATTTAATACAAATGAATATTTTTTATATTCTTCTGGCCACCAAATCTTATTCTTTCACTCAGTGATTCACCACCGTTCTTTCTCTACAATTTCAAACCCCAAATCCTAACAAAAACAGATATTCTTCCGTGCCTATTAGAGCTGGAAGATGAAGATAAAAAAGAGGACATAATTTCTTGATTTTTATTATTTTCTGATATGATATTGAACATGTTATTAGGGTTTATTAATGGTTAGGGTTTTCCATTGCGTTTCAGAATATTTTTTCCGCTTCATTGGAAATTTCAGGCTTGGAGGACATTAAATTTGACGATGTTGTAATAGAGAATGATAATGTAAGTTTTGACTTGTACGATTTTTATCCGCATAACTTACATATCTTCTTTTACAAATTGATACATTAATTTTATTTTATTTTTTGTTATTTGATAGATGGAGTATTTGAATATGATAAATTGGACGATAAACCTGATGGTTGTGATAATTTGATGCAAGACGTTCGATCAAATGATCCAAAAGATATAAATGTTAATTTGATGAATCATTTCACAACCGACGAAGTAATACTTATTTATAAAAATTAAAATTGCTAATGTGGTTATGAAAATGGATTATGTTATTTTTTTCTTGAATTATTTACGCGCGTTTAGTTGAAGGTGCTGGTGGTCTCATTTTTTCGTTATTCAAATTAATGGTGGCCAGCAGAGGAAAATTGTAAATGTTGGGGTGCTTTTAGTTTTGGTGGCCAGAAGAGTAAAATGGGGTGTGAACAGTAGCACCCTAAAAATAGATCTAGTAAGCATCCGATAATAAAACTAGATCTAACATACCAAGGATGTCATAATATGCATGAATAAATAAGGATTCATATTTCCAATTAATGATAGATCTAAATTATTCACCACATGATAGGTAAAGTGTAAGATCCACAAATGTGACATGATAAATTAACCACGAGCGAATTAGATCTATAAAGGTAGGTCTAGCATGACATGATAAATTAACCACAACGCATTAGATCTACAAAGGTAGATCTAGCATGATAATAATTTAAGATACAAAATTGTGACATGACAAATTAACCACAAGCGAATTAGATCTAAAAAGGTAGATCTAGCATGCCATGATAAATTAACCGATAGCGAATTAGATCTAAAAAGGTAGATCTAGCTTGATAATAATTTAAGATCCACAATTGTGACATGACAAACTAACCACATGTGAATTAGATCTAAAAAGGTCGATCTAGCATGATATGATAATTTAAGATCTACAATTGCGACATGACAAGTTAACCACAATCGAATTAGATCTAAAAAGATCTAGCATGATAATATTTAAGATCCACATCATAGTTATGTCATAGATTCAAAAGTCCCAATAGATCGGATATGATAAAGATTTAGATCCAAGTCATAGTATATTATAAATTCACAAATTATGATAGATCCAATATGATTCAATCACAGACATATATCCAAATCACAGTCATATTGCGTTTACTTTTAATCATTTAAATCTAAAAGTAACTAAGTCACCGTGTTTGGATTTTAGAAGTTTGAAAAGAAATTGTTGGTGTTGAACCTCATATCTATAGTTCAAATGCTTGAACCTTTTTTTTAACTTGATTTTGGGGAAGAATAGGCTATTTAATTGAAGTTGCAGCATAGCCTCGTCGTCACCATAACTTTTTCAATGATTAAAACCTAGGTTTAGAGTCCTTTATATAGTCGTTGCACCTTGAATCTGGACACTGCGTGCGTCTAGAAACATTCAGCCAATTCGAAACAGGTGTCAACCCATAAGTCGACCGATACTCCCTGAGTCGACCCCAGGGTCGAGCCAGTCCCCAAAAGGGTCGGTTCGGCTTTTTGGCTTCCCGCTTTGTCGTTTTGAATTTTTTTTTAATATTTATTTATTTAATTTTTATATATCTATATATATTTTTCTCATATACATATAAACTTCAAGGCTTAATAACTTCTTCAAACGGTATCCGTTTTACATAAACCGAGCATCTATCTTGACCAAAATTTCAAGAGGAACGCAATGGTAAAGTCTGTTTTACTTAATTCACAGTATTTAGTTAAGTTACACTACAACAAATTGACCATATTACAATGGTGGAAAAAAGTTGTAAAAGATTTATTACAATGGTGGTGCCATCGTCGTCTATTAAGAAGTTGTAATACTAAAATATTTTAAAACTATTTTGCACCGTTGCGACACCGTTGTAAAATGTATATTTTACAACTATTTTCCACCATTGTAATAGACTTTATTACAACTGTTATACACCGTTGTTGTTATAATTTTTACAACTTTTTATAACAGTTGTGATATATTTTATTATAACTATTATTTTACAATTGTAATATATCCACAAATTATGTACATATTACTTATAAAAGAATTCATTACAGAACATATTATCTACAAAACTTAAAATATCAAACAA
This sequence comes from Allium sativum, assembly GCA_030737875.1. Taxonomy (NCBI): domain Eukaryota; kingdom Viridiplantae; phylum Streptophyta; class Magnoliopsida; order Asparagales; family Amaryllidaceae; genus Allium; species Allium sativum. Next base: position 845,465,938 of record CM060922.1, on the reverse strand, counting down.
ACTTAAAACATGAACCAAAACAATTTATTAATATTTTCAAACTCTCATCATTTTTTTACATAATACGCTTACAAAACTCAATACATACAGTCCAACACCAATAGGGTACACACGATCAATGGCATCAATTGAAGATGATTCTGAGCGAACTTGATTAGCATCAATATGAGAATTGTCCAGAGAGGTTACTCTCATCTGTAGTTTCATTAACAAACGGCTGAGAAGCTTGGCTATATGTAGGCAAATTATCAAGGAACTCATCACAAAGCTCGCTCAAGGCCTAAAAAAGTAAACCAAATCCAAATCAGTCAAAAAATAAACCCTTGATGAGCCATTAGCATGCTTCATTTGAGCATAAAAATAACGATAATGTGTGTTTAAGTCTGTGCAGACAAGAATTTATCTTATTTAATTAGCAACTATATATTTAATTTTGCAAACACTTACCTGTTTGTACGTAGCATCCAACTTTCATCCTTCACCCTTTATTATATTCAAGCTCCTACACAATATTGCAGATAGATCCAACCTTTCTCTTCCCACTTGATAAAAAAGACAAAGAAAAAGAGCGTGAAATGCTGGTGTGACTGTGAATTCATTCATTAAGAACCTATGTGAAAGCACAAAAACAAGGCACAAATCAGTCCAACCTGTATGCGGAAACCACAACATAAAATATTACCATTGTAAGTGAATCTGAACAAACATAATATTGCCATTACAAATCATCATGGGTAATACGGAGTTTCTGTAGTTCAAGATTAAAAGGTGAGAAATTTCTAACAGTTTCATCAAAATATTTCATCAAAACATATAGTGTTATAAATAGCGTACTTCACCTCATTAACTGTCATTTTAACTCATTTTTTTAAAATATAATTCTCAAAGGACTTGAACTTAAGGAAGAGGTGGGATACCCAGTCAAAAGCTTGAAATCCAAAAGTTAACAATCTTGTTTTATTAGGCTGTTACTTGGAAAATGATGTTCTTGTTCGTTTATAATTATTTTAGAAACCAACTTTGAATTTGTTTTCAGATGGAAGAAATGTTAAGTGGAAATACAACATTCTTAGTACTCAAATTTAGGCCATTGAGTCAAAGTTATAAGAAACGGTAAGAGGAAATGGCACCAAATTGACTAATACTATAATACTTAGTACTCAAATTTTGTCCATTGAGTCGAAGTTATAAGAAGCAATAATAATATAGTACTTAGTTATAAATTCAAGTGCAAATCTAAGAAAAATCATGTAGCAAGAATCTAAACTTACAGGAAATTATACAAAATGGAAACCTTTTCATATTAAAATTACCTATTTGTTTCCATGAAAACTTGAAAACTGAAACTGTGCCTCTCGTCATTATGCAAGCTGTGAAAAGAAAATTAGAGTTAGGCCTCTCTATCATCTTCTCTGGCTCTTTTGCTCATGCTGAAACTGGTATAAAACCTCATGGAATGTCAGGTACTGCCTACTATAAGCTACTTTCCAGAAAAATCAACCTTTGCTGTACCAAGTTATTATTAGCTTGTTTAATTAAATAGCATACCATAAATGATCTATTATGTGCTAGCAGAATCTACAAAGTAATATGAGTTTACAACAAAGAAGTCCTGCGAATGACCATTTAAAAAATACTAAAGACTGTCTCTGATTTATATATCACCATAATTTATCTTCTCAATCACAAATAATAAGTATCTAAATTTGCACATAACAATAATCTGTAGATGTAAGCTAATGCATAGTGAATTTATACCCAAAAAAACATATTTGAATCATGAAAAAAAAATAGCAAATGCAGTTTTTTCATATTGGATACTACAACATCTGAATAAAATATGTAAACTTGAATTTAGGATGGCATCGTTATGCATACTCATAGCAAATCCAATTTAAAAAGTAATATAAAACGAACTATATTTGAATATCAGTTTCCAAACAATAAATATTCTTCCAATTAGCTTCATCTAATAGTCATTCTATTCATTACTTTCATACTTAAGTCCAAGTCATGCTCATATACTAAATGCGTATATTTCATCTCTACCACTGTCTCAGTTAGAAATGAGATTTATGGGAAAAAAGGACATTAACTCGAATACAAAACATGCATTACAATCAACATAGAAACAGACCAACTTTTGTAGTAAAAAAACACATACAATGAAATTTGGAATCTTTAAAATACATTTTTTTTATAGCTGTGTCATGAAAGAGTTTATAAAACATACATTATATACTGTACGAAACTTAAAAAGCTTATTTTAACTCTTACACAAACATTAAAAAACCCTTTGAAATCATACAATAGATTTATACGTCCATCACAGGTATAACTTTGATGAAGGACATAAAACATTAAGAGGATCTATAGCCAGATTAGGGTAACCTTGATGAATTTTATCTACTGATGCGTATGAGGAAAAAATCATATCAAATTGATTTTACCTGCTTCTCTTAAACAAACTAATCTAAGGTAGGCGACTGGAGGTGGGAGGGAGCAAATCAAATCGGGGATAAGCTCCATCGTCATCAGTACGCCTAAATCAGCAGATCCGTGTTCGGAAGCAGCAGTTCGAGTTAGTTGAGACGTAAATTTTTCAGAGGAAGAAGGAAATTAGGGATGGATTTTGATTTATGGAATAGTAAGGAAGGATCGGGTCACATACGGAGCAGAAATACAACACGTGAGATAGGTTGGAGCCAAAATTTTAGGTCTCCCACCAGAATTTCATACGTTGCGTTAACACAGGCAACCAGTCGTTTCTTACAAGGGAACGCCAGATTTTTATTGGTTATAACGGAAATTTCATACAAATATATAAAATCAAATATAACGAGTCAGAATTGATAAGTAAAAATAATAACAAAAATAGTATGAATTTCTTGATAATTATATATTATTTAAATATTAAATATAACTTATAATAATAGCTATTATTAGCTAGTACTTATTTCTTCTTAGTTATTATTTAATGTTAATTATTAAAAGCCAATTAATATGCATACGTTACTAGTTAATAACTATTTATTAGTTATTTCATATTTAAAATTATTAATACTACTTGTTAGTTATTACTATTATATCTATTATTAATTATTTAATGTTAATTGTCAATGTTGGTTATTTCATATCAAATTGATTATTCATGATTAGCATTAATTATTATATTTTAATTATTAACAATTTAATAGTAATTATGTAATATTGACTATATTTTTTAATTATTCTTCTTAATTGCTATGTATTAAATATTATGGATTGATTATTAATTATTACTTCCTAATTGATTATTAATAGTAATGATTAGTTATTAATTATAAATGGTCAATATGAATGTATTAAATATTAGTTATTAATTATATTAAAATAGTCAAAAAATAAAAGTTGTGATAGACTTTTATTACAACTGTCAAAATAACACAGTTGTTAAAAATAAGTTTATTACAACTTTTCAAGGAAAAAGTTGTAAAAAAGCATTTATTATAACGGTGCTTTTACCACCGTTGTAAAATTAAAGTTGTAATATGGCATTTTTGTTGTAGTGTTATCACATTATATTCATTATATAACGTAGTGAAATAGTCTAAAATTTTCGGGGTGTTACAGGAAAAGATACTAAACTCAACGGAAGAATATGCACGCTCCAAGATATAATAGCTCCAATTAAACCAGCATCCTGCTCTAACCAACTCCAAGACTAAATCTACGAACCAAACTACTAGGTTGCGCATGTAAAAATTATGGGCATCCATAGTTTAGATGTGGGAACACTAAACTCCAGGTCAGTCATGTGACTGGTGTGAGAACTCAAAAACAGTAGTTATTAAGGATTCATTTTAAAAGTTGGGTAATTCAACGGACCACACAGCTAATGCAGAACAGGTTTATTCCTTGTAAATACCCAAGCATAGAAATTCGCAATGACTTTTGAAAAATGGAACTACCATAAGATCTCTCGGCACACACGCAATGCAAACGCACACATGGGCGAGGTTTCTCCTTATGATAGTCAAAGATGCCTTTGATATGTAAAATCCTCTTTCAATACTATAATATAGTGTGAAAAATCCTTTCGAAAGTAATGTATCAATCTTAGCCAGCATAGGTACGGTATACTAAACTAACGTATGGTATACAACTAAAATCGTACAGGCTCGTAGTGGAGATTGGGTTTCCAACAATGACCAGGCAAAGGAACTTCCTTCCGAACCGAATTTTGAACACCTCTAGAGGGATATCTGAGGATCAACTCTTGCTCCTTATGCCAATACAAGGCTGGGTTACCTCTGTAACCAGGTAACTTAGAGTACGTCTGAGTATGTCATCTCCCAGTTGTTACCGACCTTTCCGAGCGCGCACCAACAACAACCACCAAAGTAGATGCTTTTACCACATAGGTTCCAATACCAAAGTACTTTTATCTAGAAGGATACAACACCCCATAACCTTGCCGCATTTTTTCCTGTTTTGGCCATTTACCGGGGTGTGAAGCTTTCCGAGCTCCCGATATACTCTTAAATAAGCCATGCTTTGATCATCCAAAGCTCATCACATAACTTAAGTATGCCATATTGTACATTCACAACGCATCACTGATTTCTATCAATATATAACCTCTAAGCTCATACGTCTTAGAGAATGGTGTTAAGCAAGAAAATAAATTCTTCGCTACCAAACAGATATATATATATAACATAGATCAGTGCTACGTAGTCAATTACAATGTCAAACACACAATCCATACATGTCCATTCTGGGTCTGAACGAAACCATAATCCGTAATTCCTTCATATACGTTTGTTCTTCTTTCTACTTAGCTGATATAAAATCCAACTGTGAATGAGAGCCAACCATTCGAGACATTCATCAAGTCGTCCTTAGGATATGAAGGGTCCCGGTCTTCAATGTGGTCTTCAATATCTTCAAATGCTCCACAACGTTGTATTATTACTTGGAATGGTTTTCATACATACATTTGATCCCGGTCTTCCCAAATAATAAGCGCAATTTTAAAAAAAAATTACAAAACACATAGTCTTTTAACCAAATCTCCTTTTATCTTGGATTTGTGATATTAAACGTCTTTAAATCCATTCTCGAATTATAAAAAAAATCCATATTTAATCTTTCTTCTTTAAAACACATCCCTTAAGTCAAACATAATTTAGTCTCAAAGTCGTAATTAATTTTCCATTTGATAACTCGTTATCAAAAACCCAGTTTTCTTTTAAAATCCTTAACAAACATTTCAACCATAGTTTCCAATTAAATCAGTTTCCCAACATTCAATTCTTTAATCTTAACTAAAAGATTAAACTTTCTTCCAAATTCCTTATCTTTAATTTTCCACAAATCAAAGATTTGGTTAAATCCCAAATTACGATATGAATTTTCATAACTCAATCTCATTGGGTTTCAAGAATGATATTATTGCAGTTATGATTCACAAAAAAACCCAAATCAATCGATATTGAACATAAATTACACAGAAATTGTACCTACTTATATTCGATATCAATTCTCATAATCAACGAATACTATAAGTGGAATAACGATATAGTAATAATATCTTCCAAATTCCTCAAATACTATACGTTTACACCAAAGAATTTCGTATCAAATATCCGAAGATTATTTCTATCCAACTTATCCCAATCAAATTGAGAAACCCATATCTTAATTAAAAGATTTGTCCAACTCTTTGACATTAGATCTAGATAGAAATATCATCAACTTATACTAAATATTAATCTTTGTATCCAACTCACACTATAAGCGGAATAATAGTGAATTACCTTTTAAATTCCTCAAATAGTAAGAGTTATCATTTACTGGATTAATATCAAACATCCAAAGATTTATCTCCAACCATATCCAATTGTTTAAAATTGAAAATCCGTTTTAGTATCAAATAAATCAATTTAATTTCCATATAAAACATTTTCAATATTTTTAAATCTTTGGAAACATTCCACTAATCATTTACAAATGATTACTTATAATTTGGAAAACAGTTTACAGGTTATGAACTTCAAAATAGATTGTTTCCGAAGAAAGTGTTACCTTAGGGTTTCAAAAGCATTACAAAATAGTTATCTTAACTACTTTGAATAAAATATTGTTTATCTTAGCCAAAAACTTAAACTGTGCAATTAAAAACACTTTTAAATAATTTATAATGATTTTACAAACAAAATTCCATATTTTTAAGACATTTAAAATAGTTGTTTATAGTTATGGTCGACTACTGCTCTTACAGCGACCTTTTCCAAAACGGTTTTAAATATAACTTGAAAACTATAACTCGAAATTAAAATATGCTTTCACTCATCTCAAAGCTCTTGTTAATGGAAATCAAAATATTTTCGTTTTATGGAAATCCGATTTAGATTGCAAAAGTTATAAGCATTAAAGTTTGCATCTAAAATACACAAATTGCTGCTGTGCAACAAGCTCTATTTTGACCATAATAACCATTATTCTGCAATACTTCAAAACACCTTAGAAAACCATTATATCCTTATATAACCCTTTTAAAATCACTTAAATTTACTTTCTAAATTATTTTGGATCTAAACTTCAATTTTATTTTATACTTAATAAAATATTAAATTAAAATCCAATTTATTTTTAAATTCAAAAAAAACTTCATATTAACTATCCCATTCGTCAGATCAGTTAGGGATAGCCAGGGAGAGCAAGAAACTACATTTCCAAACCCAAGCCTAGACACTATCCTTTCTGTCATCCTAGAACGTTCAGGTATTTATTTCAAGAAACTTTATCAATATATATGAATTTATACATATGTACCATTTCTTCAATTTCAATAATAATATTGCTTCTAATTACGAAGGAGATTTGTTGATCACCAATGTGATACCATAATTGTTGTGTCATAATGTGTGCGCAACAACATCAACAATTATTATAAACATCCATAGCAACCATATATACAAGATTTCATTTGAATTGTAAATTTAACGGATAAGAATGAATATTAATAAGTTTGGATTCATTAACACTATTTGTCATTCGATCGGATTTGTCAAACTATAACATGAATTAGTAGCATTAGAATTAACTGTTGCCCTTAGTTTTCATAGCATTTAAGGGGAAATGCTACCAAAAGTTCACCTTCTCTCTTTAAGACAAGTGCTAGGACACTTGTATTTTTGCATGCTTCCTTTCATGCATGTCATCCACTTTCCCCTTAGGTGTCAACACCTCCTTAACTCTCTATTCCTATATAAGGAGGCCTTTACTCCACTTTTTTTTACCATTCCATTCCATTTCCTCCTTTTCATCTTCTTCTTAAAGCTTATGGTCATGGTTTCCATAGCATAAGTCTCCCTTTTTTCCACCATCACCTTGCCAAAGTTCATCGTTATCCTCCTCCTCCTCATATGATAGAGAGATAGATTAGTTGTGACGACCTAGATTTTCGAACAATTTATTTTAAAATATTTAATATGGTTTTAAATATTTAGTTGATAATATAAATGGATTTTTATATTGAGTTATCAATTTAATAACCGATATATGATTTATTTCGAATATATATATATATATATATGTACATATATAATTATCGAAATACGAAAATGAATTTATTTGAATTCAAAGTTATAACTGAATTGAAAACAATTTAGATGATCAATACAAAATTCTGTTTAAATCAGAATAATAATATTAATTTATTTTCGAGGAATTAATTGTTTTGAATTTAATTTATATCAGTTTAAATTGATATCTTCTCTAGATGATCAAATGAGGCTTTGAAACTTGTCCTGGTGTGTCCGGAATAGTGGTATAACGCTAAAAATGTCTATTGTTGGGCTCCGATAGGAGTTTGAAATCAATGTGATAATTTAAATTAAAGGATACCTGTTTTAATCTAAATAAAATATAATATTATTACAAAATAGATTCCTTACTTCCTAAGGTAATAGTACACTAGAAAAACCTAACTCTGATAAAACCTTACCTAGTTAAACACTTACTTCATTTCCTTAACTGTGAAGTATGCTTCTCGTCTATAAAACACGATGAACCCCCTTTGTAGTCCTTTCATTTTATTTCCTCCAGAAAATAAATTGAAATCGTAAGCTTGGAAATCAAATAGAAACGGCTCCATCCTATAATCAATTCGAGGCCATGCCTTACCTTTTTATATCCCTCAAACTGAAATCGAACTATCTAACTTCAAATCCCCAATTTCCATTTTCATTTCCGTTCAATGTTCCAAGGATTTCAAAACCAAATCGATTTCATATAAAATAAAATGGAGAAATCGAACTTGAGCACGCTGAAATAGGGTTAAGGGATGTTGACGACGCAAGGGGAAGAGGTTAACAGAGAGGCGGTGTTGGGTTTCTGGCGCCAAAGTGCATTGTTCGTGGAAGCCTGAGTTTTAACTCGATGGTAGAAGTTTATGCGCTCGCGAATTAGGGCAGTTGAGTTAAGTTGGAATTTGCGTTCTGTCTCGCGAGGGAGGAGTTCGATCTCAAAGAAACAACACATCGATTTAGGAAAGTCGAAGTCTCAATGGTTTCTTTAGGGTTCGAATGGGAATCGCGATAGCAGTTTGGAGAGGGGAGCGATGTTTCCTGCGGTCTATAAGGGTCGAGTTCGTATAGGAAATGTTAAGGGCGGCGATGACTTTGGGGACAGGATTAGTGATGTTGAGGGTGGCATGACGCAGTCTCTGGTGGAATGATGAGCTCGCAATATGGAAAAGGATTTGCGAGTCATTTTGGTACGATGGTCGGAAAGCTTCAAAGTGGAAGGGGTCGATCAAACTGAAGTTGCAGATGGTACTAATGTATGAATTGGAAGCAAGTTTAAATGCAGTATTTGGGTAAGATCTGAGGCAGAAAAGTGTTTTCAGAAGTGGAAAGGAAAAGAAAAAAACTATTAAGGTATAATTAAATTTTTGTTTAATTTGTTAGTAAAATAATTTATAAAGTAAGTGGTAAATTAATCCTTATATTATTTTATATTTGTATTAACTAGTTCATACAACATCAGATTAAAGCAAACGGGATGGTCATGTGGAATTCGTGATGTTGTCACCTACGCAATGAAAATAAATTGGAAATATCACGATAAAAAAATTATCGGTGAGTAAATCTCACTCAAGAATTTATTTTATTGTTAAAATATTTTTGGTTGATTGGTGTCATCTCTATTTGTTGTTAAATTATGGTTATTATATATATATATATATATTAGTTATTTAGGATTGATGTTTGTGGTTATTATATATATATTGGTGGTTGGATGCCCGCAGTACCATTAGCGGATGCCCGCAGTATCATTAGCAGGCGACCCTATATGCCCCACGCTATGATAGTGGATGACCTTTTATACCGCGATATCCTACCCTGAAGCAGGATGGATATTATTTATGTTAGCTAACGTCTGTGGATGCGGGAAAATAGGTTGGAGGAATCCAACTGGATACCTCAAAAATATTATTATTTGTTTGTTTCATATATATTATCATATATGATATGTTAGGAAACCTGTGATTGATAATTGAGTGGTTTGGGGTGTTAAATATCACTGGGTCTGAATGTTGATTTATAAAAATGTAGGGAAATGGATTTTGAGATTTAAACGCAAAATTCTATTTTTCTAAAAACAAAATTTGAATTTCGAATGGGATATGAAATATTAACTTGTTTTGAATAATTAAAACAAGTATTGAATTTATAAACGATGTTAATAAATTAAATAATACAGGAAAAACAAGTATTGAAAATTCATAAACAATGTTTATAAATTAAACAGTGCAGGGGATTGAATTAGATTTGTAAATGATGTTTATGAATAACATGGAATAATTTTCCGTGGTTAATGCATGGGAATTGGGACGAATTTATAAACGGTGTTTATAAATGAAATGGACGATTATTATTGGATAATTGGGAATTTAAATTCAAACGTGAATTTAAATTAGAATTAGACGTCGTTTCAAATAGAAAATAATGAAATCTATTCCGATAATCGGAATGTAAATTTAATTGGATAGTTAAAATGGATTGTGCCGAATTTATAAAATAAATAACATTCAAAAAGGATATTGAAATTATGTTAGATAGAATCTAAAATATGTAAATTAGTTACATGTATAAGTTATAATAAATAGAATATTCCAAAATAAGATTTCGATTTTAAATAGATTTCGAAATAGACTTGTTTAAATGTAAAACAAGTAAATTTATAAACAATGGTGTAAATATGGCGAATTGATTATCAACAGATAATTAGTAACTTTAAATTCAAGTACGAATTTAAAAATAAAATTTGAAATCATAAAAAAAGAGAATGATGACTTATATTTCGGAATTCGGAATATAAAATGATTTGGGTTTCAAATGGATTTGAAATGGAAATTCGTTTTAATATATAAAACAAGGAAGTTGAATTTATAAATATTGTTTATAAATCTGGTGAATATAAATTATCATGAGATAATGTAGCAGTTTAAATTCAAATATAAATTTAAAAATGAATTGGAATGTGTTTTGAAATGGGACGATTGATTATATTTCAAAATCCAAAATATAAACGAAATTGAGAAAAATCCAACGGACTTTTAAATGAAATTCGATTTATATCGAATTTTATAAAATAATTATTTTAAAGAGGATTGGAATTCAATATCGAAGAATGAGTTATAAATAAATTTATAACTGAATTATGAAATAATCAACGATTTAATCAAGAATATTAACTTGGATTTGGTAAAATAGATGAATTTATACTGAAATATATATGATGGAGTTGAAATATTATTATAAATGAAATTCAAAAATTTATATATATAAGTATAATTAAAACGAACTCGCCGCAGCGCAGTAGTTCATAAATTGGCGTTTAAAACTTCAATGGAGTATATAGGACTCAATTTAAGTTGGAATTCTTTGAAACAAGAATCGTCAGGACTGGTTGAATAATAGTTTTCTAATGGAAGAGAAAAATCTGGATTTTGTCATATAGATTTTGAGTTATGTAAAAATCAAATTTTTAGAAAAACAACGCCTTAACCACTATAAAACCATAACGGTTTATTTAAATTAAATTAAGAATTTTATGCAAATCGAATATGGATTTTCATTATAAAAATCCACACTTGAGTTATAAAAATAAATATGAACTCAAGTGATGTAAATGGATTGATTTTTACAAAAATCAGATTGTTAATTGTTGGGTAGAATTAAATAATTTGAAAAATAATTAGTTAAATGAACTTTTGAATTGAAATGGAGCTTTAGATAAGTGATTTAGATTTGTGGATTTAATATTCGAAATCGAATATGAAACATGAATAGAAAATATAATTCAATTGGTTTGTAAACAAATTAGTATATATTTGAACGTGATATGCTCAAATAGAAAATGAAATGGGCAAAAGAGCTGATTAAAGAATAAATTAGCGAATTGAGTTAAAATGACCAGACTGAGTTGGAATAAATTAGAAATGGACGCATATGTGTTAAACAGGTATGGAATGCAGAGAATGAAGTTTATAAATTTAGTGCCTGACAAAAAGATACATATTTAAATTGCATATGAGGTTTTATGCGCCGAATCGGCAAGCCACTTGGCTTTTGATTTTCTTTTTGAATGGAGAGTGCTTAGAGAGGCATTTTGTAGTTGTACCGAGTGACCCGTACAAAGGAGGTTATGGCAAAATTTTCCAAAAATTTAAGGAGTTAGAATATTTTTAAGATAATCTGATAAATAGAAATCTATATATCTATATACATAGAATACGGTAAGGAAACGAACTTAAAAATAGAATATTATAAATAAAAAGGAAATTGAAAATCTGGTAATCGAAAGAGAAATATATATATATATGTTTTAAAAATGAATAAGTGGTTTTTATGTTGTTGATGATTTGAGATAAGTGGTCTTGTTTGTTTTACGTTAAAGATGTTATTCAGTCAAGGTTTGAGAGGTAATTATACCCCCAACTTGACTTATTTCATTATTAACTGATAAATAGCAAGATTCAATTCCAAAGAGAGATGTTTAAAGAGTTTAGTTGAATGCAATATTTTGGGTTGTTGTAACGATGTTTTATACAACATTCGTTTTAACCCAATAAGTGGAATTTTTGAAATATAATAATAAATATTTCCTAGGACTAAAAATGAACGGTCGTGAAAGAGATAAGTAAGTGGAGTGTTCCCCAATTATACATAGAAGATATTTTCTATGTGTAGAAAATAAAAGAAGACGATATACGGAAATGTTTCCCAAATAGCGTAAGAGGCCAAGAAGATGATTATTAAAAATATTGTGTTATCGAATACTGATAAGGAAATAGAGAAGTGATTAATTAATAAAATATTAATTAAGGGGCCCAGTGATCGTTTGATGCTTAAATGGATGTTTGTTTTTCTTCGATAATTAAATAACCGATTATCGAAGTATTTACCAATAACGTTGTCAATATGGAGAGACCGGTTAGATAATTATCCGAGAACCACTCCGTATTGGCAGTAGCATTGTGAATCATATTATATGAAGATAATCGAAGATGGAGTAAAGTGCAAGGGCTTTTTCTGTTAATTCTAGGTAGAAATTTGCTAAGATGGATTAATGGAAATTGTACCTTCGGTCCCAGAACGAAGGTGTATGGACGATTGTCTGACAGAGTATTTCCAATGATCGCATATGTTGGCCTGTATAAATATACAAGGTGGCGGAGAATTTATTCTTTTACCTTAATATCCAGAATATATTTATGCAAAATCAATTAATGATTAACGGATCTGACAATGTGGCATTCAAAGTGATTGTGTTATCAATGAACGATAGGTAATCGTAGCCTCAGGCCTCAACAACCGGGAAATGACAAAATTCGGGCAGTCATCATGGCTATGTGGGTAGCTCCCATTAGGGTGTATTATCACCTATCTAGAGAAATTCATTTAATTCCTTATTCTATTCGTTGCTATCCCATTCGGGAAACGGTTGCTGATCCCAACCGTTGGTGATATACATTCGATACACTTAAGCAAAATGAGTGGTCGGTCATGTGTGGCCGGGTTACAAGATGTTCTTGTTGAACCTAGTGTATTCTCCTCTAGAGATACACTATCGGAAGGTAGTTCCATACCTTGTCATAGTTGGAAATTCATTACACAATAAGTGCTCACGGTTTTGATTGTATACTATATATGTGGAACGTTAGATGCAAAAGTTCCACTAGATTTCTGTTTATTTGATTTAGACACTATTATAATATCAAAAGAGTATTGATATAACAATTATCCTTTTCTTTCAAAAGGATTTTGAAAGTTAAATCAAGTGTTTTAGATTCTCGTAAGGGAAAAACCCGTTCCGTGTTATACGGCATGGTCTTATGAGATATCGTTTATTTTCTCAAACTATTTTAAATTGTTTACTCATACCAATCCCATGACTGACCCGGAGTTATTTTGTTCGTTTTCCCTAAACTCTTGGGTGCCCAAATTTGTACGGGTAGTCAAGTAGTTCAGGATTCTACAGATCTATCTAAAGGAGCTCGGAGCAGGAGGCATCAGTATTAGATATACAGTATTTTTATTTCAGCTGTGTTGTAAGTGTTGTACTGTGACGATTGTATATTATACAGTTAAAATTTTGTATTTCAAAAGTTATGATATATTATATTTTTTCCGCTGCGATGTGAGATTCTATGTTGTCATTTCTGTTCTTCATCTAACTTTTTCTTCTAAAAAAAATGATTTGTATTTCTATGATATTTGGGTTGGACGTGTGATGTATGTAGTCAACTCAGATAGTACGGATTTGCGGGCCGTTACATTAGTATATATATTTTGGTGAAGAAGAAGGTGTGCGGAAATGTTGTCCCACGGTTCTCTCAACTAGGATCGCCTACGGGGAAATTTGGAAAGTTGTTCGGTGAGAACTTTTTAACCATGGTTTATATATTTAACTAGGTTGGAACCCGTGCTTCACACACGGGAAGTTATGTGACAATGTTTGTGATGTAATCAAGGTAGATGTGTGAATTAATAATTTGTTGGACATACATTTTGTGGTAGGCGATATAAACTATTGAAGATGCAATGCATGCTTTTTGCATGAAGATATAGACAAATGTGATTTATTTTTAATGCGTTGCATAATTTTGTCCCCCCTTCGAATCCGCCCCCTGCTGAACAAATTCCTGGCTCCATCCCTGGTTCATCCTGACCAAAAATAGGTGCAGAAAATATTGAACTTCATGTTAATATCTTCAAGGCGATATATATATCTGTTTTGCATTGTTCAACAACTCCCATTTAAAATATTTTGTCTAATGATAATTCCAAAGATACATTTTGTTAATCAAACAGGCCATTACTTGCACTTAATTTCATATAATTTTCTTTATATCAACATTCATGCAACAACACAGTCTTGTAGCAGTAGTACCATGCAGCACCTCTGGTCCCATTAGTTCACTTCTTCCCTTTATACTTGGGCTTCAGTTTTGTACTATGGATGGAAATAGTGTAGTAGTTTTCTATCAATCAATAAACCATGAAACTTATTTCAGTACTCAAAAAGTACGCCTAAATGTTCATCAATGTGTGCCATATGTAACTTATGATCATTATTTGATTTGGATTTCAAAGGCCAAACTACAATGAATAAGGAAGTAATGAGTCATTCTTTGTTGTCAACATTCATTTAACTCGGTTTAAAATTCATACTGAAAAAAATATCAGTGATTAATTATATTGTAAAAGTTAGAATAGATCGTATACAATGACATGTATACCATGATATAATGACGAAATTTATAATACAAAAAAGGCAATCAAGTAAATCGAACCATAGCAGTCAAGTTTGCACATTATGGCATATCATTAAACATTTTGAGAATTTAACAATAAAGTAAGGTCTATAGTTTGGGAATGATAAACATTTAAATTATAGCCTATTACACTTCTAGCTAATGCATACAACTGAAATTTTTGCCTAAATAGAACATAACCTACTTAAGAGAAATATGAAATAATTGTGTGAGGATTGGCCCTTGACAACGAAAATTTATATCAATAAACCAAAACCTTTTGCATCAGATCTATCATAGTATTATAGCTATTTTATAAGCTAACTTTAATGAGGAAATATCAGCACTTGTCCAAAGTGGGAATCCTATTTGATTTGGGCTAAACGTTAAAGATAAAAGAAATTGTTGCTACAAAAACAAACAGCTTTCTTGAACAAAATAACATATTTTTCATTTTTTGTAGCAGAAATTAAACTCTACGACTTGATAATATAATAAAAGAATCTTCTTTCAAACACAGTAACAAATTTTAAATTATTGTAGTGCTGAAAATCATATAAAAGCGTAACATTGTGTAAACTCACATTCTATTTTTTTATGTAGGAGGTTGCAAGTAATACTATGGCATTTTTTCATCAACAAAGCTGTACACTAATCTTAACTTCATATTTAAAAGGACTTGTATCTTTTGACTTTTGCTATAGTGTAAAAGTAAAGCAAGCGCTCAACTCAGTGCTTTGGGCAAATATCTACAGACTCATAGCACTGGTGGATTATGTTATACAGCATAGCAAATAATGTACAGTCACAGACTGTTTAAACATAATTATAAGTAAGCTTGCATACCTTTGTTTGTGGCTTTACACTAACCAGCCTAGTCTTTCATTAAAATAACAGTATCAAAACCAAAAGTTCTTGTAAATATGTATAAAAACATAGTTAACAATTGAGACTGATATTAATTTTAAGCTACATTTTAGTGGATTCCGCTAGCTCCAGCGCATGCTCAAGGCCTAGCGCATATTTTTTGACATTCATGTCATTACTTGCACTATATTTGAATGCAATCTAATTTGTTTTCACTGTATTTGAACTCTAAGGCAGAACTAAAATATATAACAGGCAGTCGGTAGTCCTAACCCCTAAAAAAATCACTCCCACTTTTAGTTAAAATAGTGGCAGCGAAACTATAATAGATACTTATAGTAAAGGACTTAAAGATTTATTTTAAAAAGAACAATACTATGTGGTATGTAGTCTAGCTTCACAAAAGAGATGTTCCATCTTAAATTGTTAGTCCTAAAAAATACCCATAAAATATAGTGAATGAGGCAAAACCAAGAATATAAAATATAATTTTATACTGAACTATAGACTACTAAGCTTCTTCGAATAGAAAAAGCAAAGTCAAAAACGAAAAAGTACCACAGCGTATAAGCTCCAACTGAATTTTAACACAATAACTTTTGATTTCTTAGTAAAATCAATGAATAAGCTTCCAAAGTTTATCACTTTCAAAGTTTATTATTTCAAAAGTTGAAGGCTAATAAAGATCAATGTTCTAACTTGTTGAAGAAAGAAGAATAAAATCTAAAGAACATAGGTGTAGTATGGCAGAAGCTTATAAATGTTTTGGTGAGTTTTTTCAAATTTTAACACCAACATGGTATCTTGAAGATACTAATTCGTTTGCAACAAATTTTGGTCAAGAAAATATTATGGGACAATAGTAAATTGTTGTATTAAAAATTAAAGCAAGGCATAATAAATTCACATAAGTTAGTTAATTCTTGTGAGATTTTAAGTACATCCATAAAAATACAGATAGGCACAAAGTATAAAACTATTGAACATGATGCACAACAACAGAAACAAACATGAAACAAAGCATTACAACCATTAATAGGCTAGCTATATGTTAAACGGATAGTAATAGTTTGATCAGCTGAAATACCTAAGAAGTCTGTAGTAGTTATTCTTCAATAGCAATAAATTCAAAATGGCATTTGAGTAGAAGTGGATCTGAAGCAAGAAAAAACAATATGTGTAAAAAAACCAAAAAAAAAATCGAAAATCATAATCAAGGAAATTTAGGCTAATAATGAGTACCTTTAATCAAATTTTGAATCAAACATAAAAATTGACGTTCGAATTGGTTTAAAACCCAAAAAGAGGTCTAAATCAACTCTTCGTCTGATGGGAAAAATAATTTGTTATAAATTTTATAAAAGAATGCAATACACTTAAAACCAAGTTTGAATAGAAATCGATTTCGGGCAGCAAAAAATGATATTGGTATGAACCCTAAAATTTTCAAAATCAAAAAAAGAGGTTCAAGTTAGAAATCAGTACCTGAAATAGAACTTTGAATTAGACCCAAAAATCCACGTTTGAATCGTAGTCAGATCAAAAACGTCCTCACAAATCGGGTTGGAAATTCATATCGAGCGTAGATGAAATTAGAGGAAGGGAATATTGGTTTCAGTTGTTGATACTCTGGTAGAATGTTGTGCTGATTTTAAGATCGGAAGGGAATCGAAAGTATGGAGTGGGATCAGGAGAACGATTTGTTTTCAGTTGCTGGAAATTGGGAAAGTAGATGTTGATAACGTGGTATTGTGGCCTGATTTGTTTTATTTTTATTTTATTTGAGTTTTCGGGTTTATTAGTAAATGCAGATGAGGGATTCAAGGGGATGTGGAGTATGTAGAAAACGCTGCATTCTGTGAGACCACGTAAGCATAGTTGGAATTGTGCTTTTATGTTTAAGTAATAACAAATTTTGGGAAAAGAAATAAAACTAAATGATCGTGGCATTAGTTTTTTAGTGAACTCTTATGGTTTCCAATATTAGTATATTGTTAATTTGGAATGAACAGTGATAAAGCCGGAACTGTGAAAATGATGCATTCAATACATGTAAATAAAAATATATAGAAAAAAGTCCAATACATGTAAATACGTCATTTTCAACGTTCTTTATTTTTCTTTTAGTACTCTGTTAGCCTATATTATGAGCTTCCAAACATGCATGAGTTGGAAATTAACAAAAACTAACAAATATTCTTGTCAAATTTGCGCTTGTTCTCATCGCAATCTTAATGAAGAAAATGCAGTATATGCACTTCAGCTAAAGCTGTAAGCAATTGAAGAAAGTAGTCTCAGGTTCATCTTTCAATGAAGGGCGCAAAAGTAGGAAGATAAACGTTTTGTAATAGCATTATATTTGAATACTTGAAACCAAATACATACCAAGGCATATAATATATGTCAAGGTTTATTTATAGTCATCAAACACTCAAAGTGCTCCATAGGAATCTTGTGTTAATATGAACTTAGTCCAGTAATTGAAAATAAATAAAAATTATGGAATAAAAATAATATGGTTGTCATTTTCAGTCGCTAAACACATAATGGAGAAAATTATGATATCATAATCAAATTGGAAACGCAAAATTTATTTGTTACACATAGGTGAGTGGATCAATATTTTGATGGAATAAATAAGTGCTGAAGCTATGTAAAACAAAGCTAGCTTAACGCTGAAATGCAAAACGTTTCAATACCAGGTTCTGAAACAATATGGATGCTGGTTGGACCAAGCTGAGCGTTGTAAAGAAAGCAGGTAAGCAAAGGAAAACTGTTGTGGATAAATTTTGATTCAAGACCGCTTAAATCAAAAATCCCCAATGCCGCGGAAAACAAGATCGTGGTAATAGTGCAAAAACAACTAATCGAACAATCTCAGTCTTATCCAAGCCAAACACAATCACCAAATAATGGAAATAATAGAGCAATGATGAGAAACTAAATCACACAGGGATTTATAGTGGTTCCACCGACATCTTGTCACTGTACGTCCACTTTGAGAGAAAAATCTTTATTAATATCAATAGAGGAGTACAAAAGATTGATGACAATGATCAAATTTACTAGAAAAATTTGATTTTGTGGAGAAAGGAATTGAAGAAGATTAGGATAGCCTAAACCCTAATTAGAATAAACCTTGATCTAATCTCTTGATTTTTTTTTCTACCTCCTCCTTTTGGATCCGATATAGCTTATATAGACATAGGGAAGTATATGGAAATTCCCAAAATTTCCTCTAGATCCGAAATATCCGAAATATCCCCTAGATTCTAAATATCCTCCAGATCCTAAATATTCTTCGGATCTGAAAATATCCGCCAGATCCTAAATATTCGAAATATCCCAAAATATCCTCATCAATCTAACACATAGTATCGCATACTTCAACACTCCACCTCGATACTATATCCATCTACATCACAAACTTCAATGCACCCAAGCATTTCCTTCTATCTTCAATCAAGAAAGCTTGAATGTTTCCCCAATGAACTCCGGCATAGCCACCGCCCATTGCACTTCACTAACGAGTTTAGGGATAGCCCCGACTCATCAATGAAGTGTTGAAACATTTAACTCCTAAACCAGTCTCACCAAAAGAAAATGTACCCGAGAGTGAAAACGAGTACTTACCATGAAGACAAAACGCCAACCTCTCACTGATACTCTTCTACATCCAAGTTTCTCTCTCAACTGTGCCACCACGTGGCACCTAGCATCTCTCCAAGCGAATTAAGTTTGAGCAATGCTCGAACTTTCCAATCGGCAATTCCTTAGTGAACATGTTCGCCGCGTTATCCTTTGTGTGCACTTTCCGAAGACATACTTGCTTGTCTTCGTCCATGGCTACTAGAAATGACTCTCTCACTTCAATATGCTTTGTTCGTGAGCTAAATGCCAAATTCTCTGCCAAATGTATAGCACTTTGGCTATCACATTGAACATCGATACTCTCATGTTCGAAACCCAAGTCACACCATAGTCGCATCAAATAGAGTGCCTCCTTTGCCGCTTCCACAACGGCTATCAACTCCGCCTCCGTAGTGGATAAAGCAACTACGGTTTGCAATCTCGATCTCCAACTAATGGCTGTACCACCAAGTGTGAAGACATACCCGGAAGTTGATTTCCTCCGATCCCTATCACCGACGTAGTCCGAGTCACAATAACCAAATAACTTGCAACTCAATCCATCACTACCACCAAAAACAAGACCATGAGATGTTGTGCCTTTCAAGTATCTCAATATAACCTTCACGGCTTCCCAATGCGATTTACCCGGATTAGCCATATACCGACTAACCACCCCAACGACATTTGCAATATCGGGTCTTCTACACACCATGGCATACATCAAAATTCCAACCGCACTAGCATATGGCACCTTTGCCATATAAGCCTTGTCTTTCTCCTCGATAGGTGATCCCTTACTCGAAAGATTTATATGCAAAGGTAAAGGTGTATTTAATGCCTTTGCATTCTCCATGCTAAACCGGCAAAGCACCTTCTTTAGAAATCTCTAATATTCTTTAGAAAGCTCTTTCCGATATGAACCCAATGGTTCCGGTTTTAGGAGAATCCGACGGTCGGACCTCCCGTAATGTCCATTCGAAGTCAATGGTCGAAATTCGCGAACTACCGCTGCGCGACGCGTTCTATTCAGGCCATTATATATACAATATATATATATATATATATTATATACATCTCGTCGATTTCCTTTCAAAACGTATTTTATAAATCGTTTTAAGTTCATTTTCAAAACCATTTCAACTTCATATTCAATTTTAAATCAAATTTGAATATTCTATATTATTAATATATAAATGATATTTTGAAGTCGCTTCCTTTTCTATATTTATTGTAAAAATGAATAAAATCGATATAAATATCGTTCGCGTCAAAATGGCACATATCTAATCAGCACGCTTTATATATTTCAATAACTTTGTTATTCTATTCAACAAATGAATATTTTCTTCAACACATGAATTTTCTTTTATTCAACACATGAATATATATTTATTTTCCAACTTGGAATGAGGCCCAATCAGTTACCATATAATGATAATTATATGGATTCCTTACAACACATGTATATAATAGCAATGATAAATAATCAACCATCATCCAGAGTGCATTCTACACTGCATAAGCATCAAATATAAATATTTAACGCTTATAACAGTCTGTCAATCAATCGATCGACATACAGCTAATTATTTGGGATTAGTGTATGCCAAATATCATCCCAACACCCATGTGGGGTTTCAAACAATCAAACACATGTTTTATTTGTGCAGTTAGGCGATGTGTAAATTTTATCGTCCCAATCAATATCAGTCAAATGTGTGTATATAAACAAATCGTCCGATTTGTTTATAAATATTTATTTTATATACACGTTAAAAATTACATTTTTAACTATAAAATATTTTCTTCCATTCCACATCACACAATCAATATTCATACCACAAACAACAAACAAACAAGTCGTCCATGGTCTGTGGACAACGGGTGTCGGGTGCTACTAAACACCGTCTGCATCCTAGTATATATTTCAAACTAGAAAATAAAATAAAAGTGAGGAGTTCTCACCTTTGGGTTCCACTCCACCTGTCCTTATCTCTAAATGGTTTGAATTCAGATTTGTTTTCCGAGAGTACCATCGCAATCTGTATCACGCAGTTTATTATTAAAAATCACATTTTTATACTGCTACATCATACATAAAAATCATATTTTTATGTTGTTGTTTATATTATAAAGATCATATTTTTACTTCGCTACACATATAAAAATATGATTTTTATATCTCTATATATATAAAAATCATATTTTTAGTACTCTACTAATATAAAGATCATATTTTTATTGTCGCTATATGTACATAAAAATCATATTTTTATAACACTACTATATAGGTAAAAACCATAATTTTAACACGATGTTTACATTATAAAAATCACATTTTTATATCGCTACCACATATATAAAAATCACATTTTTATATTCTCTACTTATTTAAAAATCATATTTTTATTGTGTCATTCAAATAAATAAAAATCCAATTTTTATACTTCATTCACATAAAGAAAAATCAAATTTTTTTCCATACTTCATTCACATAAGGAAATATCAAAAAAAAAATTATACTTCATTCACATAAGGAAAAATCAAATTTTTTTCTATACTTCATTCACATAAGGAAAAATCAGATTTTTTTTTCTATACTTCATTCACATAAGGAAAAATCAGATTTTTTTTCATACTTCATTCACATAAGGAAAAATCAAATTTTTTTTCATACTTCATTCACGTTTCCCATAGTAAAAAAATCGTATCTTTATATGTATAAAGATCACCTTCTATATTATTATTCATATATTAAAAAAATACTGATTTTTAAATTGCTATTCATATAAAAAAATTGATTTTTTAAATTGCTATTCATATAAAAAAACTGATTTTTTTTATATTGCTATTTAATTAAATTAAACTAATCATAAAAAAAAGAAAACTTACAGGTGGTGCAAAGGGGAAGGGCGACGCCGAGGTCAGCTGGTGGCGGGGAGGCGGCGGTCAAGCGCGGCGGTAGGCCACAGTGGGATGAGGCGCAATTTGGGGGCTAGGGTTTTGGTTTGGGATGCTTTCAGGAGGAGAGAGGTAAATAGAGGAGGAAGGAAACATTGGGTGGGGGAAGAAGAGGAGGAGGGCTGGAGTGAGTCGGCGTGGTGAAGGGGAGTCGGCAGCGGTGAACTTCGGTGGCGCGGTGGCGAGCTGAAGGAGGAGCGTAATTGATTTCACTCTTTTTTTTACTTCGTTATGTTTTGAACGATGGGGAGGATTGACTGAGTAAGGAGAGAGAACGTAGGGTATAAAGGAGTATATAATTATATTATTTAATTAATTTTTTTTCTTAAAATTTGACTTTTCGCCTGAATCCCAAATCGAGCCCAACGATTATCATCTCTAGCTAATTACCCTCATTCCGAACACAATGGGATATGTATCGTAAGCCAGTTTGACTATTTTGATCCGTTTCCGTCAAAATCAAAATATAAATCTATATATTGAATTTGAACGCGCATTTCAATTTACCGGGGCCACATACGGACTCTAAAAATTCCCCAAAAAATATTTTCTAGCCTCGTATTGACGATAAGGTCCTAACAAAACTAATTTCATCAAATTCTGAGATCGTTCGAAAAATGGCCATTTTCTGGTCGATCAAAATTGACAAAAACTGTTAAAATACGTTTTACTTCGCCACGCTCACATGTTGATTCAGAAAATTACGAATTTTGGAATCTAGCAATAACTTGACATCCCAGATCCAACAAAAGTGGTTTCATCAAAAACAGAGGTCGTTTGCAAAATTTCCATTTTTAAGGGCCAGAATTCCATAGCGACTATTCTGAATTTTCAGCTGGGCATAACTTTTTATTTCCTATTATGAAATTTCAATTTTTCGGATTCGTTGGAAAGATATTTGTAACGACCCGGAAAATCTGAACCAATTTAAAATTTTTAATTGGTTATTCTAGTTGATTTTAAATATTTAAAATAATAGCAATGAAAAGTGAGTTTGAATCGACATTAGAAAACGAATATAATTAATTCTAATTATAACCATGGCCTGAAATGGCACGGTAGTTTCAAATTTTGAATTCAAAATTTGACTGACTGTACCGGGTGCAAAACAAAACGGATTTGAGTGAAACCAAAAATATTTAAATCTGTTAGTGAATACCTTTCTAACGAATCTGAAAAATCGAAGTTTCATGGAGGAATGCAAAAGTTATGGCCAAATGAATTTTTAGAAAGGTTGCTATGGAATTTATATAGCCCGTGAAATTCGCCATTTTACAAACGACCTCGAAATTCGACGAAACCACTTTTGTTGGATCCGGGATGTGAAGTTATTGCTAGGTTTCAAATTTCATAATTTTTAAAGCTAGTATGTGAGCGTGGCAAAGGAAAATGTGTTTTGGTCAATTACAGTTAAATTGGATCGACCAGAAATGGGCCATTTTTCAAACGGTCTCAGAATTCGACGAAACTAGTTTTGTTGGGACCGTATCGTCAAAACATAGCTAGATTTATTTTTCTGGAATTTTTTGAATCAGTTTGTGGCCGTGGCAAATTGAAATGTACGGTCAAATCAAATATTGAATGTTTTATATTTTAATTTGAAGGAAAACTGACTGAAACTATCGAATGGGCCTACGAAACATATTCCATTATGTTCGGAATGGGGGTAATTAGCTATGGGCGACATTCGTTGGGTTTGGTTTGGAGTTCGGAGAAACAAATTAGTTTTGAATTAAATAAAATAAAATATTCATTTAAATATGGGGTCAAATTGGGTCAAAAACCCTAATTCATTCTGGCCGCCGTCAACCCTAATATCGAAGGCCGATATTTTCTGATTTTAATTCATTAAAATCTTTCAATCCTCAAACTTGTTTTGGAAAATTAAAACACGAAATCAAAGAGATTTCTGAGATCTACAGGTCTGTATGGGTATGATCTTCTATCGTGGGGAGTAGGGCTCAATTTCTTGCAGCAAACTCAGCGCGTTCGAGCGCTGATTGCGAGGAAGGGGGTGCATCGAGTGGGCCCAGTTTCGCGGTGGTGGTAGAGGATGCTCCGGCGCTGCGAGTGGAGGTGGATGATCGACGAACGGCGGCTCCTAGGCGGCGCAAGGAGGAGAGAGAACGACGGTGTGGTGGGTTCTTCGTTTCCAGATAACATAAAAGGAAGAAGGTTATTTTTACTTAAATTAATCGTATTTTAATTAATTCAAAAAGTAATCAACGCGTTGTTTATCATAAATTTTTCGTTTCTTGACGAAATTCAGTGAAACAAGAGACAGTGGACTCGTGTGGACGTCTTCTACATTCTAGAAGGGACTGCATATTTTTCTGAGCCTTCTGCTATTTTTAGTGGAGTGGAACCCAATGTGAGATTTCTAAATTATAAACGATATGGAAAACGACGATGTATAAATTATATAGTCGTCGATGTATGAGTTATATAAGCGTTGTACACCTCTTGTATAAGCGTTGTATAAGTTGTACGTTCGGTGTATAAGTTGTATATGCGTTGTAAAAATTATCTATGTGTTGAAATAGAAGTGAAATGCTATATATAAATATATATATATATGCCCCTCGTCCACAAACCATGGACGATATTTATTGGTTGTGATTGGTGTGAAAATTGATTGATAGCGAATGGTTGATTGAAATTGTTTATGGTTGAAATTGATTGATTGTGGTTGAAAAATACCCGTTTGTGGTTGAGAAATATTTGGTTGAAACACATAGGATTAGTTTGTGGAAATGAAAAAAATATACATGCCGCCTGCGAGCGAACTAGATGCATGATTCCCCATTGTCAAAAGCTGCGAGGCTTTAAGGTAGAGCAAGGAGCCGTACTAGGGACGGTCCCAGTTTTAACTACCCTGCCGTTATGCTGCCGAAATTTTGAATAATATTCATGTGTTAGAATTATTTTCATTTGTTGAAACTATATTTATTCGTTGAATAGAAAACCTTCATGTGTTGAATTGATATTCATTCGTTGGATAGAAATTCATGTGTTGAATGGTATTCGTGTTTTAAATATAAAAATCACCTTTTTATCTATACATACAAACTATAGAAAATCTTCATGTGTTGAATTGAAATTCATTTTTTGAATAGAAATTCATGTGTTGAATGGTATTCGTGTTTTAAATATAAAAATCACCTTTTTATCTATACATACAAACTATAGAAAACCTTCATGTGTTGAATTAAAATTCATTCGTTGAATAGAAATTCATGTGTTGAATGATATTCGTGTTTTAAATATAAAAATCACCTTTTTATCTATACATACAAACTGTAGAAAACCTTCATGTGTTTAATTGAAATTCATTCGTTGAATAGAAATTCATGTGTTGAATGGTATTCGTGTTTTAAATATAAAAATCACCTTTTTATCTATACATACAAACTATAGAAAACCTTCATGTGTTGAATTGAAATTCATTCGTTGAATAGAAATTCATGTGTTGAATGGTATTCATGTTTTAAATATAAAAATCACCTTTTTATCTATATATATAAACTATAGAAAACCTTCATGTGTTGAATCGAAATTCATTCGTTGAATTGAAATTCATGTGTTGAATGGTATTCATATTTTGAAATAAATTGTTTTATAATAAAAATCATATTTTTATCATCTATACGACTATATAAAATAGTCGGGTTTTGAAATAAATTGTTTTATAATAAAAAACATATTTTTATCATCTATATGAACTATATAAAATAATTGGGTTTTGAAATAAATCGTTTTATAATAAAAATCACATTTTTACTATAGACATGAATTGTTAAAAATAGTGAACTGTTGAAATAGAAGACAGTTAGATAAAAATATCATTTTTATCAAATGTATGAACAGAATATAGTTTTGAAATCGAAGAATCGATATATATACAAATAGAATTGAAATATATCGAATAACGAAGCTGCAGTTCGTGTTTTGAAACTGTGATTTCAAACGATCAGTGCAGGAGATCCGACCATCGGATTTTCCCAAAACCGCAACCGTTGGGTTCGCTTTGAATGTATCTTTCCAACGGCACCAACTTTGTAAAAATCCAACGGTTGGATTGCCTAGAATGTTTAATTCAAATCTGAAGAAAATCAGTGCCAGAATTTATTATATTTATATATATATAAATATAATTATATTTAATCGAATAATGACGCTGCAGTTCGTATTTTGAAATCGAAACTTCAAACGATTATACCGGGAGATCCGACTGTCGGATTTTCCCGAAACTGGAACCGTTGGATTCGTTTTGAAAAGATCTTTCTAATGATGTAAATTTTGTGAAGATCCATGTAACAACCCGTATTTTTGTACAACATGTTATAACATAAATCAAGGTAGAATTAAATTGTAAAATCTGAACCAAGGGAAATGGGCTGTGCCATTGCGTTCATCTCGGAAAAATACGCGAAATAGAGTCCGAGTTTTCGAAAAACGGAGTCCGTATGACCAAGTTATGGCCCAATGAAGTTTTCAGAAAATTCCAAGCCCAAAAACAGTTCAAATTCGAATTTGAATTCAAATTGCAACCAAGACAGGTAGGCGGGAATTTTCCCGCCCCAGGCAGGGTCGACACAGGGGTCGACACCCATGTCGACCCCCCCCCAATGGGTCGACACCCATGTCGACCCATGGGTCGACCCCCATGTCGACCAAGGGGTCGACCCCCCCGGTCGGACCAGTTTTTCTGGTGCACCATTTGTGACGTGTTGAGTCTGCTCTGGAGGCTTCTGACGGGATTTGACGGACCTGATGTGTTTTAGGGTTAATCCTATGGTCTAAACTAACCTAATCACCTATAAAAAAGACCCATAGACCTAGCCTAAACCCTCATTAATCATTCCTACAACTAAATGCTGCCCAAATGTTCAATCATGGCCTCCATCCTCTTATCATAGCCTCCATCCGCATTCATATGAGAGTTCCTAAGCTTGTTTGAGAGTTTCTAAGCTTGAATTAAGGCCAAAGTTCATCAAAGCAAGGATCTTTTGCTTGTTTCTCAAGGGTTTTCATTGAAGCTTGTCATTTGGAAGTGTTTAGAGTTGCTAGTGGCTTCGTCTCAATCTTATTATATATTAATTATAGTCTTCATTGCATTGTAAGCCCTATACTACTCTTAGATTCTAACTATGAAGTTAAATGTGATATGTTGCAAGTTGAGTTTGGGCCTAAGTATGACACATGCTTTGATCTTATCATGTTATGCATGAATTTGTCCTATGCATGCTTGTAAACCTATGATCTTATCATGTTATGCATGAATATGTCCTATGCATGCTTGTAAACCTATGATCTTATCATGTTATGCATGAATATATTCTAGGCATGTTCGAAAACCTATCACCTTGACCTTGGGGCTAAAAGCTATAAGCTTTATGTTGAAATGTTGCATTATATAACATGAGAACTCTTATAACCTTTATGATAACTTGCATATAATGCTATATGCGAACTTTTAGCCATCGTCCTATGTCATTCATAATCATGTTTCACCTATTTGCTTAAGTGGATATTATGCATGTTTTGAGGCCTATGATGTAATATACAAGCTTATGAACCTATTTATGCCTCATATGCCACCATGTTTAACTTGTGGCCAAAGCACCCTTATGCTATTATGCATGCTTGCGGCCAAATCACCCTTATGCTATTATGCATGCTTGCGGCCAAATCACCCTTATGCTATTCGATATATATGAGGCCAAGTCACCTTTTTATGCCACCATACATGTTGAGGCTATATGCTAGTATGTTGAACCCCTTTTGGGCCTCAAATATCACCATGTTTAGTTTGTGATAGACTTTGCCATCTTATACCCACCTTGTCACATGGTTATGTTCCCTCTTTGATCTACTTGCGTTAATGCGAATTCACGTGCGATGGGAATACGTTATGGGTAGTTGGGCAAACTTAAATAACATGAGAACATGACTTGAAAATATGACATGAAAGTTTGACATGTGTTTATGCTTGAAAACATGGACTTGGACATGACTTCTAGAAAACATGAGAGTGGCCAACTCGAGGTTAGGTTGAGTTTGTAGCATAAATCTACCCGGAACCGACCGGCTTAACTAGTGGCTACAAACAATAGGACCCAATGTGAGAAGTTGGTCATGTTGTGCTTAAACCCGAGGTTAGACCAAGTTGTGGTGTAAAGCTACCCGGACCCGCCCGGCTTAACTAGTAACCACAACAGGGTCTAATGTGAGAGGTTGGGTGCATTAAATTAATTAATGCCACATGATAGGGTTAAGTCATGGACCACTTGAATATACTTAACCACATGAACATGATGGGTTGATAGGGTTAAGTCAACATGGACACACTTAACCAACCCAATGCTTAGTTGGATAGGGTTAAGTCGTGAACCTCTTTAGGAACACTTAACCAACTTGATACATGGTTTGGATGGGGTTAACCACACTTAACCCACTAGGAAACCCTAGTTGCGCGGTTCTTCTCAGCAGTAACCCACTAGGGAGTATCGGATACCCTAGGGACTAGGCTAGGGTGGGGCACGATTACTGGGCTGGAGTGTAAGTGACCAAAAAGACGGCAAAAGTAGGTGCGCCATAGTAGATTCCGACGGACCATGGTCGTGCACATTGTCCGGGGATGAAAGACATACTTGGGCACCAGTAGGTTTTGACTGTGCGTGCTTGTTTTGTGTCAGTGGTTGACACCCTAGGGCCGGATACACCCTAGGGTGGACCTAGCACAGTCGACTACATTTCATGATTGGACCGTATGACACCGATACACGACGAGTTAGGCTGATAGGGAGCCGATCGACTAGACCGAGTAGTTGGACCTTGATTTAGGTCATCTCATGGGTTTGGCCCAACATTGGGCTAAGGGATCATTTCTTGTTTATACTTGACATGGATTGGAATACTAGTACACACCTGGTGCAACTTAACCTTGTATATGCGATGCCACACTTGATCTATCTTGTTAACTTTTCACCATGCCAGTTATCACCCCATATCTCATCCATGTTTACATGTTCAGTTAACTTTACTAGTTTTTATACTAATAATAGATAGAACTTACCAGTCTTTTTGACTGACCCGTTTTCTTTCGCCTCTTTTCTTCCGTCCCCCCCCCCCCTCCCCCAGGTTTACTGGGTGGGAACACTGTTACCTAGCTGGATCTTTAGCTGCTTTTCTGGATAGCTCACGTATGGTTTGAGCATGCTATGGCCTTATGCTACTTTGGGGATAGTTACTTTATGTTTCTTTTTCAGTTTTCAGTTTATGTTCTAGACTTTGTTTTATGGGAAAATAATGACCAAGTACTTTGATGTAACTTGACTATGGTTTTGAAATGCTAGTTTTATCTGCTGCTTTATTTACTCTGTTTTTACTTGTATGTTCTGTCTTGTGATATCTGCATGCATGTTACCTCGTTTAACGCCCCTCCAAAGCTAGTGTCCTTGCAAGAGTGGCACTGGCGGAGGTGGGGTGTTACATTTGGTATCAGAGCATAAGGTTTACAAGATTTGAGCAAAAAGGTTTTTAAAACTTACCTTTCGAAAAACTATTTTCAAAACCAATTAAGTATTTTCCAAGAAAAGTCTAGTTATTTTAAAAGGCTATTCCCCGAAAGCCATTAGCACTATCGTTCGTTTCTTCGTTCTGAATCTATCCATCTTTTTCCTTCGTTTCAGTATAGCCGATAATTTTGCCATCCTGGAGGGTGTACCAGTACCTATTTGGTTTAGAAGGTACATGGAGACAAGGGCGAATGAAGCCGGCCCCGCGGATATTCCTCCCCCTCCTCAGCATACACAAGCGGATTTCGCGGAGCTTTGCGAAGACTTTAAGGCGATGGGTTGCAAGAATTTTGTCGGAACGGAGACTTCCGTGGAGGCAAGAAACTGGTTAAAGGAAACTGAAGACCTCTTTGCTATCTTTGATGTGGAAGATCGTAAGAAAGTTCTGTTGGCGGTATGGCTATTGAAAGGGGAAGCTGCTTATTGGTGGGTAGTCACCACCACTACTAGACCAATTGAGACTTGGGATGAGTTTAGGAGAAGGTTTGGATTAAGGTTTTTATCACCGACAAAAGAGAACCTTCGGATGGAAAGGTTCCTATCTCTAAAGCAAGGTGACATGACAGTTAGGGAATACGTGGATACGTTTAATCAACTTGCTCGGTTCGGTTTAGACTTGGTTAACACAGCTCAGAAGAAGGCCCTACACTTTTCTCTAGGATTGAACGAGCCATTGCGCAGTTTGGCCATGACTCATATACCCATGGGGGCGACCTCCGAAAATTTGGTGAATACGGCCCTACTCCAAGAGGAAGATAAGAGTGACAAGGATAAGGTCAAGGCAAATAAGTCTCAAGGCAAGAAGTTAGACTCCAGGAAAGGAGGAAAGAACGACAACACATCAAGTAAGAAGAGGAAATGCAATTTTTGTGGGACCAAGGGGCATCTGGCCAAGGATTGCAGGAAGAAGAAGAGGAAGTTGGGCGAATGCTTTCACTGTGGAGAGCCTGGACACCTTAACAAGGATTGCCCCAAGAAGCAAGGACAAGGGCAAGGACAGAATCAGCGTGCAGGACCTTCCGGAGGGCAAGTGCATGCTCTCAATACCGCTCCAGTTCAGGACCGAGGTAGTATTTCTGTAGAAAGTCTTGTTTATATTTCTGATTTTCCTGTTCGTACCTTATTTGATTCTGGCGCATCGCATAGTTTTATTTCTTCTGACATTGTTGAAAGTTTGCACCTAAGTACTAGTCTAGTTGAGGATCCCGTTAGTGTTTCAAATCCAATTGGGGGTTCCGCCCATCTATCTATGATTTGTGTGGATTTGAAGATTTCTATCTTGACCGTAGAATTCACGTGTAATGCTTATGTTCTCGGGTTCACGGGATACGGGATGATCTTGGGCATGGATTGGTTGTCCAATTATGGAGCCATTCTCGATTATGAACATAGAGTGGTGAGGCTCATGACTCGCCTCGGTAATACCCTAGAAATTTCTTGTAACCCTAGAGGTCTCGTCATGTTATCTCGAATCCCCTGACTCGTCCATCGATGATCTGCAATCTGTAAGGGTGGTCCGAGACTATCCTGATGTCTTTGAAGAAGTTAAGGGGCTACCCCCTAAGCGAGAGATAGATTTCCGCATTTATCTAGTCGACAATGCCAAGCCAATATCATTGCCCGTTAGGCACATGGCCCCACGAGAAAGAAGAGAGCTCAGTAAGCAAATCAAGTAGCTACTTGAGAAAATTTTTATTAGGCGAAGCATTTCTGAATGGGGTGCGCCTGTTGTATTCGCTACTAAGGCGGATGGTTCGATTCGTCTATGTGTTGATTATCGAGAATTGAACAAGCTGACAAAGAAGAATAGGCACCCGTTACTGAGGATTGATGATCTCTTTGACCAGCTTGTTGGTGCTTCTTTTTTCTCTCAGCTCGATCTAGCCACCGGATTCCATCAGCTTAGCGGCTAAGGATAGTATTGATAAAACTGCGTTTAGGACTCCAGATGGATTCTTTGAATGGCTTGTCGTGCCATTCGGTTTGACTAATGCACCCGCCTACTTCGTAGATTTGATGAGTAGGGTGTTCAGGGAGTTCCTTAACAAGTTCGTGGTTGTCTTCGTGGATGATATGCTGATCTTCTCAAAGGATGAGGAAGAGCATGCTAGGCATCTCAAGGAAGTGATGGATACGCTTAGAGCGCATCTGTTGAAAGCCAAGTTCTCCAAATGTCATTTCTGGAGAAGGGAAGATCGGTTTCTTGGACATATAGTTTCTAAGCAAGGCATAGCGGTGGATCCCGCGAAAGTGGTTGTGGTTCAAGACTGGAAGACTCCTAGGAATGCAACCGAAGTAAGAAGCTTTCTCGGTCTGGCGGGCTACTATATGAAGTTCATCAGGGACTTCGCTAAGAATTCGGCCCCTTTTACTAAGTTGGAGAAGACGAACTCGGTCTTTGCATGGGACTTGGAGTGGGAGCCTGCTTTTCAAAGGCCTAAGGGGACTCTTACCACAGCACCAGTTTTAGCTTTACCCGATGGAGGGAAGATGTTTGCCGTGAACACCAATGCGTGTGACACGGGATTAGGCGCGGTCCTGATAGAGTAATATGTTATGGGGTTAGACAACTCAAAGTTTATGGGAAGAACTACCCCACGCACGATTTGGAGTCGGCGGCGATTGTCTTTGCGCTTAAATCATGGTACCATTATCTTTTGGGCAAGAGATTCGAGTTATATACAGGTCACAAGTCGCTCAAGTATCTCTTCTCGCAAAAGGATGTCTATACTTAGTGTTGAGTTTGGAAGTAGGGATGATGTTTTTGGGCTTTGGGTTGATTCTCCTCGGTTTTGAAAGAAGGGTAGTTAGACTCTTGACTTGTCTTGGTAATACCCTCTAAGCCTCGCATAACCTTTAGAGCTCTGTCAGGATTAGTTCCCTAGAATCTTTTCACCCATTTAGGGGAAATTAATGATCTATTCGATTAGTGTTCGCGGATGGTTCATAGAAATCATGTTAATAAGTGCATTCGGCCACATGGATTGGTATTTATTTTCAAAGGAAAGTTCTTCTACATGGAATACCTTACAGTGAATTTTGGGAAAGCTAGCATGAAGTTATGAGTATACAATTAAGATAAGAACCGAGTATGCTAGAAAAGAATAGGTGAAAGTAAAATGAGAAGCGACAGTGAAATGAGTTCCAACTCACATTTCTGAAGTAGGAATTAAGAAGCTATGGAATTGAAAGGTTAAAAACGGTCAAAGCACAATGGAATTAAGTTCAAGGAAATGCGGCTTAGGAGGTTGAAGACTAGATACGCGCATCATATATCCTTTTAGGAGTATATCCTTGATCCCTGTTTTTCCGTGGAGCTTACTTGTATACTATCTTCTCGATCTCTTGTAATAACCCGGAAAATCTGAGCCAGTTTAAAATTTTTATTTTGGCAATTTTAGCGAATTTTGAATATTTAAATAGATTATTTTAAATAATATCGACGATAAATTTATTTTGAATATATTTAGAACGTACATATTTATACGCGTCGTCGTTAGAATATAAATATTTATATATAATTATAAATAGAATTGAAAACGGCGCGATAGTCCGATAATTCGATTTCAAACTTCAATTGAACATACCGGGTGCAAAACAATCCGGATTTTAGTGAAACCAAAAACATTAGGATCTAATTGATAATATATTTCCAACGAATCCGAAAAATCGAAATTTCATAGCGGGAATTAAAAGATATGTCCAGTTGAAAATTCTGAATAGTCGCTATGGAATTCAGGCCCTTAAAAATGGAAATTTTGCAAACGACCTCGGATTTCGACGAAACCACTTTTGTTGGGTCCGTGATGTCAATTTATTGCTAGATTCCAAATTTCATAATTTTTCGAATCAATATGTGAGCGTGGCGAAGGAAAACGCGTTTGACCAGTTTCAGTTGATTTTAATCGACTGGAAAATGGCCATTTTTCCAATGGTCTCAGAATTCGACGAAACTAGTTTTGTTAGGACCGTATCGTCAATAGGAAGCTAGAAAATATTTTTATGGGATTTATAGAGTTAGTATGTGACCCCGGTAAATTGAAATGCGCGTTCAAATTCAATTGTATAGAGTTATATGTTGATTTTAACGGAAACCGATCGGAACAGTCGAATCAGCCTACGATATATATCCCATTGTGTTCGGAATGGGGGTAAAACGCTATGAACGACAGGCGGTGGGCCTCGTTTAGAGGTCGTATGTAAAAGTCAACTTTTTAGAAATTAAAATAATTAAATAAATTAAAATAAATTAGAAAACCTCTCCCTCCTCCTTAAATCGCTCTGGCCCCCCCTCTTTTCTTTCAGAATCGAAAACGAAATAAAAAAAAGGAAATCAGAAGGGGGGATCGCGACCTCGTCGACCCCCCAGAAAATCGTCGCGCCGCCGCTGATGGCACCCACCGCCACCTCACTCCGATCGCTACCCCCCCTCGTTCGATCCCCTCCCCCACAAAACCGAACCAGTCACCATCGCATCCCCCCCACCCTCGAAGCCGCCTCCACCTGTCAGTAACCGCCACCAGGGAGAGCGCCGCATCCAACCGCGAGCAGGGGAGGAGCGGTTCCGAGCACTAGGGCTTGCGTTATGGGTTCTGCGTGGAACCTGGAAGGATACAGAACGTGAAGAAGAAGGATTGGAGGAAGGAAAGGCCAGATTTTTCTTTGGGGTAAATTACTTTAACTGATTTACAAATTAACATTGTTTTCTAGGAAAAATATATATATATATATATATGTATAAAAATATGATTTTTATATTTTTAAAGTATTAAAAATATAATCTTTCATATAGTAGAAGGATAAAAATATAATTTTTATAATATAGGAAAGTTAAAAATATAGTTTTTATATTTTTAAAATAATAAAAATATGATTTTTACAAAGTGGAAATATAAAAATATAATTTTTATATATAATGGAGCGTCGAAACTATATTTTAGAAAAGGCGAAACTATATTTTAGAAAAGGTGAAACTATATTTTAGAAAAGGCGAAACTATATTTTAGAAAAGGCGAAACTATATTTTAGAAAAGGCGAAACTATATTTTAGAAAAGGCGAAGCTATATTTTAGAAAAGGCGAAATCTTTATTTTTGAAAAGGCGGAACCTTTATATAGAGAATAACAAAGCATAGTAAAAATTCGATTTTTATATATTGAATAGCATAGTAAAAAATTCGATTTTTATATATTGAATAGCATAGTAAAAATTCGATTTTTATATATTGAATAACGAAGTAAAAATTCTATTTTTACATATGTAGAGAATACGGGCAATGAAGATTTCTATCAATGAAGTGTCGTGGAGTTGGATAGCTATCGGTGAGAATTCCTCACCTTTCAATTTCATTTTCTAGTTATATATATATATACTAGGATGCAGACGGTGCTTAGTAGCACCCGACACAATCGTCCACAGACCATGGACTTGTTTGTTTGATTGCAAAAATTAGTTAGATTATTTGATTGAAATTGAATTGTTTGGTGAAATGAATGGATTTGATTGATGTGTGAATGGCGTGGACCTTCACTAGACCGGGGATAAGGCCAGGCCCTGTCCCGTTTCTAGTATCGTGCCGTTATGCCGCCGAAATTTCCTAAAATATGTTAGAAAAATAAAAATATCATTTTATTTAAAGAATGAACTGAATAGAAATTCATATGTTAAAATAAAATGTTTTATCGTTAAAAATAAAATTTTTAACGTGGTATGAATATAGTGAAAGTGAATAAATAAATATTCATTTACAAACCGGACGGTTTGTTTATGTACACTGATTTGACTGACGTTGATTGGGACGATAAATTTTACACCTCGCCCAACTGCACAAATAAAATATGTGTTTGATTGTTTGAAACCCCACACGGGTGTTGGGATGAAATTTGAAGTTCACTCATCCTGATTGACTAAATATGTCGATCGATTGATTGACAGGCTGTTATAAGCGTAAGATATCTATATTTGATGCTTATACAGTGTAGTGCACTTTGGTTGATGGTTGATTATTTTTCAATACTATTATATACATGTGTTGTATGAAAATCCATATAATTAATTTTATATGGTAATTGATTGGGCCTCATTCCAATTTAGAAAATAAAGAATATTAAAATATAAATGTTCAAGTGTTGATTGTACTCATCCGTTGAGATTAGTCATGTGTTGAACGAAATATTTTAATAAGAAAATTTACATCTTTATCAATATAAAGTAAAGGTTCATGTGTTGACTGTACTCATCCGTTGAGATTAGTCATGTGTTGAACGAAATATTTTAATAATAAAATTTACATCTTTATCAATATAAAATAAAGGTTCATGTGTTGACTGTACTCATCCGTTGAGATTAGTCATGTGTTGAAAGAAATATTTTGATAATAACAAATATTTTGATAATAGGAAATATTTGAAATAGAATATTTGAAAATAGAAATACATTAAACCGTGTTGATTAGATTGACGCCATTTTGACGTGAACGATATTTATATCGATTTTATTCATTTCGAAATGAATTGAATTGAAAACGATTTCGAAATGAATTGAATTGAAAACGATTTCAAAATGAATTGAATAGAAAATGAATTTGATTTCAATTGAATATATAACGAATTTGATTTGAATAGAAAAGGATTTTGATTTCAATTGAATATATAACGAATATGATTTCAATTGAATATATAACGAATTTGATTTGAATAGAAAACGAATTTGATTTCAATTGAATATATAACGAATTTGATTTGAATAGAAAACGAATTTGATTTCAATTGAATATATAACGAATTTGATTTGAATAGAAAACGAATTTGATTTCAATTGAATATATAACGAATTTGATATGAATATAAAACGAATTTGATTTCAATTGAATATATAACGAATTTGATTTGAATAGAAAACGAATTTGATTTCAATTGAATATATAACGAATTTGATTTGAATAGAAAACGAATTTGATTTCAATTGAATATATAACGAATTTGATTTGAATAGAAAACGAATTTGATTTCAATTGAATATATAACGAATTTGATTTGAATAGAAAACGAATTTGATTTCAATTGAATATATAACGAATTTGATTTGAATAGAAAATGAATTTGATTTCAATTGAATATATAATGAATTTGATTTGAATAGAAAACGAATTTGATTTCAATTGAATATATAACGAATTTGATTTGAATAGAAAACGAATTTGATTTCAATTGAATTTATAACGAATTTGATTTGAATAGAAAACGAATTTGATTTCAATTGAATATATAACGAATTTGATTTGAATAGAAAACGAATTTGATTTCAATTGAATATATAACGAATTTGATTTGAATAGAAAACGAATTTGATTTCAATTGAATATATAACGAATTTGATTTCAATGGAATATATAACGAATTGAATCGAATAGAAAACCAATTTGAATTGAATCGAATAGAAAACCAATTTGAATTGAATCGAATAGAAAACCAATTTGAATTGAATCGAATAGAAAACCAATTTGAATTGAATCGAATAGAAAACGACTTTGGAATTGAATTGAATTGAAAACGAATTCAAATTGAATTGAAAGCGAATTGAAATGAAATTCAAATTGAATTGAAATTTGAATTTAATAGAAATGAATTTTAAAACGAATTTATAAAGAAGAATTCAATTTTGATTTGAATTGAAATGGAAGTTGAAAATGTTTTTGAAACGAATTCAAAACTATTTATAAAATTCGTTTTGAATGGTAATCGACGAAATATATATTATATATATAATATAATGGCCTGAATAGAACGCGCCGCGGTAGTTCGTGAATTTCGACCATTTATTTCA
Source organism: Allium sativum (assembly GCA_030737875.1). Taxonomy (NCBI): domain Eukaryota; kingdom Viridiplantae; phylum Streptophyta; class Magnoliopsida; order Asparagales; family Amaryllidaceae; genus Allium; species Allium sativum. The sequence goes on along the minus strand of CM060922.1, from coordinate 845,428,261 downwards.
AACGGACATTACGGGAGATCCGACCGTCGAATTCTCCTAAAACTGGAACCATTGGGTTCGTATCGAAAAGAGCTTTCTAAGAATATTAGAAATTTAAAATCTAACGGTTGGATTTGGAGTTACGTCCAAATCAAATTTGAAAAAGGTCGCTGTAAGTGCAGTTCGATGGCCATTGGTGGAAATCGAATGTACGGGCCTCGATAAAATTATTAAAAATAGTAATAATTTGTGTAAAATCATAAGAAATGATTTGGGAAAAATTGGGGTGAAAAACTCCATATTTGAAAAGATAAAAATGGATTTTTATCGAAATGAACTAGTTTTGAACTAAATTTAAAACCCGATTATTTTTAAATAAATAAATTAGATTTTAAAAGGGGTTTTAAATAATCGGAATTTCTAATATATTTGATTGGATTTGAAATGGGTTTATCGTGAACGGTGTTTTAAATAACACTAGTTCTTTAACCCGATAATAAATAGAATGTGATTTGGGTTTGCGTGAACTGTGTTTTAAATAACACCTAGTTCTTTAACCCAGTAAAAGGAGTTTTAACGAATCTGCAATTAGGTTGAAATGTGAATCTATAATCTAAATTATCAAATTTAGAAATGAGCGAGAATGGAGTATCGCCAGTTTTGCTCCAAAGCGATAGTTAAATCTTTAATTAGATTTGAACGTGAAATGGTAATTAATTTTACCGATAACATCATAGTATTTGATATGGAGTATTACCAGTTTTGCTTCATGGGATGAATAGGTTGGGATTGGGAAATATAATAAATAATTACTTCGTTGTGGTTCGCTAATCTCGACTAGTTTGGAAAACCATAATTTGGTTTGAAATGACATCCAAAGGAAGATTAAAGGATAAATTTTAAAGAATTTATCGTGGATAAAATTAATGGGAACTTTTCCCTGAGAATATGAATTGGAATGAGGCGTATGTTGTGTTTGTGTAACATTCGTTTTAATATACGCGGGTTGTTCGGAAAGGCCGGGTTTACACCCATTCTGAATAACCGATTCGACGATATGTCGAAGATGAAGACGGTGGTTGAAGACCGGAAGTCTTCACATCGTTTGGATAATTACTGACGATCCTGATTGGGCAGTACACCCAAAAGGATGGAAATAGTTGGTGGTCGTCCAGACGTACTTGGAGATGGATGGATATGCGAGGAAAGTGCCTCCGGTTTCGTTCAGACCCAGAACGGACTTGTAAATGGATTGTGTGTCTGACATTGGATTTTATTCTGTGTTGATTGATTTCTATTAAATATACATCTATTTCGCGGCGGAGAATTTATTCTTTTGCTTAACGCCCTTCTCTGAGATGTACGAGCTCAGAGGTTGTATATCGATGGACATCAGTCGCATGGCATGAATTGCCTGTGTGGCACGCTAAGATGCAATGATCAAGGCTTCTATTGAAAAGCAAAGTCTTGTGGTTGATGATCAAAGCACGCCTACGTGGCAGCTTTGTGTATAACGTGAATTCGCGAGCCTCACGCCTCGGTATGAGTTAAAAACGGGATGAGGACCCAAGGAGTGCACGACGTTTCTTTCTAGCTATGGGTGGTGTCAGTGACCTACCAGCCCTGACATTTATATACTTTTCACCTTTGTGGTTTGGATGCGAGGCGCCTCGATTATAGGTCCTATAGGGCCGGGAAACGTGTGTTCAGGAATTGCCAATCCTCTAACGTAAGTGAGGACCGGCCTTGGAGGATCCCAGGGTTGCCCAGAGTGCGTAACCCTGAGGCATTTGCTAGAGTGTCTCGAACGCGGAGAGGAGCTTGCCCCTTTCCTCGACTCATGACGGAATCCAATTTCCAATACGTGTATTGCGGTTTTAATTGTAGAACTAGCATGGCGACATGATAGATGGTACCCATGCCGCCTATGATTTATATTTATGATTGAAATTGTTTTGACACTATAAACTTATTATAGTATCAAATGATCTGTTTTAAACGTACCAAGCATGTTTGGCTATTAAAAAGGAAAACCTTATCCTCCGGCTTGCGTTGCATTGTGTGATGGGACCTGGGTCTTATAATAGCTTCATTTTTCAAAAAAGCATTGCGTTGTTTATTGATATGCACTGGTATTCTTAGGAGGAAACCCGTTCCGTGTTATACGGCGTGGTCCCTTGAATTACTCTGTTTTAAAGTAAAGCTTTAAATAACTGTTTTAGTTCTCACACCAGTCACATGACTGACCTAGAGTTTATTGTTTTAACCTAAACTCTGGGTGCCCCTATTTTCCGCACGGGCAGCTAGTAGTTTTGGTTTTGCAGATTTATATTCACAGGATCCTGGTTTACAGCTAGAATGATATCCGGAAAGCTCTGTATCCGTATATCACCTTCAGTTGTGCTTTGTATTATTTTTCCGCTGCTATGTAATTTAATGTAATCTCTGATATTTATCGAATGTAATTTATTCAATTATACTCTGTATATTCTTTTATCTGATGGAATTGTTGTAATATACAATGAAATGTTCTTCTGTCTGCGTTCTGTTTTGTCCTGTTCTCAACGATCAGGGGTTTCGAACAGTCTAGATCGGTTTAACGACTGATTCGGATCGAGCGAAATTCCTTGCCGTCACATCTCTTTTCCTAATTAGCATGTCTTCCTTTTGCTATCCAGGTTTATCCTGTTTATCTTGTTATCTCGTTAACCTTGTCATGAGAACCTTAGGCGTAGAAACCTTTTGGATGAAACATGTATTTGAAACATGTTATGCTTGATGGTTGCAAGTGGTTGCAAGTGTTTGCAAGTGGATACTCGTGGATGCATGATACACATTAGGCACTAAGATCGGCTGACACACTTTCATGTTGCATATGCATGAGTGCTTATACTTATTCATGGATGAAACTTGTTATGCTATCACGTGGATATTGCATATGGATGAATGTTATGTGCACTCATGTAGAGATTATAAATTATGTTAGGAATTTGCATACATATGGACTCATTTCACTAACATACTTTGCATTAAGGAGGTTTACTGAATCAGTAACCGCCTGATTTTTGCATTAGATAAGTACATATACACACACCTTTTGCATATGATCATACATCATTTAGAATCCTTTAAGGACAATGACTGCACGTGGATGATGTTTTGAGTAGATGGATGATGGATGGTAGGATACGTTCTTCCTAACTTGGAGATTTCGGGGACGAAATCCTTTAAGGAGGTGAGAATGTAACAACCCGTATTTTTGTACAACATGTTATAACATAAATCAAGGCAATTAAACTGTAAAATCTGAATCAAGGGAAATGGGCTGTGCCATTGCGTTCGTCTCGGAAAAATACGCGAAATAGAGTCCGAGTTTTCGAAAAACGGAGTCTGTATGACCAAGTTATAGCCCAATGAAGTTTTCAGAAAATTCCAAGCCCAAAAACAGTTCAAATTCGAATTTGAATTCAAATTGCAACCAAGACAGGTAGGCGGGAATTTTCCCGCCCCAGGCAGGGTCGACACAGGGGTCGACACCCCTGTCGACCCCCCCCAATGGGTCGACACCCATGTCGACCCATGGGTCGACCCCCATGTCGACCCAGGGGTCGACCCCCCCGGTCGGACCAGTTTTTCTGGTGCACCATTTGTGACGTGTTGAGTCTGCTCTGGAAGCTTCTGACGGGATTTGACGGACCTGATGTGTTTTAGGGTTAATCCTATGGTCTAAACTAACCTAATCACCTATAAAAAGACCCCTAGACCTAGCCTAAACCCTCATTCATCATTCCTACAACTAAATGCTGCCCAAATGTTCAATCATGGCCTCCACCCTCTTGTCATAGCCTCCATCCTCATTCATATGAGAGTTCCTAAGCTTGTTTGAGAGTTTCTAAGCTTGAACTAAGGCCAAAGTTCAATTTTTCTTCATCAAAGCAAGGATCTTTTGCTTGTTTCTCAAGGGTTTTCATTGAAGCTTGTCATTTGGAAGTGTTTAGAGTTGCTAGTGGCTTCGTCTCAATCTTATTATATATTAATTATAGTCTTCATATCATTGTAAGCCCTATACTACTCTTAGATTCTAACTATGAAGTTAAATGTGATATGTTGCAAGTTGAGTTTGGGCCTAAGTATGACACATGCTTTGATCTTATCATGTTATGCATGAATATGTCCTATGCATGCTTGTAAACCTATGATCTTATCATGTTATGCATGAATATGTCCTATGCATGCTTGTAAACCTATGATCTTATCATGTTATGCATGAATATATTCTAGGCATGTTCGAAAACCTATCACCTTGACCTTGTGGGCTAAAAGCTATAAGCTTTATGTTGAAATGTTGCATTATATAACATGAGAACTCTTATAACCTTTATGATAACTTGCATATAATGCTATATGCGAACTTTTAGCCATCGTCCTATGTCATTCATAATCATGTTTCACCTATTTGCTTAAGTGGATATTATGCATGTTTTGAGGCCTATGATGTAATATACAATCTTATGAACCTATTTATGCCTCATATGCTACCATGTTTAACTTGTGGCCAAAGCACCCTTATGCTATTATGCATGCTTGCGGCCAAATCACCCTTATGCTATTATGCATGCTTGCGGCCAAATCACCCTTATGATATTCGATATATATGAGACCAAGTCACCTTTTTATGCCATCATATATGTTGAGGCTATTTGCTAGTATGTTGAACCCCTTTTGGGCCTCAAATATCACCATGTTTAGTTTGTGATAGACTTTGCCATCTTATACCCACCTTGTCACATGGTTATGTTCCCTCTTTGATCTACTTGCGTTAATGCGAATTCACGTGCGATGGGAATACGTTATGTGTAGTTGGGCAAACTTAAATAACATGAGAACATGACTTGAAAATATGACATGAAAGTTTGACATGTGTTTATGCTTGAAAACATGGACTTGGACATGACTTCTAGAAAACATGAGAGTGGCCAACTCGAGGTTGGGTTGAGTTTGTAGCATAAATCTACCCGGAGCCGACCAGCTTAACTAGTGGCTACAAACAATAGGACCCAATGTGAGAAGTTGGTCATGTTGTGCTTAAACCCGAGGTTAGACCAAGTTGTGGTGTAAAGCTACCCGGACCCGCCCGGCTTAACTAGTAACCACAACAGGGTCTAATGTGAGAGGTTGGGTGCATTAAATTAATTAATGCCACATGATAGGGTTAAGTCATGGACCACTTGAATATAATTAACCACATGAACATGATGGGTTGATAGGGTTAAGTCAACATGGACACACTTAACCAACCCAATGCTTAGTTGGATAGGGTTAAGTCGTGAACCTTTTTAGGAACACTTAACCAACTTGATACATGGTTTGGATGGGGTTAACCACACTTAACCCACTAGGAAACCCTAGTTGCGCGGTCCTTCTCAGCAGTAACCCACTAGGGAGTATCGGATACCCTAGGGACTAGGCTAGGGTGGGGCACGATTACTGGGCTGGAGTGTAAGTGACCAAAAAGACGGCAAAAGTAGGTGCGCCATAGTAGATTCCGAAGGACCATGGTCGTGCACATTGTCCGGGGATGAAAGACAGACTTGGGCACCAGTAGGTTTTGACTGTGCGTGCTTGTTTCGTGTTAGTGGTTGACACCCTAGGGTCGGATACACCCTAGGGTGGACCTAGCACAGTCGACTACATTTCATGATTGGACCGTATGACACCGATACACGACGAGTTAGGCTGATAGGGAGCCGATCGACTAGACCGAGTAGTTGGACCTTGATTTAGGTCATCTCATGGGTTTGGGCCAACATTGGGCTAAGGGGTCATTTCTTTTTTATACTTGACATGGATTGGAATACTAGTACACACCTGGTGCAACTTAACCTTGTATATGCGATGCCACACTTGATCTATCTTGTTAACTTTTCACCATGCCAGTTATCACCCCATATCTCATCCCTGTTTACATGTTCAGTTAACTTTACTAGTTTTTATACTAATAGTAGATAGGACTTACCAGTCTTTTTGACTGACCCGTTTTCTTTCGCCTCTTTTCTTCCGTTCCCCCCCCCCCAGGTTTACCGGGTGGGAACACTGTTACCTAGCTGGATCTTTAGCTGCTTTTCTGGATAGCTCACGTATGGTTTGAGCATGCTATGGCCTTATGCTACTTTGGGGATAGTTACTTTATGTTTCTTTTTCGGTTTTCAGTTTATGTTCTAAACTTTGTTTTATGGGAAAATAATGACCAAGTACTTTGATGTAACTTGACTATGGTTTTGAAATGCTAGTTTTATCCACTGCTTTATTTACTCTGTTTTTACTTATATGTTCTGTCTTGTGATATCTGCATGCATGTTACCTCGTTTAACGCCCCTCCAAAGCTAGTGTCCTTGCAAGAGTGGCGCTGGCGGAGGTGGGGTGTTACAATCCAACGGTTAGATTTTCAGATATGTATAAATCAAATCTGAAGAAAAACAGCGCCATGGCCGCGTTATGGCCCGAAGCGTCGTTTTGAATAAATTGGCAATTTTAAAATAAATAAAAATAGCGATAAATCATTATAAAATATTATAAATGATATGAATGTTAAATTTAGAAACTAACTGAAGATTGGCTAAGTCGAATGGTTTCCTGGGTGTTGATCTGATGTTGGTTTCGGCCTTCGGGGTTAATATTTGGGAAATCGTTCTCTTACTGATTCACGGTTAGTGACTAATGAATTGAAATGATGCGTAGTAGTGTTTGTGGAGCACTTGTTTATTATATATGTGAGTTGCTCAGAAAGACGGGGTTTATCCCATTCCGAATAACTGAATCGACGATAAGAAATCGAAGATGAAGACGGTGGTCGAAGACCGGAGATCTTCACCTCGTTTGGACGGTAACTGATGTCCTGATTGGGAGGCATCCCGAAATATGGATAATGAGTGGTGATCGTCCAGACGTACGTGGAGGTCGATGGGTTTGCGAGGTATATAGTGCCTTCGGTTTCGTTCAGACCCAGAACGGACTTGCAAATAGACAGTGTGTCTGACATTGGAATTTATTCTGTGTGATTGATAGCTATCAGTTGCACGGTGTGAATTACCTGTGTGGCATGCTAAGATGCAGTGATCAGGACTTCTATTGAGAAGCAAAGTCTTGTGGTGATGATCAAAGCACCGCCTGTGTGGCGTAGCTTTGTGTATAATGTGAAATCGCGAGCCTCACACCCCGGTATGAACCAGAAACGGGAGAGGACATCAGGGAGGGCATGCGTTTCCTTCTAGTTAGAAGTGACGTCAGTGGTTTTACACGCCCTGACGAGTTTGACTTATGTGGTTGTTACTGTTGTGAGGCGCCTCGGTTTGATCGGACGATCCGGGTCCGATGGAGTCATTCGTTGGCTCATTGACGTCCCATAGGGCGGGGAAACGCAGTGTTCAGGCATTTTAATCCACATCGGTGGACCGGCCCTGACGATCCTAGGGTCACTCGAGCTCTGATCCTGAGACACGGGCTAGAGCGTCTCGAAGTCGGTAAGGACTATCTTTTTCCTTGGTTCATGACGGAAATCCAATTTCCAAATACGTGACTGTGCGGTTTTGATTGTATACCAATATTTGGCGACATTGTGGCATGGGACGCTCATGTCGTCTATGATTGATAGTTATGATTTGAAATTGTTTTTGAAACATATAAACACTAGTAATAATATCAAATGCTTTTGTTTTACTCATTTCAAGCATATTTTGGCCATTATAAGGTAAAACTCTATCCTCTGGTTTGCGTTGTATTGTGTGATGGGAACTAAGTCTTATAATGGCTTCATTTTTATAAAAAGAATTGCGATGTTTAAAAGAATGATTTGTTTTAAAGCACTGGCAATCCAATGGAGTAAACCTGTTCCACGAAAGTGGCGTGGTCCTGTGATTAGCCATATTTTAAATGTGTTGAGTAGATTTCTCATACCAGTCCTTGTTGCTGGCCCTGAGTAGGCCGGGTACACATGATAGGGGGTTCTCCCTTCGCGGTTTGGTGGCGAACGGGAGACTCTTACCCCTACATGTCCCAGTTCATAGGGTTGGTTCGGCAGTAGCCACGAGACTCGAGAGGGTCGCCGTAAAACAAGGGGTTGGGGGACCAGTGGGAACCACGGTGGGTCTTACCTGCAGTACTGGAGGATGAACAGATGGTTGCAAAGCCTACCGGATTTCGCGGTAACGTCTCAATATTCTCAAATAGATTCCAATATTTTTAGTTTTGCTAAAATCCGGTTTATTTTGAATCTTGTACAATCATTTGAAATTTGAAATCGAATTTTCAAACTATCGCGCCATTTTCAATTCCTTTTATAATTAAAAATAAATATTTATATTCTAACGTTGATTCAAATAAATATTTACGTTCTAATTCTATTCGAAATAAATTTCTCGTCGTTGTTATTTTAAATAAATCATTTTAAATATTCAGAATTCACTAAAATTGCCAAAATAAAATTTTTAAATTGGCTCGGATTTTCGGGTTATTACAATCTCCCCCACTTAAAACTTTTCGTCCCCGAAAATGAACGAAGCTGAAAGTTGTTTTGCAGGCCAACTCAACTTTCATTGTTTTCATTACGGCTTAAGTTCTTCAACTTTTTAGTTTCTAAGAACTTTTCAAAATTTTAAAAAATTTGGCTAACACCCTAAATTTTCGAAAATTTTTGCCATAACCTCCCTTGCACCGGGAGCTTCGGGATATTTCAAATAGTCTCCCATAGCCCTCACCAATCCAAAAGAAAAAGAAAAACCCAAGCGGCTAGCCAATTGGCTCATAAAATCATCCAAACCCAATAAATTTGTAAACATGTACCTATTTGTCGGGCAAACAATTTTATTCTTCTGCTCTAGCCTCCTTGCTAATGACCTGTTCAATGGATATACATGTATATGCATGCAATTTGAAACAATTTTCAATATAGTTCAATATTTGGTTCAATTTGGCTAAATGGTTCAAATTCTAATTAATCAACCACTAATCAAACAACACAATCAGCAATCAATTAGTTGATTAGCTTTTCAAATTCATAACTTCGATGCATAGTCGAAAAATCAGATTTTTGATGCCAAATCACAACAATAAGCCCTATCTAGTTTTGATTCTCACACCAGTCAATTGCAAATATATAAATATCACACCTTCGAAACTCGAACACAAATACTGATGATGTCGCGACATCAACAGAATTATCCCTGAGCTATTAGAGTGTGGCTCTATATCTATCCAGTATATTAAAACTTCGAATACCCGTAGATCAGACGTATATATAAAATCTTTATATATTGGATTGTCCAAATTCAATACAATCAAATATTCAAATACGAATAATAAAGTTTAAATTTTCAAAACAAAATTGGTTTTCAATTTTATTTTTCAAAACAACACTCCTTACACTCGTTCTAGGATACTACTGATCCTATCTCTAACGAGTCATTCTCATTGGATATTACTAATCCAATTTCTGATGAATCCTTTCGTTTGGTTTAACGTGTCTTATTCTCCAAGCTATGTAAACCAAAGCTCTGATACCAAGCTATAATGACCCGAAATCCCCCTTACGGGAAATCACGGATTGAATTGAGGACAAGATGAATCAGAACACAAATAGAAGAACATTTCATTGTATATTACAACGATTCCATCAGATTATAAGAATATACAGAGTATGAATAAATATTACACATCATAAATATCAGAGATTATAATACATTGCATAGCAGTGGAAAATAATACAATACACAACTGAAAGTAATACACGGATACAGAGCTTTCCGAATATCGCCTTAGCTGTAAATCAGGATCCTGTGAATATAAATCTGCAAACCCAAAACTACTAGCTGCCCATGTCAAAATAAGGGCACCCAGAGTTTAGGTTAAAACATTAAACTCCAGGTCAGTCATGTGACTGGTGTGAGAAATAAAACAGTTATTAATCTTTATTTTAAAGTTAGGTAAATCAAGGGACCACGCCGTATAACATGGAACGGGTTTCCTCTCAAGAGTACCAGTGCATAAAACAACAGCGCAATGCTAAACAAAAAACAATGAAGCTATTATAACAACCAAGTTCCATCACACAATGCAACACAAGCCGGAGGATAGGGTTTTACCTTATAATAGCCAAAGAATGCTTGATATGCTAAATTTCATCTTTTATTATTACTATAAGTGCATAGTGTCAAAACAATTTCAATCATAAGTATCAATCATAGACGACGCTGGTACCATATATCATATCGCCAATACTAGGCTCTACAATCAAAACTGCAAAGTCGCGTATTGGAAGTTGGATTTCCATCTGTGAACCGAGGTAAGAGATCGTCATCTACCGAATTCGAGACGCTCTAGCCCGCCCCTCAGGAACAGCCGCAACTGCCCTTTGGATCGTCAGGGCCGGTCCACCGATATGGATTATAATGCCTGAACACTGCGTTTCCCTGCCCTTTGGGGCGTCAATGAGCCAAATGACTCCATCGGCTCCACATAGTCACTGATATATCCGAGGCACCTCGTAATCCAATAACCACACAAGTGAAAATAATATAAATGTCAGGGCTGGTAGGTCACTGACACCACCCTAGCTAGAAGGAAACGCATGCCCTCCCTGATGTCCTCTCCCGTTTTTGGTTCACAACCGGGGTGTGAGGCTCGTGAATCAACGCTACACAATGCTATGCCACACAGGCCGTGCTTTGATCATCAACCATAAGACTCTGCTTTTCAACAGAAGCCTTGATCATTTGCATCTTAGCATGCCATACAGCCAAACCACTCCATGCAACCGATATACATCAATCACACAGAATGATATTCAATGTCAGACACATAGTCCATTTACAAGTCCGTTCTAGGTCTGAACGAAACCGGAGGCACCTCGTACCCTGCATATCCATCGATCTCCAAGTACGTCTGGATGATCACCAACTGATTCCCTCCTCTTGGGTGTACAGCTCAATCAAGATCATCAGTAATTATCCAAACGATGTGAAGACCTCCGATCTTCGACCACAGTCTTCATCCTCGACACATCGTCGAATCAGTTATTCAGAATGGGATAAACCCGGTCTTTCTGAATAACTCGCGTATATAATAAACAAGTGCTACACAAACAACATACGCCTCATTCCAATTCAGAATATTCTTTTATTCAAATATTCTTATACTTTGGGAATGATTCCCATTAATTTTATCAAAGATAAATTCTTTAAATTTATTCTTTAATCTTCCTTTGAATATCAATTCAAACCAAATTATGGTTTATCCAAACTTGAGACGACCCGAACTTCCCCGTTAAGGAAAGCACGGATAGAATTGAGAACAACACACAAAAGAGCGCATACGGAAGAACATTTCATTGCTATTACAACAATGCATCAGATTACAAGACTTTGCAGAGTATAAATGAATAAATTACATTCAACAAATATCAGAGATTACAATAAATTATAAAGCAGCGGAAAATAATACAAAATTACAACTAGAAGGGATACACGGATACAGAGCTTTCCGAGCATCGTTCCAGCTGTAAATCAGGACCCTGTGAATATAAATCTGCAAAACCAAAACTACTAGCTGCCCGTGCGGAAAATAGGGGCACCCAGAGTTTAGGTTAAAACAATAAACTCCAGGTCAGTCATGTGACTGGTGTGAGAACTAAAACAGTTATAATTCTTTATTTTAAAGTTCGGTAAATCAAGGGACCACGCCGTATAACACGGAACGGGTTTCCTCCCAAGAATACCAGTGCATATAACAAAACAACGCAATGCTCTTTAGAAAAATGAAGCTATTATAAGACCCAGGTCCCATCACACAATGCAACGCAAGCCGGAGGATAGGGTTTTCCCTTATAATAGCCAAACATGCTTGGTACGTTTAAAACAAATCATTTGATACTATAATAAGTGTATAGTGTCAAAACAATTTCAATCATAAATATCAATCATAGACGGCATGGGTACCATATATCATGTCGCCATACTAGTTCTACAATTAAAACCGCAATATCACGTATTGGAAATTGGATTTCCGTCATGAGCCGAGGCAAGGGGCAAGCTCCTCTCCGCGTTCGAGACACTCTAGCAAATGCCTCAGGACCCCACTATGATCCTTGGATCTTCGGGGCCGGTCCTCTCTTACTTTTGAGGATTAATTATTCCTGAACACACGTTTCCCGGTCCTTACAGACCTATATCCGAGGCGCCTCGCATTCCAACAACCACACAGGTGAAAAGTATATAAATGTCAGGGTTGGTAGGTCACTGACACCACCCTAGCTAGAAAGAAACGTCGTGCTCTCCCTGCAGTCACTATCCCGTTTTTGACTCATACCGAGGTGTGAGGCTCGCGAATTCACGTTATACACAAAGCTATGCCACACAGGCCGTGCTTTGATCATCAACCACAAGACTTTGCTTTTCAACAGAAGCCCTGATCAATTGCCACTTACGCATGCCACAAAGGCAATTCACTCCATGCGTTTGATATCCATCAATATATAACCCCTGAGCTCGTACGTCTCAGAGAAGGGCGTTAAGCAAGAGAATAAATTCTCCGCCGCCAAACAGATATATATTTAATAGAGATCAATCACACGGACTAAAATCCAATGTCAGACACACAGTCCATTTACAAGTCCGTTCTGGGTCTGAACGAAACCGGAGGCACTTTCCTCGCATATCCATCGATCTCCAAGTACGTCTGGACGATCACCGACTGTTTCCCTCATCTTGGGTGTACAGCCCAATCAAGATCATCAGTAATCACCCAAACGATGTGAAGACTTCCGGTCTTCAACCACCGTCTTCATCTTCGACATCTCGTCGAATCGGTTATTCAGAATGGGTATAAACCCGGCCTTTCTGAATAACCCACGTATATAATAAACGAATGTTACACAAACACAACAAACGCCTCATTCCAATTCAGAATATTCTTTTATTCACAAAATCACATTCTTAGGGAAAGGTTCCCATTAATTTTATCCAAGATAAATTCTTCTAAATTTATTCCTTAATCCTCCTTTGGATATCATTTCAAACTAGTCGGGATTAACGAACCACACCGAAGTAATTATTTATTTTGTTTCCCAATCCCAACCTATATATCCCATGGAGAAAACTGGTAATACTCCACATCTAACACCACGGTGTTATCGGTAAAATTAATTACCATTTCACGTTCAAATCTAATTAAAGATTTAACTATCGCTTTGGAGCAAAACTGGTGGTACTCCATTCTCGATCACCTTTCAGATTTGATAATTTAAATTATCAATCCACATTTTTAATCTAATTAAAGATTCATTAAAACTCCACTTAGTTTTAATCTTTTCAAAAATCAATATCTTGCCTTTAACTGGGTTAAAGAACCAATGTCATCAAAACACGATTCACGACAAACCAAATCACATTTGATATTAAATACAAGGCTCTGAATAGAAAATATCGGCTTATATCCAATATCAAATTCTGAAACCAACAAATATCGTATTGGAAATAACGATATAAAATATCTTTCAAATCCCCATAACAATATTTGTATAGTCACGAAATCCAACATCGAAATATCCCGAAGATAATTTCGATTCAGCTCCAGTCCAATTCACGTATTGGAAATATCGATTACTTTCAAAATCACTTTCAAATTCAATTTATTTATTTTAAAAATAAATTGATTTCAATTCTAGTTCAAAACTAGTTCATTTCGATAAAAATCTATTTTTATCTTTTCAAATGTGGAATTTTCCAGCCCAAATCTTTCCAATTCACATATTATAATTTTACACAAATTATAGATATTTTTAATAATTTTATCAAGGCCCGTACAGTCGATTTCCAACAACGGCCATCGAACTGCACTTACAGCGACCTTTTTCGAATTTGATTTGGACATAATTCCAAATCCAACCGTTAGATTTCAAATCTCTAATATTCATTGGAAAGCTCTTTTCGATACGAACCCAACGGTTCCGGTTTTAGGAGAATCCGACGGTCGGATCTCCCGCAATGTCCGTTTGAAATAAATGGTCGAAATTCACGAACTGCCGCGGCGCGGCGCGTTCTATTCAGGCCATTATATTATATATATAATATATATAATATATATTTCGTCGATTTCTATTTAAAACGAATTATATAAATGGTTTTGAATTCGTTTCAAAAACATTTTAACTTCCATTTCAATTCAAATCAAAATTGAATTCTTCTTTATAAATTCGTTTTAAAATTCATTTCTATTCAATTCAAATTTTAATTCAATTTGAATTCTTTTCAATTCACTTTCAATTCAATTTGAATTCGTTTTCAATTCATTTCGAAATCGTTTTCAATTCAATTCGTTTCGAAATCGTTTTCAATTCAATTCATTTCGAAATCGTTTTCAATTCAATTCATTTCGAAATCGTTTACAATTCAATTCATTTCGAAATCGTTTTCAAATCGATATAAATATCGTTCACGTCGAAATAACGCATCTCTAATCAACACGGCTTTATATTTTTCAAAACTCCTTTATTCTATCCAACAAATGAATATTTATCCCATTCAACACATGAATCTCTATATTTCTTTCATCACACGACTAATCTCAACACATGAGTACTGTCAACACATCACTATTTTTGTTATGTAAAATACTTTATAAAACTATGGTATCTATCGTTTGATTTTAATTAGATTTCTACTAGGAAGTAGTTCTAATTTTAAATATGATAAAGATGTAATTTATTTTATTTAAAATATTTCACTCAACACATGAACATCGTCAACACATGACTATTTTTATATTCAACACATGAATATCGTCAACACATGACTATTTTTATATTCAACACATGAATTTTCTTTTATAATATTCATTATTTTCCCGATTGGAATGAGGCCCAATCAATCACCATATAACGTTAATTATATGGATTCCATACAACACATGTATTTAACAGCATTAATAAACAATCAACCATCAACCAAAGTGCACTACGCTGTATAAGCATCAAATATAGATATCTAACGCTTATAACAGCCTGTCAATCAATCGATCGACATATTTAATCAATCAGGATGAGTGAACTTCAAATTTCATCCCAACACCCTTGTGGGGTTTCAAACAATCAAACACAGATTTTATTTGTGCAGTTGGGCGATGTGTAAAATTTATCATCCCAATCAATGTCCTTCAAATCAGTGTACATAAACAAACCGTCCGGTTTGTAAATGAATATTTTATTTATTCACTTTCACGTTAAAAATTATATTTTTAACGATAAAATATTCTATTTCAACACATGAATTTCTATTCATTTCATTTACACAATAAAAATGATATTTTTATTTTTCTAACATATTTTAGAAAATTTCGGCGGCATAACGGCACGATACTAGAAACGGGACGAGGCCTAGCCTTATCCCCGATCTAGTGAAGGCCCACGCCATTCACACATCAATCAAATCAATTTCATTTCACCAAACAATTTCCATTCAATCAAATATTCTAACTAACTATTCAACCAAACAAACAAGTCCATGGTCTGTGGACGGGTGTCGGGTGCTACTAAACACCGTCTGCATCTTAGTATATATATATAACTAGAAAAAGAAGTTTAGAGTGAGAAGTTCTCACAAATAGCTATCCAAGCTCCACGGCACTTCATTGATATAAATCTTCTTCGTTCTCGCCTTTTTGTCACCTTCGTTGCTCGTATTCACTACATATATAAAAATCACATTTTTATATTTTGATCTCTTTAAAATAAAAAAATCATATTTTTATTTATTCACTTTCAATTTAAAAATCATATTTTTATTTCGAAGTTCAATATATAAAAATCGAATTTTTACTACTATGTTATATAGATAAAAATTATATTTTTATCACGCTACTTTCTATATAAAGATTTCGCCTTTTTAAATTTAAAGATTTCACCTTTTTAAATTTAAAGACTTCACCTTTTTAAATTTAAAGACTTCACCTTTTTAAATTTAAAGACTTCACCTTTTTAAATTTAAAGACTTCACCTTTTTAAATTTAAAGACTTCACCTTTTTAAATTTAAAGACTTCACCTTTTTAAATTTAAAGACTTCACCTTTTTAAATTTAAAGACTTCACCTTTTTAAATTTAAAGACTTCACCTTTTTAAATTTAAAGACTTCACCTTTTTAAATTTAAAGACTTCACCTTTTTAAAAGAAAAAAGAAAAAATCTAACATGCTAATAAAAATTAGAACTTTGAATAATTCAAAAATCAAACTTTTACACATGAAAATCAAACTTTTATATAGTTCAATAAAATAAAAACAAAATCTGAAATCTTACAGTGTTATAGGAGGAGAGGGGCGCGCTTTTTGCTGTTTGAACTGCGCGAGGGGGGGGTGCAGTTTGGATCCGTCGGAGGTGGGTGTAGATGGGCGGGGGTCCGGTCTGAGGCGGAGGGTTCACGGGGTTTCTTCGTTCGAGATGGGGGGGGCGCTTGCTGTCCTCGCGTGGAGGAGGGAGGAGGATGGCGACGGAGCAGAAGGGGGTGGGTGCGGCGGCCTCCAGCCTGGCGGCGCGGTGAACGGAGGCGCCGGCGACGGGTTCGTGTGTGGGTTTTGGTTTTTTTTTTTCTTATTCGATTCTGAACGGTGAGAATGAGGGAGAGAGGAAGGTCAACGCACGTATAAACATATATATATATATTAATTTATTAAATTTATTTTATTCTATAAAGTAACTTTTTATTTTCACCTCGAAATCAAGCCCACCGACTGTCGTTCCTAGCGTATTGCCCCCCTTCCGAACACAATGGGATATGTATCGTAAGATGATTCGGCTGTTACAATCAGTTTTCGTTAAATTTACATTTAAATCACTATATTGAATTTTAAACATACATTTCAAATTACCGGGGTCACATACTAACTCTATAAATTCCACAAAAATATTTTCTAGCTTCGTATTGACGATACGGTCCTAACAAAACTAGTTTCGTCGAATTCTGAGACCGTTGGAAAAATGGCCAATTTCCAGTCGATTAAAATCAACTGAAATTGGTCAAACGCGTTTTCCTTTGCCACGCTCACATATTGATTCGAAAAATTATGAAATTTGAAACCTAGCAATAACTTGACACTGCGGATCCAACAAAACTGGTTTCGTCGAAATCCGAGGTCATTTACAAAATGTCCATTTTTAAGGGCCTGAATTCCATAGCGACTATTCAGAATTTTCAACTGGACATATCTTTTGATTCTCTCTACGAAATTTTGATTTGTCGGATTCGTTGGAAAGATATTATCAATTAGATCCTATTATTTTTGGTTTCACTAAAATCCGGGTTGTTTTGCACCCGGTACATTCAATTGAAGTTTGAAATCGAATTATCGAACTACCGCGCCATTTTCAATTCCTTTTATAATTATATATAATTATTTATATTCTAACGACGACGTATATATTATATACGTCGAATTATATTCAAAATAAATTTTCTCGTCGATATTATTTAAAATAATTCATTTTAAATATTCAAAATTCGCTATATTTGCAAAAATAAAAATTTTAAACTGGCCCAGATTTTTCGGGTTATTACAATACTAGTCGGGATTAACGAACCTTACCGAAGTAATCATTTGTTTTAATTTCCTAATCCCAACCTATTTATCCCATGAAGTAAAACTGGTAATACTTCATATCTAACACCACGATGTTATCGTTAAATTCAATTACCATTTCACGTTCAAATCTAATTAAAGATTTAACTATCGCCAGGAGCAAAACTGGTGATACTCCATTCTCGGTCATTTCAATCGAATTAAAGATTCATTAAAACTCAACTCGGTTTTAATCTTCCCATAAATCAATATTAATGATTGTTTAACTTGGGAAATCATATCCTGTCTTTAACTGGGTTAAAGAACCAACGTCATTTAAAACACGATTCACGATAAACCCAAAATCACATTCCATTCTATCAGTCTCTAACCGTAAATTAGTAAGAGAACAATTCCCCAAATATTTACCCCGAAGGCCGAAACCAACATCAGATCAATACCTAGGAAACCATTCAACTTAACTAATCTCTAGTTAGTTTCTGATTTTCTTAACTCCGTTAGGTCTAAGAATAGTATTATTAAAGATACCATTCACGACAACCCAAAATCACATTCCATTAACAATGGAATCTTCATGGAAAACAAATCGATACATATAATCGATATAAACTTCCATATCCGACTAATAATATAAATGGAATAACAGCAAAGCCTTTTAAATTTCATACATATTAGCAGTCCTCATCCATAGAAATTCACTTCGATTATTACCAAATTGAATTCCACTCCATTCCAATTTATTTCATTAAATTGGAAAACTTTACTTTGGAAAATATTTTTTAAATCTTAACAAAAGATTTATAAATTCCAAATCACATTTCATCGTAAATCGGGTTAAAGAACGAATGTCGTTAAAGCACAGTTCACAACAAACCCAATTCACATTCCATTAATTATCGGGTTAAAGAAAAAGTGTTATTTAAAACACCATTCATGATAAACCCAAAAATCAATTCCAATTCAATTCCAATTAAATATTATTTAATTGGTATAATTTATTAAATCTAAATAGAAAGATTTAATCTTTTTCTCAACTGGGTTTAAGAATAGTGTTAATGAAGACACCATTCACGACGAACCCAAATCCCATTTGATATTAGATACAAGACTCTGAATAGAAAATATATTGGTTTATATTTAATATCAAATTCTACGACCAACAAATATTGTATTGGAAATAACCATATAAATATATCTTTAAAATTTCCATAACAATATTTGTATAACCATGAAATCCAACATCGAAATATTCCAAAAACAATTTCGATTCAAATGCATTTCAATTCAATTATTGGAAATTCTGGTTACTTTTAAAACCCTTTCAAATCGAATTTATTTATTTAAAAAATAAATGGATTATAATTCTAGTTCAAAACTAGTTCTTTTTGATAAAATCTATTTTTATCTTTTCAAATATGGAGATTTTCATCCCAATTCTTTCCAAATCATTTCTTATGATTTTACACAAATTATTACTATTTTTATTAATTTTATCAAGGCCCGTACAGTCGATTTCCACAAATGACCATGAAACTGCACTTACAACGACCTTTTCCAAAATTGATTTGGACATAACTCCAAATCCAACCGTAAGATTTCAAATCTCTAATATTTTTTAGAAATCTCTTTCTGGTACGAACCCAACGGTTCTGGTTTTAGGAGAATCCGATGGTCGGACCTCCCGTAATGTCCATTCGAAGTCAACGGTCGAACTTCGCGAACTACCGCTGCGCGGCGCGTTCTATTCAGGCCATTATATATATATATCGTCGATTTCCTTTCAAAACATATTTTATAAATCGTTTTAAATTCATTTTCAAAACCATTTCAACTTCATATTCAATTTTAAATCAAATTTGAATATTCTATATCATTAATATATAAATGATATTTTGAAATCACTTCCTTTTCTATGTTCATTATAAAAATGAATAAAATCGATATAAATATCGTTCGCGTCAAAATGGCACATATCTGATCAGTACGGCTTTATATATTTCAATAATTTCGTTATTCTATTCAACAAATGAATATTTTCTTCAACACATGAATTTTCTTTTATTCGACACATCAATATATTTTATTCAACACATGAATTTTCTTTTATTCAACACATGAATATATATTTATTTTCCAACTTGGAATGAGGCCCAATCAATTACCATATAATGTTAATTATATGGATTCCCTACAACACATGTATATAATAGCAACGATAAGTAATCAACCATCTTCCAGAGTGCATTCTACACTGCATAAGCATCAAATGTAAATATTTAACGCTTATTACAACCTGTCAATCAATCGATCAACATGCAGCTAATTATTTGGGATTAGTGTACGCCAATATCATCCCAACACCCGTGTGGGGTTTCAAACAATCAAACACAGGGTTTTTTTATGCAGTTGGGCGATGTGTAAATTTTATCGTCCCAATCAATATCAGTCAAATGTGTGTATATAAACAAATCGTCCGATTTGTTTATAAATATTTATTTTATATACATGTTAAAAATTCTATTTTTAACTATAAAATATTTTCTTCCATTCCAGATCACACAATCAATATTCACACCACAAACAACAAACAAACAAGTCGTCCATGGTCTGTGGACAACGGGTGTCGGGTGCTACTAAGCACCGTCTGCATTCTAGTATATATTTCAAACTAGAAATTAAAATAAAAGTGAGGAGTTCTCACCTTTGGGTTCCACTCTACCTGTGCTTATCTTTGAACGGTTTGAATTCAGATTTGTTTTCCGACAGTACCGTCGCAATCTGTATCACGCGGTTTATTATTAAAAATCACATTTTTATACTGCTACTTCGTACAAAAAAAATCATATTTTTATGTTGTTGTTTATATTATAAAGATCATATTTTTTACTTCGCTACACATATAAATTTTTTATTTTTATATCTCCACATATATAAAAATCATATTTTTAATACTCTACTAATATAAAGATCATATTTTTATTGTCGCTACATGTATATAAAAATCATATTTTTATAACACTACTATATAGGTAAAAATCATAATTTTAACACGATGTTTACATTATAAAAATCACATTTTTTTATCGCTACTACTTATATTAAAATCGCATTTTTATATTCTCTACTTATATAAAAATCATATTTTTATTGTGTCATTCAAATAAATAAAAATCCAATTTTTATACTTCATTCACATAAGGAAAAATCAATTTTTTTTCTATACTTCATTCACATAAGGGAAAATCAAATTTTTTTTTCTATACTTCATTCACATAAGGAAAAATCAATTTTTTTTCTATACTTCATTCACATAAGGAAAAATCAATTTTTTTTCTATACTTCATTCACATAAGGAAAAATCAGATTTTTTTTTTCTATGCTTCATTCACATAAGGAAAAATTAGATTTTTTTTCTATACTTCATCCGCATAAGGAAAAATCAGATTTTTTTCTATACTTCATTCACATAAGGAAAAATCAAATTTTTTTTCATACTTCATTCACATAAGGAAAAATCAAATTTTTTTCTATACTTCATTCACATAAAGAAAAATCAAATTTTTTTCTATACTTCATTTACATAAGGAAAAAACAAATTTTTTTCTTCGCTATACACATAAGAAAAATCTTATTTTTTCCTATGATTAAAAATCATACCTTTATATAAAAATTATAACTTTATATTACTAAAAAAATCCACCTTTCCCTTAGTAAAAATTGTATCTTTATATGTATAAAAATCACCTTCTATATTGGTATTCATATATATAAAAAAAACGATTTTTATATTGCTATTCATATTAAAAAACTGATTTTATAAATTGTTATTCATATAAAAAAACTGATTTTTTTTATATTGCTATTTAATTAAATTAAACTAAACATATAAAAAACTTACAGGTGGTGCAAAGGGTAGGGGCGGCGCCAAGGTCAGCAGGTGGCGGGGAGGCAACAGTTAAGCGCGGCGGTGGGCCATAGTGGGATGAGGCGCGATTTAGGGGCTAGCGTTTCGGTTTGGGATGTTTTCAGGAGGAGAGAGGGAAATAGAGGAGGAAGGAGGCGTTGGGTGGGGGAAGAAGAGGAGTAAGGCTGGAGGGAGTCGGCGTGGTGAAGGGGAGGCGGCGGCGGCGAACTCCGGTGGCGCGGTGGCGGGCTAAAGGAGGAGCGCGATTGATTTCTCTTTTTTTTACTTCGTTATGTTCTGAATGATAGGGAGGATTGACTGAGCAAGGAGAGAGAACGTAGGGTATAAAGGAGTATATAATTTTATTATTTAATTAATTTTTTTCTTAAAAGTTGACTTTTCGCCTGAATCCTAAATCGAGCCCAACGACTATCGTCTCTAGCTAATTACCCCCATTCCGAACACAATGGGATATGTATCGTAAGCCAGTTTGGCTGTTTCGATCGGTTTCCATCAAAATCAAAATATAAATCTATATATTGAATTTGAATGCGCATTTCCATTTACCGAGGCCACATACGGACTCTAAAAATTTCCGAAAAATATTTTCTAGCCTCGTATTGACGATACGGTCCTAACAAAATTAATTTCGTCAAATTCTGAGACCGTTTGAAAAATGGCCATTTTCTGGTTGACCAAAATTGACAGAAACTGTTAAAACACGTTTTACTTCGCCACGCTCACATATTGATTCAGAAAATTACGAATTTTGGAATCTAGCAATAACTTGACATCCTACATCCAACAAAAGTGGTTTCGTCAAAAACAGAGGTCGTTTGCAAAATTTCCATTTTTAAGGGCCAGAATCCCATAACGACTATTCTGAATTTTCAGCTGGGCATAACTCTTTATTCCCGCTATCAAATTTCAATTTTTCGGATTCGTTGGAAATATATTCTCAAATAGATTCAAATATTTTTGGTTTCGCTAAAATCCGGTTTATTTTGAATCCTGTACATTCATTTGAAATTTGAAATCGAATTTTCAAACTACCGCACCATTTTTCAATTCCTTTTATAATTAAAAATAAATATTTATATTCTAACATCGATTCAAATAAATATTTACTTTCTAATTCTATTCGAAATAAATTTCTCGTTGTTTTTATTTAAAATAAATCATTTTAAATATTCAAAATTCACTAAAATTGCCAAAATAAAAATTTTAAATTGGCTTGGATTTCCGGGTTATTACAAGCATCTAAGCCACGAGAACTATCAACACTAACACAAGTTTCGCCTTCCACGGTCACTCCTTGAAGCAAATAGATACCATGAGTTTTAGCTCCCTTCATAACCACAAGCGCACCCTTCGAAACCCTCAAGCCATCACTCTCAATGGTGATCTTACAACCTAATGAATCCAACTGTCCCAAAGAGATAAGTGACTTCCGTAGTCCCGGAACATAGCGCACATTAGTGAGAGTACGAACCACTCCGTCAAACATCCGAATTTGCACGGATCCAATGCCCTTCGACTTGCAACCTGCACCATTTTCCATAACAATTGATTTTCCTTCCCATTCAACATAAGAAGAAAAACAATTCCTATTAGGCATCATGTGATTTGAAGCCCCCGAATCAAGCACCCAATCGCTGCCCGAAACATCTGATGCTACTGCCGACAAAACATCTACGTCTCCCTCACTAACATCTCTCTCCACCGCAACTGATGAAGATGCTACTTCTTTCTTCCCCTTGTCTGGACAATCATTCTTCCAATGACCAGGTTTCTTACATATAAAGCACTTGCTATTTCTTTCTTTTGACTTTCCTCTTCCACTGGGCTTCTTGGACTTAGAACGCCCCCGGTTTCCCTTCTTCTCTGACTTTTATTTCTCCGCAAATAAACCTTGACCATTACCAGCACCACTACTACCATCAGTCAGCTCCTTCATCTGATCTCGCAATTCCTCACTAAGTAGCAGTCTTGACATCATTTAGAGTCAATGTATCCCGGCAATAGATCAAACTGTTTGAGAACCTAGTATAGCGCTTAGGCATTGAGCATAACAATATCATCGCCTTCTGCTCCCCCTCAAACTTCAAATCTACCGCCTTCATCTTCATTAGCAAATAATCAAACACATTTAAGTGCGCCTTTAGCGAAGTTCCTTCCTTCATCTTGTAGGTAATGAAAGTCCACCACAAGATCAGTCGATTTGTGAGTGAGCAGTCGTCTAGCCACTAATTTCAGAAATAACATTCTCCCCCATGGCAAGTTGAAGTGTAGTGAATGCCCACTCTTCCATTTCTTCTCTCTCCACATCTAAGATGTCCTCTGGCAATAAATGTGTATCAAACACCACCCGATGTACCCGATTCCGGCTAAGAACCGCTTTCATCTTCCATTGCCACTTTTTGAAATCATTATCGCCATTCCACTTGTCGATTACCAAACCAGCAGCTGCATATTACCCACGTAAATAAGGAGCTACACCACTTGGACCAACTACTGATGGATTATTTGAACCCGATTCCGGCATTTCTACAACCATCTACCAACACCAATGCTTTGATACCAAATGTTGTGGAGAAATTTTGATTCAGGACCGCTTAAATCAAAAATCCACAATGCCACGGAAAACAAGATCGTGGTAATAGTGCAAAAACAACCAATCGAACAATCTCAATCTTATCCAAGCCAATCACAATCACCAAGCAATGGAAATAATAAAGCAATAACGAGAAACTAAATAATCACACAGGGATTTATAGTGGTTCCACCGGCGTCTTGTCAGTGTACGCCCACTTTGAGAGAGAAACCTTTATTAATATCAATAGAAGAGTACAAGAGATTGATTACAACGATCAAATTTACTAGAAAATTTTGATTTTATGGAGAAAGGAATTGAATAAGATTAGGATTGCCTAAACCCTAATTAGAATAAACCTTGATCTAATATCTTGATTTTTTTCTACCTCTTCCTTTTGGATCCGATGTAGCTTATATAGACATAGGGAAGTATATGGAAATTCTTAAAATTTCCTCTAGATCAGAAATATCCTCTAGATCCTAAATATCCTCCAGATCCTAAATATTCTCTAGATCTGAAAATATCCTCCAGAACCTAAATATTCGAATTATCCCGAAATATCCTCCTCAATCTAACACATAGTATCGCATACTTCAACAAAAACATGATAGAAATATTCCCAAATAGCATTATATTCAAACCTTGCATTTGGCGCTTGACCATTTTCTTGTTCCTGCATGTTATTTCAGCCGAGTATGTCAGAAATGGAGAAAGTTTATGATGTTATAGGCTAAAATATGTAGATTTCTTTGAAACAAATATAATACAGCATATGTGAACCACTTGTGAATGTATATTAAAAGAAAAGTGTATGAAAGATGAAAACGACGCATTCGATATTACAGCCTATAGTGCAAGCTAACAAAGCACCTATCATGAGTGGTTGAATCATCATCGATTGCCGCAACATGCAATGTTTTATGTATTTAGGTATCATTCATATATGAATATTCAGTAGGAAAACGATTATATATAAACACCACTGGAACTTGGAAATATGTTGAAACGGAAGCATCCATGTATCATGCATCCTAGTGGTTTCCTACTCGTGATAAAATGTGTGTACAAATCATTTATTGAGAATCCACCAAAACAGATAGAAGTAAGCGATGTTGGTGATTAAACATATATCAAAGTGTAATCGCTATGAGTAGCTCAAGAGAAAAAATATTTGTCTAAAATAATTTTTATAATTGTAACATGTAACTTGTCATAAGGACAGTTTTTCATTTACCAACTCAAAAATAAAAGATGATCCAAATTTCTATTTGGAATAAATGGTTATCTTGAATAAAAGAGTTCTTTTCGATCAATCGTTCTAGTTAGGTCAACCAACTCTTCCTTTTTGGATTTTTTTTTTATTCCTCCTCTATCTACTACGTAACAATAATCCACTACAGACCTCAATTAAGAGTCATTCAATGTGCCAATGTCTTTCCTAACTATTGACATTGAGAATCACTGACTCATCTGTTTTAGCTCGCATACAAAAATGATGATCAACACAGCTTCTAAGGAACCAAAAACAACTAATTAGAACCTTTTACTCCTCATCCGTAAATACAACAAAGAAATCCGTCAACTCGTTTGCTCAAATGGAAAGCAAAATTGAGTCTAACATGAAGATCTGGACTGGGAATAAAATACCAAGCTACCAGAGGTAATCTGAACTAATTTATGATGAAGAACATTCTAGGCTCTAGCACTTCCAAACATATGAACTTAGGTTGAAGATGCATTTAAGCCACATTCAGGTAGATTTTCCAGTTGCAAAAAGGTGGTCAATAAATTAAAAAATATATACACATTGTATAGGCTTAATTTATGCATATGACATCATAGCAATGATAAAAGGTGAAAGTAGGTTAGAATATATTGCACGATTTGTATGAATGTTCACATCAATAAGGCAAATTTAACATTAAATGCATGGAATTTAAAATAAACCAGCAAGTCAACTATAGAAAAAAAATTCCAATGAGAAGTTCTGAAAAATAGAAGAACCCGAACTAATACAATGGCATCATGTACACGCCAAAAATATTTAACTTATACCCAATACCGAAGTTTAGCTGCTTATCTCTTCGTATATTTTTTATAAAAAAAAATGCAATAAAATGACACAAACTGATTTAATTAAAAAAAATCATTCTTAAACATTTACCATAGTCATAATCATGCACCATTTACCATCTACAGTATGCATGTTATTATCCTCTTCAAGAACTAATGAGGGCTTTTGAGCTTCTCAGCGTAATTTCCTCAAGGCTAAATTTCAACACGCAATATGCTTCCTTCCACACACAACACTAGCTATACGAAAAAAAAACTTACAATATAAGAATACAAAATTCATTTTTGAAAATGCTGGGTGATAGTAGAATGTGTTTCGTTTGTAGCTGCTTGGTTTGAAGCATCCTAGCCAAGAAGTAATAATTAGAATATAAAACTTCAAACTAACATGAACAAAAGGTAGGAGAAATAAATTGCATACTTGACATGCTTAAAATGGCAGACTATAGAAATAGTCAATGGAGTCCGCTGCAACTACAACCTGAAGACATGTAAATTTTTAGCACTTGTAGGATTAAAAATAGAATAAATCGGTAATCAATTGCACAATAAAATTAATTATTTCATTAACATACGATACGTATATATTTTAACTCCATAGTTCTGTCATATTAATATGGGCAGTGGTCTAGTATGCAAACCTTTTTTTCCATGTTTTCTTCACTTATACATATCAATTGAGAGACATATTAATAGACTGTGATAATAACATTACCTTTATATATATATATATCGTATCCAGCTATTTCGTATATTGGTTATTCTCAAGAACCAAGCTTTTTTTTTGTGTGTGCGCGCGGGTCAAGTGAGTCGATATTAAGGAAAGAAATTTCACTAAAACAAAAAGGTCAAAAAAATGTTCATGTGACTAAAGTATGCTCTCTTTTGACTTGCAGACGCTCTCATTTTTGTTGAATATTTAGTGGTGTAAAAAGATATTGTTTTACAATGAATTCTAATACACTTGTAAACAAACTAAGAATATATCCACGTAAAATCCACTAAACATGCAAAAATACTAACATTAAAAGTTGGTAGTTCTTACAGCTGATAAGAACTTCGGTTCATATGATGAATATCATAAACTAAATCATTTATAAAAGTGATTAAAGTGGTGAGGAATATTAGGTTCTCCCATGTTCTCCCTCTTTGTAGGCACATACGTACGTACGTACATACACAAATAAGTGTGTGCACGTGTGTAGGCATGAATGCACTTGTGTGTTTAACTTATGGTACATGCATACAAAATAAATCCGATCTTCATGTGATGAGTTTAGAAAATGATTTTGTTTCTCATACATTCATCGTACTTGGTTTGACTAATAATGTTTCCTTTTTTGAGTTATTAAATAATATCCAGTCTTATGACCAAAGATAGAATTGTACCAGCTCTTTGAAATAAACACAAAGATGTCGCCAAATAGTATCGACTATATTTTCGATCTTCAGCAATGAATTAGTCAATCTAGGTTTCGAACAACAAAGTACTTTCTTGGATTACTACGATAAAGCCCAAATGAAATGTCTTCAAAAATCCACTTAATTTAGTTTTGGCTTTATCTTTTCATGTCCACATGTCAATAGCATCCTGAAATAACAAAAGCAACTTTCTTCTAGCCTTTAATCAGTTGTTAAAGTGCTAATAAAATTGGATAGTTAATGTTGTTGGCTAATGTATTTAACTATGCGTTTATACGTACGAAGAATGGAATTGAGACCAAACATGCAATAACACAGAAGGCACAAAAATACATTTTTGCATAGGTTAGAGATATGGAAAAAACATGCCGATCTAAGCATATACCTTAGAGAAGGAGATGCATAAGATATAAGCACTAATGCATCTAGGGTTGGGAGATGCATGGGGAGAGCAAAGAGTGAGCCTCGTACAGGTGAACGGGAAATAACCGGGTGGGGAGAGGGGTGTTTGAATTTGGAGGACAGGGAAGTGAGGTGCCAAGGTAATTTTTCTCTTCCCCTTTTCTGTGTGGAACGGAAGAGCAGTGAAATAAGGAGGAGGAAACTGGATAGAAAGATGAGAGGCGGTTAGTATCTAATTTTCCACTGCGAACCTCTTGGAGGCTTGTGCGCCCTTGAAATCAAACCCTGCAATAACATAGTAATATTGATTATAAGTCAATAATCCTTTTTTCAATACAATCAAAACATTTTTATCATAATATTCGGACAGATGCAACTTCTTATTATCGTTCTTCTAAATGAAATATTCCCTCCAACATTCTATAACACGCCTAAAGCCTGCACCATATTATTGATCAATGTATGTATATATTGATGTACAGTTGCAAACACATAAGATGAGAAGAACCGTAATAATCCAGCCCATAACTCATTTGCCAAATCTGCATCTTTAGCTTTGGTGCTTGGCTAAAGATTGCTATCACAAAAATATTTTCCTGTCACGCCTTTAACTTGAGGATGCAGTGCTACGTAGAATGTCGTTGTAGTTCCCTGCTCAGCATTTTAAAGGACCAATCTCCCAATAGTTCAAGAAAGAGCATCCACAATGCTATGGTAGCGAAGAAGATTCGTAAATATTGATCTAGGGTGAAGAGAAATAGCAGTATTCTCGACTCCCTCTTCCTTGAATTGTCTAGAAAGCATATTGGCATGAAATATGTTTGCAAGTTTAGACTGCCCATAAGCACGTAAGCTACTGTACTGAGATTCACCTTTTTTTTTGTTAAATCGAACTCCCTCACTATATGCAAATCCATGCCCGTCAGATGATAAATTAAACAATTCTTCCTTCAATTCCACTCTTACGATGTGTCTTTCATGTTCTGAAGTAAAAGGCGGTTAAGAGAAAATGACCAACATGGTTTGTTGCAAATTGAAGCTCTATAGCATCATTTGAAAGAAAAAATGGAGTAGCCATGACTTATGCATCATTAATGAGAATATTGAGAGTAATATTCATAGAATTGAATTCTGAAGCAAATTTCCTAACAGACGCCATCAAGGTTAGGACCAGCTCCATGACATTAACTTTAGCATTTGGAATGCCCTTTGCAAAATCTTCTTTTAACGCTTTTACCAGTAGAGACATTACTTACTGCCATAACTACATGCACACCACATAGTGAAAGCGCACAAGCTATTTCCACACTAATATTTGCAACCTATTATTTTGGTTTATGAAAAACAGTGGTATGTTAGCCCAATATGTGCAATTATATTCCATTAATTAAATAAAACTCCTTTTTTCAGATTCAATATATATGTCACGAATATGGAAATGTGAAGCCATAACATGTTTGGTTTATTACATTAAGTGTTAAAGACTGTTTATCGTAATCTTGATATAATAACACCTACCTATTCAGGAGCTAATACTTTACTAATCTTTTAATGAGCTAAAAAATGCCATAATTATTCTTTTCATATTATTAACCCACAGATCATAAACTGTTTTGATCCCTACCACTTTTTAAAAATGTTTTGGTTTTTTTGGGCCAATTTTCCCGTAACAAAGGGCTAAAAGACTATAAACAATGACAGAAAAATAGTTTTAATTAATGATACTGGTTATATAAAACTACATATTTTTCCGTTATGGTTATTAATTTACATCATTTTTTACTGTTTATACAGAGTTCATTCGCTTGAGAATCTGGCAAAAGTTACGCAATTCATGCACAAAAAAGCTATGTCAAATCAAAAGTAACCTGTACTTATATAATTTGTGATAAGAAGAGGTATTTGTTAAAATAAAATTCATGACTAACATATAGAATCTGTTAAAATCGTTAAGCATTGTACATGGTAAGTGGAACTATGGAAACCATTGATGTTAGACAGCACGAACATTGTCATTTGGCTTAGCAATCACTATGATAAAATGGAAATAAAAAAATGATACAAATTGATTTTTGTACTAGCAACAAAGCATAAAACTATTGAACATGATGCACAACAACAGAAACAAACATGAAACAAAGCACTATAATCACTAATAGGCTAGCTATATGTTAAACGAATAGGAATAGTTTAATCAACTGAAATACCTAAGCAGTCTGGAGCAGTTGATCTTCAACAACAATAAACTCAAAACGGCATTTGAGTGAAGTGGATCTGAAGCAAGAAAAAACAATATGTTTAAAAAAATAAAAATAAAATAAAAAAATAAAAAATCATAATGAAGGGAATTAAGGCTAATAATGAGTACCTGTAATCAAACTTTGAATCGAACATAAAAATTGACGTCCGAATCGGTTTAAAACCCAAAAAGAGGTCTGAATCGACTCTTCGGCTGATGGGAAAAAATAATATGTTATAAATTTTATAAAAGAATGCAATACACTTAAAACCAGGTTTGAATAGAAATCGATTTCGGGCAATAAAAAACGACATTGGTATGAACCCTAAAATTTTCAAAATCAAAAAAAGAGGTTCAAGTTAGAAATGAGTATCTGGGATAGAACTCAGAATTAGACCCAAAAATCCACATTTGAATCATAGTTCGATCAAAAACATCCTCACAAATCGGGTTGGAAATTCATATCGAGCATAGGTGAAATTAGAGGAAGGGGATTTTGGTTTCAGTTAAGGGAATTGGAAGTATGGAGTGGGGTTAGAAGAATGATTCATTTGTAGTTGTTGAAAATTGGGGAAGTAGATGCTGGTAACGTGGTAACGTGAACTGATTTGTTTTGTTTTTAATTTATTTGAGTTTTTTGGTTTATTAGTAAATGTAGGTGAGGGATTCAAGGGGATGTGGAATATGTAGAGAACGTTGCATTCTATGATGTCACGTAAGCATAGTTGGAATTTTGTTTTTATGTTAAGTAATAGATTAATAGTTAGACTAATTTAAATATAGTGATGAATTGTTAGTGGTAAATGATGATTGATGTTTGTTGTGATGGATGATGGATGCATAGTTTATAACACACACTATTAAGCATTAGTGTTATAACGATTGTGCACGGTTATGATTAATTTAATTATGTTGATGATGGTTTTTATGGATGTTTATAATTGTTGTTGATTTTGGTGCGCACACACTGTGACACAACAATTATGGTATCACATTGGTGATCGACAAATCTCCTTCGTAATTAGAAGCAATATTATTATTGAAATTAAAGAAAAAACTGGAACACCCCACCTCCGTTAAGGCCACTCACAAAGGGAATTCCTTAACTTTGGTGGAGCATTATAGGTAAAAGACACAGATTTCGCCCAGACCTAATCGATCACTAAATCGACCAAGATCATTCGAATCCCTCATACGCTAACTCTGGGCATACAACACAACAGAACAAATAACAGAAGATTTTTATAAACATCATAATAATGTTACATCAGAGTACAGAATATATCAGAGTACATCGAAAAATAATAATACAACAGTAGAAGATTAATTTACAACAAATATAATACAACGCAGCGGAAGACTATAAGTGCCCTGGACACAGCTTTAAGCTTCAATCCAGAATCCTGCTCAATAAACAAATATCTGCAAAACAAACCACTCGACTGCCCGTTGGAAAATAGGGGAACCCGAGTTTACAAGTGAAACAAACTACGATTCAGTTATGGGACTGGTATGAGAAATCTTACTTAACTTACCTAATAACAAGGCTAATCACAGGCCGCTAATGCGGAACGGGTTTACTCCATTGGATTGTCAGTGCATAAATTAAATAAATCTTTTAAAAACAACGCAATGCTTTTTAGAAAATGAAATCATTATAAGACTCAAGTCCCATCACACAATGCGCCGGAGGATAGAGTTTAACCTTATAATGATCAAACATACTTGATACGTAAAAAATAATATTTAATATTATTATTAGAGTCTAATCAGTTTAAAAATACTTTCAAAGTAAATGTATCAATCCTAGACGGCATAGTACCTCATCCTGTTATGTCGCTATATATAGGTTTATAATCAAATCCGTAATATCGTATTGGAAATTGGGTTTCCATCATGAGTCAAGGCTAGGGATGGTCTTCTTACCGATTCGAGACACTCTAGCAAATGTCTTAGGATCACACCTACGGGAAACCCATGGATCCTGCAGGGCCGGTCCACAAATATTTTAGTGGATTGACAATTCCTGAACACACGTTTCCTGGTCCTATTGGACCTATCATTTGGCCAGTAGCGACCAATAAATCAAGGCCTTGCAAACTATCATCCACATAAGTAAAAATGTCTGGGCTCCATACCATGACACCACTTCTAGCCAAAAAGAAACGTGTGCACTCCCTACGTTCCCTTATCCCGTTTCTGACTCCTACCGGGGTGTGAGGCTCACGAAGTAATGCTATACACAAAGCTATGCCTAAACAGGCTATGCTTTGATCATCAACCACAAGGCTCTGTTTTTCAACAAAAGCCTTGATCGTTTGCATCTTGACATGTCACATTGATAATACATACCATGCGACCAACAACTATCAATATATAACCTCTGAGCTCGGGCGTCTTAGAGAAGGGTGTTAAGCAAGAAAATAAATTCTCCGCACCAAACAGATATATATTAAGTAGAAATCAATTCACAACTACACATCTATTTACAAGTTCGTTTTGGGTCTGGATGAAACCGGAGACACCTTATTCCTCTCATGTATGTCCAATAAGGAAGATAGGTGCTCGCTTTTTCGGACAATCAACAAGTACGTCCAGACAACTACCACCATAGCCCTTTCAAGGCAGCAGCTCCAATCAAGGGAATTAGTAGTCGTCCATTCGATGTGAAGATCGCTGGTCTTCAAACACCGTCTTCAATATCTTCGATTTAAATCTTCGTATAATTATTTGAAATGATATTGAACTTGGTCTTTTCAAATAATTTTCGAATAAATATACTTTTAAATCATTTCATATCGGTAATATTATTTTATAACAATTTATAGCTAGTTTTATTTATATAAAAATAGTCTAATTTAATTTAACGATGCTTCGGGTCAATGGGCGACCCAAGCGCTGTTTTTACCCAAATTTGATTTACACATTTCTTGAAATCTATCCGTTGGATTTTAACGAATTTTATATCATTGGAAAGATCTTTCCAAAGCGGACCTAAAGGTTTTAGTTTTGGGAAAATCCGATGGTCGGATCTTTCGGTATAATCGTTTAAAGTTATGATTCCGAAACACGAACTACCGCACGCGATTCGTTTAATTTTAATTTATATTTATATATATAAAAATATTTATAAATATAAATCATTCGATGATTCCACTAACAAGTTTAACATGCCAAATAAAAGAATGTTTTATTTTGCATAGCAATTTAAATGTTTCTAGTGACAAATAAAAAGAGATATTTTACTTGTATACAAATTCCTATATCTTCTAATAACAAATAAAAAGAGATTTTTGTTTGCATACATTTCAATGTTTTCTAATGTCAAAGGAGAATTTACTCGCATAACTTTTCTACACGTTTTCTAATGTCAAATAAAAGGAGAAGTTTTTTTTGCATAACATATCTGCATGTTTCTATTGTCAAGTAAAAAATGTATTTTACTCGCATAATTTCTCTATATGTTTCTAATATCAAATAAAAATTGTATTTTACTCATATAATTTCTCTACATGTTTATAATGTTAAATAAAAATGTATTTTATTTGCATAACTTCTCTACATGTTTCCAATGTCAAATAAAAAAATGTATTTTATTCGCATAATTTCTCTACATGTTTCCAATGTCAAATAAATATGTATTTTATTTGCATAACTTCTCTACATGTTTCCAATGTCAAAAAAATATGTATTTTATTTGCATAACTTCTCTACATGTTTCCAATGTCAAATAAATATGTATTTTATTTGCATAACTTTCCTACATGTTTCCAATGTCAAATAAATGTGTATTTTATTTGCATAACTTCTCTACATGTTTCCAATGTTAAATAAATATGTATTTTATTTGCATATATGTTCTATTCTTCTAATGACAAAATAAAAAGAAAATTTTGTCTACATACATGTTTTCTAATTCTAGTGAAAAAGTAAAAAGATATTTTTGTCTACATACATATTTTCCAATTCTAATGACAAAATAAAAAGACAATTTTGTCATATGTACATGTTTTATAATTCTAGTGACAAAATAAAAAGACAATTTTGTCATATGTACATTTTTATAATTATAGTGACAAAATAAAAGGATAATTTTGTCATATGTACATGTATTATAATTCTAGTGACAAAATAAAAAGATAATTTTGTCATATGTACATGTTCATAATTTCAGTGACAAAATAAAAACGATAACTTTGTCTACATGTATGTTTTATAATCCTAATGACAAAATAAAAGGATAATTTTGTCATATGTATGCAATTTCTATTTTTTTTTACATAACAAATAAAAAGGAATATTTTTATTTGTATACCATTTCAGTGTTTAACTTGACAAATAAAAATGACTATTCTTACTTGTACACAAATTCAATGTTTAACTCGACAAATAAAAATGACTACTTGTGTTTGTATACAAATTCTATTTTCAACATAACATGACAAATAAAAATGTCTATTTTAATTTGTATACAATTTCAATGTGTAACATGACAAATAAAAATGTCTATTTTAATTTGTATACAATTTCAATGTATAACATAACAAATAAAAATGTCTATTTGTGTTTGTATACAAATTCTATTTTCAACATAACATGACAAATAAAAATGTCTACTTTAATTTGTATACAATTTCAATGTATAACATGACTAATAAAAATGTTTATTTTAATTTGTATACAATTTTAATGTATAACATGACAAATAAAAATGTCTGTTTGTGTTTGTATACAAATTCTATTTTCACCATAACAAATAAAAATGATACTTTTATGTTGTCAATTCTATTTCAACATAGAAAATAAAAATGATATTTTTATGTTGATAATTCTTTTCAACAAAGCAAATAAAAATGATACTTTTATGTTGACAATTCTATTTCAACATAGCAAATAAAAATGATACTTCTATGTTGACAATTCTATTTCAACAAAACAAATAAAATAATACTTTTATGTTGACAATTCTATTTCAACATAACAAATAAAAATGATACTTTTATGTTGAAAATTCTATTTCAACATAACAAATAAAAATGATACTTTCGTTTGTGTACAAATCTATTTTTAATATAACAAATGAAAATGATATTTTCTATTTGCATACAAATCTATTTTTAACATAACAAATAAAAGGGGATATTCTTATTTGTATACGATTTCTAGTTTTTAACATAAAAAATAAAAATGGTATTTTTATTTGTTTACAATTCTAATTTTTAACGTAACAAATAAAAATGATATTTTTATTTGTTTACAATTCTAATTTCACATAACAACTAAAAATGATATTTTTGTTTTGTCGACAATTCTAATTCAACATAACAACTAAAACTGATATTTTTGTTTTGTCGACAATTCTAATTCAACATAACAACTAAAAGTAATATTTTTGTTTTGTCGACAATTCTAGTTCAACATAATAACTAAAAATGATACCATTGCGTTCGTTATGGAATTCTGATCAAATTTCATGTTTGGAACTTCGCGAACAGAATCAGTATGAAAAAATTACGGATGAAATACGAAAATGGACCCAAAAAAACTAAAGTATAATAATTAATATATGGTAATAATTAATATTCCTCCCCTGCCTACTGCCAGGTCGACCCGAGCGGTCGACTAAGGCTGTCGAGCATTCAATTGACTGCTTGGTAAATGGTAGTGGGCGGAGGCTAGGTTTTGCTGTATATTTTTACTATATTAAAGGACGGGTCATTATTAAACTAAACTTAAAAGTCCAAGCTCATTCCTACGCCTATAAATAAAGGGCTAGACCCCCATTCTCTTATCCATATTTTCTGAAGGCAAATGCGAAGCTATGTCATTTCCAATCCTCCAATCTCTTCCAAAACACAAATTAAAAAACATACAAGTCAGATTTACAAGAATGGAGAAGATTAGATTCAGATTTATGAAAAAGCGATGGTTCTTCACTTCGCTATTCTTAATTATTTGATTTCCTTCTACTTTTCCTATTTGTTATCCAGATCTAAAAATCTAAACCTTTATTGTCAATCCTCTTTATGAAATAAATTGTAGATCTATTAGATTTAGGAATTTGATGCCTAAAAGCTTTTAGGTGAGTGAAAAATTATGTACATCTTTTATAATAAACATATATAATTCATTTATGTTGAACCGGAATTATATGCCTAAAAGTGTCAGATTTGTGTATTTTTATCAAATATGAATTATTGTGAATATTAGTTAAGTATGGATTTGTAGGTCTTTTGAAGTTATTATCATCTTCTTGTATATAATTGTTCTTGAGTTGTTGTTGTTATTAGAAACATATCGAATCCATAAATCAGACCCAATACCTTGACCAGATTTTTAGCTTTATTTCAAATCCATAAGACTGAGTGTTGATTTATAGTTAATGCAGTATTGATTAAAATAGTAGTAATCCTATCATGTTTGAAATTGTTTGTGGTTTTATTTGATTATTGTAACTTTTGTGCTTTTTGTTCTTTTTTATATAAAAAGGCGTTATTTGAAATCTAGAAGGAAAATACATAAACCACATAAGAAGAGATATACAAATTCACGTATTTTTGTATAAAGTTTGCAACAGCTATTCTAAATAGAATATTAACTTATTTCCTTGCAATTTTGAATAATGTCACTTTCCTCTTTTTAATAGTTTAGGAAAAATTTGTAATAATTACAGTAAATAACCTTTTTGAAATTTTGAATCTTAAAACAAGATTAAACACAAAATGGGTTGTTTTGTTCGCTTGTTTAGACTAGATCATAAATAATAAATAATAAGAAAATATAAGTTAGCAACTGCGTCAACTTCGCATTTAAATATAAATACAAATACATACATATACATATATATATATAAATCTTATCCGTCCGAATCTACGTAAATGACATTAACATATTAAATAAGTATTTGTCTATATTGTGTATTTGAATTTGGAATGTTTCCGTTTTATGGGAATAAACGCATGGTAATAACTCCCATAATAAATGGAAATTAAACGTTCATGACCGTGGTAGCGAATGATATGGAATTGGTTGTTGTAATACAAGGGTCATAAGTAAGTAATTACTATTATGACCATGAACATTTTAGGGAATTAATGGAATAAGATAAATATGCCTAAATGGTTACAATTAAAATTAGCATTTAGGAACAAAGATTTTAACTCCAACTAGGGAATAAATAAATAGAAAATTTATGTGTACATATATTCATATAAGACTTAATTAGCATTAAATTTGTAGTAATGCTTGGGAGTTACAATACTTGGGTTAAAATTTAAATGGGACCGATATAAATGGCATTTATTAGAATAATGGATGCCTTAGGAAAATATAATGACTGGGGTCATAAATGGCATATTGTCTAGAGAATAGAAATAAATGGAATAAAAAGGGGAATTAACTGGGATTGATTGGCATAGTAAATACTAAGTCCAATAAGGAAATTAATACATAAACATCTAGGATAGGAAGTTATATGTTTTCCGTCTTTATTTCTAGTTAATCCATAATTAATATAATTAAGAATCAAGATTTGGACTTTGTAGGTTAATGATGTGAGTCAGTTTCCATATTTGACAGAAGTCTGCACTTTCCAATAGTCAGATATATGTACAACTGATTTTAGATATCATTAACTGCAGGAACTCGTGAAGATAGTTAATTTCCTAGCAAAATTGAGGTTTACTTCCAGTATGAGGTACTAAGTGATTGTAGGGCCCGCCTCCCTCCCTAAAGAGGAAACCTTAAAATGGGAATTGTTTTATAAGCATAAGCCTGCTTTGGGATAAAGGTATTAAGTAGTTAGATTCACCCTTAAAAGGGTATTAAGTGATCGCGTAGCTCAGTTCTCCATGATCAAGAAGTACTTAATGGCTATTTGGTATGAGCTTGGTAATCCCTGAGTTAGTCCGCTTCCTCTAGGTAGTAAGTGACTAGGGTGAGAGTCCGCCTTGGGATTAGGTATTAAATGACCATTACGGAGGTACCATAGGTATCCTGCGGGAACTAGTAAGTGTCTACGTGGTTATCTAATAAGACTCGATAGATAGTAACACAGGCGTCCACTGAAGGAAAGTCATAAATGACGAAATGTCGTCTACCTATCCTGTAGGTAATAATTGATTACGTGTTATCTCTCGCCTTAAATGGGGCATGTGTATATGCGTGAAAGACATAAGCCTTAAATCAGTAGGACTTGTAGCTAGTGACCTCTAATTTATATTAGTGTATAGTAAACTACCGAGTAAGGTATTGAGTAATCGAAGGATCCATCATTTTCTTATATTGATAGCGGGGTTGTAAGCGAAAGGGTCCACCCTATCATATATCGGTAGTGGGGTCTTAAATGATCGAAAGGATCCACCCTTATCTTATATAAGTAGTAAGGTATTAAGTAGATGTATAGAAATAATTAACCTCCTTATGGAATAGTGAATAGTTAGGAGCCTATCTCTTAATATTTGCTTATTGGTTGAATTGTGGTCTAAAGGCTTCATATTTATGCGTAAACATTCTATCTTTGTACCGTTATTATTATCATTTGGTAAAGCTACCTTGGGTATGGTAGTTTGTTGTCGTGGGTAAATCTTTACAAGGTTAGGTTAGAATTACTCGCCTTGTTAGACATGTGTTTTGTTTTTGACCAAACGGACTACGTTTGTGTATTGTAGACAGTGTTACATATTTTCTACTCAGCGGGTTTTTGACCCCCTCCTCATAACAACTCTCAGGTTTAAGTCAAAGAAGATAGGCCTTAGCAGGTTCTTTGTTTGGTTTTCGGTTCTCATTCTCTCATGCTTGATATCGATGTGGAAATATGCTTTAAGGTAATCACCTTAGTCGGTATTAGTTATCTTATTTTGTTTCTACTATAAGCTAGTTTTATTTTACTCTGATTATGCTCACGCTCATGAAGTGCAAGTACCAAATTTATACACTCCATTCTTGGATGGATTTGAGTTTCAATTTTTGTCGAAATTCGAGCTCGAAAAAGTGTGTGGTGTTACATTTGGTATAAGAGCTTAGGTCTCGATGATCAGAAGAATTATTTAATTAGGATTAGTGATAAAACGTATTCGAATTACTTTTCCATTATCTTACTCGACTTTTAAATTATTTCGACAACGAGATAGTCCGAGGCCTATTTAACTAAGATATGTTTTAAACGACTAAGAGATAAATTATTTTTGGGTTTGAGTATTCGGCCAACCCCGATTTATCCCATGGCGCATTTGGCGATTTTGTTTTAAAGAGCATGAGGACGACCCGTGGTGAATTTTGTAGATCTAAGCTTGGTGAGTGGATGAAAAGCTAGCTATAACTGAGATAGGTGCGATTTCTTATTTTTTGTTTCGGTTGAGAGTTCCAATCGATGATCTTATTTTAGTCTGTAAAGAGGAAACTCATGTTAGTGTGTCATTATAGTTCGGAAATATAATTACAAAAGGTATTCATTCGTAAATCTGGATATTCTTCTGATGAAGTTATTCGTTTGAGTCCTTACTCTTATACATATTCGTGGTGATTTCAGATTTTGAAACTATTTTTGAAATAAAGGGGTTTCAGACTTTTTAAGTATGGTTTTCGAGAAATTGTTTTAAAAATAAAGTTCTTAGTAAATAAAATAGGTTTTTGAAATTCAAATCAATCCATGTTTTGGATCGTTGGGTTTTGTGTAATTTTAGTAAATAATCCATCTTAGTAAAAAGAAGGAATTTGAAATGACAAGAAATAAGCCTCGAAATTCAGAAACAATGATTACGTGTTCCTTTGATTTCTAATATACCTCTTTTCAAATATTTTAGATGGTTTATAGATATTATGACAAATAACCTTTTTATAGATTTAAAATCTTGACAATCCAAAACATGAAAAGGTTGTTCCATTCAGTAGACTAAACTAGGATATAAAATTACAAATTTATATTTATATTGTGAGACCCTCAACTAAAAATGAAAATATCATATCAAGAAGTTTTCAAAGAATTGCTCTCGGAAGAGACTAAGGAAATCTCTATTCAGCTAGGGGTATTTGATTTAGTGTCATTTGACAGCTAGGTAAGAGGAAATTACGTTTTATTTTATTTTGTATTTCTAGTTGAGTTTCTTTTTGAGAAATCATTGTTGTGTGGTCATAGCCTTTTGTTGAGGCTGCCTTAAACCTTTGATACGGTTCGGAGTTTGGCTGCGGTCTATAATACCGCTGTGTTAAGGACATGTATTTTTTAATTTCATGTCAAACCTTTAGAAATGATGCGGGATAACAAATATTTTAATCGGACCCCTATAGGGTTAAAGTTTAGCCTTTGTCCAAAGCAGATTTAACAGTTGATAGTTTAGTGTTATACCTAGAGTGGTAAACTAGTTGATAAGTTTCGGTACAACTTGAACTTAGGACTCAGTCGTAAAAGTTATGTCCAAATTTCCGTTCATAAACCTTTTTCCATCATCCTTCCTCGTCTAGCCAAACCATACCTTCATTTTTCTATTATTTCTTCATTATCACCTCATCTCCTTTTTTCCATGCTAGTTTACATGTTAGATCTCACTCTACTAGTACTTCAAGATCGAACCCAATTTCTTCTCTCTGATCATTTCTTAGTCCATAATACCTACTTGCACTACTTGATCTTTCTCGTACCATTTAAGCCTCATTTTTAGGTAGAAAGGCCAACTGATTGGACTAGATTTGTAATGACCCGCATTGGCAGAGGTATTATAATTAATTTATTTAATTATATAAATAGTGGTATAGTGAATTTAATGGTCGTGGAATTAAATAATGATGAATATTTAATTAAAATAATAAATTAAATAATATATTTAATTCTGAAATTTTCAGAATTAGCTGAAATGACGATATGGTGTGAACTGGATCATCTGTGATATTTAATTCAGTTTAGAATTGAATTAGAATAACGAATATATTATTTGAACGTCAGTCTGAACGAAGAATTATAATATAATTAAAATCGAGCTCGAAATGGCGCTGCTGTTCGTTATTTGGCGATTCGAACTTCAACTGAATATACAAAAGTCGTTTTAAATCGGATTTTTGTGAAACAAGAAACGTGTGGAGCTGGTGGAGTATATCTTTCTAGTGGAAGAGAAAAATCGGGATTCCGTCGTGTACATTTTGGTTTACATCCAAATCAAATTTCAGAAAAGTCGCTGTGGAATTCCTTTATAAATTATAAAGGAATTATTTATATTTTAAAAAGGAATTTCAATATAAATCGAATATCGGGTTGACCCAGAAGTGAATATCGAGTTGGAGATTCATATAGGAATATTCTAGAGCTGTATGGTGTACCATTGTGAATATATACGATAATATAAATTTATTTATATTTAATTTAATTTAATGTAAATATATTTATATATTTAAATGGGTCATCTAGAGCTTTAAAAAAAGTCAATTTTGCAAACAGAGTCGGAATTCAACGAAACTAATTTTGTTGGATCCGCAATGTCAAATAGTTGTTAGATTTCCAGTTTCGTGATTTTTAGAGTCACTGTGTGGCCGTACGGATTTTCAGAGTGAAAAACACTCAGTATTTCGACAGTTAAAAATACGCTGTGTGAGCATACGGAGTCGGAATTCGACGAAACCAGTGTCGTTGGGTTCGTAATGTCGAACTGTAAGTGTATGCCAATTTCCGTGATTTTTGGGTATCATGTGTGATCACACGAATTTTAGAAGGCAAAAACATATATAAAAGAAAATAAAACAAAAATATCTCATCAAAAAATATCTCACCCAATTTCCTATAAATACCCCCACTAACCTTTTCTAAACCTAATTCACTTAGAAGTCAACGAGATATTCCGCCGTTGTTTTTTCTCTTCACAACAAACATTCGTTCAAGAAGAAAATCAAATAAAAATCAAATAAACCCTCTTAAATCCTCAAGCTTATATCTTTGAATTCCTGCACTCGTGCTCTTCATTCTCGTACCGGTCTTGAAGCACTCGACAGTAGTTCCGTGGTTCCAGTATGAGGCAGCGGAAGTTAGGGTTTGGATTCGAGGAGCATTAAGGCATTGATGTAAAAATTCGAGTATTGAGTGGCGATCAGTGGGGTAAGGCGCCTCGTTCGGCCCAGTCTGGTGAAGATCCGACACCGTTGGTGTCGCAAGTCGCTGAGAGGACCACCAGGTCGCGAAGCACAGGGCGGATGCGAGCAGGTTGAAATGGAGATGGGTGGATCGAGAACGATATGAGGAGAAACATGGTAGTGTCGGTTTTGATTCCCGTTGAAGAATGATGTGGTTTTGGGGGGTTCAAAATCACGGTAATGCGATGTAGGAGGAGCAACGGGGTATGTTATTTAGGGGAGAAGCATTAAAAGCGGGTCTGGTAATTTATGGGTTGGTGATGGGCTTTGTTTGATAGGTAAGGCCCATTAGTTTTAAAAATCCAAGTCTTTTATTTAATTTAAATACCTGTAAACTTCGAAATGGTATAACCCTATCATACAACATCGGTTTTCAGCGAAACAAGATCCGTCGGGATCGTATGGACGGTGGCTATGCACTGGAACTGACCGCGAGTCAATTGGAGTCCGTTACAATTTATGGTGAAATAAATTGTCCAACTGAGTTAAATAACGCAAACCGATTATTAAACGGTTAACACGCCAATGTGAGTAAATCTCACTAACTCTGAACAGTTTATAATTTCATGTTGTATTTTTAGAACTGTTAAATATTGGCTGATTGATTTTGTGTTGACTGTTTGATTGAACTGCTAGACGGTTAGTTGAATTTCTATACTGATTCTGTTTAACAGAATATATCATATGGAACTGAAAGTGATGTTATCTATATTGTTTAACATCTATGATGCAGGGAAACAGGTTGGAGGACTCCAACTGGATTCCTCAACATTTATTATACTGTTTTCATATATTGTGATATATGATGTGATATATAATATGTTGTCGATTATATGTGTTTGAACGATATTGGTCATCGTGATTTGATGTGTTAAATACCATAACATACCAATATGGTGAAAAGAGAATTTTCAAAATGAATATTGAAAATAGATTATTTATAAAATCAGAGGATTTTATAAAAGAGAATCTTTATAAATAGATAATTTATAAATAGAAATTTATTTATAAATGGATTTTTATAAATAGAAAATACTTAGAAATAAAACCCTAAAGGAATTATTTGCAAACCATTTGCAAATAGAATAAGAAGAGAAATATTTATAAAACCTTTACAAATCGAATAGGAAGAGAAATATTTGTAAAACCTTTACAAATGAAATCGAATAGGAGATATTTGTAAAGCACTTATAAATATAAAGATAAAGGAAATCATTTATGAAGTGAAGAACCGTTACTAAAAGTAAATTTTTATAAATGAATAAACATTGTTAAGAGGAAATCTTTCTAAAATGGATAAACGTTATAAAAAGGGAAATCTTTATAAATCAATAAAGTGATCGAATATGGTATTCGAAAGTTAGTTAAATCGAATATGGTATTTGAAGGGAGTGATCGAATAAGGTAGTCGAAAGTTAGTAAATCGAATATGTTATTCGAAAAGGAGTTAATCGAATATAGTTTATTCGAATAGA
Source organism: Allium sativum (assembly GCA_030737875.1). Taxonomy (NCBI): domain Eukaryota; kingdom Viridiplantae; phylum Streptophyta; class Magnoliopsida; order Asparagales; family Amaryllidaceae; genus Allium; species Allium sativum. The sequence continues at coordinate 845,384,441 of CM060922.1, read as the reverse complement.
ATCAATAGGATTTATCGAATATTAGTTATTCGAAGAAGAGTCAAATAGAGTTATCGAATATTAGTTATTCGAATAGAGTTAAATGGAATTAAAGGAGTTATCGAATATTAGTTATTCGAAGAAGAGTTAAATAGAGTTAGTTAATCGAATATAGTTTATTCGAATAGAGTTAGAAGAGTTAAACCAGTTAGAATTATTTGAATAGAGTTAAATAGAGTTATCGAATATAGTTTATTCGAATAGAGTTAGTTAATCGAATATAGTTTATTTGAATAGAGTTAGAAGAGTTAAACCAGTTAGAATTATTCGAATAGAGTTAGAGGAGTTATCGAGTATAGTTTATTCGACAGGAGTTAAGTGAATAGAGTAAATCAAACAGAGTAAATCGAATAGAGTTAAGTGAAAAGAGTCAATCGAATATAGTAATTCGAAAGAAAGGTTAAGTAAGGAAGTTAGTTAAAGAAATTTAATGTAATGGATGGGATTTTCGACCTAGAAGATCAACATAAAAAACACACTATTGACTATTCAAGCATCGAAAATACCGGGACATTCATAGAAGAATTTAGAGGGTGAGAAAGAAAAGATAGAACTAATAGAATAGAAGAAGAAGAAGATCACAACTGAACAGAATCAGAGTAACACGAAACTTGCAGCGGAACAAAATAAGATGTATTATATAACATAACTTTGAATACAAAACTGTATTATTGTATGTACATACCATTATCAGAGTACAATACATCATATCACAGCGGAAATAACTCTACATAACTAATGGTGAAGCTTCCTGCTTTTGAGCTCCTCCAAGTGAATCTGCAAAGCCTGAAACACTTGACTGCCCGTACAAATTTGGGCACCCCAGAGTTTAGGGAAAACAAACGAAATAAACTCTAGGTCAGTCATGGGACTGGTGTGAGTAAATTCCAACCATACTATTTAACTTTGAAAATCCTTTTCAAACAAGAAGGTAATAGTAAGACCAGCCCACACATAAACATGGACGGTTTTTACCTTACTATAACCCAACATATTTTTATATCAAACTTCAGTGATATTATAATAATGTCTACTCAATTAAATCATCAAGTAGTAGAACGCTTGCATCTCACGCTCCACATATATATAGTATAAAATCATAAACCGCAGGGCGCTTATCGGAGAATGGTTTTCAACAGACAAGGTATGGGAGCACCTTCTGAATAGTGTACTCTAGAGGGGATACACTCAGGGTTCAACAAGAACGTCTTGCAACCCGGCCACACATGACCGCTCACACTTTTAGCTTGAGTGTCGCGAATATATTGCCACCATGGTTGTAGGCCATCCAACCGTCATCCGAAGATACAGAATCGAAAAGAAGATAAATATGAATTTTCTCTAGATCGGTGATAATACACCCTGCTTGGGGATGACCCAACTAGCCATGCTGCCTAGCCCAACTTCTGTCATTCCTGGTCGTGAGGCTAGAGGCTACGTCTATCTTCAGAACATCTGACCACCATTCACTTTGAATGTCACATCGTCAAATCCGTAATCACGCATTTATTACACAAATGCACACTGGGTGTAAAGTAAAGAGAAGTTACCTTCTCCCCACCAACTTGATATATTCGTACAAATCAACGGCGTGACCGTTGGAAATACTCTGTCAGACACTCATCCATACAAGTTGTCCTGGGACTGGACAAACAGAAACACCATTCTAGACTGGACGACCCTTGCATTTAACTCCGTCTTCAATTATCTTCAGCATATCAAATTCGCAGCGCTTATGCCTATACGGAGTGGTTTCTAGAAAATATATCCAACCGGTCTCTCTGTATTGACAACGATGGTCAAACACTTCGACAGTCGGTTATTTAACTATCGAAGTAAAAACAACATCCATCCTAATGTATAACTAAACATCACACAATTCCGGGCGATTTTATTTAACATTCGTATTATTATTCAAATTTCCATATCTTACCAGATATTTCTCAAATCCCATTTTAGCCTTTTTACACTTTCTTGGAAAACATTCCAGTTATTATACACTCTTATTATTTCATGTTTCCGAAAAACATGCGTTATTAACACTCGAACATTTCCATTCTTTTCACGTTATTCAATTTCTACACTTGGATAACATATCCTAACTCAATCGGAAAAATATTTCCAATTTCATTTTAAACATTTAAATCTGCCAAGCGTTTACTTTAAAGCATTATTCACTTCAGAATGTGAATATCATTTCTATTATAGAAATCTGAGCATCTTTATCAAATAAATCAATACCATTATTTCGTTTATCGAAATCTCTTTCATACTTTATATATTCCTATTTCACTTTATAAACTCTGTTTCTAAGTCAACTTCTTATCAAATCGATGTCAAGTTTATAACTAAATACTGACTCCTATCCTATTAACATTTATTTGTTTAAAACTAAATGTTGATTATCCTATCAGAATAATTCCTAAAAATGATTTACTTTCTTACATTCGACATCGTCGAATTAAAATTCCCAATCCTAATGGTTTAATTCTAATCCCATTTCGAATATCGAAATGATGTCATTGCTTTCTGAAACAATTTTCTAATATCTCTTTCTAACTCGTTCTTATATTTCTTTGGACAGATATCTTTACTTATTACTTTTAGATTAAGAGGGTTTTAAATCAAAACTATAGCATTTCCTAGGAAGTGCTGCTATATATAAAAATCATGCTTAAGTATGGTCAACAACGCAAATTTATCGCTATAGTAAAACTTGTCATACGCTGTAGTATTCTCTTTATAACTAATCTTAACATTACAGTCACGCTTAAGCCAAATCAACAACGTTTATTTTATCGCTATAGTTCTAAGACTTGCATACGCTGTCATATTCCTTTTATACTAATCTTGACACCTATTTCCGTCACAAACTGATATCGTTCCTCGATAATATTGAAGCCGCTCAAGTTGGGGTATTTTATTTACCTCTCAGACCTTGATCGACAACGTTCTTACCTTAGACAGATATAAGTCTGTACTCTAATCCTCTATTACTTAAAATATCTATCAGATCGTATTCTCTTGTTTATTTTTTTACTATGGTTTTATAATACCATATCCTTATTTCGAAATCTCTGGTGTTTGATTACTTATATTAAACATTAACTCTTCGCTTCCTCCATCCCACAGTTCTATTTATAACTTGTTAACCAAAGGTAATTAAATCTCATTACTTTGGATTAATTTATTTCTAAACTGTTTCATTAGATTAATTAAAAACCAATTAATCTAATAATCATTTTCCCAAATAACAGTTGATTAAATCAACTCCATTCCATCCGTAAATTCGTTAACTGATTTCAATTACTTCTTAACATTAGATTAATATAATTAATCTAATAATATTTCTAAATTGTTTATCTTAAATATAATTATCCAAATATTTAATCGTCGAATAATTTCTGCTTTATAAACTTATTTAAATGTCAACAATCGTTTTTATTTATTTTATAAAAACAAACTCTAAAATACTGGTTTATAATAGGACTTCTATTATAAATTTAAATCTTCTTTTTTTAAAAAAAATACAATTTTTATAATTAACCTCTTTGATTTGCCTAACGGTCAATCAACTCTTTAACGAAACAATGGTTTCACGGTCGACTGTCACCACTTTCTTAATCGATATCGTTTATTTGATTTATTTAAACAGATGTTGAATTTTCGTTCAACACCAATACTCACACGGGGTTTTAAATATAATTTGGGTTCAAACAGTGCATACAACCAAACAGTTTATATAAATATCGAGGAATCCGGTCAGATTCCTCCAACCGGTTTCAGCATCCACAGATGTTAGTCCACACAATTATCTCTAATTCTATACTAGGGAATATTCTAATTGATGGAATCAGTGTCCAATCGAGGATGTGTTCATATGCAACGATATATAATATTTAACCAAATTAACAGTAATCTACCTAATCGACCATCACACATCATTCAAACAACATTAAGATATAATTATAATATTTTAAAATAAATCAGAGTTAGTGATTTTACTCACCGTGCGCGTTAACCGTTAAAACGATTTGCGTCGGTTGATCTAGTCAGACGTGAATTCCAAGTTCTTTTTATGCTGCTCCGCCTCATCATTCTACACTCGCATCATACTTTACGAATAGAAAAACTGAGACCACGGTTTATCTTCACTTCGCAAGCTCCCTCAACAGTCCACTGACTTCAGAATCATTACCGGTATCTTTCATCACCTTCCTGTTCCCAGTACACTCATTTCTCTATTTTGAGGCTTTAACCCAACCGCTCTTCTCATTATGATTAAATACTTTGCAGATCCATAGAATGGTTATGGCCACTTCCTGTTATTTAATACACATGTCCCCCTTGTTCTTCCAACTAAACTCCACATTATAACAGTACTTTGCTTCCCTTATATGATCACCAACCCATCTTGCTACGTCGGTTAAAATATTGCCTTGCTCCCAGTTAATACACAAGTCCCCATCTCTCTTAATTAACGTACAAAGTCCATAGCCCAATCCAGTCTGCCACCTACCCTCATTTACACGTGAGCTCCATCATATAGTATACTCACGTCCCTTCATTCTTGTGAAATATTACTCCCACTCAAACAAACAACTTCCACATCCTAAGTAAACCTTCTCCCACCAATAAGAATTCGCGTCCCTTGTACCATTTCATCCTTCCCTTGCCTAACTTCAAACCATACTATGTCCGCCCATGCAAGCATACTCACATTCCTCCCTTCTTCCACGCGTTTACACGCACATTAACCAACCAACGCCCCCTCTCATGCAAAATACCACTCCACCATCATTTCCAAAATGTTCAATTCCTTCTTCATTCCACTACATAACCGCTTTAACATGTATCCACGCACATAACTCGACGTGATCAACCCCGTTTTTCTCAGCAACTTCCTCTCGCTCACACTCACGCCACTGCCATGCTACAGTTCACCGGAGGCCTCCTCGAGCTGCTATACCTTTCCGGTCCCTCCCACAACTCTCCGCTGCGCCACATCCCAGGTTTCGACACCCAACCGGAACATCACCGCTCCAGCTTTGATTTAGTGAAGAAGAACGAGATCTGGAGGTTGTTTATTTATAGCATTACTTAGCATTGAATTGAAGCAATAGGGTAGTAGGATGCTGCGTTGCTACGGAGTACACAGGAGGGCTAGGTGCTTAATTAGGCATGGGTTCTGTCTTAGTCTACTCCTAGTGTAGCTGCAAATTAAGGGAGGGGCATGTGCCCCCCTTACTTCATAGCAAAGGAAGGGTAAGAGAATGTATAGGATATCTCAATATTTATGTATCCTACCTTGATTTGTCTTGTCTACTGATGATATACTGTTTACACGTTGGAAAGGAGCAAGGTCTTCCTTAGTGATGAAGTAAATAGGTTAGCTGGTTAGGGGTATGGTTTGTATTTTAAATTAAATAATGAGTTAAGGTCTGCGTTGACAACAAGCACCATTCCTCATTTGTAACGCAAGGTGTACTTCTATTTCACATTGTTTTTATGCTCATTACTCATATCAGTTTCCGTCCTATCTATGCTTGATTTTCCTTTGCAAGTAATTTTCGTATTTAATGTCATAATATATTTTGTTTTGGCTTCAAAAGAAACAATCCTCATAGTATTAGTTTTGAACAAGACTGGACAAGTGAACAAGACTGGACAAGTGAGCATGAGTCTGTTCACTATATCATACTTTTGACTGAAATAAGTAGCTGTGATACAAAGCATCTATATGGGACGTGTTGGAACTTGGAAGATTGCAACCAAAATCCCAATCTTTAATCGTTACTTCATGCCATAAACATGGAAGGCACGGTTTGGAAAATATGAAGAATAAGCTGCTGAAGTGTCCAGGGTAAGATTGTGTATACATTTATGTTTCAAGAATGTAAGTGTACCATGTTACGACAAATTATATTCACGTCCGAACCGTTATGGACAGAAATAAGAATACGGTCGTATCCAGCGAGGTGTCACGATCCAAAAAATATAATAATACCGGTAGGTTAACTCATATTTTGAAACCCCGAAATATCGATACAGGGTACGAAATACTCCAAATAAAAAGTTGCGTATTAAATTAATTAAAAATTACAGTAAAATTCTAAAAATTAAATTATCGCTGTGCCTCAAAAGAACCTTGTCCCGATTTGCACCCAATATCAAGTTATATTCAAATAACCGTTACGGTCGATATACGATTTTACAGCGACTTTTTGAATATTTGATTTGGACATATCTTGCGGTCTGTACGACGAAATCTACATTTTCCACTTCTGTTGGAAAGATACAGTCCAACAGATTCGAACGTTTCTTGTTTCGCCGAAATCTGATTTATAACGGATCCGGTAAAGTCAGTTGAAGTTCAGAACGTTAAATTACGAACTGCAGCGTCGTTATGAGCTCGAATATAATTAATATATATTTATATACGTTCAACTTCGTTTTAATTAATATATAAACCCACTTATATTACAAATCCAACATTTAAGCTGATTTAAATATTCAAATACAAACTGACAAAATTGCGGGACGTTACATTTAAAGTGAACTTTGTCGATTTCAAGGTTAAAAACGTTGTCCAGTTAAGGTCTGAGATGTAGTATTTCCCTACTTGATTGACTTCATTTTTAACTAAGGAATGGTTAAGATTCGATAGAAAGGATGGTTAAGTGAATTTAGTAATTAAAGGAAATGTTTTGAGTTGGCATCGCGATGGTTTGTTTAAACATCTGTCTAAGTCCAATGAAGAAGCTTTGGAAATGTCTCCAAATAAGAACCAGAAATGTTTTCTAATAAAGAAAACAAGAAATGGAAATGTTTTCCATTGTTAATAACGTATATTTTCCAAAATATAGAAGATAAGAAATATTGAATATAGGAAAACAGGAGATAAGTAAATTAATGAAATAAAGAGATAAATGTTGAATGATGTTTGATCGATTTAAATTTCCATTTGGAAATAATATCGTTATTTGCACATCTGTTTTCTTCGATAGTTAAATCACAGACTATCGAAGTTTTGACCATTTTAACGTTGTTAATATGGAGAGACCGGTTGGATTATTATCCAAAGAACCACTCTGTATTGGCATAAGCGTTGCGAATCTTATATGCCAAAGGAAATTGAAGACGGAGTTATGCAAGGGCTATCCTGTTTTCAGAATTGTGCCTTCGGTTCATCCTGTTCCTGGATGACTTGTATGGACGGATGTCTGATAGAGTATTTCCAGACGATCACGTATACTGATTTCTCCAACCGTACCAAGAGTGGAAGCGGAGAAGGAAACTTCTATTAGCTAACACATAATGTATGGTTGAGGACGTCAATCGGTGATTTGATGGATTTGACGATGTGACATTCAAAGTGAATCTGATGTGAGGATGAAGCGTAACCTCAAGCCTCATCAACCGGTAAATGACAAAAATCGGGCAGGTAGCATAGCTAAGTCGGTCCCTCCGAAGTAGGGTGTATAATCACCTGATCTAGAGTTTCATTTACTTCTAAAAACCTATTGTCGATACTGTCCCATTCGTGAAACATTTGCTAATCCCAACCGTTGGTGATATACATTCGATACACTCAAGCGAAATGAGTGGTCGGTCATGTGTGGCCGGGTTGCAAGATGTTCTTGTTGAACCCAGTGTATTCCTTTCTAGAGGTACACTAGCGAAAGGTGGTTCCATACCTTGTCATAGTTGGAAATCCATTACCCAATACGTGCCTGCGGTTTGATTGTATACTATATATGTAGAACATGAGATGAAAGCGTTTCTGCTAGATAATTATTATATTGTGGCTGATAGACATTTTTATAATATCAAAAGGTTTTTGATATAAAGATAAATTTGGATTCTCATAAGGGAAAAACCCGTTCCGTTATACGGTGTGGTCTTATGAGATATCGTTTACTTGTTCAAACTGTTTTAAACTATTTTACTCATACCAGTCCCATGACTGACTCGGAGTTTATTTTGTTTTGTTTTCCCTAAACTCTTGGGTGCCTAAATTTGTACGGGCAGTCAAGTAGTCGGGATTTACAGATATACTGGAAGAGCACGGAGCAGGAGGCTTTAGGATTATATAGCTATAGTTATTTCCGCTGTGTTGTAAGTGTTGTACTTTGATAATGATGTATATTCAAGTACAGATGTATATTTCAAGTTATGTTATATATATTATATGTTATTCGTTCCACTGTGAGGTTCGTGTTACTCTGATGTGTGTTCTTCTTCTTCTATTCTAAGTTTCTATCTTATCTTTCCTCACCCTCTAATTTCTTTCGTTAATGACCGGTATTTTTTGACGTTTGGTTAGTCATCATTGAGTTTATGGCGATAATCAAAGTCGTCAAAATCCCGGGTCATTACAGTTGGTATCGGAGCTTAAGTTAAGTGAATTACCTTGGCTCTGTGGCGTGACTCGATAGAGATAGGGTTAGTAATACCCTAGATTGAGTTGAGTGTATATATACGAGTGAACGTGTTTGTTATTGATATAAAAATTTGTTTTATATTGTGGTTATTCATTGGTTGAGTTGTTTATGGGTTCTGGTCGATCAGTTTGATCCACTGTATCGGTAGGAGTTTATAAACACTCGAATACGATGGGTCGACACGATATGTTTTGAAAAGATGGTAAATTAAAATAAGTTTACCCAAGGTATATCTTGATATAGAGAAGATATATATATCAAAATTATAATATAGTGGATATATTGGTTGTTATTATAATCGAGTAAGATTATAAATTAAATGGTTATGTAAATAACCAATCAGAATTCATATAAGTGAAATCGTGAAATCAGATGAGTTTAATCTGAAATTTAAACCAAAAATTGAATTAAAATTCTGGAAAATTGGATAAGTGTTTGTAAATGGATTTGGATTAAAATAAGGAAAATTTAAGATCCTGGGAGATTTTAAATTGTTTTACAAGCAGTGTGAATTATATATTGAAATGAATTTCAAAGTGGCAATGTTTAGAAATGGTTTTATAGTATTGAACTCACTTCGATCGCTGGAAAATAGATTCTGATGATGACAGCTGCATCATCAGTATTCATTTTCGAGTTATAAGTGACGAATTGCTACCAGAGATACTGTTTTGAATTTGTTTTGGGAAAGGCAAGTTGTATTGAATTTCAAAATGGGATTTAAAATATAGAATTTGAATTTTTAAATAGATTTGAAATATTAACTTGTTTAAAAGAAATAAAACGAGAAGTTCCTTTATAAACGAAGTTTATAAATAGTTCTGTTATAAACGAAGTTTATAAATAAAGTGAAAAGAATTATCATTGGATAATTCAGAAATAAAAAATACAAGTGTGAAATTGAAAGGGAAATCTATTTTCAAATGGTAGAAATATCGATTTCAAAAGGAATTGAAATCGAGACCTATTTAAAGGAATCTGAATAAAGGAAGTTCAAACATAGAATTTAAATATAGAAAATTCAAAGGGGATTTGAATATAGAAATTCAAATGATATTTGAATAAAGAAGATTTAAATAATTGAAAATTGAATATAGAATTCATATAGAGTAATAATGAAATTTGAATATAGAATTCAAATATTTTGAAATGAAATTTGAATATAGAATTCAAATAGTTTGAAATGAAATTTGAATATAGAATTCAAATAGATTGAAATGGAATTTGAAAATAGAATTTCAAAATAGAATTTGAAATAGGAATTTGAATATAGAATTCAAATAGAGTTGAAATGGGAACTGGAATATATAATTCAAATGGAATTCAAATATAGGATTTGAATATCGAAAGTGAAATGGAATTTGAATATAGAAATTCAAATATGGAATTTGAATATAGAATTCAAAAGGAATTCAAATATAGGATTTGAATATCGAAAGTGAAATGGAATTTGAATATAAAAATTCAAATGGAATTCAAATATAGAATTTGAATATAGAAAATATAAAGGAATTCAAATATAAGATTTGAATATCGAAAGTGAAATGGAATTTGAATATAGAAATTCAAAAGGGAGTTTGAATATATGAAATTCAATGGAAGTGATATAGAATTTGAATATAGAAATTCAAATGGAATTTGAATATAGAATTCAAATGGAATTTAAACTATAGAATTTGAATATATATAAGTTGAATAATAGAAGTGATATAAAAATTGAATAGAATTAACTAAGTCGAAGAGGAATTAGTTAATTGAGTTTTGAATTTGAAGTTGAACTTTCAAAGGTGAATTGGATTTGTAAATGGATATTCGAAATCGAATATAGTACTTAAATTTGAAATTTGGATTCAAATTTGTTAATAAGCAAGTTAAAATATATTTGAACATGTCATGTTCAAATATAAAAGTGAAATAGACTAAAAAGTTAATTAACAAATTAATTAACGAATTGAGTTAAAACGACCAGGTATAGTTAAAATAGACTGGGCAGGTATAAATATACATGAGATAGGTATGGATAGGGTATGAAGGTATATAAATAGAATGCTCGACGAAAAGGTATGTATTTAATTCATATATGTGAATTTATGCGCCGTATCGGTTAGCCGCTTGGCTTTTTCTTTTTCTTTTTGATTGGTGAGGGCCATGGGAGGCTATTTGAAATATCCTGATGCTCCTGGTACAAAGGAATTTATAGCGAATTTTTCCGGGAATTTAAGGAGTTAGAATATTTTTAAGATAATTTGATAATTAGAAATCAACGTATCAATATATAATATAGAAGTCGATAAGGAAACGAACTTAGAAATAGAATAGTAAAATCAAAAAGGAAGACTAAGAATAAAATCTAGTAAGAATAGAAAGAGGAATAGTTGTATGGTATTGATTATTCGAGTAAGTAGTCATATCTGTTTTGACGTTATAAATGTTATTCAGTCAAGGTCTGAGAGGTAGTTATACCCCAACTTGATTGACTACATTATTAACAAATAAATAGTAAGATTTCAGGCTCGAAGACCAATGTTGAATAAGAGTTAGTTGAATATAGTATTTGGGTTGTCGTAACGATGTTTTACACAACATCCGTTTTAACCCAAATAAGTGTAAGCTTGGAAATATAATAAAGAATATCTCCTAAGTAAAGAAATAAACGAGATCGGAAAAGAGATAAGTAATTGGAATATTTTCCAATTATAAATAGCATATATTTTCTAAAGTTTAGAAAATAAAGGAAGGCGATATTCGGAAATGTTTTCCAAATAACATAAAAGGCCAATATGGTTATTGAAAATATTTGGTTAACAAATATTGATAAAGAAATAGAGAAGTGATTTAACTAATGGAATATAAATTAAGGGCTCAGTGACATGTTCAAAAGGACAATTTGATTTTTGAAAAGAGTAAACTATTTGAAAACTCCCAGGGAAAGACTGTTTGAATTAAAAACAAATTTAACAGAAATTTGTGAAAGCAAAATTGAATTAAAGTAAAGCCAGTAAAGTGGTAACGGAGATTGAATTAGAATGATATCAAGACAAACTGGATTGTGAGATTCAAATTTGAAGTGTAATGTGATAATCGAGTTAAGAGTTAGGAATCGAGAAGAAACTTGAGTTGAAATGATATTTGGCTCGGATATAAGCGAATGGTTGTGTTGTGGATAATAGCAGATTAGAATTTGATTGGGATGACCCTTGTATCCGATGAATTGATAACAGGTGGAAAGGATATAATGATATGCCGAAAAAGGTACAAGTTTATATTTCTATTGGATATAAGATTTATGAGCCGAATTAGCAAGTCGCTTGGCTGTTTGATTTTCTTTTGGGATGGAGATGGCCCAGAGAGGCGAGTGGTGGTTTGACGTATTGACCAGTACAAAGGAGGTGCTGGCAAAATTTTTCGAAAAGTTAAGGCGTTAGAAATTTTTTAGGATTTTTGGAAATTTTCGTCGATAAGAATTAATTAATAATTTAATTGAAATTAAATTTGGTTCAGTGGAAACTGAAGCTGGGAAGTGGACAAATATGTTCTAACCAGCCGATAGGGTCGTTCTCTACCTTAGCAATTTCGAGGACGAAATTATTTTAAGTGGGAAAGATTGTAATGACCCGCATTGGCAGAGCTATTATAATTAATTTATTTAATTATATAAATAGTGGTATAGTGAATTTAATGGTCGTGGAATTAAATAATGATGAATATTTAATTAAAATAATAAATTAAATAATATATTTAATTCTGAAATTTTCAGAATTAGCTGAAATGACGATATGGTGTGAACTGGATCATCTGTGATATTTAATTCAGTTTAGAATTGAATTAGAATAACGAATATATCATTTGAACGTCAGTTTGAATGTAGAATTATAATATAATTAAAATCGAGCTCGAAATGGCGCTGCAGTTCGTTATTTGGCGATTCGAACTTCAACTGAATATACAGAAGTCGTTTAAATCGGATTTCTGTGAAATAAGAAACGTGTGGAGCTGGTGGAGTATATCAATCTAGTGGAAGAGAAAAATCGGGATTCCGTCGTGTAGATTTTGGTTTACGTCCAAATCAAATTTCAGAAAAGTCGATGTGGAATTCCTTTATAGTTCATAAAGGAATTATTTATATTTTAAAAAGGAATTTCAATATAAATCGAATATCGGGTTGACCCAGAAGTGAATATCGAGTTGGGGATTCATATAGGAATATTCTAGAGCTGTATGGTGTTCCATTGTGAATATATACGATAATATAAATTTATTTATATTTAATTTAATTTAAATATATTTATATATTTAAATGGGTCATCCAGAGCTTTAAAAATACCTAGTTTTGCAAACGGAGTCGGAATTCGACGAAACAAATTTTGTTGGATCCGCAATGTCAAATAGTTGTTAGATTTCTAGTTTCGTGATTTTTAGAGTCACTGTGTGGCCGTACGGATTTTTAGGGTGAAAAACAGTCTGTATTTCGACAATTAAAAATACGCTGTGTGAGCATACGGAGTCGGAATTCGATGAAACCAGTGTCATTGGGTTCGTAATGTTGAACTGTATGTGTATGCCAATTTCCGTGATTTTTGGGTATCATGTGTGATCACACGAATTTTAGAAGGCAAAAACATATATAAAAGAAAATAAAACAAAAATATCTCATCAAAAAAATATCTCACCCAATTTCCTATAAATACCCCCACTAACCTTTTCAAAACCTAATTCACTTAGAAGTCAACGAGATATTCCACCGTTGTTTTTTTCTCTTCACAGTAAACATTCGTTCAAGAAGAAAATCAAATAAACCCTCTTAAATCCTTAAGCTTATATCTTTGAATTCCTGCACTCATGCTCTTCATTCTCGTATCGGTCTTGAAGCACTCGACAGTGGCTCCTTGGTTCCAGTATGAGGCAGCGGAAGTTAGGGTTTGGATTCGAGGAGCATTAAGGCATTGATGTAAAAATTCGAGTATTGAGTGGCAATCAGTGGGGTAAGGCGCCTCGTTCGGCCCAGTCTGGTGAAGATCCGACACTGTTGGTGTCGCAAGTCGCTAAGAGGACCACCAGGTCGCGAAGCACAGGGCGGATGCGAGCAGGTTGAAATGGAGATGGGTGGATCGAGAACGAGATGAGGAGAAACATGGTAGTGTCGGCTTTGATTCCCGTTGAAGAATGATGTGGTTTGGGGGGGAGGGGGTTCAAAATCACGGTAATGGGATGTAGGAGGAGCAACGAGGTATGTTATTTGGGGGAGAAGCATTAAAAGCGGGTCTGGTAATTTAAGGGTTGGTGATGGGCTTTGTTTGATAGGTAAGGCCCATTAGTTTTAAAAATCCAAGTCTTTTATTTAATTTAAATACATGTAAACTTCAAAATGGTATAACCCTATCATACAACATCGGTTTTCAGCGAAACAAGATCCGTCGGGATCATATGGACGGTGGCTATGCACTGGAATTGACCGCGAGTCAATTGGAGTCCGTTACAATTTATGGCGAAATAAATTGTCCAACTGAGTTAAATAACGCAAACCGATTATTAAATGGTTAACGCGCCAATGTGAGTAAATCTCACTAACTCTGAACAGTTTATAATTTCATGTTGTATTTTTAGAACTGTTAAATATTGGTTGATTTACTATGTGTTGACTGTTAGATTGAACTGCTAGATGGTTAGTTGAATTTCTATATTGATTCTGTTTAACAGAATATATCATATGGAACTGAAAGTGATGTTATCTATATTGTTTAACATCTGTGATGCTGGGAAACAGGTTGGAGGAATCCAACTGGATTCCTCAACATTTATTTTACTGTTTTCATATATTGTGATATATGATGTGATATATAATCTGTTGTCGATTATATGTGTTTGAACGATATTGGTCATCGTGATTTGATGTGTTAAATACCATAACATACCAAAATGGTGAAAAGAGAATTTTCAAAATGAATATTGAAAATAGATTATTTATAAAATCAGAGGATTTTATAAAAGAGAATATTTATAAATAGATAATTTATAAATAGAAATTTATTTATAAATGGATTTTTATAAATAGAAAAAATTTAGAAATAAAACCCTAAAGGAATTATTTGCAAACCATTTGCGAATAGAATAAGAAGAGAAATATTTGTAAAACCTTTACAAATCGAATAGGAAGGGAAATATTTGTAAAACCTTTACAAATGAAATCGAATAGGAGATATTTGTAAAGCACTTATAAATAGAAAGATAAAGGAAATCATTTATGAAGTGAAGAACCGTTACTAAAAGTAAATCTTTATAAATGAATAAACATTGTTAAAAGGAAATCTTTCTAAAATGGATAAACGTTATAAAAAGGGAAATCTTTATAAATCAATAAAGTGATCGAATATGGTATTCGAAAGTTTGTTAAATCGAATATGGTATTCAAAGGGAGTGATCGAATAAGATATCGAAAGTTAGTAAATCGAATATGTTATTCGAAAAGGAGTTAATCGAATATAGTTTATTCGAATAGAATCAATAGGAGTTATCGAATATTAGTTGTTCGAAGAAGAGTTAAATAGAGTTATCGAATATTAGTTATTCGAATAGAGTTAAATGGAATTAAAGGAGTTATCGAATATTAGTTGTAACACCCCGCCTCTGCTAGGGTCACTCGCAAGGGAATGCCCTAGCTTTAGAGGGGCATTATTGGTAAACATGCACAGAAATATCACAAGACAGAACATATAAAATAGCGGAAGTAAAATCGACCTTTTATAAACATTAATAATTCAGGTCTAAAGCCTTTTACATCAGAGTACATCAAAACCTGTCTTGCAATAGTAAAGAAGCATAAAGACTTTTTCATAAATTATTCCCCAAGTAAAAACAGTAAAGTAGCCATAGCCAAGAAAAGTCCAAGCCATCCATGATGACCTTCAAGCAGAAGAAGTCCGAACTAAACAGCAGTATTCCCTCCCTGTAACCTGGGGGGAACGGAAGAAAAGAGGCGAAACAAAACGGGTCAGTCAAAAAGACTGAGTAAGCCCTATCTACTATTAGTATAAAAACTAGTAAAGTTAACTGTCATGAGAAACTGAGATGAACATAAGCATGATAACAAGATAGATAAGCTAAATCAAAATAACAGGATGAACTACTGAACTCAGGTAAACTAAGGTGTCGTGATAAATTACGATGTCAAGATAAAACAAGGTATCACATCGTCAGGTTTCTATCAAGTATAATATCCCCAAGATATCTATCACGTATAACGTCCCATGGTATCTATCATGTATGCCCGCTCTGCACCTACCGTACTAGTATCCCAACTGTATCACGTGTTATCCGTGAATGACCCCTACTCAAAAGTCGTATAATGGTCCATGTCAACCTAATATGCCGCATATATAGGTTACTCAACTCATATGTTTTATTACATGTAAATGTTCAGTCCCTTGCCGTAGACCATACGGGCTTTCCCATGAGATTCTATATTACTTTAACATAGTTCCATGATCCTTAAGATCGGTTTGGACTGTTACCCTAAACCTAGCTAGGGTCTTCCAACATGAATTATCGTCTGTACAACTAGGACTTATGCTACCCAGGGCTACTAGGGATTACGCTTACCTATTGCACGTTTTCGTATCTCGGTTTGGGTTCAACCACCTAGGGCCACTAGGGATTACGCTAACCGCCAACCGCGCCCTTTTTCCCACGCATTCATCGTGAATCGTTTTCCATGACTGTGTGCACATGTATCACATCGTGCTATCCGAGTCCTGTCACAGGGCAAACCAAGAAATACAGGACTCGGTCGGGAGCTTACAATTTATCTGTCGATGCAGATGCTAAGGTCTGTTTTTCTATACGTGGCTATGGTCCCACGCGACCGCTCCCTCAACTAGCGAAAGACAAGACAGGATAAATCCTGTACGAGAACACACTACTGGCCAACCCCCAATCCGAGCCTTACCGCACCCATAATTAGATAGCAATTATGGTCTATTGGGTGTTCTCTGCCTTTCCGTACGTACACGCTTGACCAAAGATGGAAGGTAGTCTGACGAGCAAATGCTATCTAGGGTACGACCGTGTCTCGCCGACTATGCCCTATCCATCCCCGTCTTTAGGTCGCTCGTATAGCAACCAAGGAATACTCTTGGTCCTTCTAACGCAGACCTTAACCTCTCATGGGCCTAGTATAATTACCTGGCAGCCCACAGAGGGATCCCAAGAGTATCCTCACGTTCCCCGAAGCCGCTGCTTCGTTACCCAGTTCGCTGGAGCCTTTATCTAAATCAGATACTTGCTCCCACTCGTATACTTAAACGATGACCTACCGTATCAGGTTACTCATCTATCGATGAACTGGTCTAAGTTTCCTTGACTAAGAATCATTACTTAGTTATCCTTCAACTAAGGTTTACCACTTAGCCTTATTCCCGTTACCCTTGTTAATTACGGTTACCCACCTAATTCCCCGAATTAGGGTTTGCATAATAGATTAAGTGTCACTTAAGTTCATGACTTAATCCCATCTACAAATCATGTCAAAATTGGCTAAGTATCCAAGTTCAAAACTTAACCCGTCTACAAATCATGTCAAAATTGGCTAAGTATCCAAGTTCAAAACTTAACCCGTCTACAAATCATGTCAAAATTGGCTAAGTATCCAAGTTCAAGACTTAACCCTACAAACCATGCTCAAATTGGTTAAGTATATATTAACTTGACCCTATCAAATTACTTAGTCAAACCGGTCAAGTGTATTCAAGCGATTCGTGACTTAGCCTTATCATGTTTTCACGTTATATTGGTTAAGTACGGGTTAACTTAACCTCAGTAAATTCACGAGTTAGATTGGTTAAGTATAAATCACTTAACCACATCAAATTAACGAGTTAGATTGGTTAAGTATAGGTCACTTAACCACATCAAATCAACGAGTTAGATTGGTTAAGTATAGGTCACTTAACCACATCAAATTAACGGGTTAGATTAGTCAAGTGTTTAACTTAACCCCCTTTTTACTACCACGTGGGATTAATTAAGTCTAAGCTAACTTAACCCCATCTGATTATCATGTTTAGACTAGTTGAGTCTAATCTTAACCCCATCCATTAACTGTATCTTTTGGTTAAGTGTCATTAAGAAAACTTACTTAACCTTACCAAATTATCATGTTGGATTGATTAAGTGTTGGTTAACTTAATCCCCGTCCGCTAGTCGTATAAAAATGGTTAAGTGTCATTAGGAAAATCGAGTTACTTAACCTACCCAACCTTGTCATGTTTTGTTAAGTATCATTAGCCTAATCAATTTACTTAACCCGTTTGTCCATGTCATATTTGATTAAGAGTCATTAATCAAATTAACTTAACCCTATCATGTGGCATTAATTACTTAATGCACCCCAACCTCTCACATTAGACTTTGTTGTGGTTACTAGTTAAGCTGGTCGGTTCCGGGTAGCTTTACACCACAACTTGGTCTAACCTCGGGTTCAAGCACAACATGACCAACTTCTCACATTGGGTCCTATTGTATGCAACTACTAGTTAGGCCGGTCGGTTCCGGGTAGCTTTATGTTGCAAACTCAACCCAACCTCGAGTTGGCCACTTTCATGTTTAGTCTAGTGTCATGTTCATATTCAAGTTTTCAAGCAATTGGGTAGACCTAACTTAATAGGTAAATTCCCAAGCTTGTGTTCTTATACATACTTACATGTCAACTTTCATGTTATATTTCAAGTCGTGTTTTCAAGTATAAACACATGTCATATTTAACGTTACATGTTGTCATGTTTATACCCATTTACCCAAATCATGTTCATGTCATTATATTTTCCCTCATAATGTGACCCCAACACTTTTAAACTCGCATATACGTTCGCAACAACGTAATGGACTAAAAGAAGAGACTTGACAAAGGCATGACAAAAATGGATATTAAGCCACAAGTTAATCATGGTGGCAAATGAGGCACAAATGTGTTCATTAGCTTGCATGTTACATTCTTAAGCCTCACAAAAACATGCATAAACCCAAACTTGCAACATAAGCGAATCATGGTGACAAATGACATGGAATGATGACTAGAAACTCGCATATATCATCATATAAGGGTTATGACTTCATATGCAAGTTGACATAAAAGGTATGAAGGTTCTCATGTTGCATAATGCAACATTTCAACATAAAGGTTGTAGCTTTTAGCTCATAAGATCAAGATGATGACTTCATAAACTTGCATGACATGATAGCACAAATCATACCCAATGATCAAACCCAAATTTGCAACATGAACATTTAACTTCATAGTTAATATCTAAGAGTAGGGAAAGGGCTTACATTGCTTTGAAGGCCTAAATCGATTAAACTAAAGCTTGTGAGGAAGCCTATGCATGCCATCACCCAAAAACCCAAAGATGGATGCCCCAAATCAACAAAAACACCATCTTTATGAACAAAGATCAAAGCTTTTGCCTTGAAATCAACTTGAGAGGCTCTCATACTAACATAGGGACTCTCTAACACTCTCATGATCATGAAACCTTTCATAGAAATGAAGTGGAGGCTAGGATAGTTGAGTGGAGGCCATGAGAGTAGAAATTTTGCCATAGTTTAGTTGCATGAATGAATAATGAGGATTTAGGATAGGTTAGGGTCTTATTTATAGATTAGGCAAGTGTTTTAGGCCATAGGATTAAACCTAGATTCAATCCAAGCCATCAAAGCATGTCTTGGGGAAGAAGTCAAGTGTAGGAACCATCTAGGGCCTTTAGATTAAAGATGAACCATGAGAACCATCCAAATGCAAAATCTGCATTTGAGCGAATCGGCCCACGGGTTGACAGCCAAACACCCTGGATTAACCCCTAGTCGACCCAGCGAGCTCGGGTCGACCTCAAAAATCGGCCGGTTCGGTTATTCCCCTCTCCCAATTCGCTGTTTTGAACATTTTTGCATATTTATTTATTTAATTTTCAATTATATATATATATCAATATATATATATTTCTCTGCGCAACCCATTTCACTTAATTAAGTATACTTTAATTTGGGAATTTTTCGTGAAACTTCGCGAGGCCATATCTTGGTCATACGGACTCCGATTTTCGAAAACTCGGACTCTATTTCGCGTATTTTTCCGAGACGAACGCAATGGCTTAGCCCGTTTCACTTGATTCAGAATTTAAAATTAAATTCTGCCTTGATTCTCGTCTTTAATCATGTTATCGAAATACGGGTTGTTACATTCTCCCCACCTTTTAGGATTTCGTCCCCGAAATCTCCAAGTTAGGAAGAACATATCCTACCATCCATCATCCATCTACTCAAAACATCATCCACGAGCAACCATTGTCCTTAGATGATTTCTAATGTTGTATGAATATATGCAAGACGTGTGTGTACATGTTCCTTAGCTAATGCTAATGATCAGGCCTGAATAATCTTTCTAATGCAAAATATGTATAGTGCCATGAATCCAACATGTATGCAAATAGTCCTAGTCATATAGATACTATATGCGTACACAATCATTCATTCATATGCAACAATCGCATGATAATACATTCGATTTCATCCATAAACAAGTATAAATACTCGTGCATATGCAATATGAAATGTGACCGAGTCGAGCTAGTATCTAATGTGTATTCCCGCATCCACGAGTAACCACTTGCAACCACTTGCAACCATATCAATCATAACATGTTTCAAATACATGTTTACATCCATAGGGTTCTACCTAGGATTCCCTGAAACAGGGTCGAGATGATAAACAAGACAAACTCCTTACGGGGTTTGTAACAGAAAATAGGACCGAGAGGATGCTCACAAAAGATAGCCTACAAGTAAGCTCTACAGAAAACAGGGATCAAGGATATACTCCCAAAAAGAGATATTATGCGCGCATCTAGCCTTTGACCATCAAAGTCGTATTTCCTTGAGCTCAATTCCATTGTGCCTTGTCCGTCCTTTAACTTCGCGATTTCGTAGCTTCTTATTTCCTGTTTCCATAACATGGGCTGGAACTCATTTCTTCGTTGCCTCTCGTTCCACTCGCCCACTTGGCGCAAACATGACTGCGTACTCATGATCTTATGCAAGCTTTTCCAAAATTCATTAGTGAATCTCGGACCTCGTACCACAAGGTATTCCACGTAGAAGAACTTTCTCTTGAAAGTAAACAGATGCCAGCCAGGTTATCAAACGCACTTACTAGGGTGATTTCCGTAACCCATGCATAAGTGTAATAAACCGTCCGTCTTATCGGCGAACACCACTCGATCGGGCTTCAAATTTTCAATAAAGGTATCAAGGGATTCTAGGTAACTCATCATGACCGAACCCAAAAGGTTCCACGAGACTTCGAGGGTATTACCAAGGCTAGTCAAGAGTCTAACTACCCTCCTATCAAAACCGAGAGTGGCACCCCTTACTGGATAACCACTTCATCCCTAGAATCCATCCATAACCGAGGCATGTCATTCTCAAATCCAAAACAAGTCATGAATAAATGGACCGATTCCCCACAGGACTTGAGACAAAAGTGGGATTCTCTATTACGCTAGTACTTAAGGTGCAGAGACTCAACTATCGAAGCAGACTTAAATGATATGATGATCAAACCAAAGTCCTAACGGGATGATAGAGAAGAAAAGCTAAACCTTTAACAAGATCGTTACCCTCCTTCCGAGGTACTCTAGAAATGAGAGCATACTACTGCCCTCCCGATGATCTTGTCCTTGTCCCATGATATTTAACTATCCGTCCCGTTTTAACATGCCAAAGGTACTCTCTCGTCATGGGTTTCATTGTTCATCTTCCTCTCTCATTCTGGGTTGAGCCATACCAACAAGTTGCTCATCCTTAAACTCGTATCCTTTATCCTCTTTCTCACTATCCTTTCTTATAACACAGCCACTGGTCTCCCGAGAACAACCTCCATCGAATGGAAAGCGCTTTTGTAGATAGAAAAGACTAGTCGCAGTTAAAACCACTGTGACTACAGATGGAGGAACGAAAGGAAAAGAGACTCAATCAAGGAAACAAGGATAGTGCTAATGGCCTTTGGGGATTAGTCTTTTTCTTTTAAAAGAAAATTTTCTTGAAAAATGCTTCTTTATAAACGATTTTTCAAA
This sequence comes from Allium sativum, assembly GCA_030737875.1. Classification (NCBI taxonomy): domain Eukaryota; kingdom Viridiplantae; phylum Streptophyta; class Magnoliopsida; order Asparagales; family Amaryllidaceae; genus Allium; species Allium sativum. The sequence continues at coordinate 845,362,840 of CM060922.1, read as the reverse complement.
TAGTTTTCAGAAGGTCTTTAAAAACTTTTGCCCAGTCTGGTAACCTTCTGCTCTGATACCAATGTAACACCCCGCCTCCGCTAGGGTCACTCGCAAGGGAATGCCCTAGCTTTAGAGGGGCATTATTGGTAAACATGCACAGAAATATCACAAGACAGAACATATAAAATAGCGGAAGTAAAGTCGACCTTTTATAAACATTAATAATTCAGGTCTAAAGCCTTTTACATCAGAGTACATCAAAACCTGTCTTGCAATAGTAAAGAAGCATAAAGACTTTTTCATAAATTATTCCCCAAGTAAAAACAGTAAAGTAGCCATAGCCAAGAAAAGTCCAAGCCATCCATGATGACCTTCAAGCAGAAGAAGTCCGAACTAAATAGTAGTATTCCCTCCCTGTAACCTGGGGGGAACGGAAGAAAAGAGGCGAAACAAAACGGGTCAGTCAAAAAGACTGAGTAAGCCCTATCTACTATTAGTATAAAAACTAGTAAAGTTAACTGTCATGAGAAACTGAGATGAACATAAGCATGATAACAAGATAGATAAGCTAAATCAAAATAACAGGATGAACTACTGAACTCAGGTAAACTAAGGTGTCGTGATAAATTACGATGTCAAGATAAAACAAGGTATCACATCGTCAGGTTTCTATCAAGTATAATATCCCCAAGATATCTATCACGTATAACGTCCCATGGTATCTATCCTGTATGCCCGCTCTGCACCTACCGTACTAGTATCCCAACTGTATCACGTGTTATCCGTGAATGACCCCTACTCAAAAGTCGTATAATGGTCCATGTCAACCTAATATGCCGCATATATAGGTTACTCAACTCATATGTTTTATTACATGTAAATGTTCAGTCCCTTGCCGTAGACCATACGGGCTTTCCCATGAGATTCTATATTACTTTAACATAGTTCCATGATCCTTAAGATCGGTTTGGACTGTTACCCTAAACCTAGCTAGGGTCTTCCAACATGAATTATCGTCTGTACAACTAGGACTTATGCTACCCAGGGCTACTAGGGATTACGCTTACCTATTGCACGTTTTCGTATCTCGGTTTGGGTTCAACCACCTAGGGCACTAGGGATTACGCTAACCGCCAACCGCGCCCTTTTTCCCACGCATTCATCGTGAATCGTTTTCCATGACTGTGTGCACATGTATCACATCGTGCTATCCGAGTCCTGTCACAGGGCAAACCAAGAAATACAGGACTCGGTCGGGAGCTTACAATTTATCTGTCGATGCAGATGCTAAGGTCTGTTTTTCTATACGTGGCTATGGTCCCACGCGACCGCTCCCTCAACTAGCGAAAGACAAGACAGGATAAATCCTGTACGAGAACACACTACTGGCCAACCCCCAATCCGAGCCTTACCGCACCCATAATTAGATAGCAATTATGGTCTATTGGGTGTTCTCTGCCTTTCCGTACGTACACGCTTGACCAAAGATGGAAGGTAGTCTGACGAGCAAATGCTATCTAGGGTACGACCGTGTCTCGCCGACTATGCCCTATCCATCCCCGTCTTTAGGTCGCTCGTATAGCAACCAAGGCATACTCTTGGTCCTTCTAACGCAGACCTTAACCTCTCATGGGCCTAGTATAATTACCTGGCAGCCCACAGAGGGATCCCAAGAGTATCCTCACGTTCCCCGAAGCCGCTGCTTCGTTACCCAGTTCGCTGGAGCCTTTATCTAAATCAGATACTTGCTCCCACTCGTATACTTAAACGATGACCTACCGTATCAGGTTACTCATCTATCTATGAACTGGTCTAAGTTTCCTTGACTAGGAATCATTACTTAGTTATCCTTCAACTAAGGTTTACCACTTAGCCTTATTCCCGTTACCCTTGTTAATTACGGTTACCCACCTAATTCCCCGAATTAGGGTTTGCATAATAGATTAAGTGTCACTTAAGTTCATGACTTAATCCCATCTACAAATCATATCAAAATTGGCTAAGTATCCAAGTTCAAAACTTAACCCGTCTACAAATCATGTCAAAATTGGCTAAGTATCCAAGTTCAAAACTTAACCCGTCTACAAATCATGTCAAAATTGGCTAAGTATCCAAGTTCAAGACTTAACCCTACAAACCATGCTCAAATTGGTTAAGTATATATTAACTTGACCCTATCAAATTACTTAGTCAAACCGGTCAAGTGTATTCAAGCGATTCGTGACTTAGCCTTATCATGTTTTGTTAAGTATCATTAGCCTAATCAATTTACTTAACCCGTTTGTCCATGTCATATTTGATTAAGAGTCATTAATCAAATTAACTTAACCCTATCATGTGGCATTAATTACTTAATGCACCCCAACCTCTCACATTAGACTTTGTTGTGGTTACTAGTTAAGCCGGTCGGTTCCGGGTAGCTTTACACCACAACTTGGTCTAACCTCGGGTTCAAGCACAACATGACCAACTTCTCACATTGGGTCCTATTGTATGCAACTACTAGTTAGGCCGGTCGGTTCCGGGTAGCTTTATGTTGCAAACTCAACCCAACCTCGAGTTGGCCACTTTCATGTTTAGTCTAGTGTCATGTTCATATTCAAGTTTTCAAGCAATTGGGTAGACCTAACTTAATAGGTAAATTCCCAATGGGTAGACCTAACTTAATAGGTAAATTCCCAAGCTTATGTTCTTATACATACTTACATGTCAACTTTCATGTTATATTTCAAGTCGTGTTTTCAAGTATAAACACATGTCATATTTAACGTTACATGTCATGTTTATACCCATTTACCCAAATCATGTTCATGTCATTATATTTTCCCTCATAATGTGACCCCAACACTTTTAAACTCGCATATACGTTCGCAACAACGTAATGGACTAAAAGAAGAGACTTGACAAAGGCATGACAAAAATGGATATTAAGCCACAAGTTAATCATGGTGGAAAATGAGGCACAAATGTGTTCATTAGCTTGCATGTTACATTCTTAAGCCTCACAAAAACATGCATAAACCCAAACTTGCAACATAAGCAAATCATGGTGACAAATGACATGGAATGATGACTAGAAACTCGCATATATCATCATATAAGGGTTATGACTTCATATGCAAGTTGACATAAAAGGTATGAAGGTTCTCATGTTGCATAATGCAACATTTCAACATAAAGGTTGTAGCTTTTAGCTCATAAGATCAAGATGATGACTTCATAAACTTGCATGACATGATAGCACAAATCATACCCAATGATCAAACCCAAATTTGCAACATGAACATTTAACTTCATAGTTAATATCTAAGAGTAGGGAAAGGGCTTACATTGCTTTGAAGGCCTAAATCGATTAAACTAAAGCTTGTGAGGAAGCCTATGCATGCCATCACCCAAAAACCCAAAGATGGATGCCCCAAATCAACAAAAACACCATCTTTATGAACAAAGATCAAAGCTTTTGCCTTGAAATCAACTTGAGAGGCTCTCATACTAACATAGGGACTCTCTAGCACTCTCATGATCATGAAACCTTTCATAGAAATGAAGTGGAGGCTAGGATAGTTGAGTGGAGGCCATGAAAGTAGAAATTTTGCCATAGTTTAGTTGCATGAATGAATAATGAGGATTTAGGATAGGTTAGGGTCTTATTTATAGATTAGGCAAGTGTTTTAGGCCATAGGATTAAACCTAGATTCAATCCAAGCCATCAAAGCATGTCTTGGGGAAGAAGTCAAGTGTAGGAACCATCTAGGGCCTTTAGATTAAAGATGAACCATGAGAACCATCCAAATGCAAAATCTGCATTTGAGCGAATCGGCCCACGGGTTGACAGCCAAACACCCTGGATTAACCCCTAGTCGACCCAGCGAGCTCGGGTCGACCTCAAAAATCGGCCGGTTCGGTTATTCCCCTCTCCCAATTCGCTGTTTTGAACATTTTTGCATATTTATTTATTTAATTTTCAATTATATATATATATATATATCAATATATATATATATTTCTCTGCGCAACCCATTTCACTTAATTAAGTATACTTTAATTTGGGAATTTTTCGTGAAACTTCGCGAGGCCATATCTTGGTCATACGGACTCCGATTTTCGAAAACTCGGACTCTATTTCGCGTATTTTTCCGAGACGAACGCAATGGCTTAGCCCGTTTCACTTGATTCAGAATTTAAAATTAAATTCTGCCTTGATTCTCGTCTTTAATCATGTTATCGAAATACGGGTTGTTACATTCTCCCCACCTTTTAGGATTTCGTCCCCGAAATCTCCAAGTTAGGAAGAACATATCCTACCATCCATCATCCATCTACTCAAAACATCATCCACGAGCAACCATTTCCCTTAGATGATTTCTAATGCTGTATGAATATATGCAAGACGTGTGTGTACATGTTCCTTAGCTAATGCTAATGATCAGGCCTGAATAATCTTTCTAATGCAAAATATGTATAGTGCCATGAATCCAACATGTATGCAAATAGTCCTAGTCATATAGATACTATATGCGTACACAATCATTCATTCATATGCAACAATCGCATGATAATACATTCGATTTCATCCATAAACAAGTATAAATACTCGTGCATATGCAATATGAAATGTGATCGAGTCGAGCTAGTATCTAATGTGTATTCCCGCATCCACGAGTAACCACTTGCAACCATATCAATCATAACATGTTTCAAATACATGTTTACATCCATAGGGTTCTACCTAGGATTCCCTGAAACAGGGTCGAGATGATAAACAAGACAAACTCCTTACGAGGTTTGTAACAGAAAATAGGACCGAGAGGATGCTCACAAAAGATAGCCTACAAGTAAGCTCTACAGAAAACAGGGATCAAGGATATACTCCCAAAAAGAGATATTATGCGCGCATCTAGCCTTTGACCATCAAAGTCATATTTCCTTGAGCTCAATTCCATTGTGCCTTGTCCGTCCTTTAACTTCGCGATTTCGTAGCTTCTTATTTCCTGTTTCCATAACATGGGCTGGAACTCATTTCTTCGTTGCCTCTCGTTCCACTCGCCCACTTGGCGCAAACATGACTGCGTACTCATGATCTTATGCAAGCTTATCCAAAATTCACTAGTGAATCTCGGACCTCGTACCACAAGGTATTCCACGTAGAAGAACTTTCTCTTGAAAGTAAACAGATGCCAGCCAGGTTATCAAACGCACTTACTAGGGTGATTTCCGTAACCCATGCATAAGTGTAATAAACCGTCCGTCTTATCGGCGAACACCACTCGATCGGGCTTCAAATTTTCAATAAAGGTATCAAGGGATTCTAGGTAACTCATCATGACCGAACCCAAAAGGTTCCACGAGACTTCGAGGGTATTACCAAGGCTATTCAAGAGTCTAACTACCCTCCTATCAAAACCGAGAGTGGCACCCCTTACTGGATAACCACTTCATCCCTAGAATCCATCCATAACCGAGGCATGTCATTCTCAAATCCAAAACAAGTCATGAATAAATGGACCGATTCCCCACAGGACTTGAGACAAAAGTGGGATTCTCTATTACGCTAGTACTTAAGGTGCAGAGACTCAACTATCGAAGCAGACTTAAATGATATGATGATCAAACCAAAGTCCTAACGGGATGATAGAGAAGAAAAGCTAAACCTTTAACAAGATCGTTACCCTCCTTCCGAGGTACTCTAGAAATGAGAGCATACTACTGCCCTCCCGATGATCTTGTCCTTGTCCTATGATATTTAACTATCCGTCCCGTTTTAACATGCCAAAGGTACTCTCTCGTCATGGGTTTCATTGTTCATCTTCCTCTCTCATTCTGGGTTGAGCCATGCCAACAAGTTGCTCATCCTTAAACTCGTATCCTTTATCCTCTTTCTCACTATCCTTTCTTATAACACAGCCACTGGTCTCCCGAGAACAACCTCCATCGCATGGAAAGCGCTTTCGTAGATAGAAAAGACTAGTCGCAGTTAAAACCACTGTGACTACAGATGGAGGAACGAAAGGAAAAGAGACTCAATCAAGGAAACAAGGATAGTGCTAATGGCCTTTGGGGAGTAGTCTTTTTCTTTTAAAAGAAAATTTTCTTGAAAAATGCTTCTTTATAAACGATTTTTCAAATAGTTTTCAGAAGGTCTTTAAAAACTTTTGCCCAGTCTGGTAACCTTCTGCTCTGATACCAATGTAACACCCCGCCTCCGCTAGGGTCACTCGCAAGGGAATGCCCTAGCTTTAGAGGGGCATTATTGGTAAACATGCACAGAAATATCACAAGACAGAACATATAAAATAGCGGAAGTAAAATCGACCTTTTATAAACATTAATAATTCAGGTCTAAAGCCTTTTACATCAGAGTACATCAAAACCTGTCTTGCAATAGTAAAGAAGCATAAAGACTTTTTCATAAATTATTCCCCAAGTAAAAACAGTAAAGTAGCCATAGCCAAGAAAAGTCCAAGCCATCCATGATGACCTTCAAGCAGAAGAAGTCCGAACTAAACAGCAGTATTCCCTCCCTGTAACCTGGGGGGGAACGGAAGAAAAGAGGCGAAACAAAACGGGTCAGTCAAAAAGACTGAGTAAGCCCTATCTACTATTAGTATAAAAACTAGTAAAGTTAACTGTCATGAGAAACTGAGATGAACATAAGCATGATAACAAGATAGATAAGCTAAATCAAAATAACAGGATGAACTACTGAACTCAGGTAAACTAAGGTGTCGTGATAAATTACGATGTCAAGATAAAACAAGGTATCACATCGTCGGGTTTCTATCAAGTATAATATCCCCAAGATATCTATCACGTATAACGTCCCATGGTATCTATCCTGTATGCCCGCTCTGCACCTACCGTACTAGTATCCCAACTGTATCACGTGTTATCCGTGAATGACCCCTACTCAAAAGTCGTATAATGGTCCATGTCAACCTAATATGCCGCATATATAGGTTACTCAACTCATATGTTTTATTACATGTAAATGTTCAGTCCCTTGCCGTAGACCATACGGGCTTTCCCATGAGATTCTATATTACTTTAACATAGTTCCATGATCCTTAAGATCGGTTTGGACTGTTACCCTAAACCTAGCTAGGGTCTTCCAACATGAATTATCGTCTGTACAACTAGGACTTATGCTACCTAGGGCTACTAGGGATTACGCTTACCTATTGCACGTTTTCGTATCTCGGTTTGGGTTCAACCACCTAGGGCCACTAGGGATTACGCTAACCGCCATCCGCGCCCTTTTTCCCACGCATTCATCGTGAATCGTTTTCCATGACTGTGTGCACGCATATAGTATCTATATGACTAGGACTATTTGTGGTTGCAATTCATTAAATACATTGTGCACAAGCGCATGTTGTTTGTAAAATTTGATGTACACTAGTTGGTCGTGTAGTTTAGGAAAATTAGATGCCAATACCTTGACTTTGTCATTAGTAAAATTTTAAGATGAAATTTCTTTTAAGGAGAGAAGAATGTAATAACATAGAATTTTGCCGATAATTTATTTAGGTATTTAATTCGGTCCTAAAAATGGAATTATTGCAAATAATGGAATTTGACCATGAAACCTGCATTATTGCATGCGTGTTGAAATTCTTGTTAACTTTCATGTTTGAATCTTTGCGAACGAAATCCATATGAAAATGTTATGGACGAAATGCAAAAATGGATGGAAAATAAATAAAATAGAATAATTAATATATTGTAATAATTAATTTCCCCGCCCATCTGCTGCCACTACAAGAGCGGTCGACCGTCTGGTCGATGGCAGTAGGCGACAGCTGGGTTTTGTTGTATGTTTTTATTATATTAAAGGACAAAATTTATTAAACTAAATATAATCGTCCAGGGTTATTTCTACGCGTATAAATAAAGGGCTACTCCCTCATTCTCTTATTCAAATTTTCTGAAGGCAATAATGAAGCCCTGTCATTCCAATCATCCAATCTCTTTCAAAACACAAATCATAAACATATACAAATCAGTTTTACAAGATTGGTGAAGATTAAATTCAGATTTATGAAAAAAAGATGGTTCTTTGCTTAAGCAATCTTAATTATTGATTTTCCTTTCTCTTTTCCTATTTCTTTTCCATATCTACAAATCTAAACCTTTTTTATCAATCCCCTTTTTGAAATAAATTGTAGATCTTTAAGATTTGAGAATTTTAGGCCTAAAAGCTATGCCAGATTTGGATTTGGATAGCTTTCCGGTGAGTGATAAATCATATACATCATTTATAATAAACATATATAATTCATTTGTGTTGAATTTAAACTACATGCCTAAAAATGTCGGATTTGTGTATTTTGTTTAGAAATCTGAATTATTGTGAATATTGGTTAAGTATAGATTTGTAGGCCTTTTCAAGTTATTATCATATTCTGGCCTAAAAATATTCTTGAGTTTTTTTCCATACCCATAGTGTTCAGTGTTTGTAACGACCCGGTCTTTTTACCCGGTTTTCGCTGGTAATTAAACCAACTTAAATCGTTCATAAAGACGGATTGTTAGGGGTACTTACATATTTGTGAAAAATAAAAAGAACTTTTCCATTATCATTACAATAATATTACATCAGATTTTCGAGAGAAACATCAGATTACATCAACTACACAGCTGAAATGTGACACCCCACATCCGTTAATGTCACTCACCAAGGGAATGCATTAAGTTTCGTGAAGCGTTATAGGTAAACAGAAACAAAAATATTACAAGACAAATGTAAAAGAAACAACAGAATTTAAAACTTTATTTATAATAAAGCATCGTGGTTCAAAAAACAGCACATGGCTGAAATACACATAAACCATTACGTCATAAAAACTACTGTCTTGTACTTTAAAACATCAGAGTACATAAATAGCATAATTCCCCAAATAAAGCATAGCCATAGTAGCAAGGATAGGAGCTTGAGCCATACATCTCAGCGGCTCTAGTAAAAGCCAGCAAAAGTAAGCAGAATCATGGTCAAGCCTGAGTGTTCCCGCCCTGAGAACCGGGGGGAATGGAAGAAAGAAGAGGAAACAAAAAGGGTCACACATAAAGTCTGGCGAGTCCAGTTACTTTTAGCAAGTAAATAAATAAAAGTAGCATGACAGGCATATAAAGTGGATAAGAGAGATAACTACATAAAAAGCAAGTATGACAAGGTGAACAGGATAGGGTGTATACGCTTCTAATGATTACTCTGCACTACTACTGGTATATCCAAAATGAGATGATCCCCAAAATGTATGAAATGTTAGACTTAGGCGTGCTTTTGGTGAGAGGTTTTAACCCCATACAATCCACAGGCAACCCAAATAAAGGTCTCCTAAACTTACCAGAGTCTGGATGTACCCTAACTACTAACCTAATTGATTGGCTCCCTACTCCGTAGATACCCTGTTCTGGCCCCACAGTAGGATGTATCACTTCATAATGTGGCAACCCTTCTTTTCCAAGATGTGTACAACCATATCTACTAATGTCACAGTTCATAATTCCCATTGCAAGCTGGACCCATGCGCGCACATGACTCCATTGGTTTCGTGCACGGCTGACACCGCCCCTTTGTAATAACCCGGAATTCTGAGCCAATTTAAAATTTTTATTTTGGCAATTTTAGCAAATTTTGAATATTTAAAATGAACTATTTTAAATAATAACGACGAGAAATTTATTTTGAATAGAATTTGAATGTATATATTTATTTGAATCGTCATTGGATTATAAATATTTATTTTAAATTATAAAAGGAATTGAAAATGGCGCGGTAGTTTGAGATTTCGATTTTAAAGTTCAAATGAATGTACAGGATTCAAAATAAACCGGATTTTAACGAAACAAGAAATATCTAAATCTGTTTGACGATATCTTTCTAAGGGATGTAAGAAACCAAGATTTCACTTTAGAAGTTGAGAGATATGTCCAGTTTAAAATTCAGAAAAGTCACTGTGGAATTTATATATATTTTAATATATATATATAAAGGCCTTAAAAATGGAAATTTTGCAAACGACCTTCGTTTTTGATGAAACCACTTTTGTTGGATCCGGGATGTCAAATTATTGCTAGGCTTCAAATTTCATAAATTTCTGAATCAATATTTGGGTGTGGCGAAGTTAAACGTGTTTTGACAGTTTCATTCAATTTCGATCGACCAGAAAATGGCCATTTTTCAAACGGTCTCAGAATTCGATGAAATTAGTTTTTTTAGGACCGTATCCTTAATACGAAGCTAGAAATAATTTTTCGGGAATTTTTAGAGTTAGTATGTGGCCCCGATAAATTGAAATGTACGTTTAAAATTAAATATATAGATTTAAATTTTAATTTAAATAGAAACTGATTGAAACAATCGAATTAGCCTACAGAACATATCCCATTGTGTTCGGAATAGGGGTAATTAGCTTGGCGCGACACTCGTTGGGATTCGTTTGTTGTTCGGATGTAGAAACTGGTATTTTTGGGAATTAAAAATAAAATATTTTATTAATATATAAGAGGGTGGGCCAATCCAATTAGTCAAAGCCCTTTATTTTAATTTTTTTCTTTCCACCGTGGTCAACAAGAGGAATCACGCCTCCCTCTTCCTCACGATTCAACAAACGAAATCGCACCTACCTTCCTCGGATCCGGTCTCCCCGCTTACTCAATAAAATTCGAAACCACCTCCACAAATCGAGGGACCATCTCGAGCTCAATGACTTCGACGATTAAGATCAAATTTAGGTAGCTAAGCATCTCGGATTTGGGGTTCAATGTCGTGATGTTTGGGGGCATCTCGGCGGCGACTGAGGCGATCGAATTAAGGGGGTATGGCATGGTGGTGGAGGGGACGTGGGCGCGTCGCCTGGTGGTAGTGGATCGGCTGGCGATGGCCTCTTTAGTAGAGCGACGGTGAACTTCCGATTGCGATGGTGGGGTTCCAGTATTTGAGCAGAAAACGATGGGTAGAAAGGTCAGTTTTTGTTTTAAATATAATATAGAAAAAAATCAGTTTTTGTTTTAAAAAATCATTGGTTTAGGAGTGATTTTTATATAAAATATTTTAGTATATAAAAAATATGTGATTTTAGTTATGGAAAATCTATGATTTTCAGCTATACGAAAAGATCAGATTTTCGTAAACGAAAAGATCAGATTTTTGTAAACGAAAAGATTGGATTTTTATTATATGAAAAGCATGTTAAAAATATGGTTTTTATTTATGTAGATTAACAAAAATATAATCTTTTCTATATATAGCGATGTAAAAATATAATCTTTTCTATATATATATATATATATAGCGATGTAAAAATATAATCTTTTCTATATATATAGCGATGTAAAAATATAATCTTTTCTATATATATAGCGATGTAAAAATACAATCTTTTCTATATATATATATATATCGATATAAAAATATAATCTTTTCTATACATGTAGCGATGTTAAAAATGTGATTTTTAACGTAAAACCACGTGTAACAGATCTCGTTGGAAGCAAGGCAAAGATTTTCTACCTATGAAGAGTCATGGCGTTTGGTTTAGCTCTTGTTGATAACTTCTCACTTTAAATCTTGTTTTCTAGTTAAAATTATATACTAGGATGTTGACGGTGCTTAGCAGCACCCGACGCGCGTCGCCCACAGACCGTGGACGACTTGTATGCTTGTTTGATGTGTTGTGAAATTTGTTTGTGATGTTGATATGAAATTGATAAAAGAATATTCATGTGTTGAAATAAATTAATTATAGTTAAAAATATAATTATTAACGTGAAAATAAATATAGTGAATGTGAATAAATAAATATTCATTTACGAACCGGACAGTTTGTTTATCTACACCTATTTGAAAGATATTGATTGGGACGATAAATTTTAAACATCGCCCAACTGCACAAATAAAATATGTGTTTGTTGATTTGAAACCCTACATGGGTATTGGGATGATATTTGATGTACACTAATTCCGATTGTTTAGTTGTATGTCAATCGATGGGTTGACAGACTGTGTAAGCGTTAATTATTTATATTTAATGCTTATGCAGTTGAGTGGTGCACTCTGGATGATGGTTGATTATTTATCGTTGCTATTATATACATGTGTTGTAGAAAATCCATATAATTAACAATATATGGTAACTGATTGGGCCTCATTCCAACACATTGAAAATAAATTCATGTGTTGAATTGAAAATAAATTCGTGTGTTGAATTGAAAATAAATTCATGTGTTGAATAGAAAATAAATTCATGTGTTGAATTGAAAATAAATTCATGTGTTGAATTGAAAATAAATTCATGTGTTGAATTGAAAATAAATTCATGTGTTGAATTGAAAATAAATTCATGTGTTGAATGGTAAAATATTCATGTGCTGAATAAAAGCCATTTTGATTAGGTGGACGCCATTTTGACGTGAATGATATTTATATTGATTTTATTCAGTTTATTAATGAATATAGAAAACGAAGTGATTTCAAAATATAACGTTTGAAAATATTGTCATTTGTATATCGATGATGTGGAATATTCAATTTTGATTCGAAATTGAATATGAAGTTGAAATCGTTTGGAAAACGAATTTAAAACGATTTATAAAATACGTTTTGAAAGGAAATCGACGAAATATATATATTATATATAAAATGGCCTGAATAGAACGCGCCGCGGTAGTTCGCGAATTTCGACCATTGACTTCGAATAGATATTGCGGGCGATCCTACCATCGGATTCTCCTAAAACCGGAACCGTTGGGTTCGTATCGAAAAGAGCATTCTAACGAATATTTGAGATTTGAAATCTAATGGTTGGATTTGGAATTATGTCCAAATCAAATTTGGAAAAGGTTGCTGTAAGTGCAGTTCGATGGCCATTAATGGAAATCGACTGTACGGGCCTTGATAAAATAGTAATAATTTGTGTAAAATCATATGAAATGATTTGTGAAGAATTAGGATGAAAAACTCCATATTTGAAAAGATAAAAATTGATTTTTATCAAAATGAACTAGTTTGAACTAGAATTAAAATTAATTTATTTTTGAAATAAATAAATTGAATTTGAAATGGTTTTGAAAATAACCAGGATTTCCAATATATAAAGTGGAATTGGATTCGAATCGAAATTGTCTGTGGAATATTTCGATGTTGCATTTCGAGATTATACAGATATTGTTATGTAAATTTGAAAGGTATACTGATACCGTTATTTCCAATAAGATATTTGTGGGTCGTAGAATTTGATATTGAATATAAGCCGATATATTTTCTATTCAGAGCCTTGTATTTAATATCAAATGGGATTTGGGTTTGTCGTGAATGGTGTCTTCATTAACATTGTTCTTAAACCCAGTTGAGAAAAGATTAAATCTTTTTATTTAGATATAATGAAGTGTACCAATTAAATGGTATTTAGTTGGAATTGAATTTGAAATTGATTTTTGGGTTTATCGTGAATGGTGTGAAACACCCCACCTCCGTTAGGGTCACTCTCAAAAGGGAATGCCCTAATTTTGGTGGAGGTTTATAAGTACAAGTCACAGATATACAAGACAGATATAAGAACACATATTTGTAAACAGCGGAAGAACAACAAACTTTTATTTCATGAAGTCAAATACGTGTCACAAAACATCACCATGATTGTCTTACACCCTTTCCAAAAACATAACATAATACTTCATAATCTGTCTTGAGTACATTATTTTTAAAGAAGCATAAATAAAACATAGATAAACTGCCAAAGCCCCATAGTGAATTGTCCAAAGTCATAGTTCAAAACAGGAAAGTCCAAGCAATACATTTCTCTTCTTCAAGCTGGATGTTGAGGTAGGTCAAGCTGCTGTGTTCCCTCCCTGAGGACCTGGGGGGGGAAACGGAAGAAAGAAGACGAAAGAAAAATAGAGTCAGACATAAAGCCTGAGTAAGTCAAGTACTACTTTGTCTATGAATAAAGAACTGGGTATGATAAGTAAAACAGGAAGGGGGCAAACACTATGAACTTGGTTAAGTTATCTAGGGTCGAATATACTATCGTACCCCATGTTAATCTCTGAACCCATATAAACTAGTTTCCAATCTGCACCCCATAATCAGGGTAGTGTGATCCATTCTACGATGATCGGCTCCTATTCGCATAGTTACATGTGTCTTACGGCCCCCGATGTCTGTAGTTACCTATGCTGGTCCCACCATGGGGTGTATCAAGTCCCATAGTGGCAACCCGACACAACCTTAGAGTGCAAAGGTATGCTACTGGTGTCCAGTGCTTTATTTTTCTGCGCCGGAGTGCGTGCACGCCCGCACACCGTTAGAACCTACACTGCTACACCACCGCCGTCGATTTGACCTCTTACAATCAGCCCAGTAATCGTGCCCCACCCTGCCTAGTTTCAGGGTATCCTGATACACCTTTTAGGGTTACTGCTGAAAGGGGTCCCCCGTTACTAGGTTTTCTATCTCTAGCCAACATGCTAAGTTGGTTAAGTGTTTCCTAACCTAACCCCACCAGTCCGTTTAGTTTAGCATGTTCCATTTTGATTAAGTCTTTAGTTCACTTAATCCTAACAATCCTGACTCAGCCTTAATTGTCTTATTAAGGCCCTGACCTCTCACATTAGACAGGTATTGTTGTGGCTGCCTGTTGCCGGTTGGTTCCGGGCAGTCTTACGCCACAACTCAGTCTAACCTCGGGTCCTTGCTGGGCTCCATGTTTAACCTCCCACATTGGATAGGTATTGTTGTGACTACTGGACAGCCGGGCGGTTCCGGGCAGGTTTACATCACAACTCAATCCAACCTCGGGTTAAACACATCGTCTTTTCTACATTTACATATTTTGTCATTCTTCTTTATTTATATGTAAATATTTGCGGCCCATTATTAAGTTCATGGTGTAAAGGTTACACCAATCATGGGCCCAACCCATACTTTAATTTGTTAATTTACTGTTAACGGAAAAATCCGGGGTGTTACATTCTCCCCCACTTAAAAGGATTTCGTCCCCGAAATCTTCAAGTTTAGGAAGAATGTAAATCCTAACATTCAATCATCCATCTACTCATCCATCAAACACGAGCATCCATTGTCCTTAAAAGACTTCTAATGCTTCATGATCATATGCGAAGTGTGTGTGTTCATGAACTTATCTAATGCAAAATCAGGCGGTCTACTGATTCAGTTGACCTCCTTAATGCGAATCATGTAAGTGCCATGTATCCATTATGTATGCAGATTTTTCCTATTCATGATTCTACATGGGTGCACAATCTTTCATACAAATGCAACATCCATATGACAACACATTACAATTCAACCATATACGAGTGCAAACATATATGCATATGCAATATGAAGTGACTGAGCCGATCTAAAACCTAGATTGTGTGTGTATATGCAGCCACGAGCAACTACTAGCAATCACTTGCAACCACTTGCAACCATCATACATAACATGTTTCAATTACATGTTTTCATCCAAAAGGGTTTCTACCTAAAAGATAAGGTCGAGGAAATATACCCTAAAAAGATAGATAAAAGCGCAACTTAAGGAAAAAGAAAGATCAAGAATGTACCCTCGAACAGAAAAGGGTAGGCAGTACGTATTCTAGCTTCAGTTTCCCAAGTCGCGTCTCCCTCGGCGTCGCTCCACTGGACTTTGACGAGTTTGACTTCGCGGTTGCGTAGCTTCTTCACTTCCGTTCCTAGTATGCGGGTTGGAACTTTTCTTATGGTTGCTTCGCGTTCCACTTCGGCCTCTTCGAGGATATTTGGCTCTACCACTTCAGCAGACTCATGTAGACATTTTCGGAGATGTGAAACGTGAAAAACGTTGTGGACTCCGGCCAATTTCTCGGGTAGCTCTAATCTATAGGTCATTTTCCAAATTTTCTCAATGATAGGAAATGGTCCTACCTAAAGGTATAGTCGAATGATAGAAGCAAGTAAAAATTTTGTGCCCATTAGGCAATGTCAAAACTGGAAATCTATGCCACATATATATTGATTAGGAGAAGAACTCACTAAGCATCAGCCCCGAAGACCGAAATCAACATCAGACTGACACCCAAAGAATTAATCAACCCAACCACCACATATGATTCTAGGAAACTAAGCATGATGGACTCCTTTTAGGTCACAAGGGAGTCCCTTCCTAAGTCCAACTATGTTGCCAAATGTACTTACTAAGGTGATTCTTTACAACTCATGCATAAGTGAAATGAACCTTCAGCCTTAGTGGCGAACACTCCTGGAGTGCCCTATTCTGAAATGCTCCACCTAATGAACCCCTTCTCTAGAAGCTCTCTAATCTGTTTACTGAGCTCTTTTCTTTCTCGTGGAGCCATGTGTCTAACGGGCAACGCAACGGGCTTTGCATTATCTACAAGATATATGCGGAAGTCTATTTCCCGCTTCGGAGGCAAGCCCTTCACCTCTTCGAAGACATCCGGATATTCCCGGACCACTCTAACTGATTGCAAATTTTCAACAGAGGCATCTAGCGACTCAAGATAACTAAGCATAACTGCATACGAGGGATTACAAGAAATTTCCAAAGTATTACCGAGCTGGGTTAGGAGCCTAACAACCCTTTTCTCACAATCAAGGATGGCCCCATTACTGGATAGCCAATCCATACCCAAAATCAAACCATACCCCGAAAAGCCCAAAACAAAGGCACTACATTCAAATTCTACACTTAGAATAGAAATTTTCAAATCCAAACAGATCATAGACAAATGAGCTGGGCCCCCAATTGGGTTTGAAACAATTAAGGGGTCCTCTACCATATTAGTTTTTAGGTGCAGAGATTCTACTAAAGCAGACGAGATAAAGGAGTGTGATGCGCCAGAATCAAATAAAGTGCGAACGGGGTGATCATAAAGATAAACTACACTTTCTACAGAAGTGTTTGTACCTCGCTGTTGCAAAGGTGGCGCTTCCAGCACATGAACCTGTGCCCCTGGAGTGGATCCAGACCCCTGCCCCTGCCCTCGTTTCTTTGGGCAGTCCTTAGCTCTGTGGCCTGTCTGACCGCAAGAAAAGCACCCACCATTCTCCTTGGCCTTCTTTTTCCGGCAGTCCTTTACTAAGTGCCCCACTTTGCCACAGAAATTACACGTCCTCTTCTCTTTGTTGCCTTCCCCGCCTTTCTTAAAGTCTGTCTTCTTAGGCTGCAAACCCTCTTTCTTCCCTTGAGAGCTTTCTGCCTTTGCCTCCTTCTTGCCCTTATCCTCCTCATTCAGCAATGCCATTTGCACCAATCTTTCATACGTGGCCCCCATGGGTATATGTGTCATGGCCAAACTGTGTAATGGCTCATTTAACCCTTTGACGAGACGGAGAGCCTTCTTGTGCGGGGTGTTGACTAGGTCAAGCCCAAACCTAGCCAGCTCATCAAACTGATTCACATACTCTCTAACAGTCTTGTCTCCTTGCTTAAGAAATAAGAATTTCTCCAACTGCAAACTTCTTTCCGCATCTGAGAGAAATTTGGTCTCAAACCTTGCCCTAAAGTCCTCCCATGTTTCTACTGGTCTTTCAGCATTAGTGACTTCCCACCAGTAGGAAGCCTCGCCCTTCAATAGCCACACCGCCAATTGTACTTTTTGTCTGTCCTCTACCTCAAAGATGATGAATAGATCCTCAGTTTCCTTCAGCCAATTTCTAGCTGCTACGAAGGACTCAGTTCCATGGAAATCCCTTCCTCCCATAGCTTTAAAATCTCTACATATCTTAGCGAACGTGTTTCCCCGTGGAGGAGGTGGAGGAAAAGGTGCTGCTGCAGCTGGATGATTCCCTGCAGCTGGGGGAGGAGGAACGGTAGGACCTGGTTGAGTGGCCCTAGCTTCTAAGAATCGTCTAAACCAACCAGGTATTGGTACTCCTTCCGGCAAGTTAAGATCTTCGGACATGCTGAAACAAAAGGGATAGATTCAAAACGAAGGATAAGAGATAGTACCTATGGCTTTGGGGAGTGGACTTTGCCTTTTTTTAAAATAAAATAATATTTTTATCTTTTAAAAATGCTTCTTTAAATTTCCTTTTTGAAAATAAATTTCCAAAACTTTTTATCTTATCTGGTAAACCTCGCTCTGATACCAAGTGAAACACCCCACCTCCGTTAGGGTCACTCTCAAAAGGGAATGCCCTAATTTTGGTGGAGGTTTATAAGTACAAGTCACAGATATACAAGACAGATATAAGAACACATATTTGTAAACAGCGGAAGAACAACAAACTTTTATTTCATGAAGTCAAATACGTGTCACAAAACATCACCATGATTGTCTTACACCCTTTCCAAAAACATAACATAATACTTCATAATCTGTCTTGAGTACATTATTTTTAAAGAAGCATAAATAAAACATAGATAAACTGCCAAAGCCCCATAGTGAATTGTCCAAAGTCATAGTTCAAAACAGGAAAGTCCAAGCAATACATTTCTCTTCTTCAAGCTGGATGTTGAGGTAGGTCAAGCTGCTGTGTTCCCTCCCTGAGGACCTGGGGGGGAAACGGAAGAAAGAAGACGAAAGAAAAATAGAGTCAGACATAAAGCCTGAGTAAGTCAAGTACTACTTTGTCTATGAATAAAGAACTGGGTATGATAAGTAAAACAGGAAGGGGGCAAACACTATGAACTTGGTTAAGTTATCTAGGGTCGAATATACTATCGTACCCCATGTTAATCTCTGAACCCATATAAACTAGTTTCCAATCTGCACCCCATAATCAGGGTAGTGTGATCCATTCTACGATGATCGGCTCCTATTCGCATAGTTACATGTGTCTTACGGCCCCCGATGTCTGTAGTTACCTATGCTGGTCCTACCATGGGGTGTATCAAGTCCCATAGTGGCAACCCGACACAACCTTAGAGTGCAAAGGTATGCTACTGGTGTCCAGTGCTTTATTTTTCTGCGCCGGAGTGCGTGCACGCCCGCACACCGTTAGAACCTACACTGCTACACCACCGCCGTCGATTTGACCTCTTACAATCAGCCCAGTAATCGTGCCCCACCCTGCCTAGTTTCAGGGTATCCTGATACACCTTTTAGGGTTACTGCTGAAAGGGGTCCCCCGTTACTAGGTTTTCTATCTCTAGCCAACATGCTAAGTTGGTTAAGTGTTTCCTAACCTAACCCCACCAGTCCGTTTAGTTTAGCATGTTCCATTTTGATTAAGTCTTTAGTTCACTTAATCCTAACAATCCTGACTCAGCCTTAATTGTCTTATTAAGGCCCTGACCTCTCACATTAGACAGGTATTGTTGTGGCTGCCTGTTGCCGGTTGGTTCCGGGCAGTCTTACGCCACAACTCAGTCTAACCTCGGGTCCTTGCTGGGCTCCATGTTTAACCTCCCACATTGGATAGGTATTGTTGTGACTACTGGACAGCCGGGCGGTTCCGGGCAGGTTTACATCACAACTCAATCCAACCTCGGGTTAAACACATCGTCTTTTCTACATTTACATATTTTGTCATTCTTCTTTATTTATATGTAAATATTTGCGGCCCATTATTAAGTTCATGGTGTAAAGGTTACACCAATCATGGGCCCAACCCATACTTTAATTTGTTAATTTACTGTTAACGGAAAAATCCGGGGTGTTACATGGTGTTTTAAATAACACTTGTTCTTTAACCCGATAATTAATGGAATGTGATTTTGGGTTTATAGTGAACCGTGTTTTAAACTACATTGGTTCTTTAACCCAGTTAAAGACAGGATATTGATTTCTGTGAAGATTAAAACTAAGTGGAGTTATAATGAATCTTTAATTAGATTGAAATGATCGAGAATGGAGTATCACCAGTTTTGCTCCAGGCGATAGTTAAATCTTTAATTAGATTTGAACGTGAAATGGTAATTAAATTTACCGATAACACCGTGGTTTTAGATATGAAGTATGACCAGTTTTACTTCATGGGATGAATAGGTTAGGATTGGGAAATAAAATAAATGATTACTGCGGTGCGGTTCGCTAATCCCGACTAGTTTGATTTGATATTCAAAGGAAGATTAAAGAATAAATTTAAAAGAATTTATCTTTGATAAAATTAATGGGAACCTTTCCTTAAAAATGTGAAATTTAGAAACTAATTGAAAATAAGTTAAGATGAATGGTTTCCTAGGTATTGATCTGATGTTGGTTTCGGCCTTCGGGGTTAATATTTGTGGGGTTGTTCTCTTACTAATTTACGATTTGTGACTGATGAATTGCAATGAGGCGTATGTTGTGTTTGTGTAACACTTGTTTATTATATACGCGAGTTATTCAGAAAGACCGGGTTTATCCATTATGAATAACAGATTCGACGTGGTGTCAAGGATGAAGACGGTGGTTAAAGACCGGAGGTCTTCACGTCATTTGGGTGATTACTGATGATCTTGATTGGGCCGTACACCCAAGAGGAGGGAATCAGTTAGTGATCGTCCAGACGTACTTGGAGATCGATGGATATGCGGGGTACTAGGTGCCTCCGGTCTCGTTCAGACCCAGAACGAACTTGTAAATGGACTGTGTGTCTGACATTGGATTTTATTCTATGTGATTGATTTCTATTAAATATATATCTGTTTGGCGACGGAGAGCTTATTCTCTTGCTTAACGCCCTTCTCTGAGACGTACGAGCTCAGGGGTTATATATTGATGGATATCAATCGCATGGAGTGAATTGCCTGCGCGGGATGCCTTAGTGGCAATTGATCAAGGCTTCTGTTGAAAAGCAAAGTCTTGTGGTTGATGATCAAAGCACCGCCTGTGTGGCATAGCTTTGTGTGACGTTGATTCGCGAGCCTCACACCCCCGTTGTGAACCAGAAACGGGAGAGGATGGCAGGGGGCATGCGTTTCTTTCTAGCTAGAAGTGGTGTCAGTGGTTTTACACGCCTTGACGAGTTTGACTTATGTGGTTGTTGATGTTGCGAGGCGCGTCTGATATATCAGTGACTGTGTGGAGCCGATGGAGTCATTTGGCTCATTTACGCCCCATAGGGCGGGGATACGCATGTTCAGGGTTTAAGTTTAATCCACATCGGTGGACTGGCCCAGCATGTTGCCTAGGTACGGTTGCAGTAGAGTCCTGAGACATGGTAGGCTAGATTGTCTCGAAACGGTAGGATTGCGCCTAGACTTGGTTCAAAGATGGGAATCCAGCTTCCAAATATGACACCTTGCGGTTTTAATTGTAGAACTACTATGGCGACATGATATATGGTACCCATGCCGTCTATGATTGATACTTATGATTGAAATTGTTTTGAAACTATACACTTATAGTAATAATAAAAGATGAAATTTAGCGTGTCAAGTATTCTTTGGCTATTATAAGGTAAAACCCTATCCTTCGGTTTGTGTTGCATTGTGTGATGGGACTTGGGTCTTATAATAGCTTCATTATTCTTTATTTAGCATTGCGTAGTTGTTTTATTCACTGGTATTCTTGGGAGGAAACTCGTCCCGTGTTATACGGCGTTGTCCCTTGATTTACCTAACTTTAAAATAAAGGTTAATAACTGTTTTAGTTCTCACACCAGTCACATGACTGACCTGGATTTTAATGTTTTAACCTAAACTCTGAGTGCCCTTATTTTGACATGGGCAGTTAGTAGT
This sequence comes from Allium sativum, assembly GCA_030737875.1. Taxonomy (NCBI): domain Eukaryota; kingdom Viridiplantae; phylum Streptophyta; class Magnoliopsida; order Asparagales; family Amaryllidaceae; genus Allium; species Allium sativum. Next base: position 845,341,247 of record CM060922.1, on the reverse strand, counting down.
TTTGGATTTGCAGATTTATATTCACAGGAACTTGGTTTACGGCTGGAATGATATCCGGAAAGCTCTGTATCCGTATATCTCTTCTAGCTGTGTATTGTATTATTTTCCACTGCTATGTAATGTATTGTAATCTCTGACATTTTGTGATGTATAATATTTATTCATACTCTGTATATTCTTGTATTCTGATGGAATTGTTGTAATATACAAGGAAATGTTCTTCTGTTTGCGTTTTGATCTGTCTTGTCCTTAAAGCAATCCGGGCTTTCCTTACCGGGGAAGTTTGGGTCGTCTCATTTGGTATTAGAGCTTTGGTTTACAAAGCTCGAGAACAAGACACATTAGAACAATACGAAAGAATTCATCAGAAATTGGATTAGTAATATCCAACGAGAATGACTCGTTAGAGATAGGATCAGTAGTATCCTAAAACGAGTGTGAAGAGTGTTAACTTTTCAAAATAAAATTGAAAACAAGTTTTGTTTTGAAAATTTAAATCAATTATTCGCATTTGATTATTTAATTTATATTGATTTGGACAATGAAGTATATAAAGATTTTGCGTGTACGTCTGATCCGCATGTATTTGAAGTTTTAATATAGTAGATAGATATAAAATCGCACTATAGTCGCTCGGGGATAATTCTGGTGATGTCGCGATATCATCAGTATTTGTGTTCGAGTTTCGAAGGTGTGATATTTATATATTTCCTATTGATTGGTGTGAGAACCAAAGCTAAATAGGGCTTATTATTGTGATTTGGCATCAAAAATGTGATTTTTGACTATATATCAAAATTATGAATTGGAAAAGCTAATCAACTAATTGATTGTTGGTTATGTCGTTTGATTATTGGTTGAGTAATTAAAATTTGAACCATATAGCCAATTTAAACCAAACAGTAAATTGTATTGAAAATTTATCGCATTTGCATGCATGTACATGTACTTACATTGAATAGGTCATAGCAAGGAGGCCAGAGCAGAAGAATAAAAATTTTGCCCGATAAATAGGTACATGTTTACCATAATTTACTGTTTTGTTTGGGTGATGATGATTTTATGTGCCGATTGTCTAGCCGCTTGGCTTTTTCCTTTTCTTTTGGATTAAAGAAGGCCATGGGAGGCTATATGAAATATCCCGAAGTCCCCGGTGTAGGGGAGTTTATGGCAAAAAAATTTGAAAATTTAGGGTGTTAGCCAAATTTTTGAATTTTTTTTAAAAGTTCTTAGAAACTGAAAAGTTGAAGAGCTTAAGGTGTAATGAGAATAATGAAAGTTGAGTAGATTAGTTAAACAACTTTTGGCTTCGTTCCTTTTCAAGGACGAAAAGTTTTAAGTGGGGGAGATTGTAATAACCTGGAAATATGAGACAATTTAAAAATTTTATTTTGGCAATTTTAGCGAATTTTGAATATTTAAAATGAACTATTTTAAATAATAACGACGAGAAATTTATTTTGAACAGAATTCGAATGTATATATTTATTTGAATCATCGTTAGAATATAAATATTTATTCTAAATTATAAAAGGAATTGAAAATGGCGTGGTAGTTTGAAATTTCGATTTCAAAGTTCAAATGAATGTACAGGATTCAAAATAAACCAGATTTTAGCGAAACAATAAATATCTAAATCTGTTTGACGATATCTTTCTAACGAATGTAAGAAACCGATATTTCACTTTAGAAGTTGAGATATATATCTAGTTTAAAATTCAGAAAAGTCGCTGTGGAATTTATATATATTTTAATATATATAAAGGCCTTGAAAATGGAAATTTTGCAAACGACCTTCGTTTTTGATGAAACCACTTTTGTTGGATCCGAAATGTAAAATTATTGTTATGCTTCAAATTTCATAAATTTCTGAATCAATATGTGAGCGTGGCGAAGTTGTACGTATTTTGACAATTTCAGTCAATTTCGATCGACCAAAAAATGGCCATTTTTCAAATGGTCTCATAATTCGACGAAATTAGTTTTGTTAGGACCGTATCGTCATTACGAAGCTAGAAATAATTTTTCGGGAATTTTTAGAGTTAGTATGTGGCCCCGATAAATTGAAATGTACGTTTAAAGTTGAATATATAGATTTAAATTTTAATTTAAACGGAAACTGATCGAAACAATCGAATTAGCCTACAGAACATATCCCATTGTGTTCGGAATGGGGGTAATTAGCTACCAGCGACACTCGTTGTGATTCGTTTGGAGTTCGGATGTTAAAATTAGTATTTTTGGGAATTAAAAATAAAATATTTTATTAATATATAAGAGGGTGGGCCAATCCAATTAGTCAAAGCCCTTTATTTTTTTATTTTTTTTCCTTTCCACCGTGGTCAACAAGAGGAATCGCGCCTCCCTCTTCCTCATGATTCAACAAACGAAATCGCACCCACCTTCCTCGGATCCGATCTCCCCCCTTACTCAACAAAATTCGAAACCTCCTCCACAAATCGAGGGACCATCTCGAGCTCAATGACTTCGACGATCAAGATCAAATTTAGGTAGCTAAGCATCGCGGAGTTAGGGTTCAATGTCGCGATGTTTGGGGGCATCTCGGCGGCGACTAAGGCGATCGAATTAAGGGGGGTTTGGCACGGTGGTGGAGGGGACGTAGGCGCGTCGCCTGGTGGTAGTGGATCGGCTGGCGATGGCCTCTTTAGTGGAGCGACGGTGAACATCCGATTGCGATGGTGGGGTTCTAGTATTTGAGCAGAAAACGATGGGTAGAAAGGTCAGTTTTTGTTTTAAATATAACATAGAAAAAAATCAGTTTTTGTTTTAAAAAATCATTGGTTTAGGAGTGATTTTTATATAAAATATTTTAGTATATAAAAAAATATGTGATTTTAGTTATGGAAAGTCTATGATTTTCAGCTATACGAAAAGATCAGATTTTTGTAAATGTAAAGATCAGATATTTGTAAACGAAAAGATTGGATTTTTATTATATGAAAAGCATGTTAAAAAAATGATTTTTATTTATGTAGAGTAATAAAAATATAATCTTCTCTATGTATATAGCGATGTAAAAATGTAATTTTTTCTAGATATATAGCGATGTAAAAATATAATCTTTTCTATATATATAGCGATGTAAAAATATAATCTTTTCTATACATGTAGCGATGTTAAAAATGTGATTTTTAACGTAAAACCACGTGTAACAGATCTTGTTGGAAGCAAGGTGAAGATTTTCTACATATGAAGAGTCATGGCGTTTGGTTTAGCTCATGGTGAGAACTTCTCACTTTAAATCTTGTTTTCTAGTTAAAATTATATACTAGGATGTTGACGGTGCTTAGCAGCACCCGACACCCGTCGTCCACAGACATTGGACGACTTGTATGCTTGTTTGATGTGTTGTGAAGTTTGGTTTTGATGTTGATATGAAATTGATAAAAGAATATTCATGTGTTGAAATAAATTAATTATCGTTAAAAATATAATTTTTAATGTGAATATGAATACAGTGAATGTGAATAAATAAATAATCATTTACAAACCGGATGGTTTGTTTATGTACACCTATTTGAAAGATATTGATTGGGACAATAAATTTTACACATCGCCCAACTGTACAAATAAAATATGTGTTTGTTGATTTGGAACCCCACACGGGTATTGGGATGATATTTAACGTACACTAATCCCGAGTGTTTAGTTGTATGTCAATCGATGGGTTGACAGACAGTGTAAGCGTTAATTATTTATATTTAATGCTTATGCAGTTGTGTGGTGCACTCTGGATGATGGTTGATTATTTATCGTTGCTATTATATACATGTGTTGTAGAAAATCCATATAATTAACATTATATGGTAACTGAATGGGCCTCATTCCAATATATTGAAAATAAATTCATGTGTTGAATTGAAAATAAATTCGTGTGTTGAATTGAAAATAAATTCATGTGTTGAATTGAAAATAAATTCATGTGTTGAATAGAAAATAAATTCATGTGTTGAATTGAAAATAAATTCATGTCTTGAATTGAAAATAAATTCATGTGTTGAATTGTAAAATATTCATGTGTTGAATAAAAGCCGTGTTGATTAGATGGATGCCATTTTGACGTGAACATTATTTATATCGATTTTATTTTTTTTATTAATGAATATAGAAAATGAAGTGATTTCAAAATATAACGTTTGAAAATATTATCATTTGTATATCGATGATGTGGAATATTCAATTTTGATTCGAAATTGAATATGAAGTTGAAATCGTTTTGAAAACGAATTTAAAACGATTTATAAAATACGTTTTAAAAGGAAATCGATGAAATATATAATATATATATATATTATATAAAACGGCCTGAATAGAACGCGCCGCCAGCGGCAGTTCGCGAATTTCGACCATTGACTTCGAATGGATATCGCGGGAGATCCGACTGTCGGATTCTCCTAAAACTAGAAACGTTGGGTTCGTATCGAAAAGATCTTTCTGATGAATATTTGAAATCTAACGGTTGGATTTGGAATTATGTCCAAATCAAATTTGGAAAAGCTCGCTGTTAGTGCAATTCGATGGCCGTTGATGGAAATCGACTGTACGGGCCTTGATAAAATTATTAAAAATAGTAATAATTTGTGTAAAATCATAAGCAGTGATTTGTGAAGAATTGGAATGAAAAACTCCATATTTGAAAAGATAAAAATAGATTTTTATCAAAATGAACTAGTTTTGAACTAGTATTAAAATCAATTTATTTTTGTAATAAATAAATTGAATTTGAAATGGTTTTGAAAATAACCAGGATTTCCAATATATTAAGTGGAAATGGATTTGAATCGAAATTTTCTGTGGAATATTTTGATGTTGCATTTCATGATTATACAGATATTGTTATGGAAATTTGAAAGATATATTGATATCGTTATTTCCAATTTGATATTTGTGGGTCGTAGAATTTGATATTGAATATAAGCCGATATATTTTCTATTCAGAGCCTTGTATTTATTATCAAATGGGATTTGGGTTTGTCGTGAATGGTGTCTTCATTAACACTGTTCTTAAACCCAGTTGAGAAATGATTAAATCTTTTTATTTAGATTTAATGAAGTGTACCAATTAAATGGTATTTAATTGGAATTGAATTTGAAATTGATTTTTGGGTTTATCGTGAATGGTGCTTTAAATAACACTTGTTCTTTAACCTGATAATTAATGGAATGTGATTTTGGTTTTATAGTGAAACGTGTTTTAAACGACATTGGTTCTTTAACCTAGTTAAAGATATGATATTTATTTCTGTGAAGAATAAAATTAAGTGGAGTTCTAATGAATCTTTAATTAGATTGAAATGATCGAGAATGGAGTATCACCAGTTTTTCTCCAGGCAATAGTTAAATCTTTAATTAGATTTGAACGTGGAATGGTAATTAAATTTACCGATAACACCGTGGTGTTAGATATAAAGTATGACCAGTTTTACTTCATGGGATGAATAGGTTGGGATTGGGAAATAAAATAAATGATTACTACGGTGCGGTTCGCTAATCCCAACTAGTTTGATTTGATATTCTAAGGAAGATTAAAGAATAAATTTAAAAGAATTTATCTTTGATAAAATTAACGGGAACCTTTCCCTAAAAATGTGAAATTTAGAAACTAATTGAAAATTAGTTAAGATGAATGGTTTCCGGGGTATTGATCTGATGTTTGTTTTGGCCTTCGGGGTTAATATTTGGGGAGTTGTTCTCTTACTAATTTACGATTAGTGACTGATGAACTGGAATGAGGCGTATGTTGTGTTTGTGTAAAACTTGTTTATTATATACGCGAGTTATTCAGAAAGACTTGGTTTATCCCATTCTGAATAACTGATTCAACGTGGTGTCGAGGATGAAGACGGTGGTCGAAGACCGGAGGTCTTCACGTCGTTTGGGAGATTACTGATGATCTTGAGTGGGCCGTACACCCAAGAGGAGGGAATTAGTTAGTGGTCGTCCAGACGTACTTGGAGATCGATGGATATGCGGGGTACTAGGTGCCTCAGGTTTCGTTCAGACCCGGAACGAACTTGTAAATGGACTGTGTGTCTGACATTGGATTTTATTCCGTGTGATTGATTTCTATTAAATATATATCTATTTGGCGGCGAGCCCTTCTCTGAGACGTACGAGCTCACGGGTTATATATTGATGGATATCGATCGCATGGAGTGAATTGCCTGTGTGGCATGCCTAAGTGGCACTTGACCAAGGCTTCTGTTGAAAAGAAAAGTCTTGTGGTTGATGATCAAAGCACTGCCTGTATGGAATAGCTTTGTGTAACGTTGATTCGCGAGCCTCACACCCCCGGCTGTGAACCAGAAACGGGAGAGGACGGCAGGGAGGGCATGCGTTTCTTTCTAGCTAGAAGTGGCGTCAGTGGTTTTACATGCTCTGACAAGTTTGACTTATGTGGTTGTTGCTATTGCGAGGCGCCTCGGATATATCGGTGACTGTGTGGAGCCGGTGGAGTCATTCTGCTCATTTACGCCCCAAAGGGCGGGGAAACGCATGTTCAGGGTTTAAGTTTAATCCACATCGGTGGACTGGCCCTGCATGTTGCCTAGGTACAGTTGCGGCTGAGTCCTGAGACATGTAGGCTAGATTGTCTCGAAACGATAGGATTGCGCCTAGACTTGGTTCAAAGATGGGAATCCAGCTTCCAAATACGACACCTTGCGGTTTTAAATGTAGAACTAGTATGGCGACATGATATATGGTACCCATGTCGTTTATGATTGACACTTATGATTGAAATTGTTTTGACACTATACACTTATGGTAATAATAAAAGATGAAATTTAGCGTGTCAAGCATTCTTTGGCTATTATAAGGTAAAACCCTATCCTCCGGTTTGTGCTGCATTGTGATGGGACTTGGGTCTTATAATAACTTCATTATTCTTTATTTAGCATTGCGTTGTTGTCTTATGCACTGGTATTCTTGGGAGGAAACTCGTTCCGTGTTATACGGCGTGGTCCCTTGATTTACCAAACTTTAAAATAAAGACTAATAACTGTTTTAGTTCTCACGCCAGTCACATGACTGACCTGGATTTTATTGTTTTAACCTAAACTCTGGGTGCCCTTATTTTGACACGGGCAGCTAGTAGTTTTGGTTTTGCAGATTTATATTCATAGGAACCTGGTTTACAGCTGGAATGATATCCGGAAAGCTCTGTATCCGTATATCTCTTCTAGTTTTTTATTGTATTATTTTCCGCTGCTATGTAATGTATTGTAATCTCTGACATTTTGTGATGTATAATATTTGTTTATACTCTGTATATTCTTTTATTCTGATGGAATTGTTGTAATATACAAGGAAATGTTCTTCTGTTTGCGTTTTGATCTGTTATGTCCTTAAAGCAATCTGGGCTTTCCTTACCGGGGAAGTTTGGGTCGTCTCATTTGGTATCATAGCTTTGGTTTACAAAGATCGAGAACAAGACACATTAGAACCATACGAAAGAATTCATCAGAAATTGGATTAGTAATATCCAATGAGAACGACTCGTTAGAGATAGGATCAATAGTATCCTAGAACGAGTGTGAAGAGTGTTAACTTTTCAAAATAAAATTGAAAACAAGTTTTGTTTTGAAAATTTAAATCAATTAATCTATTTAATTATTTAATTTATATTGATTTGGACAGTGCAGTATATAAAGATTTTGCATATACGTCTGATCCGCATGTATTTGAAGTTTTAATATAGTGGATAGATATAAAATCGCACTGTAGTCGCTCGGGGATAATTCTGGTGATATCGCGATATCATCAGTATTTGTGTTCGAGTTTCGAAGGTGTGATATTTATATATTTCCTATTGATTGGTGTGAGAACCATAGCTAGATAGGGCTTATTGTTGTGATTTGGCATCAAAAATGTGATTTTTGACTATATGTCAAAATTATGAATTGGAAAAGCTAATCAACTAATTGATTGCTGGTTATGTCGTTTGATTATTGGTTGAGTAATTAAAATTTGAACCATATAGCCAATTTAAACCAAATATTAAATTGTAATGAAAATTTATCGCATTTGCATGCATGTACATGTACTTACATTGAATAGGTCATAGCAAGGAGGCTAGAGCAGAAGAATAAAATTGTTTGCCCGACAAATAGGTACATGTTTACCATAATTTACTGTTTTTTTGGGTGATGATGATTTTATGAGCCGATTGGCTTTATTTTTTGGATTGAAGAAGGCCATGGAGGCTATATGAAATATCCCGAAGTCCCCGGTGCAAGGGAGGTGATGGCGAAATTTTTCGAAAATTTAGGGCGTTAGCCAAATTTTTGAATTTTTTTGAAAAGTTCTTAGAAACTGAAAAGTTGAAGAGCTTAAGCCATAATTAGAATAGTGAAAGTTGAGTAGATTAGTTAAACAACTTTTGGCTTTGTTCCTTTTCGAGGACGAAAAGTTTTAAGTGGGGGAGAATTTAATAACCCGGAAATCTGAGCCAATTTAAATTTTTTATTTTGGCAATTTTAGCGAATTTTGAATATTTAAAATGAACTATTTCAAATAATAACGACGAGAAATTTATTTTGAATAGAATTCGGACATATATATTTATTTGAATCATCGTTAGAATATAAATATTTATTTTAAATTATAAAAGGAATTGAAAATGGCGCGGTAGTTTGAAATTTCGATTTCAAAGTTCAAATGAATGTACATGATTCAAAATAAACCGGATTTTAGCGAAACAAGAAATATCTAAATCTGTTTGACGATATCTTTCTAACGGATGTAAGAAACCGAGATTTCACTTTAGAAGTTGAGATATATGTCCAGTTTGAAATTCAGAAAAGTCGCTGTGGAATTTATATATATTTTAATATATATAAAGGCTTTGAAAATGGAAATTTTGCAAACGACCTTCGTTTTCAACGAAACCACTTTTGTTGGATCCGGGATGTCAAATTATTGCTAGGCTTCAAATTTCATAAATTTCTGAATCAATATGTGATCGTGGCAAAGTTAAACGTGTTTTGACAGTTTCAGTCAATTTCGATCGACTAGAAAATGGCCATTTTTCAAACGCTCTCAGAATTCGACGAAATTAGTTTTGTTAGGACCGTATCGTCAGTACGAAGCTAGAAATAATTTTTCGGGAATTTTTAGAGTTAGTATGTGGCCCTGGTAAATTGAAATGTACGTTTAAAATTGAATATATAGATTTAAATTTTAATTTAAACGGAAACTGAATGAAACAGTCGAATAAGCCTACATAACATATCCCATTGTGTTCAGAATGGGGGTAATTAGCTAGCGGCGACACTCGTTGGGATTCGTTAGGAGTTCAGATGTAGAAACGGGTACTTTTGGGAATTAAAAATAAAATATTTTATTAATATATTAGAGGGTGGACCAATCCAATTAGTCAAAGCCCTTTTTTTCCACTGTGGTTAACAGGAGGAATCGTGCCTCCCTCTTCCTCACGATTCAACAAACGAAATCGCACCCACCTTCCTCGGATCCGATCTCCCCCCTTACTCAACAAAATTCGAAACCTCCTCCACAAATCGAGGACCATCTCGATCTCAATGACTTCGACGATCAAGATCAAATTTAGGTAGCTAAGCATCTCGAATTTGGGGTTCAATGTCGCAATGTTTGGGGGCATCTCGGCGGCGACTGAGGTGATCGAATTAAAGGGGGTTTGGCGTGGTGCTGGAGGGGACGTAGGCGCGTCGCCTGGTGGTAGTGGATCGGCTGGCGATGGCCTCTTTAGTGGAGCGACGGTGAACTTCCGATTGCAATGGTGGGGTTCCAGAATTCGAGCAGAAAACGATGGGTAGAAAGGTCAGTTTTTGTTTTAAATATAACATAGAAAAAATTCAGTTTTTGTTTTAAAAAATCATTGGTTTAGGAGTGATTTTTATATAAAATATTTTAGTATATAAAAAAATATGTGATTTTAGTTAAGGAAAATCTATGATTTTCAGCTATACGAAAAGATCAGATTTTTGTAAATGAAAAGATCAGATTTTTGTAAACGAAAAGATTGGATTTTTATTACATGAAAAGCATGTTAAAAATATGAATTTTATTTATGTAGAGTAATAAAAATATAATCTTTTCTATATATATAGCGATGTAAAAATATATTCTTTTTTATATATATATCAATGTAAAAATATAATCTTTTCTATATATATATATATGTATATATATATATAGCGATGTAAAAATATAATCTTTTCTATATATATAGCGATGTAAAAATATAATCTTTTCTATATATATAGCGATGTAAAAATATAATCTTTTCTATACATGTAGCGATGTTAAAAATGTGATTTTTAACGTAAAACCACGTGTAACAGATCTCGTTGGAAGCAAGGCGAAGATTTTCTACATATGAAGAGTCGTGGCGTTTGGTTTAGCTCTTGGTGAGAACTTCTCACTTTAAATCTTGTTTTCTAGTTAAAATTATGTACTAGGATGTTGACGGTGCTTAGCAGCACCCGACACCCATCGTCCACAGACCATGGACGACTTGTATGCTTGTTTGATGTGTTCTGAAGTTTGTTTGTGATGTTGATATGAAATTGATAAAATAATATTCATGTGTTGAAATAAATTAATTATCGTTAAAAATGTAATTTTTAACGTGAATATAAATATAGTGAATGTGAATAAATAAATATTCATTTACAAACCGGACGATTTGTTTATGTACACCTATTTGAAAGATATTGATTGGGACGATAAATTTTACACATCGCCCAACTGCACAATTAAAATATGTGTTTGTTGATTTGAAACCCCACACGGGTATTGGGATGATATTTAACGTACATTAATCCCGATTGTTAGTTGTATGTCAATCGATGGGTTGACAGACTGTGTAAGCGTTAATTATTTATATTTAATGCTTATGTAGTTGTGTGGTGCACTCTAGATGATGGTTGATTATTTATCGTTGCTATTATATACATGTGTTGTAGAAAATCCATATAATTAACATTATATGGTAATTGATTGGGCCTCATTCCAATATATTTAAAATAAATTCATGTGTTGAATTGAAAATAAATTCGTGTGTTGAATTGAAAATAAATTCATGTGATGAATTGAAAATAAATTCATGTGTTGAATAGAAAATAAACTCTTGTGTTGAATTGAAAATAAATTCATGTGTTGAATTGAAAATAAATTCATGTGTTGAATTGTAAAATATTCATGTGTTGAATAAAAGCCATGTTGATTAGATAGACGCCATTTTGACGTATACAATATTTATATCGATTTTATTCATTTTGTTAATGAATATAGAAAATGAAGTGATTTCAGAATATAAAGTTTGAAAATATTATCATTTGTATATCGATGATGTGGAATATTCAATTTTGATTCGAAATTGAATATGAAGTTGAAATCGTTTTGAAAACAAATTTAAAACGATTTATAAAATACGTTTTGAAAGGAAATCGACGAAATTTATATAATATATATATTATATACAAAATGGCCTGAATAGAACGCGTCGCGCCGCGGTAGTTCGCGAATTTCGACCATTGACTTCGAATGGATATCGCGGGAGATCCGACCGTCAGATTCTCCTAAAACCAGAAATGTTGGGTTCGTATCGAAAAGAGCTTTCTGACGAATATTTGAGATTTGAAATCTAACGGTTGGATTTGGAATTATGTCCAAATCAAATTTGGAAAAGATCGCTATAAGTGCAGTTCGATGGCCGTTGATGGAAATCGACTGTATGGACCTTGATAAAATTATTAAAAATAGTAATAATTTGTGTAAAATCATAAGAAATGATTTGCGAAGAATTGGAATGAAAAACTCCATATTTGAAAAGATAAAAATAGTTTTTTATCAAAATGAACTAGTTTTGAACTAGAATTAAAATCAAATTATTTTTTAAATAAATAAATTGAATTTGAAATGGTTTTGAAAATAACCAGGATTTCCAATATATAAAGTGGAATTGGATTTGAATTGAAATTTTCTGTGGAATATTTCGATGTTGGATTTCGTGATTATACAGATATTGTTATGGAAATTTGAAAGATATATTGATATCGTTATTTCCAATTTGATATTTGTGGGTCGTAGAATTTGATATTGAATATAAGCCGATATATTTTCTATTCAGAGCCTTGTATTTAATATCAAATGGGATTTGTGTTTGTCGTGAATGGTGTCTTCATTAACACAGTTCTTAAACCAAGTTGAGAAATGATTAAATCTTTTTATTTAGATTTAATGAAGTGTACCAATTAAATGGTATTTAATTGGAATTGAATTTGAAATTGATTTTTGGGTTTATCGTGAATGGTGTTTTAAATTACACTTGTTCTTTAACCCGATAATTAATGGAATGTGATTTTGGTTTTATAGTGAACTTTGTTTTAAACGACATTGGTTCTTTAACCCAGTTAAAGACAGGATATTGATTTATGTGAAGATTAAAACTAAGTGGAGTTCTAATGAATCTTTAATTAGATTGAAATGATCGAGAATGGAGTATCACCAGTTTTGCTCCAGGAAATAGTTAAATCTTTAATTAGATTTGAACGTGAAATGTTAATTAAATTTACTGATAACACCGTGGAGTTAGATATGAAGTATGACCAGTTTTACTTCATGGGGTGAATAGGTTGGGATTGGGAAATAAAATAAATGATTACTGCGGTGCGGTTCGCTAATCCCAACTTGTTTGATTTGATATTCAAAGGAAAGAAATAATTTAAAAGAATTTATATTTGATAAAATTAATGGGAACCTTTCCCTAAAAATGTGAAATTTAGGAACTAATTGAAAATTAGTTAAGATGAATGGTTTCCTGGGTATTGATCTGATGTTGGTTTCGGCCATCAGGGTTAATATTTGGGGAGTTGTTCTCTTACTAATTTACGATTAGTGACTGATGAATTGGCATGAGGCGTATGTTGTGTTTGTGTAACACTTGTTTATTATATACGTGAGTTATTCAGAAAGACCGGTTTTATCCCATTCTGAATAACTGATTCGACGTGGTGTCGAGGATGAAGACGGTGGTCGAAGACCGGAGGTCTTCACGTCGTTTTTGTGATTAATGATGATCTTGATTGGGCCGTACACCCAAGAGGAGGGAATCAGTTAGTGATCGTCCAAACGTACTTGGAGATCGATGGATATGCGGGGTACTAGGTGCCTGCGGTTTCGTTCAGACCCAGAACGAACTTGTAAATGGACTGTGTGTCTGAAATTGGATTTTATTCTGTGTGGTTGATTTCTATTAAATATATATCTACTTGGTGGCGGAGAACTTATTCTCTTGCTTAACGCCCTTCTCTGAGACGTATGAGCTCAGCGGTTATATATTGATGGATATCAATCGCATGGAGTGAATTGCCTGTGTGGCATGCCTAAGTGGCAATTGATCAAGGCTTCTGTTGAAAAGTAAAGTCTTGTGGTTGATGATCAAAGCACCGCCTGTGTGGCATAGCTTTGTGTAATGTTGATTCGCGAGCCTCACACCCCCGGTTGTGAACCAGAAACGGGAGAGGACGGCAGGGAGGGCATGCGTTTCTTTCCAGCTGGAAGTGGCGTCAGTGGTTTTACATGCCCTAACGAGTTTGACTTATGTGGTTGTTGCTATTGCGACGCGCCTCAAATATATCAGTGACTGTGTGGAGCCGATGGAATCATTTGGCTCATTTACACCCCAATGAGCGGGGAAATGCATGTTTAGGGTTTAAGTTTAATCCACATCTGTGGACTGGCCCTGCATTTTGCCTAGGTATAGTTGCAGCTGAGTCCTGAGACATGGTAGGCTAGATTGTCTCGAAACGATAGGATTGCGCCTAGACTTGGTTCAAAGATGGGAATCCAGCTTCCAAATACGACACCTTGCGGTTTTAATTGTAGAACTAGTATGGTGACATGATATATGATACCCATGCCATTTATGATTGATACTTATGATTGAAATTGTTTTGACACTATACACTTATAGTAATAATAAAAGATGAAATTTAGCGTGTCAAGCATTCTTTGGCTATTATAAGGTAAAACCCTATCCTCCGATTTTTGTTGCATTGTGTGATGGGACTTGGGTCTTATAATAGCTTCATTATTCTTTATTTAGCATTGCGTTGTTGTTTTATGCACTGGTATTCTTGGGAGGAAACTCGTCCCGTGTTATACGGCGTGGTCCCTTGATTTACCTAACTTTAAAATAAAGATTAATAACTGTTTTAGTTCTCACACCAGTCACATGACTGACCTGGATTTTATTGTTTTAACCTAAACTCTGGGTGCCCTTATTTTGACACGGGCAGCTAGTAGTTTTGGTTTTGCAGATTTATATTCACAGGAACCTGGTTTACAGCTGGAATGATATCCGGAAAGCTCTGTATCCGTATATCTCTTCTAGTTGTGTATTGTATTATTTTCCGCTGCTATGTAATGTATTGTAATCTCTGATATTTTGTGATGTATAATATTTATTCATACTCTGTATATTCTTGTATTCTGATGGAATTGTTGTAATATACAAGGAAATGTTCTTCTGTTTGCGTTCTGGTCTGTCTTGTCCTCAAAGCAATCCGGGCTTTCCTTACCGGGGAAGTTTGGGTCATCTCATTTGGTATCATAGCTTTGGTTTACAATGCTCGAGAACAAGACACATTCGAACCATACGAAAGAATTCATCAGAAATTGGATTAGTAATATCCAACGAGAATGACTCGTTAGAAATAGGATCAGTAGTATCCTAGTACGAGTGTGAATTTTTCAAAATAAAATTGAAAACAAGTTTTGTTTTGAAAATTTAAATCAATTATTTGTATTTGATTATTTAATTTATATTGATTTGGACAATGGAGTATATAAAGATTTTGCGTATACGCTGATCAGCATGTATTTGAAGTTTTAATATAGTGGATAGATATGAAATCGCACTATAGTCGCTCGGGGATAATTCTGGTGATGTCGCGATATCATCAGTATTTGTGTTCGAGTTTCGAAGGTGTGATATTTGTATATTTCCTATTGATTGGTGTGAGAACCAAAGCTAGATAGGGCTTATTGTTGTGATTTGGTATCAAAAAATGTGATTTTTGACTATATATCAAAATTATGAATTGGAAAAGCTAATCAACTAATTGATTGCTGGTTATGTCATTTGATTATTGGTTGAGTAATTAAAATTTGAACCATATAGTCAATTTAAACCAAATAGTAAATTGTATTGAAAATATATCGCATTTGCATGCATGTACATGTACTTACATTGAATAGGTCATAGCAAGGAGGCTAGAGCAGAAGAATAAAATTGTTTGCCCGACAAATAGGTACATGTTTACCATAATTTACTGTTTTGTTTAGGTGATGATGATTTTATGAGCGGATTGGCTTTTTCTTTTTCTTTTGGATTGAAGAAGGCCATGGGAGGCTATATGAAATATCCCGAAGTCCCCAGTGCAGGGGAGGTTATGGCGAAATTTTTCGAAAATTTAGGGTATTAGCCAAATTTTTGAAAAGTTCTTAGTAACTGAAAAGTTGAAGAGCTTAAGACGTAATGATAATAATGAAAGTTAAGTAGATTAGTTAAACAACTTTTGGCTTTGTTCCTTTTCAGGGACGAAAAGTTTTAAGTGGGGGAGATTGTAATAACCCGGAAATCTGAGCCAATTTAAAATTTTCATTTTGGTAATTTTAGCGAATTTTGAATATGTAAAATGAACTATTTTAAATAATAATGACGAGAAATTTATTTTGAATAGAATTCGAATGTATATATTTGAATCATCGTTAGAATATAAATATTTATTTTAAATTATAAAAGGAATTGAAAATGGCGCGGTAGTTTAAAATTTCGATTTCAAAGTTCAAATGAATGTACAGGATTCAAAATAAACCGGATTTTAGCGAAACAAGAAATATCTAAATCCGTTTGACGATATCTTTCTAACAGAAGTAAGAAACTGAGATTTCACTTTAGAAGTTGAGATATATGTCCAGTTTAAAATTCAGAAAAGTCGCTGTGGAATTTATATATATTTTAATATATATAAAGGCCTTGAAAATGGAAATTTTGCAAACGACCTTCGTTTTCGACGAAACCACTTTTGTTGGATCCGGGATGTCAAACTATTGCTAGGCTTCATATTTCATAAATTTCTAAATCAATATGTGAGTGTGGCGAAGTTAAACGTGTTTTGATAGTTTCAGTCAATTTCGAACGACTAGAAAATGGCCATTTTTCAAAAGGTCTCAGAATTCGAAGAAATTAGTTTTGTTAGGACCGTATTGTTAATACGAAGCTAGAAATAATTTTTCGGGAATTTTTAGAGTTAGCACGTGGCCCCGGTAAATTGAAATGTACATTTAAAATTGAATATATAGATTTAAATTTTAATTTAAACAGAAACTGATCGAAATAATCGAATTAGCCTACAGAACATATCCCATTATGTTCAGAATGGGGGTAATTAGCTAGCGGAGATACCCATTGGGATTCGTTTGGAGTTCAGATGTAGAAACTGGTATTTTTGGGAATTAGAAATAAAATATTTTATTAATATAAAAGAGGGTGGGCCAATCCAATAAGTCAAAGCCCTTTATTTTTTTATTTTTTTCCTTTCCACTGTGGTCAACAGGAGGAATCACACCTCCCTCTTCCTCACGATTCAACAAACAAAATCGCACCCACCTTCCTCCAATCCAATCTCCCCCCATACTCAACAAAATTCGAAACCTCGTTCACAAATCGAGGGACCATCTCGAGCTCAATGACTTCGACGATCAAGATCAAATTTAGGTAGCTAAGCATCTCGGAATTGGGGATTCAATGTCGCGATGTTTTGGGGCATCTTGGCGGCGACTGAGGAGATCGAATTAAGGGGGGTTTGGCGTGGTGGTGGAGGGGACGTAGGCGCGTCGCTTGGTGGTAGTGGATCGGCTGGCGATCACCTCTTTAGTGGAGCGACGGTGAACATCCGATTGCGATGGTGGTGTTCCAGTATTTGAGCAGAAAACGATGGGTAGAAAGGTCAGTTTTTGTTTTAAATATAACATATAAAAAAATTAATTTTTGTTTTAAAAAATCATTGGTTTAGGAGTGATTTTTATATAAAATATTTTAGTATATAAAAAAATTGTGATTTTAGTCATGGAAAATCTATGATTTTCAGCTATATGAAAAGAACAGATTTTTGTAAACGAAAATATTGGATTTTTATTATATGAAAAGCGTGTTAAAAATATGATTTATATTTATGTAGAGTAATAAAAATATAATCTTTTCAATATATATATAGCGATGTAAAAATATTATCTTTTCTATATATATAGCGATGTAAAAATATAATCTTTTCTATATATATATAGCGATGTAAAAATATAATCGCTTCTATATATATAGCGATGTAAAAATATAATCTTTTCTATACATGTAGCGATGTTAAAAATGTGATTTTTAACGTAAAACCACGTGTAAGAGATCTCGTTGGAAGAAAGGCGAAGATTTTCTACATATGAAGAGTCGTGGCGTTTGGTTTAACTCTTGGTGAGAACTTCTCACTTTAAATCTTGTTTTCTAGTTAAAATTATATACTAGGATGTTGACAGTGCTTAGCAGCACCCGACACCCGTCGTTCACAGACCATGGACGACTTGTATGCTTGTTTGATGTGTTATGAAGTTTGTTTGTGATGTTGATATGAAATTGATAAAAGAATATTCATGTGTTGAAATAAATTAATTATCGTTAAAAATATAATTTTTAACGTGAATATGAATACAGTGAATGTGAATAAATAAATATTCATTTACAAACCGGACGATTTGTTTATGTACACCTATTTGAAAGATATTGATTGGGACGATAAATTTTACACATCGCCCAACTGCACAAATAAAATATGTGTTTGTTGATTTGAAACCCCACACTGGTATTGGGTTGATATTTAACGTACACTAATCCCGATTGTTTAGTTGTATGTCAATCGATGGGTTGACAGACTGTGTAAGCGTTAATTGTTTATATTTAATGCTTATGTAGTTGTGTAGTGCACTTTGGATGATGGTTGATTATTTATCGTTGCTATTATATACATGTGTTGTACAAAATCCATATAATTAACATTATATGGTAATTTATTGGGCCTCATTCCAATATATTGAAAATAAATTCATGTGTTAAATTGAAAATAAATTTGTGTGTTGAATTGAAAATAAATTCATGTGTTGAATTGAAAATAAATTCATGTGTTGAATAGAAAATAAATTCATGTGTTGAATTGAAAATAAATTCATGTGTTGAATTGAAAATAAATTCATGTGTTGAATTATAAAATATTCATGTGTTGAATAAAAGCCGTGTTGATTAGATGGACGCCATTTTGACATGAACAATATTTATATCGATTTTATGGGTGCCCTATCCTAACCACCGTAGGCGATGATAGGGGTTTGTGTTCCCTTCTGCTGGTAACCGAACATAAGCAGAGGTAGGATGTGCTCTTCTGCGAGAAGAGGTAGGACGTGCTTAGTTCATAGCAAAGGAAGGGAATACTCTTCTACAAGCAGAGACAAGGCATGATAATTAGATGCTCCGTTATGACTGTTTACAGTGTGGGTCGGAGGCTTGCCCTTTTGATGCTTTAACCTGACCCTTTCTGATTTAAGCATGGAGAAAGGCTTATACACACCCTAATCTAGGGGTTGCCTTGCCCTGTCCATTATGGCGGTGACAAGGATTTTTATCCCTTTATGGGTTAACCCGTCTTTGGTTATCTTGATTCTTGGGAGGGTTTCTATACCATAGGTTATACAGACAATCCTTTTCCTAAGGATTTTATTGGACTTAGTTTGATCCTTTTACAAATTCACGTAGCTGGTCTTGATTGAAGAACTTAACGATCATTCCTTCGAGAATTCCGTAGTTGTTAGTCTTATGTACGTTCATCATGAGATAGTGACAATAAGGCCCTCCTAATTCCCTTTCGTACTTGGGCTTTTTTTGTAGATGGCCAATAACTGAGCTCATGTTTGGTTAGGAAATAGTTATTTTCCATCGAAGTGGTAAGGTAGTATCCTTTAGGTAGCCTTGGTGTAAACTTCTTTTCTTGCTGTTGAGACTTAACTCCTTTGTTATTGAACCTTATTGCTCTACTCTTGTTTTCTCTTTCCAAGATGAGCTCGGATTGGAGTGCTACCCTTTAAGACCATTTGGAAGCGAAATAGTTGAAATCGTCAGTTATTTCTTGCTCGAGCACCATTCTTTCGATTTGTTTATGGGGAGCTTTCCTTATAGGAGAGAAGGTATTATAATCCTTTGATGTAGAGTCATTTAGAGGAAAGTTCAGGGTTTGTTCTATGTAAGAAGGGCTATTGCTCCTATAACTAGAATCATATTACTCTACTCCCCTTTTCACTTAGTTATCCATAGAGCTTCCATTCTTAACTTTTTCTCTTCCGTCACTCCTGGGCAGTAGTACCTGACATATCCATTTGAGATCCAAAAGACTCTCTTTGGGACCATTTTCCCATGGCCTTGCTCCTTCAAAGCTTATTCCAACTTCGGACGGAACAACACAGTTAGATATGTGGCTTGTTACCCATAAGGTCGGAGGTCAGCCCTCCTTCTAGCAAAAAATGTTAACGATATTTTTCGTCAACACCAGAGATAGGTTTACGGAAGTGGAACTTAGGGGAAAATATGCCTACTTAGCTTTCATGAGTTTTAGTTAGTTTGTCATTTCCCAGATATCAAGGTTTTGAGCCCGAAAGATTAGTTACTCTTCCCTCATTGGAGTGAGCATCACGCTTAAGCGACTCAAGAACTAACAGTTATCTTGGGGTAAGGGTTTCCTAAGCACAACCCTCGATAAGGAATAAATGGCTTGTAGGAAGGGGTTTCGCACTGACTTTGCGGAAGGGTTCAGGCTTGGGTAAGAACTCGTAAGCATGTAGATAGAACACAACATGTTGCATTAGCAATAACTAAGGAACTACATGAGAAACTCATAAGGAAATGTATTAAGTATTGATTTACTCTTTATTGATCTTTGATTTAGAATACACAAGTGATTACAACTGAAATTCCCAATTTTTTTTAGGAATTAGGGTTTACTCTAGAGAAAAGAGTTCAAGAATGGGAATGTGAAAGTCACCCCGAAAATGAGGCCCTGAGGTTCTATTTATAGAAAATCTAGGACCCTTTTGTATTTGGGCCAGCAATACCCCCATCAGCCGCTTTTCCCTTTGGTTCCGGAAGTACTAGCTCCCGACCGCCTTTTCTTTAGGTTCTGAAAGCCTTGCCTATGGTTTTTTAAGGTGTCGACTCTTTCTTTTGGGTGGAGGGTTCCCGTTCGTGGAACTCCTTTTCTTGATTGCTTGTTTATTCACTTTGTATGGGTTTCGAGTTTGTCAGTGCAGGTGGCTTTCGGAATGTTTTAGCTTCCGGGTGTAGTCCTTCGGTCTTGATATCAACATTTTGTGGAGCTCGTCTTTGTAGTTCAGGAGAAAGTTTGCCGGATCCGAGACCCTTGTCGGTATCGACACTAAGAAGATTAGTGTAGATAACATGTCTTTCTTCTAGGGATTCCATCTTGCCTGTCGGTAGGCTCTTGAAGCGTATCCTTATTTCTCTGGAGGTTTCTTTTGGTGCTCTGTTAGTTGCTTATTAGGATGACTTCTTGGGAACCACTTTTAATGGAGGTCTGGGTGATTGGTCCTGTAGAATTTCTATATGCCTTACACTTTGTATCTTTGATGCTTTCGTCTCCTTATCTATCGGTATTTAGCAACTTAATACCAATAGACCTTTCTTCCTTTTAGGTCCGGTTTATTGGATTATTGGTCTTTCTCCTTGTTCTCCTCCGGTTCTGGGAGTCCTTCTGTTATCTTTCTTTCGTGTCGGAACTACCCTGCCGGCATCCTTTCTTTATATAAGCTTTGAGCTCTTTTATTTAATGATGGTGTCAATTGCATGGCTTTCGGATTACTCCTTTATACTTTCAGCTTTGTTTTGTGCTCGTCCTTTTCTTACGGGAGATCTCTTTGTGCTTGCGGTTATCCGCTATCCCTTCACCACCAGCCTTTTCTAGTGCTTTATTTTGGTTGTAACAATATAATACATAAATATATACGAATTTCACAAAATTCATAAAAGTACTACCTGAACATACACATCATAAAATTATTACTACTCAAATGTTAAAAAACTTACAAACTACTCAATAACCGTGCTAAACCTTCATCATTACTAGTTTTTGATATATATTTTTTCAATCTTTTGCCCATTAGAAACTATATAGGTAAAAGCACATAAATTATAACAGTACCATAGATATGAGTCATATGACATGTGGATTCTAAAACAATACATACTAATTTGAAATACCTTTATTTATGAGGTATGTACTACAAAGCATTTACAATATGTACAACTGATAAAATTGTAGTGGAAACATGTTTCAAGTATACATGGCATGTGGTATTGAATCAACTAAAGACATAGATGGTAACAACTCAAATCTCAACGGGCTCGAATTATTCACAAAATGCTAAAATCTAAGTCCACTGAAATACGAGTTGGTTTACCTGATATCTTGCAGAAAAGCAAAGACAATATATCAAATATCACGCACGATAGAATAAATATTTCATAGCGGAACCGAATAAAAGATAATAAGTAGATATTTACAACAATAAAGACACTGACTAGAAAGTGTCTATAAGTTGTACAGTCTCTGCCATCTTCCTGACCTATGGGTTTCTTATGAGGAGAGGGTCAGAACAAAAGTTTAGGTGAATGGAAAAATTATACTTTTTAAAGATAACACTACACATACCGTCCTATCATTTATTTACTTTTTTTAGATTGTTAGGGTTTACAACACTCTTGCATCTGTGCGCACATCGTACCCATATACTCCCCAGTATATTAGGCATAATAATCCATATATGTAGCAATATATCCAGTATATCTAGGTACTACCCATAGTACCCTCCTCGAAAGGTTTCCGTCGTCACGCTACTAAAGTATACTAAGCCTTGCTATGAAAGCGTACTAAGTATACATTGCCATGCTACGAAAGCGTACTAGGACAAGCAACGAAAGCAGACTAAGTCTCCATAGCTATGCTACAAAAGCGTGCTAGGCCATGCTAAGAAAGCGTATTAGGCTATGCTACAAAAGCATACTAAATCTCAATCGCTACACTGTGAAAGTGTACTATCTATCATATAAGTTTCACTATCAGGCTAGATATTTACACGAAACTCGGTCGGGGGATTTTTATACCTGTGAAGGACACCTTTGCTAGGCCTACAATAGAGATATCCATAGATTGGTCTTTCTCTTTTCACGGAGGTTATGGCCATACTCGTCCCCCTTCAACTAATTAAAGACCATTTCTAGAGCTAAGTGACCATACCCCTAACAATATTCTCAACATACAAAATTGTGTTGTCCGTCATCTAATGTCTTGATAGTGAAAGACCATTGGCATGTTGGTTGCGCTTCAGTCTTTCATGTACTCGCTCTGACTAACGATGACAGGTTCCGATGGTCTACTATCATTATTAGATCCTAACCACGAAGCCTACTCCTAGAGCTGAGGCAACCGTAGAATCCTAAAAAACATCCCATCATTCTTCTGGCTGCTCACTAGACAAATGCATCCAAGGCATACTTTACGGATGAAACCGTATAGACCTGCCTCTAGGGTACAAATTCATTAGGCCTACCCCTAGAGGATCATCTCAGAGTACCCTCATCTCTCGTAGAAATCTCGAACTTCCTTTCAGTCTGGTCAAATATCTAGTTGGACGTGCTTCCACAGTGTCTTCGGACACCTACCATGATTTGTTCAGTTAGGCTCTTCATTCCTTTAGACTGGTCCAAACGCATCTTGTTCTTTTATTAGACCCTATTTCTATTCTTTTATTATGTGTTTAACATTGTTGTTTGATTCATTTGATTTGAACTTTAAATATTTATTTATTAGCTTAATTAGCCACTTATCTTCTCTAATCAGCCTTCATTGCCAGAATGGACCACTACTGCTACACGCTTATTAATCTTATTGGCTACTTATTTTCTCTAATTATCCTTCACTGCTGGAACGAACCACTAGGCTTATTTAACTTAATTCACAATACAAGTTTATTAATAATAATCCCTTCTTGCAGTTTTCACTTTCAATTATAACTCTCATGTTATAATATTACATTCACCATGGAACCATAACCATAGAATTATGCTTATTAAACTTAATTCACATGTTTTAAGTTTATTCATATTAAGCCATCATTTCACTTTTAATCATAATCTTGCTTACACATATATCAAGACTACCTGTTATTATTCTCTTTTGTGTCTATGTAGTTATCATAATATAATTCTTGCTTACATATTCAACTTGTCTTATTATGTATAGTTTATGTGTTCATATAACTATCACAATATATTACGTTCCTTTTTTACTGTTAAGTATTTAACTTGATTTCCTACTTCATTTCTTTACATAATTTTTTTTAGTTGTGTCTCCTTTTTTCTTTCCATCTTTATAAATTAATTCTTTAGGAAGTTAGGCATATTCCTATTTGATTGGCTATCGAAATTGCACAATAATATATTTTCATATTTTAAGATAATAATAGCAATTGAAACTCATAATTGTAAGATATTCTTTTCAATTTTTTTAGGCTATTGAATAGTGCATAATACAGCAAAATCCTTATTTCGCACTAATCCACACATTTATTTCTTTTTTTATACTTGTAATTATGTTTTTCGTTTCTCTTACAAACCAAACTATGCAAATATATTTTCTTTTCATAACCAATCAATCTAGGTTATTTCTAACTTTCAAATTTAATCGGTTAGCATTAATTCTTGTTCTCAATTTATTTTTCCTACACACTTATGCTTATACCCCTTTTTCTTTCAATTCCAACGATTTATGTAACATTCTATTCTAAATCTGAACTGTAAATTTAAGAAATAAATATTGGAATTCTTAGATTTACCATTAAATACAATTTTTTCTACGCGTAATACTAATTTTGTCATGTCAACCTGTTCACAGTTATTTGACAATTCTTATCAAGTTTGCCTATTTTCAGTCCATGTACAGTTTTGGCATTACATGTTAATTTAGCCCCAAATTATGATATCCTTTTTTTATAATTCCAATTGGATCATATTTCCTAACGTACACAAAATAAAAAATTAGTATGCCGTATAGAATTAGGCATACAGATCAGTGCCTAAAACAATCGTATGCATATGCCAATATTGCAAATCTACGCATATTTTGGGCGTAACCATAATAAACTGTGAATTCAAACACAGAAAAAGGGAAAGAAGACGGAAGATATCTTATTAATCCAACTGGAATCAAATGATGATATAGACTGCTGTTAAAAAGGATAATTCAAATCCACTCACCTATAATTTGCGCTCCAAATTTTGATTTTGATTTAGATTTTGAAACATTATCCATGGTCTTTCTTACCTTAACCTGCAATTCATGAGGAATGAGTATTTGGACATCTAGAACTTAAATCTACGTTATCTACCTTCAAATCTTGAATCAGATAGCCTAAACATAATATTCTCTATTTTTGAATGATTGGAGGAGAAAGAGAATGCTAGAGCTTCCGCACCTACTCGGAAAAATATGAGATTGACGGCTAGCCCTATAGCTTTATTTATAGATGTCCAAACTAGCTGTGTCCGTCCGATTTAAAATTATAAAATCCAAGTCGTTCGAACAACTACAGATATGTCGCCACTGCGTCATCTGGATTGACCAATACTATGAGTGGGTCGACACATGGGTCGACCCAACCCATAGTCGATACAAACATGTACTAATGCATTTGGCAAGGCGTTATTTCGACATGCTTTAATTATTTACGAAAGTTGACTTTTAACGTGATTCTAGTTTCCCATTTTTCTTTATTCCCTTCCATTTTTAATACGTATCTATTTTCAAATTTAGACGCTTGTTGTTTAGGAATTAATATGCGCATATATTTCGAAATATATGCAAGTATATTTACATAAGATTTTGAATGTTAATGACTTTTACTTACGAAATCTGTTCCGGACATATTATATATGTAAATTAACCAAAAAAGTTAT
Organism: Allium sativum; assembly: GCA_030737875.1. Lineage (NCBI taxonomy): Eukaryota > Viridiplantae > Streptophyta > Magnoliopsida > Asparagales > Amaryllidaceae > Allium > Allium sativum. The sequence continues at coordinate 845,316,121 of CM060922.1, read as the reverse complement.
ACAAATGTAATGGTACATGTTTCGTAGCCAAATTCTAACAATTCCAAAAGTTTCTGTTTTTCCTTATTAATTATTTCTGTAATTATTTTGATTAATTTTGTTATAAAAAATGCGGGGTGTTACACTCTCCCGACCTTTAGGAGATTTCATCCTTGAAATTTGGTAAGAGTAAAATTACGTAATTCTTTGCTTAATTCACAAACATCGCATGTACATTCAATTTTGCAACCATCATGTACTTGTACAAAGTGTAATACATCATAAAAGTTCATGAATGCAATGAATTTCTAAGTGGTACCTCCTATATGAATGCTCTTTTCTTTCAAAACTCTTTTGAAAACATGATTGTACACAACCTAAATATACAGGAAACTTCTACATGAATGCAATAATTTTAAAAATAAATATATTATTTCATCCAATTTTTCCTGCACTCTTACTATACATGGGATTAGCATTCAATTTTTGCATCCATACCCTACCAATCATCTTTAAATCTGCGAATTTTGAAAAAATAAGTTTCTAATATTTCAGTTTCGATTCCTTATATTAGAAAGAGGTAGGAAATGGACTATTCTAAATTTTCTTATGACACCCACATCTCCTAATGTCACCCATATGAGGATGCATTAAGTTTTGTAAAGCGTAATAGGTATAAAGTAACAACAAGAGATCAAAATTCACAAGACAGAATATAAAATACAGCGGAAACTTTTAAAACATTTATTATTATCGAAGCAGTCAAAGTCTTACAATCCAAAGTACCATAAAACAGTCATCATAAATAAATTGTCTTATGGAAAGAAAAAAAATCAGAGTACAAGAATAAAAACACAAAATTCATCACCCTCATAAGTCACTACAATATTCATAAAGCAAGCTACCGAAGCGATGCATGAAGTAAGAAATGGTCCAAGTCCAAGATGAATCAAAAGATCAACATACACTGTTGTGATCCACTGCGCTGAAAACCTGGGAGGAAAGGAAGAGGGGGGAGAGAGAGAAAACAAACTAGGTCAGACTTAAAGTCTGGTGAGTTCCAGTGATTTTTAGCATAAGCATAAGATAAAGAAGTATTAGACAGATAAATAGTTGTGAAAAGTACAAAATAGAGCAAGGCAAGGTAAGCTTTTTACTCATATCCCCTGAATTTATGCACCAACTATCATAATATCAGGATTATGTTTTAGCTAATTTCTACCCAGTGTTCGACTCCCTAAGCAGACATGAATTACCTATGCCAGGTATGGCATTCGGGGATATTAGTTCTGAACCCATCAACTACCTTCGACACCAGTGGATATTCATTTTTGTGCACATAGTTCTTTATACAGTTTCATATTTTATCATCTTCTTGTAGACCTTAAAAAAATGGTTGTGCGAACCAAAAAGTATGATAATTTTGGTTCGTACCAATTCTAAATCAAGTGGATTTTGTTTATGTTCAATATTTTTTTATTATATTATCTTTCCATCTAATTTTTCTAAGTATGAATCTAAATATTAAATTCATCAAAAGAAAATTCTGATTTATCTTTTAATACAATTGTTACATGACAAGTCGGCAAAAAGACACAACCTTACCCGTCGGCACTACTTCGTATTATCTTCCCTGTTCGGAACAATGCATGCTCATGGTTCCACCGGAACTCTCCCGTACCTACCTCAGAATTTGAACCTTTTACAATCACGCATTAGTAAAGCATGCCCTAGTCTCTACCTAGTGCGAAACTCAAATGAAAATGGGAGGGTACAGATTGATATGGGTTCCATACAGATAGACAAGCAAGTAGATTGACACAAGCTAACCCTAGGCCTGGCCCGTATGTTAACTAGGATTTCAAGAGTTCTTACATATTTTTAATAAAATGGACTTCTTAGCTTATTATTTAGACATGTTTAACTTTGCAAGTTTAAGTTCATTAATAAGCTCAATATAACCCAATGTTATATTCCTAGGTTGTAAATGACATTTCTAATTAAATGCAGTTCTTTATACAACCCTTCCCCAAGTCAGACAGATCACTGCTAAGATGATTTATAGATACATATTACAAGTTACTTAATATTTGACTAAGTATATCTTATTCCAATTCTCATGTTTAATAACATATTTACTTAGTGTATAAATAAGTACAACTTATTCCAATTCGCAAGTTTACATATTCTTCCTTTGGAATTTACCCTAATTTTACAATCCATGATTCCAATTCTTAATATACCCAAAAGCTCCTTATTAAATATTATTTCAGATTATTCTAATTTTACGCAGATCAAATGGTAAAGGCTAAGGCTCTTATTGGCCTAGTCTCTGTGCAAAAACAAAGAATAAAAAGGAGAAATAGATATAGGCTCAGAAATGAATAAAACGAATAAATAAGCATTATAAAACTGTAAATAAAACAATGACAGAGAAGGGGATAAGGAAGAAGGATGTACTTATAAACAAATCATAACTAAAAAGGGATAAACAATACGCAGTAATTAGTATGAACAATAACATGTAAAAGATGAACTTATTAACACTATAACATTAGATTTTCGGATCCAATATACTTTACTATCTAAATCCTTTTTATTTAAATTGCTAATATAAAAATATCATAGAAGTCACAGAGAATTGTTGTAGATCCAGAAAAAGGCCTTTGAAAAAGAAGTAGAAGAATAATTTCCTTTCAGATCTCTATTTTGATAGCACTCTAACCTTTCCCCAATTTTTATTTATTTCTATAGCTAATAGAGTGGAGGAAGAAGATGAAGAAATATTGGTGTGGGGGAAAGTGTAAGGGTTGGTTGTCTATTTATAGGTATGATATGATAGTTTAGGCCATAGGATATTAGGGTTTTAATCCAAACCATAGAAAACACCTCAGCATGAGTCAGCAAAAAGAACGACCTAGAAACATGCGTGTTTAGCCAAGCACAGATTCGTGTCTAGCTCGAAGTGGACCGACCCACCTTCTATGTAGGTCAACACGTGTGTCGACCTAGGGCCGACACAGGGGTTGACCAATATAGAGGATGGGTCTCCCATTTACCGTTACATCATTCTGATTTATTTTATTAAATTATTTAATTTAATCTCAAACTTTGATTGATCATATCTTGTTTATTTTTAATCCAATTTTCGGAAACCAAAAGTCTGTTTGAATCAGAATTTCGTAACAAACGAAAGGGTGAAATCCATTTTATCCAATAATGAATATTTTTATTAATTAATATTCGATTTATTAATCTTCTTCGTATAATTATTGTTTATTAAAATTTAGGGTGTTACATTCTCCCCCATTAAAGGATTTTATCCCCGAAATCTCTAAGGTAAGAAGAATGTTATGAGTATTACCAACCATTATTTATACCTATCTAATCATCTATCAACCACTGGCATATATTGTCCTTAAAATTTATAATGATTTGTATGAGCATATGCAAAGGTGTTATGTATATGTTCCTAAGCTAATGCGGAAATCAAGCGACCTACTGATTCAATTGACCTCCTTAATATAATTCATGTATGTCCCATGTATCCAATATGTATGCAAAAGAGACCTAATAATATATATATAATCTTTATGTATGCAACAACCATTCACCATAATGCAACATCCGAGTGATACTTCAACCATTTTCATCAATATTTAAAGTAGATTAAAATGCGGACACATCCATATGTATATGTATATGTTCTAGTTAAGTCGATCCCTTAATCTAGTGCCTAGTGTGTGTATCTGCATCCACTAGCAAACACTTGCATCCACATGAATCCATTCAATCATAACATGTTTGATCAACATGTTTTAAATCATTCCTATCATCCATAGGCTTCTATCGAAGAGTCGAGATTCAAATGATTGGAAAATAGATTCAAATTCAAAAGCTTAGAAGAGAATAAAAAATTTAATCTCAAAGAGAGACGAAAAAGAAAGCACGAATGTTATCCTCATGTTCCCAAGTGATTTCTTCACTATCTTCGCCCCGTTGCACCTTAACTAGCTTGATCTCCTTATTCCATAGCTTCTTAACTTCCGATCCTGGTATCCAGGTAGGGACTTTTCGGAATGGTACCTCCTTCTTTACCTCAATATCTTTAAGGGAACTCAGATCTACTACCTCCGCGGAATCATGTAGAAACTTCCTCAAGTGCGAGACATGGAGCATATCGTGAACTCACACTAGTCCCTCCAGTAGTCTAACTCTGTAGGCCATCTGACCTGTCCTCTCAACTATGCGGGAATAACCAAATAAACCTTGTCGTCGACTTCCCTACCGATCCAAATCGAACCACGTTCATCAAAGGTGATACTTTGATAAAGACCATATCTCCTACCTCGAACTCTAAATCAGTCCTCCTCCGATTAGCATACGACTTTTGCATGTCCGAGCTGTTTTCATCCGTCTTCGAATCAAATCTATCTTCTTTGAAGTTTTTCTAACCATTTTAGGTCTAAGAAGAAGTCTGTTTGTAGATTTACACCAACATGTAGGTGATCTATAAGGCCATCCATAAAGTGCCTCGAAGGGAGCCATACCAATACTCGCCTAATAGCTACTATTGTATGCAAACTTTACTAACGGGAGATGCTCCTCCCAAGTCCCTCCAAAGTCTAGGATACACAGTCTCAATGAATCCTCGAGAAACTTATTGACCCATTCTATCCATCCGTTTGAGGGTGATAGGAGGTAGGTACCAAGTCGTAGCTGTATTCCTGCAAGCTCCTCCAAAACCCACTCGTAAAGATGGGGTCACAGTCACTAACAATACTGGAGGGTACCCCCATGAAGTCGGACGATCTCTCTAAGATATACCGATGCTAACCAAGATGCCATCCTCTTGCTCTTATTTGGGATAAAGTGGGAGCTCTTAGTCAATCTGTCGACTATAACCTAAATATTGGTGTTGCCCTTCATCGATCTGGGCAAACCATCTATAATATCCATAGAGATGCTCTCTCACTTCCACTATGGTATGTCTAGCAGCTGAAGTATTTCACCAGGTTTTCTTTTTAATCCTTCACTTGCTGGCAAGTCAAACATTGGGCTATATACTCTTTCATGTCCTTCTTCATTCCAGTCCAATGAAAAACTCTCTCCATATCTTTGTACATCTTGTTACCCCTCGGATGGATAGACGTCCAAGAGTGATGAGCCTCTTCTAGAACTAATCTCTACAAATAATCAACTCTGGGAACACGCTGTCTTCCATCTCGACATAGCCACCCTCTCTTGTCCACAAAATACCTAGCAAGGTGAATGGAGGTCTCTCCTCCACTGAATCGATGCATGATGTCCGGTAAATGTTGATCTTCGCGTTGACTGGATCTTATATGCTCTAAAAGAGTAGGTCGCACCTCCAACGATGCCAATAATTCAGGTTCAAAATCCGTAGATAGTCTAAAATCGAACGATGAGTTAAACTCCAAGCTCTTCAACTATACAAATATTGGAATCAAGGCCATCCTCTTCCTACTCGATGCGTCCACAACCACATTCCCCTTTCCTGGGTATATGTTATCTCAAAGTCATAGGAAGCAAGGAACTTCATCCGACATAATTATCGAAAATTTAGATCCTTCTGTGGGAACAAGTACTTGAGCAACTTATGATCTGTGTAAAGCTCAAACCTCTCACTGAGTAAATTGTGCCTCCAAGACATGAGTGCACACACTATCGCAGCCAACTCCCAGTCGTGGGTAAGGTAGTTTCTCTCATGTTCCCTCAACTGCCTACTCTTGTAGCAGACAACCCTACCTTCATGCATCAACGCTGCACCCAAACCTTTGCCGCAAGCATCCATATAAACGCAACATCTTGGTACCATCAGGAAGAGTAAAAAATATAGCTGATGTAAGAGCCTTCTTTAATCTCAAGAATGCATCCTCATAATCTTTTTCCAACCAAAAACTAGGTTCTTCTGGGTCATACGGGTAAGCGGAGCTGAGATCCGTGCCAAATCCTTAATGAGCTTTCTGTAATAGCCCGCCATTCCTATGAAACTCCTAACCTCTTTCGCATTCTTAGGGATTTTCCGATCTTGAACTATGACAATCTTAGCAGGGTCCACTGCTATTACATCCTTGGAGACAACATCCCATAGGAACCTTACTTCCTTACACCAAAAATGACACTTAGAAAACTTAGCCTTTAACTGATGATCTCAAAGAGTAAGGGGAACCTCTCCTAAGCGTATGGCATGCTCTTCCTCGCTCCTCGAGAAAACCTGGATATCATCAACAAAAGTCACTACAAACTTATTCAATTATTTTCTAAATACCCAACTCATCAAATCCACAAAGTGCACAGGTGCATTTGTCAGGCATAACAAGCCACTTGAAGAATTCGTCGGGAGTCCTGAAAGCAGTCTTGTCTACGCTGTCATCCGCTACCCTAAGCTGATGAAAACCTGTGGCTATATCCAATTGTGAGAAAATTGAAGCGTCATTCACCAAAACAGTTGATTCCCAACGAGTATAATTGTCGCAAACAATTTTAGTAACGCTTATTAGTGTTGCTGCAGAGGCATGGCAATTTATTTCCAACACATATAAGCATTGGTAAATCTTCTCTTACAACGCTTATAATCATTGGTATATTTTTGTTTGCAACGGTTAAAGCATTGGTATATTTTCACTCACAACGGTTATAAGCGTCGGAAGGTTTTTGTTTGCAACGCTTTTACAAGTTGCAATATTTTTGGTTGCAACGCTTATACATGTTGCAATATTTTTGTTTGCAACGCTTATAAATGTTAATAGCAACAAAATTATGTATTATTAATTCTCATATTCTAACATTGATAGTCAATTAATAACTAACATAATTATAATATAGACGATATTTAATATGAATCGAAAACTAGTATTATTCTCAATTTAAAAAGTATAACTCAAGGCATACCAATAAACAACATTCATAATTAAGTAATGACATAGAATATCAGGTAATAACAAACAAGTACAATACATAATTAAGTTGCTAAATTCAATACATAATATGGTTGCCAAATTCAATACACAAATAAAATTCTACAAATACCGAATATGAAACTCTGGTCATATAACGAAGCCTCCATCTGAAAATTAACATAATGTGTACATTCAATTTTGAGGACCATCATACGTTGGTGCATTTGGTTCAAGAACATCAATCACCCAAACTACTTTTTCTACATTCGGTATCACTTTCCTAAAATGACAATTTGTTTGTGTTTAAACATTGCCTTTAGCAACTTTCTTCTCTAAGTCATGTGATAATAGCATTACACATTGCTTTTCCATTGTAGACCAATGAAGATAACTATGTGACACGGTTGGAATAACAGTTGGAGTACAGTTTCACAATTATTTATATGAGGATCTTCTAAAATAGAAGCACCTTCTGTTTGTGGAGTCGAAGGACTTGCAACAAGTATTTCTTGCAAATTAGGTATAAATTTCATAAAAGTTGAAGTAATTGAATTGATGGCGCTATTAACTTGATTAAATACTTGCCTTTATATCTTCAATTTCCAAATGGACAAATCCACGGCTTGTTTTTTTCCTTTTCAGTAATAGCTTTCACAGATCGAGCCACCTTTACTTGTTTTATAGAAGAAGCAGAATTAACCGCTCGACAAGAATTTTTCTTCATGTCAGAACCAACAACTTCTACAATTGGATCATTTTCAAGGTCTTCTACTGCACCATTAGAAGTACTATTTAATTTCACATTTTCTTTCGCTGCCTCTAGAAGTGCCTGCATTCATTGAATATCACATTAAATTGAAAATTTCAGTTCCTCGTTAAAAGAAAAAAACAAAGGTATGCATCACATGTAAAAAAAAACATGAATATCTTCTAACATATGACACCAACATAGTTCATCTCATATTTCTAACCAATCGCTAATTGTTGATTATCAACATAACAGTCAGTCATAAGACATTATGATAAGTTAAGATCAACCATTAGGCTCAGTATAACTGAGCCATTAGGCTCAGTATAACTGAGCTATTAGGATCATTATAACCAAGCCAGGCTATAAAGCTTAGTAAAAACCGAGCCAAATAGCTCGGTTTTACCGATTAGGCTCAGTTTTGCTGAGTCGATATACTACCATATGAACCTTCAAGCAACATGGCTCCAAGATCCTATAGCTTTGTAGCCTGTAGGGGTCGTACATAAATACATAGTTAAACATTAAAATATGAAGGCCACATTAGAAATTCTTCCCGTTTGCAATTATCAGCTTTATATATTACGTCCAATTTAGTAACACCATTTTCTCCTAATAATCATGATTCCAAGTCTCCGGCCTACTCTTCTTCCTAAAGACAAGGGTAGTTCAGAAGGGTGACCCTTGTGCACTTGGTTCGCCCATGACAGCAATACACTATTTGAAATAATATATACTCCCTATTGATAACATTGTTGCAAAAACACATTATATTTTAGGTCAATAGTGCTCAAAAGATACTTGGGCGATAAATGATATTTTATTTATCAAGTCCACTTTTCCCTCACTTGTTCACTTGTGATAAATACATTTTATTTTAAAAGCTAGTCCATGAAAAAATAATATCTATAGGTTTGCAAATTTTTAAAGATGCTGCAATAATATAGAAAACTTGAATTTTAGGGCATGTATCCTACAAGAATAAATGGAATGATCGAAAAAATAATAATTTGTTTTTAAATATGCTATTAGCATAGGCAATCCAGTCCAAATACAGAAGAGCGTTCAGTTTATACCATGTTAGAATAGTGCACTATTGCAGAGAGTAAATTCAACTATAAGAACAAAACTGAAGCAAGTTCTACTACTTTTCAAGCTGGCGCAATTTCAAATTTTAATTTGTACCAGTATAAAACTATTGGCTAACTGCTAACATATACAACATAACATCATGCAGTTTTATGAATATTTACTCAGAGTATGTGTACAAGGAAACAAAACTGAAGCAGTGTAGCATTATAGGTTTAGAGTCAAAAGACCTTTGGCTAAATTCATTTTTTGTAATAAAAATCAACTTTATATCTAATTATATCTTACCTTATGATTGTTGGGGTTTTGTGCGCAGCGGAAGTTTTGACAAAAAACCCAAAAACAAAATGAATCTTTTTCATCCAATCACTTGAAGATGAATGTGATTGAATAACAAACAACAACACAAAAAAATATATCGGAAATATGAACACACGATATTCCACCCAACCACCCTCTTTATTGATTCACCAAAATATTGTTTACAACCGATCTTAACTATCGTTAAACAAACACAACTTGAATCAATAACCTTATTGAGAAATAGGTAGAGAATATCTAATGGCTAAACAATTTGAGGAGAAAGATAATGAAGAACAATGGCAAATTTTTCCACCACATAATGAAGATATCATGTAGGCCTTTTATAGAGTAACTTATCACCCAAATTATCCTCATATATCTCAAATATATCCTCATATATCTCAAATATATCTATTTGGATAAGCACCAAATAATCCTTGCCTTCATTTTCAAATGTCCCACAAAAGTATCAACAAATATCTCCATCAAAAATGGATCCACATAAAAAAATTGTTGCCTACAATTTTGTGATTTGTGTATCACAAATCTCAACATTCCACCTTGATACCAAATCACAACATCTCCTCCACTCAACACTAGCCAACTTAGCTCTCACTTTCAACCTTCTTTTCTCAATTAACATCATTACAAACCTCCACCATCGCCCACTAACGGTGCACCTCCCTCATCCGTGCACCACACCAATAGCGATCTTCAAAAGCGTTTGTAATACCACAAAGACCTCCATCTTGTCTTTGTGGATTTCACAACTCGACATCCGTCTTCCGCTTGACATGTTCTCTTCATCTCCGGGATCCCTCGAGCATCATCAACATCTAGACCCTTGTCGGTACTATGATCCTCCACCTTAGGACCATCAGCAGTGACCATATTAACCTCTCCACCTTGCTGTGGACTAGGTTCTTCAAATGTCACCCGCCTTACACTGTTGACAACTGAACCGACCAAACTATATAGGTTTCCCTCCTCCAAAACTCCTCGCATCATCACACGACCACCCTTCTTCACTCTCAAAACTCCACCTCGAGTCTCATAAGTGCAACCACGGCGATCTAACTGACCGAGAGATATGAGGTTATGCGAACAAGTGGGTATGTGCCTCACACCGGCAACTTCTCTCTCCACTCCATCATGCATCCGAAACCTAACAGCTCCAACTCCACAAATTGGTAGCTCTACTCCATTGGCCGTCTTTATCATGCCAACACTCTTCTCATACGAAGAAAAACTTTTCACATCTCGACATATGTGAAAACTGGCTCCTGAATCCATCTTCCAAGGCTCCACAACACTAAATAGGACATCACATGAAGAATCGCCTTTGGTACCTTCAGCAAAGCCTGCCTGTGCCTCATCACTATTATTATCACCTTGCGCCTTCTTCTTCTTCATATCTCATATATATGAATAGCAATCATTGCGCTTGTGGCCTTTCTTACCACAATAATGACAAAAGATAGCACATTTCTTCTTCCTTGTATCTTTACCTAAGTCCCTTGCTACCATCGCCTCAGTTTGAACCGATTTCAACTCCGACCCTTTTCTCCTTAGCTCGTCATTCAAAAGACTGGTTCGAACCGTTTCCAAAGAGATAGTTCCATTAGCATTGGAATTACTCAATGAAACAACCAAAGTCTCCCAGCTTTCCGAAAGAGAACTCATCAACAAAAGTGCTTGCAACTCATCATCAAAATTGACCTTCATGTTTGCCAATTAATTGATGACATCTTGAAACTCATTCAAATGCTCTGCAACAGACTTCTCCTCATCCAATCGAAGTTGCACCAACTTTCGTACCAGAAAAGCCTTGCTTGTAGCACTCTTTGACTCATACAGCGATACTAATTTGTCCCACAATGTGACGAAAAGGAATTTCGCTCGGTCCGAACCAGTTACTAAACCGATCTAGACCGTTCGAAACTGCCTGATCGTTTGAGAACACGACAAATCAGAACGCAGACGGAAGAACATTTCATTGTATATTACAACAATGCATCAGAATACAAGAATATACAGAGTATAAATGAATAAATATTACACAGAAATATCGGAGATTACAATAAATTACATAGCAGCGGAAAATAATACAATACACAACTAGAAGAGATATACGGATACAAAGCTTTCTGGATGTCGTTCCAGCTGTAAACCAGGATCCTGTGAATATAAATCTGCAAAAACCAAAACTACTAGTTGCCCGTGTCAAAATAGGGGCACCCAGAGTTTAGGTTAAAACAATAAACTCCAGGTCAGTCATGTGACTGGTGTGAGAACTAAAACAGTTAATCTTTATTTTTAATGTTAGGTAAATCAAGGGACCACGCCGTATAACACGGAATGGGTTTCCTCCCAAGAATACCGGTGCATAAAACAAACAGCGCAATGCTAAATAAAGAAAGATGAAGCTGTTATAAGACCCAGGTCCTATCACACAATGCAACGCAAGCCGGGGGATAGGGTTTTCCCTTATAACAGCCAAAGAATGCTTGATACGTTTAAAACAAATCATTTGATACTATTATAAGTGTATAGTGTATAAAACAACTTCAAATCATAAGTATCAATCATAGGCGGCATGAATGCCCCATACCACTATGTCGCCATATATAGGTTATACAATCAAAATCGCAAAGTCACGTATTTGGAAATTGGATTTCCGTCTGTGAACCGAGGCAAAAGATAGTCCTCAACCGATTCGAGACGCTCTAGCCCGCCCCTCAGGCAAGTACTCAGTCAAGTCTTTGGATCGTCAGGGCCGGTCCACTGATGTGGATTAAACTTAAACCCTGAACATGCGTTCCCCCGCCCTATGGGGCGTAAATGAGCCAACGAATGACTCCATCGGACCCGGATCGTCCGATCAAACCGATGCGCCTCGCAACAGCAACAACCACATAAGTCAAACTCGTCAGGGCGTGTAAAACCACTGACGCCACTTCTAACTAGAAAGAAACGCATGCCCTCCCTGAGGTCCGTCTCCCGTTTTTGGTTCATACCGGGTGTGAAACTCGCGAAGTAAACGTTACACAAAGCTACGCCACAAAGGCCGTGCTTCGATCATCAACCACAAGACTTTGTTTTTCAACAGAAGCCTTGATCATTCGCCACTTAGGCATGCCACACCGGCAATTCACTCTATGCGTTTGATATCCATCAGTATATAACCTCTGAGCTCGTACGTCTCAGAGAAGGGCGTTTAGAAAGAGAATAAATTCTCCGCCGCCAAACAGATATATATTTAATAGAAATCAATCACACAGACTAAAATCCAGTGTCAGACACACAGTCCATTTACAAGTCCGTTCTGGGTCTGAACGAAACCGGAGGCACCTAGTACCCCGCATATCCATCGATCTCTAAGTACGTCTGGACGATCACCAACTATTTCCATCTTCTTGGGTGTACAGCCCAATCAAGATCATCGGTAATCACCCAAACGATGTGAAGACTTCCGGTCTTCGGCCTCCGTCTTCATCTTCGACTTATCGTCGTATCAGTTATTCAGAATGGGATAAACCCGGCCTTTCTGAATAACTCACGCATATATTATAAAAGTGTTACACAAACACAACATACGCCTCATTCCGATTCATCAGTCACTAACCGTAAATTAATCAAGAGAATAATTCCCCAAATATTAACCCCGAAGGCCAAAACCAACATTAGATCAATATCCAGGAAGCCATTCTGCTCAGCTAACCGACAGTTAGTTTCTAAATTTCACATTCATAGGGAAAGATTCCCATTAATTTTATCCAAGATAAATTCCTTGAATTTATTCTTTAATCTTCTTTTGATTTTCGATTCAACTAGTCGGGATTAACGAACCTTACCGAAGTAATCATTTGTTTCAATTTCCCAACCCCGACCTATTCATCCCATGAAGTAAAACTGGTTATACTTCATATCTAACACCACGGTGTTATCGGTAAATTCAATTACCATTTCACGTTCAAATCTAATTAAAGATTTAACTAACGCCTGGAGTAAAACTGGTGGTACTCCATTCTCGATTATTTCAATCTAATTAAAGATTCATTAAAACTCCACTTAGTTTTAATCGTTAACTGGGTTAAAGAATCAGTGTCATTTAAAACACGGTTCACGATAAACCCAAAGTCACATTCCATTAATTATCAGGTTAAAGAACGAGTGTTATTTAAAACACTATCCACGATAAACCCAAAAATCAATATCAATTCAATTAAATATTATTTAATTGGTACACTTCATTAAATCTAAATAAAAAGATTTAATCTTTTCTCAACTGGGCTTAAGAACAGTGTTAATGAAGACACCATTCACGACAAACCCAAATCACATTGGATATTAAATACAAGGCTCTGAATAGAAAATATATCGGCTTATATTCAATATCAAATTCTACGACCAACAAATATCGTATTGGAAATAACGATATATATATATCTATGTCTTTCAAATTTCCATAACAACATCTGTATAATCACGAAATCCAACATCGAAATATTCCGAAGACAATTTCGATTCAAACGCATTCCAATGCAATCATTGGAAATTCTGGTTATTTTCAAAACCATTTCAAATTCAATTTATTTATTTAAAAATAAATAGAATTATAATTCTAGTTCAAAACTAGTTCATTTCGATAAAAATCTATTTTTATCTTTTCAAATATGGAGTTTTTCACCCCAATTCTTTCTAAATCATTTCTTATGATTTTACACAAATTATTACTATTTTTAATAATTTTATCAAGGCCCGTACAGTCGATTTCCATCAACGGCTATCGAACTGCACTTACAACGACCTTTTTCAAATTTGATTTGGACATAATTCCAAATCCAACCGTTAGATTTCTAATTTCTAATATTCGTTAGAAAGCTCTTTTCGATACGAACCCAACGGTTCCGGTTTTAGGAGAATCTGACGGTCGGATCTCCCGCAATATCCATTCGAAGTCAATGGTCGAAATTCGCGAACTACCGCGACGCGGCGCGTTCTATTCAGGCCATTATACTATATATATAATATATACTCGTCGTTTTCCTTTTAAAACGTGCTTTATAAATCGTTTTAAATTCATTTTCAAAACGGTTTCAACTTCATATTCAATTTCAAATCAAAATTGAATATTCTAATTTAAATTCATTTTAAATTCATTTCAAATTGATTTCAATTCAAATCGATTTTTAATTCAATTTCTGTACGTTTTCAATTCAATTCAATTCGAATTCATTTATATTCAATTTCAATTCGAATTCATTTCAAAACGATTTCAATTCTATTTCAATTCTATTCGAATTTCAAACCATTTCAGTTTATTTCGAATTTCAAATCTATTCAATTAAATTCGAATTTCAATTCACTTTAATATTCACTTCAATTTGAATAAAATCGATATAAATATCGTTCACGTCAAAATGGCGTCAATCTATCAACGCGGCTTCATATATTTCGATTTTCAAATATTCTACTTCAAATATTTCTTTTTCAAATATTTCTATTTCAAATATTTCTATTTCAAAACTGGAATGAGGCCCAAACAATTACCATATAATGTTAATTATATGGATTTTCTACAACACATGTATATATCAACAACGATGAATAATCAACCATCATCCAAAGTGCATTCTATACTGTATAAGCATCAAATATAAATATTCAACGCTTATAACAACCTGTTTATCAATCGATCGACATACAACTAAACAATCGGGATTAGTGTACGTCAAATATCATCCCAATACCCGTGTGGGATTTCAAGCAATCAAACACAGATTTTTATTTGTGCAGTTGGGCGATGTGTAAAATTTATCGTCCCAACCAATGTCAGTCAAATGTGTGTATATAAACAAATCGTCCGATTTGTTTATTTTTATTTCATTTCATATACACGTTAAAAATTCTATTTTTAACTATAAAATATTTTTAACTATATAAATATTTTATTTCATTTCACATCACATCACACAATCAACTACACATCAAAATCAAACAAACAAGCATACAAGCCGTCCATGGTCTGTGGACGACGGGTGTCGGGTGCTACTAAACACCGTCTGCATCCTAGTATATATATAACTAGAAAAAGAAAATGAAGAGTGAGAAATTCTCACCAATAGCTATCCAAACTCCACGACTCTTCTTTTGCAGAAACCTTCGTCGTTCTCGCCTTTTTGTCATCTTCGTTGCCCGTATTCTCTACATATGTAAAAATTGAATTTTTACTATGCTATTCAATATATAAAAATCGAATTTTTACTATGCTATTCAATATATAAAAATCGAATTTTTACTACGCTATTCAATATATAAAAATCTCGCCTTTTCAACTATAAAGATTTTACCTTTTCAATTTCATCACATTTTTATTTTGCTACATATATAAAGATGATATTTTTAATATTCCTATCATGTAAAAATTATATTTTTAATTCCCTACATAAACAAAAATCATATTTTTACATCTTCTATATAGTCAAGATCATATTTTTATACTTTTAAAAATATAAAAATCATATTTTTAACTCATCACAATATCAAAATCCGATCTTTCTACATTCAAATAAAAATACGATCTTTCCTCCTTTAAAAATATCGTCTTTCATTCATTAAAAATCCGCCCTTTTAAGGTTAAAAATATCGCCTTTTCTATATGAAAAATTCTAACTTTCTATTTAAAAATCCTATACAAAAACTGATTTTTTTCTGTTTGCTAATCATATACAAAAGAAATAAATAAATAAAATTAAAACAAATTAAAAAAAACTTACTTTTTCAATCGGAGGGGGGGTTCACTGCGCCTGAGGTGGTCGGAGGTGCTGGCAAGGCCAGGGAGGCGCCTGAGGCGGTGGACTGTGGGCCAGGGGGGTGCGGTTTGTTGTCGACGCGGGGAGGGCGTGGGTTGGGGGGGTCATCGATCGAGCGTCGATCTGAGGGGCCTGGAGGGTGTCGCGGCGGTGGGTCGTGGCGTGGAGGGGCTCGCGCTGCTAGGCGGAGGGGTGGCAGGCGACGGGCGGTGGTCTTCGATTGTCTAGGGTTTTTTTTTCCTGGTATCGAATTCGACGGGGAGGGCAAATGAAAGAGGGAGGGGGTTTTCTGAAAATATATATATATTATTTTTAATTCATTTTATTTTTCAAAAAGCAACTTTTTATTTCGAACACGAAACGAGACCCACCGCCTGCCGTCCATAACGTTTTACCCCCATTCCGAACACAATGGAATATGTATCGCAAGCTGATTCGATCGTTTGATCAGTTTCCGTCAAAATCTACATATAACTCTATATATTGAATTTGAACGCGCATTTCAATTTACCGGGGTCACATACTAACTCTAAAAATTCCAGAAAAATATTTTCTGGCTTCGTATTGACGATACGGTCCTAACAAAACTAGTTTCGTCGAATTCTGAGACCGTTGGAAAAATGGCCATTTTCCAGTCGATTAAAATCAACTAAAACTGGTCAAACACGTTTTCCTTTGCCACGCTCACATATTGATTCGAAAAATTATGAAATTTGAAACCAAGCAATAATTTTACACCACGGACCCAACAAAAGTGGTTTCGTCGAAATCCGAGGTCGTTTGCAAAATTCCCATTTTTAAGGGCCTGAATTCCATAGCGACTATTCAGAATTTTCAACTGGATGTATCTTTTGATTCCCGCTATGAAATCTTGGTTTTTCGGATTCGTTGGAAAGATATTCTCAATTAGATTCTATTATTTTTGTTTCGCTAAAATCCGGATTGTTTTGCACCCGGTACGTTCAATTGAAGTTTGAAATCGAATTATCGAACTACCGCGCCATTTTCAATTCTATTTATAATTATATAAAAATATTTATATTCTACCGACGACGTATATAATATATACGTCGAATTTCAATTCAAAATAAATTTCTCGACGATATTATTTAAAATAATCTATTTTAAATATTCAAAATTCGCTAAAATCGCCAAAATAAAAATTTTAAACTGGCCCTGATTTTCCGGGTTATTACAATCTCCCCCACTTAAAACTTTTCGTCCCCGAAAAGGAACAAAGTCGAAAGTGGTTTGGTTATTCAGCTCTACGTTCGATCTGGCTTCCATTCTCCAACTTTTCAGTTTCTGAGAATTTTCAAATTTTCAAAAATTTGGCTAACACCCTAAATTTTCGAAAAATTTCGCCATAACCTCCCCTGCACCGGGAGCCACGGGAAAATCCCGAAATTGCCATATAGGCCTTCTAATCTCAAAAAGAAAAAGAAAAAGCCAAGCGGCTAGCCAATAGGCTCATAAAATCATCATCACCCAAACAAAACAGTAAATTATGTAGTAAACATGTACCTATTTGTCGGGCAAACAAATTTTATTCTTCGGCTCTAGCCTCCTTGCTATGACCTGTTCAATGTAAGTATATGTATATGCAAGCAAATGCGACCGATTTTCAATACAATTCAATATTTGATTCAATTAGGCATAAATGGTTAAAATTACCAAACAACTAAACAATCAACACAAACATCAATCAATTAGTGAATTAGAGTTTCAAATTCATAATTTTGATATATATACAGAAAATCTTGTTTTGATGCCAATTCACAACAATGTGTTCTATCTAATTTTGGTTCTCACACCAGTCAATAGGAGATATATAAATATAACACCTTCAACACTCAAACACTAATTCTGATGATGTAGCTACAATCATCAGAATCATCTTCGGGCGACTACAGTGGGAATCTATATCTATCCAGTATATTAAAATTTCATATACACGTTTGCAAGGCGTACATGCAAAATCTTTATATACTGGACTGTCCAAATCAATTTAAAATAAATAATCAAATACGAATAGTTGATTTAAATTTTCAAAACAAAATTCGTTTTCATTTTAAAAATATACTCTTCGCACTCGTTCTAGGATACTACTGATCCCATCTCAAACGAGTCATTCCCGTTGGATATTACTAATCCAATTTCTGATGAATTCTTTCGTACGGTTCTAATGTGTCTTGTTCTCTGAGCTTTGTAAACCAAAGCTCTGATACCAAATGTGACGGCCCGTAACTTCCCCGGTGAGGAAAGTGCGGATAGTTCGAGAACACGACAAAATAGAACGCATACGGAAGAACATTTCATTGTATATTACAACAATGCATCAGAATACAAGAATATACAGAGTATAAATGAATAAATATTACACAGAAATATCGGAGATTACAATAAATTACATAGCAGCGGAAAATAATACAATACACAACTAGAAGAGATATACGGATACAAAGCTTTCCGGATGTCGTTCCAGCTGTAAACCAGGATCCTGTGAATATAAATCTGCAAAAACCAAAACTACTAGCTGCCCGTGTCAAAATAGGGGCACCCAGAGTTTAGGTTAAAACAATAAACTCCAGGTCAGTCATGTGACTGGTGTGAGAACTAAAACAGTTAATCTTTATTTTTAATGTTAGGTAAATCAAGGGACCACGCCGTATAACACGGAAAGGGTTTCCTCCCAAGAATACCGGTGCATAAAACAAACAGCGCAATGCTAAATAAAAAAAGATGAAGCTGTTATAAGACCCAGGTCCTATCACACAATGCCACGCAAGCCGGGGGGTAGGGTTTTCCCTTATAACAGCCAAAGAATGCTTGATACGTTTCAAATAAATCATTTGATACTATTATAAGTGTATAGTGTATAAAACAACTTCAAATCATAAGTATCAATCATAGGCGGCATGAATGCCCCATACCACTATGTTGCCATATATAGGTTATACAATCAAAATCGCAAAGTCACGTATTTGGAAATTGGATTTCCGTCTGTGAACCGAGGCAAAAGATAGTCCTCAACCGATTCGAGACGCTCTAGCCCGCCCCTCAGGCAAGTACTCA
Source organism: Allium sativum (assembly GCA_030737875.1). Lineage (NCBI taxonomy): Eukaryota > Viridiplantae > Streptophyta > Magnoliopsida > Asparagales > Amaryllidaceae > Allium > Allium sativum. Next base: position 845,297,189 of record CM060922.1, on the reverse strand, counting down.
GTCAAGCCTTTGGATCGTCAGGGCCGGTCCACCGATGTGGATTAAACTTAAACCCTGAACATGCGTTCCCCCGCCCTATGGGGCGTAAATGAGCCAACGAATGACTCCATCGGACCCGAATCGTCCGATCAAACCGAGGCGCCTCGCAACAGCAACAACCACATAAGTCAAACTCGTCAGGGCGTGTAAAACCACTGACGCCACTTCTAACTAGAAAGAAACGCATGCCCTCCCTGAGGTCCGTCTCCCGTTTTTGGTTCATACCAGGTGTGAAACTCGCGAAGTAAACGTTACACAAAGCTACGCCAAAAAGGCCGTGCTTCGATCATCAACCACAAGACTTTGCTTTTCAACAGAAGCCTTGATCATTCGCCACTTAGGCATGCCACACCGGCAGTTCACTCTATGCGTTTGATATCCATCAGTATATAACCTCTGAGCTCGTACGTCTCAGAGAAGGGCGTTAAGCAAGAGAATAAATTCTCCGCCGCCAAACAGATATATATTTAATAGAAATCAATCACACAGACTAAAATCCAATGTCAGACACACAGTCCATTTACAAGTCCGTTCTGGGTCTGAACGAAACCGGAGGCACCTAGTACCCCGCATATCCATCGATCTCCAAGTACGTCTGGACGATCACCAACTATTTCCATCTTCTTGGGTGTACAGCCCAATCAAGATCATCGATAATCACCCAAACGATGTGAAGACTTCCGGTCTTTGGCCTCCGTCTTCATCTTCGACTTATCGTCATATTAGTTATTAAGAATGGGATAAACCCGGCCTTTCTGAATAACTCACGCATATATTATAAAAGTGTTACACAAACACAACATACGCCTCATTCCGATTCATCAGTCACTAACCGTAAATTAATCAAGAGAATAATTCCCCAAATATTAACCCCGAAGGCCGAAACCAACATTAGATCAATATCCAAGAAGCCATTCTGCTCAGCTAACCGACAGTTAGTTTCTAAATTTCACATTCATAGGGAAAGATTCCCATTAATTTTATCCAAGATAAATTCCTTGAATTTATTCTTTAATCTTCTTTTGATTTTCGATTCAACTAGTCGGGATTAACGAACCTTACCGAAGTAATCATTTGTTTCAATTTCCCAACCCCGACCTATTCGTCCCATGAAGTAAAACTGGTTATACTTCATATCTAACACCACGGTGTTATCGGTAAATTCAATTACCATTTCACGTTCAAATCTAATTAAAGATTTAACTAACGCCTGGAGTAAAACTGGTGATACTCCATCCTCGATTATTTCAATCTAATTAAAGATTCGTTAAAACTCCACTTAGTTTTAATCGTTAACTGGGTTAAAGAATCAGTGTCATTTAAAACATGGTTCACGATAAACCCAAAGTCACATTCCATTAATTATCGAGTTAAAGAACGAGTGTTATTTAAAACACTGTCCACGATAAACCCAAAATTCAATATCAATTCAATTAAATATTATTTAATTGGTACACTTCATTAAATCTAAATAAAAAGATTTAATCTTTTCTCAACTGGGCTTAAGAACAGTGTTAATGAAGACACCATTCACGACAAACCCAAATCACATTGGATATTAAATACAAGGCTCTGAATAGAAAATATATCGGCTTATATTCAATATCAAATTCTACGACCAACAAATATCGTATTGGAAATAACGATATATATATATATATATCTATATCTTTCAAATTTCCATAACAACATCTGTATAATCACGAAATCCAACATCGAAATATTCCGAAGACAATTTCGATTCAAACCCATTCCAATGCAATCATTGGAAATTCTGGTTATTTTCAAAACCATTTCAAATTCAATTTATTTATTTAAAAATAAATAGAATTATAATTCTAGTTCAAAACTAGTTCATTTCGATAAAAATCTATTTTTATCTTTTCAAATATGGAATTTTTCACCCCAATTCTTTCTAAATCATTTCTTATGATTTTACACAAATTATTACTATTTTTAATAATTTTATCAAGGCCCGTACAGTCGATTTCCATCAACGGCTATCGAACTGCACTTACAGCGACCTTTTTCAAATTTGATTTGGACATAATTCCAAATCCAACCGTTAGATTTCTAATTTCTAATATTCGTTAGAAAGCTCTTTTCGATACGAACCCAACGGTTCTGGTTTTAGGAGAATCCGACGGTCGGATCTCCCGCAATATCCATTCGAAGTCAATGGTCGAAATTCGCGAACTGCCGCGACGCGGCGCGTTCTATTCAGGCCATTATACTATATATATAATATATACTTCGTCGTTTTCCTTTTAAAACGTGCTTTATATATCGTTTTAAATTCATTTTCAAAACGGTTTCAACTTCATATTCAATTTCAAATCAAAATTGAATATTCTAATTTAAATTCATTTTAAATTCATTTCAAATTGATTTCAATTCAAATCGATTTTTAATTCAATTTCAGTACGTTTTCAATTCAATTCAATTTCAATTCGAATTCATTTATATTCAATTTCAATTCGAATTCATTTCAAAACGATTTCAATTCTATTCGAATTTCAAACCATTTCAGTTTATTTCGAATTTCAAATCTATTAAATTAAATTCGAATTTCAATTCACTTTAATATTCACTTCAATTTGAATAAAATCGATATAAATATCGTTCACGTAAAAATGGCGTCAATCTATCAATGCGGCTTCATATATTTCGATTTTCAAATATTCTACTTCAAATATTTCTTTTTCAAATATTTCTATTTCAAATATTTCTATTTCAAAACTGGAATGAGGCCCAAACAATTACCATAAAATGTTAGTTATATGGATTTTCTACAACACATGTATATATCAACAACGATGAATAATCAACCTTCATCCAAAGTGCATTCTATACTGTATAAGCATCAAATATAAATATTCAACGCTTATAACAACCTGTCAATCAATCGATCGACATACAACTAAACAATCGGGATTAGTGTACGTCAAATATCATCCCAATACCCGTGTGGGGTTTCAAGCAATCAAACACAGATTTTTTATTTATGCAGTTGGGCGATGTGTAAAATTTATCGTCCCAACCAATGTCAGTCAAATGTGTGTATATAAACAAATCGTCCGATTTGTTTATTTTATTTCATTTCATATACACATTAAAAATTCTATTTTTAACTACAAAATATTTTTAACTATATAAATATTTTATTTCATTTCACATCACATCACACAATCAACTACACATCAAAATCAAACAAACAAACATACAAGCCGTCCATGGTCTGTAGACGACGGGTGTCGGGTGCTACTAAACACCGTCTGCATCTGTGACGGTAAGGAATTTCGCTCGATCCGAACCAGTCGCTAAACCGATCCAGGCCGTTCGAAACGCCCTATCGTTTGAGAACACGACAAAATCAGAACGCATACAGAAGAACATTTCATTTTATATTACAACAATGCATCAGAATACAAGAATATGCAGAGTATAAACTAATGAATAAATATTACACAGAAATATCAGAGATTTAAATTACATTTAAATACATAGCAGCGGAAAATAATACAATAAACAACTAGAAGAGATATACGGATACAAAGCTTTCCGGATATCGTTCCAGCTGTAAACCAGGATCCTGTGAATATAAATCTGCAAAACCAAAACTACTAGCTGCCCGTGTCGAAAATAGGGGCACCCAGAGTTTAGGTTAAAACAATAAACTCCAGGTCAGTCATGTGACTGGTGTGAGAACTAAAACAGTTATTAATCTTTATTTTAAATCATTAGGTAAATCAAGGGACCACGCCGTATAACACGGAACGGGTTTCCTCCCAAGAATACCAGTGCATAAAACCAACAGCGCAATGCTAAATAAAGAAAAATGAAGCTGTTATAAGACCCAGGTCCCATCACACAATGCAACGCAGTCGAGGATAGGGTTTTCCCTTATAACAGCTAAAGAATGCTTGATACGTTTAAAACAAATCATTTGATACTATTATAAGTGCATAGTGTATAAAACAACTTCAAATCATAAGTATCAATCATAGGCGACATGAGCGTCCCATGCCACTATGTCGCCATATATAGGATTACAACTAAAACCGCAAGGTCACGTATTTGGAAATTGGATTTCCGTCTATGAACCGAGGCAAAAGATAGTCCTCAACCGATTCGAGACGCTCTAGCCCGTGTCTCAGGCAAGCGCGCAGGCAAGCCTTGGATCCTCAGGGCCGGTCCACCGATGTGGATTATTATGCCTGAACACTACGTCTCCCCACCCTATGGGGTGTAAGTCTGGTCCGTCAGCCGACCAGAATGCATCGGCCGAAACCGATATAACCGAGGCGCCTCGCAACAGCAACAACCACATAAGTCAAACTCGTCAGGGCGTGTAAAACCACTGACGCCACTTCTAGCTAGAAAGAAACGCATGCCCTCCCTGACGTCCGTCTCCCGTTTTTGATTCATACCGGGTGTGAAACACGCGAGGTAAACGTTACACAAAGCTACGCCACAAAGGCCGTGCTTTGATCATCACCACAAGACTTTGCTTTTCAACAGAAGCCTCGATCAATTGCCACTTAGGCATGCCACACAGGCAATTCACTCCATGCGTTTGATATCCATCAATATATAACCCCTGAGCTCGTACGTCTCAGAGAAGGGCGTTAAGCAAGAGAATAAATTCTCCGCCGCCAAGCAGATATATATTCAATAGAGATCAATCACACGGACTAAAATCCAATGTCAGACACACAGTCCATTTACAAGTCCGTTCTGGGTCTGAACGAAACCGGAGGCACCTAGTACCCCGCATCTCCATCGATCTCCAAGTACGTCTGGACGATCACTAACTGTTTCCATCTTCTTGGGTGTACAGCCCAATCAAGATCATCAGTTATCACCCAAACGACGTGAAGAACTCCGGTCTTCGACCATCGTCTTCATCTTCGACTTATCGTCGTATCAGTTATTCAGAATGGGATAAACCCGGTCTTTCCGAATAACTCGCGTATATATTATAAAAGTGTTACACAAACACAACATACGCCTCATTCCAACTCATTAGTCATTAACCGTAAATTAATCAAGAGAATAATTCCCCAAATATTAACCCCGAAGGCCGAAACCAACATCAGATCAATATCCAGAAAACCATTCTACTTAGCTAACCGACAGTTAGTTTCTAAATTTCACGTTCAAATCTAATTAAAGATTTAACTATCGCCTGGAGCAAAACTGGTGATACTCCATTCTCGATCTTTTCAATCTAATTAAAGATTCATTAAAACTCCACTTAGTTTTAATCTGTGACTGGGTTAAAGAATCAGTGTCATTTAAAACACGGTTCACGATAAACCCAAAGTCACATCCCATTAATTATCGGGTTAAAGAACAAGTGTTATTTAAAACACTGTTCACGATAAACCCAAAAATCAATATCCATTCAATTCCAATTAAATATTATTTAATTGGTACACTTCATTAAATCTAAATAAAAAGATTTAATCTTTTCTCAACTGGGTTCAAGAACAGTGTTAGTGAAGACACCATTCACGACAAACCCAAATCACATTTGATATTCAATATAAGGCTCTGAATAGAAAATATATCGGCTTATATTCAATATCAAATTCTACGATTAACAAATGTCGTATTGGAAATAACGATATAAATACATATCTTTCAAATTTCCGTAACAACAATCGTATAATCACAAATTCCAACATCGAAATATTCCGAAGACAATTTCGATTCAAATCCACTCCAATGCAATCATTGGAAATTTTGGTTATTTTCAAAACCCTTTTCAAATTCAATTTATTTATTTAAAAATAAATAGAATTATAATTCTAGTTCAAAACTAGTTCATTTCGATAAAAATCTATTTTTATCTTTTCAAACATGGAGTTTTTCATCCCAATTCTTTCTAAATCATTTCTTATGATTCTACACAAATTATTACTATTTTTAATAATTTTATCAAGGCCCGTACAGTCGATTTCCAACAATGGCCATCGAACTGCACTTACAGCGACCTTTTTCGAATTTGATTTGGACATAATTCCAAATCCAACCGTTAGATTTCAAATTTCTAATATTCGTTAGAAAGCTCTTTTCGATACGAACCCAACGGTTCCGGTTTTAGGAGAATCCGACGGTCGGATCTCCCGTAATGTCCGTTTGAAATAAATGGTCGAAATTCACGAACTGCCGCGGCGCGTTCTATTCAGGCCATTATATTATATATATAATATATATAATATATATTTCATCGATTTCTATTTAAAACGAATTATGTGAATAGTTTTAAATTTGTTTCAAAAGCAATTTCAACTTCCATTTCAATTCAAATCAAAATTGAATTCTTCTTTATAAATTCGTTTTAAAATTCCTTTCTATTCAATTTAAATTTCAACTCAATTTGAATTCATTTCAATTCGCTTTCAATTCCATTTGAATTCGTTTTATATTCAATTCATTTTGAATTCGTTTTCAATTCAATTCATTTCGAAATCGTTTTCAATTCATTTCATTTCGAAAATCGTTTTCAATTCAATTCATTTCGAAATCGTTTTCAATTCAATTTATTTCGAAATCGTTTTCAATTCATTTCATTTCGAAAATCGTTTTCAATTCATTTCATTTCGAAAATCGTTTTCAATTCAATTCATTTCGAAATCGTTTTCAATTCAATTTATTTCGAAATCGTTTTCAATTCATTTCATTTCGAAAATCGTTTTCAATTCATTTCATTTCGAAATCGTTTTCAATTCAATTCATTTCGAAATCGTTTTCAATTCATTTCATTTCGAAAATCGTTTTCAATTCAATTTAAAATATTCGATTTCGAAATCACTTTTCAATATTCATTTTTAAGATGAATAAAATCGATATAAATATCGTTCACGTCAAAATGGCGTCAATCTAATCAACACGGCTTCATAAATATCTATTTTCAAAATAGTTGTTATTATCAAAATATTTCGTTCAACACATGACCAATCTCAATGAATGAGTACTGTCAACACATGAACTTTTATTTTATAATATTATTTATTTTTCAAATTGGAATGAGGCCCAATCAATTACCATATAAAGTTAATTATATGGATTTTCATACAACACATGTATATCATAGCATTGAAAAATAATCAATCATCAACCAAAGTGCACTACACTGTATAAGCATCAAATATAGATATTCAACGCTTATAACAGCCTGTCAATCGATCGATCGACATTTTTAATCAATCAGGATGAGTGAACTTCAAATTTCATCCCAACACCCGTGTGGGGTTTCAAACAATCAAACACCTATTTTATTTGTGCTGTTGGGCGATGTGTAAAATTTATCGTCCCAATCAATGTCATTCAAATAGGTGTACATAAACAAACCGTCCGGTTTATAAATGAATATTTTATTTTATTCACTTCACGTTAAAAATTATATTTTTAACGACAAAACATTTTATTTCAACATATGAATTCCTATTCAATTCATTCTTTAAATAAAATGATATTTTTATTTTTCTAACATATTTTAGAAAATTTCGGCGGCATAACGGCACGATACTAGAAACGGGACGAGGCCTAGCCTTATCCCCGGTCTAGTGAAGGCCCACGCCATTCACACATCAATCAAATCAATTCGTTATGCAAACCACAAAATTTGGAGTAAGGGTCTAACCTAGCCTTACTCCTTCGCCTTATAACGGCGCACGTCTAATCCTAACCAATTTATCGATTCGATTTTTCACACCACAAATCACATTCAAACTAATATCGCAATCAATCACCAAACAGTCAAACAAACAAGTCCATGGTCTGTGGACGATTGTGTCGGGTGCTACTAAGCACCGTCTGCATCCTAGTATATATATATATAACTAGAAAAAAAGAAAGTGAAAGGTGAGAAATTCTCACCAATAGCTATCCTAGCTCCACGGCTCTTCTTTTGCAGAAGTCTTCGTCGTTTCGCCTTTTGTCGCTTTCGTTGTCCGCTTTCACTACATATGTAAAAATCGAATTTTTACGATGCTATTCAATATATAAAAATCTGATTTTTATCTCGACTTTCAATACATAAAAATATGATTTTTATCTCGACTTTCAATACATAAAAAAAATATGAATTTTCTTTCTAAAGAAATCAGTTTTTAAACCTTTTAAAAAAAACTGTTTTATATCTTTTTTTAAAAAAAACTGTTTTAAACCTTTTTAAAAAAAACTGGTTTAAACCTTTTAAAAAAAATCTGTTTTATATCTTTTTTAAAAAAACTGTTTTAAACCTTTTTAAAAAAACTCGAAATTAGTTTTAACGAATTAAAATAAAAATAAAATAAAAACCTAAACTTACAGCGAATGGGGAGGGGGTCAGTGGGCGCTGGATTCATCGCGGCGGTTGGAGTGTTCGGCGGAGTCTGGGTTGGCCTGCGGTGGCTGTGGGAGGCGGCTTCGGTCGACTTAGGGTTTGAAGGGCCAGCGATTACAGGAGGACGGAGAAGAAGGGGAGGGAGCGATGGAGTGGAGGAAGTGGAGGGAGGAGTCAGGGAGGCGTCGCACCCCCTGGCGGCGGCGGCGAACGATCGAGGAGGGGGGAGAAGCGATTTGCGATTCGGATGTTTTTTTCTCTTTTTTTTTTTCCCTTTTCTTTCTGAATCGAACGTATGAAAGGAAGGGGGGGCCAGGAAGAAGAAAAAGGGGAGGGAGGAATTAATTTTTTTTTTTTTTTTATTATTTTATTATTTAAATTTGCAAAAAGGGTTGACTTTTACACACGACCTCGAAACGAGGCCCACCGCCTGTCGCCCATAGCGTTTCACCCCCATTCCGAACACAATGGGATATGTATCGCAAGCTGATTTGATCGTTACAATCAGTTTCCGTTTGAATTTACATTTAAATCACTATATTGAATTTTAAACGCACATTTCAAATTACCGGGGCCACATACTAACTAGAAAAATTCCAGAAAAATAATTTCTAGCTTCGTATTGACGATACGGTCCTAACAAAACTAGTTTCGTCGAATTCTGAGATCGTTTGAAAAATGGCCAATTTCCAGTCGATTAAAATCAACTGAAACTGGTCAAACGCGTTTTCCTTTGCCACGCTCACATATTGATTCGAAAAATTATGAAATTTGAAACCTAGCAATAACTTCACATCCCGGACCCAACAAAACTGGTTTCGTCGAAATCCGAGGTCGTTTGCAAAATTGCTATTTTTAAGGGCCTTATATATATAAAAATATATATAAATTCCACAGCGACTATTTCTAATTTTAAACTGGACATATCTTATCATTTCTAAAATGAAATCTCAGTTTGTTAACTTCGTTACAAAGATATAGTTATACAGATTCAAATATTTCTTGTTTCGTTCAATTCTGACTTATATTGAATTCTGTATATTCATTTGAAATTAGAAATCGAATTTTCGAACTACCGCGCCATTTTTAATTCCTTTTATAATTATATATAATTATTATATATTCTAACGACGACGTATATAATATATACGTCGAATTTCAATTCAAAATAAATTTCTCGTCGATATTATTTAAAATATTTCATTTTAAATAATCAAAATTCGCTAAAATTGCCAAAATAAAAATTTCAAACTGGCTCGCATTTTACGGGTTGTTACAATCTCCCCCACTTAAAACTTTTCGTCCCCGAAAAGGAACAAAGTCGAAAGTGGTTTGATTAATCAACTCTTCGCTCGATCTGGCTTCCATTCTCCAACTCTTTAGTTTCTGAGAATTTTCTAAATTTCAAAAATTTGGCTAACACCCTAAATTTTCGAAAAATTTCGCCATAACCTCCCCTGCACCGGGAGCATCGGGGAATTTCAAATAGCTTCCCCGGTCCTTCAGATCTCAAAAAGAAAAAGAAAAAGCCAAGCGGCTAGCCAATAGGCTCACAAAATCATCATCACCCAAACAAAACAGGAAATTATGTAGTAAACATGTACCTATTTGTCGGGCAAACAAATTTTATTCTCTGGCTCTAGCCTCCTTGCTATGACCTGTTCAATGATATACATGTATATGCAAGCAGATGCGACCAAATTTCAATATAATTCAATACTTGATCCAATTAGGCTTAATGGTTAAAAATTAGCAAACAAATAAACAAACAACACAAACATCAATCAATTAGTGAATTTAACGTTTCAAATTCATAATTTTGATACATATACAAAAATCATGTTTTTGATGCCAATTCACAACAAAGTGTTCTAGCTATATAAGATTTGGTTCTCACACCAGTCTAATGGAAATATATAGATATCACACCTTCGAAACACGAATATAAATACTGATGATGTGGCCACATCATCAGAATTATCCCCGGGTGTCTAGAATGTGACTCTATATCTATCCAGTATATTAAAATTTCGAATACACGCGGATCAGACGTATACGCAAAATCTATATATACTGGACTGTCCAACTCAATATAAATAGATAATCAAATACGAATAATTGATTTAAATTTTCAGAACAAAAATTGTTTTCATTTGAAAAATATACTATTCACACTCGTTCTAGGATACTACTGATCCTATCTCTAACGAGTCTTTCTAATTGGATATTACTAATCCAATATCTGATGAATTCTTTCGTAGGGTTCTAATGTGTCTTGTTCTCTAGCTTTGTAAACCAAAGCTCTGATACCAACTGTGACGGTAAGGAATTTCGCTCGATCCGAACCAGTCGCTAAACCGATCCAGGCCGTTCGAAACACCCTATCGTTTGAGAACACGACAAAATCAGAACGCATACAGAAGAACATTTCATTGTATATTACAACAATGCATCAGAATACAAGAATATGCAGAGTATAAACTAATGAATAAATATTACACAGAAATATCAGAGATTTAAATTACATTTAAATACATAGCAGCGGAAAATAATACAATAAACAACTAGAAGAGATATACGGATACAAAGCTTTCCGGATATCGTTCCAGCTGTAAACCAGGATCCTGTGAATATAAATCTGCAAAACCAAAACTACTAGCTGCCCGTGTCGAAAATAGGGGCACCCAGAGTTTAGGTTAAAACAATAAACTCCAGGTCAGTCATGTGACTGGTGTGAGAACTAAAACAGTTATTAATCTTTATTTTAAATCATTAGGTAAATCAAGGGACCACGCCGTATAACACGGAACGGGTTTCCTCCCAAGAATACCAGTGCATAAAACCAACAGCGCAATGCTAAATAAAGAAAAATGAAGCTGTTATAAGACCCAGGTCCCATCACACAATGCAACGCAGTCGAGGATAGGGTTTTCCCTTATAACAGCTAAAGAATGCTTGATACGTTTAAAACAAATCATTTGATACTATTATAAGTGCATAGTGTATAAAACAACTTCAAATCATAAGTATCAATCATAGGCGACATGAGCGTCCCATGCCACTATGTCGCCATATATAGGATTACAACTAAAACCGCAAGGTCACGTATTTGGAAATTGGATTTCCGTCTATGAACCGAGGCAAAAGATAGTCCTCAACCGATTCGAGACGCTCTAGCCCGTGTCTCAGGCAAGCGCGCAGGCAAGCCTTGGATCCTCAGGGCCGGTCCACCGATGTGGATTATTATGCCTGAACACTACGTCTCCCCACCCTATGGGGTGTAAGTCTGGTCCGTCAGCCGACCAGAATGCATCGGCCGAAACCGATATAACCGAGGCGCCTCGCAACAGCAACAACCACATAAGTCAAACTCGTCAGGGCGTGTAAAACCACTGACGCCACTTCTAGCTAGAAAGAAACGCATGCCCTCCCTGACGTCCGTCTCCCGTTTTTGATTCATACCGGGTGTGAAACACGCGAGGTAAACGTTACACAAAGCTACGCCACAAAGGCCGTGCTTTGATCATCACCACAAGACTTTGCTTTTCAACAGAAGCCTCGATCAATTGCCACTTAGGCATGCCACACAGGCAATTCACTCCATGCGTTTGATATCCATCAATATATAACCCCTGAGCTCGTACGTCTCAGAGAAGGGCGTTAAGCAAGAGAATAAATTCTCCGCCGCCAAGCAGATATATATTCAATAGAGATCAATCACACGGACTAAAATCCAATGTCAGACACACAGTCCATTTACAAGTCCGTTCTGGGTCTGAACGAAACCGGAGGCACCTAGTACCCCGCATCTCCATCGATCTCCAAGTACGTCTGGACGATCACTAACTGTTTCCATCTTCTTGGGTGTACAGCCCAATCAAGATCATCAGTTATCACCCAAACGACGTGAAGAACTCCGGTCTTCGACCATCGTCTTCATCTTCGACTTATCGTCGTATCAGTTATTCAGAATGGGATAAACCCGGTCTTTCCGAATAACTCGCGTATATATTATAAAAGTGTTACACAAACACAACATACGCCTCATTCCAACTCATTAGTCATTAACCGTAAATTAATCAAGAGAATAATTCCCCAAATATTAACCCCGAAGGCCGAAACCAACATCAGATCAATATCCAGAAAACCATTCTACTTAGCTAACCGACAGTTAGTTTCTAAATTTCACGTTCAAATCTAATTAAAGATTTAACTATCGCCTGGAGCAAAACTGGTGATACTCCATTCTCGATCTTTTCAATCTAATTAAAGATTCATTAAAACTCCACTTAGTTTTAATCTGTGACTGGGTTAAAGAATCAGTGTCATTTAAAACACGGTTCACGATAAACCCAAAGTCACATCCCATTAATTATCGGGTTAAAGAACAAGTGTTATTTAAAACACTGTTCACGATAAACCCAAAAATCAATATCCATTCTATTCCAATTAAATATTATTTAATTGGTACACTTCATTAAATCTAAATAAAAAGATTTAATCTTTTCTCAACTGGGTTCAAGAACAGTGTTAGTGAAGACACCATTCACGACAAACCCAAATCACATTTGATATTCAATATAAGGCTCTGAATAGAAAATATATCGGCTTATATTCAATATCAAATTCTACGATTAACAAATGTCGTATTGGAAATAACGATATAAATACATATCTTTCAAATTTCCGTAACAACAACCGTATAATCACAAATTCCAACATCGAAATATTCCGAAGACAATTTCGATTCAAATCCACTCCAATGCAATCATTGGAAATTTTGGTTATTTTCAAAACCCTTTTCAAATTCAATTTATTTATTTAAAAATAAATAGAATTATAATTCTAGTTCAAAACTAGTTCATTTCGATAAAAATCTATTTTTATCTTTTCAAACATGGAGTTTTTCATCCCAATTCTTTCTAAATCATTTCTTATGATTTTACACAAATTATTACTATTTTTAATAATTTTATCAAGGCCCGTACAGTCGATTTCCAACAATGGCCATCGAACTGCACTTACAACGACCTTTTTCGAATTTGATTTGGACATAATTCCAAATCCAACCGTTAGATTTCAAATTTCTAATATTCGTTAGAAAGCTCTTTTCGATACGAACCCAACGGTTCCGGTTTTAGGAGAATCCGACGGTCGGATCTCCCGTAATGTCCGTTTGAAATAAATGGTCGAAATTCACGAACTGCCGCGGCGCGGCGCGTTCTATTCAGGCCATTATATTATATATATAATATATATAATATATATTTCATCGATTTCTATTTAAAACGAATTATGTGAATAGTTTTAAATTTGTTTCAAAAGCAATTTCAACTTCCATTTCAATTCAAATCAAAATTGAATTCTTCTTTATAAATTCGTTTTAAAATTCCTTTCTATTCAATTTAAATTTCAACTCAATTTGAATTCATTTCAATTCGCTTTCAATTCCATTTGAATTCGTTTTATATTCAATTCATTTTGAATTCGTTTTCAATTCAATTCATTTCGAAATCGTTTTCAATTCATTTCATTTCGAAAATCGTTTTCAATTCAATTCATTTCGAAATCGTTTTCAATTCAATTTATTTCGAAATCGTTTTCAATTCATTTCATTTCGAAAATCGTTTTCAATTCATTTCATTTCGAAAATCGTTTTCAATTCAATTCATTTCGAAATCGTTTTCAATTCAATTTATTTCGAAATCGTTTTCAATTCATTTCATTTCGAAAATCGTTTTCAATTCATTTCATTTCGAAATCGTTTTCAATTCAATTCATTTCGAAATCGTTTTCAATTCATTTCATTTCGAAAATCGTTTTCAATTCAATTTAAAATATTCGATTTCGAAATCACTTTTCAATATTCATTTTTAAGATGAATAAAATCGATATAAATATCGTTCACGTCAAAATGGCGTCAATCTAATCAACACGGCTTCATAAATTTCTATTTTCAAAATAGTTGTTATTATCAAAATATTTCGTTCAACACATGACCAATCTCAATGAATGAGTACTGTCAACACATGAACTTTTATTTTATAATATTATTTATTTTTCAAATTGGAATGAGGCCCAATCAATTACCATATAAAGTTAATTATATGGATTTTCATACAACACATGTATATCATAGCATTGAAAAATAATCAATCATCAACCAAAGTGCACTACACTGTATAAGCATCAAATATAGATATTCAACGCTTATAACAGCCTGTCAATCGATCGATCGACATTTTTAATCAATCAGGATGAGTGAACTTCAAATTTCATCCCAACACCCGTGTGGGGTTTCAAACAATCAAACACCTATTTTATTTGTGCTGTTGGGCGATGTGTAAAATTTATCGTCCCAATCAATGTCATTCAAATAGGTGTACATAAACAAACCGTCCGGTTTATAAATGAATATTTTATTTTATTCACTTCACGTTAAAAATTATATTTTTAACGACAAAACATTTTATTTCAACATATGAATTCCTATTCAATTCATTCTTTAAATAAAATGATATTTTTATTTTTCTAACATATTTTAGAAAATTTCGGCGGCATAACGGCACGATACTAGAAACGGGACGAGGCCTAGCCTTATCCCCGGTCTAGTGAAGGCCCACGCCATTCACACATCAATCAAATCAATTCGTTATGCAAACCACAAAATTTGGAGTAAGGGTCTAACCTAGCCTTACTCCTTCGCCTTATAACGGCACACGTCTAATCCTAACCAATTTATCGATTCGATTTTTCACACCACAAATCACATTCAAACTAATATCGCAATCAATCACCAAACAGTCAAACAAACAAGTCCATGGTCTGTGGACGATTGTGTCGGGTGCTACTAAGCACCGTCTGCATCCTAGTATATATATATATAACTAGAAAAAAAGAAAGTGAAAGGTGAGAAATTCTCACCAATAGCTATCCTAGCTCCACGGCTCTTCTTTTGCAGAAGTCTTCGTCGTTTCGCCTTTTGTCGCTTTCGTTGTCCGCTTTCACTACATATGTAAAAATCGAATTTTTACGATGCTATTCAATATATAAAAATCTGATTTTTATCTCGACTTTCAATACATAAAAATATGATTTTTATCTCGACTTTCAATACATAAAAAAAATATGAATTTTCTTTCTAAAGAAATCAGTTTTTAAACCTTTTAAAAAAAACTGTTTTATATCTTTTTTTAAAAAAAACTGTTTTAAACCTTTTTAAAAAAAACTGTTTTAAACCTTTTAAAAAAAATCTGTTTTATATCTTTTTTAAAAAAACTGTTTTAAACCTTTTTAAAAAAACTCGAAATTAGTTTTAACGAATTAAAATAAAAATAAAATAAAAACCTAAACTTACAGCGAATGGGGAGGGGGTCAGTGGGCGCTGGATTCATCGCGGCGGTTGGAGTGTTCGGCGGAGTCTGGGTTGGCCTGCGGTGGCTGTGGGAGGCGGCTTCGGTCGACTTAGGGTTTGAAGGGCCAGCGATTACAGGAGGACGGAGAAGAAGGGGAGGGAGCGATGGAGTGGAGGAAGTGGAGGGAGGAGTCAGGGAGGCGTCGCACCCCTGGCGGCGGCGGCGAACGATCGAGGAGGGGGGAGAAGCGATTTGCGATTCGGATGTTTTTTTCTCTTTTTTTTTTTTCCTTTTCTTTCTGAATCGAACGTATGAAAGGAAGGGGGGGGCCAGGAAGAAGAAAAAGGGGAGGGAGGAATTAAATTTTTTTTTTTTTTTATTATTTTATTATTTAAATTTGCAAAAAGGGTTGACTTTTACACACGACCTCGAAACGAGGCCCACCGCCTGTCGCCCATAGCGTTTCACCCCCATTCCGAACACAATGGGATATGTATCGCAAGCTGATTTGATCGTTACAATCAGTTTCCGTTTGAATTTACATTTAAATCACTATATTGAATTTTAAACGCACATTTCAAATTACCGGGGCCACATACTAACTAGAAAAATTCCAGAAAAATAATTTCTAGCTTCGTATTGACGATACGGTCCTAACAAAACTAGTTTCGTCGAATTCTGAGATCGTTTGAAAAATGGCCAATTTCCAGTCGATTAAAATCAACTGAAACTGGTCAAACGCGTTTTCCTTTGCCACGCTCACATATTGATTCGAAAAATTATGAAATTTGAAACCTAGCAATAACTTCACATCCCGGACCCAACAAAACTGGTTTCGTCGAAATCCGAGGTCGTTTGCAAAATTGCTATTTTTAAGGGCCTTATATATATAAAAATATATATAAATTCCACAGCGACTATTTCTAATTTTAAACTGGACATATCTTATCATTTCTAAAATGAAATCTCAGTTTGTTAACTTCGTTACAAAGATATAGTTATACAGATTCAAATATTTCTTGTTTCGTTCAATTCTGACTTATATTGAATTCTGTATATTCATTTGAAATTAGAAATCGAATTTTCGAACTACCGCGCCATTTTTAATTCCTTTTATAATTATATATAATTATTATATATTCTAACGACGACGTATATAATATATACGTCGAATTTCAATTCAAAATAAATTTCTCGTCGATATTATTTAAAATATTTCATTTTAAATAATCAAAATTCGCTAAAATTGCCAAAATAAAAATTTCAAACTGGCTCGCATTTTACGGGTTGTTACAATCTCCCCCACTTAAAACTTTTCGTCCCCGAAAAGGAACAAAGTCGAAAGTGGTTTGATTAATCAACTCTTCGCTCGATCTGGCTTCCATTCTCCAACTCTTTAGTTTCTGAGAATTTTCTAAATTTCAAAAATTTGGCTAACACCCTAAATTTTCGAAAAATTTCGCCATAACCTCCCCTGCACCGGGAGCATCGGGGAATTTCAAATAGCTTCCCCGGTCCTTCAGATCTCAAAAAGAAAAAGAAAAAGCCAAGCGGCTAGCCAATAGGCTCACAAAATCATCATCACCCAAACAAAACAGGAAATTATGTAGTAAACATGTACCTATTTGTCGGGCAAACAAATTTTATTCTCTGGCTCTAGCCTCCTTGCTATGACCTGTTCAATGATATACATGTATATGCAAGCAGATGCGACCAAATTTCAATATAATTCAATACTTGATCCAATTAGGCTTAATGGTTAAAAATTAGCAAACAAATAAACAAACAACACAAACATCAATCAATTAGTGAATTTAACGTTTCAAATTCATAATTTTGATACATATACAAAAATCATGTTTTTGATGCCAATTCACAACAAAGTGTTCTAGCTATATAAGATTTGGTTCTCACACCAGTCTAATGGAAATATATAGATATCACACCTTCGAAACACGAATATAAATACTGATGATGTGGCCACATCATCAGAATTATCCCCGGGTGTCTAGAATGTGACTCTATATCTATCCAGTATATTAAAATTTCGAATACACGCGGATCAGACGTATACGCAAAATCTATATATACTGGACTGTCCAACTCAATATAAATAGATAATCAAATACGAATAATTGATTTAAATTTTCAGAACAAAAATTGTTTTCATTTGAAAAATATACTATTCACACTCGTTCTAGGATACTACTGATCCTATCTCTAACGAGTCTTTCTAATTGGATATTACTAATCCAATATCTGATGAATTCTTTCGTAGGGTTCTAATGTGTCTTGTTCTCTAGCTTTGTAAACCAAAGCTCTGATACCAACTGTGACGGTAAGGAATTTCGCTCGATCCGAACCAGTCGCTAAACCGATCCAGGCCGTTCGAAACGCCCTATCGTTTGAGAACACGACAAAATCAGAACGCATACAGAAGAACATTTCATTGTATATTACAACAATGCATCAGAATACAAGAATATGCAGAGTATAAACTAATGAATAAATATTACACAGAAATATCAGAGATTTAAATTACATTTAAATACATAGCAGCGGAAAATAATACAATAAACAACTAGAAGAGATATACGGATACAAAGCTTTCCGGATATCGTTCCAGCTGTAAACCAGGATCCTGTGAATATAAATCTGCAAAACCAAAACTACTAGCTGCCCGTGTCGAAAATAGGGGCACCCAGAGTTTAGGTTAAAACAATAAACTCCAGGTCAGTCATGTGACTGGTGTGAGAACTAAAACAGTTATTAATCTTTATTTTAAATCATTAGGTAAATCAAGGGACCACGCCGTATAACACGGAACGGGTTTCCTCCCAAGAATACCAGTGCATAAAACCAACAGCGCAATGCTAAATAAAGAAAAATGAAGCTGTTATAAGACCCAGGTCCCATCACACAATGCAACGCAGTCGAGGATAGGGTTTTCCCTTATAACAGCTAAAGAATGCTTGATACGTTTAAAACAAATCATTTGATACTATTATAAGTGCATAGTGTATAAAACAACTTCAAATCATAAGTATCAATCATAGGCGACATGAGCGTCCCATGCCACTATGTCGCCATATATAGGATTACAACTAAAACCGCAAGGTCACGTATTTGGAAATTGGATTTCCGTCTATGAACCGAGGCAAAAGATAGTCCTCAACCGATTCGAGACGCTCTAGCCCGTGTCTCAAGCAAGCGCGCAGGCAAGCCTTGGATCCTCAGGGCCGGTCCACCGATGTGGATTATTATGCCTGAACACTACGTCTCCCCACCCTATGGGGTGTAAGTCTGGTCCGTCAGCCGACCAGAATGCATCGGCCGAAACCGATATAACCGAGGCGCCTCGCAACAGCAACAACCACATAAGTCAAACTCGTCAGGGCGTGTAAAACCACTGACGCCACTTCTAGCTAGAAAGAAACGCATGCCCTCCCTGACGTCCGTCTCCCGTTTTTGATTCATACCGGGTGTGAAACACGCGAGGTAAACGTTACACAAAGCTACGCCACAAAGGCCGTGCTTTGATCATCACCACAAGACTTTGCTTTTCAACAGAAGCCTCGATCAATTGCCACTTAGGCATGCCACACAGGCAATTCACTCCATGCGTTTGATATCCATCAATATATAACCCCTGAGCTCGTACGTCTCAGAGAAGGGCGTTAAGCAAGAGAATAAATTCTCCGCCGCCAAGCAGATATATATTCAATAGAGATCAATCACACGGACTAAAATCCAATGTCAGACACACAGTCCATTTACAAGTCCGTTCTGGGTCTGAACGAAACCGGAGGCACCTAGTACCCCGCATCTCCATCGATCTCCAAGTACGTCTGGACGATCACTAACTGTTTCCATCTTCTTGGGTGTACAGCCCAATCAAGATCATCAGTTATCACCCAAACGACGTGAAGAACTCCGGTCTTCGACCATCGTCTTCATCTTCGACTTATCGTCGTATCAGTTATTCAGAATGGGATAAACCCGGTCTTTCCGAATAACTCGCGTATATATTATAAAAGTGTTACACAAACACAACATACGCCTCATTCCAACTCATTAGTCATTAACCGTAAATTAATCAAGAGAATAATTCCCCAAATATTAACCCCGAAGGCCGAAACCAACATCAGATCAATATCCAGAAAACCATTCTACTTAGCTAACCGACAGTTAGTTTCTAAATTTCACGTTCAAATCTAATTAAAGATTTAACTATCGCCTGGAGCAAAACTGGTGATACTCCATTCTCGATCTTTTCAATCTAATTAAAGATTCATTAAAACTCCACTTAGTTTTAATCTGTGACTGGGTTAAAGAATCAGTGTCATTTAAAACACGGTTCACGATAAACCCAAAGTCACATCCCATTAATTATCGGGTTAAAGAACAAGTGTTATTTAAAACACTGTTCACGATAAACCCAAAAATCAATATCCATTCAATTCCAATTAAATATTATTTAATTGGTACACTTCATTAAATCTAAATAAAAAGATTTAATCTTTTCTCAACTGGGTTCAAGAACAGTGTTAGTGAAGACACCATTCACGACAAACCCAAATCACATTTGATATTCAATATAAGGCTCTGAATAGAAAATATATCGGCTTATATTCAATATCAAATTCTACGATTAACAAATGTCGTATTGGAAATAACGATATAAATACATATCTTTCAAATTTCCGTAACAACAACCGTATAATCACAAATTCCAACATCGAAATATTCCGAAGACAATTTCGATTCAAATCCACTCCAATGCAATCATTGGAAATTTTGGTTATTTTCAAAACCCTTTTCAAATTCAATTTATTTATTTAAAAATAAATAGAATTATAATTCTAGTTCAAAACTAGTTCATTTCGATAAAAATCTATTTTTATCTTTTCAAACATGGAGTTTTTCATCCCAATTCTTTCTAAATCATTTCTTATGATTTTACACAAATTATTACTATTTTTAATAATTTTATCAAGGCCCGTACAGTCGATTTCCAACAATGGCCATCGAACTGCACTTACAGCGACCTTTTTCGAATTTGATTTGGACATAATTCCAAATCCAACCGTTAGATTTCAAATTTCTAATATTCGTTAGAAAGCTCTTTTCGATACGAACCCAACGGTTCCGGTTTTAGGAGAATTCGACGGTCGGATCTCCCGTAATGTCCGTTTGAAATAAATGGTCGAAATTCACGAACTGCCGCGGCGCGGCGCGTTCTATTCAGGCCATTATATTATATATATAATATATATAATATACATTTCATCGATTTCTATTTAAAACGAATTATGTGAATAGTTTTAAATTTGTTTCAAAAGCAATTTCAACTTCCATTTCAATTCAAATCAAAATTGAATTCTTCTTTATAAATTCGTTTTAAAATTCCTTTCTATTCAATTTAAATTTCAACTCAATTTGAATTCATTTCAATTCGCTTTCAATTCCATTTGAATTCGTTTTATATTCAATTCATTTTGAATTCGTTTTCAATTCAATTCATTTCGAAATCGTTTTCAATTCATTTCATTTCGAAAATCGTTTTCAATTCAATTCATTTCGAAATCGTTTTCAATTCAATTTATTTCGAAATCGTTTTCAATTCATTTCATTTCGAAAATCGTTTTCAATTCATTTCATTTCGAAAATCGTTTTCAATTCAATTCATTTCGAAATCGTTTTCAATTCAATTTATTTCGAAATCATTTTCAATTCATTTCATTTCGAAAATCGTTTTCAATTCATTTCATTTCGAAATCGTTTTCAATTCAATTCATTTCGAAATCGTTTTCAATTCATTTCATTTCGAAAATCGTTTTCAATTCAATTTAAAATATTCGATTTCGAAATCACTTTTCAATATTCATTTTTAAGATGAATAAAATCGATATAAATATCGTTCACGTCAAAATGGCGTCAATCTAATCAACACGGCTTCATAAATTTCTATTTTCAAAATAGTTGTTATTATCAAAATATTTCGTTCAACACATGACCAATCTCAATGAATGAGTACTGTCAACACATGAACTTTTATTTTATAATATTATTTATTTTTCAAATTGGAATGAGGCCCAATCAATTACCATATAAAGTTAATTATATGGATTTTCATACAACACATGTATATCATAGCATTGAAAAATAATCAATCATCAACCAAAGTGCACTACACTGTATAAGCATCAAATATAGATATTCAACGCTTATAACAGCCTGTCAATCGATCGATCGACATTTTTAATCAATCAGGATGAGTGAACTTCAAATTTCATCCCAACACCCGTGTGGGGTTTCAAACAATCAAACACCTATTTTATTTGTGCTGTTGGGCGATGTGTAAAATTTATCGTCCCAATCAATGTCATTCAAATAGGTGTACATAAACAAACCGTCCGGTTTATAAATGAATATTTTATTTTATTCACTTCACGTTAAAAATTATATTTTTAACGATAAAACATTTTATTTCAACATATGAATTCCTATTCAATTCATTCTTTAAATAAAATGATATTTTTATTTTTCTAACATATTTTAGAAAATTTCGGCGGCATAACGGCACGATACTAGAAACGGGACGAGGCCTAGCCTTATCCCCGGTCTAGTGAAGGCCCACGCCATTCACACATCAATCAAATCAATTCGTTATGCAAACCACAAAATTTGGAGTAAGGGTCGAACCTAGCCTTACTCCTTCGCCTTATAACGGCGCACGTCTAATCCTAACCAATTTATCGATTCGATTTTTCACACCACAAATCACATTCAAACTAATATCGCAATCAATCACCAAACAGTCAAACAAACAAGTCCATGGTCTGTGGACGATTGTGTCGGGTGCTACTAAGCACCGTCTGCATCCTAGTATATATATATATAACTAGAAAAAAAGAAAGTGAAAGGTGAGAAATTCTCACCAATAGCTATCCTAGCTCCACGGCTCTTCTTTTGCAGAAGTCTTCGTCGTTTCGCCTTTTGTCGCTTTCGTTGTCCGCTTTCACTACATATGTAAAAATCGAATTTTTACGATGCTATTCAATATATAAAAATCTGATTTTTATCTCGACTTTCAATACATAAAAATATGATTTTTATCTCGACTTTCAATACATAAAAAAAATATGAATTTTCTTTCTAAAGAAATCAGTTTTTAAACCTTTTAAAAAAAACTGTTTTATATCTTTTTTTAAAAAAAACTGTTTTAAACCTTTTTAAAAAAAACTGTTTTAAACCTTTTAAAAAAAATCTGTTTTATATCTTTTTTAAAAAAACTGTTTTAAACCTTTTTAAAAAAACTCGAAATTAGTTTTAACGAATTAAAATAAAAATAAAATAAAAACCTAAACTTACAGCGAATGGGGAGGGGGTCAGTGGGCGCTGGATTCATCGCGGCGGTTGGAGTGTTCGGCGGAGTCTGGGTTGGCCTGCGGTGGCTGTGGGAGGCGGCTTCGGTCGACTTAGGGTTTGAAGGGCCAGCGATTACAGGAGGACGGAGAAGAAGGGGAGGGAGCGATGGAGTGGAGGAAGTGGAGGGAGGAGTCAGGGAGGCGTCGCACCCCCTGGCGGCGGCGGCGAACGATCGAGGAGGGGGGAGAAGCGATTTGCGATTCGGATGTTTTTTTCTCTTTTTTTTTTTTCCCTTTTCTTTCTGAATCGAACGTATGAAAGGAAGGGGGGGCCAGGAAGAAGAAAAAGGGGAGGGAGGAATTAAAAATTATTTTTTTTTTTATTATTTTATTATTTAAATTTGCAAAAAGGGTTGACTTTTACACACGACCTCGAAACGAGGCCCACCGCCTGTCGCCCATAGCGTTTCACCCCCATTCCGAACACAATGGGATATGTATCGCAAGCTGATTTGATCGTTACAATCAGTTTCCGTTTGAATTTACATTTAAATCACTATATTGAATTTTAAACGCACATTTCAAATTACCGGGGCCACATACTAACTAGAAAAATTCCAGAAAAATAATTTCTAGCTTCGTATTGACGATACGGTCCTAACAAAACTAGTTTCGTCGAATTCTGAGATCGTTTGAAAAATGGCCAATTTCCAGTCGATTAAAATCAACTGAAACTGGTCAAACGCGTTTTCCTTTGCCACGCTCACATATTGATTCGAAAAATTATGAAATTTGAAACCTAGCAATAACTTCACATCCCGGACCCAACAAAACTGGTTTCATCGAAATCCGAGGTCATTTGCAAAATTGCTATTTTTAAGGGCCTTATATATATAAAAATATATATAAATTCCACAGCGACTATTTCTAATTTTAAACTGGACATATCTTATCATTTCTAAAATGAAATCTCAGTTTGTTAACTTCGTTACAAAGATATAGTTATACAGATTCAAATATTTCTTGTTTCGTTCAATTCTGACTTATATTGAATTCTGTATATTCATTTGAAATTAGAAATCGAATTTTCGAACTACCGCGCCATTTTTAATTCCTTTTATAATTATATATAATTATTATATATTCTAACGACGACGTATATAATATATACGTCGAATTTCAATTCAAAATAAATTTCTCGTCGATATTATTTAAAATATTTCATTTTAAATAATCAAAATTCGCTAAAATTGCCAAAATAAAAATTTCAAACTGGCTCGCATTTTACGGGTTGTTACAGCATCCTAGTATATATATAACTAGAAAAAGAAATTGAAGAGTGAGAAATTCTCACCAATAGCTATCCTAACTCCACGGCTCTTCTTTTGCAGAAACCTTCGTCGTTCTCGCCTTTTTGTCATCTTCGTTGCCCGTATTCTCTACATATGTAAAAATTGAATTTTTACTATGTTATTCAATATATAAAAATCGAATTTTTACTATGCTATTCAATATATAAAAATCGAATTTTTACTATGCTATTCAATATAAAAAAAATCGAATTTTTACTACGCTATTCAATATATAAAAATCTCGCCTTTTCAACTATAAAGATTTTACCTTTTCAATTTCATCACATTTTTATTTTGCTACACATATAAAGATGATATTTTTAATATTCCTATCATGTAAAAATTATATTTTTAATTCCCTACATAAACAAAAATCATATTTTTACATCTTCTATATAGTAAAGATCATATTTTTATACTTTTAAAAATATAAAAATCATATTTTTAACTCACCACAATATCAAAATCCGATCTTTCTACATTCAAATAAAAATACTATCTTTCCTCCTTTAAAAATATCGTCTTTCATTCATTAAAAATTCGCCCTTTTAAGGTTAAAAATATCGCCTTTTCTATATGAAAAATTCTAACTTTCTATTTAAAAATCCTATACAAAAACTGATTTTTTTCTGTTTGCTAATCATATACAAAAGAAATAAATAAATAAAATTAAAACAAATTAAAAAAAGCTTACTTTTTCAATTGGAGGGGGGGTTCACTGCGCCTGAGGTGGTCGGAGGTGCTGGCGAGGCCAGGGAGGCGCCTGAGGCGGTGGACTGTGGGCCAGGGGGGTGCGGTTTGTTGTCGACACGGGGAGGACGTGGGTTGGGGGGGTTCATCGATCGAGCGTTGATCTGGGGGGCCTGGAGGGTGTCGCGGCGGTGGGTCGTGGCGTGGAGGGGCTCGCGCGGCTAGGCGGAGGGGTGGCAGGCGACGGGCGATGGTCTTCGATTGTCTAGGGTTTTTTTTCCTGGTATCGAATTCGATGGGGAGGGCAAATGAAAGAGGGAGGGGGTTTTCTGAAAATATATATATATTATTTTTTATTCATTTTATTTTTCAAAAAGCAACTTTTTATTTCGAACACGAAACGAGACCCACCGCCTGCCGTCCATAACGTTTTACCCCCATTCCGAACACAATGGAATATGTATCGCAAGCTGATTCGATCGTTTGAATCAGTTTCCGTCAAAATCTACATATAACTCTATATATTGAATTTGAACGCGCATTTCAATTTACCGGGGTCACATACTAACTCTAAAAATTCCAAAAAAATATTTTCTGGCTTCGTATTGACGATACAGTCCTAACAAAACTAATTCGATACTATTATAAGTGTATAGTGTATAAAACAACTTCAAATCATAAGTATCAATCATAGGCGGCATGAATGCCCCATACCACTATGTCGCCATATATAGGTTATACAATCAAAATCGCAAAGTCACGTATTTGGAAATTGGATTTCCGTCTGTGAACCGAGGCAAAAGATAGTCCTCAACCGATTCGAGACGCTCTAGCCCGCCCCTCAGGCAAGTACTCAGTCAAGCCTTTGGATCGTCAGGGCCGGTCCACCGATGTGGATTAAACTTAAACCCTGAACATGCGTTCCCCCGCCCTATGGGGCGTAAATGAGCCAACGAATGACTCCATCGGACCCGGATCGTCCGATCAAACCGAGGCGCCTCGTAACAGCAACAACCACATAAGTCAAACTCGTCAGGGCGTGTAAAACCACTGACGCCACTTCTAACTAGAAAGAAACGCATGCCCTCCCTGAGGTCCGTCTCCCGTTTTTGGTTCATACCGGGTGCGAAACTCGCGAAGTAAACGTTACACAAAGCTACGCCACAAAGGCCGTGCTTCGATCATCAACCACAAGACTTTGCTTTTCAACAGAAGCCTTGATCATTCGCCACTTAGGCATGCCACATCGGCAGTTCACTCTATGCGTTTGATATCCATCAGTATATAACCTCTGAGCTCGTACGTCTCAGAGAAGGGCGTTAAGCAAGAGAATAAATTCTCCGCCGCCAAACAGATATATATTTAATAGAAATCAATCACACAGACTAAAATCCAATGTCAGACACACAGTCCATTTACAAGTCCGTTCTGGGTCTGAACGAAACCGGAGGCACCTAGTACCCCGCATATCCATCGATCTCCAAGTACGTCTGGACGATCACCAACTATTTCCATCTTCTTGGGTGTACAGCCCAATCAAGATCATCGGTAATCACCCAAACGATGTGAAGACTCCCGTCTTTGGCCTCCGTCTTCATCTTCGACTTATCGTCGTATCAGTTATTAAGAATGGGATAAACCCGGCCTTTCTGAATAACTCACGCATATATTATAAAAGTGTTACACAAACACAACATACGCCTCATTCCGATTCATCAGTCACTAACCGTAAATTAATCAAGAGAATAATTCCCCAAATATTAACCCCGAAGGCCGAAACCAACATTAGATCAATATCCAGGAAGCCATTATGCTCAGCTAACCGACAGTTAGTTTCTAAATTTCACATTCATAGGGAAAGATTCCCATTAATTTTATCCAAGATAAATTCCTTGAATTTATTCTTTAATCTTCTTTTGATTTTCGATTCAACTAGTCGGGATTAACGAACCTTACCGAAGTAATCATTTGTTTCAATTTCCCAACCCCGACCTATTCATCCCATGAAGTAAAACTGGTTATACTTCATATCTAACACCACGGTGTTATCGGTAAATTCAATTACCATTTCACGTTCAAATCTAATTAAAGATTTAACTAACGCCTGGAGTAAAACTGGTGATACTCCATTCTCGATTATTTCAATCTAATTAAAGATTCGTTAAAACTCCACTTAGTTTTAATCGTTAACTGGGTTAAAGAATCAGTGTCATTTAAAACACGGTTCACGATAAACCCAAAGTCACATTCCATTAATTATCGGGTTAAAGAACGAGTGTTATTTAAAACACTGTCCACGATAAACCCAAAAATCAATATCAATTCAATTAAATATTATTTAATTGGTACACTTCATTAAATCTAAATAAAAAGATTTAATCTTTTCTCAACTGGGCTTAAGAACAGTGTTAATAAAGACACCATTCACGACAAACCCAAATCACATTGGATATTAAATACAAGGCTCTGAATAGAAAATATATCGGCTTATATTCAATATCAAATTCTACGACCAACAAATATCGTATTGGAAATAACGATATATATATATATATATCTTTCAAATTTCCATAACAACATCTATATAATCACGAAATCCAACATCGAAATATTCCGAAGACAATTTCGATTCAAACCCATTCCAATGCAATCATTGGAAATTCTGGTTATTTTCAAAACCATTTCAAATTCAATTTATTTATTTAAAAATAAATAGAATTATAATTCTAGTTCAAAACTAGTTCATTTCGATAAAAATCTATTTTTATCTTTTCAAATATGGAATTTTTCACCCCAATTCTTTCTAAATCATTTCTTATGATTTTACGCAAATTATTACTATTTTTAATAATTTTATCAAGGCCCGTACAGTCGATTTCCATCAACGGCTATCGAACTGCACTTACAGCAACCTTTTTCAAATTTGATTTGGACATAATTCCAAATCCAACCGTTAGATTTCTAATTTCTAATATTCGTTAGAAAGCTCTTTTCGATACGAACCCAACGGTTCTGGTTTTAGGAGAATCCGACGGTCGGATCTCCCGCAATATCCATTCGAAGTCAATGGTCGAAATTCGCGAACTACCGCGACGCGGCGCGTTCTATTCAGGCCATTATACTATATATATAATATATACTTCGTCGTTTTCCTTTTAAAACGTGCTTTATAAATCGTTTTAAATTCATTTTCAAAACGGTTTCAACTTCATATTCAATTTCAAATCAAAATTGAATATTCTAATTTAAATTCATTTTAAATTCATTTCAAATTGATTTCAATTCAAATCGATTTTTAATTCAATTTCAGTACGTTTTCAATTCAATTCAATTTCAATTCGAATTCATTTATATTCAATTTCAATTCGAATTCATTTCAAAACGATTTCAATTCTATTTCAATTCTATTCGAATTTCAAACCATTTCAGTTTATTTCGAATTTCAAATCTATTAAATTAAATTCGAATTTCAATTCACTTTAATATTCACTTCAATTTGAATAAAATCGATATAAATATCGTTCACGTAAAAATGGCGTCAATCTATCAACGCGGCTTCATATATTTCGATTTTCAAATATTCTACTTCAAATATTTCTTTTTCAAATATTTCTATTTCAAATATTTCTATTTCAAAACTGGAATGAGGCCCAAACAATTACCATAAAATGTTAATTACATGGATTTTCTACAACACATGTATATATCAACAACGATGAATAATCAACCATCATCCAAAGTGCATTCTATACTGTATAAGCATCAAATATAAATATTCAACGCTTATAACAACCTGTCAATCAATCGATCGACATACAACTAAACAATCGGGATTAGTGTACGTCAAATATCATCCCAATACCCGTGTGGGGTTTCAAGCAATCAAACACAGATTTTTATTTGTGTAGTTGGGCGATGTGTAAAATTTATCGTCCCAACCAATGTCAGTCAAATGTGTGTATATAAACAAATCGTCCGATTTGTTTATTTTTATTTCATTTCATATACACATTAAAAATTCTATTTTTAACTATAAAATATTTTTAACTATATAAATATTTTATTTCATTTCACATCACATCACACAATCAACTACACATCAAAATCAAACAAACAAACATACAAGCCGTCCATGGTCTGTAGACGACGGGTGTTGGGTGCTACTAAACACCGTCTGCATCCTAGTATATATATAACTAGAAAAAGAAATTGAAGAGTGAGAAATTCTCACCAATAGCTATCCTAACTCCACGGCTCTTCTTCTGCAGAAACCTTCGTCGTTCTCGCCTTTTTGTCATCTTCGTTGCCCGTATTCTCTACATATGTAAAAATTGAATTTTTACTATGTTATTCAATATATAAAAATCAAATTTTTACTATGCTATTCAATATATAAAAATCGAATTTTTACTATGCTATTCAATATAAAAAAAATCGAATTTTTACTACGCTATTCAATATATAAAAATCTCGCCTTTTCAACTATAAAGATTTTACCTTTTCAATTTCATCACATTTTTATTTTGCTACATATATAAAGATGATATTTTTAATATTCCTATCATGTAAAAATTATATTTTTAATTCCCTACATAAACAAAAATCATATTTTTACATCTTCTATATAGTAAAGATCATATTTTTATACTTTTAAAAATATAAAAATCATATTTTTAACTCACCACAATATCAAAATCCGATCTTTCTACATTCAAATAAAAATACTATCTTTCCTCCTTTAAAAATATCGTCTTTCATTCATTAAAAATTCGCCCTTTTAAGGTTAAAAATATCGCCTTTTCTATATGAAAAATTCTAACTTTCTATTTAAAAATCCTATACAAAAACTGATTTTTTTCTGTTTGCTAATCATATACAAAAGAAATAAATAAATAAAATTAAAACAAATTAAAAAAAAACTTACTTTTTCAATTGGAGGGGGGTTCACTGCGCCTGAGGTGGTCGGAGGTGCTGGCGAGGCCAGGGAGGCGGATGAGGCGGTGGACTGTGGGCCAGGGGGGTGCGGTTTGTTGTCGACGCGGGGAGGACGTGGGTTGGGGGGGTTCATCGATCGAGCGTCGATCTGGGGGGCCTGGAGGGTGTCGCGGCGGTGGGTCGTGGCGTGGAGGGGCTCGCGTGGCTAGGCGGAGGGGTGGCAGGCGACGGGCGGTGGTCTTCGATTGTCTAGGGTTTTTTTTTCCTGGTATCGAATTCGATGGGGAGGGCAAATGAAAGAGGGAGGGGGTTTTCTGAAAATATATATATATTATTTTTAATTCATTTTATTTTTCAAAAAGCAACTTTTTATTTCGAACACGAAACGAGACCCACCGCCTGCCGTCCATAACGTTTTACCCCCATTCCGAACACAATGGAATATGTATCGCAAGCTGATTCGATCGTTTGAATCAGTTTCCGTCAAAATCTACATATAACTCTATATATTGAATTTGAACGCGCATTTCAATTTACCGGGGTCACATACTAACTCTAAAAATTCCAGAAAAATATTTTCTGGCTTCGTATTGACGATACAGTCCTAACAAAACTAGTTTCGTTGAATTCTGAGACCGTTGGAAAAATGGCCATTTTCCAGTCGATTAAAATCAACTGAAACTGGTCAAACACGTTTTCCTTTGCCACGCTCACATATTGATTCGAAAAATTATGAAATTTGAAACCTAGCAATAATTTTACACCACGGACCCAACAAAAGTGGTTTCGTCAAAATCCGAGGTCGTTTGCAAAATTCCCATTTTTAAGGGCCTGAATTCCATAGCGACTATTCAGAATTTTCAACTGGACGTATCTTTTGATTCCCGCTATGAAATCTTGGTTTTTCGGATCGTTGGAAAGATATTCTCAATTAGATTCTTTTATTTTTGTTTCGCTAAAATCCGGATTGTTTTGCACCCGGTACGTTCAATTGAAGTTTGAAATCGAATTATCGAACTACCGCGCCATTTTCAATTCTATTTATAATTATATAAAAATATTTATATTCTAACGACGACGTATATAATATATACGTCGAATTTCAATTCAAAATAAATTTCTCGACGATATTATTTAAAATAATCTATTTTAAATATTCAAAATTCGCTAAAATCGCCAAAATAAAAATTTTAAACTGGCCCTGATTTTCCGGGTTATTACAATCTCCCCCACTTAAAACTTTTCGTCCCCGAAAAGGAACAAAGTCGAAAGTGGTTTGGTTATTCAGCTCTACGTTCGATCTGGCTTCCATTCTCCAACTTTTCAGTTTTTGAGAATTTTCAAATTTTCAAAAATTTGGCTAACACCCTAAATTTTCGAAAAATTTCGCCATAACCTCCCCTGCACCGGGAGCCACGGGAAAATCCCGAAATTGCCATATAGGCCTTCTGATCTCAAAAAGAAAAAGAAAAAGCCAAGCGCCTAGCCAATAGGCTCATAAAATCATCATCACCCAAACAAAACAGTAAATTATGTAGTAAACATGTACCTATTTGTCGGGCAAACAAATTTTATTCTTCGGCTCTAGCCTCCTTGCTATGACCTGTTCAATGTAAGTATATGTATATGCAAGCAAATGCGACCAATTTTCAATACAATCCAATATTTGATTCAATTAGGCATAAATGGTTAAAATTACCAAACAACTAAACAATCAACACAAACATCAATCAATTAGTGAATTAGAGTTTCAAATTCATAATTTTGATATATATACAGAAAATCTTGTTTTGATGCCAATTCACAACAATGTATTCTATCTAATTTTGGTTCTCACACCAGTCAATAGGAGATATATAAATATAACACCTTCAACACTCAAATACTAATTCTGATGATGTAGCTACAATCATCAGAATCATCTTCGGGCGACTAGAGTGGGAATCTATATCTATCCAGTATATTAAAATTTCATATACACGTTTGCAAGGCGTACATGCAAAATCTTTATATACTGGACTGTCCAAATCAATTTAAAATAAATAATCAATACGAATAGTTGATTTAAATTTTCAAAACAAAATTCGTTTTCATTTTAAAAATATACTCTTCACACTCGTTCTAGGATACTACTGATCCCATCTCAAACGAGTCATTCCCGTTGGATATTACTAATCCAATTTCTGATGAATTCTTTCGTACGGTTCTAATGTGTCTTGTTCTCTGAGCTTTGTAAACCAAAGCTCTGATACCAAATGTGACAGCCCGTAACTTCCCCGGTGAGGAAAGTGCGGATAGTTCGAGAACACGACAAAATAGAACGCATACGGAAGAACATTTCATTGTATATTACAACAATGCATCAGAATACAAGAATATACAGAGTATAAATGAATAAATATTACACAGAAATATCGGAGATTACAATAAATTACATAGCAGCGGAAAATAATACAATACACAACTAGAAGAGATATACGGATACAAAGCTTTCCGGATGTCGTTCCAGCTGTAAACCAGGATCCTGTGAATATAAATCTGCAAAAACCAAAACTACTAGCTGCCTGTGTCAAAATAGGGGCACCCAGAGTTTAGGTTAAAACAATAAACTCCAGGTCAGTCATGTGACTGGTGTGAGAACTAAAACAGTTAATCTTTATTTTTAATGTAGGTAAATCAAGGGACCACGCCGTATAACACGGAACGGGTTTCCTCCCAAGAATACCGGTGCATAAAACAAACAGCGCAATGCTAAATAAAGAAAGATGAAGCTGTTATAAGACCCAGGTCCTATCACACAATGCAACGCAAGCCGGGGGATAGGGTTTTCCCTTATAACAGTCAAAGAATGCTTGATACGTTTAAAACAAATCATTTGATACTATTATAAGTGTATAGTGTATAAAACAACTTCAAATCATAAGTATCAATCATAGGCGGCATGAATGCCCCATACCACTATGTCGCCATATATAGGTTATACAATCAAAATCGCAAAGTCACGTATTTGGAAATTGGATTTCCGTTTGTGACCCGAGGCAAAAGATAGTCCTCAACCGATTCGAGACGCTCTAGCCCGCCCCTCAGGCAAGTACTCAGTCAAGCCTTTGGATCGTCAGGGCCGGTCCACCGATGTGGATTAAACTTAAACCCTGAACATGCGTTCCCCCGCCCTATGGGGCGTAAATGAGCCAACGAATGACTCCATCGGACCCGGATCGTCCGATCAAACCGAGGCGCCTCGCAACAGCAACAACCACATAAGTCAAACTCGTCAGGGCGTGTAAAACCACTGACGCCACTTCTAACTAGAAAGAAACGCATGCCCTCCCTGAGGTCCGTCTCCCGTTTTTGGTTCATACCGGGTGTGAAACTCGCGAAGTAAACGTTACACAAAGCTACGCCACAAAGGCCGTGCTTCGATCATCAACCACAAGACTTTGCTCTTCAACAGAAGCCTTGATCATTCGCCACTTAGGCATGCCACACCGGTAGTTCACTCTATGCGTTTGATATCCATCAGTATATAACCTCTGAGCTCGTACGTCTCAGAGAAGGGCGTTAAGCAAGAGAATAAATTCTCCGCCGCCAAACAGATATATATTTAATAGAAATCAATCACACAGACTAAAATCCAATGTCAGACACACAGTCCATTTACAAGTCTGTTCTGGGTCTTAACGAAACCGGAGGCACCTAGTACCCCGCATATCCATCGATCTTCAAGTACGTCTGGACGATCACCAACTGTTTCCATCTTCTTGGGTGTACAGCCCAATCAAGATCATCGGTAATCACCCAAACGATGTGAAGACTTCCGGTCTTCGGCCTCCGTCTTCATCTTCGACTTATCGTCGTATCAGTTATTCAGAATGGGATAAACCCGGCCTTTCCGAATAACTCACGCATATATTATAAAAGTGTTACACAAACACAACATACGCCTCATTCCGATTCATCAGTCACTAACCGTAAATTAATCAAGAGAATAATTCCCCAAATATTAACCCCGAAGGCAGAAACCAACATTAGATCAGTATCCAGGAAGCCATTCTGCTCAGCTAACCGACAGTTAGTTTCTAAATTTCACATTCATAGGGAAAGATTCCCATTAATTTTATCCAAGATAAATTCCTTGAATTTATTCTTTAATCTTCTTTTGATTTTCGATTCAACTAGTCGGGATTAACGAACCTTACCGAAGTAATCATTTGTTTCAATTTCCCAACCCCGACCTATTCATCCCATGAAGTAAAACTGGTTATACTTCATATCTAACACCACGGTGTTATCGGTAAATTCAATTACAATTTCACGTTCAAATCTAATTAAAGATTTAACTAACGCCTGGAGTAAAACTGGTGATACTCCATTCTCGATTATTTCAATCTAATTAAAGATTCATTAAAACTCCACTTAGTTTTAATCGTTAACTGGGTTAAAGAATCAGTGTCATTTAAAACACGGTTCACGATAAACCCAAAGTCACATTCCATTAATTATCGGGTTAAAGAACGAGTGTTATTTAAAACACTGTCCACGATAAACCCAAAAATCAATATCAATTCAATTAAATATTATTTAATTGGTACACTTCATTAAATCTAAATAAAAAGATTTAATCTTTTCTCAACTGGGCTTAAGAACAGTGTTAATGAAGACACCATTCACGACAAACCCAAATCACATTGGATATTAAATACAAGGCTCTGAATAGAAAATATATCGGCTTATATTCAATATCAAATTCTACGACCAACAAATATCGTATTGGAAATAACGATATATATATATATCTTTCAAATTTCCATAACAACATCTACATAATCACGAAATCTAACATCGAAATATTCCGAAGACAATTTCGATTCAAACCCATTCCAATGCAATCATTGGAAATTCTGGTTATTTTAAAAACCATTTCAAATTCAATTTATTTATTTAAAAATAAATAGAATTATAATTCTAGTTCAAAACTAGTTCATTTCGATAAAAATCTATTTTTATCTTTTCAAATATGGAGTTTTTCACCCCAATTCTTTCTAAATCATTTCTTATGATTCTACACAAATTATTACTATTTTTAATAATTTTATCAAGGCCCGTACAGTCGATTTCCATCAACGGCTATCGAACTGCACTTACAACGACCTTTTTCAAATTTGATTTGGACATAATTCCAAATCCAACCGTTAGATTTCTAATTTCTAATATTCGTTAGAAAGCTCTTTTCGATACGAACCCAACGGTTCCGGTTTTAGGAGAATCCGACGGTCGGATCTCCCGCAATATCCATTCGAAGTCAATGGTCGAAATTCGCGAACTGCCGCGACGCGGCGCGTTCTATTCAGGCCATTATACTATATATATAATATATACTTCGTCGTTTTCCTTTTAAAACGTGCTTTATAAATCGTTTTAAATTCATTTTCAAAATGGTTTCAACTTCATATTCAATTTCAAATCAAAATTGAATATTCTAATTTAAATTCATTTTAAATTCATTTCAAATTGATTTCAATTCAAATCGATTTTTAATTCAATTTCAGTACGTTTTCAATTCAATTCAATTTCAATTCGAATTCATTTATATTCAATTTCAATTCGAATTCATTTCAAAACGATTTCAATTCTATTTCAATTCTATTCAAATTTCAAACCATTTCAGTTTATTTCGAATTTCAAATCTATTCAATTAAATTCGAATTTCAATTCACTTTAATATTCACTTCAATTTGAATAAAATCGATATAAATATCGTTCACGTCAAAATGGCGTCAATCTATCAACGCGGCTTCATATATTTCGATTTTCAAATATTCTACTTCAAATATTTCTTTTTCAAATATTTCTATTTCAAATATTTCTATTTCAAAACTGGAATGAGGCCCAAACAATTACCGTATAATGTTAATTATATGGATTTTCTACAACACATGTATATATCAACAACGATGAATAATCAACCATAATCCAAAGTGCATTCTATACTATATAAGCATCAAATATAAATATTCAACGCTTATAACAACCTGTCAATCAATCGATCGACATACAACTAAACAATCGGGAATAGTGTACGTCAAATATCATCCCAATACCCGTGTGGGGTTTCAAGCAATCAAACACAGATTTTTATTTGTGCAGTTGGGCGATGTGTAAAATTTATCGTCCCAACCAATGTCAGTCAAATGTGTGTATATAAACAAATCGTCCGATTTGTTTATTTTTATTTCATTTCATATACACGTTAAAAATTCTATTTTTAACTATAAAATATTTTTAACTATATAAATATTTTATTTCATTTCACATCACATCACACAATCAACTACACATCAAAATCAAACAAACAAGCATACAAGCCGTCCATGGTCTGTGGACGACGGGTGTCAGGTGCTACTAAACACCGTCTGCATCCTAGTATATATATAACTAGAAAAAGAAATTGAAGAGTGAGAAATTCTCACCAATAGCTATCCTAACTCCACGGCTCTTCTTTTACAGAAACCTTCGTCGTTCTCGCCTTTTTGTCATCTTCGTTGCCCGTATTCTCTACATATGTAAAAATTGAATTTTTACTATGCTATTCAATATATAAAAATCGAATTTTTACTATGCTATTCAATATATAAAAATCGAATTTTTACTATGCTATTCAATATAAAAAAAATCGAATTTTTACTACGCTATTCAATATATAAAAATCTCGCCTTTTCAACTATAAAGATTTTACCTTTTCAATTTCATCACATTTTTATTTTGCTACATATATAAAGATGATATTTTTAATATTCCTATCATGTAAAAATTATATTTTTAATTCCCTACATAAACAAAAATCATATTTTTACATCTTCTATATAGTAAAGATCATATTTTTATACTTTTAAAAATATAAAAATCATATTTTTAACTCACCACAATATCAAAATCCGATCTTTCTACATTCAAATAAAAATATGATCTTTCCTCCTTTAAAAATATCGTCTTTCTTGGATAATGTTTAAATGCTCTTAAAGCACATTCAGTCAGAACAGTTTATAAATGTTTAAATGTTGGAGAGATTACAACTTTTGCATGGAATAGAAGGGTATGGAACCTGTACAGTAAAGAGAATGATAATATTATGCTGTGGAAAGTGCTTTGTAATGCTTTGAACACAAAGGTAAAACTTTTCAACCTTGGGATGCTTGCTGATGATACTTGTGTGCTATGTAATGAAGGTATTGAATCCAATGTTCACCTGTTCTTCAGCTGCAGGTTTACACATACGATTTGGACTAAGTTAATGCAGAAAATTGGTAGAAGTAATGTGTCCAAAGTTAGCAACATTGAGTGGTGTTATTTATACAAGGCGACGAGATGGAAACAAAAGCGTGATATTCTGATTTTAATCATGATAAAGACCTTTGTCCGAGTTATTTGGAAGCATCGAAATAATATAATTTTCAACGGCGAAATGAGAAATGATGCGGCAGTATGGAATGAATGCTGGGCGGCCATCAAGTTTAATGTGGAAAGTTGTATTTTTCCTTTTGGACCTTTTAGTGACTTGTTTTGTTACTAATGTCATATAGTAGTTAGTTAGTGTGACTAGCTCCTGTAATATTGTTTACATTATTTGTTATAATGAAAGTGGTTGCGGCCACTATAAAAAACCGGCTTAGCTTTGCTAAAAAAAAATTTTGTCTTTCATTAATTAAAAATTCGCCCTTTTAAGGTTAAAAATATCGCCTTTTCTATATGAAAATTTCTAACTTTCTATTTAAAAATCCTATACAAAAACTGATTTTTTTTCTGTTTGCTAATCATATACAAAAGAAATAAATAAATAAAATTAAAACAAATTAAAAAAAAAACTTACTTTTTCAATCGGAGGGGGGGTTCACTGCGCCTGAGGTGGTCGGAGGTGCTGGCGAGGCCAGGGAGGCGCCTGAGGCGGTGGACTGTGGGCCAGGGGGTGCAGTTTGTTGTCGACGCGGGGAGGACGTAGGTTGGGGGGGTTCATCGATCGAGCGTCGATCTGGGGGGCCTGGAGGGTGTCGCGGCGGTGGGTCGTGGCGTGGAGGGGCTCGCGCGGCTAGGCGGAGGGGTGGCAGGCGACGGGCGGTGGTCTTCGATTGTCTAGGGTTTTTTTTTTCCTGGTATCGAATTCGACGGGGAGGGCAAATGAAAGAGGGAGGGGGTTTTCTGAATATATATATATTATTTTTAATTCATTTTATTTTTCAAAAAGCAACTTTTTATTTCGAACACGAAACGAGACCCACCGCCTGCCGTCCATAACGTTTTACCCCCATTCCGAACACAATGGAATATGTATCGCAAGCTGATTCGATCGTTTGAATCAGTTTCCGTCAAAATCTACATATAACTCTATATATTGAATTTGAACGCGCATTTCAATTTACCGGGGTCACATACTAACTCTAAAAATTTCAGAAAAATATTTTCTGGCTTCGTATTGATGATACGGTCCTAACAAAACTAGTTTCGTCGAATTCTGAGACCGTTGGAAAAATGGCCATTTTTCAGTCGATTAAAATCAACTAAAACTGGTCAAACACATTTTCCTTTGCCACGCTCACATATTGATTCGAAAAATTATGAAATTTGAAACCTAGCAATAATTTTACACCACAGACCCAACAAAGTGGTTTCGTCGAAATCCGAGGTCGTTTGCAAAATTCCCATTTTTTAAGGGCCTGAATTCCATAGCGACTATTCAGAATTTTCAACTGGACGTATCTTTTGATTCCCGCTATGAAATCTTGGTTTTTCGGATTCGTTGGAAAGATATTCTCAATTAGATTCTATTATTTTTGTTTCGCTAAAATCCGGATTGTTTCGCACCCGGTACGTTCAATTGAAGTTTGAAATCGAATTATCGAACTACCGCGCCATTTTCAATTCTATTTATAATTATATAAAAATATTTATATTCTAACGACGACGTATATAGTATATACGTCGAATTTCAATTCAAAATAAATTTCTCGACGATATTATTTAAAATAATTTATTTTAAATATTCAAAATTCGCTAAAATCACCAAAATAAAAATTTTAAACTGGCCCAGATTTTCCGGGTTATTACAATCTCCCCCACTTAAAACTTTTTGTCCCCGAAAAAGGAACAAAGTCGAAAGTGGTTTGGTTATTCAGCTCTACGTTCGATCTGGCTTCCATTCTCCAACTTTTCAGTTTCTGAGAATTTTCAAATTTTCAAAAATTTGGCTAACACCCTAAATTTTCGAAAAATTTCGCCATAACCTCCCCTGCACCGGGAGCCACGGGAAAATCCCAAAATTGCCATATAGGCCTTCTGATCTCAAAAAGAAAAATAAAAGGCCAAGCGGCTAGCCAATAGGCTCATAAAATCATCATCACCCAAACAAAACAGTAAATTATGTAGTAAACATGTACCTATTTGTCGGGCAAACAAATTTTATTCTTCGGCTCTAGCCTCCTTGCTATGACTTGTTCAATGTAAGTATATATATATATATGCAAGCAAATGCGACCAATTTTCAATACAATTCAATATTTGATTCAATTAGGCATAAATGGTTAAAATTACCAAACAACTAAACAATCAACACAAACATCAATCAATTAGTGAATTAGAGTTTCAAATTCATAATTTTGATATATATATATACAGAAAATCTTGTTTTGATGCCAATTCACAACAATGTGTTCTATCTAATTTTGGTTCTCACACCAGTCAATAGGAGATATATAAATATAACACCTTCAACACTCAAACACTAATTCTGATGATGTAGCTACAATCATCAGAATCATCTTCGGGCGACTAGAGTGGGAATCTATATCTATCCAGTATATAAAAATTTCATATACACGTTTGCAAGGCGTACATGCAAAATCTTTATATACTGGACTGTCCAAATCAATTTAAAATAAATAATCAAATACGAATAGTTGATTTAAATTTTCAAAACAAAATTCGTTTTCATTTTAAAAATATACTCTTCACACTCGTTCTAGGATACTACTGATCCCATCTCAAACGAGTCATTCCCGTTGGATATTACTAATCCAATTTCTGATGAATTCTTTCGTACGGTTCTAATGTGTCTTGTTCTCTGAGCTTTGTAAACCAAAGCTCTGATACCAAATGTGACGGCCCGTAACTTCCCCGGTGAGGAAAGTGCGGATAGTTCGAGAACACGACAAAATAGAACGCATACGGAAGAACATTTCATTATATATTACAACAATGCATCAGAATACAAGAATATACAGAGTATAAATGAATAAATATTACACAGAAATATCGGAGATTACAATAAATTACATAGCAGCGGAAAATAATACAATACACAACTAGAAGAGATATACGGATACAAAGCTTTCCGGATGTCGTTCCAGCTGTAAACCAGGATCCTGTGAATATAAATCTGCAAAAACCAAAACTACTAGCTGCCCGTGTCAAAATAGGGGCACCCAGAGTTTAGGTTAAAACAATAAACTCCAGGTCAGTCATGTGACTGGTGTGAGAACTAAAACAGTTAATCTTTATTTTTAATGTTAGGTAAATCAAGGGACCACGCCGTATAACACGGAATGGGTTTCCTCCCAAGAATACCGGTGCATAAAACAAACAGCGCAATGCTAAATAAAGAAAGATGAAGCTGTTATAAGACCCAGGTCCTATCACACAATGCAACGCAAGCCGGGGGATAGGGTTTTCCCTTATAACAGCCAAAGAATGCTTGATACGTTTAAAACAAATCATTTGATACTATTATAAGTGTATAGTGTATAAAACAACTTCAAATCATAAGTATCAATCATAGGCGGCATGAATGCCCCATACCACTATGTCGCCATATATAGGTTATACAATCAAAATCGCAAAGTCACGTATTTGGAAATTGGATTTCCGTCTGTGAACCGAGGCAAAAGATAGTCCTCAACCGATTCGAGACGCTCTAGCCCGCCCCTCAGGCAAGTACTCAGTCAAGCCATTGGATCGTCAGGGCCGGTCCACCGATGTGGATTAAACTTAAACCCTGAACATGCGTTCCCCTGCCCTATGGGGCGTAAATGAGCCAACGAATGACTCCATCGGACCCGGATCATCCGATCAAACCGAGGCGCCTCGCAACAGCAACAACCACATAAGTCAAACTCGTCAGGGCGTGTAAAACCACTGACGCCACTTCTAACTAGAAAGATTCGCATGCCCTCCCTGAGGTCCGTCTCCCGTTTTTGGTTCATACCGGGTGTGAAACTCGCGAAGTAAACGTTACACAAAGCTACGCCACAAAGGCCGTGCTTCGATCATCAACCACAAGACTTTGCTTTTCAACAGAAGCCTTGATCATTCGCCACTTAGGCATGCCACACCGGCAGTTCACTCTATGCGTTTGATATCAGTCAGTATATAACCTCTGAGCTCGTACGTCTCAGAGAAGGGCGTTAAGCAAGAGAATAAATTCTCCGCCGCCAAACAGATATATATTTAATAGAAATCAATCACACAGGCTAAAATCCAATGTTAGACACACAGTCCATTTACAAGTCCGTTCTGGGTCTGAACAAAACCGGAGGCACCTAGTACCCCGCATATCCATCGATCTCCAAGTACGTCTGGACGATCACCAACTGTTTCCATCTTCTTGGGTGTACAGCCCAATCAAGATCATCGGTAATCACCCAAACGATGTGAAGACTTCCGGTCTTCGGCCTCCGTCTTCATCTTCGACTTATCGTCGTATCAGTTATTCAGAATGGGATAAACCCGGCCTTTCTGAATAACTCACGCATATATTATAAAAGTGTTACACAAACACAACATACGCCTCATTCCGATTCATCAGTCACTAACCGTAAATTAATCAAGAGAATAATTCCCCAAATATTAACCCCGAAGGCCGAAACCAACATTAGATCAATATCCAGGAAGCCATTCTGCTCAGCTAACCGACAGTTAGTTTCTAAATTTCACATTCATAGGGAAAGATTCCCATTAATTTTATCCAAGATAAATTCCTTGAATTTATTCTTTAATCTTCTTTTGATTTTCGATTCAACTAGTCGGGATTAACGAACCTTACCGAAGTAATCATTTGTTTCAATTTCCCAACCCCGACCTATTCATCCCATGAAGTAAAACTGGTTATACTTCATATCTAACACCACGGTGTTATCGGTAAATTCAATTACCATTTCACGTTCAAATCTAATTAAAGATTTAACTAATGCCTGGAGTAAAATTGGTGATACTCCATTCTCGATTATTTCAATCTAATTAAAGATTCATTAAAACTCCACTTAGTTTTAATCGTTAACTGGGTTAAAGAATCAGTGTCATTTAAAACACGGTTCACGATAAACCCAAAGTCACATTCCATTA
Source organism: Allium sativum (assembly GCA_030737875.1). Classification (NCBI taxonomy): domain Eukaryota; kingdom Viridiplantae; phylum Streptophyta; class Magnoliopsida; order Asparagales; family Amaryllidaceae; genus Allium; species Allium sativum. The sequence continues at coordinate 845,254,726 of CM060922.1, read as the reverse complement.
ATTATCGGGTTAAAGAACGAGTGTTATTTAAAACACTGTCCACGATAAACCCAAAAATCAATATCAATTCAATTAAATATTATTTAATTGGTACACTTCATTAAATCTAAATAAAAAGATTTAATCTTTTCTCAACTGGGCTTAAGAACAGTGTTAATGAAGACACCATTCACGACAAACCCAAATCACATTGGATATTAAATACAAGGCTCTGAATAGAAAATATATCGGCTTATATTCAATATCAAATTCTACGACCAACAAATATCGTATTGGAAATAACGATATATATATCTATATCTTTCAAATTTCCATAACAACATCTGTATAATCACGAAATCCAACATCGAAATATTCCGAAGACAATTTCGATTCAAACCCATTCCAATGCAATCATTGGAAATTCTGGTTATTTTCAAAACCATTTCAAATTCAATTTATTTATTTAAAAATAAATAGAATTATAATTCTAGTTCAAAACTAGTTCATTTCGATAAAAATCTATTTTTATCTTTTCAAATATGGAGTTTTTCACCCCAATTCTTTCTAAATCATTTCTTATGATTTTACACAAATTATTACTATTTTTAATAATTTTATCAAGGCCCATACAGTCGATTTCCATCAACGGCTATCGAACTGCACTTACAGCGACCTTTTTCAAATTTGATTTGGACATAATTCCAAATCCAACCGTTAGATTTCTAATTTCTAATATTCGCTAGAAAGCTCTTTTCGATACGAACCCAAAGGTTCCAGTTTTAGGAGAATCCGACGGTCGGATCTCCCGCAATATCCATTCGAAGTCAATGGTCGAAATTCGCGAACTACCGCGACGCGGCGCGTTCTATTCAGGCCATTATACTATATATATAATATATACTTCGTCGTTTTCCTTTTAAAACATGCTTTATAAATCGTTTTAAATTCATTTTCAAAACGGTTTCAACTTCATATTCAATTTCAAATCAAAATTGAATATTCTAATTTAAATTCATTTCAAATTGATTTCAATTCAAATCGATTTTTAATTCAATTTCAGTACGTTTTCAATTCAATTCAATTTCAATTCGAATTCATTTATATTCAATTTCAATTCGAATTCATTTCAAAACGATTTCAATTCTATTTCAATTCTATTCGAATTTCAAACCATTTCAGTTTATTTCGAATTTCAAATCTATTCAATTAAATTCGAATTTCAATTCACTTTAATATTCACTTCAATTTGAATAAAATCGATATAAATATCGTTCACGTCAAAATGGCGTCAATCTATCAACGCGGCTTCATATATTTCGATTTTCAAATATTCTACTTCAAATATTTCTTTTTAAAATATTTCTATTTCAAATATTTCTATTTCAAAACTGGAATGAGGCCCAAACAATTACCATATAATGTTAATTATATGGATTTTCTACAACACATGTATATATCAACAACGATGAATAATCAACCATAATCCAAAGTGCATTCTATACTGTATAAGCATCAAATATAAATATTCAACGCTTATAACAACCTGTCAATCAATCGATCGACATACAACTAAACAATCGGGATTAGTGTACGTCAAATATCATCCCAATACCCGTGTGGGGTTTCAAGCAATCAAACACAGATTTTTATTTGTGCAGTTGGGCGATGTGTAAAATTTATCGTCCCAACCAATGTCAGTCAAATGTGTGTATATAAACAAATCGTCCGATTTGTTTATTTTTATTTCATTTCATATACACGTTAAAAATTCTATTTTTAACTATAAAATATTTTTAACTATAAAATATTTTTAACTATATAAATATTTTATTTCATTTCACATCACATCACACAATCAACTACACATCAAAATCAAACAAACAAGCATACAAGTCGTCCATGGTCTGTGGACGAAGGGTGTCGGGTGCTACTAAACACCGTCTGCATCCTAGTATATATATAACTAGAAAAAGAAATTGAAGAGTGAGAAATTCTCACCAATAGCTATCCTAACTCCACGGCTCTTCTTTTGCAGAAACCTTCGTCGTTCTCGCCTTTTTGTCATCTTCGTTGCCCGTATTCTCTACATATGTAAAAATTGAATTTTTACTATGCTATTCAATATATAAAAATCGAATTTTTACTATGCTATTCAATATATAAAAATCGAATTTTTACTATGCTATTCAATATAAAAAAAATCGAATTTTTACTACGCTATTCAATATATAAAAATCTCGCCTTTTCAACTATAAAGATTTTACCTTTTCAATTTCATCACATTTTTATTTTGCTACATATCTAAAGATGATATTTTTAATATTCCTATCATGTAAAAATTATATTTTTAATTCCCTACATAAACAAAAATCATATTTTTACATCTTCTATATAGTAAAGATCATATTTTTATACTTTTAAAAATATAAAAATCATATTTTTAACTCACCACAATATCAAAATCCGATCTTTCTACATTCAAATAAAAATACGATCTTTCCTCCTTTAAAAATATCGTCTTTCATTCATTAAAAATTCGCCCTTTTAAGGTTAAAAATATCGCCTTTTCTATATGAAAAATTCTAACTTTCTATTTAAAAATCCTATACATAAACTGATTTTTTTCTGTTTGCTAATCATATACAAAAGAAATAAATAAATAAAATTAAAACAAATTAAAAAAAAAACTTACTTTTTCAATCGGAGGGTGGGGTGGGTTCACTGCGCCTGAGGTGGTCGGAGGTGCTGGCGAGGCCAGGGAGGCGCCTGAGGCGGTGGACTGTGGACCAGGGGGTGCGGTTTGTTGTCGACGCGGGGAGGACGTGGGTTGGGGGGTTCATCGATCGAGCGTCGATCTGGGGGGCCTGGAGGGTGTCGCGGCGGTGGGTCGTGGCGTGGAGGGGCTCGCGCGGCTAGGCGGAGGGGTGGCAGGCGACGGGCGGTGGTCTTCGATTGTCTAGGGTTTTTTTTTCCTGGTATCGAATTCGACGGGGAGGGCAAATGAAAGAGGGAGGGGGTTTTCTGAAAATATATATATATTATTTTTAATTCATTTTATTTTTCAAAAAGCAACTTTTTATTTCGAACACGAAACGAGACCCACCGCCTGTCGTCCATAACGTTTTACCCCCATTCCGAACACAATGGAATATGTACCGCAAGCTGATTCGATCGTTTGAATCAGTTTCCGTCAAAATCTACATATAACTCTATATATTGAATTTGAACGCACATTTCAATTTACCGGGGTCACATACTAACTCTAAAAATTCCAGAAAAATATTTTCTGGCTTCGTATTGACGATACGGTCCTAACAAAACTAGTTTCGTCGAATTCTGAGACCGTTGGAAAAATGGCCATTTTCCAGTCGATTAAAATCAACTGAAACTGGTCAAACACGTTTTCCTTTGCCACGCTCACATATTGATTCAAAAAATTATGAAATTTGAAACCTAGCAATAATTTTACACCACGAACCCAACAAAAGTGGTTTCGTCGAAATCCGAGGTCGTTTGCAAAATTCCCATTTTTAAGGGCCTGAATTCCATAACGACTATTCAGAATTTTCAACTGGACATATCTTTTGATTCCCGCTATGAAATCTTGGTTTTTCGGATTCGTTGGAAAGATATTCTCAATTAGATTCTATTATTTTTGTTTCGCTAAAATCCGGATTGTTTTGCACCCGGTACGTTCAATTGAAGTTTGAAATCGAATTATCGAACTACCGCGCCATTTTCAATTCTATTTATAATTATATAAAAATATTTATATTCTAACGACGACGTATATAATATATACGTCGAATTTCAATTCAAAATAAATTTATCGACGATATTATTTAAAATAATCTATTTTAAATATTCAAAATTCGCTAAAATCGCCAAAATAAAAATTTTAAACTGGCTCAGATTTTCCGGGTTATTACACACAACGCCTTTGCGGATTCACAACTAGCCACATGGTGGAACACAGAATCATCCAAATATTGGCAAATCAACGCAATCGCCATTTTGTCCATTTTCTTCCACTTTCCCTCATCCATATTCGAGGGCTTCTCCCCATTTCCATCAATGGGATCTTGCAAATCATTGAGATATAGAACGTCCTCCATCTTCGGCTTCCATATACCCCAATTCCTCCCATTCAAAATAGCCATCTTCGACAACGTCATCATCTCCGACATCAAAAAAATCAATTTTTTCAAACAAAAAATCAATTTTTTTTTTCAATCCAACAAACACTCCAAGCTATGCGGTGATCTGAGCTCTGATACCAATTGTTGGGGTTTTGTGCGCAGCGGAAGTTTTGACAAAACACCCAAAACCAAAATGAATCTTTTTCACCCAATCACTTGAAGATGAATGTGATTGAATAACAAACAACAACAAAAAAAAAATCGGAAATATGAACACACGATATTCCACCCAACCACCCTCTTTATTGATTCACCAAAATATTGTTTACAACCGATCTCAACTATCGTTAAACAAACACAACTTGAATCAATAACCTTATTGAGAAATAGGTAGAGAATATCTAATGGCTAAACAATTTAAGGAGAAAGATAATGAAGAACAATGGCAAATTTTTCCACCACATAATGAGGATATCATGTAGGCCTTTTATAGAGTAACTTGTCACCCAAATTATCCTCATATATCTCAAATATATCCTCATATATCTCAAATATATCTATTTGGATAAGCACCAAATAATCCTTGCCTTCATTTTCAAATATCCCACAAAAGTAGCAACAAATATCTCCACCAAAAATGGATCCACATAAAAAATTTGTTGCCTACAATTTTGTGATTTGCATATCACAAATCTCAACAATGATATGCTCTTATAAAAAGACAAATGTGGGAGACCTCAATGGAAGGTCTGTTAAGCTTGATTGGGAAAACCACACCTTCTTTTTCATACATGTGTGAAAAAAACGGTGGTTCTTCAGTTTCTGACAAGGTTGTTCCCTTATCAATAAACATTGATATGGGTTTTTATATGGCATGGTAGCTTAAAGTGGTTAATTCTGACAATAAGAACATACGAGGTCTACTGACAATAAGCTTTCTATTTCTACACAATGCTAATACCATCATTTAAAAATCTCAGATACGTACCTTATACAAGATTCTATGATAGCACCAGCTAAACCTAATGTTTACTGGCCCTAAAACTGAATTTTGCATGGATTAAGATCATTCTATAAAAGTTTCTTACAGCGAGTGTTTGCATGAACATACAATGAAATGTTCTGCGCAACCTCTATCTCTGTATTCATAGCAAGATACAAGCTCTAAAATCTAGAACTTACCCAACTGAATTTGCAGTTTTCTTACAATTGTACATAAAAATAAAATAAAAACTAGATTGAGCAATTAAAATATAGAGGGCTAATGAAAGTCGGTCAAGTGTGGCTTATGCGTAAGTTAAATTATATTCGAATTCTGGACAACATCACAGTTTAAATGTCCTTCCATATGCAATCCAGAAGAAACCACCATCAGCACCTTCTACAACTAATTCTTCACACATAGTGAAACCCTTTTACATACAAGAAAGTAATAAATCAATTAAACGTTTTAGCATATTCTCACTTCTGGTTCTTCTTCCCTAGAATTCATCATAAAAACATTAAGTTCAACTAATCAATTATTAAACTAGCTACCAAATAACTTACAGTATCATAAAATGTCAACAGTCATTGCCTTGATCGCAGTTTAAACAAGAAATTTACACAAATTTCAGTTTCAGTTCCACTTTCACATCACTTTTAGCTCAATTTCAATAAACAATAGATAACACCAAACTAAAATCATCGATTAAAGAACACAAACATATAACTAAGAAAATTACGGATACCATGTGGGAAATTTATGTGAATTATTTAAAATATAGAAATAAGTGTATGATGACTCCTACATCTGAATAGTCCCACATCATGGGATTATAAGAAAGATGCAAGTATTTATACTTGTTTCTAAGAAATCTTGTTGGGGCCTTGGGCTCCCAATGCATGCTTTGTTGTGAGGAGGGAGACCATGCATCATGACCACCACACGCGCGCGACCGACCAACCGACTTGACCCGGCCCGGTTCGGTTCGGGATTAGGCTTGGGCCTTGGCTATGTGGTGTAGACACTTATATTTTTGAACTAGAAAAAAATTGTTTTTTTAGAACTGAATTTTAAAACAGGAGAATTTTTCTGAGCCGACTTTCCCATGAAGCGGTAAACTGTTGACCCGGTATTTTAGCAGATCCGATTTTCTCCCACTGCACAATTCTTATCTATATATTATCTTCAACTGTAGACGAAAATTAGACAACAGAAAAAAAAAATTCTTCCCTCTGCCATTAAAACTTCTTCCAGAAATTTTCGAGCAGTATGTTTGTAACAACCCGCAAAATCAGGACCAATTTAAAATTTTTATTTTAGAAAATTTTAATGAATTTTGACAATATAAAATAATCTATTTTAAATAATAATGATCACAAATTTGATTTAAATCGAAGTTAGAATGAATGATTTAATTTTAATTAACAAAAGAGTTAGAAATAGCGCGATAGTTTGAAAAGTCAAACTTGAACTTTGACTGGCCGTACAGGATGCAAAATTTAACGGATTTTAGTGAAACCTAAAATATTAGAATCTATTTAAAAATATCTTTCCAATGAATCCGAAAAATCGAAATTTCATAACGAGAATCAAAAGTTATGTCAAAATTAAAATCTAGAATGGTCGCTATGAAATTTATAAGGGCCAAAATGCTACTTTTTGCATACGAAGGAATTTGAACTCGAAACCACTTCCATTGAGTTCAGAATGATGTTTCTACATTGAAAAACAGTAAACACTTATATATTTTGAGTTTCGGGATTTATTTGTTTAAAAATGTATTTTTAATATTAAATATATTGGCCTTAAAAATAGTCATTTTTCAAACGACCTCTGTTTTCGACGAAACCACTTTTGTTGGAACCGGAATGTCAAATTATTGCTAGGTTTCAATTTTCATAATTTTTCGAATTAATATGTGAACGTGGGAAAAGAAAATGTGTTTTGACTATTTCAGTTAAATTTTAAATGCCTTAAAAATAGCCATTTTTCAGAAAGTCTCAGAATTCGACGAAATAAATTTTGTTAGAACCGTATTGACATAAGAAAGCCAAAAATAATTTTTCTAGATTTTTCTGAGTTAATTTGTGTCCCCGGTAAAATTATTTGTACGGAAAAATTAGAAATAAAGGACTTAAATTTTAAAACTGCAAAACGGAGGCCTAGATGACAGTTTGGGGTGACGAGACATGTCTAGATGAGTTCGAAATGGGTGCTAAATGGTAGGAACAACAGTCGTTGGGCCTAAATCGGAGTTCGGACCAAAACGGGCTTAAACGGGCTAATTAAATAATAATTAGATTAACCTAATATAATAATATAAAATCAAAGTCGGGTCCTTCTTCTTCCTCAACGTGATTCAGCCGCACTCTTGAACCCATAATGGCCGAAACTTCTCTCCTCCCTATCTCCCAAACCACTAAGAATTAGACCATGCCGTAGTGAAACTTTTTGAAGCTCTTCTCTTCCTCTTTCTTCTCCAATAAATCTCACATCAAACTGTTGCCCGTAGCTCTCGATTCACCTCCCCGAACCCGCCGCCATTATGCTGCCGCCGCCCCCTGTACAGGTAGCCGCACCCCTCCATCTTCCTGGTGAAGATAGCCCTCTCGTAGCTCTTCAATCTCCCGCAAACCGTTCGTAAAACCGTCGACTATAGCTCCCGAAATCTGCATTCAAAGTTTTGAACAATTCTGAAATTTGAGGTAAATAGCTTCAGATTTTGTCACGCTTTTAGGTGTCACTGTGTCAGTTGTTAAAGGCCAGAAATTTAATTTTTACATAAAATTCAATTTGAAATCTTTCAGATCCGTAACCGATATGGCGCCAAACACGAGATCTGATTTAAATCACTTCATTTCAGAAACAAGCAAGGTGAGATTCTATATTTTTCTTTTTTTTTATATAATTAATTTAATTTAATTATATTATCATTATACAAAATGAATGTTGTATGGATTGAATTGTTGCATGGTGGAAATTGATGTTTGTGGCCTATATTGTTATTGATGTGTTGAATGATTGGTGTTGGAATTGATTGTGGAAATTGTTATTCGATGACAAGTAGAAAGATTATAATAAAAAGTTTAATCTTTTATCATGATTGACAAATCAAAGTTTTGATTTTTATTTTGAAATGAATAACATTAATAAAGATTCGATCCTTATTTTTGATTCATTAAAATGAATCTTTGTTTTTGTTTGTATAAAATGAATCTTTGTTTTATTTATAAAACATGAAATCTTTTGTGTTTATTTATAAAGATGAAACCTTTTTTTTTATTCATAAAGACTAATTCTTTGTTTTTTTATTATAAAGGATGAAATTTTGTTTTGGTTACAAAAGAACAAATCTTTGATTTTGTTTACAAAGAACCAATCTTTGTTTTTGTTTATAAAAGATTAAATCTTTGTTTTTGTTTATAAAGCATGAAACTTTATTTTTGGTTATAGAGATTAAAACTTTATTTTTATTTATAAAAATTGAACCTTTGGTTTTGTTAATAAAGATTATACCTTTGGTTTTGTTAACAAAGGTTACAACTTTGATTTTGTTTGCAAAGATTATAACTTTGATTTCGGTTACAAAAATTACAACTTTGTTTTTTATTATAAAAAGTCGATCTTTTTGATGTTGAAAAGGAAAAGACGATCTTTTTATATTTAAAATAAAAAGACAATCTTTTTATATTGTAAACAAAAAGATGAAATTTGACGATGAGAATAAAAAGACGATCTTTTTATATTTCAAATAAAGAAGTTATTATTTTTATTGTAAAATAGAAAAAAAATCATATTTTTACACTGTAAAATAGAAAAAGTCATATTTTTACATTGCAAAATAGGAAAATGAATATTTTTACATTGTAAAATAGAAAAGATTATATTTTTACATCGTAAATTAGTAAAGTTGATATTTTTACATTGTAAAATAGTAAAGTTGATATTTTTACTTTGTAAAATATAAAAGTTCATATTTTTACATCGTAAAATAGTAAAGTTAATATATTATAAATATAAAAAGATGATATTTTTGCATTGTACATAAAAAGAAGGTGTTTTTACATTGTGTGAAATAAAGTACATTTTATTATGGAATTTATGAATAAATTTCCACAGCATGAAATAAATAACATTTTTATATGTTATTTATGAATGATTTTTCATCGCATGAAATAAATAACATTTTTATATGTTATATATGAATGATTTTTCATCGTATGAAATAAATAACATTTTATATGTATTTATGAATGAATTCACACCGTATGAAATAAATTACAATTTTTGTATGTTATTTATGAATGAATTTCCACCGTATGAATAAAATTACATTTTTATACGTAATTAAAAAGGTGAATCTACTTTGCATAACAAAAGTTACATTTTTATATGTAATTTATATATGAATTTGCACCGTATGACAAAAATTGCATTTTTCTATGATATAAAAATGTAAATTTACATTGCATGATTAAAATTACATTTTTCAAGGTAATTTAGAGATGAAAAATAACGGTAGAATGAAAATGACATTTTTACATGCAATAAAAATGTGAATTTGCACGGTAGGATAAAAACTACATTTTTGGATGTAATTTAAATATGAATTTATGTCGTATGATAGAAATTACATTTTTCTATGTAATTAAAATATGAATTCCCATCGCATAATAAAGATTACATTTTTCTATGTAATTTAGAGGTGAATTAGAACGATAAAATAAAAATGACACTTTCCTATGTAATTTATATATGAGTTATAACGGTATGATAAAAATTTAGAAATATATTTGTTTACATTTTCTTATGTAAGTAAAAAGAATAGAAATTGAAAATGCAATCATTTACATTCTTTTATGTAAATAAAAAGAATAGAATTTAGAAAATACATTTATTTACATTTTCTTGTGTAAATAAAAGAATAGAATTTGAAAATGCGATTATTTACATTCTCTTATGTAAATAAAAAGAATAAAATTTAGAAATATATTTGTTTACATTTTCTTATGTAAGTAAAAAGAATGGAATTTGAAATTACAATTATTTACATTTTCTTATGTAAATAAGAAGAATGGAATTTAGAAATACACATATTTACATTCCCTATTGTAAATGAAAAAGAACAAAATAATGTGAATCCTTTTATTTACATTTTCTATTGTAAAGAAAAAGAACAAAATTGTGTGAACCATTTTATTTACATTTTCTATTGTAAAGAAAAAGTAAAAAAGAGAGTTACATTTCTTATTTGCATTTTTAGATGCAAATAAAGCATAGAAAGAAAATTATACTTTTATTTGTCATTGTTTTGTTAAATAAAAGTAAAAGAGTTAAAAAGACATTTTATTTACCATTGTTTTGTTAAATAAAAGTACAAGATATAAAAGAACATTTTTATTAACATTGTTTTGTCAAATAAAAAGACAAATACATGTGATACACTTTTATTTGTGTTTTATGTACAAATAAAAGTACAAGATTAGAAATACACTTTTATCTACACTGTATTTGTTGAAATAGAATTGCTAACAAAATGAGTGTATCACTTTACTCATCTTTGTTGAAAACAGAAATTATGTGAAAATATAAGAATAACCTTTATTTGCATAATATACAGTAGAATTTATACGTAAATATAAAATCCAATTTTTATTTGCAAAACTTGCATTAGAATTTATATTCTAATATACAATTGTATTGTTGGTCAAAATATACACTGAAAAGTATTGTTAAGAAACTTCATACAAATAAAGAACAATGGAATTTATATTCCATTTGTCATCCGCAATAAGGCTATATAAATAAATTACTGTTTATGTAACTTTAGAAGTATATAGGGAAGTCATACGAGTAAAATACATTTTACTCGCTATAAGTGACATGTTTAGTGAAATTGAAACTGGTTAAACCTATTAACCAATTCTGTATTTATTTATTTATATGAACTGTTGTTGGCTGAAAACCCCACACGGGTATTGGGACGATACTTGACTGACACAAATCCCAATGTTTAATTATATGTCTATCGATTGATCGACAGGCTGCGATGAGCATTATTGTTTTATTTAATGCTCACACAGTTGACATTGTCACTCTGGTTGTTAAGGGATGGATTGAGGATTATTTCCTGTTATTACCCTATACATGAAATGTATGAAACCCATATGACCCAAATTATATGGTACATGGTTGAGTCGCATTCCAATGCAGAATTTCTTTTTACAAAAAAAGAATTTTTATATAATAAAAGAATTTTTGTAAAATAAAAGATTTTGTATTATAAAGAATATTTTACATTCAGAATCTTTTATATATAGAATATTTTATTGATTATTTTAAAATATGTATTTTTTGTATAGTAATGAATTAATATCTTTAGGATAAATGTAACACCCCACCTCCATTAAGGTCACTCACAAAGGGAATGCCTTAACTTTGGTGGAGCATTTTAGTAAACAGAACAGAAACTTACAAGACAGATAAAACAGTACTTGAAAAATTTTAACTTTATTACAGCGGAAACAGAAATTAAGATAGTTACATCCTTTCAGTTTCAGAATTCAAGTACAAAATATCAGTCTTGTACAAACGCCTTCAAAATGCATAGTTTTAAAATCATAATCCCCATGGAACGGAAGCTATACAGAGCCAAGCCATACTTTAAGCACTTCAAGCAAAGAGAAATCCGGATCAAGCTAAAGTATTTCCCTCCTTGGATAACCTGGGGGGGGGAAACGGAAGAAAGGAGGCGAAACAACAAGGGTCAGACAAAAAGTCTGGCAAGTCCAGTGACTTTCAGCATATGAACAGATAATAATAATATGATATGAACATAAAACTGGATGTGAGATAACTATAACAGGTGTAGCAGATATAACAGAAAAACAGAATGATATAAACTATTGTTGTACGGGCAGTCAAGTGTTTCAGGCTTTTACAGATACACTTGGAGGAGCTTGAAGCAGGAGGCTTCAACGTGAGTTATTTAGAGTTACTTCCGCTGGATCAAATGTTATGTGTACTCTGATGATGGTATGTATATATGTACAAAACAGATTTGTATTTCGAAGCTTATGTTATATAATATATTTTATTTGTTCCGCTGTGAGTTTGTGATCTTCGTTTTCTTCTATTCTAATATTTCTTTCTTTCTATTTCTCATCCTCTAACTTCTTTCTAATAATGAGTCGTATTTCTATGTTATTTGAGTTGGACGTGTGGTGTTTTTAGTCAACTCAGATAGCACGGATTTGCGGGTCATTACAGTACCAAATGAAACGACCCGCAAATCCGTACCCTTTGAGTCGACTATTAACACCACACGTCCAACTCAAATTGCACAGAAATACGAACCATTATTAGAAAGAAGTTAGAGGATGAGAAATAGAAAGAAAGAAATATTAGAATAGAAGAAAACGAAGATCACAAACTCACAGCGGAACGAATAAAATATACTAGATAACATACTTTTGAAATATAAAACAATAACTGTATATATACATACCATCATCAGAGCACAACAGTTATCTTTGGAACAGTTATAAACACCTGTTTCCAGATACAACAAAATACACAGCGGAAAGTATGATAGTCTATAGCTAACTGGTAAAGCCTCCTGCTTCAATCTTCTCCAGGTAAATCTGTAAAATCCTGACTACTTGACTGCCCGTACAAATTTGGGCACCCAAGAGTTTAGGGAAAACAAACAAAATAAACTCTGGGTCAGTCATGGGACTGGTGTGAGTAAACTCCAATCATTTGGTTTAACTTTCCAAAATCCTTTTCAAAAGAAAAGATAATCGTAAGGTAAAAACCATCCAACTGTAGCGACCCGGGAATTTCGACACTCGAATCCAGACACTAACACGTCCCGTGTCCAAACTCAAGTACCGAAAACCCAGAAAGCTAATAGAAAGAAGTTAGAGGGTGAGAGAAGGAAGAAAGAAATATTAGAATAGAAGAATAAGAAGATCAGAATCTCACAGCGGAATGGACAAAGTATAATAATCAATAATACTTTATAAAAAAAATTGTATATCACAACATCAGAGTATACATTCAGACCAAGCATATTTACAGGTCAGGTTTCCGCTGGAAGCAACAGAGATGGAGTTGAAGTCAAGACGTATTCCATATATATACGGGTACTAGTTTATTTCCGCTGTATGTTGGATTGATCTGAATGTATACTCTGATGTTGTGATATACAATTTTTTTTTATAAAGTATTATTGATTATTATACTTTGTCCATTCCGCTGTGAGATTCTGATCTTCTTATTCTTCTATTCTAATATTTCTTTCTTCCTTCTCTCACCCTCTAACTTCTTTCTATTAGCTTTCTGGGTTTTCGGTACTTGAGTTTGGACACGGGACGTGTTAGTGTCTGGATTCGAGTGTCGGAAGTAACTCGAAATAACTAACGTTGAAGCCTCCTGCTTCAAGCTCCTCCAAGTGTATCTGTGAAATCCCGACCACTTGACTGCCCGTACAAATTTGGGCACCCAAGAGTTTAGGGAAAACAAAACAAAATAAACTCTGGGTCAGTCATGGGACTGGTGTGAGTAAACTCCAACCACTTGTTTAACTTTCAAAAATTCTTTTCAAAAGAAAAGATAATAGTAAGACCAGCCCACACATAAACATGGACGGCTTTTACCTTACTATAACCCAAAACACTTTGATATCAAATCCAGTGATATTATAGTAATGTCTACATCAAGTAAATAACCAAATAGCAGAACGCTTGCATCTCACGCTCCACATATATAGTATAAAATCAAAAACCGCATGGCGCTTATTGGAGATTAGATTTCCAACATGACAAGGTATGGGACCACCTTCCGATGATGTATCTCTAGAGGCAAATACACCTGGGTTCAACAAGAACGTCTTGCAACCCGGCCCACACATGACCGACCACTCATTTCGCTTGAGTGTATCGAATGTATATCACCAACGGTTGGACTCAAACCACCGTTTCCCGAATGGGCAGAATCGATAGATTTAGAAACAAAAGGAATTTCTCTAGATAGGTGATTATACACCCTAATGGGTGCGACCCACATAGCCATGCTGCCTGCCCGATTTTTGTCCTTTCCCGGTTGTTGAGGCCTGAGGCTACGCATACTTACCATTCATCGATAACACAATCACTTTGAATGCCACATCGTCAGATCCGTTAATCACTAGTTGAGTTTGCACGAATATTCTGGATATTATGCTAAGGGATAAATCCGTTGCAACCATATACATTCATACAGACCAACCCATTTGATCATTGGAAATACTCTGTCAGACATTCGTCCATTTACGTTCGTTCTGGGATTGAACGAAACCGAAGGCACTATTTCTATTTAATAGAAAAGCCCTTGCACTTTACTCCGTCTTCAATATATTCAGCATACTTGGTTCGCAACGCTTATGCCAATACGGAGTGGTTCTTTGGATAATAATCCAACCGGTCTCTCCATATTGACAACGATGGTCAAAAACTTCGATAGTCTGTGATTTAACTATCGAATAAAAACAATTGTTCAATCAACATATCAAACAAATCACTGGGCTCTTTAATTAATATTTCATTAATTAACCACTTCTCTATTTCCTCATCAATATTTGTTAACCAAATATTTTCCATAATCAATCTTGGCCCTTTACGCTATTTTTGATTTCGTTTCCTTATCGAATTCTATATATATCGATATATAGATTTCTAATTGTCAAATTTCTTAAAAATATTCTAACTCCTTTAATTCCCGGAAAAATTCGCCATAACCTCCCCTGTATCGGGAGCATCGGGAAATTTCAAATAGCTTCCCGGTATCTTCTCCAATCGAAAAGAAAAAGAAAAAGCCAAGCGGCTTGCCGATACGGCGCATAAAACCTCATATATGAATTAAACATGTACCTTTTGTCGAGCACATTATTTATATACCTGCATTATCCTTGCCCCATACCTGTCTCCTGTATGTCTATACCTGTCCCATTTATTTCAACTTCGTACACTTGTTTGACTCAATTCGTTAAAGTAATTCTTTAACTTACTCTCTGCCTATCTCGCTTGTATATTTGAATATAACACGTTTCGAATATATTTCCACTTACTTATCAATCAATTGAATTCAAATTTCAATTTAAGTTCTATATTCGATTTCGAATATATATTTACAATCCCAAATTTCACTTTTCAAAGTTCGATTTTAGTTCAAACTCGATTAACTAATTCTTCTTTAGTTAATTCTATTCAATAATCAAAATATGATTATTGTTTCAAAAATCATCTTCTCTACTTCACTTGAGTCCATATTTATTTTCTAACTCAAGTCTAGATTTTTAAATGGAAATCCGGATTTTTATTTGCTTAAAAATCCCAATATTTATATATAAAATCCATTATGGTTTATAATGGTTTATGGCGCTGCTTTTCTAAAAATTTGATTTTGATATAACTCAAAATCTATACGGCGAAATTCAGATTTTTCTCCTTCATTAGAAAACTATTATCAAATTGGTCCGGACGTTTCTTGTTTCGAAGAACTTCGACTTCAATTGAGTCCTGTATACTCGATTGAAGTTCGAATCGCTATTTTACGAACTGCAGCGCTGCGGCGAGTTCGTTTTAATTATATTTATATATATAAACTTTAAACTTCGTTTAAAATGAATTCAACTCCATTTTAATTCTATTTGAATTTCTTGATTTAAATTCCAATCTCACTTTTGAATTCTATATTTCAAATCCCAAATCCTTTTCTATTTGATATTCAAATTAAATACTTGAATTTCTATTTCAATTCTATATTCAGATCCCATACTTGAATTCATTTGAATTCTCTTATTCAAACTCTATATTTAAATTCCATTTGAACTTCTATGTTCTCATTTCTATATTTGAAATTCTATTGAAGTTCAAATATTCAAACTCCCTTTTAATTTCTATATTCAAAATTCCATAGTTTAAAACCCATTTGAATTCCATATTCAAATCCCTTTTAAATTCCCTTGAATTCAAATTCTAATTCAAAACTATTCGGATTTCCTATTTTGAAAATCCTATTTGAAATTCTATTTCAAATTCTGCTTTGAAAATCCTATTTCAAAGTTTATTTCAAATTCTATTTTGAAATTCTACATTCAAATCTCTATTTGAATTTCTTTATTCGAATTCCTTTGAATTCAAATTTTATGTTAATTCCTTGAATTCAAATTCTATTTGAATTTCTATTTGAATTTCTAATATTCAATCTCCTCTTAAAAATTCAAATATTTAAACTCCTTTTAAAATTCAAATGTTATACTCAAATTTCATTTGAATTATATATATTTAAAATTTCTTTTCACATCCTATTTTGAAATTTCATTTCAAATTCCCTTTTCGCACTTGTATTTCTATTTCTGAATTATCAAATGATAATTCTTTTCACTTCATTTATAACTTCGTTATAAAAGAATTATTTATAAACTTCGTTTATAAAGAAACTACTTGTTTTATTTTTCAAAACAAGTTTATATTTTTATTTCCATTAAAATTTCAAATTCTATTTAAAAATAGAATTTTCCCTTTTTAAATCTCCAATATCCTTTCATGATATTTATATAAATTTACACTTCGGCCCAGTGATAGTTTAAACAACCAAATCAATCAATTTCCAATCATTTGATTTTAACACGTCATATATGAATATATATGAAATCAAACAGAACAAACAAACAAATAGATAATATATTTTTGAGGAATCCAGTTGGATTCCTCCAACCTGTTTTCCTGCATCCACAGATGTTAGCACATAAATAATACCCACTCTGCTTCGTGGCAGAATATCGCGGTATAGAAGGTCATCCACTAATCATAGCGTGGGGCGTATAGGGTAATCATCCGCTATGAAACTGCGGGCATCCGCTAATGAGACTGCGGGAATCCAACCAATCAATCAACCCAATATATATATATAATAGCCTAAATAACTAATATATATAAAGCAAGCAGAAAGCAGTCACACAAGCAACAAACAATTATTTTTAATGAAATAAAAATAATTATAAATAAAAGGTGAGTGAGCTTTACTCACCGAAATTGCAGTTGTCGAATATCCTGTTTAATTCCAAACCCCTGGCTACGAATCTTCTCGAATTTATTTGTTTAGCACCTATGATAATTAAATTTCAAATTATCGATCAACTATTTTAACATTTTAAAATAACTCTTTCTAAATAAATTTCAACTAAACTAATCTATATAAAAAGGCCTTAACTAATTAAAAAGTAAGTTCCTAAATTTCATTTTAAACAATTAGTTTATATATTTTATTCCCCTCCTAACCAATTTCCCTTTATATAAACTACATAAACTATATATAGATTAACTTCACCTTTCATATAAACTAATTTCTTATATAATTTGAATTAGAAAATAACTAAAATAAAATTACCTTAATTTCATTTCTCCTTTAACCCATCTGCAGTTTCCTAGCCTCTTCCCTTCCATCACAAAATTCACAATTTCATCAAATACATACTCCACCCTTACTGGCATTTCAGCGCCTGCTTCTACCCTACAGAACTTCGACAAGATCGAACAACCTCTTCAACTCAGCAATGTGACCCTAGCAGCCTCGAACCTCCGATAGTCCCTTGGAACCACATCGCGTTCGAACTCCAGATCGATATATTGCTGAGCCCCCAAATATCCAAATTCAACGTCGCTATCATCGAACCACTCCCAATCGAGACCAAACCCGTGTCGAGCCTTCCTTGAGATCGGAATCTCCTCAATCCTCACTGCTGCTCAAGAGAAACCCACGACAACCCTCGTCGAACCCCTCTTCCCTTCCAATCATCAATCGCGACCCCTCAATACAATTTTGAATTTGCGATTTATTTCCTAATCGGTGAATTAAAGAACAAGGGGGAAAAGAAATCTCAGAAGGATTTCGTGGTTTTAGAATGAATAAAAACACGTTTCCGATAATGCAAATATAGAATTAACCCAATCCGAATACAGGGGTTAACTTTTAAAATAGAATCTGAACAGTCGACAGGGTATATATGTATTTAGTTTGTGATCTTCTTTTCTATTTCGAATATAAATTCTCAAATCGAATTCACTTATTTAAAGCTCAATATTCATTCGAAATCTCATTAACTAATTTCTATTCGAATTAGTTAACTCTATTCAATAAATCAAAAATCTGATTTCTGTTTCAAAAATCAACTCATTACTCCACTGGAGTTCACATATATTTTATAACTCAAATCTGGATTTTTCTGAATAGAAATTTCGATTTTTATTTGCTTAAAATCCTTTAATATCATTAAATAAACCGTTATGGTTTTATAATGGTTCTGGCGCTGCTTTTCTGAAAATTTGATTTTTACATAACTCAAAATCTATACGACGAAATTCAGATTTTTCTCTTTCATTTGAAAACTATTATCAAACCGGTCCTGACATTTCTTGTTTCAAAGAATTTCGACTTCAATTGAGTCATGTATATTCGATTGAAGTTCGAATCGCTATTTTACGAACTGCAGCGCTGCGGCGAATTCGTTTTAATTATATATATATATATATATATAAACTTTTAAACTTCTAAACTTCTTTAAAAAGAATTCAACTCCATTTAACTCTGCTTGATTTAAATTCAAATCTCACTTTTATTTGAATTCTAAATTCAAATTCCAATTCCTTTTCTATTTGATGTTCAAATTCAATATTTGAATTTCTCTTTGAATTCCCTTATTCAAACTCTATATTTAAATTCCATTTGAACTTTCTATATTCCAATTTATATATTTGAATTCTATTGGAATTCAAATATTCAAACTCCTTTTAAATTCTATATTCAAAATTCCATAGTTTAAAACCCATTTGGATTTCATATTCAAATCCCATAGATTAAATCCTATTTGAATTCAATTTGAATCTCTTACATTCAAATTTCATTTTCATTTCCGACCCCATTTAAATTTCTAATATTCAAATTCATTTTCAACACCATTTGAATTTCTAATATTCAAATTCATTTTCAACACCATTTGAATTTCTAATATTCAAATTCATTTGAATTCCCTTGAATTCAAATTCCATTTCAAAACTATTTGGGTTTCCTATTTTGAAATCCTATTTCAATCCTACTTTGAAATCCTACTTTCAAAGTTTATTTCAAATTCTATTTTGAAATCTCATATTCAAATTTCTACTTGAATTTCTATATTCAATTCCATGTTCAAATTCAACACCTGAATTTCTATTTCAAATCTCAATTCAAATTTCATATTTAAATTCCATTCAAATCTCTATTCAAATTTCACATTTGAATTCTTCTTTGAAATACTATATTTCAAATTCTATTCAATTTTTCTTTGAAATTCTATATTTCAAATTCTATTTTTAAATTCTACATTCAAATCTCTATTTGAATTTCTTTATTCGAATTCCTTTGAATTCAAATTTTATTTTAATTCCTTGAATTCAAATTCTATTTTTGATTCTAATTCCATCTATTCAAATTCTATTTGAACTTCTATTTGGATTTCTAATATTCAATCTCCTTTTAAAAATTCAAATATTTAAACTCCTTTTAAAATTCGAATGTTATACTCAAATTTCATTTGAGTTATATATTTAAAAATTTCCTTTCACATCCTATTTTGAAATTTCACTTCAAATTCCAATTTCACACTTGTATCTCTATTTCTGAATTATCAAATGATAATTCTTTTCACTTTATTTATAACTTCGTTTAAAAAGAACTACTTATAACCTTCGCTTATAAAGAACTACTTGTTTTATTTTTCAAAACAAGTTTATGTTTTTATTCCCATTTAAAATTCAAATTCTATTTAAAAATAGAATTTTCCTTTTTAAATTTCCAATATCCTTTTTACGATATTTTTAAATATCATTACTCAAGCCCAGTGATAAAACACACAAAGCAACCAATTATTTATTTTTCTAACACATCATATATAACAATATATATGCAAACAAATAAACAAACAGATAATATATTTTTGAGGAATCCAGTTGGATTCCTCCAACCTGTTTTCCTGCATCCACAGATGTTAGCACATAAATAATACCCATTCTGCTTCGTGGCAGAATATCGCGGTATAGAAGGTCATCCACTAATCATAGCGTGGGGCGTATAGGGTAATCATCCGTTATGAAACTGCGGGCATCCGCTAATGAGACTGGGGAATCCAACCAATCAATCAACCCAATATATATATAATATCCTAAATAACTAATATATATAAATAACCAGAAAACAACACAAGCAGCAAACAATTATTTTTAATGAAATAAAAGTAATTCTAAAGGTGAGTGAGATTTACTCACCGTAATTTCCTTTGCTGAATATTCCGGTAAATTCCATCTCATCGCGAGTATGGATCATCTCAATAAATCTACTTTGCGCCTACGATTTTATTTGCTGAATATTCTGTTGATTCCACAATGTTGTGTCTACGAATTATCTTGAATGAATCTATACATAAGATTATTTATTTAATGATTACACAATTTCTAATTTAAACTAACTTATTGAATAAATAAATTCTATGCATTTTAAATTTAATAACGTATATCTCACCGAATAAAAATAGTGTCTCCTCTTCTTTATGAATTGTTGCCATCATTTCCACATCCTGAACAATGATTTATCTGGTTACTCCATCGACTGACTTCCCTTACAGCCAACTCTGCACTATTTTCAACCCACCTGCTTCAAACGAACACCCTGATACCACCTTCCTTGTTAACAACGAACTTCCCAATGCCCAATATCGCACCCATCACCTGGCTCATTATCAGGATGTTCGAACTATTTCACTGCATCGCACCAGAATTTCAACTCCACCTCAATCGCCCCTTTTTGCACCACGGATTTCCGAGCCTCCAAATGTCGCTCGATGTAACGAACCGGGATTTTCGACTCCGAAAATCAACATCAAACTACCATGTTGACCATTCAGACATCGAACATTCCAGATCATTAATAGAAAGAAGTTAGAGGGTGAGAATAGATAAGATAGAAATATTAGAATAGAAGAAGAAGAAGAAACACTACACAGAGTCTCACATCGCAGCGGAACAAACTATAATACAGAAGTAAATCTTTATTGAGAACTTTGAAAATACTTACAATATCAGAGTACACATCTGGACAGCGATAAAAATCTGTCCTTATATAACACACAGCGGAATAGTAATATCATACGTCTGGACTCTTCCAGCTTGTCTCTTCATAGCAGTCGATAACCTGAACCTGTACAACCCGGCCTAACCCGAGCATTTACAAAACACCGGGTCAGTCTGGTGAACCAGAGTGAGATAAACTCGCACAGTAATAAGGGTGAGCATCCAACTTGATTTTTAAAGTTCGAAATCTTTTCAAAGAAAAAGATAATCGTAAGACCAAATCCACACATAAACACGGACGGTTTTTACCTTACGATAACCCAAAACAGTTTTGAAACCAATATCTTTTCTGATATTATAATAATGTCTAAATACAAGTAAATAGAATCTAGTGGAACGCTTGCATCTCACGCTCCACATATATAGTATACAAACAAAACCCGCAGGCGCTTATTGGGAATTGGATTCCGACTTGACAAGGTATGGGTCCACCTTCCAATAGTGTATCTCTAGAGACGAATACACTGGGTTCAACAAGAACTTCTTGCAACCCGGCCCTCACATGACCGACCACTCATTTCGCTTGAGTGTATCGAATGTATATCACCGACGGTTGGGATCAGCAACCGCCTCCCGACAAGGGACAGCATCGAAACATAGATTAAAGAAACAAATAGGACTTCCTCTAGATAGGTGATCATACACCCTAATGGGAGCGACCCACATAGCCATGCTGCCTGCCCGATTTTTGTCATCTCCTGGTTGATGAGGCTTGAGGCCAGAATTAACTTCTGATCATCTGGTCACCATTCACTTTGAATGCCACATCGTCAGATCTGTCAGATATCACTAATTGACGTCCACAAAAATACTCTAGCTGAAAGCTAGAGAATGGCAATTCCCTGCCAACAACTATCGTACGTTTGAAGAAATCAACGTACGTGACCCTTTTGGAAATACTCTGTCAGACACTCGTCCATACACGTCATCCAGGAACAGGATGAACCGAAGGCACTCTCCTACCGCATCCATATAGGAATCACCCCATGGATCAGTAGCGAGAAGTCCTTGCACTCGTGGATTCCAACCACGACCGAACCACAGTTTATCTCTGGCCGCTAAACCAGAGATTCTTAGCAGTTCCTCCGCTTATGGAGATCCACGGTCTTCAATGCTCCATCTCGACCGTCTTCAAATATCTTCACGTATTTGTTGGTCGGAATGGTTTTCGAATGTAAATTCGATTCCGGTCTTTCCATACCAACAATCGTATTGGCCAGATTTGATAGTCGGTGTTTTAACTATCAAAATATACAGTGTTTCAATCATGACACTCCAATGAGTTCACTGATTCAGTATTCAGCATCATTTGGCCTTTGACAAACTAATTTACTTTTGTTAAATTGAAACTTTCAATTCTTTAAATATTCAAAAATACGATATTTGAATAACTCTAATTGATTAATTAACATTCGTCTTAACTCCATTCGCTTGACTCTAGATCACAGCGATCACAATGGTTACGCCTGAATCCCTCAGGGAACATCCGACCGCCGTAGGCTATCTGCAGCCCTGCGAATTTCGCTAGCAGTCGTATGAAATGGCAACTTAGCCCAATAATTATGTTTGGCTAATTCTACCTCGAATAAATATATTCAATTTCCCATTTTGAAATTTCATTTAAAATTCTCCTTTTTACTAGATCTCGTTTTCAAATAACGTTAATGTAAAATTAACGTCTTAACACGTTGAATCTCACTTAAAACTTCTGGTTTATAATAAATCCTTTTTATCGTAATCTCCTTTCACTTAATTCATATAATTTAGTACGTTTATTTCCTTTCACCATTCAATTGGCTTGCATCTCACCTTCGGTAACTTTTTAAATGAATTCCCATTTAAAAATATTTTCCTAAATTCATCATTAATTACAATAATAACTTATTTCAAACATTAACTACTTTAGTAGTTAATCCCTTTATTAACTAAATTAAATATTAAATCCCTTTTTAAATCCTTATTTAAATTTAAAACAATATTCATTTAACTATTTTAGTCAAAACACATTAACTTGATAAACAATTCTAATTCCAAACGGTCGATTTAATTACTCGAAAACTTGATTATCTCATTAACCGATTTCAACAATCCTCGCTTTAAATTAATTAAAAATATAATTAAATTTGATAGATTCTAATTATTTGTTTTCTTTACAAAACAAATTTTCAAGGTTTAACCATTTAATTCATTTCTTATCCTTCAACTGGTAAATCTGATTAACATCAGCATTTGCTTTGCCAAATATAACAAATCAAAGTCTTAAACAAATAAAATATTTATTTATTTCTCTTAAATAACTTTTATTCAAATAATATAATTCAAATCTAACTCTGGTTATAAAAATAAATTTTTATAACCTCAACTCTATCGATTCACCTGTCGGTGAATCAATATCTATAACTCAATTGGTTTTAAAGGCCATACTCTGCCAAACACTTAACCAATATCGCCCATTGGTCTAAACCAAACAGATGTTGAATATTCAACTAATAAACAACAATCAAATCAATCACATTTAACTGATGATAAATAACAACCATTTAACATCAACGAAATAACAGAACAATTCAAACAATTAAACACGTTTATAAATAAACGTGACCAACCAAGGTGAGTTACCTTTATTGGAACCAATCGTTAAAATAACGATTTGGTATTTCACTGAAATTAAACACAGTTTAATTTCATCAGTTAAATCAACAAATAAATAACTAGCAAAACAGTCAACCATTGGCAAGTAGAGCACACAAAATAAAAACACCCAATTTATATAAAATATAAAAAGGGTAACTGAGTGAGTTTAACTCACCTTGAGTTGCGTCGTTGCAATAACAACTTATTTGATTAAATTAAACTCATGTTTAATTTAACTGGGATCTCCAGCTGCATTCTACTGCATCCATTTCTGGTCCAGGATGTAGTTCTCATTCATACAGTCCCAGCATCGCTGGTTGTGTTCCATTCTGATCATATACGATGAAGTTATTATAAGTTCATATAAATTAAACAAACAGTTAAATCCTTAATTAAGTTTTAAATCTCTTTTTTTTTTTCTCTACTTAATTAAAATTTTGTAAACTTAATTACTTTGCTTAGTCTGATTTGTAAAATACTGAATGATTGATTCCCAGGCTCCCTTTTTGTTCACTGTTTCCGTCTGTTCCGTATTGCTCAATCGCCAAACCTACATCAAATTCCTATTTTAAATTAATAGGATATAAATAAAATAATTTATTTATTTTAATAATCAACTTAACTCCCCTTAATTAAGTAATTTTTTCCTACATTTCAGTAGTCGGTCTTTCTTCTTTCTGGACTCTTCTTTTAAGCCTCCAGGATCCCACTGCGTTTTAATTGTTTTAGTAAACACAGACATTGTTTAAAGTCACGGCCCAATTCCTTCAGCACCCTCTTGTTCCTAATTTCTGATCCATTCTCATGTCTGCTCCGTGAATTATGTCCTTCGATTTCACCCCTTAAGAGTGCCAACTGTCCGCAAATTTATATATAATAATTAGTTAGTTAAACTGCTTATAATTAACATACCCATAATCACTATAATTAGATTAAACCCATCAGAAATTAAACACGCAGGGTGATTACTCATGAAAACAAAGCCTGATGGTTTCTTCCTTATCTACTTTTCGCATGCACCGAAACAGCCGCCACTTCACTGCTTTGATCTCTTTTCCCCCATGACGCCTGCAGCTCCCTTCCAGACATCGTGATGCCCATCTTCGAACAATACCCTCACGAGAAAACTACGCCACCTTTACCTTACCCTATTTCACGCAAGTCCCTGTACCCTTCACCCTTCCTTGCCTCCAACGCCATCCATTCCTTTCCGCCCCTTTTCATGTCCAAGTCCTCCCCCTCTTTTCCCCTAGGTCCCCTTTCCTCTTATTTTCCTTTCGCATATTTTTTTTTTTTTTTTTTTTTTTTTTCTTTTCTTTTTCAAATGATGTTGTCTTCACCTTTTCTGGGACGAGAGGAAAAATGAATGGAGCAAAGGCTTTTATAGGAGGGGAGACGACGTGCTGGCCACGTTTTTAATTATATTTTATATATATACATATAGGTCTGCGCCTGTAGTTTAATGTAGTGTGAAGGTGGGAATTTCAATATGACTTGTCGGCACGGTGTCTGTGTAATGGTAGACAGAGAAAAGAAATGTTTGGGTGGCACGTTTCCTTGGACAACACTGATGGATAGTTTGGCCAGCAAGTACAGAAGAGAAACAAGCTATGGCAACAAAGGATGGATAGTTTTATTCATATTTTAACGTACAAAACTTTGTTATGGGGAAAACGTGCTAAAACCCACTACATACGATCTCTGTCTACTGATAAAAAAGCTGTTCTTGATGTAAAACGATATTCCGGATCCAATGGGACAAGTTTCATCGAAATCCGAGGTCATATGAAAAAATTTCCTTTATGAAACCGGAAATGAACACACGTTTAATTTTTCTACGGTCACCAGATAAACCAAATCAACTTGAAACTGCGAACATTGATAATAACTTTTCGATACGAACCCAACGGCACTAATTTCGTCGCATTCTGAGACTGTTGCCCCGGTAGGCTATTTTTACCTCGAACCGCCCTACCCTTTTTAACGCCAAATTTTCCGGTCTCTAAAAATAACAAACTATATACTTATTCTGACTCTAATCGACAATACGAACTCAACGGAACTGGTTTCGTGGCCTAACTCGATCGTCTCCTCAAGTTACACTCAAATACCCCTTTATTTATTTAAATGCGCGCTATAGAAATTGAACGGGCGTTCCTGGCTACCGTGGTCACATACGACATCGGTTTGCCACGCCATTCGACACCGTGCAATAATTTAACGATACGGTTCTAATGAAACTGAATTTGTCGAAATCTGAGTCCGTTTGCAAAACGGCTATTTTAAAGGCCTATAATTTAATAACGATTTTCCATAGCGACTATTTCAAAATTTGATTTGGCCATAACTATCAAACTATAACACGAAATCTGGATTTTTCTCTTTCATATGAAAATTATCGTCAATACGGTCCCAACGTGTCTTGTTTCACAGAAATCCGACTTATATCGAATCCTGTATTCTCAGTTGAAGTTCAAAACTCCAATTTACGAACTGCACGCCATTTTCAAGCTCGAATTTATATTATATATAAATTAAAACGTTCAACTTCGTTTCAATAACAAATTCAATATTAAATTTCATTAATATTTCCAATATAATATTTAAAACTAATTTAAATATTCATATTCAAATGGTCGAAAAACACGGGTCGTTACATTCTTCCCCCCTTAAAATAATTTCGTCCTCGAAATTGCTAAGGTAAGAAAGAACGTTATAAACTCATTAATTTCAAATCTAATTTTTATTTTAAATTTGAAACCAATTCAATACTTTGAATAAATATTTTCAAAAATATCGAAAATTTTCTAACACTTTAAATTTCCGAAAATTTTTGCCAGCACCTCCTTTGTACGGCTCAATCGGTACGACTCCAACTCGCCTTTTCTAGGCCTTCTCTACTTCAAAAGAAAATAAAACAGCCAAGTGGCTTGCCAAATCGGCTCACAAATCTCCAAACCCAATAAAAATAACGTGTACCTTTTTGTCGGGCACATCATTATATCTTTCTGTCTGCTACCTTGTCAGCATATACCAATGCATCTCCAAAAAAATTCCAATTTTATCCTCAGAACCAAATCCTTCACGCATCCAAGCCAAATACCATTCTTAACTCAATTTCCATCCATTACCAATTCCAACTCTTAACTTACCAGTCCAACACCATTTCAGATTCTTGTCTCGCAATTCAAAATCTGGTTCTGCTCGATATAATATATCTCGATTCAATTTCCAGTTAATTAGTTCCAATTCAATTCATATTCGCTTTCACAAATTTTTATTAAATTTTGTCTTTGTTCAAACAATCTTCCTGGGAGTTTTTAAACAGTTCATTGCTTTCAAAAATCAAATATTTCTTTTCACGATTTTAAACAGCTTGTTTTTCTCAAAGCAGTTCAAAACAAGATTCTTGGTAGTAATCCGTCACTTAGAACTCGAAAATGAACACTGATGATGTGGCCAGCATCCTCAGAGTTATTTCCCAGCTATCAAAGTGAGTTCAATACTATATCACTTGTCAAAACTGTATTTAAACACTTTCATTTTGAAATTAGTTCAAAATATCCTTTCCAAGGCTTGTAAAACAATTTAAAAACCTCCCAAGATTTTAAAATTCTCATATATTAAGTCCAATTCCAATTTCAACCACTTGTTCGAATTTCCAAAGTTTTAATTTCAATTCTGATTTAAATTCAGATTTAATAAATCTGCTTTTACATTATACGAATTCGAATTTGTTATTTATATAACCATTTCAATCATTATCAACCAACACAACCAATATATTATAATATTTCCCAATGTATACTTTCTTTATATCAAAATATAATTTGGGTAAATTATTTCATTTACCCTCTTTCAAAAACATACTGTGTCGAATTATTCTGTCCAAGAGTTTAGAAACACTTATCGACACAGTTTGCA
Organism: Allium sativum; assembly: GCA_030737875.1. Lineage (NCBI taxonomy): Eukaryota > Viridiplantae > Streptophyta > Magnoliopsida > Asparagales > Amaryllidaceae > Allium > Allium sativum. The sequence goes on along the minus strand of CM060922.1, from coordinate 845,226,857 downwards.
TTACTGTATCGACCAGAATTCATAAACTACTCGACAAACCAATCAACACAATATAAGACAGTTTTTATATCAATTTACAATTACGCGCTCATATATATACACTCAAACTCAATCTAGGGTATTGCTAACCCCATCTCTACTGAGTTACGCCACAGAGCCAAGGTAATTACTTAACCAATAGCTCTGATACCACTGTAACGAACCGGGATTTTCGACTCCGAAAATCAACATCAAACTACCATGTTGACCATTCAGACATCGAACATTCCAGATCATTAATAGAAAGAAGTTAGAGGGTGAGAATAGATAAGATAGAAATATTAGAATAGAAGAAGAAGAAGAAACACTACACAGAGTCTCACATCGCAGCGGAACAAACTATAATACAGAAGTAAATCTTTATTGAGAACTTTGAAAATACTTACAATATCAGAGTACACATCTGGACAGCGATAAAAATCTGTCCTTATATAACACACAGCGGAATAGTAATATCATACGTCTGGACTCTTCCAGCTTGTCTCTTCATAGCAGTCGATAACCTGAACCTGTACAACCCGGCCTAACCCGAGCATTTACAAAACACCGGGTCAGTCTGGTGAACCAGAGTGAGATAAACTCGCACAGTAATAAGGGTGAGCATCCAACTTGATTTTTAAAGTTCGAAATCTTTTCAAAGAAAAAGATAATCGTAAGACCAAATTCACACATAAACACGGACGGTTTTTACCTTACGATAACCCAAAACAGTTTTGAAACCAATATCTTTTCTGATATTATAATAATGTCTAAATACAAGTAAATAGAATCTAGTGGAACGCTTGCATCTCACGCTCCACATATATAGTATACAAACAAAACCCGCAGGCGCTTATTGGGAATTGGATTCCGACTTGACAAGGTATGGGTCCACCTTCCAATAGTGTATCTCTAGAGACGAATACACTGGGTTCAACAAGAACTTCTTGCAACCCGGCCCTCACATGACCGACCACTCATTTCGCTTGAGTGTATCGAATGTATATCACCGACGGTTGGGATCAGCAACCGCCTCCCGACAAGGGACAGCATCGAAACATAGATTAAAGAAACAAATAGGACTTCCTCTAGATAGGTGATCATACACCCTAATGGGAGCGACCCACATAGCCATGCTGCCTGCCCGATTTTTGTCATCTCCTGGTTGATGAGGCTTGAGGCCAGAATTAACTTCTGATCATCTGGTCACCATTCACTTTGAATGCCACATCGTCAGATCTGTCAGATATCACTAATTGACGTCCACAAAAATACTCTAGCTGAAAGCTAGAGAATGGCAATTCCCTGCCAACAACTATCGTACGTTTGAAGAAATCAACGTACGTGACCCTTTTGGAAATACTCTGTCAGACACTCGTCCATACACGTCATCCAGGAACAGGATGAACCGAAGGCACTCTCCTACCGCATCCATATAGGAATCACCCCATGGATCAGTAGCGAGAAGTCCTTGCACTCGTGGATTCCAACCACGACCGAACCACAGTTTATCTCTGGCCGCTAAACCAGAGATTCTTAGCAGTTCCTCCGCTTATGGAGATCCACGGTCTTCAATGCTCCATCTCGACCGTCTTCAAATATCTTCACGTATTTGTTGGTCGGAATGGTTTTCGAATGTAAATTCGATTCCGGTCTTTCCATACCAACAATCGTATTGGCCAGATTTGATAGTCGGTGTTTTAACTATCAAAATATACAGTGTTTCAATCATGACACTCCAATGAGTTCACTGATTCAGTATTCAGCATCATTTGGCCTTTGACAAACTAATTTACTTTTGTTAAATTGAAACTTTCAATTCTTTAAATATTCAAAAATACGATATTTGAATAACTCTAATTGATTAATTAACATTCGTCTTAACTCCATTCGCTTGACTCTAGATCACAGCGATCACAATGGTTACGCCTGAATCCCTCAGGGAACATCCGACCGCCGTAGGCTATCTGCAGCCCTGCGAATTTCGCTAGCAGTCGTATGAAATGGCAACTTAGCCCAATAATTATGTTTGGCTAATTCTACCTCGAATAAATATATTCAATTTCCCATTTTGAAATTTCATTTAAAATTCTCCTTTTTACTAGATCTCGTTTTCAAATAACGTTAATGTAAAATTAACGTCTTAACACGTTGAATCTCACTTAAAACTTCTGGTTTATAATAAATCCTTTTTATCGTAATCTCCTTTCACTTAATTCATATAATTTAGTACGTTTATTTCCTTTCACCATTCAATTGGCTTGCATCTCACCTTCGGTAACTTTTTAAATGAATTCCCATTTAAAAATATTTTCCTAAATTCATCATTAATTACAATAATAACTTATTTCAAACATTAACTACTTTAGTAGTTAATCCCTTTATTAACTAAATTAAATATTAAATCCCTTTTTAAATCCTTATTTAAATTTAAAACAATATTCATTTAACTATTTTAGTCAAAACACATTAACTTGATAAACAATTCTAATTCCAAACGGTCGATTTAATTACTCGAAAACTTGATTATCTCATTAACCGATTTCAACAATCCTCGCTTTAAATTAATTAAAAATATAATTAAATTTGATAGATTCTAATTATTTGTTTTCTTTACAAAACAAATTTTCAAGGTTTAACCATTTAATTCATTTCTTATCCTTCAACTGGTAAATCTGATTAACATCAGCATTTGCTTTGCCAAATATAACAAATCAAAGTCTTAAACAAATAAAATATTTATTTATTTCTCTTAAATAACTTTTATTCAAATAATATAATTCAAATCTAACTCTGGTTATAAAAATAAATTTTTATAACCTCAACTCTATCGATTCACCTGTCGGTGAATCAATATCTATAACTCAATTGGTTTTAAAGGCCATACTCTGCCAAACACTTAACCAATATCGCCCATTGGTCTAAACCAAACAGATGTTGAATATTCAACTAATAAACAACAATCAAATCAATCACATTTAACTGATGATAAATAACAACCATTTAACATCAACGAAATAACAGAACAATTCAAACAATTAAACACGTTTATAAATAAACGTGACCAACCAAGGTGAGTTACCTTTATTGGAACCAATCGTTAAAATAACGATTTGGTATTTCACTGAAATTAAACACAGTTTAATTTCATCAGTTAAATCAACAAATAAATAACTAGCAAAACAGTCAACCATTGGCAAGTAGAGCACACAAAATAAAAACACCCAATTTATATAAAATATAAAAAGGGTAACTGAGTGAGTTTAACTCACCTTGAGTTGCGTCGTTGCAATAACAACTTATTTGATTAAATTAAACTCATGTTTAATTTAACTGGGATCTCCAGCTGCATTCTACTGCATCCATTTCTGGTCCAGGATGTAGTTCTCATTCATACAGTCCCAGCATCGCTGGTTGTGTTCCATTCTGATCATATACGATGAAGTTATTATAAGTTCATATAAATTAAACAAACAGTTAAATCCTTAATTAAGTTTTAAATCTCTTTTTTTTTTTCTCTACTTAATTAAAATTTTGTAAACTTAATTACTTTGCTTAGTCTGATTTGTAAAATACTGAATGATTGATTCCCAGGCTCCCTTTTTGTTCACTGTTTCCGTCTGTTCCGTATTGCTCAATCGCCAAACCTACATCAAATTCCTATTTTAAATTAATAGGATATAAATAAAATAATTTATTTATTTTAATAATCAACTTAACTCCCCTTAATTAAGTAATTTTTTCCTACATTTCAGTAGTCGGTCTTTCTTCTTTCTGGACTCTTCTTTTAAGCCTCCAGGATCCCACTGCGTTTTAATTGTTTTAGTAAACACAGACATTGTTTAAAGTCACGGCCCAATTCCTTCAGCACCCTCTTGTTCCTAATTTCTGATCCATTCTCATGTCTGCTCCGTGAATTATGTCCTTCGATTTCACCCCTTAAGAGTGCCAACTGTCCGCAAATTTATATATAATAATTAGTTAGTTAAACTGCTTATAATTAACATACCCATAATCACTATAATTAGATTAAACCCATCAGAAATTAAACACGCAGGGTGATTACTCATGAAAACAAAGCCTGATGGTTTCTTCCTTATCTACTTTTCGCATGCACCGAAACAGCCGCCACTTCACTGCTTTGATCTCTTTTCCCCCATGACGCCTGCAGCTCCCTTCCAGACATCGTGATGCCCATCTTCGAACAATACCCTCACGAGAAAACTACGCCACCTTTACCTTACCCTATTTCACGCAAGTCCCTGTACCCTTCACCCTTCCTTGCCTCCAACGCCATCCATTCCTTTCCGCCCCTTTTCATGTCCAAGTCCTCCCCCTCTTTTCCCCTAGGTCCCCTTTCCTCTTATTTTCCTTTCGCATATTTTTTTTTTTTTTTTTTTTTTTTTCTTTTCTTTTTCAAATGATGTTGTCTTCACCTTTTCTGGGACGAGAGGAAAAATGAATGGAGCAAAGGCTTTTATAGGAGGGGAGACGACGTGCTGGCCACGTTTTTAATTATATTTTATATATATACATATAGGTCTGCGCCTGTAGTTTAATGTAGTGTGAAGGTGGGAATTTCAATATGACTTGTCGGCACGGTGTCTGTGTAATGGTAGACAGAGAAAAGAAATGTTTGGGTGGCACGTTTCCTTGGACAACACTGATGGATAGTTTGGCCAGCAAGTACAGAAGAGAAACAAGCTATGGCAACAAAGGATGGATAGTTTTATTCATATTTTAACGTACAAAACTTTGTTATGGGGAAAACGTGCTAAAACCCACTACATACGATCTCTGTCTACTGATAAAAAAGCTGTTCTTGATGTAAAACGATATTCCGGATCCAATGGGACAAGTTTCATCGAAATCCGAGGTCATATGAAAAAATTTCCTTTATGAAACCGGAAATGAACACACGTTTAATTTTTCTACGGTCACCAGATAAACCAAATCAACTTGAAACTGCGAACATTGATAATAACTTTTCGATACGAACCCAACGGCACTAATTTCGTCGCATTCTGAGACTGTTGCCCCGGTAGGCTATTTTTACCTCGAACCGCCCTACCCTTTTTAACGCCAAATTTTCCGGTCTCTAAAAATAACAAACTATATACTTATTCTGACTCTAATCGACAATACGAACTCAACGGAACTGGTTTCGTGGCCTAACTCGATCGTCTCCTCAAGTTACACTCAAATACCCCTTTATTTATTTAAATGCGCGCTATAGAAATTGAACGGGCGTTCCTGGCTACCGTGGTCACATACGACATCGGTTTGCCACGCCATTCGACACCGTGCAATAATTTAACGATACGGTTCTAATGAAACTGAATTTGTCGAAATCTGAGTCCGTTTGCAAAACGGCTATTTTAAAGGCCTATAATTTAATAACGATTTTCCATAGCGACTATTTCAAAATTTGATTTGGCCATAACTATCAAACTATAACACGAAATCTGGATTTTTCTCTTTCATATGAAAATTATCGTCAATACGGTCCCAACGTGTCTTGTTTCACAGAAATCCGACTTATATCGAATCCTGTATTCTCAGTTGAAGTTCAAAACTCCAATTTACGAACTGCACGCCATTTTCAAGCTCGAATTTATATTATATATAAATTAAAACGTTCAACTTCGTTTCAATAACAAATTCAATATTAAATTTCATTAATATTTCCAATATAATATTTAAAACTAATTTAAATATTCATATTCAAATGGTCGAAAAACACGGGTCGTTACACTCGACCTCCTATAACCCGAATCGAGACACCTTAACTCAACTCGAACAACCCAAATCAATAACCGAGCTTCAAAAATCATCCACTGTCGAACCCTGCTCGACTCAGACAACAACACCTCGTTATTGCCAGAATCGCTCGCAACGACCCTCCATGTTGAGCGCGGTCTTCAAACACCTCACGATGACGCCAGCCCTTACTCGATGTCGCGCTGCCATGCTTGCTCACGAATCTCGGCTCAGGGTTCGAACTCGATTCGCTTGAATGAGGATGGAAGGATATCGGCTTTGATTTTGATTTTGAAGAGGATTAACAAGGGGCAGAGGAATTAGAATGGATTTGGTCGGTTTGGGAATGGCAAAACAAAGACAATGGGTAACGTATTTATACATGCGATGGGAAACAGTAAGGTACAGGCCATTAAAATGTTGTTTGCCTGATATTGAAGCTTGGAGACAAAGGTGTTGGCTCGAGATGAATAAGTCTGCGCTGATGACAATTTTTAGGGTGGCGTTTAGTTTTTAGGTCGGCTGATAAGAGGCTTTCTTTATGTTGATTTGATTTTGTTTGGTTTAATTTATTTCGTTGCCCCAAACTTTGAAACCCCAAACCGCTATTCAACGTAACAACCGTTGTTCTCAGATTATAACGATATCCCTGAACTCAATTAAACAGATTCTAAAATTTATTCGAACATATATATAAAATAACTATTTTAAATATAATATAATTTAAATTCAAACAAATGAATTCTTCGATAATAGATTATTATTTGTTATCGTTTAAATTCAAATAACTCAGATAGCCAACCCAATTTAGTCAACTCAGATAGCACGGATTTGAATTTTAAAAGGAGTTTAAATGTTTGAATTTTTAAAGGAGATTGAATATTAGAAATTCAATTAGAGATTTCAATGTAAAATTTCAAAATAGAATTTGAAATATAGTATTTCAAAGAAGAATTCAAATGTGAAATGTGAATAGAGATTTGAATGGAATTTAAATATGAAATTTGAATTGAGATTTGAAATAGAAATTCAAGTGTTGAATTTGAACATGGGATTGAATATAGAAATTCAAGTAGAAATTTGAATATGAGATTTCAAAATAGAATTTGAAATAAACTTTGAAAATAGGATTTCAAAGTAGAATGGGAAATGGAATTTCAAAAATAGGATTTCAAATAGAAAATCCAAATGGTTTTGAAAATGGGATTTGAATTCAGGGGAATTCAAATGGGTTTGAGTGAAGAAATTCAAATGGGTTTGAATATTAGAATTCAAAATGAGTTTGAATATTAGAATTTAAATGGGGCTGGAAATGAATTTGAATATTAGAATTCAAATGAAAAGGGAAAATGAAATTTGAATATAAGAGATTCAAATTGAATTCAAATAGGATTTTATCTATGGAATTTGAATATGAAATTCAAATGGAATTTTAAACTATGGAATTTTGAATCTAGAATTTAAAAAGGAGTTTGAATATTTGAATTTCAATAGAATTCAATTATAGAAATTGGAATATAGAAGTTCAAATGGAATTTGAATATAGAGTTTGAATAAGAGAATTCAAATGAATTCAAGTATAGAATTTGAATATAGGGAATGCAAATAGAAATTCAAGTATTGAATTTGAATATCAAATGGAAAAGAATTGGAATTTGAATATAGAATTCAAATAAAAGTGAGATTGGAATTTGAATCAAGGAATTCAAATAGAGTTAAAATGGAGTTGAATTCATTTTTAAGAAGTTTAAAAGTTTATATATATAAATATAATTAAAACGAACTCGCCGCAGCGCTGCAGTTCGTAAATTAGCGATTTGAACTTCAATCGAGTATACAGGACTCAATTGAAGTCGGATTTCTTTGAAACAAGAAACGTCAGGACCGGTTTGATAATAGTTTTCTAATGAAGAAGAAAAATCTGAATTTCGTCGTATAGATTTTGAGATATGTCAAAAATCAAATTTTCAGAAAAGCAGCGCCAGAATCGTTTTAAAACCATAATGGTTTATTTAATATTATAAAAGGATTTTAAGCAAGAAAATCCGAAGTTTCTATTTAGAAAATTTCAGAGTTGAGTTGTAAAATATATGCGAATTCAAGTTGTGTAAATGAATATGATTTTTGAAACAGAAACCAGATTTTGATTTATTGAATAGAATTAACTAATTCGAATAGTAATTCGTAAAGGAGACGTTGAATTGACATTGGGCCTTAAATAAGTGAATTCGATTTGAGAATTTATATTCGAAATAGAAAAGAGAACTAGACTTGAAATTGGAATTCAATTTGGTTATGAACAAGTTAAAAATTTTGTTTGAACATGTTATGTTCAACAAAAAAAGTGAAACAGGCAAAATGGCCGATTTAAAGAATAAATGGGCGAAACTGAATTCAAACGATTAGACGGTATTGAATTGAATTGAAAACAGGTGAACGGGTGTTAAACAGATATGGGATGGAGTATATGAAGATTTTTATTTATGTGCCCGACAAAAAGGTACATGTTTAAATTCATATATGGGTTTTATGCGCCGTATCGGCAAGCCGCTTGGCTTTCTCTTTTTCTTTTTGAGATTAGAAGATACCGGGAAGCTATTTGAAATTTCCCGATGCTCCCGATACAGGGGAGGTTATGGCGAATTTTTCCGGGAATTTAAGGAGTTAGAATATTTGACAATTAGAAATCTATATATCGACATATATAGAATTCGACAAGGAAACAAAATCAAAATATAGCGTAAAGGGCCAAGATTGATTATTGAAATATTTGGATAACAAATATTGATAGAGAAAATGGAGAAGAGATTTAATTAATGAAATATTAATTAAAGAGCCAGTGATTTGTTGATATGTTTGGATGAACACTTGTTTTTATTCGATAGTTAAATCACAGACTATCGAAGTTTTGACCATCGTTGTCAATATGGAGAGACCGGTTGGATTATTATCCGAAGAACCACTCCGTATCGGCATAAGCGTTGCGAACCAAGTATGCTGAATATATTGAAGACGGAGTGAAGTGCAAGGGCTTTTTCTATTAATAGAAATAGTGCCTTCGGTTTCGTTCAGTCCCAGAACGAGCATAAATGGACGAATGTCTGACAGAGTATTTCCAATGATCAAATGGGTTGGTCTGTATGAATGTATATGGTTGCAACGGATTTATCCCTTAGCATAATATCCAGAATATTTGTGCAAACGCAACTAGTGATTAACGGATCTGACAATGTGGTATTCAAAGTGATTGTGCTATCAATGAATGGTAAGTATGCGTAGCCTCAGGCCTCAACAACCGGGAAAGGACAAAAATCGGGCAGGCAGCATGGCTATGTGGGTCGCACCCATTAGGGTGTATAATCACCTATCTAGAGAAATTCCTTTTGTTTCTAAATCTATCGATTCTGCCCATTCGGGAAACGGTGGTTTGAGTCCAACCGTTGGTGGTATACATTCGATACACTCAAGCGAAATGAGTGGTCGGTCATGTGTGGGCCGGGTTGCAAGATGTTCTTGTTGAACCCAGGTGTATTCGCCTCTAGAGATACATCATCGGAAGGTGGTTCCATACCTTGTCATGTTGGAAATCCAATCTCCAATAAGCGCCATGCGGTTTTTGATTTTATAATATATATGTGGAGCGTGAGATGCAAGCGTTCTGCTATTTGGTTATTTACTTGATGTAGACATTATTATAATATCACTGGATTTGATATCAAGGTGTTTTGGGTTATAGTAAGGTAAAAACCGTCCGTGTTTATGTGTGGGCTAGTCTTACTATTACCTTTTCTTTTGAAAGAATTTTTAAAGTTAAACAAGTGGTTGGAGTTTACTCACACCAGTCCCATGACTGACCCAGAGTTTATTTTGTTTTGTTTTCCCTAAACTCTTGGGTGCCCAAATTTGTACGGGCAGTCAAGTGTTTCAGGCTTTTACAGATACACTTGGAGGAGCTTGAAGCAGGAGGCTTCAACGTTAGTTATTTAGAGTTACTTCCGCTGGATCAAATGTTATGTGTACTCTGATGATGGTATGTATATATGTACAAAACAGATTTGTATTTCGAAGCTTATGTTAGATAATATATTTTATTCGTTCCGCTGTGAGTTTGTGATCTTTGTTTTCTTCTATTCTAATATTTCTTTCTTTCTATTTCTCATCCTCTAACTTCTTTCTAATAATGAGTCGTATTTCTGTGCAATTTGAGTTGGACGTGTGGTGTTTTAGTCAACTCAGATAGCACGGATTTGCGGGCCGCTACAGTTGGTATCATAACTTGGGAACAGATGTTAAGAAGTTATTTGGGTTGGATGTTGACTTTATAATCAAATGAGATTATAAATTTAGAATGGTTATTTATAACCAAATAAAATTTGTATAGGGATTAAATATACAAATGAGATGAATTAGAATTTAATTCAAACCAGAATTAAGCATTCAAAATCCTGGGAAGTTTGGAAATATTTTCTAAATGAAAACAATATAGCTTTGTTTTAAAAGGATTTAAAAGAAAATCATTTTAGATGGATTTTGAAATAATAAGGCACTGAACTCACTTCAGTGGCTGGGAAATTATTCTGATGATGATTGCAACATCATCAGTGTTCATTTCCGAGTTTCTAAGTGATAAATTGCTACCTTAGAAAGTTTTGATGGAAATTTGTTAAAAAAAAAAAAAAAACAAGTGGTTTGAAAATTCAAGTGTTTTGAATTTGAAATGAAAATAAATATATGTATATATTTATGGGATTTCAAAGGAATTTGAAAATAAAAACCCTGGGATTTGAATTCTGGAATTAAAATTTAACTTAAGCAAGTTAAATGGGTCGGGGTGAATGAATTGAATAGAATTAATTTGGATAAACTGGTGTTGAACCAATATGAATAGAATATGAATTGAATGTGAAGGCATATGAAAGGAAGAAGACCAAAAGTTTTGGTTGAAATTAAAGTCATAGAAGTATGAGGAGTTGAGTTTCAACATAAGTGAATTTTTGAAAAGTAATGGATTTGTACCATTTTTTCCTACCTTAGCAATTTCGAGGACGAAATTATTTTAAGGGGGAAAGAATGTAACGACCCAGATTTTTTGAACAGTTTATTTTAAATATTTAATATGGTTTTAAATATTGTATTGAGAATATAAATGAATTTTTATATTAAAGTTATCAATTTAATAATTGATATAAGATTTATTATCGAATATATCCAAGTGGTGTAATACGAAAACAATAAATAATTAAAACTGAATTGAAATGATTCAGTTAGTCAATATAAATTCTATTTGGGGTTTATAACGATAAATTTAATTGTCTGAAATCAATTTATAGTTTTAATCGAGTTTAATTTAAATCGTTAACCTAAACTATGATTTGTTCTGTACAGTTGAATTAAATTTTAAAACTGGTCCCGTTGAGTTCAGAATATCGTATAATGTTGAAAATATCGGTCGTTGCGACTAGATAGTGGTTTGGGATTCAAATTTAAAGACCGCGATATAGTTTAGTTTTTAATTAAAGAAAAAATCAAATCAATACTTTAATCAGCCGACCTACATATGAAGATCTCGCAGCCTATTTCCTTTCTCGAGCAAAATGTTTTGTCTCCCAACTGCATTACTGAAGCAGACATGATACAATGGCCTTCGTACCTGTTGTCTGCCTTCGCGTCTATATAAAATCGAACCAGTCCCTCTAGCATTTCATGGCAGAAATCGAAGACCTCAAAAGGGATATGGCGGCCTCGATTCTTTCTTCCCTCTTCTTTCATTTGATATCGCCATTCACCCTATCGATTCTAACCACTATCGAGACCCCAAATTACAACCTCCCAATACCCTGACACTGGACCTCGGCTAAGCGACGCTCGCGATGAGAAGTGGTGCTCCAAGAATGTCGTGACCTGGGAGGTATGAGATGCGGTGTACTTGGGGACATTCGACAATTCGGCGATCGTTTAGGGTTACGGATTTTGGGGGATTTCGAGCTTCTAACAGTCCTGAGGGTTCAAACGTGAGTACGACGGTGAAGTTGAGGATTCCCTTCAGGTTGATGCCTTCGGTTACAGTCGATTTCAAAGCTCGACTTCGTGACCTAGAAGTGAAGGCGTACGGTGTTCGACTTGGATTTTAGGTATGTCGACGGTGGAGGCTGTGAGATTGGTGGATGGACGGGTCAGCAAAGAATGGTGGTCAACAAGTAAAGGGCTAGGGATTGAGTTCCTAGGGTGAATTCAGAAAAGAAGGGCATAAGGTAATTTTATTTATTTAAAATTTTATCAAGAATTTAGTTTACATAAAAAGCAAATAAATTTATATAATTAGTTTATAGAAAATAAATTAGTTAGTTTTGATTCTTTGATTTAAACCATATTAGTTTGATTCAGATTTCAAACCCAAGATAAATAAATAGAAGTTGGATATTTAATTAAAACAATTTGATGATTTAATTAAATGAGAAAATGGAAATATATATATAGACATTTATTTATGCGTTAATTGAAATGTTGATCGTTAAATAAATATTCATAGGAGCATGATAAAACTCATTCGAGGCGATTCGAAGCCGTAAGATCTGAATTTCCACGAGACATTCAGCAAAGGAAAATCTCGGTGAGTAAATCTCACTCACCTTTAGAATTATTTTTATTTCATTAAAAATAATTGTCTGTTGCTTGTGTGAATGTTTTATGGTTGTTTCATATATATTAGTTATTTAGGCTATATATATATATATTGGGTTGATTGATTGGTTGGATTCCCGCAGTCTCATTAGCGGATGCCCGCAGTTTCATAGCGGATGATTACCCTATACGCCCCACGCTATGATTAGTGGATGACCTTCTATACCGCGATATTCTGCCACGAAGCAGAATTGGTATTATTTATGTGCTAACATCTGTGGATGCAGGAAAACAGGTTGGAGGAATCCAACTGGATTCCTCAAAAATATATTATCTGTTTGTTTATTTGTTTGCATATATATTGTTATATATGATGTGTTAGAAAAATAAATAATCCGTTGCTTTGTGTGTTTAAATATCACTGGGCTTAAGTAATGATATTTAAAAATATCGTGGGAGGATATTTGAGAGTTAAAGGGGAAAATTCTATTTTTAAATAGAATTTGAATTTTAAATGGGAATAAAAATAAAAACAAGTAGTTTCTTTTAAACGAAGTTTAGAAATAGTTCTTTTATAACGAAGTTATAAATGAAGTGAAAAGAATTATCATTTGATAATTCAGAAATAGAAATACAAGTGTGAAATTGGGATTTGAAATGAAATTTCAAAATAGGATGTGAAAATGAAATTTTTAAATATATAACTCAAATGAAATTTGAGTATAACATTTGAATTTTTAAAAGGAGTTTAAATATTTGAATTTTTAAAAGGAGATTGAATATTAGAAATTCAAATAGAAGTTCAAATAAAATTTGAATAGACGAAATTAGAATGAAAAATAGAATTTGAATTCAAGGAATTTAAAATGAAATTGGAATCCAAAGGAATTCGAATAAAGAAATTCAAATAGAGATTTCAATGTAGAATTTCAAAATAGAATTTGAAATATAGTATTTCAAAGAAGAATTCAAATGTGAAATTTGAATAGAGATTTGAATGGAATTTAAATATGAAATTTGAATTGAGATTTGAAATAGAAATTCAAGTGTTGAATTTGAACATAGAATTGAATATAGAAATTCAAGTAGAAATTTGAATATGAGATTTCAAAATAGAATTTGAAATAAACTTTGAAAGTAGGATTTCAAAGTAGGATTGAAATAGGATTTCAAAATAGGGAATCCAAATAGTTTTGAAATGGAATTTGAATTCATGGGAATTCAAATGAATTTGAATATTAGAAATTCAAATGGTGTTGAAAATGAATTTGAATATTAGAAATTCAAATGGTGTTGAAAATGAATTTGAATATTAGAATCCAAATGGAAATGGAAAATGAAATTTGAATACAAGAGATTCAAATTGAATTCAAATAGGATTTAATCTATGGAATTTGAATATGAAATTCAAATGGAATTTTAAACTATGGAATTTTGAATATAGAATTTAAAAAGGAGTTTGAATATTTGAATTTCAATAGAATTCAAATATAGAAATTGGAATATAGAAGTTCCAATGGAATTTAAATATAGAGTTTGAATAAGAGAATTCAAATGAATTCAAACATAGATTTGAATATAGGGAATTCAAATAGAAATTCAAGTATTGAATTTGAATATCAAATAGAAAAGGAATTGGAATTTGAAATATAGAATTCAAAAGTAAGATTGGAATTTGTATCAAGGAATTCAAATAGAGTTAAATAGAGTTGAATTCATTTTAAAGAAGTTTAAAAGGTTTATATATATAAATATAATTAAAACGAACTCGCCGCAGCGCTGCAGTTCGTAAATTGGCGATTCGAACTTCAATTGAATATACAGAGTGCAATTGAAGTCGGAATTCTTCGAAACAAGAAACGTCAGGACCAGTTTGATAATAGTTTTCTAATGGAAGAGAAAAATATGAATTTCGTCGTATAGATTTTGAGTTATGTCAAAATCAAATTTTCAGAAAAACAGCGCCAAAACTATTTAAAAACCATAACGGTTTATTTCATATTATAAAAGGATTTTTAAGCAAATAAAATCCGAATTTCTATTTAGAAAATTTCAGACTTGAGTTATAAAAAAATATGTGAACTCAAGTGAAGTAAGGAAATTGATTTTTGAAACAGAAATCAGATTTTGACTTTGAATAGAATTAACTAATTCGAATAGTAATTAGTAAAGGAGATGTTGAATTGACATTGGGCCTTAAATAAGAAAATTCGACTTGAAAATTTATATTCGAAATCAAAAAGGAAACTAGAATTGAAATTGAAATTCAATTTAGTTATGAACGAGTTAAATATTTTGTTTGAACATGTTATGTTCAACAAAGAAGTGAAATAGGCAAAATGACTAATTAAAGAATAAATGGGCGAAACTGAATTCAAATGATTAGACGGTATTGAATTGAATTGAAAACAGGTGAACAGGTGTTAAACAGATATGGGATGGAGTATATGAAGATTTTTATTTATGTGCCCGACAAAAAGGTACATGTTTAAATTCATATATGGGTTTTATGCGCCGTATCGGCAAGCCGCTTGGCTTTTCCTTTTTCTTTTTGATTGAGGAAGATACCGGGAAGCTATTTGAAATTTCCCGATGCTCCCGATACAGGGGAGGTTATGGCGAATTTTTCCGGGAATTTAAGGAGTTAGAATATTTTTAAGAAATTTGACAATTAGAAATCTATATATCGATATATATATAGAATTCGATAAGGAAACGAAATCAAAAAATAGCGTAAAGGGCCAATATGGTTATTGGAATATTTGGATAACAAATATTGATAAGAGAATGGAGAAGAGATTTAATTAATGAAATATTAATTAAAGAGCCCAGTGATTTGTTTGATATGTTTGGATGAACACTTGTTTTTATTCGATAGTTAAATCACAGACTATCGAAGTTTTGACCATCGTTGTCAATATGGAGAGACCGGTTGGATTATTATCCGAAGAACCACTCCGTATTGGCATAAGCGTTGCGAACCAAGTATGCTGAATATATTGAAGACGGAGTAAAGTGCAAGGGCTTTTCTATTTATAGAAATAGTGCCTTCGGTTTCGTTCAATCCCAGAACGAACGTATATGGACGAATGTCTGACAGAGTATTTCCAATGTTCAAATGGGTTGGTCTGTATGAATGTATATGGTTGCAACGGATTTATTCCCTTGGCATAACATCCAGAATATTTGTGCAAACTCAACTAGTGATTAACGGATCTGACAATGTGGCATTCAAAGTGATTGTGCTATCAAGGAATGGTAAGTATTCGTAGCCTCAGACCTCAACAACCGGGAAAGGACAAAAATCGGGCAGGCAGCATGGCTATGTGGGTCGCACCCATTAGGGTGTATAATCACCTATCTAGAGAAATTCCTTTTGTTTCTAAATCTATCGATTCTGCCCATTCGGGAAACGGTGGTTTGAGTCCAACCGTTGGTGATATACATTCGATACACTCAAGAGAAATGAGTGGTCGGTCATGTGTGGGCCGGGTTGCAAGACGTCTTGTTGAACCCAGGTGTATTTGCCTCTAGAGATACATCATCGGAAGGTGGTCCCATACCTTGTCATGTTAGAAATCCAATCTCCAATAAGCGCCATGCGGTTTTTGATTATAATATATATGTGGAGCGTGAGATGCAAGCGTTCTACTATTTGGTTATTTACTTGATGTAGACATTATTATAATATCACTGGATTTTTGTATCAAAGTGTTTTGGGTTATAGTAAGGTAAAAACCGTCCATGTTTATGTGTGAGCTGGTCTTACTATTATCTTTTCTTTCGAAAGAGTTTTTGAAAGTTAAACAAGTGGTTGGAGTTTACTCACACCAGTCCCATGACTGACCCAGAGTTTATTTTGTTTTGTTTTCCCTAAACTCTTGGGTGCCCAAATTTGTACGGGCAGTCAAGTGTTTCAGGCTTTTACAGATACACTTGGAGGAGCTTGAAGTAGGAGGCTTCAACGTTAGTTATTTAGAGTTACTTCCGCTGAATCAAATGTTATGTGTACTCTGATGATGGTATGTATGTATGTACAAAACAGATTTGTATTTCAAAGCTTATGTTATATAATATATTTTATTCGTTCCGCTGTGAGTTGTGATCTTCGTTTTTTCTCCTATTCTAATATTTCTTTCTTTCTATTTCTCATCCTCTAACTTCTTTCTAATAATGAGTCGTATTTCTGTGTTATTTGGGTTGGACGTGTGTTGTATTTAGTCAACTCAGATAGCACGGATTTGCGGGTCGTTTCAGTGGGTATTTCTGTTGCTCTGATACCAACTGAAACGACCCGCAAATCCGTGCTATCTGAGTTGACTCATAACACCACCCGTCCAACCCAAATTGCACAGAAATACGACTCATTATTAGAAAGAAGTCAGAGGATGAGAAATAGAAAGAAAGAAAGATAGAATAGAAGAAGAAGAATACACAATATCAAGGTAAAACATGAACCTCACAGCGGAACGAATAAAATATAATATATCATATACTTTTGTAATACAAAATTTCTGTATACATGTACATTCGGAATCAGAGTTCAACACTTACAATACAGCGGAAGATAAACACTAGATAACTAACGCTGAAGCCTCCTGCTCCAAGCTCCTCCAATGGCATCTGTAAATACCTGAACTACTTGACTGCCCGTACAAATTTGGGCACCCAAGAGTTTAGGGAAAACAAAACAAATAAACTCTGGGTCAGTCATGGGACTGGTGTGAGTAAACTCCAACCACTTGTTTAACTTTCAAAATTCTTACGAAAGAAAAGATAATAGTAAGACCAGCCCACACATAAACATGGACGGTTTTTACCTTACTATAACCCAAAATACTTTGATATCAAATCCAGTGATATTATAATAATGTCTACATCAAGTAAATAGTCAAATAGCAAAACGCTTGCATCTCACGCTCCACATATATAGTATAAAATCAAAACCCGCATGGCGCTTATTGGAGATTGGATTTCCAACATGACAAGGTATGGGACCACCTTCCGATGATGTACCTCTAGAGGCAAATACACCTGGGTTCAACAAGAACGTCTTGCAACCCGGCCCACACATGACCGACCACTCATTTGCGGTTAACTAAATACAACACACGTTTAATTCATATATGATTATTATATACATTATACATATGAATTATTTAACTATCAAGTAAACATCCGTGAAATCAAATTAACCCAATCTGGATGACTTGTATTTCTATGTATATTTAATCCAATGAACTGTAACGAACCGGAATTTTCGACTCCGAAAATCAACATCAATCTACCATGTTGATCATTCAGACATCGAACATTCCGGTTCGTTACAGTGGTATCAGAGCTTAAGGTTAAGTAATTACCTTGGCTCTGTGGCGTGACTCAGTAGAGATGGGGTTAGCAATGCCCTAGATTGAGTTTGAGTGTATATATATGAGCGCGTATTTGTAAATTGATATAAAAACTGTTTATATTGTGTTGATTGGTTTGTCGAGTAGTTTATGAATTCTGGTCGATACAGTAATGCAAACTGTGTCGATAAGTGTTTCTAAACTCTTGAACAGAATAATTCGACACAGTATGTTTTTGAAAGAGGGTAAATGGAAATTTTTACCCGAAATATATTTTGATATAAACAAGGTATATATATTAAAATTATTGTAATGTATATATTGGTTGTGTTGGTTGATTTAAAATTGAAATGGTTATATAAATAACCAACCAGAATTCATATCAGTATAATATATGGAATCAGATGAAGTACATCGGAAATCTAAATCAGAATTGGAATTAAAATTCCCAAAAGTGGGAAAGGTATTGTAAATAAACTTGAATTGAATATAAGAGAATTTTAAAATCCTGGGAGATTTTAAATTGTTTACAAGCATCGTGAATTTTATTTTGAAATAGATTTCAAAATGAAAGTGTTTAAAATTGAAGTTTGAAAAAGATATAGTATTGAACTCACTTCGATAGCTGGGGAATAACTCTGAGGATGCTGGCCACATCATTAGTGTTCATTTCCGAGTTCTAAGTGACGGATTACTACCAAGGATTTTGTTTGAATTGCTTTGAGAAAAACAAGTGTTTTGAATCGTGAAAAGAAATGTTTGATTTTTGAAAAGCTGAACTGTTTAAAAACTCCCGGGGAAATTGTTTGAACAAAAACAAAAGTAAGATAGAAACTTGGGAAAGCAAATATGAATTGAATTGAAACAAATTAACTGGCAATTGAATCGGGATATAATATATCAATTCGAATCAGATTTTGAAATTTGTGAAACAAGAATCTGAAATAGTGTTGGTGGGAATTGATGATGGATGATGATTGAGTTAAGAATGGAATTTGGCTTGGACGCGTGAAGGATTTGATTTTGAGGATGAAGTTGAAATTTTGTTTGGGAATGCAGTTGTATACACTGACAAGATAGAAGATGGAAAGGATATAATGATGTGCCCGACAAAAAGGTACACGTTTATTTTTATATGGGTTTGGTGATTTGTGGGCCTATGTGGCAAGCCGTTTGGCTGTTTCATTTTCTTTTGGATCAGAGAAGGCCTAGAAAGGCGAGTTGTGGTTGTACCGATTGAGCCGTACAGAGGAGGTGCTGGCGAAATTTTTCGGAAATTTAATGTGTTAGAAAATTTTCAATATTTTTGAAAATATCTATATACAGTATTGAATTGGTTTCTAATTTAAAAATAATTTGGATTTGAAAGTTAGTGAGTTTATAACGTTCTTTCTTACCTTAGCAATTTCGAGGACGAAATTATTTTAAGGGGGGAAGAATGTAACGACCCGTGTTTTACCCGTCAAATATTAATTTAATTTATTTATTTTAAATATTATATTTGGAATATCAATGGAATTTAATATTTAATTCGTTATTAAAAACGAAGTTGAACGTTATATAATTTATATAATATAAAATCGAGCTCGAAAATGGCGTGCAGTTCGTGAAATGAAGTTTTGAACTTCAACTGAGAATACAGGATTCGATATAAGTCGGATTTCTGTGAAACAAGACACGTTGGAGCCGTATTGGCAATAGCTTTCATATGAAAGAGAAAAATCCAGATTTCGTGTTATAGTTTGATAGTTATGGCCAAATCAAAATTTGAAATAGTCGCTATGGAAAATCGTTATTAAATTATAGGCCTTTAAAATAGCCGTTTTGCAAACGGACTCAGATTTTGACAAAACCAGTTTCATTGGGACCGTAACGTTGAATTATTGTCAGAAAATCAAACTGCGTGGCAAACCGATATCGTATGTGGTCACGGTAGCCATAAACGCCCGTTCATTTTATATAACGCGTATTTAAATAAATAAAAGGGGTATTTGGCATAACTTGAGCAGACAATCGAATTAGGTCACGAAACCAGTTCCGTTGGGTTCGTATCGTCGATTAGAGTCAGGATAGATATATAGTTTGTTGTTTTTAGAGATCGTGAAATTTGGTGTTAAAAAGGGTAAGGCGGTTCGGGGTAAAAACAGCCTACCGGGGCAACAGTCTCAGAATGCGACGAAACTAGTGCCATTGGGTTCGTATCGGAAAGTTATTGTCAGTGTTCGCAGTTTCGAGTTGATTTGATTTATCTGGTGATCGTGGAAAAATTAAACGCGTGTTCATTTCTGGTTTCATAAAGGAAATTTTTTCATATGACCTCGGATTGCAATGAAACCTGTCCCATTAGGTCCGGAATATCGTTTTACACCAAGGTTAACATTTTTATCAGTAAACAGAAATCGTCTATAGTGGGGTTTAATACGGTTTCTCCCCGACGAAGTTCCGTACCTTATAATATGAATAAAACTATCCATTCTTTGTTACTGTAGCTTGTTTCTCTTCTGTACTGTCAGTCCAAAACTTTCATTTTACGTGCTGCCCAAACTAACCATCCGTGTTGCCCAAGGAACCGTGTTACCCAAGGTTTGTATTGAGAGTTCCACCACATGCAAACAGCTGTCCTACTCTTAGCTCAGTAAACCCATACCCTACTCTAAAACCTGCCAATCAAAATAAACGCCTTGCCGACCAAGGACTTCACTTTTCGAGAAAAAAAACAACTGGCCTATATTTTCTCTGAGAAGCCTACTCCCCCTAAAACGTGATGTCCAAACCTTTTCCAGCTATAAATATAGCAGCCTTCGCCTTTTTCTTTCGCAGAACAAAAGGCACGAAATCATTTCCCTCTCAGTACTTAAACCAAAAACAAAAGTAATACCTTTCCAACTTGCTACATTCACTGATGCTCGACGAACTGGAGAGTAAGGGATCGTCGCAAATAATGTGCAGGTCAAGGCGGTGAAGACAAGTGGGGAAAACATTTTGATGTGAAGTATTTTTGAACAAGGGGCTTTGCATGGGTTGCATGGGATGAAGTGCGGACGTGTAGAATGGGATGGGAGCGTGGTTCGGTGTACAAACAGGGGAGGTAGGGACGTGAATAACACGAGCAGGGGGTCTGTTTGCAAATGGCGGAGGAGCCTGTAGCATGTTTACAAAGGAGAATGGGGGAGGTTGTGTGCTGGTGTAGAAGCTATAGGGGAGGAGTAGTTTGCAAAACATGGGAAGCTGATGCTACAGATAAAGAAATGGAATATCTACAGTAAATCGAACCGGTTAGGCAACTCGATGGTGAAAATCATGAAGGCTGGGAGGTCCTTTTTTACAAAGCATGAACCCGTAAGTGACAAAGTATATATAATTGGCCGTTATTTTTATTTCCAAGCAAATTAGTTAACGTTAATGATAGAAAAGAAAAAAAATCTACTTTATATTATAGGATTAACTAAAGACCTAGTTAGGTAGCGGTCTCATGCGCAGAATGAAACAATCCAAGTGGCATGGGAACTGTATTGACAAGCACGACGATGAAACCGGTTCAGACAGAATTGGGCGTCGATGAAAATCTTAATTTAAACGAACTGTTTCAGCGACAGACGAATCAAGGTGAGTTAAACTCACTCAGTTACCCTTTTTATATTTTATATAAATTGGGTATTTTTATTTTGTGTGCTCTGCTTGCCAATGGTTGACTGCTTTGCTAGTTATCTATTTAACTGTTAATTTAACCGATGAAATTAAACTGTGTTTAATTTCAGTGAAATACCAAATCGTTATTTTTAACGATTGGTTCCAATAAAGGTAACTCACCTTGGTTGGTCACGTTTATTTATAAACGTGTTTAATTGTTTGAATTGTTCTGTTATTTCGTTGATGTTAAATGGTTGTTATTTATCATCAGTTAAATGTGATTGATTTGGTTGTTGTTTATTGACTGAATATTCAACATCTGTTTGGTTTGAACCAATAGGTGATATTGGTTAAGTGTTTGGCAGAGTATGGCCTTAAGAAGAAAAAATCAATCGGTTTATAGATATGAATTCACCGTTAGGTAAGTCGATAAAGGTGAAGTTATAAAGTTTATTTTATAACTGGACTCAGATCTTGAAATATATTATTTGAATAAAGTATAAAAGGGAATTAAATAAATATTTTATTTATTTATGGTTGGTTTATTTTATAAAGCATGTGCTGATGTTAATCAGATTTTCAAGTATGCAGATAAGAAATGAATCGAAAGGGTTAAACTTTGATCAATGTTTTGTAAAGAAAACTAATAATGAAAATCTATCTAAATTAATCATATTTTTGATTAATTTAAAGCGAGGATTGTTGAAATCCGTTAACGAGGTAATCAAGTTTTTGAGTTAATTAAATCGACCGTTTGGAATTAGAATTGTTTATCAAGTTAATGTGTTTTGACTAAAACAGTTAAACGAATATTGTTTGAATTTAAATAAGGATTTAAAAAGGGATTTAATATGTAATTTAGTTAATAAAGGGATTAACTACTAAAGTAGTTAATGTTTGAAATAAGTTACTATTTGAATTAATGGTGAATTTAGGGATATATTCTTTGAATGGGAATTCATTTCAAAAGGGTACCGAATGTGAGATGCAAGCCAACTGAATGGTGAAAAGAAATAAACGTACTCAATTATATGAATTAAGTGAAAGGAGATTATGATAAAAGGGTTTATTATAAACCAGAATTATAAATGGAATTTTGGCATTGATTATAACTGATATTTATCTGAGGATAAGACCGTTGTTTGATCAAGGTCTGAGAGGTAATTAAAATACCCCAACTTGAACAACATCGGGATTATCTGAAGATAGTATTAGTTGGTAATCGTAAGAGACGTTAGTGAATATGTTTTGAAATCTAAACAGCGAATTTAGCGCTGTTGTTATAATATATGTTTTGTAAATCTAATATAGCAATTGTAGCACTTTTGCTATAGTAAATGGATTGTAAACCTAAACAGCAATTATAGCGCTGTTGTTTGTAAATCTAAGTAGTAATTTTAACGCTATTGTTATAACATATGTGTTATAAATTTCTTTGTTAAAACTAATGGATTTCCGAATTTAAAAGATGATTTGAAAGGAGATCTAAGTGTGAAATGGAATATAGTTATTCGAGATAGAATTAGCCAAACATAAATATTCGGCTAAGTTGCCATTTCGTACGACTGCTAGCGTAATTCGCAGGGCTGCAGATAGCCTACGGGGGTCGGATGTTTCCTGAGGGAATCAGGCGTAACCATTGTGATCGCTGCGATCTAGAGTCGAGCGAATGGAGTAAGTCGAATGTTAGTTAACTGAAATTAGAGTTATTCAAATATCATATTTTTGAATATTAAAAGAATTGGAAGTTTCAATTTAACAAAAAGGAAATTAGATTGTCAAAGGCCAAATGATGCTAAATGCTTAACCAGTGAACTCATTGGAGTGTCATGTTTGAAACACTGTACATTTTGATAGTTAAAACACCGACTATCAAACCTGACCAATACGATTGTTGGTATGGAAAGACCGGGATCGAATTTACATTCGAAAACCATTCCGACCAACAAATACGTGAAGATATTTGAAGACGGTCGAGATGGAGCATTGAAGACCGTGGATCTTCATAAGCGGAGGAACTGCTAAGAATCTCTGGTTTAGCGGCCAGAGATAAACTGTGGTTCTGTCGTGGTTGGAATCCACGAGTGCAAGGACTTCTCGCTACTGATCCATGGGGTGATTCCTATATGAGATGCAGTAGGAGAGTACCTTCGGTTCATCCTGTTCCTGGATGACTTGTATGGACGGATGTCTGACAGAGTATTTCCAAAGGATCACGTACGTTGATTTCTTCAAACGTACGATAGTTGTTGGCAGGGAATTGCCATTCTCTAGCTTTCAGCAAGAGTATTTTTGTGGACGTCAATTAGTGATATCTGACGGATCTGACGATGTGGCATTCAAAGTGAATGGTGACCAGATGTTCAAGAGTTAATTCTGGCCTCAAGCCTCATCAACTGGGAAATGACAAAAATCGGGCAGGCAGCATGGCTATGTGGGTCGCTCCCATTAGGGTGTATGATCACCTATCTAGAGGAAATCTTATTTGTTTCTTAAATCTATGTTTCGATGCTGTCCCTTGTCGGGAGACGGTTGCTGATCCCAACCGTCGGTGATATACATTCGATACACTCAAGCGAAATGAGTGGTCGGTCATGTGAGGGCCGGGTTGCAAGAAGTTCTTGTTGAACCCAGTGTATTCGTCTCTAGAGATACACTATCGGAAGGTGGACCCATACCTTGTCAAGTTGGAATCCAATCCCCAATAAGCGCCTGCGGGTTTTGATTGTATACTATATATGTGGAGCGTGAGATGCAAGCGTTCCACTAGATTCTATTTACTTGTGTTTAGACATTATTATAATATCAGACAAGATATTGATTTCAAACTGTTTTGGGTTATCGTAAGGTAAAAACCGTCCGTGTTTATGTGTGGATTTGGTCTTACGATTATCCTTTTCTTTTGAAAAGATTTTGAACTTTAAAATCAAGTTGGATGCTCACCCAAATACTGTGCGAGTTTTTTTCTCACTCTGGTTCACCAGACTGACCCGGTGTTTTGTAAATGCTCGGGTTAGGCCGGGTTGTACAGGTTCAGGTTATCGACTGCTGTGAAGAGACGAGCTGGAAGAGTCCAGACGTATGATATTACTATTCCGCTGTGTGTTATATGAGGACAGATTAGTATCACTGTCCAGATGTGTACTCTGATATTGTAAGTATTTCAAAAGCTTTCAATAAAGGTTATTTCTGTATTATATTTTGTTCCGCTGCGATGTGAGATTCTGTGTTGTGGTGTTTCTTCTTCTTCTTCTATTCTAATATTTCTTTCTTATCTATTCTCACCCTCTAACTTCTTTCTATTAATGATCTGGAATGTTCGATGTCTGAATGATCAACATGGTAGATTGATGTTGATTTTCGGAGTCGAAAATTCCGGTTCGTTACACTAACAGTCGACAGGGTATATATGTATTAGACTAAATAACTGACGTTTGCAAAGTATGGCCTTACATATCCAAATGAGTGGTGATAGCACGGATTTGCGGAAATTCGATTTTGAGATTGGGTTAATTCTATAATTTATATTTGACGAATGTCTGACAGAGTATTTCCTATATGGGTTAATTGGATATATAAATAGAAAAGAAGATCATAACACCACAGAGCCAAGGAGATCATGGGATTCAAATTGAAATATAGTTCCATAAGTATAATTGAGTACTTAATTCATATTCTCTTAAAAGTTAAACCATTTGAATACAGGGAAAAACAGGTTGGAGGGATCCAACCGGATTCCTCAAATGTATTATTTATTTCCATATGATCATATATGAACTGATCTGTTTGTGTGATTGATTTGATGGTTGATTATTGACTGGATATTCAACATCTGTTTGGGTTAAACCAATGGGTGATATTGGTTGGGTATTTGGCAGAGTATGGCCTTTAAAAATCAATCGGGTTATAGATATGGATTCACCATCAGGTGAATCGATAGAAATACAGTTATAAAATTTATTTTATAACTAGAAATAGATTTTCGAATACTATTTTGAATAAAAGTTATATAAAGAGAAATAAATGAATAGTTTACTTATTTAAGACTTTGATTTATTATTAAGTGATTTTAGAAAGTTAATCAGATTGATAAGTATGGAAATAAGAAATGGTTTAGCTTGGGTAATTATTTTATCAAGCGGAATGAGGGGTTCATGAATAGGTTTTATTTTAAAACCTAAGTTTTATAACGAAGTTATAAAAGGAATTTTAAGCGAGAATGAGAGCTTGAGTTAAATATTGCTTAATCATTTGAATTAAGTCGAAGGAGATTTCGATAAAAGGGTTTAAGATAAACCAAAACATGTAAAGAAGTTTCAAAGTGTTAAGACGTTAATTTTACAGTAACGTTATTTGAAAACGAGATCTAGTAAAAAGGAGAATTTTAAATGAAATTTCAAAATGGGAAATTGAATATATTTATTCGAGATAGAATTAGCCAAACATAATAATTGGGCTAAGTTGCCATTGCGTACGACTGCTAGCGTAATTCGCAGGGCTGCAGATAGCCTACGGTGGTCGGATGTTTCCTGAGGGAATCAGGCGTAACCATTGTGATCGCTGTGATCTAGAGTCAAGCGAATGGAGCTAAGACGAATGTTAATTAATCAATTAGAATTATTCAAATATCGTATTTTTGAATATTAAAAGAATTAGAAGTTTCAATTTAACAAAAAGGAAATTAGTTTGTTAAAGGCCAAATGATGCTGAATACTGAATCAGTGAACTCATTGGAGTGTCATGTTTGAAACACTGTACATTTTGATAGTTAAAACACCGACTATCAAATCTGCCCAATACGAGTGTTGGTACGGAAAGACCGGGATCGAATTTATATTCGAAAACCAATCCGCCCAACAAATACGTGAAGAGATCAGAAGATGATCGAGATGGTGCTGTGAAGACCGTTGATTTTCATAAACGGAAGAACCACTAATATTCTCTGCCTGGCAAGCAGAGATAAACTGTGATTCTGTCGTGGTTGGAATCTACGGGTTGCAAGGACTACTCGCTACTGATCCATGGGGTGATTCCTATATTGGATGCGGTAGGAGAGTGCCTTCGGTTCATCCTGTTCCTGGATGACGTATATGGACGGATGTCTGACAGAGTATTTCCGAAGGATCACGTACGTTGATTTCTTCAAACGTGCGATAGTTGTTGGCAGGGAATTGCCATTCTCTAGCTTTCAGCTAGAGTATTTTTGTGGACGTCAATCAGTGATATCTGACGGATCTGACGATGTGGCATTCAAAGTGAATGACGACCAGATGATCAAGAGTAATCTAGACCTCAAGCCTCATCAACCGGGAAATGACAAAAATCGGGCAGGCAGCATGGCTATGTGGGTCGCTCCCATTAGGGTGTATGATCACCTATCTAGAGGAAATCCTATTTGCTTCTTAAATCTATGTTTCGATGCTGTCCCTTGTCGGGAGACGGTTGCTGATCCCAACCGTCGGTGATATACATTCGATACACTCAAGCGAAATGAGTGGTCGGTCATGTGAGGGCCGGGTTGCAAGAAGTTCTTGTTGAACCCAGTGTATTCGTCTCTAGAGATACACTATCGGAAGGTGGACCCATACCTTGTCAAGTCGGAAATCCAATTTCCAATAAGCGCCTGCGGGTTTTGATTGTATATATATATATGTGGAGCGTGAGATGCAAGCGTTCCACTAGATTCTATTTACTTGTGTTTAGACATTATTATAATATCAGACAAGATATTGGTTTCAAAGACTGTTTTGGGTTATCGTAAGGTAAAAACCGTCCGTGTTTATGTGTGGATTTGGTCTTACGATTATCCTTTTCTTTGAAAAGATTTTTGAACTCTAAAATCATGATTGGATGATTCACCCTTATTACTGTGCGAGTTTATCTCACTCTGGTTCACCAGACTGACCCGGTGTTTTGTAAATGCTCGGGTTAGGCCGGGTTGTACAGGTTCAGGTTATCGACTACTATGAAGAGACGAGCTGGAAGAGTCCAGACGTATGATATTACTACTATTCCGCTGTGTGTTGTATATGGGAACAGGCTATTATAACTGTCCCAGTGTGTGATGTACTCTGATACTGTAAGTATTTTAAAGCTTTCAATAAAGATTATTTCTGTATTATATTTTGTTCCGCTGCGATGTGAGGCTCTGTGTGGTGTTCTTCTTCTTCTTCTATTCTAATATTTCTATCTTATCTCTTCTCACCCTCTAACTTCTTTCTATTAATGATCTGGAATGTTCGATGTCTGAATGGTCAACATGGTAGTTTGATGTTGATTTTCGGAGTCGAAAATCCCGGTTCGTTACAGTGATACCACTGTAAAGACCCCGGGATTTCCGAGCTATCTGAGTTGACTAAATACAACACACGTCCAACCCAAATAACACAGAAATACGAACCATTAATAGAAAGAAGTTAGAGGATGAGAAATAGAAAGAAAGAAATATTAGAATAGAAGAAATCGAAGATCACAAACTCACAGCGGAACGAATAAAATATATTATATAACATAACTTTTTGAAATACAAATCAGTAATTTTATATACATACCATCATCAGAGCACAACAGTCATTTCTGGAACAGTTATAAACACCTGTTTCCAGATACAAACAAAGTCCACAGCGGAATATATGATAGCCTATAGCTAACCGGTGAAGCCTCCTGCTTCCAGCTCTTCCAAGGGAATCTGAAAAATCCTAACTACTTGACTGCCCGTACAAATTTGGGCACCCAAGAGTTTAGGGAAAACAAAACAAAATAAACTCTGGGTCAGTCATGGGACTGGTGTGAGTAAACTCCAACCACTTGTTTAACTTTAAAAATCCTTTCAAAGAAAAAATAATAGTAAGACCAGTCCACACATAAACACGGACGGTTTTTACCTTACTATAACCCAAAACACTTTGATATCAAATCCAGTGATATTATAGTAATGTCTACATCAAATAAATAACCAAATAGCAGAACGCTTGCATCTCATGTTCCACATATATAGTATATAATCAAAAACCGCATGGCGCTTATTGGAGATTGGATTTCCAACATGACAAGGTATGGAACCACCTTCCGATGATGTATCTCTAGAGACGAATACACCTGGGTTCAACAAGAACATCTTGCAACCCGGCCCACACATGACCGACCACTCATTTCGCTTGAGTGTATCGAATGTATATCACCAACGGTTGGACTCAAACCACCGTTTCCCGAATGGGCAGAATCGATAGATTTAGAAACAAAAGGAATTTCTCTAGATAGGTGATTATACACCCTAATGGGTGCGACCCACATAGCCATGCTGCCTGCCCGATTTTTGTCATTTCCGGTTGTTGAGGCCTGAGGCTACGAATACTTACCATTCATTGATAACACCATCACTTTGAATGCCACATTGTCAGATCCGTTAATCACTAGTTGAGTTTGCACAAATATTCTGGATATTATGCTAAGGGATAAATCCGTTGCAACCATATATATTCATACAGACCAACCCATTTGATCATTGGAAATACTCTGTCAGACATTCGTCCATTTACGTTCGTTCTGGGACTGAACGAAACCGAAGGCACTATTTCTATTACTAGAAAAGCCCTTGCACTTTACTCCGTCTTCAATATATTCAGCATACTTGGTTCGCAACGCTTATGCCGATACGGAGTGGTTTTTCGGATAATAATCCAACCGGTCTCTCCATATTGACAACGATGGTCAAAAACTTCGATAGTCTGTGATTTAACTATCGAATAAAAAAACAGGGTGTTCATCCAACATATCAAACAAATCACTGGGCTCTTTAATTAATATTCATTAATTAAATCTCTTTTCCATTTCCTCTATCAATATTTGTTTACCAAATATTTCAATAATCAATCTTGGCCCTTTACGCTATCTGGAAAACGTTTCCAAATATCAACTTCTTTTATTTTCTATATATTAGAAAAATCTCTATTTGAATTGGAAACAATTCCAATCACTTATCTCTATCCCCTTTTGTTTACAACATTCGATTTTTATATTCACTTTACTATCGAATTCAATACGTCGATACGATGATTTCAAATTATCAAAATATCTTAAAAATATTCTAACTCCTTAAATTTCCGGAAAATTTCGCCATAACCTCCCCTGTATCGGGAGCATCGGGAAATTTCAAATAGCTTCCCGGTATCTTCCTCAATCAAAAAGAAAAAGGAAAAGCCAAGCGGCTTGCCGATACGGCGCATAAAACCCATATATGAATTAAACATGTACCTTTTTGTCGAGCACATAAATTTAAATCTTCATATACTTCATCCCATATCTGTTTAACATCTGTTCACCTGTTTCCAATTCAATTCAATACCATCTAATCGTTTGAATTCAGTTTCGCCCATTTATTCTTTAATTAGTCATTTTGCCTATTTCCTCTTTGTTGAACATAACATTTAACTTGTTCATAACCAAATTGAATTTCAATTTCAATTCTAGTTCTCTTTTCTATTTCGAATATAAATTTTCAAATCGAATTTTCTTATTCAAATCCCAACATCTCATTTACCAATTTCTGTTCGAATTGGTTAATTCTATTCAAT
The DNA here is from genome assembly GCA_030737875.1 of Allium sativum. Lineage (NCBI taxonomy): Eukaryota > Viridiplantae > Streptophyta > Magnoliopsida > Asparagales > Amaryllidaceae > Allium > Allium sativum. Next base: position 845,196,907 of record CM060922.1, on the reverse strand, counting down.
AAATCAAAATCTGGTTTCTGTTTCAAAAATCATATTCGTTTACACAACTTGAATTCACATATATTTTACAACCCAACTCTGAAATTTTCTAAATAGACAATTCGGATTTTTCCGCTTAAAAATCCTTTTATAACATTAAATAAACCATTATGGTTTTAAAACGATTCTGGCGCTGTTTTTCTGAAAATTTGATTTTGACATAACTCAAAATCTATACGACGAAATTCATATTTTTCTCTTCCATTAGAAAACTATTATCAAACCGGTCCTGACGTTTCTTGTTTCGAAGAATTCCGACCCCAATTGAGTTCTGTATACTCGATTGAAGTTCAAATCGCTATTTTACGAACTGCAGCGCTGCGGCGAGTTCGTTTTAATTATATTTATAAATATAAACTTTTAAGCTTCGTTTATATAAATTCAACTCTATTCTAATATATATATATAGATATATATATTCCAAATTCCATTTGAATCTTTACATTTCAAATTCCATAGTTTTAAATCCTGTATTCAAATCCCATTTGAAATCCTTTATCCGAATTCCATTGCAAATTCTTTATTCGAATTCCATTTCAAATTCTTTATCCGAATTCCCATTTCAAATCCAACTCCTTTTTGAAATTCTATATTTGAAATTCATACTTGAATTTAAATATCCAAACTCCATTTAATTTCTATTTGAAATTCTAATGTTTCAAATCCCATTTGAACTTCTATATTCCAATTTCTATATTTGAATTCTATTGAAATTCAAATATTCAAACTCCTTTTTAAATTCTATATTCAAGATTCCATAGTTTAAACCCATTTGAATTTCATATTCAATTCCCTAGATCAAAATCCTATTTGAATTCAATTTGAATCTCTTATTTCAAATTTCATTTTCCCTTTCCATTTGAATTCTAATATTCAAATTCATTTCCAGCCCCATTTGAATTCTAATATTCAAACTTATTTTTAACACCATTTGAATTTCTTCACTCAAATCCATTTGAATTCCCTTGAATTCAAATTCCATTTCAAAATCATTTGGATTTCCTATTTTGAAATCCTATTTGAAATTCTATTTTCAATTCTACTTTGAAATCCTATTTTTCAAAGTTTATTTCAAATTCTATTTTGAAATCTCATATTCAAATTTCTACTTGAATTTCTACATTCAATCCCATGTTCAAATTCAACACTTGAGTTTCTATTTCAAATCTCAATTCAAATTTCATATTTAAATTCCATTCAAATCTCTATTCACATTTCACATTTGAATTCTTCTTTGAAATACTATATTTCAAATCCTATTTTGAAATTCTACATTGAAATCTCTATTTGAATTTTCTTTATTTGAATTCCTTCGAATTCAAATTATAATTTAATTCCTTGAATTCAAATTCTACTTTTCATTCTAATCTCGTCTATTCAAATTCTATTTGAACTTCTTATTTGAATTTCTAATATTCAATCTCCTTTTAACATTCAAACATTTAAACTCCCTTTAAAATTCAAATGTTATACTCAAATTTCATTTGAGTTATATATGTAAAAATTTCATTTCACATCCTATTTGAAATTTCATTTCAAATCCTTCTTTCGCACTTGTATTTCTATTTCTGAATTATCAAATGATAATTCTTTTCACTTCATTTATAACTTCGTTATAAAAGAACTATTTATAAACTTCGTTTATAAAGAACTACTTGTTTTATTTTTAAAAAAAACAAGTTTATATTTTTATTCCATTAAAAATTCAAATTCTATTTAAAAATAGAATTTTCCCTTTTTAAATCTCAAGTATCCTTTCAATTGGCCCAGTGATATTTAAAACAATCAAATCACCCAATTTTCAATCATTTGGTTTTTAACACATCATATATGAATATATATGAAATCAAGCAAACAAACAAACAGATAATATAATTTTGAGGAATCCAGTTGGATTCCTCCAACCTGTTTTCCTGCATCCACAGATGTTAGCACATAAATAATACCCATTCTGCTTCATGGCAGAATATCGCGGTATAGAAGGTCATCCACTAATCATAGCGTGGGGCGTATAGGGTAATCATCCGCTATGAAACTGCGGGCATCCGCTAATGAGACTGCGGGAATCCAACCAATCAATCAACCCAATATATATATATAATAGCCTAAATAACTAATATATATATAAAACAAGCAGAAAGCATTCGCACAAGCAACAAACAATTATTTTTAAATGGAATAAAAATAATTCTAAAGGTGAGTGAGATTTACTCACCGTGAATTTGCAGTTGTTGAATATCCTGTATATTTCCATATTTCCCAGCTATGCATTTATTCGAACTATCTCAATTGAATTTATCTCACCTATGATAATCAATTTAAATCTATTGATTAAACATTTATTTAAATTAACTATTTAAACGAATAAATAACTTTCCTATATTTTTCCTTCTTTTAAATGGTTATTAACTGAAATTTTACTTAACAAATAAAATTAACTTACATATCTTCAAACACAAATATGTGTATATGTTATGACTACTGGAATAACAAATTTTAAATTATTATATTCTTACCATTTTGATTTATTTTTTTGAGCATTGCCATGAATCTAACTAATTCATAAATAATTTCATTTTAAGTAGATTGCCAATTGTATAAATTAATTTCAGTATTATCTAAAAATAAATAAATGAATTACCTTAATCCATAGGGTCTTGGCTCTACAGCAAAACAAAATTCGAAATCCCCTCAGTCTCGTGAACGAGGCCAACTCCGAACTTCCCAGCATCGATTCTTGAAACCTCAACCTCGGCAATCCTTGAAGAACCCATCGAACTTCCTTAGTTTGAACCCCTCATCAACTCTGCCATCATCAGTATTGAACACAGTGGTACCCCTTCGAATGCGCAACCAAAGTTCAGCTCGCCTCCCTTGAAATCGTGGTGTGCTTCATTCCTCCAATCGCAACCCCTCCCTGGTCCGAACTCAAAACGATTCGCACCCTTCACCCACTCGCATACCACCACGAAGCACAGAACCCTAGGCGTCGCTGAATGAAGAAGCGCGACTGGAAGGATGATCGGATTCAGACTGAATGGTATGAGCATGAAGCTTGAGCGCAGACGAATTAATTGAATCAAGAATTTATTGTTTTAATCGGGTATTTGATTTTCTAAAAAAAATTCAACTTGATTTGAAAAAGGGAGAAACGGTTTCTGGTTTGAGGAACGAAGGGGATTTTTGGCTTGAAATCAAAGGGGTCAGCCTATTATATAGAATGCGAAGGGTGAACAAGACGTACAGCTTCATTAACTTGTTGTTTCTTTGATACCGAACAAGAAAGACATGTTTTACAGCTCGAGGAGAAATAGTCTGCGATGTAAATGAAGATAGGTCGGCTGAAATGAAAGTATAGGCTTTGAAAATAAATTGATTTTTTTTTATTATTATTTATATATAACTAAAATATCTTGCGGTCCTTTTATTCGAAATCCCAAACTGCTATCTAGTCGCAACGACTGATGTTAACAACATTATACGATATTCTAAACTCGACGGGAGCGGTTCTAAAATTTAATTCGTTCGTATATATGGAATAACCATATTAAATTAATATAACAGAATTAAAATTCATAAATCACTATTATCGTTGTTTATATTCAAATAGAATATGTATTGATCATCTGAACTATTACGATTCAGTTTTTATCTTCGAATTGAATTATTTTTGTTCTCGTATTCCGATGATTAACAAAATAAATCGTATTTTGATTACTGAATCGATCACTCAATATAAAATAACATGTATATTATTAACTCACTAATTTCGACGATATTAATTATTTAAAATAGACTGCTCAAAAATCCGGGTCGTTACATTCTTTCCCCCTTAAAATAATTTCGTCCTCGAAATTGCTAAGGTAGGAAAAAGGGTACAAATCCATTTCTTTTCAATATCTCTCTTATGTTGAAACCCAACTCCTCTTATTTTAACAAATTCAATTCCACCAGAACTTTTGGTCTTCCTTTATTTGATTCGAATGATCTACGATCAACCCATTTATATCCAATCTATATTCTATTAAACCAATTCAAATTGATTTTAATCAATTCATTCACTTCGACCCATTTAACTTGTTTAAGTTAAATTTTAATTCCAGAATTCAAATCCTTGGGTTTCTTTTCAAATTCTTTTGAAATCCCATAAGTATATACATATATCCATTTCTATCACAAATTCAAAACATTTGAAATTTCAAACAAATTTCCAACTCAGATAGCCAACTCACTTCCGTGCTAGAAATTTTAAAATAGAACTTAAGCCCTATATACATATATTTAGTCAACTCCGTACTCATGCCCAGACATAACTGAAACGACCCGCGAAATGAGTGGTGATGCAAATATAGTTAACTTTTAATTATATAGTTCATGTATTTTATGCCCTGTCAGAATACGGTCGACATAACAATGAACTATATTTCATATTTCCGCATATATTTAATTTAATTATATAGTTTTGGCCCAAAAACCCACACCCGCTTCCCTCTTAAAACCCTCAATCCGATCCCTCCACTTCATTTACAACAGTCGCCTCCAAACAAAAGGGAAAACCCTAATTCCCTTTTCGATTTTATCAGCTCAAAACCCAAAAACAATGGCGTCGCAACCTCTGCTCTTCTGCCACAATGAAGTTCTTCCGCAACCCTACCCTCTCCTCCTACCTGCTGTCCCACCGAACCCCTCGTCGGCCTTTAGCGACACCGATCCTGGCTCCCTCTTCAGCAACTACAACCCCAAGCTCCCCAAAACGAAGCGTCTTCATATTAAGCTAAGTATTTTATATTTAAACCACAGTATTTTGTTTTGATTTCTTCTGGTTTGTTTCGAATGGTTTCTTGTGTGGTTCGGATTGTTGTTGAAATGGTGAAACACCCCTGTATTTATAGTTGCGGTTTGCCTTAGATGAGATTACTGTCAATCAATGGTTTCGAATTGTTATTTCAGTCCATACCCGAATCTGTACTAAGATTTGTGTTCGGATTTTTTTTGTATAGTATTGTCAATACTGTTGATCAGTTCACATGGACGTACCAATATCTATTCTCATGGATTTACTTTGATAGTTGTACCATTCTGATGTGTTCACATGGACATGTAGATTTGATTTCAACACTTGTTGGTTGGTTCGAAACAGATTTCGACAGTGTAGATCAGAAAACATATATACACTTTACTCGTTTACACAATGCAGAGATTTTTAAACTGTAAATAAATCTAGTGTTCAGACAGCAGTCTTAAATGGGTTTGTACATGAACTGTTGCCTAGATTAGGCTAGGCTTGCGGCTAGTACTGAAGATTTTGATTTCCATTTTTAAATATATGAGAATAGTGAATTTTTGTATCACAGATCACTGTACATACATGTGCCTTTACTGTTCGATAAGGATTTGGTGTATCTAAACATGCATATCAGTTTCTTCTTTACTGTGCATGTACTCTTATGCTATTCATATTAGTTGTTTCACTGTCTTGTTCATTTATATCTTCAGCTACTTATGATCTGATTGGATGTTATAAATACATACATTAAAATTTTCTTTTGCTTTTTCCTTAGCTGTGATATACAGATCATACAGATCATGTACAGCTATAAAACAGATCATGTTTGCTTTTTTTTTTCTTCTGTTTCATGATCTTTCCCTTTCAGATCAATGCATACGTTGTCATTTCGGTTCCCTCTCTTTTTTCTTGTTCTAGCTTGGCTGAAAAATAGCTTAGCTAGCGCCCTTAGCTATGTATTGTCATGTTCATTCACTGTTCATGAATAGCATATCCTAGGTACACAGCCTATTTTTACTCTACATGTTTTGATTTAAAGTATTCCATCACTCGCTGACATACATGTGCTGTTCTGATCTTATTTCCTGTTGAACCTTTGATCCTAGTTCACTTTATTTACTTTCTAACATTGGTCTTTTCTTTTCAGTTTCCTTTTACAGTCTGCTCTTACTTGTTATTTGATTATGAATATATATATATTGTTTTGTTCAATTTTAGCTGTTCAATTATTATATTTCCTATATACTAATAGGTTTACTGTTTCTTGCAGCTCAGGATCAAGGCGTACATTTCGTTTCACTGTCCTCCTGAAAAGAAAACAAGGCGTGTAGAAATATATGAATTGCTATGTCAATTTCTGTTTTGTAATGTACCGTCAATATTGTGTACTGTTTTCTTTGTATTCCTTTGTACTTATGTATGTACAATCTTCTCATGAATATATGTGTTATTTTGGGCTTTAACATTTCAAGTTCAATGTTGTGTATATTTCAGATTTTAAATATTTTCATTTGTTGAACCGGTGAGATGGAAATACATATATATGCTCAGTTTCATATGTATATACGTTTCCCACTTTTATATGTGCATTCATATATTTATTTTTAGTTTTTATGTTCTTTGTACTTTCAGTTTCAAGCTTATTCTTGTTGATGTTTATGGCATGACCTACGATGTATTCATATTTTAAATTTGTTTCAAGTTGTTTATGGCGCGACCCTTTTTATGGCGAGACTCCTTTAAGGTTGGTTTATTGTCCTAACCTCATATAACCTTAATTAAAGTAAATTAAATTTCATATGACGATAATAAATTATTACCATCGTATTAAAGCAACCAACTTAAATTCTAAAGAGTATAAAGATTCAAAATTCAACAATCAACGTTCTGGGTTTTAAAGTGATATCCTATTTACATAAAAACCCTTTCATAACCATATATAAATTATACGTCTATATATTATTAAATAAACAAATTATATATATAGTAAATTCATCTAAAATTCTAAATCGATATTTAAAATAATAAAATATTAAATGTTTAACAACCAAAAATACGGGTTGTTACATTCCTTCCCCCTTAAAATAATTTCGTCCTCGAAATTGCTAAGTAAGAGGTATGTTCCAATTCCAATTATTCTCAAAATAATTATCATGGAATCGTCATCACAATTATATGTTATATTAACTTATGAAGGACTCGCTAGCATCTCCGTTGCACTGCTCGATCAGACCCACTGCAAATGCCACTCTGGCCCCACTTTGATCAAGAAACTAAGAACCCAAACGAGTACCCTTTCAGGGTTATAAAACAAATCGCCAGTCCACTTTCCCAACAACCAATCGACAATGCACAATCTATCTAACCAAATCAAACAACTTTTATTTCCAAATTCCAATTCCAATATTCTACTCTTAACCACGTTTAAGTTTCAAAATCATATTCAATTAACTATTTTCTTCTCTAATTTATACACTGCCATATCAAATTCAAATTTTGATTTCAATTTCAACATTATACATTTCTTCCTTTTTAATTTCATATATAAAAATTAGTTTTATATTAGACCACTTTGAATTCATAGTCTAATTCGACTTGGATTCAAACAAATCAACCAACTAAAAATCAATCATAAAATTGTTCCTTTTTCTATACAAAATTATAATGTGGCCAAAATTATTTTATTTGACCATTTTATAAAACATTATTGTGTCAGTTGCGAATTCAAAAATCGAACTGATCAAATAACACAATATAAAACATTTTTATATAGAATTTACAAATACGCTCTCATATATATACACTCAAACTCAATCTAGGGTGTTACTAACCCCATCTCTATTGAGTTACGCCACAGAGCCAAGGTTACTACTCAACCAATAGCTCTGATACCACTGTAACGACCCAGGAGTTTCGGCCTCGAAAATCGACATAAATACCTTTACTGTATCTCATGCCGATTCTCCAAGCACCGAAAACACTGGAACGTTTTAGAAAGAAATTAGAGGGTGAGATAAGAAAGAAAGAAATATAAGAATAGAAGAAGAAGAAGAAGAATCATCACAAAGTCTCACATCGCAGCGGAACAAAATATAATACATAAATAATCTTTATTGAGAGCTTTTGAAAATACTTACAATATCAGAGTACAACACACATCTGGACAGTTTTGATAATCTGTCCTCATATATATAATCACACAGCGGAATATCATTCATTCTGAACATCTTCAGCTCGTCTCTGGACTTCTTAGTACCTGATAACCTGAACCTGTACATCTCGGTCTAACCCGAGCATTTACAAAACACCGGGTCAGTCTGGTGGACCAGAGTGAGAAAAAACTCGCACAGCATTTAAGTATCACACAACTTGATTTTAAAGTTAAAATCCTTTCGAAAGAAAAGGGTAATCGTAAGACCAAATCCACACATAAACACGGACGGTTTTTACCTTACGATAACCCAAAACAGTTTTCGAAATCAATATCTTGATCTGATATTATGATAATGTCTAGATACAAATAATTAACAAATCTAGAGGAACGCTTGCATCTCACGCTCCCCGTATATAGTATACAACCGAAAACCGCGGGCGCTTATTGGATATTGGATTCCGATCTTGACAAGGTATGGGACCACCTTCCTCACGTGTATCTCTAGAGGCGAATACACAGGGTTCAACAAGAACGTCTTGCAACCCGGCCCTCACATGACCGACCACTCATTTCGCTTGAGTGTATCGAATGTATATCACCAACGGTTGGACTCAAACCACCGTCCCCGAATGGGCAGAATCGATAGATTAAGAAACAAAATGAATTTCTCTAGATAGGTAATTATACACCCTAATGGGAGCGACCCACATAGCCATGCTGCCTGCCCGATTTTTGTCATCTCCTGGTTGATGAGGCTTGAGGTCAGAATTTACCTTTGAACATCTGGTCGTCATTCACTTTGAATGCCACATCGTCAGATCCGTCAAGTCACTAATTGACGTCCACAAATATACTCTGGGTATTAAAGAAGTGCCCCTCTTTGCCACCACTCGGTATTTTTGTAAAAATCAACGTACGTGGTTTCCGGAAATACTCTGTCAGACATTCGTCCATACAAGTCATCCAGGAACAGGATGAACCGAAGGTACTCTCCTACTGCATCCAATATAGGAATCACCCCATGGATCAGTAGCGATCGTCCTTGCAATCCACAGTTTCAACCACGACAGAACCCCAGTATATCTCCGGGTCGAATCAGAGATTTTAAGTGGTTCTTCCGCTTTATGAAGATCTATGGTCTTCACATGCTCCATCTCGATGGTCACTTGATCTCTTCTTTATATTCGTATTTGTTGGTCGGAATGGTTTTCGAGTATATATTCGATCCCGGTCTTTCCATACCAACAATCGTAAAGGTCAGACTTGATAGTCGGTTATTTAACTATCAAGTAAACATCCGTGAAATCAAAAAAAATATACTCACAGATCTAGTACTCAGCATCACTTGGCTTTTAAAATTAATTGCCCAATTTCCTTTTAATTTCGTTACTAGGGAAATCTCATTTCCGTTACTTTGGAAATCTTATCACACACTCTTGCCATTACCAACTAGTATCATCTTTGGGTCGTCCCGAACTCGTTCAAGTTGGGGTATTTTAATTACCTCTCAGACCTTGACCAACAACGTTCTTACCTTCAGATGAATACGAGTGGTAATTCAAAAACCCTATATTATTGTTTCAAACCCTATTCCCAACCTCGTTTGCCAAGCTCACATTTAAATCTCTTCCTTGGAAAATCCCCCTTTTTGTTTAACTTAATTCCATTATTAAGTATTTCAAATTCAACGACTTTTAAACTCCTATCCATTTATAAACCTTTATTAAAAATCCCAGGTTTAATATAAGCCCTTTACATCTTTACCTTCCTTTACTTAATCCAAATCTTAAGCACAACCTTTCATTTAAAACTCTTTAAAACTCGAGTTCAAAATATAACTCATCCATAGCTTCTTACCAACACTCGACCATTTTTCATTTCAACTTGGTTACTTAAATGTGTTGCATTCAAGAAGAGAATATTTAACTCAACATCAAATCTTGCAGATTTAACCACTTTATTTATAATAATTTTCCTTTTTAAACTCTTACTCAGCTTAACCAAGTATTCATTTAGTCATACCACTAATTTAAAATCTAACTTAGTTTAAATGGTCGACACCAAACATGATTACTCTTTAACCAACTCTATTTTTGTTCCTTATTTAAATTAAAATAAAATTAATTTAAATTATTTTATTAAATCTTCCATGATTAACCAAATATTTAACCTCCGGGTTATCTCACTTTTTTATTTTTTTTATAATTACTTATAACTTTATTAATTAGTATTTATTCCCTTTTAACAACTTTTATTTAAAGTAACAGCTTTCAAAGACTTATTCCAGTTATAAAACATATTTATAACCTCACTCTGTCGACTTACAGTCGATAAAATTCATATTAAAAATCGATTTATTTATCGACCAGGTGATGCTAATTTCCCAACACATACCATCCATTTGTCTATATAGGAACAAATGTTGCAATACGGTTCAATCATCAACAATAAAAATTAATCAACCAACAGCCAATTCAAACAATTCAAAACAATTCCAGCACGTTTATAAATGTGATCAAACAAGGGAAACTCCCTTGTTCGGGTCCAATCAAAACGATTGGTATTTCTTCTGAAATTAAATGTCCGTTTAATTTCTAGTAATTTAATCAATAACTATATAACAGGCAAACAGTCAAACACTAACAACCAGAACACGAAAAGTAAAAACCCAATTTATATAAAATATAAATGGGAAGAGCTGAGTGAGTTTAACTCACCTCGGTTTTTGATTTTTCGATAAGCAGTCTGTTTTGATCAAATTAAACTGACGTTTAATCCAAACAGAAATTCCAGTTACTTCAGCTCCGGACTGGGCCTGCTCCATCTCGAAGTACTTGTCTCCATGGTCCCAACGCAACTGACCGCGTTGAAATCTGTTAACGTATGAGCCCGAAATCGTATAAACAAGTTTGAAATTTAAATTATATAACATGGATTTTATTTTGAATATTATAGTTGGGCTTATACCTTACCCTTGGCCCAAAAACCCACACCCGCTTCCCTCTTAAAACCCTCAATCCGATCCCTCCACTTCATTTACAACAGCCGCCTCCAAACAAAAGGGAAAACCCTAATTCCCTTTTCGATTTTATCAGCTCAAAACCCAAAAACAATGGCGTCGCAACCTCTGCTCTTCTGCCACAATGAAGTTCTTCCGCAACCCTACCCTCTCCTCCTACCTGCTGTCCCACCGAACCCCTCGTCGGCCTTTAGCGACACCGATCCTGGCTCCCTCTTCAGCAACTACAACCCCAAGCTCCCCAAAACGAAGCGTCTTCATATTAAGCTAAGTATTTTATATTTAAACCACAGTATTTTGTTTTGATTTCTTCTGGTTTGTTTCGAATGGTTTCTTGTGTGGTTCGGATTGTTGTTGAAATGGTGAAACACCCCTGTATTTATAGTTGCGGTTTGCCTTAGATGAGATTACTGTCAATCAATGGTTTCGAATTGTTATTTCAGTCCATACCCGAATCTGTACTAAGATTTGTGTTCGGATTTTTTTTGTATAGTATTGTCAATACTGTTGATCAGTTCACATGGACGTACCAATATCTATTCTCATGGATTTACTTTGATAGTTGTACCATTCTGATGTGTTCACATGGACATGTAGATTTGATTTCAACACTTGTTGGTTGGTTCGAAACAGATTTCGACAGTGTAGATCAGAAAACATATATACACTTTACTCGTTTACACAATGCAGAGATTTTTAAACTGTAAATAAATCTAGTGTTCAGACAGCAGTCTTAAATGGGTTTGTACATGAACTGTTGCCTAGATTAGGCTAGGCTTGCGGCTAGTACTGAAGATTTTGATTTCCATTTTTAAATATATGAGAATAGTGAATTTTTGTATCACAGATCACTGTACATACATGTGCCTTTACTGTTCGATAAGGATTTGGTGTATCTAAACATGCATATCAGTTTCTTCTTTACTGTGCATGTACTCTTATGCTATTCATATTAGTTGTTTCACTGTCTTGTTCATTTATATCTTCAGCTACTTATGATCTGATTGGATGTTATAAATACATACATTAAAATTTTCTTTTGCTTTTTCCTTAGCTGTGATATACAGATCATACAGATCATGTACAGCTATAAAACAGATCATGTTTGCTTTTTTTTTTTCTTCTGTTTCATGATCTTTCCCTTTCAGATCAATGCATACGTTGTCATTTCGGTTCCCTCTCTTTTTTCTTGTTCTAGCTTGGCTGAAAAATAGCTTAGCTAGCGCCCTTAGCTATGTATTGTCATGTTCATTCACTGTTCATGAATAGCATATCCTAGGTACACAGCCTATTTTTACTCTACATGTTTTGATTTAAAGTATTCCATCACTCGCTGACATACATGTGCTGTTCTGATCTTATTTCCTGTTGAACCTTTGATCCTAGTTCACTTTATTTACTTTCTAACATTGGTCTTTTCTTTTCAGTTTCCTTTTACAGTCTGCTCTTACTTGTTATTTGATTATGAATATATATATATTGTTTTGTTCAATTTTAGCTGTTCAATTATTATATTTCCTATATACTAATAGGTTTACTGTTTCTTGCAGCTCAGGATCAAGGCGTACATTTCGTTTCACTGTCCTCCTGAAAAGAAAACAAGGCGTGTAGAAATATATGAATTGCTATGTCAATTTCTGTTTTGTAATGTACCGTCAATATTGTGTACTGTTTTCTTTGTATTCCTTTGTACTTATGTATGTACAATCTTCTCATGAATATATGTGTTATTTTGGGCTTTAACATTTCAAGTTCAATGTTGTGTATATTTCAGATTTTAAATATTTTCATTTGTTGAACCGGTGAGATGGAAATACATATATATGCTCAGTTTCATATGTATATACGTTTCCCACTTTTATATGTGCATTCATATATTTATTTTTAGTTTTTATGTTCTTTGTACTTTCAGTTTCAAGCTTATTCTTGTTGATGTTTATGGCATGACCTACGATGTATTCATATTTTAAATTTGTTTCAAGTTGTTTATGGCGCGACCCTTTTTATGGCGAGACTCCTTTAAGGTTGGTTTATTGTCCTAACCTCATATAACCTTAATTAAAGTAAATTAAATTTCATATGACGATAATAAATTATTACCATCGTATTAAAGCAACCAACTTAAATTCTAAAGAGTATAAAGATTCAAAATTCAACAATCAACGTTCTGGGTTTTAAAGTGATATCCTATTTACATAAAAACCCTTTCATAACCATATATAAATTATACGTCTATATATTATTAAATAAACAAATTATATATATAGTAAATTCATCTAAAATTCTAAATCGATATTTAAAATAATAAAATATTAAATGTTTAACAACCAAAAATACGGGTTGTTACATTAAATTCCATTTCAAATCCTATTTTGAAATTTCATTTCAAATTCCAATTTCAAACTTGTATTTCTATTTATCAAATGATAATTCTTTTCACTTCATTTTATAACTTCGTTATAAAAGAACTATTTATAAACTTTGTTTATAAAGGAACTACTTGTTTTATTTTTATTCCATTTAAAATTCAAATTCTATTTAAAAATAGAATTTTCCCTTTTAAATCTCAAATATCCTTCCATGATATTTTAAATAAATTAACACTTAGCCCAATGATATTTAAAACAATCAAATCACCCAATTTTATTTTTAACACATCATATATGAATATATGAAATCAGCAAACAACAACAAATAATATATTTTTGAGGAATCCTGTTGGATTCCTCCAACCTGTTTTCCTGCATCCACAGATGTTAGCACATAAATAATACCCATTCTGCTTCGTGGCAGAATATCGTGGTATAGAAGGTCATCCACTAATCATAGCGTGGGGCGTATAGGGTAATCATCCGCTATGAAACTGCGGGCATCCGCTAATGAGACTGCGGGAATTCAACCAATCAATCAACCCAATATATATATATAGCCTAAATAACTAATATATATAAAGCAAGCAGAAAAATCCAAACGAGCAACAACAATTATTTTTAACGAAGTAAAAATAATTGAAATAAAAGGTGAGTGAGATTTACTCACCGCGATTGCAGTTTGTCGAATATCCTGTTTATCTCCAAATCATTGGCTATGAATCTTCTCGAATGAATTCACACCTACGATAATTTTATTTAAATTCACCGATTTAAACATTCATTTAAATTAACTATTTAAATGAATAAATAACTTCTTTTTTTTTTTTTTTTGAACAGTTGATGATTTCACTCATCTAATTTAATAATTATATGGCGATTCCCTAAATATTCTTTTTTAGTCTCTGCATTTCAGGTTAGTAGTTAATGACACTTTCTCTCCTTAACAACGTACATATATTTTCTTGCTTAAATTTAATTATCACAAATTACTTAAATTAAATAAACTAAATTTACCTTAGCCTTCGTTTTTTTCTTTCTCTAATTTGAATACACAGGATGTTTATGCTCCATCTCGGTCCATCGTGAACCCAAGACCCGATCACTGTCCTTTTGCCTGAACCAGACCTAGCAAAAACATCATCTTCCAATAAACACAGCAAATCGAACTCCCCTTCAGCTCGCTTTTCAATCCCATCTCCGATCTCCCCAAAAATACCATACTGCGACTTCCTCAGTTTTAACCTAGTCCACCAATCGAGTCAATCGAGTTATTCCAGATGATATCCAAACAGTGTCGACCTTCCAGAAACCCAAAATCGCACCCTTAAACCCATTGCGTCATCACGATAAAACTCTAATTGCCATCATCCTCAGTTGCGAGCTGCCCTCCACCTTCCAGTCTCCTCAGTCCGAACAATACCAGACATCACGTTCCCAGGTTCGGAAAAAAAACTGACCTTGCTTTCCTCCTTTCGAGCACCGCTTCACTTTTGAACCCTAGACGAATGCTGACTAGCTCGAGCCATCATCGCACTGATTCGCGAGCGCCAGCTCGGGGCAAGCTTCCAGTCTCCATGGCGATTTCAAGTTGCGATGGGTTTTTTTTTACTTTTTCAACGGTGGAAGGGTTTCGATCTAAATGGGAATAAAAGAACGAGAAGGAGAGATTATTAGATGGTACGCTCCTTTGAGAGATGAAGACGAGGTGTTGTTATATAGGTGCGAAGGTGACAGAACGTACCACGCCATTAAGATGGTGTTCCCTTGATGTGGAGGATGAGAGACATTTTTGCTGGCTCGAGGAAACAGGTCTGTGATTTTACAAAGATAGGTCGGCTAGGTAACGTTTTTAGGGTGGCTCGAATGACGTGTATATAATTCGATTTGATTTTTGTTTTAGTTTTCATCCGTTTAA
The DNA here is from genome assembly GCA_030737875.1 of Allium sativum. Lineage (NCBI taxonomy): Eukaryota > Viridiplantae > Streptophyta > Magnoliopsida > Asparagales > Amaryllidaceae > Allium > Allium sativum. Next base: position 845,181,622 of record CM060922.1, on the reverse strand, counting down.
TTATATATATATATATATATATATATATATATATATATATATTTCGAGGTTCCGAACCGCTATTTTATCATAACGACTGCCATCTCCAATGTCATTCGCTGCTCTGAACTCAAGGGGATAGATTGTGGAATTTTATTTCAACTGTATAGAACAGAAAACAATTTAAATTAACGGTTAAATTAATTTTGATTTAATATATAAATTGATTTCAGATAATAAAATTTCACGAAAATAAATTATTATTACTGTTTTAATTCAAACAGAATTTATATAAATCAACTGAACTGTTTTTTTTTCAATTTAGTTTTAACTGTGAATTAAATTACTTGTTAATAACTCGATATATTTGAAATTATATCCTATGTCAATTATTTAATAGATAAATTCAATATAAAATTCATTTATATTCCCAATTAAATATTTAAAACTAATTTAAATATTCATTATATACTAGCTAAAAATCAGGGATGTTACATTCTTTCCCCCTTAAAATAATTTCGTCCTCGAAATTGCTAAGGTAGGAAAAATGGTACAAATCCATTACTTTTCAAAAATTCACTTTTGTTGAAACTCAACTCCTCATATTCCAACAAATTAGCTCCAACCAAAACTTTTGGTCTTCACACATTTGATTCGAATGATCTACGATCAGTCCATTTATATCCAATCTATATTCCAATAAACCTATTCAAATTGATTCTAATCAATTCACTCACTTCGACTCATTTAACTTGTTTAAGTTAATTTCAATTCCAGAATTCAAATCCCTGGGTTTTTCTTTTCAAATTCTTTTGAAATCCCATAAATATATACATATATTTATTTTCATTTCAAATTCAAAACATTTGAATTTTTAAACCAATCTGTTTTCTTTCAAACAAATTTCCATCAAAACTTCTTCTAAGGTAGCAATTCATCACTTAGAAACTCGGAAATGAACACTGAGGATGTTGCAATCATCATCAGAATTATTTCCCAGCCACTGAAGTGAGTTCAGTGCTTTATTATTTCAAAATCCATCTAAAATGATTTTCTTTCAAATCCTTTTAAAACAAAGCTATATTGTTCTAATATACTTTGAAAAATATTTTTCAACTTCCCAGGATTTTGAATTCTTAATTCTGGTTTGAATTAAATTCTAATTCATCTCATTTGTATATTTAATTCCTATACAAGTTTTATTTTGGTTATAAATAACCATTTCAATTTTTTTTTATAATCTTATCTGATTATAATGATATCAATCAACACATCCATATAATAATTTCAGAAAATTTATTCCTTCTATATCAAAAATAGAAATTTGGGTAAAATTATTTCATTCGCCCACTTTAAACAATACTGTGTCGAATTTCTCTGTTCAAGTGTTTAGAAATTCCTATCGACTTCGTGGCGTCCCACGATTCGACCAGAATTCATAAACCACTCATCAGACTAGCCAACACAATATAAAACAACTTTTATATCAACTAACAAATACGCTCTCTCGTATATATATACATTCAACTCATTCTAGGGTACTACTGACCCTATCTCTAACGAGCACATTTCCACCAAAGCCTAGGTATTCGCTCAACCTAAGCTCTGATACCAACTGTAGTGACCCGCAAATCCGTGCTATCTGAGTTGACTAAAAACACCACACGTCCAACTCAAATTGCACAGAAATACGACTCATTATTAGAAAGAAGTTAGAGGATGAGAAATAGAAAGATAGAAATATTAGAATAGAAGAAATCGAAGATCACAAACTCACAGCGGAACGAATAAAATATATTATATAACATAACTTTTGAAATACAAATCAGTAGCTTTATAAACATACCATCATCAGAGCACAACAGTCATTTCTGGAACAGTTATAAACACCTGTTTCCAGATACAAACAAGGTCCACAGCGGAATATATGATAGTCTATATCTAACTGGTGAAGCCTCCTACTTCCAGCTCTTCCAAATGAATCTGTGAAATCCCGACTACTTGACTGCCCGTACAAATTTGGGCACCCAAGAGTTTAGGGAAAACAAAACAAAATAAACTCTGGGTCAGTCAGGGGACTGGTGTGAGTAAACTCCAACCACTTGTTTAACTTTCAAAATCCTTTTCGAAAGAAAAGATAATAGTAAGACCAGCCCACACATAAACATGGACGGTTTTTACCTTACTATAACCCAAAACACTTTGATATCAAATCCAATGATATTATAGTAATGTCTACATCAAATAAATAACCAAATAGCAGAACGCTTGCATCTCACGCTCCACATATATAGTATAAAATAAAAACCCGCATGGCGCTTATTGGAGATTGGATTTCCAACATGACAAGGTATGGGACCACCTTCCGATGATGTATCTCTAGAGGAAAATACACCTGGGTTCAACAAGAACGTCTTGCAACCCGGCCCATACATGACCGACCACTCATTTCGCTTGAGTGTATCGAATGTATATCACCAACGGTTGGACTCAAACCACCGTTCCCGAATGGGCAGAATCGATAGAATAAGAACAAAAGGAATTTCTCTAGATAGGTGATTATACACCCTAATGGGTGCGACCCACATAGCCATGCTGCCTGCCCGATTTTTGTCCTTTCCCGGTTGTTGAGGCCTGAGGCTACGCATACTTACCATTCCTTGATAACACAATTCACTTTGAATGCCACATCGTCAGATCCGTTAATCACTAGTTGAGTTTGCACAAATATTCTGGATATTATGCTAAGGGATAAATCCGTTGCAACCATATACATTCATACAGACCAACCCATTTGATCATTGGAAATACTCTGTCAGACATTCGTCCATTTACGTTCGTTCTGGGACTGAACGAAGCCGAAGGCACTATTTCTATTACTAGAAAAGCCCTTGCACTTTACTCCGTCTTCAATATATTCAGCATACTTGGTTCGCAACGCTTATGCCGATACGGAGTGGTTCTTCGGATAATAATCCAACCGGTCTCTCCATATTGACAACGATGGTCAAAAACTTTGATAGTTTGTGATTTAACTATCGAATAAAAACAAGTGTTCATCCAACATATCAAACAAATCACTGGGCTCTTTAATTAATATTTCATTAATTAAATCTCTTCTCCATTTTCTCTATCAATATTTGTTATCCAAATATTTTCAATAATCATCTTGCCTCTTATGCCATTTGGAAAACGTTTCCAAATATTAACTTCCTTTATTTCCTATATATTAGAAAATCTCTCTATTTGCAATTGGAAACAATTCCAATCACTTATCTCTATCCCTTTTTGTTTATAACATTCGATTTTTATATTCACTTTCCTATCGAATATTCAATACGTCGATACAATTATTTCTAATTATCAAAATATCTTAAAAATATTCTAACTCCTTAAATTTCCGGAAAATTTCGCCATAACCTCCCCTGTATCGGGAGCATCGGGAAATTTCAAGTAGCTTCCCGGTATCTTCCTTAATCAAAAAGAAAAAGGAAAAGCCAAGCGGCTTGCCGATACGGCGCATAAAACCCATATATGAATTTAAACATGTACCTTATTGTCGAGCACGCAGATTTAAATCTTCATATACTTCATATAAAACCTGCTTACACATGTTCACCTGTTTTCAATTCAATTCAATACCATCTAATCGTTTGAATTCAGTTTCGCCCATTTATTCTTTAATTAGTCATTTTGCCTATTTCACTTCTTTGTTGAACATAACATGTTCAAACAAAATATTTAACTCGTTCATAACCAAATTGAATTTCAATTTCAATTCTAGTTCTCTTTCTGATTTCGAATATAAATTTTCAAATCGGATTTACTTATTCAGACCCCAATATCCCTTTGAAATCTCATTAACTAATTTCTATTCAATTTAGTTAATCAAAATCTGGTTTCTGTTTCAAAAATCATATTCATTTACACAACTTGAATTCGCATATATTTTACATCTCAACTCTGAAATTTTCTAAATAGAAAATTCGGATTTTATTGCTTAAAATCCTTTTATAATATTAAATAAACCATTATGGTTTTAAAACGATTATGGCGCTGTTTTTCTGAAAATTTGATTTTGACATATCTCAAAATCTATACGACGAAATCCAGATTTTTCTTCTTCATTAGAAAACTATTATCAAATCGGTCCTGACGTTTCTTGTTCCAAAGAATTCCGACTTCAATTGGGTTCTGTATATTCAATTGAAGTTCGAATTGCCAATTTACGAACTGCAGCGCTGCGGCGAGTTCGTTTTAATTATATTTATGAATATAACGTTAAACTTCGTTTAAAATGAATCCAACTCCACTCAAACTTCATTTTCACTTTTATTTGAACTCTATATTCAAATTCAAATTTCACTTCTATTGAATACTATATTCAAATTCCATATTTCAAATTCCGTTTGAATTATATAGCTAAATTCCATAGTTTAAAATTCCATTTGAATGCTATATTCAAATTCTATAATTTAAATTCCATTTGAATTCCTTTTTGAGTTCTACATTCAAATTCCCTATTCAATTCTCTTCAACTTCAAATTCTATATTTATTCTATTTGAATTTCCAATATCCAAACTCCGATTCAATTCTATTTTGAAATTTCAAATATTCAACCCCTTTTTAATTTTATCATCCAAATTCTATTTAAATCCTCTTATTTGAATTCTATTTCAAATCTAGTTTCAAAACTTCATTTGAATTTCTATATTCAAATCTCATAGACTAAATCCTATTTGAATTCAATTTGAATCTCTTATATTCAAATTTCATTTTCCCTTTCCATTTGAATTCTAATATTCAAATTCATTTCCAATCCCCTTTGAAATTTTTCACTCAAATCCACTTGAATTCCCTTGAATTCAAATTCCATTTTAAAACTATTTGGATTTCCTATTTTGAAATCCTATTTGAAATTCTATTTCCAATTCTACTTTGAAAATCCTATTTTTCAAAGTTTATTTCAAATTCTATTTTGAAATTCCATATTCAAATTTCTACTTGAATTTCTATATTCAATTCCATGTTCAAATTTGAATTTCTATTCAAATTTCTATTCAATTTTCATGTTTGAATTCCATTCAAATCTCTATTCAAATTTCACATTTGAATTCTTCTTTGAAATTCTCTATTTCAAATTCTACTAAATTCTTCTTTGAAATTCTATATTTCAAATCTATTCAATTCTTCTTTGAATTCAAATTTTATTTTAATTCCCTAAATTCCAATTCTATTTTTCATTCTAATTTCGTCTATTCAAATTCTATTTGAACTTCTATTTGAATTTCTAATATTCAATCTCCTTTTAAAATTCAAACATTTAAACTCCCTTTAAAATTCAAATGTTATACTCAAATTCCATTTGAGTTATATATTTAAAAATTCCATTTCAAATCCTATTTTGAAATTTCATTTCAAATTCCAATTTCAAACTTGTATTTCTATTTATCAAATGATAATTCTTTTCACTTCATTTTATAACTTCGTTATAAAAGAACTATTTATAAACTTTGTTTATAAAGGAACTACTTGTTTTATTTTTATTCCATTTAAAATTCAAATTCTATTTAAAAATAGAATTTTCCCTTTTAAATCTCAAATATCCTTCCATGATATTTTAAATAAATTAACACTTAGCCCAATGATATTTAAAACAATCAAATCACCCAATTTTATTTTTAACACATCATATATGAATATATGAAATCAGCAAACAACAACAAATAATATATTTTTGAGGAATCCTGTTGGATTCCTCCAACCTGTTTTCCTGCATCCACAGATGTTAGCACATAAATAATACCCATTCTGCTTCGTGGCAGAATATCGTGGTATAGAAGGTCATCCACTAATCATAGCGTGGGGCGTATAGGGTAATCATCCGCTATGAAACTGCGGGCATCCGCTAATGAGACTGCGGGAATTCAACCAATCAATCAACCCAATATATATATATAGCCTAAATAACTAATATATATAAAGCAAGCAGAAAAATCCAAACGAGCAACAACAATTATTTTTAACGAAGTAAAAATAATTGAAATAAAAGGTGAGTGAGATTTACTCACCGCGATTGCAGTTTGTCGAATATCCTGTTTATCTCCAAATCATTGGCTATGAATCTTCTCGAATGAATTCACACCTACGATAATTTTATTTAAATTCACCGATTTAAACATTCATTTAAATTAACTATTTAAATGAATAAATAACTTCTTAACGTTCATTTAAAATCGACATAAAGGTTTTATTTGACTACAGGGATTGGGTTAGTAAGACCCTAGATCGAGAATATATTTGGGAGCCCCTCTTTTGTATATTAAAGATTTGTATTTAGTCAATTATATCCTATGTAACGACCCAGGAGTTTCGGCCTCGAAAATCGACATAAATACCTTTACTGTATCTCATGCCGATTCTCCAAGCACCGAAAACACTGGAACGTTTTAGAAAGAAATTAGAGGGTGAGATAAGAAAGAAAGAAATATAAGAATAGAAGAAGAAGAAGAAGAATCATCACAAAGTCTCACATCGCAGCGGAACAAAATATAATACATAAATAATCTTTATTGAGAGCTTTTGAAAATACTTACAATATCAGAGTACAACACACATCTGGACAGTTTTGATAATCTGTCCTCATATATATAATCACACAGCGGAATATCATTCATTCTGAACATCTTCAGCTCGTCTCTGGACTTCTTAGTACCTGATAACCTGAACCTGTACATCTCGGTCTAACCCGAGCATTTACAAAACACCGGGTCAGTCTGGTGGACCAGAGTGAGAAAAAACTCGCACAGCATTTAAGTATCACACAACTTGATTTTAAAGTTAAAATCCTTTCGAAAGAAAAGGGTAATCGTAAGACCAAATCCACACATAAACACGGACGGTTTTTACCTTACGATAACCCAAAACAGTTTTCGAAATCAATATCTTGATCTGATATTATGATAATGTCTAGATACAAATAATTAACAAATCTAGAGGAACGCTTGCATCTCACGCTCCCCGTATATAGTATACAACCGAAAACCGCGGGCGCTTATTGGATATTGGATTCCGATCTTGACAAGGTATGGGACCACCTTCCTCACGTGTATCTCTAGAGGCGAATACACAGGGTTCAACAAGAACGTCTTGCAACCCGGCCCTCACATGACCGACCACTCATTTCGCTTGAGTGTATCGAATGTATATCACCAACGGTTGGACTCAAACCACCGTCCCCGAATGGGCAGAATCGATAGATTAAGAAACAAAATGAATTTCTCTAGATAGGTAATTATACACCCTAATGGGAGCGACCCACATAGCCATGCTGCCTGCCCGATTTTTGTCATCTCCTGGTTGATGAGGCTTGAGGTCAGAATTTACCTTTGAACATCTGGTCGTCATTCACTTTGAATGCCACATCGTCAGATCCGTCAAGTCACTAATTGACGTCCACAAATATACTCTGGGTATTAAAGAAGTGCCCCTCTTTGCCACCACTCGGTATTTTTGTAAAAATCAACGTACGTGGTTTCCGGAAATACTCTGTCAGACATTCGTCCATACAAGTCATCCAGGAACAGGATGAACCGAAGGTACTCTCCTACTGCATCCAATATAGGAATCACCCCATGGATCAGTAGCGATCGTCCTTGCAATCCACAGTTTCAACCACGACAGAACCCCAGTATATCTCCGGGTCGAATCAGAGATTTTAAGTGGTTCTTCCGCTTTATGAAGATCTATGGTCTTCACATGCTCCATCTCGATGGTCACTTGATCTCTTCTTTATATTCGTATTTGTTGGTCGGAATGGTTTTCGAGTATATATTCGATCCCGGTCTTTCCATACCAACAATCGTAAAGGTCAGACTTGATAGTCGGTTATTTAACTATCAAGTAAACATCCGTGAAATCAAAAAAAATATACTCACAGATCTAGTACTCAGCATCACTTGGCTTTTAAAATTAATTGCCCAATTTCCTTTTAATTTCGTTACTAGGGAAATCTCATTTCCGTTACTTTGGAAATCTTATCACACACTCTTGCCATTACCAACTAGTATCATCTTTGGGTCGTCCCGAACTCGTTCAAGTTGGGGTATTTTAATTACCTCTCAGACCTTGACCAACAACGTTCTTACCTTCAGATGAATACGAGTGGTAATTCAAAAACCCTATATTATTGTTTCAAACCCTATTCCCAACCTCGTTTGCCAAGCTCACATTTAAATCTCTTCCTTGGAAAATCCCCCTTTTTGTTTAACTTAATTCCATTATTAAGTATTTCAAATTCAACGACTTTTAAACTCCTATCCATTTATAAACCTTTATTAAAAATCCCAGGTTTAATATAAGCCCTTTACATCTTTACCTTCCTTTACTTAATCCAAATCTTAAGCACAACCTTTCATTTAAAACTCTTTAAAACTCGAGTTCAAAATATAACTCATCCATAGCTTCTTACCAACACTCGACCATTTTTCATTTCAACTTGGTTACTTAAATGTGTTGCATTCAAGAAGAGAATATTTAACTCAACATCAAATCTTGCAGATTTAACCACTTTATTTATAATAATTTTCCTTTTTAAACTCTTACTCAGCTTAACCAAGTATTCATTTAGTCATACCACTAATTTAAAATCTAACTTAGTTTAAATGGTCGACACCAAACATGATTACTCTTTAACCAACTCTATTTTTGTTCCTAATTTAAATTAAACCACTATAACGACCCGGGAAAAAGCGACCTTGGTTATCCGATATATAACACGTATCGAACAATCAAAAGTCGAAATTACCGGATAGTCCAAGAAAGAAATTAGAGGGTGAGGATAGATAAGATAGAAAATTAGAACAGAAGAAGAAGAAGAACATAACAACATCAGAGTAACACGAATCTCACAGCGGAACGAATAAAATATAATAGACAACATATCTTGAAATCAAAGTAGTATATGTATATCATACCATTATCAGAGTACAACACTTTCATCACAGCGGAATAATCAATAGCTAGAAAAAATCTTGAAGCCTCCTGCTCCAAGCTCTTCAAGCATACCTGTAAATCCTGACTACTTGACTGCCCGTACAAATTTGGGCACCCAAGAGTTTAGGGAAAACAAAACAAAATAAACTCTGGGTCAGTCATGGGACTGGTGTGAGTAAACTCAAATCATTTGGTTTAACTTTCAAAATCCTTTCGAAAGAAAAGATAATCGTAAGACCAATCCACACATAAACACGGATGGCTTTTACCTTACGATAACCCAAAACACTTTGGAAATCATATATTATCTGATATTATAATAATGTCTAATCACAAGTAATTAAAATATAGTAGAACGCTTGCATCTCACGCTCCACATATATAGTATACAAATCAAACTCGCGGGCACTTATTGGGGATTGGATTCCAACTTGACAAGGTATGGGACCACCTTTCGAACGTGTATCTCTAGAGGCAAATACACTGGGTTCAACAAGAACATCTTGCAACCCGGCCCACACATGACCGACCACTCATTTCGCTTGAGTGTATCGAATGTATATCACCAACGGTTGGGATCAGCAACCGCCTCCCGAAATGGGACAGCATCGATAGATTTAAGAACAAAAGGAATTTCTCTAGATAGGTGATCATACACCCTACTTCGGAGCGACCGACTTAGCCATGCTGCCTGCCCGATTTTTGTCCTTTCCTGGTTGATGAGGCCTGAGGTCATAACGTATCTTTTGACAGATCACACCTCCATTACTTTGAATGCCACATCGTCATACCCGCCAAATCACAAATTGATTTCACCAAAAACACCACGGGTATACAGCTAAGAGAAACGAATTCCTCCGCCACCAAACGTAAGTACGTTTGAAGAGATCAACTTATGCGATCTATTGGATATACTCTGTCAGACACTCGTCCATACACGTTTGTCCTGGGACTGGACAAACTGAAGGCACTATTCTGTAAACAGGATAGCCCTTGCACAACTCCGTCTTCAATATATTCAGCATACTTGATTCGCAACGCTTATGCTAATACGGAGTGGTTCTCTGGATAATAATCCAACCGGTCTCTCCATATTAACAACGTAAAATGGTCAAAACTTTGATAGTCGGTGCTTTAACTATCAAATGAAAACATGTCTGTGTGCAAACAACGATATTATTTCCCGAAGGAAATTCTATCGAACCGTCATCATTTCATTCATTCGTCCATTTCCCTATTCCTGTTGTTTAATGTTTCTTATTCACTATATTTAGATAATATATATCATTATCATTGGAAAACATTTCCATCTCTTGTTTCTATATTCAGAAAACAATTCTGCTTCTCATTTGGAAAACATTCCCAAATCTCTTTCATTTGATTAAACAGATGTTTGAATAAACATCACTATGCCAAATCTCCTTCATTTGGTTTCCACTTAACCACTTTTCACCATCGAATCTTAACCATTTCTTAGTTAAAAACGAAGTCAATCAAGTTGGGGTATAGTTACCTCTCAGACCTTAACTGAACAACCTTTCTAACTTCGAAATAGGCCAAGTTCATCTTTCTAAATCTTTAACACTTCTTTACGACATTCTCGGATTTTATTTACAAATCCGCTTCTCGTATGGAAAAACACTTGATTATAACAATGGTGTTATAATCCCCTGCATCCGAATTATAATGACTTTATAAATACTTTGATTCTCTAACTCGAATAAATAATGCTCTAAATTATTAACTCATACTCGGTTAACTCTAAGCTGTAATTCTTATTCAATTTACTCTTATTCTATTTAACTCTTACTGGACTAACCCTTGTTCAGATAACTCGGTCTGATTTACTCATTTTGACCCACTTACTTGATCAGTTCAACTGGACTAACTTAGCTTAATTAACTCGACTAAATTACTTTTATCAATTAACTAATATTTGACTTGACACCATTCGCTCGACTCTAGATCGCAGCGATCACAATGGTTACGCCTGATTCCCTCAGGAAACATCCGTCCGCCTTAGGCTATCTGCAGCCCTGCGAATTACGCTAGCAGTCGTGCTCACTGGTAGCTTATCTTAAATGACTACTTCTGTTTAACTCTATCTCGAATAACTAAATTCGAGCAAATCTCATTGAATAACTAATATTTAATCATTCCTTATTCGATTACTATATTTGGATAACTCTAGTTCGATTAGACTCTAATCGATTAACTCTAACTGATTAACTCTAATTGGTTAACTCTAACTAAATAACTCTAAATGTTTACTCCAACGGTTTAACTCTACGGTTTAACCCTAACGGTTTAACTCTAATAGTTCAACTCTAATAGTTTAACTCTAACGGTTGATCTCAATCAATTTGTTTTATTGGATTAACTCTATTGGATTAACTCTCTTGGCTCAACCCATTTCAAATAACAAATATTCAATAAACTCCCTTTCGAATAAACTGATATTCGATAGCTTTACTTCGAATAACTCTTATTCGATAAATTCTCTTTCATACATGTTCCGTTTCAAATATCGATGTGGAAATCGATTTTTACTTCTCTATATAAGTCTTGACTTATATACTCTATTTACCCAAAGATAAATAACTAAATTAATTTATAAAACTTTATTTATAAATTAACCTTCTCACTTTATCTGTTAAAACAGATCTCTCTTAAATTCTCACTTCGAATTCATATTCTGTTTACCCGTGTGCGAAGCACGGGCCTAAATTCTTCCTAGTGTAAAATTCTCCTTTATTACACTTTATCCATTTTCAAGTACTTCAATATTCTATTTATTTTCTAAATAAATAATTCCTTTTTATAACTCAGTTTATTTCTCTAGATAAATATTTCTTTTTCTATTTCATTTGAAAATGTTAAATATTTTCCCTTTTCCATATATTTTTATTTGCAAAGCAGTTTGCAAATATTTTCTTATTCCTTTGTTTACCAATATTTCCCTTTATATCTGGTTTACAAATATTTCTACTCTATATTGTTTTTTTGTTTTTTTTCAAATATTTCTCCTTTATATTTGATTTCGCAAATATTTTCCTTTATATTTGATTTCACAAATATTTTACTTTACTCAAGTTCTTTGATTCTATACTTATTTTCTTCTATGAAATTCTTTTCCTTTCATATATTAAATCTATTGATTTTATATAAACAATTCATTTTCAAAATATACTTTGAAAATCTCCTTTTCACTTCCCGGTATCACTTATAAAAATACCAAATCAAAGGGGTTGATCATCATCCAAACACACGGTTTCAACAATAAATGATATAACACATCATATATCAGAATATGTGAAAAACGGTAAATAAATGTTGAGGAACCCAGTTGGGTCCCTCCGACCTGTTTCCCTGCATCCACAGATGTCAGTCAACATGATTAACATGAAGGTAAAATATTCTGATAAACAGAATCAATACTTCGATACGATTTATATATATCGTTATCGATAATTTCAATCAACTGACTAGCAGTTCAACCAAACACCCAACACACAACAAAGCAACCAATAATTTCAATTCTAAAAATACTTTATAGAAATATAAATTGATCAGAATTTGTGAGAGTTACTCACCTTGGACGGTTATCGTTAAATAACGATATATCGGTCATTGATTTGATTCTAGCATCAATTTCACCATAAATACAAACGAGCTCGGATTCACTCCCGGTCAGTTCCATTGGGTAGTGCTCGTCCATACGATCCCAACGGATCTTGTTTCGTGGAATTCTGATTACATATGATAAGGATATGCATTTTTAAAGTTAACGCACTAATTTCAATTCAACTATTGATTTTAAATATCATATGGAACAAACTAATTAAGATCTCAAATCGAATTTCTGAGTCGTATTTAAATCTCACCCTCTAATTTCTATCTCACCCTCTAATCTCAGAAATTGAAATGTTCTTTCTATTTTAAACCAGCTCTGATACCACTGTAACGACCCGGGAAAAAGCGACCTTGGTTATCCGATATATAGCACCTATCGAACAATCAAAAGTCGAAATTACCGGATAGTCCAAGAAAGAAATTAGAGGGTGAGGATAGATAAGATAGAACTAATAGAATAGAAGAAGAAGAAGAAGACATCAACATCAGAGTAACACGAATCACACAGCGGAAAGAATAAGATATAATATACAACATAACTTGAAAACAAATCAGTATATGTATACAGTAGCATTATCAGAGTATAACACTTACATCACAGCGGAAATAAGCAATAGCTATATAAATCCTGAAGCCTCCTGCTCCAAACTCTCCAAGTATATCTGTAAAATCCTGACTACTTGACTTAATTAACTCGACTTATTTACTCAGCTTGACTAACTCGTCTTAATTAACTTCTATCAATCAACTGATATTTGACTTAACACCATTCGCTTGACTCTAGATCGCAGCAATCACAATGGTTACGCCTGATTCCCTCAGGAAACATCTGTCCGCCTTAGGCTATCTGCAGCCCTGCGAATTACGCTAGCAGTCGTGCTCACTGGTAGCTTATCTTAAATGACTACTTCTGTTTAACTCTATCTCGAATAACTAAATTCGAGCAAATCTAATTGAATAACTAATATTCCATCATCCCTCATTCGATTACTATATTTTAATAACTCTAGTTCGATTAGACTCTAATCGATTAACTCTAACTGATTAACTCTAATTGGTTAACTCTAACTAACTCTAAATGTTTACTCCAACGGTTTAACTCTACGGTTTAACCCTAACCGTTTAACTCTAACAGTTCAACTCTAATAGTTTAACTCTAACGGTTGATCTCAATCAATTTGTTTTATTGGATTAACTCTATTGGAATAACTCTCTTGGCTCAACCCATTTCAAATAACAAATATTCAATAAACTCCCTTTCGAATAAACTGATATTCGATAGCTTTACTTCGAATAACTCTTATTCGATAAATTCTCTTTCATACATATTCAGTTTCAAATATCGATGTGGAAATCGATTTTTACTTCTCTATATAAGTCTTGACTTATATACTCTATTTACCCAAAGATAAATAACTAAATTAATTTATAAAACTTTATTTATAAATTAACCTTCTCACTTTATCTGTTAAAACAGATCTCTCTTAAATATTCACTTTGAATTCATGATCTGTTTACCCGTGTGCGAAGCACGGGTCGAAACTCTTCCTAGTGTAAAATTCTCCTTTATTACACTTCTATCCATTTTCAAGTATTCCATTATTCTATTTAATTTCTAAATGAATAATTCCTTTCCATAACTCAGTTCATTTTCTTGATAAATATCCCTTTTAATCCATTTATAATTGTTTTACAAATATTCTTTTCTATTTCCATTTTGTAAATATTTCTCAAATGATTTCCTTTTTATTCCTATTTGTAATTGTTTACAAATAATTCCCTTTCTATCTTATTTGTAAATGATTTACAAATATTTTTCCCCTTTCTTTTCTATTTATTCTATTTGCAAAATGATTTGCAAATTTCTCCCTTTTTCCTTATTTTGCCAATATTTGTCCTTATATTTGTTTTACAAATATTTTCTCTATATTTACTTACAAATATGTTTTCTCTATATTCTTTGATTTTTAAAATGTTTTCTTTAATAAACCAATATTTTCCATATATAAAATCCGTTGATAATCTACTTTCAAAATATTCTTGGAAATCCCTTTTCACTTTTCAGTATCGCTTATGGTATAAAAATACCAATTCAAAAGGGTCAATCTTCCATTCAAAACACACAGGGTCAGCCGATGATATAGCACATCATATATAAGAATACATATATGAAAAATAGTAAAATAAATGTTGAGGAACCCAGTTGGGTCCCTCCAACCTGTTCCCCTGCATCCACAAATGTCAGTCCACATAAATAACATGAGTATAAAATATTCTGATAAACAGAATCAATATCTCGATACGATTTATATCCTGAAACGACCCGCAAATCCGAGCTATCTGAGTTGACTAAATACACCACACGTCCAACCCAAATAACACAGAAATACGAACCATTAATAGAAAGAAGTTAGAAGGTGAGAGTAGATAAGATAGAACTGATAGAATAGAAGAAGAAGAACACAACTGAGCATAATCAAAGTAAACACGAATCTCACAGCGGAACGAAAAAAAAAAATATTATATAACCTAAGCTTTGAAGTACAAAAACTTTATATCATATAGACATACCATCATCAGAGTACAATACAGCAT
The DNA here is from genome assembly GCA_030737875.1 of Allium sativum. Taxonomy (NCBI): domain Eukaryota; kingdom Viridiplantae; phylum Streptophyta; class Magnoliopsida; order Asparagales; family Amaryllidaceae; genus Allium; species Allium sativum. Next base: position 845,166,420 of record CM060922.1, on the reverse strand, counting down.
TTGGTACAGCGGAAGTAACTCTAAATAACTAACGTTGAAGCCTCCTGCTTCAAGCTCCTCCAAGTGTATCTGTAAAAGCCTGAAACACTTGACTGCCCGTACAAATTTGGGCACCCAAGAGTTTAGGAAAAACAAAACAAAATAAACTCTGGGTCAGTCATGGGACTGGTGTGAGTAAACTCCAACCACTTGTTTAACTTTCAAAACTCTTTTCGAAAGAAAAGGTAATAGTAAGACCAGCCCACACATAAACACGGACGGTTTTTATCTTACTATAACCCAAAACACTTTGATATCAAATCCAATGATATTATAATAATGTCTACATCAAATAAATAACCAAATAGCAGAACGCTTGCATCTCACGCTCCACATATATATTATAAAATCAAAAACCGCATGGCGCTTATTGGAGATTGGATTTCTAACATGACAAGGTATGGGACCACCTTCCGATGATGTATCTCTAGAGGCGAATACACCTGGGTTCAACAAGAACATCTTGTAACCCGGCCCACACATGACCGACCCCTCATTTCGCTTGAGTGTATCGAATGTATATCACCAACGGTTGGACTCAAACCACCGTTTCCCGAATGGGCAGAATCGATAGATTTAGAAACAAAAGGAATTTCTCTAGATAGGTGATTATACACCCTAATGGGTGCGACCCACATAGCCATGCTGCCTGCCCGATTTTTTGTCCTTTCCCGGTTGTTGAGGCCTGAGGCTACGAATACTTACCATTCCTTGATAACACAATCACTTTGAATGCCACATCGTCAGATCCGTTAATCACTAGTTGAGTTTGCACAAATATTCTGGATATTATGCTAAGGGATAAATCCGTTGCAACCATATATATCCATACAGACCAACCCATTTGATCATTGGAAATACTCTGTCAGACATTCGTCCATTTACGTTCGTTCTGGGACTGAACGAAACCGAAGGCACTATTTCTATTACTAGAAAAGCCCTTGCACTTTACTCCGTCTTCAATATATTCAGCATACTTGGTTCGCAACGCTTATGCCGATACGGAGTGGTTCTTCGGATAATAATCCAACCGGTCTCTCCATATTTACAACGATGGTCAAAAACTTCGATAGTCTGTGATTTAACTATCGAATAAAAACAAGTGTTCATCCAAACATATCAAACAAATCACTGGGCTCTTTAAATTAATATTTTCATTAATTAAATCACTTTTCCATTTTCTCTATCAATATTTGTTAACCAAATATTTTCAATAGCCATATTGGCCCTTTACGCTACTTTTGATTTCGTTTCCTTATCGAATTCTATATATATCGATATATAGATTTCTAATTGTCAAATTTTCTTAAAAATATTCTAACTCCTTAAATTCTCGGAAAAATTCGCCATAACCTCCCCTGTATCGGGAGCATCGGGAAATTTCAAATAGCATCCCGGTATCTTCCAATCTCAAAAAGAAAAAGGAAAAGCCAAGCGGCTTGCCGATACGGCGCATAAAACCTCATATATGAATTAAACATGTACCTTTTTGTCGAGCACATTATTTATATACCTGCATTATCCTTGTCTCATACCTGTCTCATGTATGTCTATACCTGTCAAATTTATTTCAACTTCACACACTCGTTTTGACTCAATTCGTTAAAGTAATTCTTTAACTAACTTTCTGCCTATCTCACTTGTATATTTGAATATAACACGTTTCGAATATATTTCCACTTACTTATCAATCAATTGAATTCAAATTTCAATTTAAGTTCTATATTCGATTTCGAATATATATTTACAATTCCAAATTTCACTTTTCAAAATTCGACTTTAGTTCAAACTCGATTGACTAATTCTCCTTTGATTTAGTTAATTCTATTCAATAATCAAAAACAGGATTATTGTTTCAAAAATCATCTTCTTTACTTCACTTGAGTTCACATTTATTTCCTAACTCAAGTCTAGATTTTTAAATGGCAATCCAGATTTTTATTTGCTTAAAAATCCCAATATTTATATATAAAATCCATTATGGTTTATAATGGTTTATGGCGCTGCTTTTCTAAAAATTTGATTTTGACATAACTCAAAATCTATACGACGAAATTCATATTTTTCTCTTTCATTTGAAAACTATTATCAAACCGGTCCTAACGTTTCTTGTTTCAAAGAATTTCGACTTCAATTGAGTCCTGTATATTCGATTGAAGTTCGAATCGCTATTTTACGAACTGCAGCGCTGCGGCGAGTTCGTTTTAATTATAATTATATATATAAACTTTTTAAACCTCTTAAAAATGAATTCAACTTCGTCCAATATATATATATTCATATATATTTCAAATTCCATTTGAATCTTTATATTTCAAATTCCATAGTTTTAAATCCTGTATTCAAATCCCATTTGAAATCCTTTATTCGAATTCCATTTCAAATTCTTTATTCGAATTCCATTTCAAATCCTCTATTCGAATTCCCACTTTAATTCAACTCCTTTTTGAATTTCTATATTTGAAATTCATACTTGAATTTAAATATCCAAACTCCATTTAAATTTCTAATATTCAAATTCATTTTCAACACCCTTTGAATTTCTAATATTCAAATTCATTTGAATTCCCTTGAATTCAAATTCTATTTCAAAACCATTTGGATTTCCTTTTTTTTGAAATCCTATTTTAAATTCTACTTTGAAAATCCTATTTCAAAGTTTATTTCAAATTCTATTTTGAAATTCTACATTCAAATCTCTATTCGAATTTACTATTTCCAAATTCCCATTTCAAACTCCATTTGAATTTTCATATTCAAATTTCTATTTGCATTCCAATTCTATATTTCATGCTAATTTCGCATATTTAAATCCTATTTGAACTTCGCTTTGAATTTCTAATATTCAAACTCCTTTCCTTTTCTATAAAAATTCAAATATTTAAACTCCTTTTCTAATTCTACTATTCAAGTCCCATTTGATTTCTATTATTCAAATTCTACTATTTAAATGCCCTTTGAATTTCCTTTATTCAAACTCTATTTGAATTCCTATATTCAATTTCAATTTTGGATTTTCTTTATTCAAATTCTATATTCAAATGTTATACTCAAATTTCAATTGAATTATATATTTAAAAATTCCATTCCAAATCCTATTTGAAATTTCTTTTGTATTTCAAATATTTCAACTCCTTTCTAATATTTAAATTTCTACTTAAAAATTCTATTTCAAGTTCTATTTTGAAATTTCACTTCAACATTTTATTTCAAAATTCCACTTTGAAATCCTATATTTTTAAATTCTACTTGAATTTCAAATCCTATTGAGAAAAACAAAATTTCCCTTTTTAAACTTCAAATATCATTCTCATGATATTTTAATGAATTAACGATTGGCCCAGTGATATTCAAACAATCAAATCACCCAAATTTCAATCATTTGGTTTTAACACATCATATATGAATATATGTGAAATCAGCAAACAACAAACAGATAATATATTTTTGAGGAATCCTGTTGGATTCCTCCAACCTGTTTTCCTGCATCCACAGATGTTAGCACATAAATAATACCCATTCTGCTTCGTGGCAGAATATCGTGGTATAGAAGGTCATCCACTAATCATAGCGTGGGGCGTATAGGGTAATCATCCGCTATGAAACTGCGGGCATCCGCTAATGAGACTGCGGGAATCCAACCAATCAATCAACCCAATATATATATATATATAGCCTAAATAACTAATATATATAAAACAACCAGAAAGCATGCACACAAGCAACAAACAATTATTTTTAATGAAATAAAAATAATTCTAAAGGTGAGTGAGATTTACTCACCAGTATTTTAATTCGTCGAGTACCCCATTTAAGCTTATCGTATAGATTTCACGATTCCTTTGTACCTCTTAAATTCTCTATTTAAATTTCCCTTTTTCTTTCTTCGGTCCCTGTTTCCCTTCCTGAACCCATCGATGACCCCTCTTCTCCAATAGACGGCTCCATCTTCTCCTGTAAACACGAGCGCCCCCTTCCATTTGAATGCTTCATCTTCGCGACCCCCTTTCTCACTAAATCCTTAGGTCGAACTCGAGCCTGACGTTGCGGGGTACTCCAGATCCAAGAAAAAAGTGGATCGCAACCCCCTCCTCTTCGCCATTAGCACAAATCGCGGCTTCCCCCTAGGTTGCGTCGAGCTCCAGGAATGGATTGAATCTCGATTTTGATTTCTGAGGGTTTCGGTTTAAAATGGATAGAAGCGGTCACTGATTGGAAAAACGAGAAGAAAGACTTGGTTTCAGAAGGAAAGCCTGGTTCGTTTATATAGACTGCGAACGAGAACAGAAGGTACACGCCATTGAATTCGTTGTCTTCCTTGTTGTGAAGCTGGGAGACACTAATTCGTGCTCGAGAAAATATAGGTCTGCGAACTGAAAACTAAGGTCGGCTGATGTATATGAAAATATAGGTCGGCTTTGTAAAATAGCTGAAAGGATTTTGATTTTGACATTGAACTGACTTAACAAAAATTTTTAAATCAAATATCTCGCGTTAACGGACACCATCGAAATCACTGATATATTTAGGGTTAACCACTATTTTAAACACACTATAACAGGTTCTGAAACGTAATTCAATCGTCTGGAAAAATCAATTTACATGGATGATATAATTTAAATTTATTAAAAATCTAAATTGGTTTCAAACAATTTTAAATAAATAATTAGTTACCATCGTTCTAATTCCAATAGAATTTATATTGATCGACCGAACCGTTTTGATTTAGTTTTAAATCTGAATTATATCCTATATCGATTATTAAATCGATAAATTCAATATAAAAATTCTTTTATATTATCAACACAATATTTAAATGACATTAAATATTTAAAATAAATCGACGAAAAATCTGGGTCGTTACATTCTTCCCCCCTTAAAATAATTTCGTCCTCGAAATTGCTAAGGTAGAAAAAAGGGTACAAATTCATTTCTTTTCAACATCTCACTTATGTTGAAATTCAACTCCTCATATTTCTACAAATTAACTCCAACCAAAACTTTTGGTCTTCACACATTTGATTTGAATGATCTACGATCAATCCATTTATATCCAATCTATATTCCGTTAAACCTTTTCAAATTGATTCTAATCAATTCCCTCACTTAGACCCATTTAACTTGTTTAAGTTAAATTTAAATTCCGGAATTCAAATTCCTGGGTTTTTCTTTTCAAATTCTTTTGAAATCCTATAAATATATACATATATTTATTTTCATTTCAAATTCGAAACATTTAAATTTTCAAACCACTTGTTTTCTTTCAAACAAATTTCCCTCAAAAACTTTTTCTAAGGCAGCAATTCATCACTTTGAAACTCGGAAATGAACACTGATGATGTTGCAATCATCATCAGAATTATTTCCCAGCCACTGAAGTGAGTTCAGTGCTTTATTATTTCAAAATTCATCTAAAATGATTTTCTTTCAAATTTTCCTAAACAAAGCTATATTGTTTTAATATACTTTGAAAAATATTTTTCAACTTCCCAGGATTTTTAATTCTAAATTCTGGTTTGAATTTAATTCTGATTCATCTCATTTGTATATTTAATTCCTATACAAATTCTATTTGGTTATAAATAACCATTGTAAGTTTACAATCTCATTTGATTATAAAATCAACATCCAACACATCCATATAATAATAATTCTAGAAAATTATTCTTTCTATATCAAAATAGAAATTTTGGGTAAAATTATTTCATTTACCCACTTTAAAACAATATCGTGTTCAATCTCCTGTTCAAGTGTTTAGAAACTCCTATCGACGTCGTGGCGTCCCACGATTCGACCAGCATTCATAAACTACTCAACAGACAAGCCAACACAATATAAAACAACTTTTATATCAACTTACAAATACGCTCTCTCGTATCTATACACTCAACTCATTCTAGGGTACTACTGACCCTATCTCTAATGAGCACATGCCACACAAGCCTAGGTGTTCGCTCAACCTAAGCTCTGATACCACCTGTAATGACCCCGAGATTCGAGTAGGCTTTTCAACCATCCTCTCCTCCCTCGGTACTGGGCTAACCTCCCAGCGTGGCTTACAGAGATACCTCAGAACTGCTTTTACGGCCAGCCTCTCGACTCGACCAACCCACATTGTCGGGAGATGTAAGGGTAAGAGTCTCCCGTTCGCCACCTAACGCGAAGCGAGAACCCCCTATCATCCGTACCAATTAAGCAACCAGCTCTGATACCCTAGATCGAGTCAGCCGTTGGTTACTACTCAACCAATAGCTAGATAATAGTAAGACCCTAGATCTTATATGTTTGGGTTGGCTATCTGAGTTGACTAAATATATGTATATAGGGGTTAACTTTTAAGATCATTGGATTTTGAGATTGGGTAGTATATACCCTTTACCGTATGATTGGCACGGATATATATAAGATCTGTGGCGACCCGGGAAATGAGTATATATGTGGTATTAGACTCAATTCGTTAAAGTAATTCTTTAACTAACTCTCTGCCTATCTCGCTTGTATATTTGAATATAACACGTTTCGAATATATTTCCACTTACTTATCAATCAATTGAATTCAAATTTCAATTTAAGTTCTATATTCGATTTCGAATATATATTTACAATTCCAAATTTCACTTTTCAAAGTTCGACTTTAGTTCAAACTCGATTAACTAATTCTCCTTTGATTTAGTTAATTCTATTCAATAATCAAAAATAGGATTATTGTTTCAAAAATCATCTTCTTTTACTTCACTTGAGTTCACATTTATTTTCTAACTCAAGTCTAGATTTTTAAATGGAAATCCGAATTTTTATTTGCTTAAAAATCCCAATATTTATATATAAAATCCATTATGGTTTATAATGGTTTATGGCGCTGCTTTTCTAAAAATTTGATTTTGACATAACTCAAAATCTATTTGACGAAATCCAGATTTTTCTCTTTCATTAGAAAACTATTATCAAACCGGTCCTGACGTTTCTTGTTTCGAAGAATTCCGACCCCAATTGAGTTCTGTATATTCAATTGAAGTTCGAATCGCTATTTTACGAACTGCAGCGCTGCGGCGAGTTCGTTTTAATTATATTTATATATATAAACCTTTAAACTTCTTTAAAATGGATTCAACTTCATCTAATATATATATATTCATATATATTTCAAATTCCATTTGAATCTTTACATTTCAAATTCCATAGTTTTAAATCCTGTATTCAAATCCCATTTGAAATCCTTTATTCGAATTCCATTTCAAATTCTTTATTCGAATTCCATTTCAAATCCTCTATTCGAATTCCCACTTTAATTCAACTCCTTTTTGAATTTCTATATTTGAAATTCATACTTGAATTTAAATATCCAAACTCCATTTAAATTTCTATTTGAAATTCTAAATGTTTCAAATTCCATTTTCTCTTATTTGAAATTCCCAAAATTTCAAATTTCATTCTTCTTTTATTTGAAATTCCATTTCTGAATTTCCTTTATTTCAATCCCATTTGAATTCCTTTGAATTCAAATTCTATTTCAATTCCCTTGAATTCAAATTCTATTTCAAAACTATTTGGATTTCCTATTTTGAAATCCTATTTCAATTCTACCTTGAAATCCTATTTTCAAAGTTTATTTCAAATTCTATTTTGAAATTCCATCTTCAAATTTCTACTTGAATTCCTATATTCAATTTCATGTTCAAATTCAATACTTGGATTTCTATTTCAAATCTCTATTCAAATTTCATATTTGAATTCTTCTTTGAAATACTAGATTTCAAATTCTATTTTGAAATTCTACATTCAAATCTCTATTTGAATTTCTTTATTCGAATTCCTTTGAATTCAAATTTTATTTTAATTTCTTGAATTCAAATTCTATTTTTCCATTCTAATTTCGTCTATTCAAATTCTATTTGAACTTCTATTTGAATTTCTAATATTCAATCTCTTCTCAAAATTCAAATATTTAAACTCCCTTTAAAAATTCAAATGTTATGCTCAAATTTCATTTGAGTTATATATTTAAAAATTCCATTTCACATCCTATTTGAAATTTCATTTCAAATTCCAATTTCACACTTGTATTTCTATTTCTGAATTATCAAATGATAATTCTTTTCACTTCATTTATAACTTCGTTATAAAGAACTATTTATAAACTTCGTTTATGAAGAAACTACTTGTTTTTATTTTTCAAAAAACAAGTTTATGTTTTATTTCCATTTAAAATTCAAATTCTATTTAAAAATAGAATTTTCCCTTTATAAATCTCAAATATCCTTTCACGATATTTTTTTAAATATCACTACTTAAGCCCAGTGATATTTAAACACACAAAGCAACGAATTATTTATTTTTCTAACACATCATATATAACAATATATATGCAAACAAATAAACAAACAGATAATATATTTTTGAGGAATCCAGTTGGATTCCTCCAACCTGTTTTCCTGCATCCACAGATGTTAGCACATAAATAATACCAATTCTGCTTCGTGGCAGAATATCGCGGTATAGAAGGTCATCCACTAATCATAGCGTGGGGCGTATAGGGTAATCATCCGCTATGGTACCGCGGGCATCCGCTAATGAGACTGCGGGAATCCAACCAATCAATCAACCCAATATATATATATATAGCCTAAATAACTAATATATATAAAACAACCAGAAAGCATGCACACAAGCAACAAACAATTATTTTTAATGAAATAAAAATAATTCTAAAGGTGAGTGAGATTTACTCACCTGGTTTTTATTTTATCCCTTTCTGACTCAATCCAAACCTTGTTGCGAGGTATTTTCCATAATATCCAATATACTTTGTTTTATCAGCACTGTTATGCATTCTGATTTTAATTCCCATCATCTCGGTGATGGGTCATCTCCACCGAACCATCTCGAATTGTCTGGAATGAATTTATTCCTATGATATTTTTATTTGATGATTAAACAAATTATTAATTTAAATTATCCACACCATAAATAAAATATTTATTCTATGTATTTTAAACATTAAACCTCTTTTAAACATTTACCGCTTAAATAGATAAACAACAAATTTACTTACTTTTTATCTATTTCCCTTTCTAAATTAACCCTCACAAATTAATTTAAATTAACTAAATCTCTTACCTTAAGAAAATGCCTTCTTCTTCCTTTAAACAGCGGTAACTCCACTGTCGAACTCCTCGGTACAAACGCTACAGCTCCACTATCATACGAGATTCCCATTTCTATTCGATCGGCCTTCATTCCTTAACAAAAATTTAGATCCCAAACCGACTGTTCGAGACTTACAGAACCCATCGCACCGCTCCTGACCGACCCCTCTGACGATCACACAAACTCCGATGCAAACCCTAAGTCATCGCATCGTTTAACAGTATCCAATACCCCCTTCACAAGCTCGCCTCGTTGATGTCGATCCTCGCGACATTGATTGACTTCGGAGTTAGTCGATTTCACTGAGGGACTTTGAAATTGGAGTGGGAGTTTCCACTTGAAGCTTGCGGATTCGGTATGATTTCACTTAGGCTTGAACTCGATTTTGATTAGCAAAAGAAGGAGCGGCCCTTTTTATTTTACTTCCAGAAGAGGATTAAAGGAAATAAATGGAAGGGGATGTCGTGATTTTAAAGGAAAGGGTGCGGATATATCCATTGAAGCTTTTGAGTTCGATTTTTGCTGAGGACCCAAAAGGAGTGTCGCAATTTATAGAAAAGAGGGAGGGAACAATTCGTACTCGCCATTAAAATGGTGCTTTACTTTGCAACGAAGCTGGGGAGCAGAATTTGTGGCTCGAGAAAATTTTAGGTCTGCGTTTAACAGAAGATAGGTCGGCTTCTTAAAGTTTTGATTTGATTTTTAAAACTAAACTATATCGCGGTTCTTTAATTTGAAACCACGAACCACTATTTCAGCAAAACAACTGATGTTCTCAACATTATTCACTATTTTGAACGAAACAGATTATACAATTTAATTTGAACGTAATATAAAATAACCATTTTAAATCAATATAATATAATTTAAATTTAAACAAATGAATTCTTCGATAATAAATTATTATTTGTTATCGTTTAAATTCAAATAAAACTTCATATAAATCAATTTGACTCCATTTCAACTTTAATTACTTAAGATCCTCATATTACGATAGTTATGTCGATAATTCAATATAAAAATTGATTATATTATCAGCTCAATATTTAAAACGATATTAAATATTCAAAATAAATCGACCAGAAAAACCTGGGTCGTTACATTCTTCCCCCCTTAAAATAATTTCGTCCTCGAAATTGCTAAGGTAGGAAAAATGGTACAAACTCATTTCTTTTCAAAACTTCTTTATGTTGAAACTCATCTCTTCACATTTCAACAAATTAGCTCCACCCAAAACTTTGGTCTTCACCCATTTGATTCGAATGATCTACGATCAATCCATTTATATCCAATCTATATTCCAATAAACCTATTCAAATTGATTCTAATCAATTCATTCACTTCGACCCATTTAACTTGTTTAAGTTAAATTTCAATTCCAGAATTTAAATCCCAGGGTTTTCATTTCAAATCCTTTTTTGAAATCACATATTTTATAACTAATTCAAATTCAAAACATTTGAATATTTCCAAACTATTTGTTTTCTTCCAAACAAATTTCCATCAAAAATTTTCTAAGGTAGCAATTCATCACTTAGAAACTCGGAAATGAACACTGATGAGGCTGCAGTCATCATCAGAATTATTTCCCAGCGACTGAAGTGAGTTCAGTGCTTTATAATTTCAAAATCCATCTAAAATGATTTTCTTTCAAATCCTTTAAAAACAAAGCTATATTATTTTAATATACTTTGAAAAATATTTTTCAATTTCCCAGGATTTTGAATTCTTAATTCTGGTTTGAATTTTAATTCTAATTTATCTCATTTGTATATTTAATCCCTATACAAATTCTATTTTGGTTATAAATGCCCATTTCAATTTTATAATCTCATTGATTATAAAATCAACATCCAATACATCCATATAATAATTTTAGAAAATTATTCTTTCTATAAAAATAGAAATTTGGGTAAAATTATTTCATTTACCCTCTTTAAAACAATACTGTGTCGAATTTCTCTGTTCAAGTGTTTAGAAATTCCTATCGACTTCGTGGCGTCCCACGATCCGACCAGAATTCATAAACTACCCAACAGACAAGCCAACACAATATAAAACAAGTTTTATATCAACTTACAAATACGCGCTCTCGTATATACACTCAACTCATTCTAGGGTACTGCTGACCCTATCTCTAATGAGTACATGCCACACAAGCCTAGGTATTCGCTCAACCTAAGCTCTGATACCACCTGTAATGAGTTGAGTATATACATATTTTATTCGAGATAGGCAGAAATGAGCACATAAATTAACTTTTAAGAGAGTATTTCCTATATGTTTTGTATTGTGTTGGTTGATCGGTTCAAGCTGAACTGACAAATCGATACAATATGATTTTGTAAAGCGGGTAAATGAAATAATTTTGCCCAAACTATATCTTCATAAAGAAATAAATAATTTTATTAAATTATTGATATTGGTTTGTTGGTTGATTTGAATAGAAATTCAAATAGGAATTTAACAGTTAATATAGCTAGAAGAAAATTTTCAGATATAGGATATGTAAATAAGAACTTTAAATTGGAACGGTTAATTTAACCAGAATGGGAATTCAGACTTGATTTTGGATTTGAAAAGGGTCAATATAACTAGTAAAAATTGTAAATAAGAATTTAAAAATAATAATAAGATAAATCAGAATTTAACTTAAGTTAAATATGGATGATTTGCTTGTATTGATTTTTGCTTGTTTGTTTATTAGATTGGTTGAATATGAAATTCATCCACGGTTGAATGAATTGAAAACTAGAGAATAAATTTCAGTATAATCCGAAGAAAATCAAATACGAAACAAAACTCGATGATTGAACCATGTATCTGTTATTGGCATTGGATAGTGAGATAAGTGCAGGATGGAAGAGAAAGAGCTGTTAGTTAATTTGCCGCATGACTAGAGTATGGATTGCCCAACAACAAGGTAAACCTTAATATATTGATTGGTGATTGATTTTATACTCCTGAGATGGGTAGCCGCTTGGCTTTATTTTCTTTTGATCGATGCGAGGCCTGGAGCGACAAGTTGTACTTGTTTGGATCAAACAGCACCGAGGAGGTGCTGACAAATTTTTCGTAAAGTTTTAAACTTAGAAATTGTTTTGATAATATTTTGAATTAATAAATAATTGGGTTTGAATCATTCTTCTTACTTAGCAATTTCGGGGACGAAATTATTTTAAGGGGGGAAGAATGTAACGACCCGGATTTTTCGGCTATTTGTATTCGAATATTTAAACTTGTTTTAAATATTTTATTTGGAAATATTAATCAATTGTAATATTGAATTCGTTATTTAACGACGACTAAACGTTATATTTATATTTAATATAAAACGAACTCGAAATGGCACGGTAGTTCGTAATATTGAGTTTTGAACTTCAATTAAATATACAGAACCCGTTTTAAGTCGGAATTATGTGAAACAAGAAATGTTAGGATCGATCTAACTATAATTTTCGAATGGAAAAGAAAATTCGAGATTTCGGCTTTTAAATTGTAAGTTATGTCCAAATTAGATATTCAGAAAAACAGCGCCATGATCATAACGGTTTATTTGAAATAACTAGATATAGGATCCGAATTTAGACAGGGTTCTTTTGAGACGTAAGTATAATTTAATTTTTGGAATTTTACTGTAATTTTTAATCAATTAAATATTCAACTTTTTATTTGAAGTATTTTGCACCCTATATCAATATTTTGGGGTTTCACAATATAGGCTAATCTACCGATATTATTATATTTTTTGGATCATGACGCATCGCTGGACACAATCATATTTTTATTTCTGTCCATGGCCATCTGTACGTTAACGGAATTCTATGTAATAGGGTACCAAATACGTATAAAACTATTTCCTTAAGCCTAAGTATCCATGTCAACGTCCTTTTCTGCTGTAACTGCCGTGTATTGTCAAATTAGAGAACTTAATTGCTGCCAGCATCCAGTTCAGCGAAGCAGACCTAAATTTTGAAGCATGTACAGCTACCGAACTATAAGCTACTTGTTGTACTACCCATGCCTTGTCTCCATCTTTTTGATAAGAGCAGGCATGTCTAAGTCCACAGCCGCCCTGTTGCCTACCCCTAATTAAATGGTACACGCACATGCTAAGTAATAGGCATACAAGATAGCACACCTACCCCATCTTTTCCCCTGGCGCCATCTTTTCTTGTTTTCGATTGAAGAAACAATTGCATGTGAAGCTACTAAAACGCGCAGACCTCATATCTAGCTGGTACTCACATGGATTGACGTTGAACCTATCTCAACCCTTTTCCCACCTATAAAAGGAAGCGTGCCCCATTCGATTCATTCATCACTGCTTTCCTGCAATATAAAACTCCAATGGCGAATACTCTAAATAAATTTATAAAAATAATAATAGAACGAGGCTATCTCTCCTACATATTTTTACGGAAGTATATTCCCTAAGGGATCGAACTATGGGGGAGCTGCTGTCCACTTTTAACAGCATGAAGAGAAGGAGAATGGGTGATTTTAGGTGGCACTGGGAGGAGGACGTGAGTGGTTGAGTGAAGTAGTGGTGTTTGCGGTTTGGTGGACGAGCTGAAAACAAACGAAATGGAAGGAATGGCAAAAACGTGTACAGGGTGTTTAGTGTATGGATGGGAATGGGGGGGAAACCGCATTGATAAATGGGAGGAAGGACGTGTTTGGGTCTTTGGAACTTGGGCTATGAGTGAGTGGTTCTGTAGCATGCAAGAGAGAAAAAAAAAAGGGAAGAGAAGGAAGAACGAAATACTGGGAAGCACGCATGCGAGTGTCTCAGGAAGGGCAAAACGTGAGGATGGGGAGGGGAGCAAATACAAGGCGCAAGTGGCCAATGGTTGCGGCATCAGGAAAGAAACGTTTGGGGGTTCATTGGGTTAAAGAAGTAAGGACGTGGGCTATGGAAGGGGCATGGGCCAATGGGCTTTTAAAGAAAAAAAAAAGAGAAAAAAAAAGAAAATGGAAGGTTAAAGAAGAAGTGGAACGTGGAAAGCAAATGATGCGGTCAAACACTGATTATGTCCAAGAAGCCTCTAGAGGAAGAAGTAAGTATACAACTCAATTTGTCCTATAATGCAACAATTTGATAAATTCTTAAGTAAGATTAATTAAGTGGAATAGTAATTTAGTTAATAAAAAAAATGTAAACTAAAAAAGGTATATCGCTTTCCGTTGTGTTATCAGAATCCAACAAAAATAGGCTGTGACGGGATCAGGGTAACAGACACAACATTTTGAGGCGCTAGTCTGAGCAGTGTTGAAAGCAACAAAAATTCGTGGTTAACTGAAATCAGACCATTCCAACAAATAGAAATCAAGGTGAGTTAAACTCACTCAGTTCTCCACTTATATTTTGTATAAGTTGGGTTTTATCTTTGTTTGCTATGATTGCTGAATATTGGTTGATTTGATGATTGCCTGAATGGTTGTTAGATATGGTTATACCGATTATTTAAATTAAACGTTGTTTAATTTAAGTAAAACGGCATCGTTATTTTTAAACGATGATTTCCAAGCAAGGTAACTTACCTTGTTGGTTACGTTTATAACAATATAAACGTATTGAAGTGAATTGGATGTTTGAATGGGTGTTATTAGTTGACTGTTATCAGTCAAATGTACTGTTTATTTTCATATGATCATTACATGAACCGTTGAACTCATATGATTGGATTACTGAATTGGTTATTGATTGATAAACCCAAATTCAACATTTGTTTGGTTATTAACCAATGTGTGGTACTGGTTAAAGATTGTATAGCAGATGGCCAAATATACAAGCTATTTTATAAAAATGAATTTACCGTCGGGTAAATCGATAGAAATGAACGAAGTTATGGAATTTATTTATAATCGAATATAGATTTTTAAATATATTATTTTAATTGTGTTTATAATAAGAAAATAAACCAACCGTGTATATATTGATTATTTTAAAAACACCAATCATCATTTTTGGTGCTGAAATTTATCCGTGTGCGAAGCACGTGCCTAAGTAAGCGGTAAGCAAATGAGCGGAGATTACTACGATGTTTAACAATCGAGGTTAATTGTTTTTAAGGAAAAGTGAGATTTTATTGATTTGATAAGAATCAAATAAGATTATTTTAATTAATTTGAAATTAGTTTAAATGGAAGGATGGATTAAGATCCGATTAAGAAGTTTATCATGCTTAGAGTCGACTAAGTCAACCGAAATAACTCGAATGGATTGATTAAATTAATTTATTAATTTAATGGGCTAACCAAACATTTTTATAAAGGTTGATGTTTATTTAATGATAATCAAAGGGGTAAATGTGGGTTTAAAGGTGTTAATTTTTGTTTATGAACCAAGAAGAGTTATTATAATAAAGTTATTGATGATAATGAAAGATAAGTTTAAATTGGGATTTAAAGCAAATTCTCATTTGAGATTCTATTTGACTGGGTTTATGAAATCCAAGATTTTGACGACGTTACACATCCGACTTTAGTGAATATTATTGTAAAGAGTTATTAGAAATGGATTTTGAAACAAAAATCAAATGGAAACCCAAGTTAAATTAAAGTGGTTAAACGAGTTGAATTATCAAAGGTGCAGATTAAATTCACTATATTAAACAAAAGATGATGTTCATCAAGATAGAGAGTAAATAGGATTTGTTTGATATTGAAATAAATATCGGTTTTGGTATTTCAACTGATATCTATCTTAAGTTAATAACGATGTTGATTAAGGTCTGAGAGGTAACTAAATACCCCAACTTGACCAACTTCATAATTATCGAAAGATGATGTTAGTTGAAATGGTGGAGACATAAGAAGTAATTTATTTTGTGGAATAATAATGTAACGTTATCCAAGGAACGTGGGATTTTATAATGGATTTAAAAGGGGCTCGAGAATACGAAGTGATATTTTAAAGGAGTTTTGGAAGAATAACGATATTTCCAAAGAAAGGAAATGAGATTTGAAATGAGTTTATCCTGAAAAGGAGAGTGGCAATTATAGTGTGCCAATAATGAAACGAACGAGGTATCGTAACAATCATTTAAGTGACAAGTTAAATGGTTTTCCAAATATTAGCAAATAAACAATATTGTAGCAGTGTTTTGAAATGATAAAAAAAAAGGGGAAAACTAGATATGATTTTAAGTTATTAAGTATTTAAAATGGAATGATTTGAGAATATTGGCCAAGTGACGTTGTGTAACAAACCAGTGGATCTGTGTTATTTTTATGGTTGTTTATTTTGATAGTTAAATAACCGATTCTCAAAATCGTGCCAATGCGTTGTTGGTATGGAAAGGCCGGGATCGAATTTATATTCGAAAACCATTCCGACCAACAAAAACGTAAGCGAAGAAGATATTCGATGTTGATCGAGATGGAGCAATGAAGACCGTAAATCTTCATGAGCGGAGGAACTATTGTTGAATTTCTCTGGCTGATCCCCAAAGATATTTCGATAATGATTCTGTCGTAATTGGAATCTACGGATTGCAAGGACTACTCGCTACTGATCCATGGGGTGATTCCTATATTGGATGCAGTAGGAGGGTGCCTTCGGTTCATCCTGTTCCTGGATGACTTGTATGGACGATGTGAACGATGGCCAGGTGTTCCAAAAGTCGATTATAACCTCATGCCTCATCAACCGGGAAATGACAAAAATCGGGCAGGCAGCATGGCTATGTGGGTCGCTCCCATTAGGGTGTATAATCACCTATCTAGAGAAATTCCTTTTGTTTCTGAAATCTATCGATTCTTCCCATTCGGGAACGGTGGTTTGAGCCCAACCGTTGGTGATATACATTCGATACACTCAAGCGAAATGAGTGGTCGGTCATGTGTGGGCCGGGTTGCAAGACGTTCTTGTTGAACCCAGTGTATTCGCCTCTAGAGATACACGAGCGGCAGGTGGTCCCATACCTTGTCAAGGTCGGAATCCAATTTCCAATAAGTACCCACGGTTTTGTTTGTATCTATATATATGTGGAGCGTGAGATGCAAGCGTTCCACTAGATTGATATTTACTTGTATTTAGACACTATGATAATATCAGATAAGATATTGATTTCGAAAACTGGTTTGGGTTATCGTAAGGTAAAAACCGTCCGTGTTTATGTGTGGATCGGTCTTACGATTTTCTTTTTCTTTCGAAAGGATTTTAACTTTAAAATCAAGTTGTGTGATACTCTAAATGCTGTGCGAGTTTTTCTCACTCTGGTTCACCAGACTGACCCGGTGTTTTGTAAATGCTCGGGTTAGACCGAGGTGTACAGGTTCAGGTTATCAGGTACTGTGAAGTCCAGAGACGAGATGGAGATGTTCAAGACGTATAATATCTGGTATGTATTCCGCCGTGTGATTGTATGTGAGGACAGATCATTATAACTGTCCAGAGATGTTGATGTACTCTGATATTGTAAGTATTTTCAAAAGCTCTCAATAAAGGTTATTTCTATATTATATTTTGTTCCGCTGCGATGTGAGACTCTATGTTGTGTTGGTTCTTCTTATTCTTCTATTCTAATATTCTTTCTTTCTCATCTCACCCTCTAACTTCTTTCTCATAGCTTTCTGGGGTTTTCGGTACTTGAGTTTTGGACGAGTGGTATTAGTGTCGAGATTCGAGTGTCGAAATTCCCGGGTCGCTACAGTTGGTTATATATCATATTTCCCATATAGGAATACAGCGAATGAACTATATTTCTTAAAAGTCAACTCAGATCTAATTTATATGTATATGGGTTAATTGAAATGTTTTAGTCAACTGTAGCGACCCGGGAAATTCGACATTTGAATCCTGACATTTACACATCTCTTGTCCAGAACTCAAGTATCAAAAACCCCAGAAGGCTATAAGAAAGAATTTAGAGGGTGAGATAAGAAAGAAAGAAAGTTAGAATAGAAGGATAAGAAGAACCAACACATCCCAGAGTCTCACATCGCAGCGGAACAAAATATAATATATAAATAAACTTTATTGAGAGCTTTAAAATACTTACAGTATCCGAGTACATCATACCATGGGACAGTTATAATATCCTGTTCCCATACACAGCGGAATAGTAGTAATATCATACGTCCGAACAACGCCAGCTCGTCTCTTCATAGCAGTCGATAACCTGAACCTGTACAACCCGGTCTAACCCGAGCATTTACAAAACACCGGGTCAGTCTGGTGAACCAGAGTGAGATAAACTCGCACAGTGATAAGGGTGAACCATCCAATCACGATTTTAAAGTTCAAAATCTTTTCAAAAGGAAAAGATAATCGTAAGACCAAATCCACACATAAACACGGACGGTTTTTACCTTACGATAACCCAAAACAGTTTTGAAAACAATATCTTGTTCTGATATTATAATAATGTCTAAATACAAGTAAATATCAATTTAGTGGAACGCTTGCATCTCACGCTCCACATATATAGTACACAATCAAACCCCGCGGGCGCTTATTGGATATTGGATTCCGACCTTGACAAGGTATGGGACCACCTGCCGATCGTGTATCTCTAGAGACGAATACACTGGGTTCAACAAGAACGTCTTGCAACCCGGCCCACACATGACCGACCACTCATTTCGCTTGAGTGTATCGAATGTATATCACCAACGGTTGGGTGCGACCCACCGTCTCTCCCGAAACGGGACAGCATCGATAGATTAAAGAAGCAAAAGGATTTTCTCTAGATAGGTGATTATACACCCTAATGGGAGCGACCCACATAGCCATGCTGCCTGCCCGATTTTTGTCATTTCCCGGTTGATGAGGCTTGAGGTTATAATCGACTTTTGAAATATCTGGCCACTGGGCACATCATCCATACACGTCATCCAGGAACAGGATGAACCGAAGGCACCCTCCTACCGCATCCAAGGAATCACCCTATAGATCGGTAGCGAGCAGTCCTTGCAATCCGTAGATTTCACTCTTGACAGAATCATTGTCAAAATATCTCTAGGGATCAGCTAGAGAAACCCAACAATAGTCCTTCCATTCATGAAGATTTACGGTCTTCACTTGCTCCCTCTCAACCAGTATCTTCCACGTTTTCGTATTCATTGGTTGGAATGGTTTTCGAATATAAATTCGATCCCGGTCTTTCCGTACCAATAACGTATTGGGTATGGTTTTTGATAGTCGGTTATTTAACTATCAAAATAAACAAACATATAAATAAAATGAATCCATGGGTTTATACAGCATCACTTGGCCTTTAAAAATAATAAATCAGTTTTAATCCACAATGTTCTCAAATCATTTTAGTATGTAATTATTCTCAAATCATTTCATTATATACCTAGGAAAATATCTTAAGACATGTCCAGTTTTCCCTTTTCTATCATTTCAACACATTTCTATAGTGTTACTTATTCTCTAATATACTTGGGAAACCTTTAACTTATCATTTTGAATAACCATTACGATATCTCTTATGTTTCGTTATTTGAAACTAAAATCGCCACTTTCCTTTTCAGGATAACCCATTGCAAATCTCATTTTCTTCTTTGAAAATATCGTTATATTTTCAACAATGGAAATATAATTTCCTATCTCAAGTCCCCTTTATTCCCTTTTATTTGGAACCCCATTTATATATTCCCAAATAATGTTACACCATTATTTTCAAAATGAATTACGCTAACATATTTACCATCACAACTAATACCATCCTCCGATAATCCCGAAGTCATTCAAGTTGGGGTATTTAATTACCTCTCAGACCTTGATCAACGACGTTCTTATCTTAAGATGATATCAGATGTAATACCAAAACCCCACACTCATTCCATTATCAAAATACATTCCATTTTTAGTTATATCTTGATAAAACTCCATCTCTCATTCAATATGGCGAATGTATATTACACCATTTTACTCAATTCGCCTAACCCTTTTAATTCAAACTTGGATTTCCAATTTCGTTTCCATTTCGTTCCCATTCATATATCATTTCTAATACACTTCCCAATAATATTCAATAAAGCTTGGGTTTTATAAATCCATTCAAAATAAAACCCCATTAAGTAATTTATTAAAACTTTGAATTAAACTTAACTTATTATTAGTTAATAAGGTTGCTTAGAAACATCACTTTATTATAACCAATGGTTTAAAACTTCATAACCATTCATTTATACCTTTTAAATCCCAAGATACCACTTTGATCATTATTTGACTAATATCAACATTTAAATATGTTTTACTTAACCATCTGATATTTCCACTAAATAAATAAATTTAGAAATTCCATTTTAGTCAAAACAGCTGGCTTAGTCGACTCTAACATGATTAACTTTGTTAATCAAGTCTTTAATCCATCTTTCCGCTTATTTTAAATGATTCCACTTGATTTTTATTTAAATAATAATCAATCCAACAAAATTTCATTTTAATTATTTATTAAAATAATTAATCGTTACGTTAACTCTTGTCCACTTGTTTATCAAAACACGAGAACTAGTTTCCTAGATCATAATCAAGATGAAGCACGTGCTTCGCACACGGCAGATTTTGATATAAAAATAATGATCAAAACAACCATATGCGGTTGGTTTAATTTCCCTTTTCTATAAACTCAATTAAAATAATATATTTAAATCTATATTCAGTTATAAAATATATTTCATAACTTTATTTCCATCGATTTACCTAACGGTAAATCTGTCTTTATAAAACAGTTATATATATTTGGCCATCTGCTATACATTCCTCATCCAATATCACACATTGGTTAATAACCAAACAGATGTTGAATTTGGGTTTAACAGTCAACAACCAATTCAATAATCTAATCATATGGGTTCAACAGTTCACATGATGATGATAATAAATTTAACTGATAACGGTCAACTACTAACATCAGTTCAAGCATACAATTCAACCAAATACGTTTATATTATAAACGTAACCAACAAGGTAAGTTACCTTGTTTGGAGACCATCGTTAAAAATAACGATGTCGTTTAATTTAAATTAAACAACGTTCAAATTAAATAATCATGTTAAAATATTTAGCAACATCCAAACAATCATTAGTACAACCAATAATTAGCAAACATAGCACACAACCATTAAACCCGACTTATATAAAATATAAGTAAGGGAACTGAGTGAGTTTAACTCACCTTGATTTCGCTGAAGCGGTTTGTTTATGTTACTTTCAACTCTGTCTAAACCAGCTTTATAAAGTTACGCTTGTCGACGGGGTTCCAACATTGCTTGTCTGATCCGATTCTGATGACATAGGATCACGGTACAAAATTTATAATTATTGGTTTAAAATAGACCCTTAACTAAATTTATATGTTAACTAACTATGGTGTATATACATATAGTGAGCTACATCATTAAATGATTAGGCATCTTATTAGGATGTAGGCATATTGAAACCTTTTGATTCACTGGCTATATACGTGTTAATTATAATATTTCTACTTATTATTCCAAAGTAAACGAAAATTTTAAATTGCATATATATTATCTGTTTTTCACTCTAAAAATCCGTACGGCTACATACGGACTCTATAAATCACGAAACTTGAAATCTAGCAATAATTTGACATTGCGGATCCAACAAAATTAGTTTCGTTGAAATCCGACTTCGTCTGCAAAAGTGGCTATTTTTAAAGTCCTAAATAGCCCTTTTAAATATATAAATATATTTAAGAACAATTAAATTTAATATTTAAAAATAAATATTATCGTATATATTCACATACGATATACCACAGCTTTAAAATAATTATATTAGAGTTTATAACTCGATATTCAAATTCCAGTGTGAAATCGATATTCAATTTATATAGAAATTCCATTTATAACGTAAATAAAGCGTTGCAAAATATAAAGGAATTCTACAGCGACTTTTCTAAAATTTTATTTGGACATAAAAAAAAATCTACACGACGAAATCCCGATTTTTCTCTTCCACTAGGAAGATATACTCCACCAGCTCCACATGTTTCTTGTTTCACAGAAATCCGAGTTAAAACGAACCCTGTATATCCAATTGAAGTTCGAATCGCCAAATAACGAACTGCAGCGCCATTTCGAGCTCGTTTATAATTATAATATAAATTATACGTTCAAACTATCGTTATTTAAATATTTCTGCCAATAAAATCCAATATAAACTGAGTTATATATTTTGAATTGTCCAGTTCACATTATATTGTCGCTTCACTACTTCTGATAAATTCAGAAATTAAATATATTATTTAATTATTAATTTTAATTAAATATTCAATATAATTGAATTAAACGACCATTTTAAATTTCTAAAACATATTTAAATAATTAAATAAATTATTTATTACCCGTAAAAATACGGGTCGTTACATTCTTCCCCCCTTAAAATAATTTCGTCCTCGAAATTGCTAAGGTAGAGAACAACCCTATTAACTAGTTTCAAACTATTTGTTTACTTCTTTAACTTCAGTTTCAACTGAATTTATTTATTTCAATTAAATTATTACTTCATTTCTATAAACGAAAATTTTCAAAACTCCTGAAAATTTTCTAACACCCGAAATTTCCGAAAAAAATTCGCCAGCACCTCCTTTGTACCGGGAGCATCGGGAAAATCCCCAAACCGCCACACAGGCCTCTCCAATCCAAAAGAAAATCAAACAGCCAAACGGCTTGCCAATTCGGTTCATCAAAATCTCATCAAACTCATATGAATATAAATGTGTACCTTTTGTCGGGCATTCCTTATATTACTTCCATCTGCTGCCAATCCAACATATGCAACTGTCATCCCAGTCAAACTCAAATCACTTTTATCTTCAACACACCCATTCGCTTATCCAAGCAAAATTCCAACCAAACTGCAATTCCAATCTCAATTCAAATATCTTACTCAATAATTCATTTCTATTCCAGATTATCTCTAATCCAGCCCAATTCTACTTGATACCATTCTATTTTAATTCAACTCAATTTCCACTGAACTGCCTTCAATTGCATATCAAATTTGCTTTCACAAATTTCTATTTAACTTGTGTTTATTCCAAATAATCTGTTTCTGGGAGTTCTTAAACAGCTTAGCCTTTTCCAAAATCAAATCATTCATTTGGAAAAATCAAAATAATTTGTTTTCTCAAAACAGTTCAAAACAAAACCTTTGGTAGCAATCCGTCACTTACAAACCCGAAAATGAACACCGATGATGTCCGGATCATCGTCGGAATCTATTTTCCAGCTATTGAAGTGAGTTCAATACTATGTCACTTTCAAAATCATTTCTAAACGCTTTCATTTTGAAATTATTTCAAAATATCCCTTTCAAAGCTTGTAACCAATTTAAAATCTCCCAGGATTTTAAAATTCTCTTATATTTAACCTAGATTCATTTTACACACTTTTTCCACATTTCCAAAATTATAATTTCAATTCTGATTTAAATTCAGATTTAATTCATCTGATTTCATATATTTCACTTATATGAATTCTGATTGGTTATTTACATAACCATTTCACATTTTATAATCTTATTCGATTATAATCACAACCAACACATCCAATATACTATAATAATTTCAAATATCTATACTTTGCTTATATCAAAATATAATTTGGGTAAAATTATTTCATTTACCTTTTTTTCAAAACATATCGTGTCAACCCATCGTATTCAATTGTTTATAAACTCCTATCGATACAGTGGATCAAACTGATCGAATAGAACTCATAAACAACTCAACCAATAAATCTCCACAATATAAAACCATTTTTATATCAAATAACAAATACGTTCACTCGTATATATACACTCAAACTCAGTCTAGGGCATTACTAACCCCATCTCTACTGAGTCACGCCACAGAGCCAAGGTAAATCACCTAACCTTCAGCTCTGATACCACTGTAACGACCCGGGAAAAAGACGACCTTGATTATCCAATATACAACACATATCGAACATCAAGGGTCGACAATTACCGAATAGTTAATGAAAGAATTTAGAGGGTGAGGATAGATAAGATAGAAAATTAGAATAGAAGAAGAAAAAGAAGAACACAACATCAGAGTAACACGAATCTCACAGCGGAACGAATAAAATATAATATATCACATAACTTGAAATCAAAAGTAGTATATGCATACAATACCATTATCAGAGTACAACCCTTGCATCACAGCAGAAATAAACAATAGCTATATAAGTCCTGAAGCCTCCTGCTCCAAGCTCTCCAAGTCTATCTGTAAAATCCTGACTACTTGACTGCCCATACAAATTTGGGCACCCAAGAGTTTAGGGAAAACAAAACAAAATGAAACTCTGGGTCAGTCATGGGACTGGTGTGAGTAAACTCAAATCATTTGGCTTAACTTTTCAAAATCCTTTTCAAAAGAAAAGATAATCGTAAGACCAATCCACACATAAATACGGATGGTTTTTACCTTACGATAACCCCAAACACTTGTGGAAATCATATATTATCTGATATTATAATAATGTCTAATCACAAGTAATTAGCAATCTAGCAGAACGCTTGCATCTCACGCTCTACATATATAGTATATAATCAAAAACCGCGGGCGCTTATTGGAGATTGGATTCCAACTTGACAAGGTATGGGACCACCTTCCGAACGTGTATCTCTAGAGGCAAATACACTGGGTTCAACAAGAACATCTTGCAACCCGGCCCACACATGACCGACCACTCATTTCGCTTGAGTGTATCGAATGTATATCACCGACGGTTGGGATCAGCAACCGCCTCCCGAAATGGGACAGCATCGATAGATTTAAGAACAAAAGGAATTTCTCTAGATAGGCGATCATACATCCTAATGGGTGCGACCCACATAGTCATGCTGCCTGCCCGATTTTTGTCATTTCCCGGTTGATGAGGCTTGAGGTCATAGCGTATCTTTTGACAGATTACACCTCCATTACTTTGAATGCCACATCGTCATACCCGCCAAATCACAAATTGATTTCACCAAAAATACCACGGGTATAAAGCTAAGAGAAACGAATTCCTCCGCCACCAAACGTAAGTACGTTTGAAGAGATCAACTTATGCGATCCTTTGGATATACTCTGTCAGACACTCGTCCATACACGCTTGTCCTGGGACTGGACAAACCGAAGGCACTATTCTGTAAACAGGATAGCCCTTGCATAACTCCGTCTTCAATATATTTAGCATACTTGATTCGCAACGCTTATGCTAATACGGAGTGGTTCTCTGGATAATAATCCAACCGGTCTCTCCATATTAACAACGTAAAATGGTCAAAAACTTGATAGTCGGTGAGTTAACTATCAAATGAAAATATGTCGGTGTGCAAACAACGATATTGTTTCCCGAAGGAAATTCTATCGAACAATCATCATTTCATTCATTCGTTCATTTCCCAATTCCTGTTGTTTAATGTTTCTTATTCACTATATTTAGAAAATATATATCATTATTATTGGAAAACATTTCCATCTCTTGTTTCTATATTCAGAAAACAATTCTGCTTCTCATTTGGAAAACATTTCCAAATCTCTTTCATTTGATTAAACAGATGTTTGAATAAACATCACTATGCCAAATCTCCTTCATTTGGTTTCCACTTAACCACTTTTCACCATCGAATCTTAACCATTTCTTAGTTAAAAACGAAGTCAATCAAGTTGGGGTATAGTTACCTCTCATACCTTAACTGAACAACATTTCTAACTTCGAAATAGGCAAAGTTCATCTTTCTAAATCTTTAACACTTCTTTACGACATTCTCGGATTCTATTTACAAATCCACTTCTCGTACGGAAAACACTTGATTATAACAATGGTGTTATATTCCCCTACATCCGAAATATAATGACTTTATAAATACTTTGATTTTCTAACTCGAATAAATAACGAACTAAATTATTAACTCATACTCGGTTAACTCTAAGTTGTAACTCTTATTCAATTTACTCTTATTCTATTTAACTCTTACTGGACTAACCCTTGTTCAGATAACTCGGTCTGATTTACTCATTTTGACCCACTTACTTGATCAGTTCAACTGGACTAACTTATGCTAAATTAACTCGACTAAATTACTTCTATCAATTAACTAATATTTGACTTGACACCATTCGCTCGACTCTAGATCGCAGCGATCACAATGGTTACGCCTGATTCCCTCAGGAAACATCCGACCGCCTTAGGCTATCTGCAGCCCTGCGAATTACGCTAGCAGTCGTGCCCACTGGTGGCTTATCTTAAATGACTACTTCTGTTTAACTCTATCTCGAATAACTAAATTCGAGCAAATCTAATTGATCAACTAATATTCCATCATCCCTTATTCGATTACTATATTTGGATACTCTAGTTCGATTAGACTATAATCAATTAACTCTAACTGATTAACTCTAATTGGTTAACTCTAACTAAATAACTCTAAATGTTTACTCCAACGGTTTAACTCTACGGTTTAACCCTAACAGTTTAACTCTAACAGTTCAACTCTAATAGTTTAACTCTAACGGTTGATCTCAATCAATTTGTTTTATTGGATTAACTCTATTGGATTAACTCTCTTGGATCAACCCATTTCGAATAACTAATATTCAATAAACTCCCTTTCGAATAAACTGATATTCGATAGCTTTACTTCGAATAACTCTTATTCAATAAATTCTCTTTCATACATATTCAGTTTCAAATATCGATGTGGAAATCGACTTTTACTTCTCTATATAAGTCTTGACTTATATACTCTATTTATCCAAAGATAAATAACTAAATTAATTTATAAAACTTTATCTATAAATTAACCTTCTCACTTTATCTGTTAAACAGATCTCTCTTAAATTCTCACTTCGAATTCATATTCTGTTTACCCGTGTGTGAAGCACGGGCCTAAATTCTTCCTAGTGTAAAATTCTCTTTTATTACACTTTTATCCATTTTCTAGTACTTCAATATTCTATTTATTTTCTAAATAAATAATTCCTTTTATAACTCAGTTCATTTCTCTAGATAAATATTTCCTTTTAGTTTATTTGTAAATGTTTTACAAATATTTTCTTTTCTATTTTTATTTGTAAATGTTTTACAAACAATTCCCCTTCTCTATTTGTTTTACAAATATTTTTCCTTTATTGCTTTGATTTTATAAAATGATTTCTTTTATAAAACCCTTTTTCCTTTCATATATAAAATCCGCTGATTTTATATAAATAATCTATATTTCAAATATATTTTGAAAATCTCCCTTCTCTACTTTCTCGTATCACTTATGGTGTAAAAATATCAAATCAACTGATCGGTCATCATCCAAACACACAGCATCAACAACAGATGATATAACACTTCATATATCAGAATATATGAAAATTTGTAAAATAAATGTTGAGGAACCCAGTTGGGTCCCTCCGACCTGTTTCCCTGCATCCACAGATGTCAGTCAACATAAATAACATGAGTATAAAATATTCTGATAAACAGAATCAATATTTCGATACGATTTATATATATCGTTATCGATAAATCCAATCAACTGACTAGGAGTTCAATCAAACAGCCAACACACAGCAAACACACATCATTTAGCAGTTCTAAAAATACGTTATAAAAATATGGACTGTTCAAAGTTGGTGAGAATTACTCACATTGGTCGGAGATCATTAAATAACGATATTCGTCCGTTGATTTGATTCATGCGTTTAATTTCACCGTAAATCCAAACGAGCTCCAATCCACTCGCGGTCAGTTCCAGTGTGGAGCTCTCGTCCATACGATCCCAACGGACCTTGTTTCGCTCGATTCTGATAATATATGTCAAAGTTATCGTATTTACAAGTTTGTACTATTTCTAGTTAATATAAATTAAATTCTTTTGTAAATAACTTGGGCTTAACCTTAGAAATAAGGCCCACCTTCACCCTTATAAGCCCATGACCGCTTGCTTCTTCTCCAAAGCGAAAATAGCTTCCTCCAGTAAACACTTTACCACAAACAAACGGCCGACTATCCTCCCTTTCCGCCTCTTCAATCCTCATCTACAAATCAAGGTAAAAATACAACAATTTCACTTGTCAATCACGCTCCATCCCCAACCCGTCACTGTTAAACTCGAACCACTCAAGCTGCTTCCGTCGTTGGCTTCTCGCGATGCTCCTCGGCAGTTGATCGACAATTATCGACACGGAAATCCACCAAAAACCCACAACCTCTTCGATTCTCTACCCTGAAACCCAATATAACAACCAAACCTCACAGATTTGCCTAGATCGAGGTGAAACCGGAACCCTAACTCACGACAGCAGCCTGTCATCGCGAAATATTGAAATCGAACCATTCAGAAAGCATATAAACTTGAAGAGGATGAGATGCTGATTGTGAATATACATGCTAGAGGATTTATATAAATATATTTGATTTCTATTTGAATTTATGAAATTGGGGATTTACTATATGAAGTGTTTTTCGGTGGCAGCTAGGGTAATTGACCAGGGACTGAAGTCAACTAGGTTTAGGAAGGTTAGAGGGTATTTATAGAATAGTTTTATTATTTTTTTATTCGATTATAATATTAATTTTTAAGCAAACGCTGTTTTTCTGTGTCCTCTAAAATTCCTGTGATCACATACAATACCCAAAAATCACGAAAATTGACATGCAGCTAGAGTTCGACATTACGGACCCAACGAAACTTGTTTCGTCGAATTCCGACTCCGTCTGCTCACACAGCGTATTTTTAACGGTCAGAAATTGACTGTTTTTCACTCTAAAAATCCGTACGGCTACATACGGACTCTATAAATCACGAAACTTGAAATCTAGCAATAATTTGACACTGCGGATCCAACAAAATTAGTTTCGTTGAAATCCGACTTCGTCTGCAAAAGTGGCTATTTTTAAAGTCCTAAATAGCCCTTTTAAATATATAAATATATTTAAGAACAATTAAATTTAATATTTAAAAATAAATATTATCGTATATATTCACATACGATATACCACAGCTTTAAAATAATTATATTAGAGTTTATAACTCGATATTCAAATTCCAGTGTGAAATCGATATTCAATTTATATAGAAATTCCATTTATAACGTAAATAAAGCGTTGCAAAATATAAAGGAATTCTACAGCGACTTTTCTAAAATTTTATTTGGACATAAAAAAAAATCTACACGACGAAATCCCGATTTTTCTCTTCCACTAGGAAGATATACTCCACCAGCTCCACACGTTTCTTGTTTCACAGAAATCCGAGTTAAAACGAACCCTGTATATCCAATTGAAGTTCGAATCGCCAAATAACGAACTGCAGCGCCATTTCGAGCTCGTTTATAATTATAATATAAATTATACGTTCAAACTATCGTTATTTAAATATTTCTGCCAATAAAATCCAATATAAACTGAGTTATATATTTTGAATTGTCCAGTTCACATTATATTGTCGCTTCACTATTTCTGATAAATTCAGAAATTAAATATATTATTTAATTATTAATTTTAATTAAATATTCAATATAATTGAATTAAACGACCATTTTAAATTTCTAAAACATATTTAAATAATTAAATAAATTATTTATTACCCGTAAAAATGGGTTTGAGTGAAGAAATTCAAATGGGTTTTAAATAATGGGTTTTAAATAAAGAGAATTCAAATGGTGTAAAAAAATGGGTTTGAATATTAGAATTCAAATGGGGCTGGAAATGAATTTGAATATTAGAATTCAAATGGAAATGGAAAATGAAATTTGAATGTAAGAAATTCAAATTGAATTCAAATAGGATTTGATCTATGGGATTTGAATATGAAATTCAAATGGAATTTTAAACTATGGAATTTTGTATCTAGAATTTAAAAAGGAGTTTGAATATTTGAATTTCAATAGAATTCAAATATAGAAATTGGAATATAGAAGTTCCAATGGAATTTAAATATAGAGTTTGAATAAAAGAATTCAAATGAATTCAAGTATCGAATTTGAATATAGGGAATTCAAATGGAAATTCAAGTGTTGAATTTGAATATCAAATAGAAAAGGAATTGGAATTTGAATATAGAATTCAAATAAAAGTGAGATTGGAATTTGAATCAAGGAATTCAAATAGAGTTAAAATGGAATTGAATTCATTTTAAAGAAGTTTAAAGGTTTATATATATAAATATAATTAAAACGAACTGGCCGCAGCGCTGCAGTTCGTAAATTGGCGATTCGAACTTCAATCGAATATACAGGACTCAATTGAAGTCGAAATTCTTTGAAACAAGAAACGTCAGGACCGGTTGGATAATAGTTTTCAAATGAAAGAGAAAAATCTGGAATTCGTCGTATAGATTTTGAGTTATGTCAAAATCAAATTTTCAGAAAAACAGCGCCAGAATCGTTTTAAAACCATAATGGTTTATTTAATGTTATAAAAGGATTTTAAGCAAATAAAATCCGAAGTTCTATTTAGAAAATTTCAGAGTAAGTTGCAAAATATATGCGAATTCAAGTTGTGTAACTGAATATGATTTTTGAAACAGAAACCAGATTTTGATTTATTGAATAGAATTAACTAAATTGAATAGAAATTAGTTAATGAGATTTCGAATAAATATTGGGGTTTGAATAAGTAAATTCGATTTGAAAATTTATATTCGAAATCAAACAGGAAACTAGGATTGAAATAGAAATTCAATTTGGTTATGGCAAGTTAAAGATTTTATTTGAACATGTTATGTTCAAACAAAGAAGCGAAATAGGCAAAATAGCTAATTAAAGAATAAATGGGCGAAACTGAATTCAGACGATTGAATTGAGTTGAATTGAATTGAAACAGGTGAACATGTGTTAGACAGGTATGGGATAAAGTGATGAAGGTATATAATTAGTGTGCTCGACAAAAAGGTACATGTTTAATTCATATATAGGTTTTATGCGCCGTATCGGCAAGCCGCTTGGCTTTTTCTTTTTCCTTTTGAGATTAGAAGATACCGGGAAGCTATTTGAAATTTCCCGATGCTCCCGATACAGGGGAGGTTATGGCGAAATTTTCCGAAAATTTAAGGAGTTAGAATATTTTTAAGATATTTTGATAATTTGAAATCATTGTATCGACGTATTGAATTCGATAGTAAAGTGAATATAAAAATCGAATGTTGTAAACAAAAGGGGATAGAGATAAGTGATTGGAATTGTTTCCAATTGCAAATAGAGACATTTTCTAGAAAATAAAAGAAGTTAATATTTGGAAACGTTTTCCAAATGGCATAAGAGGCCGAGATGATTATTGAAAATATTTGGTTAACAAATATTGATAAGGAAATGGAGAAGAGATTTAATTAATGAAATATTAATTAAAGGGCCCAGTGATTTGTTTGATATGTTGATTGAACACTTGTTTTTATTTGATAGTTAAATCACAGACTATCGAAGTTTTGACCATCGTTGTCAATATGGAGAGACCGGTTGGATTATTATCCGAAGAACCACTCCGTATCGGCATAAGCGTTGCGAACCAAGTATGCTGAATATATTGAAGACGGAGTGAAGTGCAAGGGCTTTTCTATTAATAGAAATAGTGCCTTCGGTTTCGTTCAGTCCCAGAACGAACGTAAATGGACGAATGTCTGACAAAGTATTTCCAATGATCAAATGGGTTGGTCTGTATGAATATATATGGTTGCAACGGATTTATCCCTTAGCATAATATCCAGAATATTTGTGCAAACTTAACTAGTGATTAACGGATCTGACAATGTGGCATTCAAAGTGATTGTGTTATCAAGGAATGGTAAGTATTCGTAGCCTCAGGCCTCAACAACCGGGAAAGGACAAAAATCGGGCAGGCAGCATGGCTATGTGGGTCGCTCCCATTAGGGTGTATAATCACCTATCTAGAGAAATTCCTTTTGTTTCTAAATCTATCGATTCTGCCCATTCGGGAAACGGTGGTTTGAGTCCAACCGTTGGTGATATACATTCGATACACTCAAGCGAAATGAGTGGTCGGTCATGTGTGGGCCGGGTTGCAAGATGTTCTTGTTGAACCCAGGTGTATTCGCCTCTAGAGATACACAGTCGGAAGGTGGTTCCATACCTTGTCATGTTGGAAATCCAATCTCCAATAAGCGCCATGCGGTTTTTGATTATATACTATATATGTGGAGCGTGAGATGCAAGCGTTCTGCTATTTGGTTATTTATTTGATGTAGACATTATTATAATATCATTGGATTTGATATCAAAGTGTTTTGGGTTATAGTAAGGTAAAAACCGTCCATGTTTATGTGTGGGCTGGTCTTACTATTATCTTTTCTTTCGAAAAAGGGTTTTGAAAGTTAAACAAGTGATTGGAGTTTACTCACACCAGTCCCATGACTGACCCAGAGTTTGTTTTGTTTTGTTTTCCCTAAACTCTTGGGTGCCCAAATTTGTACGGGCAGTCAAGTGTTTCAGGCTTTTACAGATACACTTGGAGGAACTTGAAGCAGGAGGCTTCAACGTTAGTTATTTAGAGTTACTTCCGCTGAATCAAATGTTATGTGTACTCTGATGATGGTATGTATATATGTACAAAACAGATTTGTATTTCGAAGCTTATGTTATATAATATATTTTATTTGTTCCGCTGTGAGTTGTGATCTTCGTTTTTCTCCTATTCTAATATTTCTTTCTTTCTATTTCTCATCCTCTAACTTCTTTCTAATAATGAGTCGTATTTCTGTGTTATTTGAGTTGGACGTGTGGTGTTTTTAGTCAACTCAGATAGCACGGATTTGCGGAAATATGAAATATAGTTCATTGGATATGTAAGGCCGAAACAGATTTCTATTTCGAATCCAAGGATACCGGGATGCTATATGATTTAATTCGTTAAAGTAATTCTTTACGCTAGCATATGACTAACACAGTGATTCTTTAACTAACAGGGCATAAAATATTAATGAAAAGGGAATTAGGGTTTTCCCTTTTGTTTGGAGGCGGCTGTTGTAAATGAAGTGGAGGGATCGGATTGAGGGTTTTAAGAGGGAAGCGGGTGTGGGTTTTTGGGCCAAGGGTAAGGTATAAGCCCAACTATAATATTCAAAATAAAATCCATGTTATATAATTTAAATTTCAAACTTGTTTATACGATTTCGGGCTCATACGTTAACAGATTTCAACGCGGTCAGTTGCGTTGGGACCATGGAGACAAGTACTTCGAGATGGAGCAGGCCCAGTCCGGAGCTGAAGTAACTGGAATTTCTGTTTGGATTAAACGTCAGTTTAATTTGATCAAAACAGACTGCTTATCGAAAAATCAAAAACCGAGGTGAGTTAAACTCACTCAGCTCTTCCCATTTATATTTTATATAAATTGGGTTTTTACTTTTCGTGTTCTGGTTGTTAGTGTTTGACTGTTTGCCTGTTATATAGTTATTGATTAAATTGCTAGAAATTAAACGGACATTTAATTTCAGAAGAAATACCAATCGTTTTGATTGGACCCGAACAAGGGAGTTTCCCTTGTTTGATCACATTTATAAACGTGCTGGAATTGTTTTGAATTGTTTGAATTGGCTGTTGGTTGATTAATTTTTATTGTTGATGATTGAACCGTATTGCAACATTTGTTCCTATATAGACAAATGGATGGTATGTGTTGGGAAATTAGCATCACCTGGTCGATAAATAAATCGATTTTTAATATGAATTTTATCGACTGTAAGTCGACAGAGTGAGGTTATAAATATGTTTTATAACTGGAATAAGTCTTTGAAAGCTGTTACTTTAAATAAAAGTTGTTAAAAGGGAATAAATACTAATTAATAAAGTTATAAGTAATTATAAAAAAAATAAAAAAATGAGATAACCCGGAGGTTAAATATTTGGTTAATCATGGAAGATTTAATAAAATAATTTAAATTAATTTTATTTTAATTTAAATAAGGAACAAAAATAGAGTTGGTTAAAGAGTAATCATGTTTGGTGTCGACCATTTAAACTAAGTTAGATTTTAAATTAGTGGTATGACTAAATGAATACTTGGTTAAGCTGAGTAAGAGTTTAAAAAGGAAAATTATTATAAATAAAGTGGTTAAATCTGCAAGATTTGATGTTGAGTTAAATATTCTCTTCTTGAATGCAACACATTTAAGTAACCAAGTTGAAATGAAAAATGGTCGAGTGTTGGTAAGAAGCTATGGATGAGTTATATTTTGAACTCGAGTTTTAAAGAGTTTTAAATGAAAGGTTGTGCTTAAGATTTGGATTAAGTAAAGGAAGGTAAAGATGTAAAGGGCTTATATTAAACCTGGGATTTTTAATAAAGGTTTATAAATGGATAGGAGTTTAAAAGTCGTTGAATTTGAAATACTTAATAATGGAATTAAGTTAAACAAAAAGGGAGATTTTCCAAGGAAGAGATTTAAATGTGAGCTTGGCAAACGAGGTTGGGAATAGGGTTTGAAACAATAATATAGGGTTTTTGAATTACCACTCGTATTCATCTGAAGGTAAGAACGTTGTTGGTCAAGGTCTGAGAGGTAATTAAAATACCCCAACTTGAACGAGTTCGGGACGACCCAAAGATGATACTAGTTGGTAATGGCAAGAGTGTGTGATAAGATTTCCAAAGTAACGGAAATGAGATTTCCCTAGTAACGAAATTAAAAGGAAATTGGGCAATTAATTTTAAAAGCCAAGTGATGCTGAGTACTAGATCTGTGAGTATATTTTTTTTTTTTGATTTCACGGATGTTTACTTGATAGTTAAATAACCGACTATCAAGTCTGACCTTTACGATTGTTGGTATGGAAAGACCGGGATCGAATATATACTCGAAAACCATTCCGACCAACAAATACGAATATAAAGAAGAGATCAAGTGACCATCGAGATGGAGCATGTGAAGACCATAGATCTTCATAAAGCGGAAGAACCACTTAAAATCTCTGATTCGACCCGGAGATATACTGGGGTTCTGTCGTGGTTGAAACTATGGATTGCAAGGACGATCGCTACTGATCCATGGGGTGATTCCTATATTGGATGCAGTAGGAGAGTACCTTCGGTTCATCCTGTTCCTGGATGACTTGTATGGACGAATGTCTGACAGAGTATTTCCGGAAACCACGTACGTTGATTTTTACAAAAATACCGAGTGGTGGCAAAGAGGGGCACTTCTTTAATACCCAGAGTATATTTGTGGACGTCAATTAGTGACTTGACGGATCTGACGATGTGGCATTCAAAGTGAATGACGACCAGATGTTCAAAGGTAAATTCTGACCTCAAGCCTCATCAACCAGGAGATGACAAAAATCGGGCAGGCAGCATGGCTATGTGGGTCGCTCCCATTAGGGTGTATAATTACCTATCTAGAGAAATTCATTTTGTTTCTTAATCTATCGATTCTGCCCATTCGGGGACGGTGGTTTGAGTCCAACCGTTGGTGATATACATTCGATACACTCAAGCGAAATGAGTGGTCGGTCATGTGAGGGCCGGGTTGCAAGACGTTCTTGTTGAACCCTGTGTATTCGCCTCTAGAGATACACGTGAGGAAGGTGGTCCCATACCTTGTCAAGATCGGAATCCAATATCCAATAAGCGCCCGCGGTTTTCGGTTGTATACTATATACGGGGAGCGTGAGATGCAAGCGTTCCTCTAGATTTGTTAATTATTTGTATCTAGACATTATCATAATATCAGATCAAGATATTGATTTCGAAAACTGTTTTGGGTTATCGTAAGGTAAAAACCGTCCGTGTTTATGTGTGGATTTGGTCTTACGATTACCCTTTTCTTTCGAAAGGATTTTAACTTTAAAATCAAGTTGTGTGATACTTAAATGCTGTGCGAGTTTTTTCTCACTCTGGTCCACCAGACTGACCCGGTGTTTTGTAAATGCTCGGGTTAGACCGAGATGTACAGGTTCAGGTTATCAGGTACTAAGAAGTCCAGAGACGAGCTGAAGATGTTCAGAATGAATGATATTCCGCTGTGTGATTATATATATGAGGACAGATTATCAAAACTGTCCAGATGTGTGTTGTACTCTGATATTGTAAGTATTTTCAAAAGCTCTCAATAAAGATTATTTATGTATTATATTTTGTTCCGCTGCGATGTGAGACTTTGTGATGGTTCTTCTTCTTCTTCTTCTATTCTTATATTTCTTTCTTTCTTATCTCACCCTCTAATTTCTTTCTAAAACGTTCCAGTGTTTTCGGTGCTTGGAGAATCGGCATGAGATACAGTAAAGGTATTTATGTCGATTTTCGAGGCCGAAACTCCTGGGTCGTTACAACATCAAACTTTAATTAAATTAAATATATATATTTTATCATGGTTTGATAATGGTTTCTATTAATTATATATTTTATGCCCTGTCAGAATACGGTCGACATAACAATGAACTATATTTCATATTTCCGCATATATTTAATTTAATTATATGGTAGTTAGATAACAATGAACTCTATTTAATTTAAATATTACATTTGAAATATTAATGAAATATAATATTGAATTCGTTATTTAAAACGAAGTTGAGCGTTATATATTTATATATAATATAAATCGAGCCTGAAATAGCGCTGCAGTTCGCAATATAGAGTTTTGAACTTCAACTGAGAATACAGAATTCGATTTAAGTCGGATTTCTGTAAAACAAGACACGTTGGGACCGTATTGATGATAATTTTCATATGAAAGAAAAAAATCCAGATTTCGTGTTATAGTTTGATAGTTATGGCTAACTCAAATTTTGAAATAGTCGCTATGGAAAACCGTTATTTAATTATAGGCCTTTAAAATAGTCGTTTTGCAAACGGACTCAGATTTCGACGAAACCAGTTTCATTAGAACCGTATCGTTAAATTTTTGTACAGTGGTGAGTGGCGTGGAAAACCGATGTCGTATGTGGCCACGGTAGCCATAAACGCCGTTCAATTTCTATAACGCGTAATTAAATAAATAAAGGGGACATTCGAGTGTGACTAGAGCAGACGATCGAATTAGGCTACGAAACCAATTCCATTGAATTCGTATCGTCGATTAGAGTCAGGATAGATATATAGTTTGTTATTTTTAGAGATCGAGAAATTTGGCGTTAAAAAGGGTAGGGCGGTTCGCGGTAAAAACAGCCTACCGGGGCAACAGTCTCAGAATGCGACGAAATTAGTGTCGTTGAGTTCGTATCGAAAAGTTATTATCAGACTTCGCAGCTTCGAGTTGATTTGATTTATCTGGTGACCGTGGAAAAATTAAACGTGTGTTCATTTCCGGTTTCATAAAGGAAAATTTTTCATACGACCTCGGATTGCGACAAAACCTGTCCCATTAGGTTCGGAATATCGTTTTACATCAAGAACAGCATTTTTATCAGTAAACGAAAATAGTTTGTAGTGGTTTCTGCGTGTTACTTCACGGTCAAGTTTCGATAATATTATCAAATTCTAAACCTACCCTTGTCTATGAATCACGCAACAATTCTTAAAGGGCCAGACCTACTGGTACGCACATATCTATGAGAAGCACATGCTAGACCTTCCATTTCAGCTACTCTAAGACCTTAATAATGTGACGGCCCGCCCGCACCAGCCTGCATTTCCTCCAAGAGTGCGCTGTACACATGCCCGACTAGCACAAGACGGTCGTCATAAGAAAGAAAAGAAGGGAATGAACTAGTCAAAGAACCTGTAGAATGTCTCACAGCGCATGGGATAAAATATAATAATAATGTACTTGACATAAAACAGGCGAGACAGTGCATAAGCTGATAACTAAAACCAACATCAATCTCAAAGCAGCGGAAATCCAAATACAGCTTATTACAATTTTCCAAATTTACTGTCTCTAAATAAAAGAAAGCTGAAGTAGAAGATACACCAACAATGCCCAAGCAGTGATCTTCAACAACACAGGGAGAATACTAAATACATATATCACGTGGAAGCCTCCTGCTCGTCTCCGGATCATCTACCCGTGCATCACCAGCTAACCTGTCTCTAGTCTGCTCGTGTGAGCACCCAGAGTAATAAGAGGAGACATAAAACTCTGGGTCAGACATAAAGCCTGGTATGAGCGATAAGCATCTAAACAGAATAATAACAGGTATACTAAACCATACCTGAACCTGGACCTGCAACCAAAGAGTTAGTACCACATACCGTACAATACTCCAAGGTGCCATAATAAATAGTGTAAGAATACGGGGGTGGGGTGTGCATGTCAAAATGATAGCAACAAATCATCTATAGCAACCATCCTCACATCTCTCACTCGGTGCGTAAAGCGTACGACATCTACCACTTTGGAACACTAGACAAACTGAGGTAACGACGAATCCCGACTTGTAGAAACCCTGCTGTGACCAAGACAACACTTGGAGTCATGACCAAACATTTCAATGACCCACTTCATTGGTCGTAGCCCTTGGTTCTACCGATGCCATAATGGCCCTGAATCCGCCTTCGTACCTCCTACCATAGTGGTCCAAAACTATAGACGTCGATAACTCCTTAGCACGCGTCCCGCAGCAAAGCCCAACCATGAAGTGAACTCGTTGATTCCCATCTGAACCTTAAGCTCTAACTTCTCATTTGGACTTCCTTTGCATCTCGGGTTTGGTTGAATTGGAGTGGGTCTTCATAAAAGTTGTCGCGTAGTAGTAATAGCCCACGGACGGTTCGGTTCGGAGTAACCTTCCTGATCGGTTCGGATTGGTGGTCCTCGTCTAGCTTGGTTCGGGTCGGTAGTCCACTTCGGGTCGGGTCGGTGTCTCCCTCCGGGTCGGGTCGGTTCAGTGATTCTCCCCCTTCAGATATCGGTTCGGTTCGGGTGCCTCTGCTTGAGTTCGGTTCGGAGGTAGTTCATCCGATCTGATTCTTCCTGTTTGACTTGTTTGCCTGCTCCGATCCGTCCTGTTCTCTTCCTCCGATCCGGTCTGCTCCATCGCTCCGATCCGATCTTCTGTCCAACTCCAACTCTAAGCAATGGCCTTCCTTCCTGCCAAACTTCTTCCAGTGGCAAGTCCTCATCCAGTTCGGATTCCCTTGGTCAGTTCCCTAGTCCGATCCGACCCCTTTTCTCCGATCCGAACCGGTTCGGAGCCTGCACACTTCTGCAACTTTCCAGCAAGCTTTCTACGCCATTCGACGACGTTTTCGAGCAATTTAACTATTCTAATCAATCATGAAACATACCACAGAGTCATAGCAACATGTAATAGCAACCACAAACAGCAAACAACAATTCAATTGAATCAAAATGGATCAAAAGTGACTAAAACCTCACATTTTCCTATAATCCTTCTTAATCATGTTTAAGCATACGATTAGCAAAACACATCGAAATTAACCCAAATTTCTAACAGAGCCTTAAAACATTATTTTAGAATTTTAAGAATTTTTCCAGAATTTATTTACGTATAAATTCGCTAATCTTCACTAATTACCCTTAATTACCGTAATTAGTGCAAAAACTATGCAAATCACTCACCTTGGCCACAAATGAAATTCTCAGAACTGAAACTCCTCTGATTTGGGGCGAATACTGATGTCTAACAGCAGTTCCAACCTTGCTTTGGTGCTTTTTCTCCTTAATTTGGTGTTGCTAAGCCTAATCTTCAATTAGAGAGTGATTTGGGGTGTTTTAGATGTAGGAAGCCATTACTAGGATCTCTAGGAGGTTTGTGGCTGCTCAAAACTGAAATGAAAGTGATAACCTAACCCTAATCAGACCTCCTATACCCCTAAACCCGAAATTCCCCTTGGGCCTAGCTGCTAATCACCCGGTTAAGCCCAACTAAGCTGTTTTTCACCATCTGAAACTTGTTTCAGCCATATCTCCCAAACGGTAAGTCCGTTTGGCTAATGTGACCACTCTACGGAAAGAGAAACTATCATTCAAAGCCAATGGAAGTGGTTTCAGGTCAAAATTCCTTTCCAGTCAAAAGTTATGGCCAAAACAGTGCTAACTAGGGGTAAAATGGTCATTTAAAAATCGGGAAAAATCGTGAATATGGGAAATGACCCCAATAGTCGTCTCCCAAAGTTACATGACCATACGACTTCGTATGTGAAAGAAATAAATATCCTACGATCCTATGATGCGTAGAACGCGGGTCGTTACACTCTCCCCCCCTTAAGAAATTTCGTCCCCGAAATTTCTTAACCCAAAACATACAAAGGATCCCGCATGCCTAACAACCACATATAACAATCAAACATGCAAAACAAGCAAACAAGCCTATCCTAGCATGCGGAAAAACTAAATCGAAGTCAAAATCTTACCAGACAAAGAGTTCTGGATACTTCTTCCTTATGTCCTCCTCTGTTTCCCAAGTACAATCACTCTCGTCCTCGCTCCACTGTACCTTGACTAGCTTCACCGCCTTCCTTCGAAGTTGTTTCATGTCGTACTCGACAATACGGGCCGGCTTGCGGTTCCCAACCGCCTCGGGTTCTACTTCGAAGTCCTCTAACTGATCAGGTGGAATAGTTATATCTGAGTCGTGAACGAACTTCCTTAGTTGGGAAACATGAAATACGTTATGAACTCCCGCCATCTTCTCTGGTAAGTCAATCCTATATGCCAAATTCCCGACTAGTTCAAGAACAGGGAATGGGCCAACAAACCTTGGTGCCAACTTGCCTCTCCTGCCAAATCGTATTATACTCTTCAACGGGGAAATCTTGACAAATACCAAGTCACCAACTGAGAACTTTAAGTCTCTTCGCCTCTTATCAGCATAACTTTTCTGCCTATCTTGGGCTGCCTTCATTCGTTGCTGAATGATCTTGATCTTATCTGAAGTTTCCCTCACCACATCTGGTCCAAGCATAAACTTCTCGCCAGTCTCTATCCAACATGATGGTGAGTTACACGGCCTTCCGTACAAAGCTTCAAACGGAGCCATACCGATACTGGATTGGTAGCTATTATTATATGCAAACTCTACTAGATGCAAATGGTCATCCCATGATCCACCAAAATCCAATATACATGCTCTCAAGAGATCTTCCAAAATACGATTCACCCTTTCCGTCTGACCGTCGGTCTGAGGATGATATGCGGTACTGAGATGTAACTCTGACCCTAGCGCCTCTTGCAAGCTCCTCCAAAACCCACTAGTGAACAACGGGTCTCGGTCGCTCACAATGCTTTTAGGTACTCCATGGAATCTCACTACCCACTTCATATACAATTCTGCTAACTTAGTTGCCGTTCTGGTCGATTTGACTGGTATAAACCTTGCACTTTTAGTTAGTCGATCCACAATTACCCAAATGCTGTCATATCCCGATCTAGTCCTTGGTAACCCATCGATGAAATCCATCGAGACTTGCTCCCATTTCCATTCGGGAATTTCTAAGGGCTGTAACAACCCACTAGGCTTCTTTTGCTCGGCTTTAACTAGCTGGCAATTCATGCACTTGGATATAAACTTCCCAACGTCTCTTTTCATCCCTTCCCAGTAGTAGGTCTGCTTCATATCTCGATACATCTTATTACCACCGGGGTGTATAGTCAGCTTTGAGTGATGACATTCTCTAAGCACTTCATTTCTCAATCCAGTGACATTGGGTACAACAAGCTTTCCATCCTTTCTAAGCCATCTATCTCGATCAAGCCCATACTTGTTCACCTCCTCATCGATACCCATCTCTAACTTGGAGATGATTTCCAATAGGTTAGGATCGTCCCTCTGACTAGAGCCGATCCGCTCAATCAAAGTGGGTCTGACCGTCAAACTCGCTAACATTTCTGGATCCAATTCGCACTTTGGTCTGAAATCAAACCCCGCGATAAACTCCAGTTGCTTCCATTCAAGGAACATAGCCCCCAAGCTGGCATGTTTCTACTCAATGCATCAGCCACCGCATTGCCCTTTCCTGGTGTGTATGCGATGTCAAAATCATAGGAAGCTAAGAACTCTAACCATCTCTGCTGACGGAGGTTTAAATCCTTCTGGGAGAACAGATACTTTAACGACTTATGATCTGTAAATAGCTCAAATCTTTCTCCCAAGAGATAGTGTCTCCACATCTTTAACGCGAACACGATCGCTGCCAATTCTAAATCATGGGTAGGGTATCTTCTCTCGTGCGGTTTCAATTGCCGACTTGCATAAGCTACAACCCTACCGCCTTGCATCAATACAGCACCCAGCCCGGTACCACAGGCATCCGTGTATACCGTCATCTCTTCATCCCCCTTAGGAATGACTGACACTGGTGCGCTCGTCAACTTGTCCTTTAGACCTTTAAATGCATTCTCGCACCTCTCATCCCAGACAAAAGCTTGATTCTTCTTGGTCAACTGGGTCAATGGTGCTGCTATCTTGGAGAAACCTTGGATAAACTTACGATAATATCCCGCTAATCCCAAGAAACTTCTTACATCTGTTGCATTCTTGGGAGTAGGCCAATCTTGTACCGTAGCCACCTTTGCTGGGTCCACGGCAATACCACTCTCTGATACAACATGGCCCAAGAACCTCACTTCCCTCTTCCAGAAGTGACACTTAGAAAACTTTGCTTTCAATTGGTGTTTTCTCAACACCTCCATCGCTACTCTTAAATGTTCCTTGTGTTCCTCCTCTGTCCTCGAATAGACCAAAATATCATCAACGAACACAAGGACAGACTTATTCAGCTGATCTCTGAATACCCTATTCATAAGGTCCACAAAATATGCCGGGGCATTAGTCAGCCCAAATGGCATAACCAACCATTCA
Source organism: Allium sativum (assembly GCA_030737875.1). Lineage (NCBI taxonomy): Eukaryota > Viridiplantae > Streptophyta > Magnoliopsida > Asparagales > Amaryllidaceae > Allium > Allium sativum. Next base: position 845,123,545 of record CM060922.1, on the reverse strand, counting down.
TAAAATCTAGACGGCGTTCGAAATGCCGTTTTAGCTATACTCTCAGCTCCCACTCTAAGCTGATGAAAACCTGTCGCGAGATCCAACTGAGAAAATACTCTCGCGCCACTCAACTGATCAAACAAATCATCTATCCGCGGTAGAGGATACTTATTCTTCCTCGTCACTTTATTCAATTCGCGATAGTCTACACACAACCGAAGGGAACCATCCGCCTTGGTAGCAAACACAACTGGTGCTCCCCATTCAGAAACACTCCTTCTGATAAATCCCTTCCTCAAAAGATCGCTGACTTGCACCTCGAGCTCTCGCTGCTCCCTTGGTGCCATACGACGAAGTGGCATCACTATAGGTCTGGCATCTTTTACCAAATCAATACGAAACTCAATCTCTCGGTGTGGTGGAAGTCCGGTCACTTCTTCGAAAACATCCGGATACTGGCCAACCACGGGCAAACCTGACAACTCACTATGCGGAATGTCGAGGGAGTTTAGAAAACTAGCCAATACCCCCTTACTGGGTAGACCACCAAACACTATCCTCCGCCCATCATCCGCTCTAGCTGTCACCAACAAGCCCTCACAGTCTACCACCACCCCGTATCTTTGGAGCCAATCTACTCCCAAAATAATGCCAAACCCAGTAAAGCCCAAAACAAAGCAATCACAAACAAACATGCATCCATGACTCGATAGAACCACATTACGACAAATCATGCTAAGGCTAGTCGAACCACCAATCGGGTTCGTCACTACTAAAGGTCTATCGACAATCTCGGGCTCCAATCCCAACCTATTTACCAGGTCACTAGATATGAAAGAACTGGAAGCTCCGGTATCAAACAAAACTCTAACAGGAACATCATAAACAGAAAGCATACCTTGAATGACGACATTCTTTCCCTTCTCCGCCGCAGTTGGGGCATTCGATGAAGAAGGAATAGCATTAAGAGCATATGCTTTCACCATTTGCTTTTCTTTAGGGGGCTGTGGACACTTGTCCTTGTGATGTCCCAATTGGCCACAATTGAAGCACTTCCTATCCGCTGGCTTGGCCCGACAATTACTAGCATAATGGCCCTTCTTACCACAGCTGAAGCACTCCACATCTTGCTTATTCTTTTTCTTCTGGCCATCCTTAGCTTGGTTCTGCTTTCTCTTATTCTGGGAACCACCCTTGCCTCCACCACTTGCTTGTGGCTTTGGCTCTTCTGCAGATGCAACCTCAGTCTTCGACTTAGGGTAGAGACTTTCTGATCTTAATGCTTTCCCCACAATCGATTCAAACGTCTCATCGATGTGGTTAATAAGTTTTTCCCCCAAGTACTGATCCAAACCAGTTATAAATTTCTCATTCTTTTTCTCGGCAGTATCAATAAGAGATAACCCATATTTTGACAAAGTGTCAAATTCAGCAATATACTCCGAGACAGCCCTGCCATTCTGCTTGAGCTCCAAGAATTTCTTAAACAACATTGACTTCTGAGCAGCTGGGATGAACTTCTCACTAAAGCGAGCCTTAAACTGCTCCCAAGTAATCTGATCTTCGGGAGTAGCTGCCTTTATAGCATTCCACCAATTCATTGCCCGCCCTTGCAGCTGACGGGACGCTAGCTTTCTCTTCATTGCATCCTCGATACCCAAATCCTCGAAGATACGTTCGCAACTATCCAACCAATCTTGAACATCCGTAGCCGACTCCGTTCCGTGGAACGGCTTCCCACCAAGGCTAGTATAATCCTTATTCAGCTTGGCGAAGTCAACTCTTGGCGCCTGCACCATTGGACCACCACCATTTCCACCATTGGGAGCTGCCCTCTGCACATCCCTAAGCATCTCTCTCATGAGGTCAGTAAACATCGTCCTCATGTCAGCAGCATTCCCATTATTGGCCCCTCTACCGGTACCTCTAACATATCGGCTCATCGTCAATCTGAAAAAAGAAATGATTAACGACTCCATAGTGGTGTTAGTGCAGTACGACTCCATCCTTATACTACTAATAGTATATATATATATATAGCTTCTTAAAAACCAAAGTAATCACAAATACGCTCTCTCGTATACGTGTAATATCTCTCCCTGATAACTTCCCTAGGTTAACTACGCAACCTAGAGCTCTGATACCAAGTGTGACGGCCCGCCCGCACCAGCCTGCATTTCCTCCAAGAGTGCGCTGTACACATGCCCGACTAGCACAAGACGGTCGTCATAAGAAAGAAAAGAAGGGAATGAACTAGTCAAAGAACCTGTAGAATGTCTCACAGCGCATGGGATAAAATATAATAATAATGTACTTGACATAAAACAGGCGAGACAGTGCATAAGCTGATAACTAAAACCAACATCAATCTCAAAGCAGCGGAAATCCAAATACAGCTTATTACAATTTTCCAAATTTACTGTCTCTAAATAAAAGAAAGCTGAAGTAGAAGATACACCAACAATGCCCAAGCAGTGATCTTCAACAACACAGGGAGAATACTAAATACATATATCACGTGGAAGCCTCCTGCTCGTCTCCGGATCATCTACCCGTGCATCACCAGCTAACCTGTCTCTAGTCTGCTCGTGTGAGCACCCAGAGTAATAAGAGGAGACATAAAACTCTGGGTCAGACATAAAGCCTGGTATGAGCGATAAGCATCTAAACAGAATAATAACAGGTATACTAAACCATACCTGAACCTGGACCTGCAACCAAAGAGTTAGTACCACATACCGTACAATACTCCAAGGTGCCATAATAAATAGTGTAAGAATACGGGGGTGGGGTGTGCATGTCAAAATGATAGCAACAAATCATCTATAGCAACCATCCTCACATCTCTCACTCGGTGCGTAAAGCGTACGACATCTACCACTTTGGAACACTAGACAAACTGAGGTAACGACGAATCCCGACTTGTAGAAACCCTGCTGTGACCAAGACAACACTTGGAGTCATGACCAAACATTTCAATGACCCACTTCATTGGTCGTAGCCCTTGGTTCTACCGATGCCATAATGGCCCTGAATCCGCCTTCGTACCTCCTACCATAGTGGTCCAAAACTATAGACGTCGATAACTCCTTAGCACGCGTCCCGCAGCAAAGCCCAACCATGAAGTGAACTCGTTGATTCCCATCTGAACCTTAAGCTCTAACTTCTCATTTGGACTTCCTTTGCATCTCGGGTTTGGTTGAATTGGAGTGGGTCTTCAGAAAAGTTGTCGCGTAGTAGTAATAGCCCACGGACGGTTCGGTTCGGAGTAACCTTCCTGATCGGTTCGGATTGGTGGTCCTCGTCTAGCTTGGTTCGGGTCGGTAGTCCACTTCGGGTCGGGTCGGTGTCTCCCTCCGGGTCGGGTCGGTTCAGTGATTCTCCCCCTTCAGATATCGGTTCGGTTCGGGTGCCTCTGCTTGAGTTCGGTTCGGAGGTAGTTCATCCGATCTGATTCTTCCTGTTTGACTTGTTTGCCTGCTCCGATCCGTCCTGTTCTCTTCCTCCGATCCGGTCTGCTCCATCGCTCCGATCCGATCTTCTGTCCAACTCCAACTCTAAGCAATGGCCTTCCTTCCTGCCAAACTTCTTCCAGTGGCAAGTCCTCATCCAGTTCGGATTCCCTTGGTCAGTTCCCTAGTCCGATCCGACCCCTTTTCTCCGATCCGAACCGGTTCGGAGCCTGCACACTTCTGCAACTTTCCAGCAAGCTTTCTACGCCATTCGACGACGTTTTCGAGCAATTTAACTATTCTAATCAATCATGAAACATACCACAGAGTCATAGCAACATGTAATAGCAACCACAAACAGCAAACAACAATTCAATTGAATCAAAATGGATCAAAAGTGACTAAAACCTCACATTTTCCTATAATCCTTCTTAATCATGTTTAAGCATACGATTAGCAAAACACATCGAAATTAACCCAAATTTCTAACAGAGCCTTAAAACATTATTTTAGAATTTTAAGAATTTTTCCAGAATTTATTTACGTATAAATTCGCTAATCTTCACTAATTACCCTTAATTACCGTAATTAGTGCAAAAACTATGCAAATCACTCACCTTGGCCACAAATGAAATTCTCAGAACTGAAACTCCTCTGATTTGGGGCGAATACTGATGTCTAACAGCAGTTCCAACCTTGCTTTGGTGCTTTTTCTCCTTAATTTGGTGTTGCTAAGCCTAATCTTCAATTAGAGAGTGATTTGGGGTGTTTTAGATGTAGGAAGCCATTACTAGGATCTCTAGGAGGTTTGTGGCTGCTCAAAACTGAAATGAAAGTGATAACCTAACCCTAATCAGACCTCCTATACCCCTAAACCCGAAATTCCCCTTGGGCCTAGCTGCTAATCACCCGGTTAAGCCCAACTAAGCTGTTTTTCACCATCTGAAACTTGTTTCAGCCATATCTCCCAAACGGTAAGTCCGTTTGGCTAATGTGACCACTCTACGGAAAGAGAAACTATCATTCAAAGCCAATGGAAGTGGTTTTAGGTCAAAATTCCTTTCCAGTCAAAAGTTATGGCCAAAACAGTGCTAACTAGGGGTAAAATGGTCATTTAAAAATCGGGAAAAATCATGAATATGGGAAATGACCCCAATAGTCGTCTCCCAAAGTTACATGACCATACGACTTCGTATGTGAAAGAAATAAATATCCTACGATCCTATGATGCGTAGAACGCGGGTCGTTACAAATAATATTTTAACGGCTGAGTTTTCTTTTCACTATCAGGACGTGCCGACCAAGTTTTAGAAATTTCCACCCTACACCGCAGCTATCCTACCCTATACCCTCTAATGCGTGGTGGCCACGTATATCTCTCTATATATATAGCGTTCCCTTCTCCAATCCCAGTAAGTCTTCCTCCACAACGAAAATAATAACCTGAAACATCTCCACTTTAATCTTCTGATAAATATTATATATATATGAACTTATATAACTAAGAAAGGCAAGGCGTGTTTTGTGATGAATGGAGGGCATGCCGGGCTCGGACGAGGCTGCCTGATGGGGTGATGGTCACAACGAAGTCGGAGGTGTGGGGTTCGGTCGCTGATGTTGGGAAGGAGGACTGGGAGGGTCTGTTAATGGGAAAAGAGGGATGGTGTGGTGTTAGTTTGGTTCGCTGTTGCACTATAGCGAAGTGGGTTTCATTTGGAGCAAAGCAGCGGTCCGGGAACTTATAGACAAGAAGAGAGATTGCAGAAGGAGCAGACGCGATGGGATAAAGGTACGACCGTGGTCTGTTTGGTGAGGATGCAGTCTGGATCGTGAACGGGTGTTGCTCTCGTTTGGCAATGGATAAGGGCATAATCATGAATAAGCGTCAGTAGGAAGACAAGATTTTGGAGCCTGGGTTTCCAAACGAGAATACAAAGAACGAAGGAGCCTGGAACCTGGCTATTGAAACCAACGGTATCGTGCTTCCAAGACCCAAGAACTGGGAACGAGCAGAAACAGTTCAAACGGGAAGAAAGGGTCACGACCCTGTTTAATACTCAAGTAATTTTAGTATTTAGTGCTTTAAAATTGAGTTAATCGTTTAGTCTCTGAACAACTAAATTGATGTATGATATTGGGGACAGGTCATATACAACGTAAGGATTACTGGAGCAAGGCCAGACTGAGAAGAAGGATTGAATTAATACGTTGAAAGGAATAATAGGATTAGCCTGGTTTTGAGTAAATGGAAACGATGGAACCGAAAGGGAAAAAAATAAATGGTCAGCCTGATTCTGGGATAACAACGTAATGAGTGTTTAACCATCCTATAATTAAGGAAAACATTTGTTAATAATTTAAGTAAAACATAATAACTGAGTTAGTTATTTTGTTGCAGGCAACGTACGCAGGAAGGAAGCATGAGAGTCGGACCTGATTCTTTGTTGCAAATGTAATTTGATTGAAAACATTGATCGAATGATATTTTAAGGAATTAGTCTTAACTAATTACTTAATTAAGTTTAGTTATTAGATTAGGTAAGATTTGGTTTAGTTAACTCATGTTAATAAAAAAAAATTAAAACTTAATTAAGGATTTAATTGTTTGTTTAATTTATATGAACTTATAACTCCATCGTATATGATCAGAATGGAACACCAGCGATGTCGGGACTGTATGAATGGGATCTACATCCTGGAATAGAAACGGACGCAGTAGGATGCAGCTGGAGATCCCAGTTAAATTAAACGCGAGTTTAATTTAATCAAATCAGTTGTTATTGTAACAACGCAACTCAAGGTGAGTTAACCTCACTCAGTTACCCTTTTTATATTTTATATAAATTGGGTGTTTTTGTTTGTGTGCTCTGCTTGCCAATGGTTGACTGCTTTGCTAGTTATCTATTTAACTGTTAATTTAACCAATGAAATTAAACTGTGTTTAATTTCAGTGAAATACCAAATCGTTATTTTAACGATTGGTTCCAATAAAGGTGACTCACCTTGGTTGGTCACGTTTATTTATAAACGTGTTTAAATGGTTGCATTGTTTGAATTGCTTATGGTTGATGTTAAATGGTCGTTATTTAGTTTATCAGTTAAACAAAAACTGAACAGTCTGATTTGAGATAACCATTTTGTATACAGGGAAGAACAGGTTGGAGGGACCCAACCGGATCCCTCAAATGTATTATTTATTTTCATATTATCATATATGAACTAATCTGTTTGTGTGATTGATTTGATGGTTGATTATTGACTGAATATTCAACATCTGTTTGGTTTAAACCAATGGGTGATATTGGTTGGGTATTTGGCAGCGTATGGCCTATAAAAACAATCGTTTTATAGATATTGATTCACCGTCAGGTGAGTCAATAGAGATGAAGTTATAAAATGCATTTTATAATTGGAGATAGATTTTTAGAACATATTATTTTGAATAAAAGTTATTCAAGAGAAAGAAATAAATATTTTATTTATGTAAGACTTTCAATTATTTTTAATTGATTTTATAAAGCAAGTTCCGATGTAAATCGGATGTATAAGTACGAGATAGGAAATAAAATCGCATAGTTAGAATTGGATAATCGTTTTGTTAAGAAACCATTAATGGGATTTATTTAAATTAATTATATAATTAATTAATTTAAAGTGAGAATTTCTTTGGAATGGGCTAACGAGATAATCAAGTTGAGTGAATTAAATCGACCATTTTGAAGTTGAATTGATTATCGAATTAATGTGTTTTTGGATTAAATATCGTTTAAATGTAGATATGGTTTTGGAAAGGGGTTTAAGATAAACCAGGATTTATAAATGAGTTTCAAAGTGTAAATCGTTAATATTGAATTAACGTTATTTGAAAATGAGATCAAGAGGGAAATTTGAAATGAGATTTCAAAAGTGGGGAATGGTCGAACATTTTTGAAAGAAGATTGGAAATAAGTGAATCTGGTTAAAGAAGTGGGTTATAGGGTTGTATAACTAAACCCAAGTTATAATGGAATGTATTTCGATATGGAAATAGGAATATTGATTTTGTGATTACAACTGATATTCATTTGAGGATAAGAACATTGTTAATCAAGGTCTGAGAGGTAATTAAAATACCCCAACTTGAACAACATCGGGATTATCTGAAGATAGTATTAGTTGGTAATCGTAAGAGACGTTAGTGGATATGTTTTGAAAATATAAACAGCAATTTTAGCGCTGTTGTTATAATATTTGTTTTGTAAATCTAATATAGCGATTGTAGCGCTTTTGCTATAGTAAATGGGTTGTAAACCTAAACAGCGATTATAGCGCTGTTTTTTTGTAAATCTAAATAGTAATTGTAACGCTATTGTTATAACATATGTGTTATAAATTTCTTTGTTAAAACTAATGGATTTCCGAAATTAAAAGATGATTTGAAAGAAGATTTAAGTGGGTAATTGAATATAGTTATTCGAGCTAGAGTTAGTCAAACATAGTATTCAAGGTAAGTTGCCATTGCGTACGACTGCTAGCGTAATTCGCAGGGCTGCAGATAGCCTACGGCGGTCGGATGTTTCCTGAGGGAACCAGGCGTAACCATTGTGATCGATGCGATCTAGAGTCGAGCGGATAGAGTAAGTCGAATGTTAGTTAATTGAATTTAGAGTTATTCAAATATCATATTTTTGAATATTAAAAGAATTGGAAGTTTCAATTTAACAAAAAGGAAATTAGATTGTCAAAGGCCAAGTGATGCTAAATACTGAATCAGTGAACTCATTGGAGTGTCATGATTGAAACACTGTATATTTTGATAGTTAAAACACCGACTATCAAATCTGACCAATACGATTGTTGGTATGGAAAGACCGGGATCGAATTTATATTCGAAAACCATTCCATCCAACAAATACGTGAAGATATCAGGAGATGATCGAGATGGAGCATTGAAGACCGTGGATTTTCATAAACGGAAGAACCACTAATATTCTCTGCCTGGCAAGCAGAGATAAGCTGTGATTTTGTCGTAGTTGGAATCTACGGGTTGCAAGGACTTCTCGCTACTGATCCATGGGGTGATTCCTATATGGATGCGGTAGGAGAGTGCCTTCGGTTCATCCTATTCCTGGATGACATGTATGGACGGATGTCTGACAGAGTATTTCCAAAAGGATCACGTACGTTGATTTCTTCAAACGTACGATAGTTGTTGGCCGGGAATTGCCATTCTCTAGCTTTCAGCTAGAGTATTTTTGTGGACGTCAATTAGTGATATCTGACGGATCTAACGATGTGGCATTCAAAGTGAATGACGACCAAATGATCAGAAGTTAATTCTGGCCTCGAGCCTCATCAACCGGGAAATGACAAAAATCGGGCAGGCAGCATGGCTATGTGGGTCGCTCCCATTAGGGTGTATAATCACCTATCTAGAGGAAGTCCTATTTGTTTCTTAAATCTATGTTTCGATGCTGTCCCTTATCGGGAGACGGTTGCTGATCCCAACCGTCGGTGATATACATTCGATACTCTCAAGCGAAATGAGGGGTCAGTCATGTGAGGGTCGGGTTGCAAGATGTTCTTGTTGAACCCAGTGTATTCGTCTCTAGAGATACACTATCGGAAGGTGGACCCATACCTTGTCAAGTCGGAATCCAATTCCCAATAAGCGCCTGCGGTTTCGATTGTATACTATATATGTGGAGCGTGAGATGCAAGCGTTCCACTAGATTGTTATTTACTTGTATTTAGACATTATTATAATATCAGACAAGATATTGATTTCAAAATGGTTTTGGGTTATCGTAAGGTAAAAACCGTCCGTATTTATGTGTGGATTTGGTCTTACGATTATCCTTTTCTTTTGAAAAGATTTTTGAACTTTAAAATCATGATTGGATGGTTCACCCTTATTACTGTGCGAGTTTATCTCACTCTGGTTCACCAGACCGACCCGGTGTTTTGTAAATGCTCGGGTTAGGCCGGGTTGTACAGGTTCAGGTTATCGACTGCTGTGAAGAGACGAGCTGGAAGAGTCCAGACGTATGATATTACTATTCCGATGTGTGTTATATGAGGACAGATTAGTATCACTGTCCAGATGTGTACTCTGATATTGTAAGTATTTCAAAAGCTTTCAATAAAGATTATTTCTGTATTATATTTTGTTCCGCTGCGATGTGAGACTCTGTGTTGTGTGGTGTTTCTTCTTCTTCTTCTATTCTAATATTTCTTTCTTATCTATTCTCACCCTCTAACTTCTTTCTATTAATGATCTGGAATGTTCGATGTCTGAATGGTCAACATGGTAGTTTGATGTTGATTTTCGGAGTCGAAAATCCCAGTTCGTTACAGTATTCTAATATTTCTCTAGATAGGTGATTATACATTCGATACACTCAAGCGAAATGAGTGGTCGGTCATGTGTGGGCCGGGTTGCAAGACGTTCTTGTTGAACCCAGGTGTATTCGCCTCTAGAGATGCACTGTCGGAAGGTGGTCCCATACCTTGTCATGTTGGAAATCCAATCTCCAATAAGCGCCATGCGGTTTTTGATTATATACTATATATGTGGAGCGTGAGATGCAAGCGTTCTACTATTTGGTTATTTACTTGATGTAGACATTATTATAATATCACTGGATTTTTGTATCAAAGTGTTTTGGGTTATAGTAAGGTAAAAACCGTCCGTGTTTATGTGTGGGCTGGTCTTACTATTATCTTTTCTTTCGAAAAGGATTTTTAAAGTTAAACAAGTGGTTGGAGTTTACTCACACCAGTCCCATGACTGACCCAGAGTTTGTTTTGTTTTTCCTAAACTCTTGGGTGCCCAAATTTGTACGGGCAGTCAAGTGTTTCAGGCTTTTACAGATACACCTGGAGGAGCTTGAAGCAGGAGGCTTCAACGTTAGTTATTTAGAGTTACTTCCGCTGGATCAAATGTTATGTGTACTCTGACGATGGTATGTATGTATGTACAAAACAGATTTGTATTTCGAAGCTTATATTATATAATATATTTTATTCGTTCCGCTGTGAGTTTGTGATCTCCGTTTTCTTCTATTCTAATATTTCTTTCTTTCTATTTCTCATCCTCTAACTTCTTTCTAATAATGAGTCGTATTTCTGTGTTATTTGAGTTGGACGTGTGTTGTATTTAGTCAACTCAGATAGCACGGATTTGCGGGTCGTTTCAGGTGGTCTGTAACGACCCAGGAGTTTCGGCCTCGAAAATCGACATAAATACCTTTACTGTATCTCATGCCGATTCTCCAAGCACCGAAAACACTGGAACGTTTTAGAAAGAAATTAGAGGGTGAGATAAGAAAGAAAGAAATATAAGAATAGAAGAAGAAGAAGAAGAACCATCACAAAGTCTCACATCGCAGCGGAACAAAATATAATACATAAATAATCTTTATTGAGAGCTTTTGAAAATACTTACAATATCAGAGTACAACACACATCTGGACAGTTTTGATAATCTGTCCTCATATATATAATCACACAGCGGAATATCATTCATTCTGAACATCTTCAGCTCGTCTCTGGACTTCTTAGTACCTGATAACCTGAACCTGTACATCTCGGTCTAACCCGAGCATTTACAAAACACCGGGTCAGTCTGGTGGACCAGAGTGAGAAAAAAACTCGCACAGCATTTAAGTATCACACAACTTGATTTTAAAGTTAAAATCCTTTCGAAAGAAAAGGGTAATCGTAAGACCAAATCCACACATAAACACGGACGGTTTTTACCTTACGATAACCCAAACAGTTTTCGAAATCAATATCTTGATCTGATATTATGATAATGTCTAGATACAAATAATTAACAAATCTAGAGGAACGCTTGCATCTCACGCTCCCCGTATATAGTATACAACCGAAAACCGCGGGCGCTTATTGGATATTGGATTCCGATCTTGACAAGGTATGGGACCACCTTCCTCACGTGTATCTCTAGAGGCGAATACACAGGGTTCAACAAGAACGTCTTGCAACCCGGCCCTCACATGACCGACCACTCATTTCGCTTGAGTGTATCGAATGTATATCACCAACGGTTGGACTCAAACCACCGTTCCCGAATGGGCAGAATCGATAGATTAAGAAACAAAATGAATTTCTCTAGATAGGTAATTATACACCCTAATGGGAGCGACCCACATAGCCATGCTGCCTGCCCGATTTTTGTCATCTCCTGGTTGATGAGGCTTGAGGTCAGAATTTACCTTTGAACATCTGGTCGTCATTTACTTTGAATGCCACATCGTCAGATCCGTCAAGTCACTAATTGACGTCCACAAATATACTCTGGGTTTTAAAGAAGTGCCCCTCTTTGCCACCACTCGATATATTTGTAAAAATCAACGTACGTGGTTTCCGGAAATACTCTGTCAGACATTCGTCCATACAAGTCATCCAGGAACAGGATGAACCGAAGGTACTCTCCTACTGCATCCAATATAGGAATCACCCCATGGATCAGTAGCGATCGTCCTTGCAATCCACAGTTTCAACCACGACAGAACCCCAGTATATCTCCGGGTCGAATCAGAGATTGTAAGTGGTTCTTCCGCTTTATGAAGATCTATGGTCTTCACATGCTCCATCTCGATGGTCACTTGATCTCTTCTTTATATTCGTATTTGTTGGTCGGAATGGTTTTCGAGTATATATTCGATCCCGGTCTTTCCATACCAACAATCGTAAAGGTCAGACTTGATAGTCGGTTATTTAACTATCAAGTAAACATCCGTGAAATCAAAAAAAAAATATACTCACAGATCTAGTACTCAGCATCACTTGGCTTTTAAAATTAATTGCCCAATTTCCTTTTAATTTCGTTACTAGGGAAATCTCATTTCCGTTACTTTGGAAATCTTATCACACACTCTTGCCATTACCAACTAGTATCATCTTTGGGTCGTCCCGAACTCGTTCAAGTTGGGGTATTTTAATTACCTCTCAGACCTTGACCAACAACGTTCTTACCTTCAGATGAATACGAGTGGTAATTCAAAAACCCTATATTATTGTTTCAAACCCTATTCCCAACCTCGTTTGCCAAGCTCACATTTAAATCTCTTCCTTGGAAAATCTCCCTTTTTGTTTAACTTAATTCCATTATTAAGTATTTCAAATTCAACGACTTTTAAACTCCTATCCATTTATAAACCTTTATTAAAAATCCCAGGTTTAATATAAGCCCTTTACATCTTTACCTTCCTTTACTTAATCCAAATCTTAAGCACAACCTTTCATTTAAAACTCTTTAAAACTCGAGTTCAAAATATAACTCATCCATAGCTTCTTACCAACACTCGACCATTTTTCATTTCAACTTGGTTACTTAAATGTGTTGCATTCAAGAAGAGAATATTTAACTCAACATCAAATCTTGCAGATTTAACCACTTTATTTATAATAATTTTCCTTTTTAAACTCTTACTCAGCTTAACCAAGTATTCATTTAGTCATACCACTAATTTAAAATCTAACTTAGTTTAAATGGTCGACACCAAACATGATTACTCTTTAACCAACTCTATTTTTGTTCCTTATTTAAATTAAAATAAAATTAATTTAAATTATTTTATTAAATCTTCCATGATTAACCAAATATTTAACCTCCGGGTTATCTCATTTTTTTATTTTTTTTATAATTACTTATAACTTTATTAATTAGTATTTATTCCCTTTTAACAACTTTTATTTAAAGTAACAGCTTTCAAAGACTTATTCCAGTTATAAAACATATTTATAACCTCACTCTGTCGACTTACAGTCGATAAAATTCATATTAAAAATCGATTTATTTATCGACCAGGTGATGCTAATTTCCCAACACATACCATCCATTTGTCTATATAGGAACAAATGTTGCAATACGGTTCAATCATCAACAATAAAAATTAATCAACCAACAGCCAATTCAAACAATTCAAAACAATTCCAGCACGTTTATAAATGTGATCAAACAAGGGAAACTCCCTTGTTCGGGTCCAATCAAAACGATTGGTATTTCTTCTGAAATTAAATGTCCGTTTAATTTCTAGCAATTTAATCAATAACTATATAACAGGCAAACAGTCAAACACTAACAACCAGAACACGAAAAGTAAAAACCCAATTTATATAAAATATAAATGGGAAGAGCTGAGTGAGTTTAACTCACCTCGGTTTTTGATTTTTCGATAAGCAGTCTGTTTTGATCAAATTAAACTGACGTTTAATCCAAACAGAAATTCCAGTTACTTCAGATCCGGACTGGGCCTGCTCCATCTCGAAGTACTTGTCTCCATGGTCCCAACGCAACTGACCGCGTTGAAATCTGTTAACGTATGAGCCCGAAATCGTATAAACAAGTTTGAAATTTAAATTATATAACATGGATTTTATTTTGAATATTATAGTTGGGCTTATACCTTACCCTTGGCCCAAAAACCCACACCCGCTTCCCTCTTAAAACCCTCAATCCGATCCCTCCACTTCATTTACAACAGCCGCCTCCAAACAAAAGGGAAAACCCTAATTCCCTTTTCGATTTTATCAGCTCAAAACCCAAAAACAATGGCGTCGCAACCTCTGCTCTTCTGCCACAATGAAGTTCTTCCGCAACCCTACCCTCTCCTCCTACCTGCTGTCCCACCGAACCCCTCGTCGGCCTTTAGCGACACCGATCCTGGCTCCCTCTTCAGCAACTACAACCCCAAGCTCCCCAAAACGAAGCGTCTTCATATTAAGCTAAGTATTTTATATTTAAACCACAGTATTTTGTTTTGATTTCTTCTGGTTTGTTTCGAATGGTTTCTTGTGTGGTTCGGATTGTTGTTGAAATGGTGAAACACCCCTGTATTTATAGTTGCGGTTTGCCTTAGATGAGATTACTGTCAATCAATGGTTTCGAATTGTTATTTCAGTCCATACCCGAATCTGTACTAAGATTTGTGTTCGGATTTTTTTTGTATAGTATTGTCAATACTGTTGATCAGTTCACATGGACGTACCAATATCTATTCTCATGGATTTACTTTGATAGTTGTACCATTCTGATGTGTTCACATGGACATGTAGATTTGATTTCAACACTTGTTGGTTGGTTCGAAACAGATTTCGACAGTGTAGATCAGAAAACATATATATACTTTACTCGTTTACACAATGCAGAGATTTTTAAACTGTAAATAAATCTAGTGTTCAGACAGCAGTCTTAAATGGGTTTGTACATGAACTGTTGCCTAGATTAGGCTAGGCTTGCGGCTAGTACTGAAGATTTTGATTTCCATTTTTAAATATATGAGAATAGTGAATTTTTGTATCACAGATCACTGTACATACATGTGCCTTTACTGTTCGATAAGGATTTGGTGTATCTAAACATGCATATCAGTTTCTTCTTTACTGTGCATGTACTCTTATGCTATTCATATTAGCTGTTTCACTGTCTTGTTCATTTATATCTTCAGCTACTTATGATCTGATTGGATGTTATAAATACATACATTAAAATTTTCTTTTGCTTTTTCCTTAGCTGTGATATACAGATCATACAGATCATGTACAGCTATAAAACAGATCATGTTTGCTTTTTTTTTTCTTCTGTTTCATGATCTTTCCCTTTCAGATCAATGCATACGTTGTCATTTCGGTTCCCTCTCTTTTTTCTTGTTCTAGCTTGGCTGAAAAATAGCTTAGCTAGCGCCCTTAGCTATGTATTGTCATGTTCATTCACTGTTCATGAATAGCATATCCTAGGTACACAGCCTATTTTTACTCTACATGTTTTGATTTAAAGTATTCCATCACTCGCTGACATACATGTGCTGTTCTGATCTTATTTCCTGTTGAACCTTTGATCCTAGTTCACTTTATTTACTTTCTAACATTGGTCTTTTCTTTTCAGTTTCCTTTTACAGTCTGCTCTTACTTGTTATTTGATTATGAATATATATATATTGTTTTGTTCAATTTTAGCTGTTCAATTATTATATTTCCTATATACTAATAGGTTTACTGTTTCTTGCAGCTCAGGATCAAGGCCTACATTTCGTTTCACTGTCCTCCTGAAAAGAAAACAAGGCGTGTAGAAATATATGAATTGCTATGTCAATTTCTGTTTTGTAATGTACCGTCAATATTGTGTACTGTTTTCTTTGTATTCCTTTGTACTTATGTATGTACAATCTTCTCATGAATATATGTGTTATTTTGGGCTTTAACATTTCAAGTTCAATGTTGTGTATATTTCAGATTTTAAATATTTTCATTTGTTGAACCGGTGAGATGGAAATACATATATATGCTCAGTTTCATATGTATATACGTTTCCCACTTTTATATGTGCATTCATATATTTATTTTTAGTTTTTATGTTCTTTGTACTTTCAGTTTCAAGCTTATTCTTGTTGATGTTTATGGCATGACCTACGATGTATTCATATTTTAAATTTGTTTCAAGTTGTTTATGGCGCGACCCTTTTTATGGCGAGACTCCTTTAAGGTTGGTTTATTGTCCTAACCTCATATAACCTTAATTAAAGTAAATTAAATTTCATATGACGATAATAAATTATTACCATCGTATTAAAGCAACCAACTTAAATTCTAAAGAGTATAAAGATTCAAAATTCAACAATCAACGTTCTGGGTTTTAAAGTGATATCCTATTTACATAAAAACCCTTTCATAACCATATATAAATTATACGTCTATATATTATTAAATAAACAAATTATATATATAGTAAATTCATCTAAAATTCTAAATCGATATTTAAAATAATAAAATATTAAATGTTTAACAACCAAAAATACGGGTTGTTACATTCCTTCCCCCTTAAAATAATTTCGTCCTCGAAATTGCTAAGTAAGAGGTATGTTCCAATTCCAATTATTCTCAAAATAATTATCATGGAATCGTCATCACAATTATATGTTATATTAACTTATGAAGGACTCGCTAGCATCTCCGTTGCACTGCTCGATCAGACCCACTGCAAATGCCACTCTGGCCCCACTTTGATCAAGAAACTAAGAACCCAAACGAGTACCCTTTCAGGGTTATAAAACAAATCGCCATTCCACTTTCCCAACAACCAATCGACAATGCACAATCTATCTAACCAAATCAAACAACTTTTATTTCCAAATTCCAATTCCAATATTCTACTCTTAACCACGTTTAAGTTTCAAAATCATATTCAATTAACTATTTTCTTCTCTAATTTATACACTGCCATATCAAATTCAAATTTTGATTTCAATTTCAACATTATACATTTCTTCCTTTTTAATTTCATATATAAAAATTAGTTTTATATTAGACCACTTTGAATTCATAGTCTAATTCGACTTGGATTCAAACAAATCAACCAACTAAAAATCAATCATAAAATTGTTCCTTTTTCTATACAAAATTATAATGTGGCCAAAATTATTTTATTTGACCATTTTATAAAACATTATTGTGTCAGTTGCGAATTCAAAAATCGAACTGATCAAATAACACAATATAAAACATTTTTATATAGAATTTACAAATACGCTCTCATATATATACACTCAAACTCAATCTAGGGTGTTACTAACCCCATCTCTATTGAGTTACGCCACAGAGCCAAGGTTACTACTCAACCAATAGCTCTGATACCACTGTAACGACCCAGGAGTTTCGGCCTCGAAAATCGACATAAATACCTTTACTGTATCTCATGCCGATTCTCCAAGCACCGAAAACACTGGAACGTTTTAGAAAGAAATTAGAGGGTGAGATAAGAAAGAAAGAAATATAAGAATAGAAGAAGAAGAAGAAGAACCATCACAAAGTCTCACATCGCAGCGGAACAAAATATAATACATAAATAATCTTTATTGAGAGCTTTTGAAAATACTTACAATATCAGAGTACAACACACATCTGGACAGTTTTGATAATCTGTCCTCATATATATAATCACACAGCGGAATATCATTCATTCTGAACATCTTCAGCTCGTCTCTGGACTTCTTAGTACCTGATAACCTGAACCTGTACATCTCGGTCTAACCCGAGCATTTACAAAACACCGGGTCAGTCTGGTGGACCAGAGTGAGAAAAAAACCCGCACAGCATTTAAGTATCACACAACTTGATTTTAAAGTTAAAATCCTTTCGAAAGAAAAGGGTAATCGTAAGACCAAATCCACACATAAACACGGACGGTTTTTACCTTACGATAACCCAAACAGTTTTCGAAATCAATATCTTGATCTGATATTATGATAATGTCTAGATACAAATAATTAACAAATCTAGAGGAACGCTTGCATCTCACGCTCCCCGTATATAGTATACAACCGAAAACCGCGGGCGCTTATTGGATATTGGATTCCGATCTTGACAAGGTATGGGACCACCTTCCTCACGTGTATCTCTAGAGGCGAATACACAGGGTTCAACAAGAACGTCTTGCAACCCGGCCCTCACATGACCGACCACTCATTTCGCTTGAGTGTATCGAATGTATATCACCAACGGTTGGACTCAAACCACCGTTCCCGAATGGGCAGAATCGATAGATTAAGAAACAAAATGAATTTCTCTAGATAGGTAATTATACACCCTAATGGGAGCGACCCACATAGCCATGCTGCCTGCCCGATTTTTGTCATCTCCTGGTTGATGAGGCTTGAGGTCAGAATTTACCTTTGAACATCTGGTCGTCATTTACTTTGAATGCCACATCGTCAGATCCGTCAAGTCACTAATTGACGTCCACAAATATACTCTGGGTTTTAAAGAAGTGCCCCTCTTTGCCACCACTCGATATATTTGTAAAAATCAACGTACGTGGTTTCCGGAAATACTCTGTCAGACATTCGTCCATACAAGTCATCCAGGAACAGGATGAACCGAAGGTACTCTCCTACTGCATCCAATATAGGAATCACCCCATGGATCAGTAGCGATCGTCCTTGCAATCCACAGTTTCAACCACGACAGAACCCCAGTATATCTCCGGGTCGAATCAGAGATTGTAAGTGGTTCTTCCGCTTTATGAAGATCTATGGTCTTCACATGCTCCATCTCGATGGTCACTTGATCTCTTCTTTATATTCGTATTTGTTGGTCGGAATGGTTTTCGAGTATATATTCGATCCCGGTCTTTCCATACCAACAATCGTAAAGGTCAGACTTGATAGTCGGTTATTTAACTATCAAGTAAACATCCGTGAAATCAAAAAAAAAATATACTCACAGATCTAGTACTCAGCATCACTTGGCTTTTAAAATTAATTGCCCAATTTCCTTTTAATTTCGTTACTAGGGAAATCTCATTTCCGTTACTTTGGAAATCTTATCACACACTCTTGCCATTACCAACTAGTATCATCTTTGGGTCGTCCCGAACTCGTTCAAGTTGGGGTATTTTAATTACCTCTCAGACCTTGACCAACAACGTTCTTACCTTCAGATGAATACGAGTGGTAATTCAAAAACCCTATATTATTGTTTCAAACCCTATTCCCAACCTCGTTTGCCAAGCTCACATTTAAATCTCTTCCTTGGAAAATCTCCCTTTTTGTTTAACTTAATTCCATTATTAAGTATTTCAAATTCAACGACTTTTAAACTCCTATCCATTTATAAACCTTTATTAAAAATCCCAGGTTTAATATAAGCCCTTTACATCTTTACCTTCCTTTACTTAATCCAAATCTTAAGCACAACCTTTCATTTAAAACTCTTTAAAACTCGAGTTCAAAATATAACTCATCCATAGCTTCTTACCAACACTCGACCATTTTTCATTTCAACTTGGTTACTTAAATGTGTTGCATTCAAGAAGAGAATATTTAACTCAACATCAAATCTTGCAGATTTAACCACTTTATTTATAATAATTTTCCTTTTTAAACTCTTACTCAGCTTAACCAAGTATTCATTTAGTCATACCACTAATTTAAAATCTAACTTAGTTTAAATGGTCGACACCAAACATGATTACTCTTTAACCAACTCTATTTTTGTTCCTTATTTAAATTAAAATAAAATTAATTTAAATTATTTTATTAAATCTTCCATGATTAACCAAATATTTAACCTCCGGGTTATCTCATTTTTTTATTTTTTTTATAATTACTTATAACTTTATTAATTAGTATTTATTCCCTTTTAACAACTTTTATTTAAAGTAACAGCTTTCAAAGACTTATTCCAGTTATAAAACATATTTATAACCTCACTCTGTCGACTTACAGTCGATAAAATTCATATTAAAAATCGATTTATTTATCGACCAGGTGATGCTAATTTCCCAACACATACCATCCATTTGTCTATATAGGAACAAATGTTGCAATACGGTTCAATCATCAACAATAAAAATTAATCAACCAACAGCCAATTCAAACAATTCAAAACAATTCCAGCACGTTTATAAATGTGATCAAACAAGGGAAACTCCCTTGTTCGGGTCCAATCAAAACGATTGGTATTTCTTCTGAAATTAAATGTCCGTTTAATTTCTAGCAATTTAATCAATAACTATATAACAGGCAAACAGTCAAACACTAACAACCAGAACACGAAAAGTAAAAACCCAATTTATATAAAATATAAATGGGAAGAGCTGAGTGAGTTTAACTCACCTCGGTTTTTGATTTTTCGATAAGCAGTCTGTTTTGATCAAATTAAACTGACGTTTAATCCAAACAGAAATTCCAGTTACTTCAGATCCGGACTGGGCCTGCTCCATCTCGAAGTACTTGTCTCCATGGTCCCAACGCAACTGACCGCGTTGAAATCTGTTAACGTATGAGCCCGAAATCGTATAAACAAGTTTGAAATTTAAATTATATAACATGGATTTTATTTTGAATATTATAGTTGGGCTTATACCTTACCCTTGGCCCAAAAACCCACACCCGCTTCCCTCTTAAAACCCTCAATCCGATCCCTCCACTTCATTTACAACAGCCGCCTCCAAACAAAAGGGAAAACCCTAATTCCCTTTTCGATTTTATCAGCTCAAAACCCAAAAACAATGGCGTCGCAACCTCTGCTCTTCTGCCACAATGAAGTTCTTCCGCAACCCTACCCTCTCCTCCTACCTGCTGTCCCACCGAACCCCTCGTCGGCCTTTAGCGACACCGATCCTGGCTCCCTCTTCAGCAACTACAACCCCAAGCTCCCCAAAATGAAGCGTCTTCATATTAAGCTAAGTATTTTATATTTAAACCACAGTATTTTGTTTTGATTTCTTCTGGTTTGTTTCGAATGGTTTCTTGTGTGGTTCGGATTGTTGTTGAAATGGTGAAACACCCCTGTATTTATAGTTGCGGTTTGCCTTAGATGAGATTACTGTCAATCAATGGTTTCGAATTGTTATTTCAGTCCATACCCGAATCTGTACTAAGATTTGTGTTCGGATTTTTTTTGTATAGTATTGTCAATACTGTTGATCAGTTCACATGGACGTACCAATATCTATTCTCATGGATTTACTTTGATAGTTGTACCATTCTGATGTGTTCACATGGACATGTAGATTTGATTTCAACACTTGTTGGTTGGTTCGAAACAGATTTCGACAGTGTAGATCAGAAAACATATATACACTTTACTCGTTTACACAATGCAGAGATTTTTAAACTGTAAATAAATCTAGTGTTCAGACAGCAGTCTTAAATGGGTTTGTACATGAACTGTTGCCTAGATTAGGCTAGGCTTGCGGCTAGTACTGAAGATTTTGATTTCCATTTTTAAATATATGAGAATAGTGAATTTTTGTATCACAGATCACTGTACATACATGTGCCTTTACTGTTCGATAAGGATTTGGTGTATCTAAACATGCATATCAGTTTCTTCTTTACTGTGCATGTACTCTTATGCTATTCATATTAGCTGTTTCACTGTCTTGTTCATTTATATCTTCAGCTACTTATGATCTGATTGGATGTTATAAATACATACATTAAAATTTTCTTTTGCTTTTTCCTTAGCTGTGATATACAGATCATACAGATCATGTACAGCTATAAAACAGATCATGTTTGCTTTTTTTTTCTTCTGTTTCATGATCTTTCCCTTTCAGATCAATGCATACGTTGTCATTTCGGTTCCCTCTCTTTTTTCTTATTCTAGCTTGGCTGAAAAATAGCTTAGCTAGCGCCCTTAGCTATGTATTGTCATGTTCATTCACTGTTCATGAATAGCATATCCTAGGTACACAGCCTATTTTTACTCTACATGTTTTGATTTAAAGTATTCCATCACTCGCTGACATACATGTGCTGTTCTGATCTTATTTCCTGTTGAACCTTTGATCCTAGTTCACTTTATTTACTTTCTAACATTGGTCTTTTCTTTTCAGTTTCCTTTTACAGTCTGCTCTTACTTGTTATTTGATTATGAATATATATATATTGTTTTGTTCAATTTTAGCTGTTCAATTATTATATTTCCTATATACTAATAGGTTTACTGTTTCTTGCAGCTCAGGATCAAGGCCTACATTTCGTTTCACTGTCCTCCTGAAAAGAAAACAAGGCGTGTAGAAATATATGAATTGCTATGTCAATTTCTGTTTTGTAATGTACCGTCAATATTGTGTACTGTTTTCTTTGTATTCCTTTGTACTTATGTATGTACAATCTTCTCATGAATATATGTGTTATTTTGGGCTTTAACATTTCAAGTTCAATGTTGTGTATATTTCAGATTTTAAATATTTTCATTTGTTGAACCGGTGAGATGGAAATACATATATATGCTCAGTTTCATATGTATATACGTTTCCCACTTTTATATGTGCATTCATATATTTATTTTTAGTTTTTATGTTCTTTGTACTTTCAGTTTCAAGCTTATTCTTGTTGATGTTTATGGCATGACCTACGATGTATTCATATTTTAAATTTGTTTCAAGTTGTTTATGGCGCGACCCTTTTTATGGCGAGACTCCTTTAAGGTTGGTTTATTGTCCTAACCTCATATAACCTTAATTAAAGTAAATTAAATTTCATATGACGATAATAAATTATTACCATCGTATTAAAGCAACCAACTTAAATTCTAAAGAGTATAAAGATTCAAAATTCAACAATCAACGTTCTGGGTTTTAAAGTGATATCCTATTTACATAAAAACCCTTTCATAACCATATATAAATTATACGTCTATATATTATTAAATAAACAAATTATATATATAGTAAATTCATCTAAAATTCTAAATCGATATTTAAAATAATAAAATATTAAATGTTTAACAACCAAAAATACGGGTTGTTACATTTACACTTCTCTGCACTAATACTAGTATAGCAGAATTAGGTGTCACCCTAATGTCTAAATTGAAGCAGGAACGGGTACAGAATACTTTAACAGAAACAGAATGCTAATAATGGGCCTTTACTACCCGATCAGAAACAGACAGAAGAAGAAACATATTTATCCCTATGGAAACAGAAAGTGGAATTAGGTGTACACTAGTAATGGGCCTTTACCACCCGAACAGACGGTACCACACAGAAACAGATAGGTGTTACCACCCAACAGAAACAGACGGTACCAACCGAAACAGACGGAACTAAGCGTACCCTAAAACCCTACCCCCAAGCGATCGGCTCCCTAATACATAAATATCCTGTGTCGGCCCCACAGTAGGGCGTATCACTCCCTAAAGTGACAACCAATTGGCACAGACCTATTTACAGATGTCACGGCGTCTTACATCCTCAGAGGCAGACCGGGATCCATGCACGCACATGACCCGGTTGGAACGCACCATCAACACCCCTCGCCATTATCAGAATGAACCACTTATAATTAGTTCAGTAAGCGTGCCCGGACCCTACCTACTGTTGGGTCAAAGTTTTGATACCAGAAAGGGTTACTGACTAATATGGGTCCCAAACAACAGATGACACAAGTAATTCCCCTCCTAACCTTGTGTCCCCAAACTAACAGATTTCAGATTTATTTGTTTACAAGTTCAGACATACAGAATTCAGATTTACTAGTTCACAAATTGAGTTAACAAGTTTTCAGACTAACGGATCAGATGTACATATTTTTCAGATTTGTCTAACTTTGTATTGGGCCTACAGATTCATGGACGGGTTTTACTACATCTATTAATCCCTTTGGTTTAACCCTATTTTCCCCCAATACGTTTTAGACGTCATTCTTATCTTAGATTTGCCTTAATTAATTATTAATGCACAGACCTCTCACATTAGGTCGGTAGCTTGTGGCCGCTGGATATGCCGGGCGGTTCCGGGCAGACTTCTGCCACAAGCCAGACCTAACCTCGTGTCTTACGCATGTTATGACTAACTTCTCACATTAGAACCTATTGTTTGCGGCCACTGGATGTGCCGGGCGGTTCCGGGCAGATTTACGTCGCAAACTCATTCTAACCTCGAGTTAGCCATATTCATCTTTGCGGCCAATTAATTAATTATTTACCGTTTATGCGCACACCCAATATATATGCCAATTCAGATTATATCAATAACAGAATGATCACATCAACTCAACTGATATAGCAGATAACAGATTTTAGCAGATTGGGTGACTTAACAGATTTAACCGATTTAGTACTTAGCAGATTTTGGCATATAACAGATTAGGCATCTCAACAGACAAATTTAACAGATTTGGCATTTCAATCTAATTAGTAGTCTAGGCAATATAACAAAACTAGCAGTTTAGGCAACTTAGCAAATTAGCAGATTTAGCAAACCTAATAATTCTAAAGGTTCTATTTACATGCCTTGCCTAATCATAAATTAGGCCTAAATTCATATGCCTACATAATTTTTTCATGATTCACAACATATATTCCATGTTTGCTTAAGCGCAGAATATGGACATAATTTGCCATATAACATATGTTCTAATATAGATTATACCAAATATAACCATTAATTTCAATGCATGTCATATATCCAAAAATCCCTATTTAGGTGTAATTACAATAATAGATATCCTAATTAATGTAAATCTTAAGTTTCCATATCTTCCTTCTTTTCATGTCATGAATTATTATGCAAACTATCCCCAATAATATAAATCTTTAAACCATATCTTCTAAAAATCAGATCTTGCCTTTTTATATGCATTTTGTCCAAAGTCTCAAATCATATGTAATCTTTACAGTGGTTCCTCTTCTTCTTTTATCACAAAATATGCATAGGTCTAAAACTAGTTTATAACATATGCTATTTTTTTTTCTAATTAATTACAGGTCTAAATTACAACATAACTATGCATACAACATGCATAAATTATATGTTCATAGTCAATTTATGCATCCAATCCCAAGTCATATGTCCAATATATTTTATGCCTCAGACCTAAAGTCATACATTCAATTTGGTTTTGTCAAATTTCTCATCATTCATCCCAAAACTTGCGTTCATACGTTCATCTCTTATGAGATTAGGCACAGGCTCGTGGTAGCCTGGCTATAGAAACAGAAAAGAAGAAAGGAATATAAAACAGTCACAGAAAACAGATCTAACAGAAGAGAATACAACCTCAAACTCAGATTTAAATGCATATCAAAATTATAATTAACGTTTATAGCGGAGAATAACTGTACTTGCCTTGATTGGATTAAAGAAAGAACTTTTAACTTGTTGTAGAATCTTTTGCAGAACTTTAACCTCTAGTTTGAATTGAGTTGCTTAGGCTGATGTTGATTATCTTCTAGTTTTAATTCCAGCAGAGCAGAGACGTCATTTTTATTTTATTTTTTATTAGAAGAAGAGAGCAATGGAGGCTAGAGAATTGTGCAAGAAACCTAGGTAGAGTCTAGGGTCCTTTTTATAGAGGTTAGGAACTGATTAGGACCATTGATGTTGCTTGGATTGATCGTAGCCATTCATTCGAAAGAGAGACCAATTAGAGCCTGCCACCTAGCCCTAATGACAAAGCAGACCACAGAAAATCGACTAACAGAGAATAGGCCAGCCGGGTTGGACTGGGTTCGACCTGTCTCTGGACCAGGTCGATACCCCTGTCGACAGGGCTGTCGACAGCCCTGTCGACATGGCTAGCCCAGGTCGACAGCCCAGTCGACCTGGGTGCGTCAGGCGGGACTTTTTCCGCCCTGGCCCATTGGGCCCCACTTCGGAATATTTAATTGTTTTATTCTGTTTGAATTTTAAATTTAATTCAGAAACTTCCGAAGGCTATATCTTCTTCATACGGACTCCGTTTTTCGAAAACTCGGACTCTATTTCGCGTATTTTTCCGAGACGAACGCAATGGCGTATCCCGTTTCCCTTAGTTCCTTGATTTCAAATTAATTATACTTTAATTTATGACTTTCACGGTTATAGAATATACGGGGTGTTACAATAAATCTTTTATTTAAGATCATTAGATCTTAACATTTATGTTTGGTGATGGATATGTAGATTGGATTTGCAGTGGACGATGTTTTAAATAACATTTATCCTTTAATCCAATTTACATTGAAATTACTATTTGAAATTTATAAATCTAATTTATAAATTAAATCAAAATTGGAATATTAATAAATCTTTTTAGAAAGATTAAAAATGTAATTTATTTTACCTTTGATAAAGTTAATGAGAATCTTTTAATATAAATAATATTTTTATTTAAAAAAGAATGTTCAGAGTTGGAATGTGGCGTATGGTTGATTTTAATTACAAATACGCGAGTTATTCAGAAAGACCGGGTCTAACCCATTCTGAGTAATCATCACGACGATCAAGAGTCGAAGATGAAGACGGTGACTGAAGACCGGAGAGCTTCACATCGTTTGGTTGATGGTGACTGATATCTTGAATTGGGACCGATCCCCCAAGGCAAGGTAAAAAGTGATGATCTTCCAGACGTACTGGAGATCGACGGATACGTTGTTTCGTTCAGACCCAGAACGGACTTGTAAATGGATAGCATGCCTGACATTGAAATTTATTTCATGTAATTAAATTGGTTTTTATTTAATATATAAATGCATGGTGGCGGAGGATTTATTCTCTTGCTTAACACCCTTTTGTATGTTAAATAATTACCGATCGCATGATATGAGTTGTTGATGTGGTATGCCAAGTTTCACTTGATCAAGGCTTATTGTTGCAAAGCAGAGCCTTGTGGGATGATCAAAGCATAGTCTATTTAGGCATAGCTTTGTGTAACGTGACTTCGCGAGCCTCACAGCCCGGTAGAGTCTAAAACGGGAGAAGGGAACGCAGGGAGTGCACACGTTTCTTTCTAGCTAGAGTGATGCCAGGGACCTACCAGCGCTGGCATTTATTCATTGTGGTTGTTGGATTTTTCGAGGCCTCGGGTTATGCGGTCGCCATTGGCCGTATTATAGGTCCAAAAGGACCGGGGAACGTGTGTTCAGGCATAACTAATCCACAAAAGTAAGTGTGGACCGGCCCTGCAGGATCCAAGGGTTGGACAGAGTACCAATCCTGGGGCATTGCTAGAATGTCTCGAATCGGTAAGGATCTCCTCCCTAGCCTTGACTCAGATGGAAACCCAAATTTCCAATACGACATCACGCGGTTTTGATTGTATACCTATATATGGCGACATAGTGGGATGGGGCACTCATGCCGTCTAGGATTAATACATTTACTTTGATGTATTTCAAATTGGTTGCACACTATTATTATATAATACCGTGTTTATCGTATCAAGCATTTTTTGATCATTATAAGGTAAAACCCTATCCTCCGGTTTGCGTTGCATTGTGTGATGGGACTTGGGTCTTATAATGGTTTCATTTTTCAAAAAAGCATTGCGTTATTTTGACGATTTACTTTATTCATGCACTGGCAATCCATAGGAGAAAACCCGTTCCGCGAAAGTGGCGTGGTCCTGAGATTAGCCTTATTATATTATATATAGGTTAAGTAGAATTCTCACACCAGTCCCATGACTGACCTGTAGTTTGTCCATTGGCAAACTCGGGTGCCCATATTTTCCACACGGGCAGTCGAGTAGCTATTTTTGCAGATATATTAAGCAGGATTCTGGGTTGAAGCTTAAAGCTGTGTCCAGAGATAGAGAGTCTTCCGCTGTGTTCTTCCGTTGCAGTATATTACATTTTTTTTGTATTTATCTTCCGCTGTAATTATATTCCAATGTACTCTGATATTCTGTACTCTGGTGTAACATTATATGATATGTTATAAAAGTCTTCTGTTGTTGTTTTAATATGTTGTATGCCCAAAGTTAAAGTATTCGTAGATTTTCACTTTTTGGGTCAGACCTGTGTGGTTTATGGTCGATCTAAAGGGCGGGAATTTGCGGGTCTTTACAATGTTATTTTGAAAGTGCAAATCTGCACTGATTTGTTTGTGCAAAGCAAATCAGTTATTATTTTCAGAGGCTGTTTTATCCTAGAGGCGGCGGCGAGAGTACGAACTGGTTTTGCACCACCGACCAGATCGCCGAATCGTCTTCAAGAAAGCGACCTAGTTCGCGACTCAGCCATTGTTTCCCAACAATTTGAAGACGATTCGAAGCAATGGCTTATGCAACCCTAGATGAATCGCCCCCTCTTTCACAATCAATTGATTCCAAAGGACAATTCCAAACTTTCCATAAATCGATGGAATAATGGCAGATCAAATCAGATCTTGCGCAGCCTTGATTGCACGCTGGTAGATCCAAAGGCAGTGAGTCGATTGAAAAAATGAGGCAAAGGACGGCTCTATAACAAACGCAAAGATAAGTATTTTTCTTTTGATTATTGATTCTAATCTCGCAGAAATAGGATATCAATTTTTGTGCATAGAACCTCAGACCTCACAGTAACATGCGTATTTTTTGAATGCTTGCTTATTTCTTCCAAGCCAGATATGCCGAATAGTGGCTATAGTATATATATATTGATGAGGTTGAGGTCGCTTTTACTGAATTTGTTAGCAGTAGAATTTTTTGAAATAATCACTGATAGCTTATATGTGTAAAATTTGGAACTTTGAATGACCTAAAAATGTTATACCTCAAAGCCTTGAAGAGCAAGCGATCTAAGCTTAATGTAAGTCAAACTGGTGAATCCAGTTTTATGCGTTTTAAGAACTTAGTAGGTCTGTGATGTCTAGGCACAATTCGAATGCAAACTTTTGAAAATGTCTTTATTATAAATTGACAATAATTAAGTGCATACTTATTTGGAAAATGTCATTAAAATTTTGGCATTAGTGAAATGCATATGATTATATGGAAATGTCATTAAAATTGACATTAATAGAACACATATAATATTGGGAAATGTCATTAAAAATTTGACATTAATAGAATGTGTATGTTATTTGATAATGTCATTAAGAATAGACATTAATTGGATGAATAGGTTTTTTGCATCAAATAAATTGACATAGTTTATATGCATACAAGTGAAAAGATAGAATATAAAACATTTTTTGTTGCATACATGTGAATAACCTATGTTAGTCTATGAGATTGGATATATTTTTCTATAAGAAAAATATAATTTTTTCAAACATATTGACATTCAAAATAGTAAGCATCCACAACCGGCCAGTAAATAACAGAATGGAATCCGCAAGGAAACCATAAATGACAGCAACAACCAACCCAAAAGAATGATTCTGGACAGTTGTTTCTATGTTACAACTGTAGAAAACCAGATCATATGACACAAATGTATTTGAACAGGCTAAGCCATGCACCGCAGGCAAACCTGACTGAGGAGCCTCTAATGGTTATAATTACTGAGATTCACCTTGTTGGTGGATCAGAGGGTTGGTGGATAGACATTGGTGTTTCTCGCCATGTTTGCTATGATCGTGATATATTCACAATATACACGGTTACTGACGATCAGAAAGTGTGTTGTGAGATCTTCGCACCACTTAAGCTGTAGAGACTGGTAATATGAAAATAAAGCATATGACTGGAAAGACATTGATTCTTAAAGATGTGATGCATTTGATATGTTTGAAACATTAAAAATTGAAATCAAGCAAATAGGAAAATTAAGAGGATTTATAGTGATAGAGAAACAGAATATGAATCCAGTTTATTATGATTTTTTATAAATGACATGATATTGTACATGATAGAACTGCACCTTATACACTTGAAATGAACGGTAAAGTTGAAAGAAAATCAGGATCTTTACCGAATTAGTAATTGTCATTTTATTAAATTTTGGTGCAGCAAAACATTAGTGGGAGATATTTTATAGACTGTATGTTATGTTCTGAATAGAATCCCCAAAATTAAGAATAAAATTTCACCTTATGAAATTTTAGAGAAATATAAATCCAATATGTCGTACTTTAGAACTTGGGGTGGCTTAGCATATGTTCGCATTTCAGACCCTAAGAGAATAAAATTGGCAAGTAAATCATACGAATGTGTATTTATAAGCTATGCTGTTAATAGCAAAGCATACAGAATTTATGACCTAAATACACATAATATAATTTGAATCAAATGATGCCAATTTTTATGAAACGAATTTTTTTTAAATTAAGGAATAGTGGGGGCGCATCAAGTATGCTTATTAGAACAGAACTTAATAAAAGTTCTGAAGTTGAACCTAGAAGAAGTAAAAGATTTTGGTTCATATTTTTGTGCTTTTATTATAGAGGAGGATCCCTTAAACCTCCAAGAGGCTATACATAATAAGATGGATTCTTTGAAATCCAATAAGACTTGGCATTTGACATATTTACCCTTTGGTTGTAAATCTATAGGCTGTAAATGAGTACTTAAAAAGAAAGCTAAAACCTGATGGTACTATTGATAAATACAAAGCACGACTAGTAGCTAAAGGTTTTAGAGAAAAAGAAAATATAGATTTCTTCGACACTTTTTCATCTATAACTAGAATAACATCCATCCGGGTATTAATCTCACTTGCTTTCATTCACAATTTATTAATACACCAAATGGATGTTAAAACCGCATTTTTGAACGGTGAATTAGAAGAAGAAATTCATATAGATCAGCCTGAAGGATTCGTAGTACATAGTCAAGAACATAAAGTATGCAAATTAGATAAACCATTATATGGTTTAAAACAAGCACATAACAATGACATAAAAAAATTGATAACTTTAACCATTTCACATGGTTTTAAAGTTAATGAAAGTGACAAATGCATTTATTACAAATCTGAGAATGACATTTACACTATTATATGCCTTTATGTAGATGACCTACTCATCTTTGGGTCAAACATTCATGCCATAAACTCAGTCAAATCCTTATTAAATGCCAATTTTTGATATGAAAAATCTAGGTGAGATGAGTGTAATCCTTGGTATTAAGATTACTGGGTAAAAAGGGGATTTTCTTTGGATCAATCTCATTAAAATGAGAATACTCTAAAGAAGTACAATTATTTTGACTGTAAACCTGCATATACACCATATGGTCTTAGTGTAAAGTTATTTAAGAACACTGATGAAGGTGTAAGACAGTCTGATTTTGCGAGCATCATTGGCAGCCTTCGGTATGCCACTGAATGTACTAGACCCGACATTGACTATGTCGTTGGATTATTATGCAGATTTACCTGTAAACCCAGTATAGAGCACTGACATGCTATTGAAAGGGTCATGAGATACCTTAAACGAACCATGAACCTTAGATTACATTATAGAAAAAAAATTCAAGTTGTACTTGAAGGATATTCCGATGCTGACTGGAATATTTTATCTGATGATTTTATTGCGACCAGTGGCTATATATTTAGCATTGCTGGAAGAATTGTTTCTTGGAAATCTAAGAAACAGAATATCTTGACTCAGTATACTATAGTGACTGAGATAAGAGCACTAGCCACAGCTAGTGAAGAAGCAGAGAACTAGCAGCTGCTAGTTGAGATCCCTATACGGGAAAGATAGACACCAGTGGTGTAATCGATTGTGATAGTTCCGCGGCTATTACAAAAAGTATAGAATCGTTATAACAACGGTAGAAAACTACGTCGTAAGCACAATATTGTAAAAGAACATCACATATATAGTGATGAAAGATTTGATGACTATTGAAAGAAAAACAGAACCGATAATACAACGGTAAGAAATGACAGTCGTATGCACAGTATTGTTAGAGGACATCACATATGAAGTGATGATAATTTGGCAGATCCTTTGACGAAAGGACTGATCAGAAAAAAGTCCTTAATAATTCTAAAAGAATGGGACTATTGCCCTGAGATTGTGGAATCACGCACAATGGTAACCCGACCTAAATGACTGGAGATCCCAAGAAATAGGTTCAATGGGTAAAAACAAGTTGTGTAGTGATAGAAGTAGAACATGCTATTTAATAAACTAAGAAGCATGTATTTCTGAAGTGATTAGAGGATGAGTTAATAGAAACTCTTAATGAGATTTATACTCTATTTGGAGTGGAGTACCTACCTTCAGGAGTACTTTTGATAGACTCACCTGTGTGAATGTGGAAATGTGGTCGTTTCCTATGGAGTTTTAGGCAGAACTTCTAGAGCATTCACTAAACTGGGATAGACGTGCATGGCCATAAACGCACGGGCTTATTTGATTGCACTATAGAAAAGGTTGTGTGTGGTTTGATGTCAGGAATAGAGTTCAAGACTATGTGTCACTCTAGTAAAAACTGAATCTTACTCACTATGCAAAGGTTCAAGTCGGATGACATCTTTGTTTATGCACAGTCTTATATTTTTTAGAAACTGCTCGATAATATTTTAAAAAATTCAAGTGGGGGATTGTGGGAAATTTATGTGAATTATTTAAAATATAGAAATAAGTGTATGATGGCTCCTACATGTGAATAGTCCCACATCATGGGATTATAAGAAAGATGCAAGTATTTATACTTGTTTCTAAGAAATCTTGTTGGGGCCTTGGGCTCCCAATGCATGCTTTGTTGTGAGGAGGGAGACCATGCATCATGACCACCACACACGCGCGCGCAACCGACCAACCGACTCGACTCGACTCGACCCGGCCCGGTTCGGTTCGGGATTAGGCTTGGGCCTTGGCTATGTGGTGTAGACATTTATATTTTTGAACCAGAATTTTTTTTTTTTTTTTTCGAACTGAATTTTAAAACAGGAGATTTTTTCTGAGCCGACTTTCCTATGAAGCGGTAAACTGTTGACCCGGTATTTTAGCAGATCCGATTTTCTCCCACTGCACAATTCTTATCTATATGTTATCTTCAGCTGTAGACGAAAATTAGACAACAGAAAAAAAAATCTTTTTTCTTACCTCTGCCATTAAACTTCTTCCAGAAATTTTCGAGCAGTATGTTATTTTAAAAGTGCAAATCTGCACTGATTTGTTTGTGCAAAGCAAATCAGTTATTATTTTCAGAGGCTGTTTTATTTTAGAGGCGGCGGCGAGAGTACGAACTGGTTTTGCGCCACGGACCAGATCGCCGAATCGTCTTCAAGAAAGCGACCTGATCCGCGACTCAGCCATTGTTTCCCAACATACCATAGCTAGGATCACTGTTAATTATATTGTATAGCTCAATGTTTACATCCCAATCGGGCCCGATTAGCAGATCACTCGTGGCCCTCTCCGCGCATGCTGCTCCAGTACCATTTGCCATAGGTAAAAAAATGATGCAAATGAGAAAATTGATGAGCTTAGGGTAACAACTTTTCAACAGGGAAGAATAAAGAAATGAAGAGGTTGCCGGAAGTATGTCAAGCGCTTTTGAAAGTTTTTCCTCTCCCTGCCTTTGTCTTTTTGTTACTTTTTGGTAAGCAAATAGCTCGGTTATGTTGGCAAACACGTGAGTCTGAGTTTGTTGACACACTTTTCATGTGTGTCACCGTGACTTCGGGCTGTGATTGGTGGAAATCAGGGGGCTCATATGGGTCTTCCTTATTTCCACCAATCACATTGGGGAGTCACCATGACACACAAGAAAAGTGTGTCAACAAACTCGTAGTGCAAACACGTAAATGGCAACTAAAGTGCGGGTAGCGTTGCAATTGGGTATGGCTTGGCATCTAAGATCACCTGCTATACTTATTATTAATCTACCCTCATTTAGTTGGCTGTGATCATAAATTATCCGCGCTTCTAAGATTTAGTTGGTGGCTAAGATTTAATTGGTAATGTAATGCGATCAGGGTAATGATGTATGATTGCTTGTAATGTATGAACTGAGAGGCCTGCGAACTACACTCGACATGAGTCACTCAAGTATGAACTGAAGAGATGTCTAAAATAATAAAGCCCAAGAACAACCACCATGTCACCTTAATTAGCGCAGTCGTCCACATCAGCGCTTTTGCCAACCCACCACCCTAATGGTCCAATGGGCTTTAATCGCCCTGGGTTTTGGAATGGCCCACCATTCAAAATCGGGGCAGGCCCACCAGGCATAGCTAATTTTGGAATGAGCCATATGGGTTCACCATTGATCAACCCTTGCTACTTACATCATATGGAGAACAATAATGGATCAGGTTTACTATTACATCGTATGAAGTAATAAATTTTGGATACCTTTGTCTGGTTCATAATTTACTTGAATCATTAAGTATGATAAAGATAACTTGATTTGTATTTAGATTGATTACCAAGTTTAAAAGTTTCAAAGATAATCCCTAAGCAAACAGTTAACAAATATATTAATAAGGAAATTATATTAAATCATGGATCCAAATTGTAGTCTACTCGATCGTAGAAGTGAACATTGTAATTTTATATAATATTTTTTATATCAATTATAATTTTGAAGTTACATGAATTTCATACTGCCGCATTACTCCTTGTGTGTTATCTATCATGTTGTTTCTCTGTCCCCTGTACCTAACCAATCAGCATTCTTGAATTCGACCATTTTATAATTAAACCCTATTTTATTCGTGGACTTAATTGCAGAAAAATAAAAATTAGGATTCTTTTTGGTTGGGTATAGAAGGGACAGAGAACATTGGGGACAGAGGATTAGCTCTCGCATATAACTCGACAGCACCAACTACATATAATTAATTCAAAGGTATCAAAAAATTAATGGTAAATTTAAATATAGGTATACAAACTATTTAAAGAAATTAACAAAGCTTTAGTCCAACTCTTAGACTACGTTGGACCGCGTACATCACGGCTGAAGTTAGAGGGTGGAAACTAAATACTATTTTGATCAATGATGCAACACATGGTACTTAAAGTAAATAGAAGTTCGTACTATAGGATTATAGATGAAGTTTGCGAGTATGGACTTCATGATGGTAAATGTTCCATTTTAACTTATATACATATTAGTATTACTATACACTAAATATTTTGAAGTTCATACTGTATAATTGCATATAGTTTTACTATACACTAAATATTTTGAAGTATATACATATTAGTGGTCAACCATTATGCAGCTACAGTGACTAGAATCAAAACGCATTTGTCAAATTTGTGATCATAGAACTATCGACAAACAACAATTTACAATTCATGTTTGTTACTTAATACAATCTGATAATGAATATGTTGACTAACTGAGTAATTATCGTTGATTTTTTAGATCAGTCAAGGATCAGTGCTTCAACAGCGAACATTTTCAGTATAATAATAGTTAGGCATAGTAGCAAGACATTTATTCCGCATGTTTGCTAAAATATTACTCATGTTTTTTAAGATAATTGCTTATTCAAGGAGTAACTCATGAGCAGGCTATCACATGGGCCTTAGATGTGATTAATAGTGGAATCCAAAAACAAAGTTTACTGTCATAGTATATTTGTATTGAAAAGTGGAATTATGAAAATGCAAAAGTGAAAGCAATTGAAGAGGTTCTGTAAGTGAATTTTGATGCTTGAAAGGATCTCTCTCTAGCTTTACTCTTTTAAAGGGTTAAATCATATGTATTTGGTATTGCTTTGTCAAGTGCATACTTTATGAAACTGCTTTCTGAATGTAAAGATACTTGTTCAGATATCAGGACAAATATTGATACTTTGGTTGTTGTATTTTATGTGCAATCATCAATTCCTAGACAATCAGAAATTTGCTATTCTTGTTGTGGTTCTGAGTAGAGAATGATATCTATTACCTAAACAACAACAACAACAAAGTCATATATTCCAAACAAGTTGGGGTTGACTTGATATGAAACCCAAAATTAAATTAAATTAAATAATAATGATAATATATATATATATATATAAAGGGTTTAAAATAACCAAACAAATAAAAAGTCGTCTGATAAAGTTTTTTTTAAATAATAATAATAATAATAAAGTAAAAAGGTTTAATAAAAGTGAAATAAAGTCTAAAATAATAATAAAAAGTAAAAAGGTTCAATAAAAGTGAAATAAAGTGTAAAATAATTAAACAGATTAAAATAATAATAATAAGGTTCTGGTACATGGATTACCAATATTACCTAAACAATGAAAGAATTAAATAAGATTAAGACTGCATAACAGAACATCATGGTTCTTTCCCGTAGGTTGAAATGGTTCTTTCCACTTCATGGCTTATTTTTACTTCAGTGAGGTTGACATTCAAACTTTTATATAGCCAGAAAATTGTACTACTTTCGACCACTAGTGTTACTGGTAAGAATTCTTCGTGAATTTAGATATCATACTGATAAAGTCATATCTTTGGACTGTCTATATTAGCAACGCCGGCCCTAACATAATGTTGCCCAAGCCACATTCAAAATTTGTTGCCCCTTCCTATATTAAATTTCAATGTTTGTTTTATATTTTTATATTTATTCTTTGCATTAGATATAAGATTGCATAAAAGACTACGATGGATAGAACATTTACTTTGCATTCAAAGGACACTACATGAAGTAAATATTCAACAAAAATAAAAACAAAAACTAAATATCAATTTTTCATAAAAATAAGAACAACTTTTTTCATGTAGTTAAAAGAAAAATGCTTCTGATTGTGTTATGTAACCTGTGCTGGGGCTGAGATTTCCTTGGCCTAGTCCATTAACTTTACTTTTTAATTATCATATTTACTGTTTTTCTAAATGTTATTTTTGCTAAATTTAGTAAAATAACATTGTTTTTTTTTTCCTGAAATTATCATTCATTTGCCATGCTATTTACTATCATGTTGCTTTTTTAATGTTATTTCATGATTAATGCATTTATTACTTTCAGCTGTTTTAAAATAAAATAGAAACTATTTTTTCAAGCATTTGAAGAGCGAACACAAATTTAAACTGAAATCAAAACTTATCGGGTTCTGTCACGTTATGACTTGAATTGCCAAAATGTCTGGGATTTCACTAGATTTTGAAACCATGATTTCTATTTAGTAATCCAATAAGGATCAGGGACAATACGAAAACAAAGGGCTGAAACATGGGCCGTGGCAAACAGATAAATAAAAAGCTAGTTCAGGTAGGAAAAAGTGATGGCAGCAAGCATTGAGCCATGGTTGCATTGTTGCACTGCATCCTTCATACCTTCTTTTCCACTATACTACACTGACTTACTGTGTCCTTTCAGAACATGCTTTAATTTATTCTATGACAACGTTACATTTCTCCGACTTGTTGCCCCGGCCCAGTGGGCTACCCTAGCCTGAGAGCTTGGTGGGCTACCCTCTGGGTCGGCTCTGTATATTAGTGTTTCTGATATTGGATCCTACTTGAAGCTAGGGTAGCTTGTGTTTTCAACTGCAAATTTCATTGACTGGGTATTCACTTCCAGCACCAAAAAGCCAAAACATAAAATCGAATGAACTAGCAAAAAAATCGAAACAGTATAAAAATAATAATCAAAACTAGTAAAAATCGAAACTAGTAAAAATCGAAACCAGTAAAATCGATCCTGAGCATGATTCACGATTCAAGGTTCAAACATAAGCTATAACTTTATAGATTATAAGATTGAAAAGAAAATTTAAGCGCACCTTTTGTTAGGGTTGGAAAGCAGAAATTGATCCAATCGAGTTTATGCGTGAAGGATGAAAAAAGAATCGACCCCCAAAAATTTCAGCATTAAAGAGGAGAGTTTGTGCACGAAGGAAGGAAAGAAAAATCATAGTTATTGCGTTGAAGGAGAGGAACAAAAAGCATCGAGATAGGAATTAGAGTAAAACAATTAAAACAATACCCATTTACCTTTTTACCTCGGCCGCATTTCAACTATTTACAGTTTAACAAGGCCTCTCAACACAAATAAGTGTTATGAATAAATAAATTGTTAATGTATATTTTGGACAACACATTTTTAGCTTAGCAACACTTATTAATATGATTACTCAACAACACATATAAGTGTTGGCGATGTAAAAAAATTGTGTTACTAAATAGCTGTTTTGGTGTAGTGCGCTAACTAACTGGTCAAACAAGTCATCTATCCACGGGAGTGAGTGTCTATTCTTCTTAGTGAGCTTATTCAACTCCTTATATTCCACACATAGACGGAGAGAGCCATTTGCTTTGGTTACAAAGATGACCGGTTCTCCCCACACAGAAATACTCCGTCTAATAAATCCATTCTCGAATAATTCGCCCACTTTCTTACCGAGATCTCTCCTCTCTCTAAGAGCCATGTGGCGCACTAGCAAAGTGACAGACTTTGCATTCTCCACCAAATATATCTGTAAATCTATCTCACACCTGGAAGATAATCCATTTACCTCATCAAATACTCCGGAAATTCTTTGACTATGGGTACCAAACTGAGATCGTCAACAGAAGCATCTGAAGAATCTAGGAAACTGAGCATAAATGACCCCCGTGGGTCACAAGAAATCTCGAGAGTTCTACCGTGGCATGTAAAAAGCCTAACAACTCTCCTCTCACAATCGAGAATGGCGCCATACATGGCTAGTCAATCCATCCCTAGAATAAGCTCGTAATCTATAAAACCCAAAACATATGCGTCGCATTCAAATTCGACGCCAAAAACAAAATTCTCAAACCCCTACATATCACAGACAAGTGAGTTGTACCTCATTTGGGGTTTGAGACAGCTACAAGATTAAAAACTATACAAGTTTCTAGGTGGAAACTATCAACGACTGAATTGGATATGAAAGAATGCGAAGCACTGAAATCGAACAAAGTACTAATAGGAGAGCCAAAAAGAGAAATCAAACCTACTCCACAATTGAAACAAACATTCTTAGGTTTTCTACAATCTCTGACAAAGTGTCCTTCCCTTCCACAACCATGCACTTAATGTCTATCTTAATTTGTGCCTTATCAGGTTTTCCTCCCTTCTTCGCCGCACCCTCCTTAGGCCACCACTTTTTCTTTTCTATTTTAGGCTCAGCCTCTTCGGCCTTTTCCTCCTACTTGCATACTTTCCCATCCTCATGCATCAAGGCCATATCCACTAGTCTCTCAAATGTAGTTCCCTATAGGTATATGTGACATCGCCAATCCTTGGAGGAATTGATTCATCCCTCTCACAAATCTTAAAGCCTTCTCGTGAGGAGTATTAACTTGATCCAAGCCAAACCTCGCCAATTTATTACTATTCACATATTCTTTCACAGTCATACTTCCTTACTTTAGACTTAAGAACTTCTCTAGTTGCATTCCTTTTTCATCTTGTGATAAGAGATTATTTCTGAATCTATCCCTGATCCAATCCCATATTGCCACCATCTTCCCTGCCCGAGTTACCTCCCACCAATATGATGCTTCCTCTTTCAGTCGCCAAGCGGCCAACTAAATCCTTCTCCTGTCATCCAACTCCAACAACTCATACACATGCTCCGTCTCCTTAAGCCAATTGCGAGCCTCTACGTAACTCTCAGTTCCAAGAGATGGCTTGCCACCCATTGCACAGGAATCCTTAAAGTGCATAGAGAATTTAACTAACGGATTAGGTGGAACTACAGCGGGTGAAACATTTCCTTGCGTGTTGTGGCTTCTACATATCTATCGAACCATGTCGAAATGGGAACGCTCTTTGGGAAATTAGGAGCCTCAGACACATTGAAAGGAAAAGAGACAAGAATACAAAAAGAGATTGAACGAATATTGTAATTGATTTGAGGGGATATATTTTTCAAAAATAGGTTTCACTTGAAAATTCTTTGCTTTGAAAACACTTTTTCAAAAACTTTTTCTCTGACTTTGTAACCTTAGGCTCTGATACCAAATGTGACACCCCCCACATCCTTTAATGTCACTCATATGAGGATACATTAAGTTTTATGAAGCGAAATAGGTATAAAGTAACAACACATAAACTAAAATTCACAAGATATTAAATACAGTGGAAACTTTAAAACATTTATAATTATTAAAGCAGTCAAAGCCTTACCATTCAAAGTACCATAAAACCATCATTATAAATAAATTGTCTCATGGAAAGAAAAACATCAAAGTACAAGAATAAAACCACAAAAGTCATCTCCCTCATAAGTCACTACAATATTCATAAAGCAAGTACTGAAGCAATACATGAAGTAAGAAATGGTCTAAGTCCGTGCTGAATCAAAAGATCAACGGTCACTGTTGTGATCCACTGCCCTGAAAACCCGAGGGGGGGGGGGAGGAAGAGGGAGGAAGAGAAAAACAAACTAGGTCGGACATAAAGTCTGGCGAGTTCCAGTGATTTTTAGCATAAGATAAAGAAATGTTAGACAGAAGAATAGTAGCGGACATGAAAATACAGTAAAGTTTAGAAGTATGAAATAAAGCAAGATAAGCTTTCCCTAGAATTTCTGCACTAACTATCAGAATATCAGGATTAGTTTTTTTACCTAATTTCTACTCAGTGATCGACTCCCTAAACAGACATGAACAACCTGTGCGAGCTATGGCATTCGGAACTATCAGTCCCAAACCAATCAACTTAAAGACATAGACTTATCAGCCGACGTTACAACATCTTATCTTCCCTATTCGTAACAATGCATACTCATGGTTCCATCGGAACACACCTGTACCCACCTCAGAAATTGAACCTCTTACAATCAAGCATCAGTAAAGCATGCCCTAGTCTCTACCTAGTGCGAGACTCAGATGATAACAGGAGGGTACTGATTGATATGAGTTCCATACAGATAAACAAGCAAGCAAATTGACACAAGCCACCCCTAGGCTTAGCCCCCAAGTTAACTAGAATTTTAAGAGACCCCACATATTTTACCAGAATGGACTTCTTAGCTTATTAATCAGACATAGTTTAATTTAGTTGGTTTATGTTCTTTAATAAGCTCAATATAACCCTATGTTATATTACTAGGATTTAAATAATGATTCTGATTAAATGTGATTATTTATACAACCCTTCCGCAAGTCAGATAGATCCCTGCTCAGATGTTTTACAAATACAGATTAAAGTTAAATATTTGATTAAGTATATCTTATTCCGATTCTCATGCGTAAATCTCCTCATTAAATATTATTTCATATTATTCTAATTTTACACAAATCAAACAGTAATGGCCTAGACTCTCACTGGCCTAGACTTTGCCCAAAAACAAAGGAAAAAAGGAGAAATGGATCTAGGCTTAGAAATGAACAAAATAAATAAATAGGCATTATAAAACTGTAAATAAAACAATGAAAGAGAGGGGGATAAGCAAGAAGGATGTACTTATAAACAAATAATAACTGAAAAGGGATAAATAAATAATAGATATTAATTAAAATGAACAATAACATGTAAAAGATGAACTTATTAATACTATAACTATCAAGTTTTCAAATTCGATATATGTTACTACCTAAATCCTTCTTATTTAAAATGCTAATCTAAAATAACATAAAACTCACAAAGAATTGATGTCGATCTAGAAAAAGGCTTTGAAAAAGAAGCAGAAGAAGCATCTCCTTTCATATCTATATTTTGACAGCACCCTAACATTTCCCCAATTTTTATTTATTCTAGAGCATAATAGAGTGGAGGAAAAAGATGAAGAAATATTGGTGTAGGGGAAAGAGTGAGGGTTGATGGTCTATTATAGGTGTGATAGGATAGTTTAGGCCATATGATATTAGGGTTCTAATCCGAACCATATAAAACACTTCAGCATGAGTCAGCAAAAAGAATTTCTGGAAACAAGTGAGTTTGGCCAGGCACAAATTCGTGCCTGGCTCGAAGTGGATCGACCCACCTTCTATGTGGGTCGATCCATATAGGGCATGGGTAGCCCATTTACCATTGCACCATTCTGATTTACTTTATTAAATTATTTAATTTAATCTCAAACTTCGATTGATCATATCTTGTTCATTTTTAATCCGACTTATGC
This sequence comes from Allium sativum, assembly GCA_030737875.1. Lineage (NCBI taxonomy): Eukaryota > Viridiplantae > Streptophyta > Magnoliopsida > Asparagales > Amaryllidaceae > Allium > Allium sativum. Next base: position 845,081,966 of record CM060922.1, on the reverse strand, counting down.
AAACCAAAAATCTATCTAAATTAGAATTTCGTAATGAACGCAATGGTGAAATCCATTTTATCCAGTTCTAAATATTTTATGCACATTTTCCCCTATATTGGAATCTTTCATCGCTACTTTATAAAAATTCCTATTTTCTTTTATAAGAATAGTTTACATAAGAAGAATATCTTTTTCAATTCACCAAACTTATTTTGAAAGAATTTATTTTTATTGTTGTTCTCATTTACTGCAGTTATCACCTTCGTTGTTTTTTTGTAAATTTTGTTTGTTCTTCTTTTAGTTATTCATCTTTTTCTTTCATTAACACTTTATTTACAAAATCCTATGACTTTATTCTTTTCTAGTGATCAACACAAGCACCTAGAAAGTTACTGTCATACTAAATTATTCTATTTTTTATAATAAAACAGAATACTACATTGGAATGCAAATCTGTACTTAAAAAACATGCTTTATTATAGTTACTACTAGGTATAAGATACAACGACTAAATGTGGTTAACCACCGAGACTAGGAGGCGTAGGACCTATCCCTCTGATATAAAAGGTCCTCATCACTGAACCTAGACAACCATAGCGCCCTTCCTTTCCATCTACCACTCTCTATAACTCATATTGCGGACCTCTCGTTCTCATTCCACCATAGATTGAGACCAAATCTCAAGCCTTTCTATTTTCTCAAGAAGTGTTGAAAATGTATTTCCATTAATTACAAATCACAATTTCACTTATAAAAAATCTCAAACTTTCTTTTTCCAATCCATTACCTCTTTTATCCTTTTTCACATAGACCATACAAATTTAAATTTATCTAAAACTTCTCTTTGTTAAACAATAGCCACATGAGAGACGTCATTCAAAATCTCCATTTTCTCGATTCTCTTACATTATTGTATAACCTTTGAGTGTTCACCATTTCTTGCTCTTACATCTTAATTTCTCCTTAAGACTTTCTATGTTTGCCACTAAGTTTTAAGGCTTACTCTTGTATCAAAATAATTCCTTATACCTTTACTTATTGTTCATGCACACTACCGAACCATTCTTACTAAACTAACTTTAATTCTCTAAAATTTTATCTTCTTAAAACCTTTCTCAAAAGTTAAAACAAGGGAAGATAGGATTAATTACTTCTATTCACCTACCATGGTTTCCTTCTTTTAAAAAAGGGTTATGCACTTTAACTCAGCTGGAGCTCTTATCTATTTTAATACACGTTTTTTCAAGAGAAATTAATAAAATTAAGTTTCTTTCTAAAGAGGACTTTGTGTTTTGTGTAAAGTAACACGAGAATTTCATTATTTTAATATTTTCTCTTTGTTGACATAGGTAGCAGAAAATTATGGAATTTTACCTATATTTTGTACATCTTTTTTCATTGCACATTTCCTTGTCACTTTAACAAAACATGTTTACTTACAAACTTATTGATTCATAAAATATTTCCTATAATTCTTCTTGTTCCAATAAGTTAAAGTGTATCACAACCCGTTCTTTATGGAAAACTCTTATAATTTCTTTCCAAAACAAATCTGCTATTTTCTTTTACTCAAGATCGCCTATGCACCACATATCTCTAACTCATTTATATTCGCGCTTTCTCTTAGCCACTTATATTGCTTAACCCCACATCTTGCTTTCACACTTTATGTTTTTGAATACAAATTTGCATAATTCTCTCAAAATTTATTTTAATGCAATTCTCAATACTACAAACCAGTAAGTTTCAAAAACTGTAAAGCTTTAAATTTTAAACTTAATTTTTTTCTTGTAGGGATCTTTTTCTGTGTCCATATTTTTTCAAATTTTGTCATAAGTTTAATTGTGGGGCTAAGAACAAAGTGATTTATATGTTTTTTGTTTCCAAATCCCTTATGTGAAATTAATTTTCTTTTACACTTATTCTTCCGAAGCTATGTCTGAACTAAAATATGAGTCTAGCGCCACTTTTGCGCCAAATGTATATATAAATTCCTAATCCATTTTCCTTCATACACTTCCTCAATTTACAAGGCTCTACCGCCATACCACTAGTCTGAAATACTAATTTTTTGGATATTAACCAATGAAATTCCCTTTTATAATACCAATCATATTGTACACTTGACGTTCTATCCACTCATGGACCTACTGGTCTCAAATTTCCATAACCATTTCCATAGCGTACAAAACTGATATCCCAACCTTTTCCATATGTCGCTCCTCTTATTTAGTGGGTTCCTATACGGATTTAGGTATATATAAAATATTTATATTTTGAAAATACGAATACACTCACCCATTATCTATATAGGGACCTGAATCTAAGCTTTTATACCAAATGTAACAAAACAAATATCAAAAGGGAGTGTGTTTTTTTGCAAAATGCTAAAATTGAAGTCCACCGAAGCTCGAGTTAGTTTGTCTGGTATCCAGAAAAAAGGCAAAGATAAATATACTAGAGATCGCAATGTAATATGTAACATCCCATGTTCGTTAATGTCACTCATAAGAGAATGCATTAAGTTCCGTGAAGCGCGATAGGTAAACAGAACATAAATTTACAGAGCAGATATAAAATAAGCACCAGAAAATTTTCGACTTCATTATTAAAATAAAACATAGTTCTCAAAACTAGTTACAACAGCCACTTACATAGTCCTTCAAATCTGTTTTTCGAATAAAAACATAATGCCCTAAAACAAAATCATATCCCTCGCCATAAGCCATGACGAAGTAAAGTCAAATAGGTACATCTAAAGAAATCCAAGTTCAAGATGCTAGAGAAAGTCCAAGTCACTATTGAGTGCTTTCACTTTGAGGACCTAGGGGGAAAGGAAGAAAGAAGCGAAAGAAAACAGACCAGACATAAAGTCTAGCGAGTCCCAGTTATTTTCAAATGTTCATAAAATAGAAATGCCAAGACATGTAAATAAGAATGGATAAGAAAGGTACAATGTCCTATAAGGTGAACTAGACTAAACAGAACAACAGGATAGACAGGATTAACAGGAATAAACTATGATCGAGTAAAACTTCACATTTATATCTTAAACAGGTATGTTTGCACCAATACTAGTAAAACAGGAATAACAGGATTAGGTATTTAGCCTAATTATATAACAATAGAATTAACAGCAGGATTAAGTGTACCTTAATTACTCAACAAGAATAACAGCAGGATTAGGTGTACCCTAATTACATAACATGATTAGGTGTTACCCTAATTACTACCCATGCGATCGGCTCCCTACTACGTAAATATCATGTGTCATCCTTGGCAGTAGAGAGTATCACTCCCTAGCCCAACAACTATATAACACAGACCTATTTACAAGTGTTATAACGGCTTAGTTTCCCTAATCGGACTCATGCACGCTCGTGATTTCATCGGAACGCACCCATACCCACCTTCCCCACGTGAACCTTTTACTATCCAGTTCGGTAAAATGTGCCCTGGTCCCTATCTAGTGTGAGACCCACCTAACAAAATACAAACAGGGATACCGACTAATATGGATTCCGAACAGCAGATTGACACAAGTCAAACCCACTAAGCTTGTGCCCCCAAAATTAGGATTTAAGAGTCCCCAAAACCTGATACAACAGCAAGAACGAGGGACCACTTAGCTTATTAACACTTTATGGTTAACCTAACAGGTTTAGGTTTACTAATAAGTGTGGTTGTAAAATTACATGTCATTATGTGTGTACTACCCTTCTCCAAAACACCAGCCTAGATGTATACAATTTCTACAACATTTTAGTTTATTAACCTACATCTGGTACTTATAATATTCTAACATTTATTTACTTAATGTCTGCATTAAGTCAAACCTAACATGTCCAATTCATATGCATACTATTCATTAACTATGCTCCAACATATACAGGTTCATGCATATTATCCATTTTATCAACTTACAGCAAGTGTATACACATTATCCCTTTTTATTAGTTTACAACAAGTCTAAACATGACTATATTATCCTTTTTCCCAAATTATAATTAAATAGTACCAATTTAACATCATTCCTAAATTCCTTTTTTTATGTCATTCATTATTGCCCCCAATTTATATGCACACTCTAATTGGGTATAGCCTAGGCTTCCAAAGGCTTAGCGTAAAGTAAAAAGGGAAAACAGAGGAAGGATAATAGAACCAAACCACACAGGCACATAAACTGAAACATAGGAACAAGGAAAAGGAAGATAGATACATATAGATTGTGTATACACTTGCTGTAAGTTGATAGGGAACTCACATTGGGTATTGGTAAAGAAGAGAATAAATCCCTTATGTATATATAATAATATGCCATAGAAAAGTCCAATCCAAGTTGTATGTATGCAAGTCCTGAATGTTGTCTTTGTAGATCTGGACTCAGCAGCATTCCTCGATTTTTATTTTTATCTCAAAATAGATTCTTAGAGGCAGAAGATATAAAGAAGTGTGATTTGGGAATGGAGAAACCATCTATTTATAGATCATAGTGTCAACCTCGGCCTTTAGAGTATAGGTTTTTAATCCAGTCTGTACACTTAGCGCTGAGTAAGCAACGAATATTGTCTGAAAAACAGTCCAGATACACTACACGAATATGCCCAGATCATGTGTAGGTTAACCCTAGGGTCGACCCAGCCCCCTTGGGTCGACCTATGGGTCGACTCGGGCCGAGTACAGGTCGTGCCGCAATGGTCTGGGTTCCTGCTTCTTTTCCCACACGCCTCGCTTTGACTTTTCTGAATTATGTTTATATATATAACCCTTATGTGTATACAAACTTCTAATACCCATAACTTCTTCATACATTATCTGTTTTACGCAAACTTGGGGTCATCAGAACCAGAATTCCGAGATGCACGCAATGGTAAGATCGGTTTCACTTAATTTTGAATATTTAATTAAGTTATACCCAAGTTATTATCTTAAATCATGGTTATAGCTTATTAAATTCTAGGGTGTTACATTCTCCCTTACTTAAAAGGATTTCGTCCCCGAAACCTCCAAGTTAAGAAGAATGTACTAAACAACCACCTACAAAACATCTACTCATCCATCATCCACATGCATCCATTGTCCTTAAAGATTTCTATTGCTTGTACGAACATATGCAAAGGTGTTGTGTGTATATGTCCTTACACTAATGCAAAAATCAGGCAGTCGACTGATTCAGTTGACCTCCTTAATGCAATATATGTTTGTGCTAAGAATCTAAAATGTATGAAAATAATCCTAGTATAACATATAAACTCTATATGTATGCACAATCATTCATCAAAATGCAACATCCATATGATGATACACCCATTTCCATCCATAAAAAAGTAAAAATGCACACATATCCATATGCAATATGTAAGTGATTGAGCCAATCTAGTGCCTAGTGTGTGTATATGCATCCACTTGCAACCACTAGCAAACACTTGCATCTACTTGCAACCATCAATCATAACATGTCTCAAACACATGTTTCCAACCATTGGATTCTACCTAAGGATCGAAAGGTTCAAATGATAGGATAAACATACAAGAATGATAGAAGAAAATGCAAAGTAAAAGCTTGGAAAAGAAGTCAAGAACGAATTTTCAAAAAGAAAAGGATAAGAATCGCGAATCCTATGTTTGGGTTCCCACGTCGTATCTTCGCGGTCTTCTTTCCATTGTAATTTACTAATCTAATTTCCTTGTTACGTAGCTTCTTTATTTCTGATCCAAGGATAGAGTAGGAACTCTTCTCACTTATGCTTCCTTCTCAACTTCCACGCTTTCAAGTGTGCTCGGCTCTGCTATCTTTGTCGTATCATGGAGATATTTCCTCAAATGGGAAATGTGAAACACATCGTGTACATCCGCCAATCTGTTCGGTAGCTTAATCCTATATGCCATTTGACTTATCCTCTCTACTATAGGGAACGACCCTACGAATCTTGGCGCCAACCTCCCTACTGAGCCAAAGCAAACTATATTCCTTAGCGGTGACACTTTAATAAGGACAATATATCCCACTTTGAATTCCAAATCGGTCCTCCTTCTTTCATCATATGATATCTGTCTGTCTTGAGCGACTTTCATTCTTCGGCGGATAAGATCAATCTTCTCGGTAGTATCTCGAATCATCTCCGGTCCAAGTAGAAGCCTGTCTGTAGACTCCCACCAACAAGTCGGTGAACTGCAAGGTTGTCCATATAGCACTTCGAATGGTGTTATGCCTATGCTCGACTGGTAAATGTTGTTGTAGGCGAACTCCACCAATGAGAGCTGCTCTTTCCAAGTCCCTCCAAAGTCTAGGATACACAGTCTTAGAAGATCCTCAAGAACTCTATTCACCCTACCAGTCTGTCCATCTATCTGAAGGTGGTATGTTGCGCTCAAACATAGTTGTGTACCTAACGTCTCTTGTAAGCTCTTCCAAAACTCACTAGTAAAGATGAGGTCATGATCGCTTACTATGCCGGAAGGTACCCTATGCAATCGAACTACCTCTCAAAGATATATTGACGCTAACCAAGCCGTCGTCCTCTTTCTTTTGACAGGTATAAAGTGAGCGCGTAATCTGTCACCCAAATGCATGTATTTCCCTTCCTCGATCAGGGCAATCCATCGATGAAATCCATAGAGACGCTCTCCCACTTCCATTGTGGGATATCTAAAGGCTGATGCAATCCGCCCGACTTTTTTTTCTTCAGCCTTTACTCGCTGGCAAGTCAAGCATCGAGCTACAAACTCTACCACATCTTTCTTCATGTAGTCCAAAATAAAACCCTCTTCATGTCTCGATACATTTTTGTCACCGCCCGGATGGATAGTCATCCGAGAGTGATGAGCTTCCTCAGGCACTGCCATAAGCAATTCCCTAATCTTATGGACATGGCCTTCCATGTCGACTTAGCCACACTTTTTCATCCACGGTATACCTAGCAAGGTGACTAGAAGTCTCTCCTCTACCAATCTTGTCCAAGATGTCTGAAATTTGCGGGTCCTCTCGCAGTGTTGATCCAACTTGCTCCAATAGAGTAGGTCGATCCTCCAACGATGCTAATAATCCAAATGTGAAATCTGCATATGGCTTAAAATCAAAGGTCGATATGTACTCCAAGCTTCACCATTCTACGAGTAGAGGACTCAAAGTCATCCTCTGTATACTCAATGCATCCGCCACTACATTACCCTTTCCTGGGGTATAAGCTATCTCGAAGTCGTAGGATGCTAGAAACTCTATCCACAGTTGATGCCTCAAGTTGAGATTCTTCTACGAGAACAAGTATTTAAGCGACTTATGATCTGTGTACAGCTCAAATTTCTCTCCAAGTAGATAGAGTCGCCAAGACTTCAATGTGAACACTATTGCAACCAACTCTAGGTCATGGGTAGGGTAGTTCTTCTCATGAACCCTCAATTGTCTACTTCCATGGCATATTACCCTTCCCTCTTGCATCAAAACGACACCAAGCCCAATGTCACAAGCATCTGTGTAGACCGTGAACATCTTGCTTCCATTTGGGAGAATCAGAATTGAGGCTGTTGTCAAAGCCCTCTTGAATCTCTGAAAGGCATCCTCACAATCAATGCTTTATAAAAAAATTAGGTTTTTCTTCATCAATCAGGTAAGCGGGGACGATACCCTTGCAAAGTCCTTACTAAACTTTCAATAATAGCCCACCAACCCTAGAATACTTCTCACCTCCGTCGCATACTTTGGAGACTTCTAATCTTCAACTGCGACGACTTTAGCTGGGTCCACTGCTATCCTGTCCTTGGAGACCACATGCCCAAGGATCCTTACTTCCTTTCTCCAAAAGTGACACTTAGAAAATTTCGCCTTAAGCTCATGCGATCAGAGAGTGCTTAAAACCTCTCCTAAGTATTTGGCATGTTCCTCCTTACTCTTTGAGAAGATCAAAATGTCATCCACAAAGGCCGCTGCAAACTTGTTCAGAAACTCCCTAAACACTTTACTCATCAAGTCCACAAAATAGGCAGGTGCATTGGTTAGTCCAAAAGGCATAACCAACCATTCAAAGAAACCATCTGGAGTTCTGAATACAGTCTTATTGATGGTGTCCTCTGCCACCCTTAGCTGATGAAATCCCGTGGCCAAATCCATCTACGAGAAAGCTGACGCATCTAACAGCTGATCGAACATATCGTCAATTCTCGGTAGCGGGTGCCTATTCTTCTTAGTGAGCTTATTCAACTCCCTATAATCCACACATAGATGAAGTTATTAGTCGTCCTCCTCAGTTGCAAAGACAACTAGAGCTCCCCACTATGAGATGTTTCGCCTAATAAAAACCTTTTTTGAATAGCTCCTCCACATGCTTGCTAAGCTCCCTCCACTCTCAAGGAGCCATGTGGCGCACTAGTAGAGCAACTGGCTTCACGTTCCCTACTAAGTAAATCTGGAAATCTATCTCACGCATCGGAGGTATCCCCTTAACCTCCTCAAACACGTTTGGGTAGTCTCTGACTATGGGTACAAATCGCAAATCATCAATAGAAGTATCAAGTGATTGTAGAAAACTAAGCATCACTGACCCCCGTGGGTTACAGGAAATTTTGAGAGTTCTACCATGACAAGTAAGAAGTCTAACTACTCTCTTTTCACAATCAAGAATGGCACCATACATGGCTAGCCAATCCATTCCTAGAATCAAACCATAGCCCATAAAGCCCAACACGTATACGTCGCATTCAAACTCGACGCCCAAGATAGAAATTCTCAAACCCCTACACATTATGGATAAATGAGTCGATCCTCCTATGGGGTTTGAGACTTTTATGGGATAAGAAATTAAACTAGTATTAAGGTGCAGACTATCTACTACAAACTAGATATAAACGAATGTGAAGAGCTAAAATGAAATAGTGTTCTAACAGGATAGTCAAAAAGGGAAATCAAATCTTCAACCATGACTTTCCTACCTCGATCAGGTCCACTACCCTCTAAAGCATGTACTTGTCTCGAAGTTCCTGCCCCCTGTCCTTGCTTGCTAGGGCATTGTTTGTTGAAGTGTCCTACTTGTCCACAATTAAAGTAGGCTTTCTTCGTCTTTCTGCATCCTTCACAAAAATGACCCATAGCACCACAAAAATGACACTTGATATGCTTCTTGATTTGAGTCTTGTAAGGCTTTCCACCTTTCTTTTGTTGCTTTCCTTTCTTGGGCAACCATTTCTGTTTCTCGCCTTTATCCTATGTCTCTTCAGTCTTATCTTCTTTCTTCTCCTCCTTTCCATCCTCATGCATAAGAGCCATGTCAACTAGCCTTTCAAACGTCTCCCCCATCCGTATATGGGACAAAGCAAGTCCTTGGAGAGGGTAATTCAACCCTCTCGCAAATCTAAGCGCCTTCTTGTGCGGCGTATTCACCAAGTCCAGTCCAAACCTCACTAGTTAGTTAAACTTGCTCACATACTCCTTAACAGGCATGTCCCCTTGTTTCAAAGCCAAGAACCTCTCCATTTGTAATCCTTCTTCCACCTGAGATAAGAATTTCATCTCAAACCTCTGCCTGAAGTCATCCCACGTAGCTACGGGTTGTCCCGCCTGCTTTACTTCCCACCAGTAGGAAGCTTCATTCTTCAACTGCCACGCGGCAAATTGTATCTTCCTTCGGTCATCGATCTTAAAAAGCCCAAATACGTTCTTTGTCTCTCATAGCCAATTTCATGCTTCAACAAAGCTCTCAGTACCACGTAATTGTTTTCCACCCATAGCGCATAAGTATTTACATAACTTAGAAAAGTTATCTACTCGTGGAAGTGGAGCAACAGCGGCTGCAGCTGGGGGTAGGACATTTCCTTGACCTCCGGCAGGTGTCGTAGCCTTAAGATACCTACAGAACCGTGTCTGTAGTGGAATGCCCTCGGGAAGATTGGGTCTCCTAGACATGCTGAAAAGAAAAGAAAAGTATTCAACAAGAGATAGAGAGAATATTGGATATGGCTTGAGGGTATATGTTTTCCCCAAAAAAAATTATTTCAAAATACTTTGATTTTAAAAATAATTTTTGTAAACTTTTCTCTGATCTTGTAATCTTCGGCTCTGATACCAAATGTGACACCCCACGTCCATTAATGTCACTCATAAGAGAATGCATTAAGTTCCTTGAAGCGCAATAGGTAAACAATACATAAATTTACAGAGCAGATATAAAACAAGTAGCGGAAAATTTTCAACTTCATTATTAAAATAAAATGTAGTTCTCAAAACCAGTCACATCAACTGCTTACAAAGTACTTCTTTTTTTCAAAACAAAATAACATAATGCCATAAAACAAAATCATATCCCTCGTCATAAGCCATGATGGAGTAAAGTCAAAAATGTACATCTTAAGAAATCCAAGTCCAAGCTGCTAGAGAAAGTTCTAGTCACTATTGAGTGCTTCCACTCTAAGGCCTAGGGCGGAAGGAAAAAATAAGCGAAAGAAAAAGAGTCAGACATAAAGTCTGGCGAGTTCCAGTTATTTTCAAATGTGCATAAAACAGAAATGCCAAGATAGGTAAACAAGACTGGATAAGAAAGGTACAGTGTCATATAAGGTGAACTAGACTAAACAGAACAACATGATAGACAGGAATAAACTATGATCGAGTAAAGCTTCACATTTACATCTTAAACATGTATGTCTGCACCAATACTAGTATAGCATGATTAGGTATTTAACCTAATTACATAATAGTAGAATTAACAGCATGATTAGCAGCAGGATTAACAACAGGATTAGACGTACTCTAATTACCCAACAAGAATAACAGCAGGATTAGGTGTAACCTAATTACATAATAAGATTAGGTGTTACCCTAATTACTACCCATGTGATCGGCTACCTACTACGTAAATACCATGTGCCTGCCCCAACAGTGGGGTATATCACTCCCTAACCCAGCAACAATATAAGACAGACCTATTTACTAGTGTTACAGCGGCTTAGTTTCCCTAATCGGAGTCATGCATGCTCATGAATCCGTCGGAACACACTTGTACCCACCTTCCCTATGTGAACCTCTTACTATCCAGTTCAGTAAAGTGTGCCCTGGGCCCTACCTAGTGTGAGGCCCCCTCTGACAAATACAAACATGGATATCGACTAATATGGGTTCCAAACAGCAGATTGACACAAGCCAAACCCCCTAAGCTTGTGCCCTCAAAACTAGGATTTAAAAGTCCCCAAAAACCTGATACAATAGCAAGAACGAGGGGCCTCTTATCTTATTAACACTTATGTTTAACCTAATAGGTTTAGGTTTACTAATAAGCATGGTTGTAATATTACATGTCATTACGTGTGTACGACCCTTCCCCAAAACACATGTCCAGATGTATACAATTTCTACATTATTTCAGTTTATTAACCTACATCTGGTACTTACAATATTCTAACATGTTATTTACTTAATGTCTGTATTAAGTCATACCTAACATGTCTAACTCATATGCATACTATTCATCAAATATGTTCCAACATATATAGGTTTATGCATATTATCCATTTTATCAACTTATAGTAAGTGCGTACACACTATCCCTTTTTATCAGTATACAACAAGTATAAACATGAGTATATTATCATTTTTACCAATTATAATTAAACAGTCCCAATTTAACGTCATGCCTAAATTCCTTTTTTTATGTCATTCATTATTGCCCAATTTATACGCACACTCTAATTGGGTATAACCTAGGCTTCCAAAGGCTTAGCGTAAAATAAAAAAGGAAAACAGAGGAAGGATAATAGAATCAAATCACACAGGCTTATAACCTAAAACATAGGAATAGAGAAAAGGAAGATATATACATATAACTTGTTAATTTTCCAACAGAACGACATATGTTTTTACTTATCATAACGGCATAGGTGATTAACAGTGAAAAACATACATAACATTTTTCTTACAAACACTGTAAATCCTAATCCAATTTTATTTGACTATCGTGTTATAGTATAGGAAATCCAACCTGAAAATGACAAGGAACTCACAGTGGGTCTTGGTGAGGAAGAGAATAAATCTCTTATATATATAACAATATACCGTAGAAAAGTCTGATACAAGTTGTATGTATGCAAGTCCTGAATGTTGTCTCTATAGATCTGGATCTCAGCAGCATTCCTCCTTTTTATTTTTAGTTCAGAATATATTCTTAGAGGCATAAGATATGAAGAAGTTGTGTAACGCTGAGCCAGCAACGAATATAGTCCAAAAAACTGTCCAGATACACTGCACGGATCTTCCCAGATCGTGTGTGGGTCGACCCCTCCTTGGGTCGACCTAGGGGTTGACCTAGGCTGAGTGTGGGTCGTCCCACATCGGTCTGGGTTCCCTCTTATTTTCCGGGTCTCCTCATTTTGACTTTTTCTGAATTATGTTTATATATATGACCCTTATTTGTATACAAACTTATAATACCCATAACTTCTTCATACATTACCCATCTTACACAAACTTGGGGTCTATCTAAACCAAAATTCCAAGACAAAAGCAATGGTAATGCCAGTTTCACTTAGTTCTGAATATTTAATTAAGTTGTACCCAATTTATTATCTTAAAGCATGGTTATAATGTATTAAATTTTGGGGTGTTACAGAATATCTCACATTGGAAATAAATAAAATATAATAATTAAATATTTACCATAATAGTTACACTGACTAGCAAATGTCTCTAAGTTGTACAATCTCTGTCACCTGCCTAACCTATAGGTTTGTTATGATAAAATGGTCATAACAAAATATCTAGTGAATGGACAGATTATACTTTTTTAAAGATAACACTACACATACTATTCTATCATTGATTTACTTTTATTAGGTTGTTTGGGTTTATAACACTCTCACCTCTACGCACACATCTTACCCATCTACTCCTAATAGATCAAACATAATAACTAAATGCCCAATATCACTTATTTTCTTTCGCACCCAGAAAGTATACATGTATGCGAAGCTATCTTTCACACAAATTCAACAGATCAAGAATCACTTGATTTCATGGAGCATATTTGGAGATTTAATTTGATAAAGTATTTAAGAAGGTAGCAGTTACTATTCGTTTACACGAGAAGGAAGAATTAGGTTAGGAGAAGGAGATGTATTTATAGAAGAAGAAATTTTGATATTTTATATATTATATCCTTTTATATTCCTGTCGAGCATTTTATGCTTGCTCGTCCACACCAAAGCTCCAATCGCCATGAAATTTGATATTTTGCTATATTTCAATATTCAAATTAAACTGGTTTCATCACATTTCAAGATAGCTTACAAAAACACTGTTTTCTAGTGGTATTAAAACCGAGTTAATGCAAGTCCATTTTCAAACACTTCTATTTTTCGATAATAAATTATAATTATCGTTTCTACTCAATTAGAATTTTACATAAGCTTCGTAATCAATTTAATTTCGTATTAGGTTCCTAATTCGATTCAGTTATATCAAATAACTTGTATATTTTGAATTTTAGTTATTCTACTTCAAAAATATTTTTCTTCATATTTAAATAAATAAAATATTATAGTACTAAAAATCTTGCTTATTAGATTCTTCCCCGCTTAAAACATTTCATCCCGAAATCACAAGTTAGGACGAATGTCACTAAACCCACTAACTTTACTTAAAAAAATATTATTTAAAATCATGTTAAAATTTTCTGACACGTGAAATTATGAAAATTTTTGACAGCATCTCCTTTGTACGGCTCGATCCGCAAAAACCACAATTTTTACGTAGGGCCTCAATTAATGAAAAAGAAAACAAAAGCCAAGCAAGTACCCATGGTTAACTCAGGTTCTACAACCCCATTATCGCACAAAGATGATAAATAATCCATTAAGCATCACCTTATGCTCAACAGCCTCACGTTATCATTTAACCAATCATTCATGCTATCTCAAACAATTCAAAGATTCAATTCTCACATTCTTCGCAAGTCAACAACATAACTGAAACACCCCACCTCCGTTAAGGTCACTCAAAAAGGGAATGCCTTAACTTTGGTGGAGGGTTATAGGTACAAGACATAGAAAAATTTACAAGACAGATAAATTTAAGCAGCGAAATTGAAACATTTATTGCAAATGTAGTTCAATACAAAAGCATTACATCAAATTGTCTCAAAATAACTTCCAAAATATTACAACATAATCTTTGTCTTGATTATTAAATAAAGAAGCATAAACCAAAAGTAAAAGTGCATAAATCCCCAAGGATAATGTCCAAGAGCCATAGCCATGGTGAGAGAGAGAGTCCAACCATACATCTATTTTCTTGAAGCTTGCAAAGAGTCCGACTAAGCTGCAGTATTCCCTCCCTATGGACCTGGGGGTGAGGGGGGAACGTAAGAAAAGAGGACGAGAGAAAATGGGTCAGACAATAAGTCTAGTAAGTTCAGTGATTACTAGTATTAAAACAAGAAAATGGTTCATGACAGTGATAACAGAACATCGGACAATACCCTAATATAAGATAAGAGGAACATGTGATCGCACCCATTACTACAGTCTCTGCACCTACTTAACCATTGGTTCAACCAGCCCCACGTGTTTATAACAAACGATCCCCTTAATGATCGGCTCCTACTCGCATGCATTCATATCCTGTGTCATTCGGCTCCGCTTGACTGTAGCTACCTGTGTTGGTCCCATCATGGGGTGTATCAGTCCCTCTGGTGGCAACCCGACACGATTCAAGATGCACAGTGTACACTACTGATGCCCAGTGCCTTATTTTTCCACTCTGGAGTACGTGCACGCCCATACTTCATCGGAACCTACACTGGTCCACCAACCACCGAAGTTTTGACCGCTTATAATTCAGCCCAGTAATCGTGCCCCACCCTGCCTAGTTTCAGGGTACCATGATACATCTATGTGGGTTACTGCTGAAATGGGTCCCCGTTACTAGGGTTTTCTAATCAACATGTTTATTTGGTTAAGTGTCCAAGTTTACCTAACCCCACCCATTCGTTTAGTTAACATGTTGAATTGGTTAAGTGTTTTCCTAATTTATTTAACCCTACCAATCTTGACTTAGCTTTAATTTATTAAAGCACCAACCACTCACATTAGACAGGTCTTGTTGTGGTCACTGGATGTGCCGGTCGGTTCCGGGCAGATTTACACCACAACTCAGTCTAACCTCGAGTTCTTTTTGGGCTTGATGCACTAACCACCCACATTAGATAGGTCTTGTTGTGGTCACTGGATATGCCGGTCAGTTCCGGGCAGATTTACACCACAACTCAGTCTAACCTCGGGTTAGGCATATTCGTCTTTTCTAAATTCACACACACACACACACACACATATATATATATATATATGTCTAATTTCTTCATGTAGACTAAATTTGATTTAATCATGCCATAATTATCCTTTGATTTTGCTCACTATAAACGGTATATCAAATATACCATTTAATGAACTAATCTATGCCATGAATTTTCATGTTTTCCCATCGTTATTCCCGTAGAACGTACGTATGAATTACATAAAATGTTGGGCTAACAAATTAGCCCAAACCCATAACAAAAAGGGGTTGTAAACAAGGAACATGAAATAAACATAAAATAGCATACATTTAACTTATCACATGTAACTTGGCACAGATGTATCATTATCTTAACCAAACAGGTAAGGGTGAACTTTGTGACTAAGTTGGATCACATGTAAGTTGGACCGAATTTGAACTTGTTTTTTGAGCTGTTTGAATTTATTTGAATTTCTGAAACTTCTGTAGGCCATAACTTCTTCATACGAAGTCCAATTTACACAAACTAGGATTCTATCTCAACCAGAATTCCGAGATGAACACAATGGCATAACCCGTTTCCCTAAATTCTCACATTTTAAATTAATTATTCTAAGATTCGTTATTATAACGTTAATAGAAAGTATGGGGTGTTACAATAACATGAACCATCCTTAAGGCGCATAAGACATACATAAGTCATTGTTATGCAATACCACATTAAATCACTCGTTCAATCACGTAATTTCATTTTCAGATTAGTATCGTTCACTCGATCACTCTAATACGAACTCGGATATGATTTCTGGATTAGAAACCGCTATTCTCCTTAAATAGATGTATACTTTGATAGAGAATCCCTGAACCATACCAAAAATCATGTATCTAATTTTGTTATCAAGAATAGATGAAAAAATACTAACTCTGATTGGTATAAAATCACACACTCAATTCTAGATCAGATCACAAAGTGAATAAAATGAGCTACATAAATCTTACATACTCATCCAATTGATATATTCCAATTCTCTTATTCATTCTCATACTTAGTATATTATTTTATACTAATATCATTCAAATCATTTCATAAATCTTAACTTCAAGGGTTATATAAACTAAACTTTTCATTTTCACAAACACTTCATCTTCTGAACTATTTTCTACAGTCAACATCTTTTTTCACTAGTTCTTTCATGTTAAAATTCTATTTATAAACATAATATATTTCACCTACGTTTATAATTCATTTAATACTCATTCAAGTTCCAAAGTACCCTAATATTAACTATGTGTATAAACACTAACGTGTTCATTTTACGTAACTCATCTGGTTTGATAATTCAAAATCGGTTTAAATTTATTACTTCTCAAATTTCTATATATTTTAAAAGGCCAAACCACGATTTTTGTATTACTCAAAATCTATTGGAAAAAAATCTAAGTATTTCTCTTTCATTAGAAGAATATATTCCAATATATCCAGATGATTCTTGCTTCAAAGAATTATGACTTATATTAGATCCCATACATTCATTTGAACTTCAATTCGAAAAATTACGAACTACCACTATGCGACGAGCTCGTTTTAATTATCTTTAATTAATTCGTTCAACCTTCATTAAGTTTATAAGTTATAAACATACTCTCTTATGTTTTCACATACACTAGTTAAACATTATAACTTAAGGTATAAATATTGACTATTCAAAATCGTCGAACATCTCATTTCCATATATAAATGAAATCTATCAACATTAGATCAACTGAGATGCAAAATAAAATAACTCTAGTATATAGACTACATGCGTCCATATTATAACTTAGTTGAAATCTTCAGAATTAAACTCTGGAATTTATACTTCAACTACTTTGGATTCAAAACAAAAATTTATTTTAATCCAAATAACCATCCATGGCAGCAAGTGCTCACTTAGAAACTCAAAAATGAATTCTGATGATGTCGCGATCATTATCAACATTATTTCCCAGCAACCAAAGCAAGATCAATGCTTTTAAGATCCTTTTATTATCATAAAAACTTTGAAACATTCATACTAATTTTTTTAAGGTTTGAAAATCATTTCAAACTAACCAGAATTTCAAATTCATAAATTTTCAACTCACTTCCATTTCATTTCATAAATATTATTTATAAATTACACTTGCATAATTCTTATTTAAGTTCATTTTAAACAATTATCATTCAGGTTAGATTCTTACCCAACATCATCATCGGACGTCGTATAGTCGAATCCTGAAACTGAATTAACTAGGTGTTTTTTTAATGTTCCCATGCTTACCAATCTACCAAACCTAAGCAAAAAATAGATATAATAACTCTTATCCAAACATAGTAGTCAATATTATAAACTAATCGACACAACTACAACTCGACCAATAAAATCCAACACTCATAAATAAATGAGCATAACTAGTCAATCAAGAAATGATAATAATTTACTATCATCATTTCCTAACGAACAACTCATCAATATAACTATATCTAATTATGAAAATTTTCTTTATATATAAAATATATAAATCCTTGGTAAACTTATTCCATTCACCAAACTCGAAAACAATATCGCATTGAAGGACTTGTTCAAATGTTTCAGAATCTTCATCAAAACGAGGGCCAATCGATTGGTTTGAATCCAAAATTCAGAATTTAACAAATCAAATAACCCAATACAAAATATTTTATATTCAGTAACAAGTACGCTCTCATATATATAATGCATATACTCTGAGAACTCAATCTAGGGTGTTACTAACCCCATATCTAGTGAGCTATACCCTATTCAAGCTTAGGTGTTCGCTAAACCCGGCTCTGATACCAAATGTAACGACCCGACTTTTTAGCTCTTGAAAATCAACACTAATGCATCTTCTATATTCATGTATCTCAAATCAAGTACCAGAAAGACCGATTGTTAGGGGAAAAGAAAGGAGATAAAATAATAGAAGAAAGAAGATACAGAGCAGAATCTTACAAAGGAACGAATAATCTATAATAAACAATGCTCTTTACATAAAGAGAAAAACCATAATATTCATACATCAATCAGAGTCCATAATGAATCAACCTGAATAGTTATAATAATCTATCCTTAAAATTGTTGATACATACAATATACACATTGGAATAAATAAAAGAATACGGGCATACATCTCGGCACTAACTCCTTTTCTGAAGCACCAAAGCAATCCAAGTTTGATCTTGAAAATATCCTTGATTTGATTCAAGCATTATAAAAAATAACACCCGGATCAGGCTAGGCAACCGCGTGAGATAACTCAGCGTATATGTGATATATATCAATACAATTTGACACCGTATGCATGTCGGTAATAGTTATCCCCTCAATAACATCAATCATTTATTAGGATAATAAATAAATAATGTCTAGGGTGTAGAATATAAATTAATCAAATAGTTGGAATGGTATCATTAGTTACATTCGACAACTATAAAGTATACAACAAAGCCACTAAAGCACATTTGCATATTGGATTTTTCTAGAGAGGTCTTGCTAAACGAATCTGAACTTCATGCATAAGGACAGAAACTATCTTCCGAGCATCATGTATCCCTAGATAAAACATACCATAAGGTAAACAAGACTGACCCATACACGAAAACACCGATGTGCACCACGTGGAACAAAGTATACCCAACTCTCCCATGCAACTTCGAGGAGCTCCCACATGTCTTTCGATAATAAGCATACACTAGATTTGGAGTCAATAAACCTTGTCGTTGGTTAGAAAAACCCAAAATCACACATCTGACTCTGCCTTTAGCCATGTCGGATGTCGATGTTTCATTGGGCGTCTTTCACATGAGTCTTCATAATTCAAACAAAACAAGAATTCCCAACTGGAATCACACAGCTTAATAGATCTCGGAACCACACATAGATTCCAAAAATATGAGAATCACTACATATTTTCGAGCATCTCAACAGATCTCAAATCGCCCATGGACTTCACTTTACAAATGCTTAAAAAACATAGAACCCATATACTAGTTTTAAAGTGGTTTTCGATAAGTAGAATGCTTACCAATCCCGATCTCCTCAAAACTAATCGCTTGATTCAAGGTCAAATTTTCTGGTCGATTAATTGGCTACCCATTCACATAGTAAACAATTGTACATGGATAACAACCTCGCTTAATTTCCATAACAACGAATAAACATCCAAAGCATTATCAAGTCACATGACATGATAAATAATCAAAGCATGATTAACTCATATAAACGACTTCTAATCTCTTTCTCATTTAATTAATATTAAATAATTCTTTTATTAATAAAACTTCTTTTGTCTAATAAAACTTCATTTTTCAATAAGACTTCATGTATTAATCAACAACTCCTACTTGATTAATATTTCTTTATATACTTGAGTATTGTTAACGATAAAAATCGTTAACACCCGATTTTAAGGATTTAACAATGCATATATGATGAAATTTAGTGGGTAATCGATCTAAAGGGACTGGAAGATAGTTTGGCCTCAACAAGCTCAACTTACCCTACCGTTTCCTAGATATCAAGACTTTAAGTTTGAAAATTAGTTACTCTTCCTTCGAGAGGTGGGTATCACGCTTACGAAACTTAAAGATCAACATTTACCTTGGGATAAGGGCATTATAAGCTTGCAGAAGGTTGAGAACCTTATTACAACAGTGATCCTTAGATTCGTGATATAATAATTTACACTGTATAAAGAAAAAACAGGCTAAAAAACCACAATAGCTAGAGTTGATGACATATTGTAACTCTTAATGACTAAGATGATACTTCCACATCGACCCCGCCTACGAAAGGCTTTGGTTGTGTTAGTTATCGAGTCATAAGGATATAGGCCCTTTTTAGAATGTTGAACAACATTAGGATTAGTGTGAGAGGGTTGAGACATGTATAAGTAATATGCGAGAATTCATTGATTTCATTTAATGATTTCCCCATTTGAATGATTTCGTTTTCAAATCCTTTTAGAAAGAGGTTAATGATAACTCCCTGTTCAATCAATAGGAGCACAATATGACTATCAAATTGAGATTTATCTATATCTCGACTTTCCCTTTCCATTAAATATGAATGTATTACAATTATTGTGAAAATCCCTAACTCAATTTAGAAATCAGGGTTTGCTCTCTAAGAGAAAAATACAAGATTGTGGAATGAGAAAAAAATCCCCAAAATTTGAACACTAGGTACTTATTTATAGACAATCTAGGACCCATTTGGTAAAGTCTCTACTGGAAGGCCGCTTCTGGTCCATGCTCTTGGTGTCAACCTGCCAGCGCGATTTTCAATGTCGGCTTCGGGATGTCGGTCTTCCTGGTTTCGGTACTAATTCTCTTCATGAATCTCTTTGCCTTGATACTTGTACTTTGGAATCAACTGCCCAATATCCACCCATCTTCAGGATATTTTCCACCACTTTCTCCTTTGTAATCTTATCGTTGCTTTCGGTATAGCTACCAAGCCTGTTGGTAGCGATAGCACTTTTTTTGGAATTTTTGCCTTGTTGCTAATCTTTTTCCTTCACTTAATCTTAGTATCGTGCTCTAATGCTATAGCAACCCGAATTCAAACAGATCGATTTTTTTTTCAAAATTCCAATCTATCAAAACTCAAGTTGTTGTGCTCTGGTATCCTGCAGAAAAGACAGAGACATAAAATATGTCAGAGCTCAGAAAATATCTCACAGCGGAATGGATAAAATATAATATACTCAAAGTATAGCCTTACCGTATTAATAATACTACTTTATCAGTATCACAAGCTATCATGTCTCTGCCAAAAATCTAACCTACGAGTATGTTATGAGGAGGGGGTCACAACACAAGTTCTGGTGACTGGATTTAAATTATACACTTTGGATAACACTACATATACCGTTTAATCACATTTTCTTATGTATTAGGTTACTTGGGTTAACAGCACTCAAGGCTTACACATACGTCGCACTCATTTACTTCCCAGTGGATTAACCTAATACGGTATATTTGTAGCTACCCCCAATATTAAGGTATACCCCATGGTACCCCACTCGCACGATCTCTGCCATAATACCATAGAAATATATGCAGTCCTTCATCCTACGCCGGAGTGATGTACGAATCTCTAAATAACAATGTTACGTTCCGCATATATATGTCATTACTATGCTACGTAAGTGTACGGACTACCACCTTTGATCGAATCAAATTCCATACTGGAATAATGCCCTCAAGTCTACGATACACCATCCGGAGCCGACATGCATGTATCTAGACTGTCCCACGTACGTACCATTAATTGTAGCTCGATGCCTCAACCACAGGTCCTCTAATGTGCACCGGGTTCCGTGGTAGGGCGATACAAGAAACACAGAACTCTGTCGGGAGCTTTTCCATATCTGTACAGGCCTATCTTTAAGAGCCTCAAAATACAGGTATCCCTCGGGTCTCTTTTTCATGGTGGCTATGGCCCCACCTCGGCACCTCCCTCAAATAGTAAAGACTGCAAGAGATAAACGACTTGCCCTAAACAAACAATCTAAACATCCAGTTGGCGTCTTACCTCCACCAGCGTACCACGATAGTGAAAGGTGAATGGTCTATTGGTTTTAACTCTAGCCTCTTCGCATACCACTGGCTACCGATGATGGGTATCCGACGATCTACTATCCATATTGGGTGTGACCCTTCGCCTCTCCGTTGAGGCGACTGTTGAATCACCCTGGTGTCATAGCGTAATAGCATTCTAACTGCAAATCTACTTTTGCAGTCAAGGCCCACCCACCTAATAGTTACGCGCAGACCCAAACTCTGCGAGCACAGCCTAAACATCTGCCATTGCACAGAGGACTACTAGGAGCACCTTACGTATCTCAGGAAGCCGCGTGCTTCCCCTTCCAGTCCTTCGGAGCCGACAGAATAATCATATGAACGTGTGCTCCCCTCGTGCCTTATAAAACCACGATGATCTACCCCGTTGGGTTACTCACCTTCAAACGTGCGGCCTGATCCAAGCGCATCACTCTAATATGTTATTAGACCCTATGTCTAAACATCCTCTTACGTGTTTGCTTTACCTTATCGCGTTTCCATTTAACTTGGTTATCTTAACTTTTTATTCAATTTACCAAGTTCTCCCTAGCCTCTTATATCTCTGAGGAATGGGCTCCTCTTGCTTATTAATTTCTGTCATATAACTTAGCCCATTTAAGTTTATTAATAAGCCCACAACATGTTATTATCTAGATTGTGATCCAAGGTTTGTAATCAACAATCCCTTTACATCTTTGTTTGATTTCAAGGTTACCATAACATGTTC
The DNA here is from genome assembly GCA_030737875.1 of Allium sativum. Taxonomy (NCBI): domain Eukaryota; kingdom Viridiplantae; phylum Streptophyta; class Magnoliopsida; order Asparagales; family Amaryllidaceae; genus Allium; species Allium sativum. The sequence continues at coordinate 845,059,400 of CM060922.1, read as the reverse complement.
TACTTAATATGTTATTAAGTATATCTCAATTCATATGCCTTCTAATTAACATGTCATTTACCATTTATGATTAAATATAACTTATTTCATTTCATAAGTTTTCCTCATTCTTTCTCATTTAATCATAATTCCATTTTACACCGTCACCACAACTTATCGTTGTTTACTTATTAACTTAGTTCTCTTAACCAAGGTTTACTGATATGTTCTATTTCCATTTATTATAACCTATGTTATAATTTCCTCTTGTCCATAGGACAAGCCTATACATGTTATTCTTATCAACAGACTTCAGACTTCCAAGTTTATAGATTACTAAATTTATAATTAAGTACAACTTCTTACTTTTCATAAGCTTTCCCCCTTTTTCTCTACTTATTACAAACAACTGGTTTCAGTTTTCACCATTTGCTGATTACTTAATTTAAAATTAAGTGTCACTTATTTCATTTCACCAGTTGTCTCATTTCCTTACTAGTTTATTATAACCTAAGTTACAATCTTCACTTGTCCCTAGAACAAGTCTACCTATTATACAACATTCTCATAAATGTTATTTATTTATAATAGGTTATTATCATTCCCCATTTAAATCATTTACTGTTGTAATTCATTATTCTTCGTTCACTATAATATATGTTCCTTATTTTGTTAAGGAAATCACTTCATGCACCTTATCAATTTGATCTATAAAAGGAATCAGTGAATTATTTTCATAAGGTATTCCATCTAAATCCATGCTGGAAAGTAATTTCTTTCCTTTTCTTACTTTATTCACTATGGCTTACTTGCAACCACGTTCTCAGAAATAGGTCATTTAAGGAAATACATCACTTTTCCTTCGCATCGCACTAACTCAGTCCATTACATTCCTTCCTTTATTATTTTCTGAGCTAGACATTTAATTACCATCATTGCCATTTATTCATATCTTATTATATACATATATTTATGTATATGCACTAGACCTCTCACATTAAGCCTACACTTGTGGATGCTGGATTTGCCGGGCGGGTCCAGGCAGGCTTCTACGACAAGTTGACTTAGCCTCGTGTCTTAGTACCATTACATGTTTATTCATGCACTTAGACCCCTCACATTAGATTTACGACTTGTGGATGCTGGATATGCCGGACGGTTCCGGGCAGACTTCTACTACAAGTGTAATCTAACCTCGTGTCTAAGCGCGTTACAGTTTCTTATTTATTATAAATTTTAGGCATGTTATCCTTTTTACTGTAATCTAATTTGCATGTCATCAAATTATGCCTATATTATGGCGCATGTCCCTTTTAACATGTGTTTAATTCTATTTTGACATGTAAACTTTTAATCGGGTAATTGTTCAAATCTAACAGGTTAACATGTCATTTACTCAATAATAAGCCACAAGTGAATCATGTAATTATAACAACAGTAGTCATTACCCATATTGTAATGACCTGCCCTTTCGACCCCTTCAAAGTTGATAATTAAACCAACTCGAACCGATCAAAATGACAGATTGTTAATTGCTACGGGTTAAAAATAAATCATCACAGAATCATAGACAAAGAAACACAGAGCATCTCACAGTGGAAGTGAAATTCGTACAATAATACAAAAGTTTATTTATACATACCAGAGTACAAAAATAATATAGATATAGCGGAAGACTGAATACAGATGCTTACATGAAGAAATAAAATAAATTGACAACCAATGATTGATGTCTAGACTCCAGAAATACTCGAGCTCCAACATGCAAATCTCCAAAGCTGAAAATATTCAGTCTGACCCGAGCATTTATAAGAAAAACAAACAAAATACTCGAGTCAGGACTAACATTCTCATATAAGTGAATTAATTCAAATGAAATGTTTAAGGAAATGCAAATAACTTAAAAGATGTTTGGGACACCATCCTGTAAGGATCCATGAAACTAATACATATACTAGTACACTATTATAATAATGTCTATTCAGTAAATTATAATATTTTAAAAAAATAGCGTAAGATGAATTACATTTTTACCCTTACGCCGTTTACAAACATTGTCGTACACATTGCATATAAAAGTAGATAGGGATGCGTCGTGTATGACAATGTTAAATCAAAATCACAGGGGCTCGATTAGGATAAATATGACAAGGCACGCGAGGCAATACCCAGGGTAGGATTCTACCAGTTGCACTCCCGGACCGATGGTAAAGCATAGCCACAACTACCGCCCACCTCGAAACACACTCCTATATCAAAGTGCGCCCAAATCGATCACAAAGTAATATAGATGGTATCGAAGAAGTGTGTCTGATTGGAGATGCTATCTCACTTAGTAACGGTATAGCTCCTGTTTTAGTCATTTTAATTATGACCTGAAGGCCACGGTTATTCCATCATCGTTCACTTTCTTCAAATCCAGTAATCGCCTCCAATCTCTTTAACAACCAAACGTTTATATTTAACACACGGTGGTCATTAAATTGGAAATCATATTCATGTATCACAAGTTGATAACTTATCGAGTATTGGTTTTAAATCGATTTCTCAAATACTTAAATATTGGCCTCGTTCAAATTCCAAATCACAAATATTCCTTATCAAAACCTTTCAGGTTTATATTTCGGCTCCATAACATCATTACAACTTTAAATCTTTATTTTAACCACTTTGGACCATTGTTTTGGATTAGACTTGATTTTATTCAAAATAGAAAAATATTTTAAATTAGATAAATTAGAAAAATATAAATGCATGCATAATTTAGTATAAGATAGTTTTTTTAAAAAATATTTTAATAAAATAGTTATAAGATTTAATGGAGAAAACACTTCATATATATATAGTTATATAATGGTTATGAAAACAATAGTAAAGAAAATTTGTTTAAGCAAAATAGTTTGATGTAAACAGTAGTGATTTAAATATTTACATAATTAATCCAATCCGAATCAACTGTCTGTATTCAAAGTGCGATCCAGCGTTTATTTCAGATTTCAATTTCTCGTTCAAAACAATATGCACCTAACAAAGATTTCAACTTTAGATATACAAACGGAACTTCATTTCTAAACCATTACTTCAAACTGGTATATAGATTTACTTCCAAATTTAGTTTAACTGGGATTCGAAGTTCATTCCATGGCATTATATTTCCAAAACAGTTTCAACACCTAGTCGTTAAGTTATCTCTGAAATCGCACTTATCAGATACTCAACTTACTTTGTTTTCAAAATAAAATCTCAAATCAAATTAAAACTTAAGAAAACAAATTTCTTAACATTTATTATAGTAAGATTACATCATAGCATTTAATTTTTCTAAAATTTAATTTATAAAAGTTATTAACTTGAATGTTTGTTTCAAAATAATCTTTTTGCACTTTTAATCGAGTTTTTGACTAAAATATTTTACATTGAATCAAACCATTGTAAATTATCTGATTATAAAATTTTAGTTATATCATACAAATCCATTTTCATAAAATGTCTAATTAAATTTACTTCAACTTCAAATAATAACCTTTATAACTTATATTTCAAATAAAATCTATTTTACTACATTCAAATCTTACAAAACTTCAAAATCAACTTAAATTTCATTATACAATTCACTAAAATTGACACATATATATATATATATAACATTTTAAAATGGTTTTTTTTATTGACCATGATGTCCTTATAAAATTTTCTATTCTATGGTCAAGTGATACAAATATATATCATTTCAATCCGTTTTAAAAAAGAAAATTCGAATCCCAGGTATATATCATTTCAACCCGTATCCCAAATCGATTCAAAATTATTTTTCAAATCTACATGTCACCCGGGTGTGTATCATTTCATCCCATGGTGAATTTTTTCTAAATCTACAGGGAATTTGCAAGATGACGATAGTTTAAACATAGCATAAGATCCATCGCATCCATAGCGTGTCATATATTGATAGTGTGTGTGTCACATGTGCACAACCAATAGGTATAAATTTCTACAGCAATCCTAGCATTTCATTCAACATTTCAAGTATTTAATCAACTTAATCAGAAGTTAGTCGCGAGTGAGAAAACTCATCTTTATGGATAATCCAAAGATACCAAATAATTGATGTAGGACATCGCGAAGACGATAATGATAACGAATATGCGAGATCAAATACCTAAAACAATTCATATGGCACAATTTATTACGAAATGATTTTGTCAAAAAGTCACAAAACCAATCTACTACAGCCCGACTCAAACTAGCAAACTGTTGATTCTAACTCATCTGCCCAACCACTCAACCATGCAAGCTTTATGTTAAAACAAGCAACAACAACATATAAGAAAGAAATAGGGATGTATGTCAATTTTCGTTTCCCAAATCAATACAGGAACTGTCCTGACAATACTTTACCCTCTCACATGCAAACTTCAACTAACTTAACTCTCATTTGTTGCATTTATTGCTATCATCGTTTCCCTTGCGTACAACAAGTATTGAACCAACAAACACTAATAACCCAAGGAAGGATTTCGAGTGCTTCCAACAACAAATTGCGTAGGAGAAAATCAAACAACATAATAGATGCATAAAGGCGACATATACCACATGCAGGTATGGTTTCAGGTTTCCCCTCTTGTATATAGGAATATATAAATATATTTAGTTTAGAGAAATTAAAAGGAAATGGCGAAACTAACCTATAGGAAACCCAAATTTGGCCAAATCCTTGGGGTGAAGAAGTGCCTGTAGTGGGACAGCGAAGTGAGGTCAGAGAGCACCTGAGCTGCGTCTAAAGCAGCTGATGGCAGTGTGTCAACGACGGGGAAGGGGAAGTGGGGTTGCTGTTCACGTTGGGAAGAAGACAATACTCTCCTTTTGGTTTTTCCCCTGAATCTACTCATGCGGGTAGGAGAGAGGAGGGGGTCGCAGTCAGTGGGAAGGGTCGGAGGCCGAACAGATGTACGGTGGCAGGTGGCGGCCAGCGTGGCTCCCTTAGGTGATGGTGGACGACATGGCTATGGCGAAAGTATACAGGAGATGGGTGCATGAAAATCAGGGTTTAAACACAACTTGGTTTTGTCTTCGTTTTGTTCCAAGGAAATCGATATCCTCCTTAAAGTTTTGATCGATTTTTTTTCTGTGTACCTTGAAGAAGAAGACGCATCGAAGGAGGAAAGAAAAGTTACGCGGTGGAAGAATTCTCAGAAAATAAGGACATCTGTAAAGTTTGGTTTGAGATAGAGTACAAGTGTCCAATGCCTATTTTGAATCTTAACAAGTGTACTAGCTTAAACTTTTTTTTTATATATACATATAAAATATGAATTTACGTATAAAATTTGATTGCACATAGATACAAATTAAATCATACACGCTAGGATATAGATGATATAAACAAATGAATATAGTCTATTTTTACACGATTTTGACTCAGAATTAAAGATTTTGGCAACAATTGTTCGAATTTCATAAAACAGAATATACCCTTGCTTTTATAATTCAATCTAGTATTTTAGCCCAAATTCACTCGAATTCCGAGCAAATTTTATTTGTAGCAATTTATTAAATGGTTAATTAAACTAACGTGAATAAAACGAACTTGCGTATTTTTCTACAAAATTTATCCCTCCGTCATATCTAACTAGACGTATCTCAAATATTAAATTTTGGATTTTTTCAAATTATTTTAAATATTATTATTATTTAACATATATTGGTTACTGCTACCGCAAATCGATCGTCAAAACAATCTAATCAAAGCCACCACACTTATATATTATCGTTGAATGATTATCTAGATTAATACTAAATAGTGTGTTCAATTTTTCTGAGAACTATCGTGTTATGAATTATCACTTTCACGTTGATTAGAATAAATAAGTTATGGATACCATTTGCCATCATAACTTTTAATTATAATCCAAACATAGGTGATTTACGTTCATACCTAGGAAAATTAACTCATAACTTGAATATATAATAAAATTTAAGTCTCAAATTCAAATTCTATATATATATATATATATATATATATATATATATAACTAATCAATTACTTAGCTTACCAAACTCTTTACTTAACTTTTAACTTTCTATGAAGAATATGAGTTTCCTAAATTAATTCTCATTTCGACTAACGAAATCTATTGCTAATATCCAAATAAATATTCATTTCGGTTGCATCTAATTTATTTGTTAATCGTGCCCTTTGAATTAGTTAAATAGATTTTCCTCTGATTTATGTACCCATTATAAATTTCAAGTTTATTTCACTTGTTTGCAACTTATTCACCTCCAAGTTTTTCCTTCTTACATAGATTCCTTCTAATATATTTATTTTGTTTCATTCAGCATTCATCGTTGTTAACCCTTACTTTATTTTAGTTCATTTAGATTCAAATTTTAAACTTACTCGATTCATTTTATTCTTATTGGTTTCTTTTAATATATAATCCAAATATACACCCATTTGAATGCATGTTTCATTTCGTCGCATTCAATATATTTGTTGTTCAGGCTTATTATATTATTTTCTATTCCATTTCATTTTACATATGTGTATATATATATATATTTATTTATTTCATTCCCATTCAATTCATTTTACAAAGTGTCAAGTAAGGAAAATTAGTTCCCTTCTCTACTCGAAACTTTGCTATAAATTTTAATTTAAATCAAGAATTTTAAAGAAATGCTAGCAAAAATATGAAACATGGAGGGAAAAATATTCTCAAACACATCTGAGTCTTGACAAAATTAACCATTGTACTTAAGTTAGACATTAAAAATCAAATCCTCTTCTTACATAAAATTTTTGTAAAAAAAATTCTTTAAGAAAGCTTCCATTTCATTTTCTATACTATACTTTTTTAAGTTTTCAACAAAATATTTTTGTTTGCTCTTATTATTTAACATCCTTGTTAAGTACATATTAAATTCAATCACCTTATAAATTTTATTCGTAATATTTCAAAGATTCGATACTCTGCAAAATATCGTAAAACCTAGGCTGCTTTTATTTTAGTTATAGAATCCATTAAATTCCATAGCTTTGAATATATATAAATGCATGTATAATTTAGTATTAGATAATTTTCTTAAAAAAATAGTTTAATAAATTAGTTATAAGATTTAATGGAGAAAACACGTCATATATATAGTTATAAAATGGTCATGAAAACAATAGTAAAGAAAATTTGTTTAAGAAAAATAGTTTGATGTAAACATTAGTGAATTAAATACTTGAAATGTTGAATGAAATGCTAGGATTGCTCCAGAAACTTATACCTATTGGTTGTGCACATGTGACACACACACTATCGATATATGACACGATATGGATGCGTTGGATGTTATGCTATGTTTAAAAAATCATCATCTTGCAAATTCCCTGTAGATTTAGAAAAAATCACCATGACACCCGAGTGACATGTAGATTTGAAAAATAATTATGAATCGCATTTTGAATACGGACAGTTGATTCGGATTGGATTAATTATGTAAATATTATATATATACATGCAAATGTTATTTTACTTCTTTGATCCAAAACCGACTATCTTATTTCTAATTGCTTATTCAATTATTATTTTCTCAAATAAGATTTCGAGTACTAATTCGACGTCTCAATTTGGAATTATATTTTCATCTCACTTTCGAGACCTGAAAATAAATACTAATGATGTTGTAGTCATCACCGGATTTATTTCAAAGCGACTAAAGTGTGATTCTATATATATCGAGTACATCTAGAATTTAATAAATACGTTAGCTAGGCATATGTCCAAAATTCTTTACGTACCTTATAGTTCGGTTTCAATGTCAAATAGAGTGCTCGAAACTTTTTTTTTCAAAACAGAAAGATACGTACAAATTTTCCAAGTATATGCAAAATAATATATTTTCAAAACATGCCTTATTTTAAGGCTTCAAATTACATTTTTTTCACTTTTTTTTTTGGGGTCATATTTTGTTTTCAACTGTTATTTATTTGTACATCTTATAAAGTTTACATCGGAAAACGTTTTATTCTCTAAACATATATCACATAGGATGTTTCAACACATTGTTTCTAAATTCTTAAGTTTAGTAATTGCTGGCTTATAAAACCTTATAATATATATAAATATTTACATTAGTCAATACTATAAATTCCATGAGGAAATTTTAATTCCAAGAGTACCCATATAATATCAAGTTATTATTTTAATACGTTTACTCAATCAATCTATATTTATCCATTTTTAACTCACGTTATACTTATCTGTGAGTTTTATTATTCCAAGTTTTAATTTTTTTTATAAGTTCACCAAATTTTCTTCGATGATATTTTCCTTAATATATGGTTATAAATCCATATTTAACTCAATACTATTATATTTTCAATACAACAAAGTGTTTAACAATTAGTTATGTATTCAAGTTTTTTTTATGCCTTATTTAATTCGATTCGGGTTAAGTTTGAATATAAGCTAGGAGCTGAACGAATGGATGAACAAATCGATATGATTTATCAAGGATAAGTTGAACAAAAGTAAGGCCCATGATGTAAAAGCGACAAATCCTAAATTTCCTGAAACGAGGATGGCCAAAGAGAAGTTTTAACTACAGGGATGAGTCAATGGAATGAAATTTAAAACAAGGATAGACTTTTAAAACAAGAATAAAATTTCAAATGATTTTCTTGTATTAAAATCCTTTTAAAAACCCCTTAAAATCATTTAAATATTTTTATATTTCAAAATACGCTTTCTCAAGACTGATTCTAACACTCATCCTAGAGTATTACTACCCTATCTCTAATGAGTGTTTCAACCCATAAGCTTAGCTTTTCTTAACCAAAGCTCTGATACCAAAAGCAACGACCCGTCCTTTCGACCGCTTCAAATTTGATAATTAAACCAACTCGAATCGATCAAAATGACTGATTGTTAATTGCCACGGTGTTAAAAATAAATCATCACAGAGTCACAGACATAGAAACACAGAACATCTCACAGCGGAAGTGAAATTCGTACAATAATACAAAATTTTATTTATACATATCAGAGTACAAAAATAATACAGATATAGCGGAAGACTAAATACAGACGCTTACATGAAGAAATAAAATAAATTGACAACCAATGATTGATGTCTAGACTCCAGAAATACTCGAGCTGCAACACGCAAATCTCCAAAGCTGAAAATATTCGGCCTGACCCAAGCATTTATAAGAAAAACAAAAAAAATACTCGAGTCAGGATCATACAAGTGAATTAATTCAAATGAAATGTTTAACGAAATGAAAATAACTTAAAAGATGTTTGGGACACCATCCTTTAAGGATCTGTGAAACTAATACATATAATAATACGTTATTATAATAATGTCTATTCAGTAAATTATAATATTTTAAAAAAAATAGCGTAAGCGGGATTACATTTTTACCCTTACGCCGTTTACAAACATTGTCGTACACACTGCATATAAAACACTCGTACGTCGATAGATAGGGATGCTCCGTGATACGACAATGTTAAATCAAAACCGCAGGGGCTCGATTAGGATAAATATGACAAGACACGCAAGGCAATACCCAGGGTAGGATTCTACCAGTTGCACTCCCGGACCGGTGGTAACACATAGCAGCAACTACCGCCTACCTCGAAACACACTCCCATATCAAAGGGCGCCCAAATCGATCACAAAGTAATATAGATGGTATCGAAGAAGCGTGTCCGATCGACGATCTCACTTTGTCACGGTATAGCTCTTGTTTTAGTCATTTTAATTATGACCCGAAGGTCAAGGTTATTCCATCATCGTTCACTTTCTTAAAATCCAGTAATCGCCTCCAATCCATCCTACTTTGTTTTGGATTCTAAACCATGTGCACAGTAGTTAAAGTGGTATCGGTATTGGCAGAGAGTATGACAATACCGACTCCGGTCTCTTTAACAACCAAACGTTTATATTTTACACACCGTTGTCATTAAATTGGAAATCATATTCATGTATCACAAGTTGATAACTTGTTGAGTATTGGTTTTAAATCGATTTCTCAAATACTTAATTATTCGTCTTGTTCAAATTCCAAATCTTAAATATTCCTTATCAAAACCTTTCAGGTTCATATTTTGGTTCCATAACATCATTACAACTTTTAATCTTTATTTTAACCACTTTGGACCATTGCTTCGGATTAGACTTGATTTTATTCAAAATAGAAAAATATCTTTAAATTAGATAAATTAGAAAAATATAAATGCATGTATAATTTAGTATAAGATAATTTCTAAAAAAAATAGTTATAAGATTTAATGGAGAAAACACTTCATATATATATGTTATAAATGGTTATGAAAACAATAGTAAAGCAAATTTGTTTAAGCAAAATAGTTTGATGTAAACAGTAGTGATTTAAATATTTACATAATTAATACAATCCGAATCAGCTGTCCCTATTCAAAATGCGATTCATCGTTTATTTCAGATTTCAACTTCTCTACACTTAAAAAAGATTTCAACTTTAAATATAAAAATAGAACTTCATTTCTAAACCATTACTTCAAACTAGTTTATAAATTTAGTTCCAAATTTAGTTTAACTTGGATTCAAAGTACATTCCATGGCATTGTATTTCCAAAACAGTTTCAACACCTAGTCGTTAAGTTATCTCTGAAATCGCACTTATCGAATGCTCAACTTGCTTTGTTTTCAAAATAAAATCTCACGTTAAATTAAAACTTAAGAAAACAAATTTCTTAACATTTACTTATAATAAGATTACATCATAACATTTAATTTTTCTAAAATTTAATTTGTAAAAGTTATTAACTTGAATGTTTGTATCAAAATAATCTTTTTGCACTTTTAATCGAATATTTGACTAAAATATTTTACATTGAATCAAACTATTGTAAATTATCTTATTATAAAATTTTAGTTATATCATACAAATCCATTTTCATAAAATGTCTAATTAAATTAACTTCAACTTTAAATAATAACCTTTATAACTTATATTTCAAATAAAATCTATTTTACTACATTCAAATCTTACATAACTTCAAAACTCAACTTAAATTTCATTATACAATTCACTAAAATTGACATATATATATATATACAACATTTTAAAATAGATTTTTTTTACTGACCACAGCGCCTATGGTTAAGTGATACGGATATATATCATTTCAATCCGTTTTAAAAAAAGAAAATTCGAATCCCAGATATATATCATTTCAACCCGTATCCCAAATCGATTCAAAATTATTTTTCAAGTCTACATGTCACTCAGGTGTGTATCATTTCAACCCATGGTGATTTTTTTCTAAATCTTCAGGGAAGTTCCAATATGATGATAGTTTAAACACAGCATAACATCCATCGCATCCATATCATTTCATATATCGATAGTGTGTGTATCACATGTGCACAACAGACAGGTATAAGTTTCAATAGCAACCCTAGCATTTCATTCAACACTTCAAGTATTTAATTCACTTAATCAGAAGTTAATCGCGAGTGAAAAAACTCACCTTTCATGGCGATTCCAAAGATTCCAAATAATTGATGTAGGAGACGACATCACGAAGACGATAATGATAACGAATATGTAAGATCAAATACCTAAAACAATTCATATGGCACGATTTATTACGAAATGATTTTGTCAAAAAGTCACACAGCCAATCTACTACAGCCCGACTCAAACTAGCAAACTCTTGATTCTAACTCATCCGCCCAACCACTCAACCATACAAGCTTTTGGTTAAAACAAGTAACAACTACAGATAAAAAAGAAAAAGGGATGAATGTTAATTTTCGTTTCCCAAATCCCTACAGGAACTGTCCTGACAATACTTTACCTTGTGACATGCAAACTTCAACTAACTTAACTCTCACTTGTTGCATTTATCGCTATCATTGTTTCCCTTGCATACAACAAGTACTGAACCAACAAACACTAACAACCCAAGGAAGGATTTCGAGTGCTTCCAGCAACAAATTGCGTGGAGAAAATCAAACAACATAATAGATGCATGCAGGCGACATATACCACATGCAGGCAAGGTTTCAGGTTCTCCTTCTTATATATAGAAATATATAAATATATTTAGTTTATAGAAATTAAAAGGAAATGGCGAAACTAACCTATAGGAAACCCAAACTTGGCCAAATCCTTGGGTGAAGAAGCGCTTGCAGTGGGACAGCGAAGCGGGGTCGGAGAGGACCTGAACTGCATCTGAAGCAGCTGATGGCGGTGTGTCAGCGATGGTTAAGGGGAAAACGGGGTTGTTGTTCACGTTGGGAAGAAGACGATACTCTCCTTTTGGTTTCTTCCTCTGAATCTTCTCATGCGGGTAGGAGAGAGGAGGGGGTCGCAGTAAGTGGGAAGGGTCGGAGGCCGAACAGATGTACGGAGGCGGGTGGCGGCCAACGTGGCTCCCTCAGGTGATGGTGGACGGCATGGCTAAGGCGGCAGTATACAGGAGATGGGTGCGTGAAAATCAGGGTTTAAACACAGCTTGGTTTTGTCTTGGTTTTGTTCCAAGGAAATCGATCTCCTTCTTAAAGTTTTGGTCGATTTTTTTCTGTGTACCTTGAAGAAGAAAAAGACGCATTGAAGGAGGACGAAAAAGTTACGCGGTGGAAGAATTATCAGAAAATTAAGGACATCTGTAAAGTTTGGTTTGTGATAGAGTACAAGTGTCCTATGCCTATTCTAAATCTTAACAAGTGTAATAGCTTATACTTTTTTTTATATATACATATAAAATATGAATTTACGTATAAAATTTGATTACACATAGATACAAATTAAATCATACATGCTAGGATATAAATGATATAAGCAAACGAATATTTTCTATTTTTACGCGATTTCGACTTAGAATTAAAGATTTCGGCAACAATTGTTCGAATTTCATAAAATAGAATATACCCTTGCTTTAATAATTCAGTCTAGTATTTTAGCCCAAATTCACTCGAATTCCGAGCAAATTTTATTTATAGCAATTTATTAAATGGTTAATTAAATTAATGCGAACAAAATGAACTTGCGTATTTTTCTACAAAATTTATCCCTCCGTCATGTCTAATTAGACGTATCTCAAATATTAAATTTCGGGTTTTTTCAAATTATTTTAAATATTATTATTATTTAACGTATATTAGTTACTGCTACCGCAAATCGATCGTCAAAACAATCTAATCAAACCCACCACGCTTATATATTATCATTGAATGATTATCTAGATTAATACTAAATAGCATGTTCAATTTTTTTTGAGAACTATCGTGTTATGAATTATTACTCTCAGTTGATTAGAATAAATAAGTTATGAATACCATTTGTCATCATAGCTTTTAATTTCAATCCAAACATAGGTGGTTTACGTTCATACCTAGGAAAATTAACTCATAACTTCAATATATAGTAAAATTAAAGTCTCAAATTAAAATTCTAATCATAAACTTTCATTCGTATACAAATTATAATTACCTTTATATATCTTTAAATATCAAAATTATCGATTCGTTACGCATATTCTAACAAGTTTGTTTTTCAACATGTAATCATTCCAACACTTTAAATTATTCAACATATGAATGATTCATATTAACATCTCAATTTGTTAAAACAATAATTCTTAATCATTCTGGTAAATTCACATATAATAACGGGGAATGTTTAAACGATAATATATCATTACGTAAAATGATATAGCTTAAATCCACTCACCTCGTAAGCTTTCCAAATCATGGATCTGGTCCAGATCTGTCATTCCCTGGTTTTTGTAATAACCCGGAAAATCTGGGCCAGTTTAAAATTTTTATTTTGGCTATTTTAACGAATTTTGAATATTTAAAATGGATTATTTTAAATAAAAACGACGAAAAATTTATTTTGAATAGAATTCGACGTATATATTATATACGTCGTCGTTAGAATATATAATAATTATATATAATTATAAATAGAATTGAAAATGGCGCGGTAGTTCGATAATTCGATTTCAAACTTCAACTGAATGTACCGGGTGCAAAACAATCCGGATTTTAGTGAAACCAAAAATAATGGAATCTAATAGTGAATATCTTTCCAACGAATCCGAAAAATCCAAAGTTCGTATCGGGAATCAAAAGATATGTCCAGTTGAAAATTCTGAATAGTCGCTATGGAATTCAGGCCCTTAAAAATGGACATTTTGCAAATGACCTCGGATCTCGACGAAACCAGTTTTGTTGGGTCCGTGATGTTAAGTTATTGCTAGATTCCAAATTTCATAATTTTTCGAATCAATATGTGAGCGTGGCAAAGGAAAACGCGTTTGACCAGTTTCAGTTGATTTTAATCGACTGGAAATTGGCCATTTTTCCAACGGTCTCAGAATTCGACGAAACTGGTTTTGTTAGGACCGTATCGTCGATACGAAGCTAGAAAATATTTTTCTGGAATTTTTCTAGTTAGTATGTGACCCCGGTAATTTGAAATGTACGTTTAAAATTTAATATAGTGATTTAAATGTAAATTCAACGGAAACTGATTCAAGCGATCGAATCAGCCTACGATACATATCCCATTGTGTTCGGAATGGGGATAAAACGCTATGGACGACAGGCGGTGGGTCTCGTTTAGAGGTCAAAAATAAAGGTTGCTTTTTAGTGATAAATTAAATAAATAAAAAAAAAATATGAATTCTCTCTCCTCCCCATACCTTCTCCCAGGCCCCCCGTTCACCTTTTTCAGAATCAAAAAAGAAAAAAAAAAAAAACCCCTATGCCCTAATTAAACGCGCCGCCCTGCGCTGGCCATTGCCGAACTCCGGCGAGGTCCCCCCCCTCTCGCCACCGTCTTCCTCTCGCACGCCCCCTCTTGTTCTTCCTCTCCTGCTCCACTCGAGACCCCCCCCCCCCCAAGTACCTCGTCGCCCCTCCGATTGACATTCGCCGCACCCATCAGGCCGTCGCCTACCCCTGCGCTGGCATCGCCCTCCACCCGACCCTCCCCCACCTTCTACGAGCGCGCAGAAAACCCACCTCCCCCCCTCTCTCTACAGTTCAAACCACGACTACCCTTCTCCAATGGGTCGAACCCGCGTTGAGCCACCAGATCCCGCAGGTGGTGGTGTTCCAATCAACGACAGTTTCCAATTCAATAGAGAAAGGTAATTATTTTATTTAAATACAACATTATTATGATTTTTATCAGTTTTCAGTTTTAAAAACAGAATATATAATCAGTTCTTTTTTATATATATGAAAGGGTGGGGTTTTTAATACGATAAAAGTTTGATTTTTTATTTTATTATTTATTCAATGAAATTCAGTTTGGGCTGAAAATGATTTTTGCCATAAAAATTTGGTTTTTAATGTAGATAAAATTTTAATCTTTATAGTAGAAAAGATTAGATCTAGATGTAGAAAAGTTTACATTTTTATAGTGCAATGACGATATTTTCAAAAGTGAACTTCGAGTTAAAAATTCGATTTTTATATATTGAACTTCGAGTTAAAAATTCGATTTTTATATATTGAACTTCGAGTTAAAAATGTGATTTTTATATATTGAACTTCGAGTTAAAAATGTGATTTTTATATATTGAACTTCGAGTTAAAAATTCGATTTTTATATATTGAACTTCGAGTTAAAAATGTGATTTTTATATATTGAACTTCGAGTTAAAAATTCGATTTTTATATATTGAATAACATAATAAAAATTCGATTTTTGCATATGTAGAGAATACGGGCGAAAGCGACAAAATGGCGAAACGACGAAGACTTCTGCAAAAGAAGAGCCGTGGAGCTAGGATAGCTATATGTGAGAATTTCTCACCTTTCAATTTATTTTTCTAGTTATATATATATACTAGGATGCAGACGGTGCTTAGTAGCACCCGACACCCGTCCACAGACCATGGACTTGTTTGTTTAGTTGAATGATTGGGTGATTGATTTATTAGTTTGGTTGAATTGGAAATTGATTGAAATTGATTTGTGAATGGCGTGGGCCTTCACTAGACCGGGGATAAGGCTAGGCCTTGTCCCGTTTCTAGTATCGTGCCGTTATGCCGCCGAAATTTTCTAAAATATGTTAGAAAATAAAAATATCATTTTATTGTGTAAATGAATTGAACAGAAATTCATAGGTTGAAATAAAATGTTTTATCGTTAAAAATATAATTTTTAACGTGAAGTGAATAAAATAAAATATTCATTTACAAACCAGATGGTTTGTTTATGTACACCTATTTGAAGGACATTGATTGGGTCGATAAATTTTACACATCGCCAAACAGCACAAATAAAATAGGTGTTTGATTGTTTGAAACCCCACACGGGTGTTGGGATGAAATTTGAAGTTCACTCATCCTGATTGATTAAATATGTCGATCGATCGATTGACAGGCTGTTATAAGCGTTGAATATATATATTTGATGCTTATACAGTGTAGTGCACTTTGGTTGATGGTTGATTATTTTCAATGCTATTATATACATGTGTTGTATGAAAATCCATATAATTAACTTTATATGGTAATTGATTGGGCCTCATTCCAGTTTTAAAATAGAAATATTTGAAATAGAATTATTCGAAGTGGAATATTTGAAAATATCAATATATGAAGCCGTGTTGATTAGATTGACGCCATTTTGACGTGAACGATATTTATATCGATTTGAAAACGATTTCGAAATGAATTGAATTGAAAACGATTTCGAAATGAATTGAATTGAAAACGATTTCGAAATGAATTGAATTGAAAACGATTTCGAAATGAATTGAATTGAAAACGAATTCAAATGGAATTGAAAGCGAATTGAAATGAATTCAAATTGAATTGAAATTCGAATTGAATAGAAATGAATTTTAAAACGAATTTATAAAGAAGAATTCAATTTTGCTTTGAATTGAAATAGAAGTTGAAATAGAATTTGAAACGAATTTAAAACTATTTATATAATTCGTTTTAAATAGAAATCGACGAAATATATTATATATATATTATATATATAATATAATGGCCTGAATAGAACGCGCCGCGCCGCGGCAGTTCGTGAATTTCGACCATTTATTTCAAACGGACATTGCGGGAGATCCGACCGTCGGATTCTCCTAAAACCGGAACCGTTGGGTTCGTATCGAAAAGAGCTTTCTAACGAATGTGATAAATTAGAAATCTAACGGTTGGATTTGGAATTATGTCCAAATCAAATTGGAAAAAGGTCGCTATACGTGCAGTTCGATGGCCATTGGTGGAAATCGACTGTACGGGCCTTGATAAAATTATTAAAAATAGTAATAATTTGTGTAAAATCATAAGAAATGATTTAGAAAGAATTGGGATGAAAAACTCCATACTCGAAAAGATAAAAATAGATTTTTATCGAAATGAACTAGTTTTGAACTAGAATTATAATTCTATTTATTTTTAAATAAATAAATTGAATTCGAAAAGGGTTTTAAAGGTAACCAAAATTCCAATGATTGCATTGGAGTGGATTTGAATCGAAATTGTCTTCGGAATATTTCGATGTTGGAATTCGTGATTATACAGGTGTTGTTATGGAAATTTGAAAGATATATATTTACATCGTTATTTCCAATACGACATTTGTTAGTCGTAGAATTCGATATTGAATATAAGCCGATATATTTTCTATTCAGAGCCTTGTATTGAATATCGAATGTGATTTGGGTTTGTCGTGAATGGTGTCTTCACTAACACCGTTCTTGAACCCAGTTGAGAAAAGATTAAATCTTTTTATTTAGATTTAATGAAGTGTACCAATTAAATAATATTTAATTGGAATTGAATTGATATTGATTTTTGGGTTTATCGTGAACAGTGTTTTAAATAACACTTGTTCTTTAACCCGATAATTAATGAATGTGATTTGGGTTTGTCGTGAATGGTGTCTTCATTAACACTGTTCTTGAACCCAGTTGAGAAAAGATTAAATCTTTTTATTTAGATTTAATGAAGTGTACCAATTAAATGATATTTAATTGGAATTGAATTGATATTGATTTTTGGGTTTATCGTGAACAGTGTTTTAAATAACACTCGTTCTTTAACCCGATAATTAATGAATGTGATTTTGGGTTTATCGTGAACCGTGTTTTAAATGACACTGATTCTTTAACCCAGATAATGATTAAAACTAAGTGGAGTTTTAATGAATCTTTAATTAGATTGAAAAGATCGAGAATGGAGTATCACCAGTTTTGCTCCAGGCGATAGTTAAATCTTTAATTAGATTTGAATGTGAAATTTAGAAACTAACTGTCGGTTAGCCAAGTAGAATGGTTTTCTGGATATTGATCTGATGTTGGTTTCGGCCTTCGGGGTTAATATTTGGGGAATTATTCTCTTGATTAATTTACGGTTAGTGACTAATGAATTGGAATGAGGCGTATGTTGTGTTTGTGTAACACTTATTTAAAATATACGCGAGTTATTCGGAAAGACCGGGTTTAACCCATTCTGAATAACTGATACGACGATAAGTCGAAGATGAAGACGATGGTCGAAGACCGGAGGTCTTCACGTCGTTTGGGTGATAACTGATGATCTTGATTGGGCTGTACACCCAAGAAGATGGAAACAGTTAGTGATCGTCCAGACGTACTTGGAGATCGATGGATATGCGGGGTACTAGGTGCCCCCGGTTTCGTTCAGACCCAGAACGGACTTGTAAATGGACTGTGTGTCTGACATCGGATTTCATTCTGTGTGACTGATATCGGTTGCATAGGATGGTTTGCCTGTGTGGCATGCTAAGATGCAAATGATCAAGGCTTCTGTTGAAAAGCAAAGTCTTGTGGTGATGATCAAAGCACGGCCTTTGTGGCGTGGCTTTGTGTAACGTTTACCTCGCGTGTTTCACACCAGGTATGAACCAAAAACGGGAGAAAGGACCTCAGGGAGGGCCTGCGTTTCCTCCTAGTTAGAAGTGGCGTCAGTGGTTTTACACGCCCTGACGAGTTTGACTTATGTGGTTGTTGCTGTTGCGAGGCGCCTCGGATTGATCGGTCGTTCTCGAACCGATGGAGTCACTTAGTTGGCTCATTTACGCCCCAAAGGGCGGCGAAACGCAGTGCTCAGGCATTTTAATCCACATCGGTGGACCGGCCCTGTCGCTCCTAGGGTCACTCGAGCTCTGATCCTGAGACTCGGACTAGGCAGTCTCGAATCGGTTGAGGATCTTGCCCCTAGCCTCGGTTCATAGACGGAAATCCAATTTCCAAATACGTGACATTTGCGGTTTTATTTGTAAACCTATACATGGCGACATAGTGGCATGGGACGCTCATGTCGTCTATGATTGATACTTATGATTTGAAGTTGTTTTATACACTATGCACTTATTATAGTATCAAATGATTTGTTTTAAACGTATCAAGCATTCTTTGGCTGTTATAAGGGAAAACCCTATCCCCCGGCTTGCGTTTGCATTGTGTGATAGGACCTGGGTCTTATAACAGCTTCATTTTTCTTTATTTAGCATTGCGCTAGTTGTTTGATGCACTGGTATTCTTGGGAGGAAACCCGTTCCGTGTTATACGGCGTGGTCCCTTGATTTACCTAGCTTTGAAAATAAAGATTAATAACTGTTTTAGTTCTCACACCAGTCACATGACTGACCTGGAGTTTATTGTTTTAACCTGAACTCTGGGTGCCCCTATTTTTGACACGGGCAGCTAGTAGTTTTGGTTTTGCAGATTTATATTCACAGGATCCTGGTTTACAGCTGGAACGATATCCGGAAAGCTTTGTATCCGTATATCTCTTCTAGTTGTGTATTGTATTATTTTCCGCTGCTATGTATTTAAATGTAATTTAAATCTCTGATATTTCTGTGTAATATTCATTTTTACTCTGTATATTCTTGCAATCTGATGCATTGTTGTAATATACAATGAAATGTTCTTCTGTATGCGTTCTGTTGTGGCTTGTTCTCGAACTATCCGACGTTTTCCTTTACGGGGAAGTTGCGGGTCTTCACAGTTGGTATCAGAGCTTTGGTTTACAAAGCTTAGAGAACAAGGCACATTAGAACCGAACGAAAGAATTCATCAGATGATTGGATTAGTAATATCCAATAGGAATGACTCGTTAGAGATGGGATCAGTAGTATCCTAGAACGAGTGTGAAGAGTATATTTTTCAAAGTGAAAACAAGTTTTGTTTTGAAAATTTAAATCAACTATTCGTATTTGATTAGTTATTATGTTTGAATTTGGACAGTCCAGTATATATAGACTTTGCGTATACGTCTGATCCACGTGTATTTGAAGTTTTAATATACTGGATAGATATAGAGCCACACTCTAGTCGCCCGGAGACGATTCTGATGATAGTCTAGACATCATCAGAATTGGTATTCGAGTTTCGAAGGTGTGATTTTCTATATATTTCCTATTGACTGGTGTGAGAACCAAAATTAGATAGGGCCTATTGTTGTGATTTGGCATCAAAAACATGATTTTTTGTGTATGTATCAAAGTTATGAATTTGAAACGTTACATTCACTAATTGATTGATGTTTGTGTTGTTTGTTCATTTGTTTGCTAATTTTAAACCATTTAGCCTAATTGAATCAAATATTGACTTGTATTGAAATTGGTCGCATCTGCTTGCATATACATATATATCATTGAACAGGTCATAGCAAGGAGGCTAGAGCCAGAGAATAAAATTTGTTTGCCCGACAAATAGGTACATGTTTACTACATAATTTCCTGTTTTGTTTGGGTGATGATGATTTTGTGAGCCTATTGGCTAGCCGCTTGGCTTTTTCTTTTTCTTTTTGAGATCTGAAGGACCGGGGAAGCTATTTGAAATTCCCCGATGCTCCCATTGCAGGGGAGGTTATGGCGAAATTTTTCAAAAATTTAGGGTGTTAGCCAAATTTTTGAAGTTTTGAAAATTCTCAGAAACTGAAAAGTTGGAGAATGGAAGCCAGATCGAGCGTAGAGTTGAATAATCAAACCACTTTCGACTTTGTTCCTTTTCGGGGACGAAAAGTTTTAAGTGGGGGAGATTGTAATAACCCGGAAAATCTGGGCCAGTTTAAAATTTTTATTTTGGCTATTTTAACGAATTTTGAATATTTAAAATGGATTATTTTAAATAAAAACGACGAAAAATTTATTTTGAATAGAATTCGACGTATATATTATATACGTCGTCGTTAGAATATATAATAATTATATATAATTATAAATAGAATTGAAAATGGCGCGGTAGTTCGATAATTCGATTTCAAACTTCAACTGAATGTACCGGGTGCAAAACAATCCGGATTTTAGTGAAACCAAAAATAATGGAATCTAATAGTGAATATCTTTCCAACGAATCCGAAAAATCCAAAGTTCGTAGCGGGAATCAAAAGATATGTCCAGTTGAAAATTCTGAATAGTCGCTATGGAATTCAGGCCCTTAAAAATGGACATTTTGCAAATGACCTCGGATCTCGACGAAACCAGTTTTGTTGGGTCCGTGATGTTAAGTTATTGCTAGATTCCAAATTTCATAATTTTTCGAATCAATATGTGAGCGTGGCAAAGGAAAACGCGTTTGACCAGTTTCAGTTGATTTTAATCGACTGGAAATTGGCCATTTTTCCAACGGTCTCAGAATTCGACGAAACTGGTTTTGTTAGGACCGTATCGTCGATACGAAGCTAGAAAATATTTTTCTGGAATTTTTCTAGTTAGTATGTGACCCCGGTAATTTGAAATGTACGTTTAAAATTTAATATAGTGATTTAAATGTAAATTCAACGGAAACTGATTCAAGCGATCGAATCAGCCTACGATACATATCCCATTGTGTTCGGAATGGGGATAAAACGCTATGGACGACAGGCGGTGGGTCTCGTTTAGAGGTCAAAAATAAAGGTTGCTTTTTAGTGATAAATTAAATAAATAAATAAAAAAATATGAATTCTCTCTCCTCCCCATACCTTCTCCCAGGCCCCCCGTTCACCTTTTTCAGAATCAAAAAAGAAAAAAAAAAAAACCCCTATGCCCTAATTAAACGCGCCGCCCTGCGCTGGCCATTGCCGAACTCCGGCGAGGTCCCCCCCCTCTCGCCACCGTCTTCCTCTCGCACGCCCCCTCTTGTTCTTCCTCTCCTGCTCCACTCGAGACCCCCCCCCCCCAAGTACCTCGTCGCCCCTCCGATTGACATTCGCCGCACCCATCAGGCCGTCGCCTACCCCTGCGCTGGCATCGCCCTCCACCCGACCCTCCCCCACCTTCTACGAGCGCGCAGAAAACCCACCTCCCCCCCCCTCTCTCTACAGTTCAAACCACGACTACCCTTCTCCAATGGGTCGAACCCGCGTTGAGCCACCAGATCCCGCAGGTGGTGGTGTTCCAATCAACGACAGTTTCCAATTCAATAGAGAAAGGTAATTATTTTATTTAAATACAACATTATTATGATTTTTATCAGTTTTCAGTTTTAAAAACAGAATATATAATCAGTTCTTTTTTATATATATGAAAGGGTGGGGTTTTTAATACGATAAAAGTTTGATTTTTTATTTTATTATTTATTCAATGAAATTCAGTTTGGGCTGAAAATGATTTTTGCCATAAAAATTTGGTTTTTAATGTAGATAAAATTTTAATCTTTATAGTAGAAAAGATTAGATCTAGATGTAGAAAAGTTTACATTTTTATAGTGCAATGACGATATTTTCAAAAGTGAACTTCGAGTTAAAAATTCGATTTTTATATATTGAACTTCGAGTTAAAAATTCGATTTTTATATATTGAACTTCGAGTTAAAAATGTGATTTTTATATATTGAACTTCGAGTTAAAAATGTGATTTTTATATATTGAACTTCGAGTTAAAAATTCGATTTTTATATATTGAACTTCGAGTTAAAAATGTGATTTTTATATATTGAACTTCGAGTTAAAAATTCGATTTTTATATATTGAATAACATAATAAAAATTCGATTTTTGCATATGTAGAGAATACGGGCGAAAGCGACAAAATGGCGAAACGACGAAGACTTCTGCAAAAGAAGAGCCGTGGAGCTAGGATAGCTATATGTGAGAATTTCTCACCTTTCAATTTATTTTTCTAGTTATATATATATACTAGGATGCAGACGGTGCTTAGTAGCACCCGACACCCGTCCACAGACCATGGACTTGTTTGTTTAGTTGAATGATTGGGTGATTGATTTATTAGTTTGGTTGAATTGGAAATTGATTGAAATTGATTTGTGAATGGCGTGGGCCTTCACTAGACCGGGGATAAGGCTAGGCCTTGTCCCGTTTCTAGTATCGTGCCGTTATGCCGCCGAAATTTTCTAAAATATGTTAGAAAATAAAAATATCATTTTATTGTGTAAATGAATTGAACAGAAATTCATAGGTTGAAATAAAATGTTTTATCGTTAAAAATATAATTTTTAACGTGAAGTGAATAAAATAAAATATTCATTTACAAACCAGATGGTTTGTTTATGTACACCTATTTGAAGGACATTGATTGGGTCGATAAATTTTACACATCGCCAAACAGCACAAATAAAATAGGTGTTTGATTGTTTGAAACCCCACACGGGTGTTGGGATGAAATTTGAAGTTCACTCATCCTGATTGATTAAATATGTCGATCGATCGATTGACAGGCTGTTATAAGCGTTGAATATATATATTTGATGCTTATACAGTGTAGTGCACTTTGGTTGATGGTTGATTATTTTCAATGCTATTATATACATGTGTTGTATGAAAATCCATATAATTAACTTTATATGGTAATTGATTGGGCCTCATTCCAGTTTTAAAATAGAAATATTTGAAATAGAATTATTCGAAGTGGAATATTTGAAAATATCAATATATGAAGCCGTGTTGATTAGATTGACGCCATTTTGACGTGAACGATATTTATATCGATTTGAAAACGATTTCGAAATGAATTGAATTGAAAACGATTTCGAAATGAATTGAATTGAAAACGATTTCGAAATGAATTGAATTGAAAACGATTTCGAAATGAATTGAATTGAAAACGAATTCAAATGGAATTGAAAGCGAATTGAAATGAATTCAAATTGAATTGAAATTCGAATTGAATAGAAATGAATTTTAAAACGAATTTATAAAGAAGAATTCAATTTTGCTTTGAATTGAAATAGAAGTTGAAATAGAATTTGAAACGAATTTAAAACTATTTATATAATTCGTTTTAAATAGAAATCGACGAAATATATTATATATATATTATATATATAATATAATGGCCTGAATAGAACGCGCCGCGCCGCGGCAGTTCGTGAATTTCGACCATTTATTTCAAACGGACATTGCGGGAGATCCGACCGTCGGATTCTCCTAAAACCGGAACCGTTGGGTTCGTATCGAAAAGAGCTTTCTAACGAATGTGATAAATTAGAAATCTAACGGTTGGATTTGGAATTATGTCCAAATCAAATTGGAAAAAGGTCGCTATACGTGCAGTTCGATGGCCATTGGTGGAAATCGACTGTACGGGCCTTGATAAAATTATTAAAAATAGTAATAATTTGTGTAAAATCATAAGAAATGATTTAGAAAGAATTGGGATGAAAAACTCCATACTCGAAAAGATAAAAATAGATTTTTATCGAAATGAACTAGTTTTGAACTAGAATTATAATTCTATTTATTTTTAAATAAATAAATTGAATTCGAAAAGGGTTTTAAAGGTAACCAAAATTCCAATGATTGCATTGGAGTGGATTTGAATCGAAATTGTCTTCGGAATATTTCGATGTTGGAATTCGTGATTATACAGGTGTTGTTATGGAAATTTGAAAGATATATATTTACATCGTTATTTCCAATACGACATTTGTTAGTCGTAGAATTCGATATTGAATATAAGCCGATATATTTTCTATTCAGAGCCTTGTATTGAATATCGAATGTGATTTGGGTTTGTCGTGAATGGTGTCTTCACTAACACCGTTCTTGAACCCAGTTGAGAAAAGATTAAATCTTTTTATTTAGATTTAATGAAGTGTACCAATTAAATAATATTTAATTGGAATTGAATTGATATTGATTTTTGGGTTTATCGTGAACAGTGTTTTAAATAACACTTGTTCTTTAACCCGATAATTAATGAATGTGATTTGGGTTTGTCGTGAATGGTGTCTTCATTAACACTGTTCTTGAACCCAGTTGAGAAAAGATTAAATCTTTTTATTTAGATTTAATGAAGTGTACCAATTAAATGATATTTAATTGGAATTGAATTGATATTGATTTTTGGGTTTATCGTGAACAGTGTTTTAAATAACACTCGTTCTTTAACCCGATAATTAATGAATGTGATTTTGGGTTTATCGTGAACCGTGTTTTAAATGACACTGATTCTTTAACCCAGATAATGATTAAAACTAAGTGGAGTTTTAATGAATCTTTAATTAGATTGAAAAGATCGAGAATGGAGTATCACCAGTTTTGCTCCAGGCGATAGTTAAATCTTTAATTAGATTTGAATGTGAAATTTAGAAACTAACTGTCGGTTAGCCAAGTAGAATGGTTTTCTGGATATTGATCTGATGTTGGTTTCGGCCTTCGGGGTTAATATTTGGGGAATTATTCTCTTGATTAATTTACGGTTAGTGACTAATGAATTGGAATGAGGCGTATGTTGTGTTTGTGTAACACTTATTTAAAATATACGCGAGTTATTCGGAAAGACCGGGTTTAACCCATTCTGAATAACTGATACGACGATAAGTCGAAGATGAAGACGATGGTCGAAGACCGGAGGTCTTCACGTCGTTTGGGTGATAACTGATGATCTTGATTGGGCTGTACACCCAAGAAGATGGAAACAGTTAGTGATCGTCCAGACGTACTTGGAGATCGATGGATATGCGGGGTACTAGGTGCCCCCGGTTTCGTTCAGACCCAGAACGGACTTGTAAATGGACTGTGTGTCTGACATCGGATTTCATTCTGTGTGACTGATATCGGTTGCATAGGATGGTTTGCCTGTGTGGCATGCTAAGATGCAAATGATCAAGGCTTTTGTTGAAAAGCAAAGTCTTGTGGTGATGATCAAAGCACGGCCTTTGTGGCGTGGCTTTGTGTAACGTTTACCTCGCGTGTTTCACACCAGGTATGAACCAAAAACGGGAGAAAGGACCTCAGGGAGGGCCTGCGTTTCCTCCTAGTTAGAAGTGGCGTCAGTGGTTTTACACGCCCTGACGAGTTTGACTTATGTGGTTGTTGCTGTTGCGAGGCGCCTCGGATTGATCGGTCGTTCTCGAACCGATGGAGTCACTTAGTTGGCTCATTTACGCCCCAAAGGGCGGCGAAACGCAGTGCTCAGGCATTTTAATCCACATCGGTGGACCGGCCCTGTCGCTCCTAGGGTCACTCGAGCTCTGATCCTGAGACTCGGACTAGGCAGTCTCGAATCGGTTGAGGATCTTGCCCCTAGCCTCGGTTCATAGACGGAAATCCAATTTCCAAATACGTGACATTTGCGGTTTTATTTGTAAACCTATACATGGCGACATAGTGGCATGGGACGCTCATGTCGTCTATGATTGATACTTATGATTTGAAGTTGTTTTATACACTATGCACTTATTATAGTATCAAATGATTTGTTTTAAACGTATCAAGCATTCTTTGGCTGTTATAAGGGAAAACCCTATCCCCCGGCTTGCGTTTGCATTGTGTGATAGGACCTGGGTCTTATAACAACTTCATTTTTCTTTATTTAGCATTGCGCTAGTTGTTTGATGCACTGGTATTCTTGGGAGGAAACCCGTTCCGTGTTATACGGCGTGGTCCCTTGATTTACCTAGCTTTGAAAATAAAGATTAATAACTGTTTTAGTTCTCACACCAGTCACATGACTGACCTGGAGTTTATTGTTTTAACCTGAACTCTGGGTGCCCCTATTTTTGACACGGGCAGCTAGTAGTTTTGGTTTTGCAGATTTATATTCACAGGATCCTGGTTTACAGCTGGAACGATATCCGGAAAGCTTTGTATCCGTATATCTCTTCTAGTTGTGTATTGTATTATTTTCCGCTGCTATGTATTTAAATGTAATTTAAATCTCTGATATTTCTGTGTAATATTCATTTTTACTCTGTATATTCTTGCAATCTGATGCATTGTTGTAATATACAATGAAATGTTCTTCTGTATGCGTTCTGTTGTGGCTTGTTCTCGAACTATCCGACGTTTTCCTTTACGGGGAAGTTGCGGGTCTTCACAGTTTTCCTCTAATTGGATTCAAAACCTAACAACCATGGATTTATAATTTTTACTAAATGAAAAAGGGAAGAAAAGAGAAGGGAATTGAAAATAAGAACAGATCTAGGAATTACTATACATTGATAAGAGATCTAAAATTAACGTAGATTCGTTGTGATAGAAGAAGGCTTGCAGATCTCTAAACTTGAATAACTTGATTGTAGAAGACGAAAAGACTTTATTTAATCTGGGCAGAGGCAGCATCTAGTTCTCCATTGTTTTTGGTGTGGAGAAACAAGTGAAATGAGGCCATGTATAGCTAAACCCCCAAAACCCTAATCTGCCAAAATATGCCTCAGGGGGGTCGACCCCCCTTAAGGTCGACATCCCCCTTGAGGGGTCGACACCCCTGGGCAGGAAATCTGCCGCCTAACCAAATTTCGAATTTTGAACCGACTTTTGAATTTCTGGACCTATTATATATATAATTCTCTTGTGCATATACAAACTTCAAACCTCAATAACTTCTTTATACGTTGTCCGTTTTACGCAAACCAGGTGCCTTTTTGACCAGAATTCATAGACAAACGCAATGGTGCAGTCTGTTTCCCTTAGTTATGAATATTAAATTAATTATTCTTTAATTTATCATCTTTAGTTAAAAATGCAGGGTGTTACATCCCCCCCTCCCCAGAAAATTTCATCCCCGAAATTTGATAAGGGTAAAATCAATTAACCCCTCGCATAATATACATCCATCATGTGGGCATCCAATTTTTGCAACATCGTGCACTTGTGCGAGGTGAAATACAACATAATAATGATACATGTATGCCTAAGCGGTACCTTCTATGTGTATGCAAATGTTTCAAAAACCCTTTTAAAAAAACATGATGCTCACATCATAAATCTACTGGCAGTTTTACATGAATGCAATATTTTGAAAATCAAAATGCTTTTTCATCCAGATTTTCCCACGCTCTTACCGGGTAAGAGCATAGTTCATCCATTTGTTGCATCCAAAATCCTACCAACTAACTTTATTTTTCGAATTTCAGAAAAATCTAATTTTCTAAATTTGATTTCTTATGTTAAAAAGATGGCACATCTTCTGTTTTTCCTTTTATATACCTTTTTCCAACCGTACTTGGATATTTATGTAACTATTTGTAAAGATTACCTATTTTCCTATCCAAGTACAGCCCACATAAGAAAAAATTTCTTTTGTTACTGATTTTCTTTTTCATCTCATCTTGGAATTTTTTACTTTTATTCATTTTTTCTCATAATTTGTCAAGTTTATTGCTTTACTGAATTTGTTGTTTTCTTTTTAGTTGTACCATTTCTCTTTTCTTAGCTTATTTAATAATCTGATCTAAGTTTAATTTCAAATAAGACTTTTAGTCTTTCAACTAAAACAGAAGAATAGACATCCTACACAGCTACTACTTAGGGCCAAGAATCTCGGGACTATGTCCCCCCTCAGACAGAAAAGTCCAAACCAAGGGATCCACAACAGGTTTAGGTGTTACTCTAACTACCCAACAAGAACAAAACAATGGAACGATCCCAACAAAATGTAATAACGGGTTTGACCCCTAACATTAAAATTAGCAATAGGATCTAAACATTTAATTGCCCTTTTTCTATCTAGTAGTCACTACTAATTCTAGCTGTGTACCAATAGTCATTTCAAGCAACATCCTAGGCTTTTTAATGCTTATGCATTCCACGGGAACTTACCATTATTCCAAGATAATTCTCGCTATCTACTTCATAGTCTCAAAACTTTCCTGTCTTCCCTAGGCACTAATCCTTTCCTACGCCATACTTTCCAAAACATGGTTTGGTCTTTTCATTTAAATTTTCTTCCAAAAATTTAAAGGTGTCAATATTTTATTTTCCTTATGAAAATTTACTTTTGCCAAACCAATAAAACATGCCAATGTAAATCATTTTTTTTTCAAATCACAAAAACTGGAGTAGATAAAGGCAATTATTTCTCCATTGGGTTTATAACTTGTTCTTACCTATAAGGTAGGTTCAGTTTCTTACAATAAGGTGCAAACATCCACTCTATTCTTAATTTCTTCAACTTATTTTGTCCACCCAACAAAATTCTCTTGTTAAAACAATTTATAAAAAAAATGATTGTTAAAAGAATAGAGACTTCAAAACTTTCTTTATTAAAAATTCTTGTATGAAATATAACAAAAAAAACTAATGAGCTACACATGCTCTATACTATGCACCTTTTTCTAAGAGAATTTTACTTTAGACAAAGTTTTCGCAAGAAATCACTATTTACAATATAAACCCCATTTTACTTTAAAACCCAATATGTACTTCTTTACATATTTTTAAACTATATGTTTTTAAGATTAAAACTTGAAAACACCATAAACCATCTCCCAAAAAACTTTTACAATTTCAAGTTCTTAAAAGTTAACAATGGGGTTAGACTCAAAGCTAGTTTCCAATTTTGTAGGCTTTCCTAGACATTTCCCAAGGTCAATTCTCTCAATTATATATATTCTTAATCCATTTTTCTCTTTTTAACCTTTTCCACTTTATAAGGTTTTACTGTCAAATCCACTAACCCAAAATACTAATCATATGGGATTCACCTTCCTTCCGTACAAAGTACATTGTGCACTTCCCACCCAAATTACTTAAGGGTGTCATATTTTCATATTTATTCCTTTAGTGTACAAAAAAAACATCCCATTTCTTACCATATTACACTCTTTCTATTTAGTTGGTTCCTCTATGGATCTACGTATATATATATATATATATATATATATATATATATATATAAAATATTTATATTTTTAAAAATACAAATACGTTCACTGACTATTTATATAGGAATCCTAAACCTAAGCTCTGGTACCGGACGTAACAACCCGAATTCCGACAGATCGATTTTTTTTCAAAATTCTAATCTATTGAAACTCAAGTTGTTGTGCTTTGGTATCCTAAAGAAAAGACACAGACATAAAATATGTTAGAGATCATAAAATATCTCACAGCGGAACGGATAAAATATAATATGCTCAAAGTATAGTCTTACCGTATTAATAATACTGCCTAACCAATATCCAAAGCTATCGTGTCTCTGCCAAAAATCTAACTTGCGAGTATGTTATGAGGAGGGGGTCAGAACAAAAGTTCTGGTGACTGGATATAAATTATACACTATGGATAACACTACGTATATCGTTCAATCATATTTTCTTATTTATTAGGTTACTTGGGTTAACAACACTCAAGGTTTACACACATGTCACACCCATTTACTTCCCAGTGGATTAACCTAATACAATATATATGTAGCTACCACCAATATTAAGGTACACCCTATGGTACCCCACTCGCACGGTCTTCGCCATAATACCACTGAAATGTACGCAGTCCTTCATCCTTCGCCGGAGTGATGTACGGATCTCTAAATAACAATGTTACGTTCCGCATATATCTGTCATTACTATGCTATGTAAGCGTCCACCTTTGATCGAATCAGATTCCATACTGGAATAATACCCTCAAGTCTACGACACACCACCCAGAGCCGAACATGCATGTATCTAGACTGTCCCACGTAAATACCGTTAATTGTAGCTTTATGCCTCAACCGCACGTCCTCTAACGTGCATCTAGTTTCGTGGCAGGACGATACAAGAAACACAGAACTCGGTCGGGAGCTTTTCCATATCTGTACAGGCCCGCCTTTAAGAGCCTAAAAATACAGATATCCCTCGGGTCGGTTTTTCATGGTGGCTATGGCCCCACCTCGGCCCCTCCCTCAACTAGTAAAGACTACAATAGCTAAACGGTTTTCCCCTAACAAACAATCTAAACATCCAGTTGGCGTCTAACCTCAACCACCGTACCTCGATAGTGAAAGGTGAATGGTCTATCGGACTTAGCTCTAAACTTTTCGCATCCCACAGGCTGTCGATGACGGGTTTCCAATGATCTATTGTCCCTGTTGGTCGTGACCCTTCGCCCCCACATTGAGGCAACTGCCGAATCACCCTTGTGTCATAGCGTAATAGCATTCTAACTGCAAATCTACTTTTGCAGTCAAGGCCCACCCACCTAGTAGTTACGCGCAGACCCAAACTCTACGAGCACAGCATAAACATCTGCCACTGCACAGAGGACTACTAGGAGCACCTTATGTATCCCAGGAAGCTGCGTGCTTCCCCTTCCAGTCCTTCGGAGCCGACAGAATAATCATATGAACGTGCGCTCCCCTCATGCCTTATAACACCACGATGATCTACCCCGTTGGTTTATTCACCTTCAAATGTGCGGCCTGGTCCAAGCACCTCACTCTAATATGTTATTAGACCCTATGTCTAAACATCCTTTTACGCGCTTGCTTTACCTTATCGGGTTTCCATTTAACTTGGTTATCTTAACTTTTTATTCAGTTTATCAAGTTCTCCCTAGCCTCTTATATCTCTGAGGAATGGGCACCTCTTGCTTATTAATTTCTGTCATATAACTTAGCCCATTTAAGTTTATTAATAAGCCCACAACATGTTATTATCTAGATTGTGATCCAAGGTTTGTAATCAGCAATCCCTTTACATCCTTGTTTGATTTCAAGGTTACCATAACATGTTCTACTTAATATGTTATTAAGTATATCTCAATTCATATGCCTTCTAATTAACATGTCATTTACCATTTATGATTAAATATAACTTATTTCATTTCATAAGTTTTCCTCATTCTTTCTCATTTAATCATAATTCCATTTTACACCGTCACCACAACTTATCGTTGTTTACTTATTAACTTATTTCTCTTAACTAAGGTTTACTGATATGTTCCATTTCTATTTATTATAACCTATGTTATAATTTCCTCTTGTCCCTATGACAAGCCTCAGCATGTTATTCTTATCAGCAGACTTCAGACTTCCAAGTTTACAGATTAATTAATTTATAATAAAGTACAATTTCTTACTTTTCATAGGCTTTCCACCTTTTTTTCTACTTATAACAAACAACTGGTTTCAGTTTTCACCATTTACTGATTCCTTAATTTAAAATTAAGTGCCACTTATTTCATTTCATCAGTTGTCTCATTTCCTTAATAGTTTATTATAAGCTAAGTTATAATCTTCACTTGTCCCTAGCACAAGTCTACCTATTATACAACATTCTCATTAATGTTATTTATTTATAATAGGTTATTATCATTCCCCATTTAAACCATTTACTGTTGTAACCCATTATTCTTCGTTCACTGTAATATATGTTCCTTATTTTATTAAGGAAAACACTTCATGCACCTTATCAGTTTGATTTATAGAAGGAATTAGTGATTTATTTTCATAACATATTCCCATCTAAATCCGTGGTGGCAAGTAATTTCTTTCCTTTTTCTTACTTTATTCACTGTGGCTGACTTGCAACCACGTTCTCAGAAATAGGTCATTTAGGGAAATACATCACTTTTTCTTCGAATCGCACTAACTTAGTCCATTACATCCCTTCCTTTCTTATTTTCTAAGTTAGACATTTAATTACCATAATTTCCATTTATTCATATCTTCTTATATACATATATTTATATATAGGCACTAGACCTCTCACATTAAGCCTACACTTGTGGACGCTGGATTTTTCAGCCAGTTCCGGGCAGACTTCTACCACAAGTTGACTTAACCTCGTGTCTTAGTACCATTACATGTTTATTCATGCACTTAGACCCCTCATATTAGATTTGCCACTTGTGGATGTTGAATATGTCAGGCGGTTCCGGGCAGACTTCTACCACAAGTGTAATCTAACCTTGTGTCTAAGCGCGTTTACAGTTTCTTATTTACTATAAATTTTAGGCATGTTATCCTTTTTACTGTAATCTAATTTGCATGTCATCAAATTATGCCTATATTATGGCGCACGTCCCTTTTAACATGTGTTTAATTCTATTTTGACATGTAAACTTTTAATCGGGTAATTGTTCAAATCTAACAGGTTAACATGTCATTTACTCAATAATATGCCACAAGTGAATCATGTAATTATAACACCAGTAGTCATTACCCATATTCTAACAAGTTTGTTTTTCAACATATAATCATTCCAACACTTTAACTGATTTAACATATGAATTATTCATATTAACATCTCAACTTGTTATAACAGTAATTCTTAATCATTCTGATAAATTCACATATAATAATGGGGAATGTTTAAATGATAATATATCATTATCTAAAATGATATAGCTTAAATCCACTCACCTCGTAAGCTTTCCAAATCCTGGATCTGGTCCAGGTCTATCATTCCATGGTTTTCCCCTAATTGGATTCAGAACCTAACAACCATGGATATATAATTAAGAAAAAGGGAAGAAAAGAAAAGGGAATTGAAAAATAGACTAGATCTAGGAATTACCTAACTTCGAGAAGAGATCTAAAATTAACGTAGATTCGCTGTGATAGAGGAAGGCTTGCAGATCTCTAAACTTGAATAACTTGATTGCAGAAGAAGAAAGGACTTGATTTAATCTAGGAAGAGGCAACATCTAGTTCTCCATTGTTTTTGGTGTGGAGAAACAAGTGAAATGAGTCCATATATATTGCCAAACCCCCAAAACCCTAATCTGCTAAAATCTGTCGCGGGGGGTCGACACCCCCGAGAAGGGAATCTACAGCCTCCCCAAATTTTTAATTTTGAACCGGTTTTTGAATTTCTGGACCTATTATATATTTATATATGATTCTCTTGTGCGCATACAAACTTCAAACCTCAATAATTTCTTCATATAGTGTCTGTTTCACACAAACCAAGTGTCTATTTTGACCAGAATTCCTAGATGAACGCAATGGTGCAGTCCATTTTCCTTAATTCTGAATATTAAATTAATTATTCTTTCATTTATCATCTTTAGTTAAAAATGCGGGGTGTTACTGATGCTTGACTTCATCTTTTTCAATAATATCGATAACAAACTCGCCAATACCGATAGCACTTTGTTTATTCTCATGTTAGTTATCGGCCTTGTTTCCTCGTTGGTGGCTTTTGCACTTTAATGTCGAATCATATGCTTTCGGCTTTCACCCATGGTTTGCTTACGACATCTCATTGATGCCTTTAACCTTGCTTCTTCGGTATTAACTCTAGGCCTTCGCTTCTTTCCCCTTGGTACCGAAATCAGATCGGTTGTCTTTCTTGTTTTGTATCGAAACCAAGCCAACTGTTCCCAACATGTTGACACCGATAACACGCTTTCTTTCCCTTTGATTTGGTGTCAACACTGAGCATTATAACCATTTTTTGATGTCGATAGCATCCCTGCTTTTGGTATCGACTTCCACGTGATGCCCCTTCACCTTAGCTCATTTTCGGTATCGAATCCTGGTAGTAACATTTGGCCCCCTAGTGATTTCTGACTTTTCAAGTCAGACTTTTTACTTTAGTTTATAATATCTTCGTTTGGAATTTAACTGTGCTTCTCCTGCATAAATAACAACAAATATTTCATGTTAGTTCTTTTGCAGAGTAAGATGTACATAACTATTTGTTCATGCTATATTCAGCATCGCTTAGGCCTAAGTCAATGACGTGTCAAGCTTGCAATGAGGTAGTATAATCATTCATACCTTATACTTTGTTGGAATAATGATTAACAATGTTTCTATTATAACTTAGAAAAACTTCCGTGTATAAGGCATAAGAATCCCCTGCTTTTATTACCGACTTTTGTCATGGAAAATTCATGATGTTTACCCAACGATTAATTTAAAACCCTTGATCGAAAACAAGATGGCAGGCCAGAAAATCCTATTCTGGCATTCGATAGAAGCTCAAAAATCTTTTTCTAGAAATAATAGAAGTTCCGAACCAATCCAGATTCAGGTATTAAATGATAGGAGACCAGAAATCTGCTTCTAGTACCCGAGCCAAACCCAGATTCAGGTATTTAATTATAGAAGACCAGAAATCCACTTTTCGTAATTAATAGAAGTCCCAAACCAAACTCGGATTTAGGTATTTAATGATAAAAGACTAGAAACCCACATCTCGTAATTAATAGAAGTCCCGAACCCAACCCAGATTCGGGTATTTTTTGTTGTCTGTGCTAATATCTGGCTCATTCTTTCAAAGCAAAAGTTATACGGGCTTTAAGCACTCTTCTTTCGAGCTTTTGTCCCTTTTTCTTGGTATTTTTGTGTAAGCAGAGGATGTATGTGCTTACTGAGCCACTCTCTGGGCTCTTGATTGTTAAAGTAGAGGATATACGTGCTTTGCTAGCCACTCTCTGGGCTTATGTTCCCTTCTGCGCGATAAATGTGTAAGTAGAGGTGAGTGCGTGCTTAGATTGCTCCTCCAGAGCTTTGTTCCTCTTATGTGGTAAGATGCAAGCAGAGGATGTACGTGCTTACAGTTCTCACGTTGAGATTTGTTCCCTTCTGCCGGAAGAGACATAAGCAGAGGTAGAGCATGCTCTTCTGCGAGTAGAGGCATGACATGCTTAGTCGAAGCAGGGGAAGAGTGTGCTCTTCTGCGAGCAGAGGCAGGGCATGATTTATTCGCTCCCTTCTACGGGATACGAGGACTTAAGCAGAGGTAGGGCGTGCTCTTCTACGAGCGGAGGCAGTACGTGCTTAGTCGAAGCAGAGGCAGGGCATACTCTTCTACGAGCAGAGGCGGGGCATGCTTATTTAGAAGCTTTGTCTCAACCATTTCTAGCATGGATCAGAGGCTTATGCTTTTGATTCTTTAATCTGGCTCTTTCTGATTTGGACGCAGCTAAAGGCTTACAAACCACCCCTTCTCTAGGAGATGCCTTGCCCTGGCCATCTTGGCGGTGACAAAGGTTTTTAACCATTGTAGGTTGTTTTACGCATTTTGGCTGCTTTAAGTTTTGAGAGGGTTTCCATACCATTAATCACATAGATATTTTTAAGAAGACCTTCTTTTTATTCACTTGTCGTTGAAAATTATGGTCTGCACTCCGTGTTCTAGGTACGAAATCACCATTTGGTTTGCAGAGCCGATATACACAGGGTGTAAGCTCTTGATAAATAAACAAAGGGCCTTCCCAGTTTGGTCCAAGAGGGCCATCTGCTAGATTCTTAGTGTTTTCCATTACCCTTCGTAAGACTAAGTCTCCTTTTAGGAAAGTTCTTGTTTGCACTCTTGAGTTATAGTACTTTGTGATTCTACTTTGATATTCAGCCGTTCTGATGGTTTCTTCATCTCTTAACCCTTTAATTGGGTCTAAGGATTCCTTTTTTAATTCTTTACTGGGATCAAATGCATAAGCTTTCCTTCTGTGTGAAGGGATCTCAACTTTGATTCGAAGCATAGCTTCACATCCATATGTTAAAGTGTGTCCTATTGCCATCTTGGCGGAGGTTCTATACGCCCAAAGCACTAATAGCAATTCATCTTCCCAATTTTCTTTAGCTTGGTCTAACTGTTTCTATAAAATTGCCTTTATGGTTTTGTTTGTAACTTCGACGACACCATTTTCCCTTGGATGTGCTACGGAAGAGAAACTCTTTACGATTCCATTTCTGTCACAAAACCATATGAACTCTTTACTTTCAAATTGTGTTCCGTTGTCTGATATGATCTTATAAGGAATCCTAAAGCATGAGATGATATTCTTTATTGAAAATTTCAACACCTTCTTAGATGTGATAGTTGGGAGTGGTTCTCCTTCAAACCATTTGGTAAAGTAGTCAATAACTACTACCGCATACTTGGCTCCTCCTTTTGAGATTGGTAGGGTTCCAATTAAGTCTATCCCACATACATCTAAAGGCCATGAATTTGAGATGGCGGTTAAGTCGCTTGGAGGTAACTGAGGTATCCTAGAGTACCTTTGGCATTTCTCACATTTCCTGACATACTCAATTGCTTAACTAACCATTTACAGCCAATAAAAGCCTTGTCGCATAACTCTTTTTTCCGGTTTGATTCGGTTTGAATGATCTCTGCATGAACCGTCATGCGCTTCTTTTAACAAACTGAACCCATCTTCAAGGCTTACACATCGTAAGTAGGAGAGCGAATGCCATTTCTTGTAAAGTTTCTTGTCCATAATCACGAAGGTAGGGGTTTGATGCTCAACCTTCCTGGCATCTTGCTTATTAGGAGGTAGGGTCCATTCAAGAGATAATCCAAAATGGGAGTCATCCAAGTATTCTGATAATGGTAATCTGTTTCAATTGGTATGGGCTCTTCAATGGGAGTTGTTTCTATTTATCTTTCGCTTTCTTTTACCAAAGCATGGGATCTAGTTAAGACTAGCAATTCCTTTCCTGATCCAGACGCCCCTTGTTCGATGTTAGGCTTTTCCTGGTAACCTATAGGAATCATTCGAGTTTCAGGCGCTCCTCGTGAGCTAGCCAACTTTTCCAAAGAGTTAGCTTAGGAGTTTTTTCCTCTTGGGATCTGCTGTATTTGAAAATTCCTCGAACTGAGTGAGCATCTTCAGTATTCTCTTCACATATAATGCTAACCAGGCATCTTTGGTTTGGTAGGTTTGCTTAGTTTGGTTTACCGTTAGCTGTGAGTCGCTAAAGATCTCAATCCGGGGTATCTTTAACTGTAGTGCCAAATTCAATCCGACCACCATCAATTTGTATTCTGCTACATTGTTTGTTGCAGTCAACCCCAACTTCATTGCATAATGCAAACGATGTCCCTCATGAGTGATTATTACGTATACTTCCCCCGCTCCTTGCTCATTCGAGGTTCCTTCTATAAATAACTGCCATTTAGCCTTGACATCGTTTTCTTTTGTGGAATGTTCTATAACAAAACTTGTGCACTCATTCACAAAGTCTACTAGGGCCTCCCCTTTAAATGTTGCTTGGGGTCGGAAGTTAATTTCTTACTGACAAAGCTCAATTCTCCACTTTACCAACCTCCCGGGTGTTTCTGGTATATTAAAGACTTGCTTGAGTGGAAAATTGGTTAGAACCTTAATGGGATGTGCTTGAAAGTAACCCCTAAGCTTTCGTGTTGTAAGTACCAGACAGTAAGCTAGCTTTTCTACCACATGGTATCGAGTTTCTGCATCTTTTAATCTTCTGCTAACATAGTAAATCGGTAATCGCGTTCCATAACTTTCCCTAATGAGAACTGAGCTGACTGCATATTCTAAGACAGTCATGTAAAGATATAAGTCTTCCCCTTCTTCGGGACTGGAAAGAATTGAGGGTTTTCCCATATATTCCTTCAACTTCTGGAAAGCTTTTCTACATTTCCCAGTCCATTCAAAGTTCTTCTTTTTCTTAATTACATCAAAGAAATGTACACACTTATCAGTGGCTTTAGAGATGAACTGACTCAAAGCAGCAAACTTCCCGTTTAAGCTCATGACTTCTTTGCTTGTTTTTGGTTTGTTCATATCTTTTATAGTTTTGATTTGGCCAGGGCTGGCTTCAATCCCACAATCACTAACGATATAACCTAGGAACTTGCTTGATTGAACCCTCAAAGAACATTTCTGAGGATTTAACTTCATCGATATAGGCTTTTGGGTTTGAACATCTAGAATAATTAACAAAAGGAAGAAGATCCGCTTTGTAAATGAAAAAGTAATTAGTTGTTTTAATTATAATATTATTAAATTAATAATGTTTAAAATTGTATTAACTTTAAACTCTCGTATTTTATTCAATACTTATCAGAAATTGACGAAACTGAATTCGTTAGAACCGTATTGACGAGAGCTTCACCATTGAACTGACCAAAAAGATTTTGGAGCTAGTTGATATTTTTGATCAAATTAAATGTCCTATCTAATTTGATTAAAATAATCATTTTATCGATTTCTGAAACCTATCAAGGTAAGAGCTCCTTCTCACTAAATTTATATTTTATCATGTTATTATATTCATGTATAAAAATATATCAAATTGCCAGTGTAGATTTTTACCAGTTTAATCATTATAAATTGTATACGGTGCCTGTTAGATCACCTTCCTCGTCCACAAACCATGGACGATTTAATTGGCTATATTGTGTGTTGATTTTGTTTTAGAAATGTTTAACATATTAAAAATAATGTTAACATTAATGTATTAGTTGAAATTAAATTATAAATATTTATTTATGAATTAAAACAGTGAAAATTGGCTAAGTAGTAAAATAATTCAAACCGAATTAGAATTGGTTAAATTTGTTAACCACTAATGTATTTAAATTCACTGTTGTTGTTTGAAAACCCCACATGGGTATTGGGATGATATTTTACATACACTAATCCCAATATTTAATTATATGTCAATCGATGGATTGACAGGCTGTGATGAGCGTTATTTATTTATTTTAATGCTCACATAGTTGTAAATTCCACTCTGTATGTGAATGGACTGTTTAATGATTATTTATCATTATTGTTGAATACATGCGATGTATGAAATCCATATAACTGAAATTATATGGTAATTGATTGAGTCGCATTCTGATTCAAAAATAAAGAATATTTTAAAATAAAGAATATTTTAAAATAATGTAGATTTCATATATAATATTCATGTTTGAAATAAAATATTTTAACGATAAAGATCACATTTTTATTGTATGTATGAATCACCAAAAAAAATGTTCATGTTTGAAATATAATGTTTTAACAATAAAAATCACATTTTTATCATGGGTATAAACCAATAAAAGAGTCATATGTTAATTTACATTTTTGTTAGTTAAAAATATTATCTTTAACATGTTAATGAGGTAATAAAAATAATCATATATTGAAATTTATTTTTGTTATTTAAAAATATTATATTTAACATGTTAATAAGGTAATAAAAAATAATCATATGTTGAATTATAAAAAAATATTATTTTTAACATGTATGTGAAGTGTACATCTCTTGAAATATATTTTTGTTCATTAAAATATCACTTTCAACATGTATATGTAAGAACCATTAAAATTTACATGTACTGAAATAAATGTTTATTCGTTAAAAATAATTTTTTTAACTATATATGGAATGAATAAAATTTACATGCTATGGAGTAGATATTAGTTAGTGAAGAATAAATTATGATTTTGATGTCCGATTTTGGATGGGCACAAAAATATAAAAATATAAAGCCGAGTTTAGTAGCAAACGCCATTTTTACTCGAACGGATTTTTATATCAGTTTTATTCATTTTATAATGAATATCGAAAAGAAGTGATTTCAAAATCTAATATTTTGAAAATATTATCATTTTAATATGATAAAGATATAGAATATTCAATTTTGATTTAAAATTGAAAATGGAGTTGAAATCGTTTTAAAATGAATTTATAAACGACTAATAAAATAGTTTTAAACGGAAATCGACGAAATATAATATATATATATATATATATATATTATATATATTTAATGGCTTGAATAGAACGCACCGCGCAGCGACCGTTCGCGAATTTCGACCATTAACTTCAAATTGATATAATGGGAGATCCGACCGTCGGATTCTCCTAAAACCGGAACCGTTGGGTTCGTATCTAAAAGAGATTTCCAATGAATATAAGAGATTTAAACTCTAATGGCTGGATTTGGAATTATGTCGAAATAAAATTTGAAAAAGGTCACTATGGATGTTGTTCAGTGGCCGTTATTGGAAACCGACTGTACGGGCCTTAATAAAATTAATAAAAATATGGAAAACATATGTATAATCATAATAAATTATTTGGAAAGATTTTGGATGAAAAATTCTAAGTTTGAAAAGATAAAAATATGTTTTTATCAAAATGAACTAGTTATTAACTAGAATAATAATCCAATGTTTTTAAATAAATAAATAAATTGGATTTGTAAATTGTTTTAACATAACCAGAATTTTCCCAAGTATGAATTGGAATGGAAATTATCTACGGAATATTTCGATATTGGATTCCGTGATTATACGGATATTATTGAGGAAATTGGAAGATATAAATATCGTTATTCCCAATACGATATTTGTTGATTTCATAATTTGATATTGAGTATAAGCCGATATAATTTCTATCCAGAGCCTTTTATTTAATGTCAAATTAGATTTTGGGTTTGTCGTGAACGGTGTCTTAAATAACACTGTTCTTAAAACCCATGTGGAAAGAATAAATCTTTTAATTAAGATTATTAGAGTTTCCAATTATATTTGGTAATTGGAATAAAATGAAATGTGAATTGGGTTTGTTGTGAACTGTGTTTTTAAAAACATTCGTTCTTTAACCCAATTAACAGTGAAAATGTAATTTTGGAAAGAATAAATCTTTTAATTGAGATTATTAGAGTTTCAAATTATATTTGGTAATTGGAATAAATTGAAATGTGAATTGGATTTATTGTGAACTGTGTATTTAAAGACATTCGTTCCTTAACCCGATTAACATTAAAAATATAATTTAGAATTTATGAATCTTTTATTAAGATTTAAATGGAAAATTTCCAAAGTAAAGTTTTCCAATTTAATAAATTAAATTGGAATTGGATGGAATTCGATTTGGTAATAATCGAGATGAGCTTCTGTGAATGAAGACTCTTACTATATATGGAATTTAGAAGGCCTTGCCGTTATTCCATTCATATTATTAGTCTGATACGGAAATTTATATCAATTATATATATTGATCTGATTTATGTGAAGATTCCATATTTAATGGAAGATGAATTTGGGTTTGTCGTGAGCTGTGTTTTAAATGACATTGGTTCTTTAACCCAGTTAAAGATATGATTTGTTTTCCTAAAGTTGAATAATCGTAAAGTAATGATTTTGGATATTAAAACTAAATTGGAGTTTTAATAAATTTTTAATTAGATTGAAATGGGAATGAGATAATTAAATTTATTGAATTCTTGAAATGATCGAGAATGGAGTACCACTAGTTTTACTCCTGGCGATAGTAAAATCTTTAATTAGATTTGAATGAGAAATGGTAATTAATTTTACTGATAACACTGTGGTGTTAGATATGGAGTATTACCAGTTTTTCTCCATGGGAATGAAAAGGTTGGGATTGGGATAATAAATAATAAATGATTACTTCGTTAAGGTTCGTTAATCCCGACTAGTTTTATAAATAAAATAAAATCTTTTGAAATTGAGATACAAAGGAAGATTTAAAAGAATAAATTTAAAAGAATTTATCTTTGATAAAATTAATGGGGACCTTTCCCTAAAATGTGAATATTTTATTAAAAAAATATTCTGAATTGGAATGAGGCGTATGATGTGTTTTTATAGCACTTGATTATTGATTATAAAATCGCGAGTTATTCGGAAAGACCTGGTTTATCCCATTCTTAATAACTGATACGACGATTAAAAGTCGACGATCAAGATGGTGGTTGAAGACCAGAGTTCTTCACATCGTTTGGATGATTACTGATGTCTTGATTGAGCTGTATACACAAGACAAGGTAATAAGTGGTGATCGTTCAGACGTACTTGTAGATCGACGGATGTGCGAGGACCTCTCTCTTGTATTGGACATGGGACGAGGAATAAGGTGTCTCCGGCTTCGTTCAGACCCAGAACGGACTTGTAAATTGATGTGTGTCTGACATTGAATTTCATTCTGTATAAATTGATTTCTATTAAATATGTATCTGTTTGGTGGCGGAGAATTTATTCTCTTGCTTAACACCCTTCTCTGAGACGTACAAGATTAGAGGTTATATATTGATAGACATCAGCTGTATGGCGTGAATTGTCAGTGTGGCATGCCAAGATGCAAATGATGAAGGCTTTTGTTGCAAAGCATAGTCTTGTAGATGATGATCAAAGCACGGCTTTAATTAGCATAGCTTTGTGTATAGCGTTACTTCGCGAGCCTCACACCCCGGTATGAATCGAAAACGGCAGAAGGACCCTAGGTAGCAGATGTGTTTCTTTCTAGCTTGAAGTGGTGTCACGGTATGGAGCCCAGACATTTTTACTTATGTAGATGTTGGAAAGTGAGGTACCTCAGATATTGAGTCCCTAGTGGCTCAGATTTTGTGCCCCATAGGGCAGGGAAACGTATTGTTCAGGCATAACTAATCCACTAAAGTATTTGTGGACCGGCCTTGGCGCTCCTAAGGGCTAACCTGAGTCTGAGTCCTGAGGCACGGGATAGAGTGTCTCGAATTCGGTAAGGACGATCCCTTGCCTTGGTTCATAGATGGAAATCCAACTTCCAATACGACATCATGCAGTTTTTATTGTAGAACTAGTTTGGCGACATGATATATGGTACCCATGCCGTCTATGATTGATACATTTGTATTTGAAGTTGTTTCTGACACTATACACTTATTGTTATATCAAAATAATTTGTTATAAACGTACAAAGCATGTTTAGCTATTTAAGGGAAAATTCTATCCTCCGGCTTCCGTTGCATTGTGTGATGGGACCTGAGTCTTATAATAGCTTCATTTTTCAAAAAGGATTGCGTTGTTTTATTTTAAACTGATGTTCGTGTGGAGTAAACCCATTCCGTGTTATATGGTGTGGTCCCATGATTTCCCTACTTTTAAAGTAAAGATTTAATAACTGTTTTAGTTCTCACACAAGTCCCACGACTGACCTGGAGTTTATTGCTTTAACCTAAACTCTGGGTGCCCCTATTTTCCACATGGGCAGCTAGTAGTTTTGGTTTTGCAGATATTATATTCACAGGATTCTGGTTTACTGTTGAAGCAATATTCGGAAAGCTCTGTATCCGTGTATTTCTTTCAGTTGTATTTTGTATTATTTTTCCGCTGCTATTTAAATCTCTGATATTTTTCAACGTATATTATTTATTCATACTTTGTTATATTCTTGTACTCTGAT
This sequence comes from Allium sativum, assembly GCA_030737875.1. Classification (NCBI taxonomy): domain Eukaryota; kingdom Viridiplantae; phylum Streptophyta; class Magnoliopsida; order Asparagales; family Amaryllidaceae; genus Allium; species Allium sativum. Next base: position 845,015,394 of record CM060922.1, on the reverse strand, counting down.
GTAATTGTTGTAATAACAATGAAATGTTCTTCTGTTGTGTTCTGATGAGTGTTGTTCTCAACTCAATCCGGGCTTTCCCGAAAGGACGAGTTTGGGTCGTTTCAGTTTGGTATCAGAGCTTTGGTTTATAGAGCTCGAGAACAAGTTACAGAGCTCGAGAACAAGACACATTAGAACTGAACGAAAGAATTCATCAGGGATTGGATTAGTAATATCCAATAAGAATGATTCGTTAGAGATAGGATCAACAGTATCCTAGAACGAGTGCGAAGAGTGCTATTTTTAAAATAAAAATGAAACCAAATTTTGTTTTGAAAATTTGAATCTTATTAGACGTATTCGAATATTTATTTTATATTGATTTTGGACAATCGAGTAAAGATTTTGAATATACGTCTGATCTACGTGTATACGAAGCCTCAAATATACTGGATAGATATAGAATCGCACTCTAGTCGCCTAGAGATGATTCTGATGGTTGTAGCTACATTATCAGAATTTATGTTCGAGTTTCGAAAGTGGGATATCTATATATTTCCAATTCACTGGTGTGGGAATCAAAACTTAGAGTTTATTGTTGTGGTTTGCACTAAAATATGATTTTTGACTATATATATAAAAGTTATATATATTTAAAAAATTAATCAACTAATTGATTGTTGGTTGTGATGTTTGATTATTAGTTTAACTAATAAAAATATTGGAATGATAATTGATTTAACCAATATGTGAATGAATGAGAAATCAAATAAATTATTGAAACAGAATTGAAAATTGATTGCAATTGCATACATGTACATATATATGTGTGAACAGGTCATAGCATGAAAGCTAAGAAGAGGAATAAAATTGTATGCCCGACAAATAGGTACATATTAACTGTTTTTTTTTGGGTTTGATGATTTTATGAGCCGATTGGCTAGCCGCTTGGCTTCTTCTTTTTCTTTTTGATTGTTGAGGCCCTATAAGGCAAGTTGCGGCTTTAAATATCAACTCGTACAAAGGAGGTTATGGCGAAATTTTTCGAAAATTTAGGGTGTTAGCCAAATTTTTGAGAAATTACAAAATTCTTAGAAACTGGAAAGTTGAAGAGTGAAAGCCAGAATGATAGTTGAGTTGGTTAGTTAAACAACTTTCAGCCCCATTCCTTTTCGAGGACGAAAAGATTTTAAGTGGGGGAGATTGTAACAATCCGAATTTTCAGAACCAATTTAAAATTTTTATTTTAGCAATTTTAATCGATTTTGGATATTTAAAATGATTTATTTTAAATAATAACGACTAAAAATTTATTTTTAATCGAAGTTAGAACATATAATTTTATTTTAATTATAAATAGAATTTGAAATGGCGCGGTAGTTTGAAAATTCGATTTCAAATTTCAAATGAATGTACATGATTCAAAATAAATCAGATTTCAATAAAACTAGAAATATTTAAATCTGTTTAATAATATCTTTCTAATGAATGTAAGAAACTGAGAATTCATAATATAAATTAAAAGTTATGCCCAGTTTAAAATTCAAAATAGTCGCTATGGAATTTATATATATATTATTAATATATATATATAGCCCTTAAAAATAGCCATTTTGCAAACGACCTCCGTTTTCGATGAAACCACTTTTGTTGGATCCGGAATGTTAAATTATTGCTGGATTCCAATTTTCATAATTTTTGGAATTAATATGCGAGCGTGGCAAAAGAAAACGTGTTTTGTCAATTTCAATTCGAATTGGATCGACCAGAAAATGGCCATTTTTCAAATGGTCTCCAAATTCAACGAAATTAGTTTCGTTAAGACCGTATCATCAAAACAAAGCCAGATATTATTTTTCTGTAATTTTTGGAGTCAGTATGTGGCCTCAGTAAATTAAAATATACGGTTTAAATTTAATATATAGTGATTTATATTTTAATTTTGGGAAAAACAAATCGAAACAGCCGAACTGGCTTATGAAACGTCTCATTGTGTTCGAAATTGGGGTATTTGGTTAGGGGCGACAGTCGTTGGGTTTGATTTGGAGTTTGGATTGATAAACATGTATTATTGGAATTAAAATAATAATTTATATTATAATATATATATATAAATATATATTCACGTTGAAAACCCTAACTCTCTTCAACATAAATTCAGCCGCCGCTCTAAAGAGAATGGACGAACCGAATCCTCCTGTCTTCTTCCTCAACAATCTCCCAAACCATGCAATAATATTCAGTGGATCCAAAGCAAAAATTAAAGAACTCGTTGAGCACTATTTGTTGAACGGTCAAGATCGAAAATTATAATCTCTGAAGGACGATTTTGTGTTGCAAACGGCAGTACTTCGAATGGGTTTTGCATGGCCAAGAGACTACCGAAGTCGCCGCCGTTCAAGGTGATGGTGGCTCAGACCAAGGCCGTCGGAGTGATGCGGTTTGATTAGGGTCAAGCCCCTCTGATGTGTGTGCGATTTAGAGGGATAGAGGCCGACTTTTGGGTTCGAACATCTGGAATAATTAACAGAAGGAAGAAGATCTTCTTTGTAAATGAAAAAGTAATTAGTTGTTTTAATTATAATATTATTAAATTAATAATGTTTAAAATTGTATTAACTTTAAACTCTCGTATTTTATTCAATACTTATCAGAAATTGACGAAACTGAATTCATTTGAACCGTATTGACGAGAGCTTCACCATGGAACTGACTAAAAAGATTTTGGAATTTGGAGCTAGTTGATATTTTTGATCAAATTAAACATCCTGTCTAATTTGATTAAAATAATCATTTTATCTATTTCTGAAACCGATCAAGGTGAGAACTCCTTCTCACTAAATTTATATTTTATCATGTTATTATATTCATGTATAAAAATATATAGAATTGGAAGTTTAGATTTTTATCAGTTTAATTATTATAAATTGTATACGGTGCCTGTTAGATCACCTTCCTCGTCCACATACCATGGACGATTTAATTGGCTATATTGTGCATTGATTTTGTTGTTGAAATGTTTAACATATTAAAAATAATGTTAATATTAATGTAGTAGTTGAAATTAAATTATAAATATTTATTTATAATTTAAAACAGTCAAAATTGGCTAATTAGTAAAATAATTCAAACCAAATTAGAATTGGTTAAATTTGTTAACCAATAATTTATTTAAATTTACCGTTGTTGTTTGAAAACCCCACACGGGTATTGGGATGATATTTGACATACACTAATCCCTATACTTAATTATGTGTCAATCGATGGATTGACTGACTGTGATGAGCGTTATTTATTTATTTTAATGCTCACACAGTTGTAAATTTCACTATGTATGTGAATGGACTATTTAATGATTATTTATCATTATTGTTGAATACATTCGATGTATGAAATCCATATAACTGAAATTATATGGTAATTGATTGAGTCGCATTCCGATTCAGAAATAAAGAATATTTTAAAATAAAGAATATTTTAAAATAAAGAATATTTTAAAATAATGTATATTTCATATATAATATTCATGTTTGAAATAAAATATTTTAACGATAAAGATCACATTTTTATTGTATGTATGAATCACCAAAAAAAATGTTCATGTTGAAATAAAATGTTTTAACAATCAAAATCACATTTTTACCGTGGGTATAACCAATAAAAGAGTCATATGTTAATTTACATTTTTTTTAGTTAAAAATATTATCTTTAACATGTTAATGAGGTAACAAAAATAATCATATGTTGTAATATATTTTTGTTAGTTAAAAATATTATCTTTAACACATTAATGAGGTAATAAAAAAATCATATGTTGAATTATATGTTTGTTAAATAAAAATATTATTTTTAACAAGTATGTGAAGTGAATAGAGTTTACATGTCTTGAAATATATTTTTGTTCATTAAAATATCACTTTCAACATGTATATGTAAGAACCATTAAAATTTACATGTAATGAAATAAATGTTTGTTTGTTAAAAATAATTTTTTTAACGTATATATGGAATGAATAAAATTTACATGCTATGGAGTAGATATTAGTTAGTAAAGAATAAAATTATGATTTTGATGTCCGATTTTGGATGGGCAAAAATATATAAAAATATGAAGCCGAGTTTAGTAACAAACGCCATTTTTACTCGAACAAATTTTTATATCAGTTTTATTCATTTTATAATAAATATCGAAAAGAAGTGATTTCAAAATCTAATACTTTGAAAATATTATCATTTTAATATGATAAAAATATAGAATATTCAATTTTGATTTAAAATTGAAAAAGGAGTCGAAATCGTTTTAAAATGAATTTATAAACGATTTATAAAATACGTTTTAAATGGAAATCGACGAAATATATATACTATATTATATATATATATATATATTTAATGGCTTGAATAGAACGCGCCGCGCAGCGACCGTTCGCGAATTTCGACCATTAACTTCAAATTGATATAACGGGGGATCCGACCGTCGGATTCTCCTAAAACCGGAACCGTTGGGTTCATATCGAAAAGAGATTTCCAATGAATATAAGAGATTTGAAATCTAACAGTTGGATTTCAAATTATGTCCAAATCAAATTTGAAAAAGGTCGATATGGATGCAGTTCGGTGGCCGTTATTGGAAACCGACTGTACGGGCCTTAATAAAATTATTAAAAATATGGAAACATTATGTAAAATCATAATAGTTATTTGGAATGATTTTGGATGAAAATTCTAAGTTCGAAAAGATAAAAATATATTTTTATCAAAATGAACTGGTTATTAACTAGAATAATAATCCAATGTTTTTAAATAAATAAATAAATTAGATTTGTAAATGGTTTTAACATAACCAGAATTTTCCCAAGTATGAATTGGAATGGAAATTATCTTCGGAATATTTCGATATTGGATTCCGTAATTATATGGATACTGTTGAGGAATTTTGAAGATATAAATAGCGTTATTCCCAATATGATATTTGTTGATTTCAGAATTTGATATTGAATATAAGCCGATATAATTTCGATTCAGAGCCTTTTATTTAGTGTCAAATTGGATTTTGGGTTTGTCGTGAACGGTGTCTTAAATAATATTGTTCTTAAACCCTATATGAAAAGAATAAGTCTTTTAATTAAGATTATTAGAGTTTCCAATTATATTTGGTAATTGGAATAAATTGTGAATTGGGTTTATTGTGAACTGTGTTTTTAAAGACATTCGTTCTTTAACCCGATTAACACTGAAAATATAATTTTGGAAAGAATAAATCTTTTAATTGGGATTATTAGAGTTTCCAATTATATTTGGTAATTCGAATAAATTGAAATGTGAATTGAGTTTATTGTGAACTGTGTTTTTTAAGACATTCGTTCTTTAATCCGATTAACAGTGAAAATAAAATTTGGAATTTATGAATCTTTTATTATGATTTAAATAAAAAATTTCCAAAGTAAAGTTTTCCAATTTAATATATTAAATTGGAATTGGATGGAATTCGATTTGGTAATAATCGAGATGAGATTCTGTGAATGAAGACTGTTACTATATATGAAATTTAGAAGGCCTATCCGTTATTCCATTCATATTATTAGTCTGATACGAAAATTTATATCGATTATATATATTTATCTGATTTATGTGAATATTCCAAATTTAATGAAAGATGAATTTGGGTTTGTCATGAGCTGTGTTTTAAATGACGTTGGTTCTTTAACCCGGTTAAAGATAGGATTTATTTTCCTAAAGTTGAATAATCATAAAGTAATGATTTTTGATATTAAAACTAAATTGGAGTTTTAATAAATTTTTAATTAGATTGAAATGGGAATGAGATAATTAAATGTATTGAATTCTTGAAATGATCGAGAATGGAGTACCACCAGTTCTACTCCAGACGATAGTAAAATCTTTAATTATATTTGAACGGGAAATGGTAATTAATTTTACCGATAACACTGTGGTGTTAGATATGGAGTATTACCAGTTTTGCTCCATGGGATGAAAAAGTTGGGATTGGGATAATAAATAATAAATGATTACTTCGGTAAGGTTCGTTAATCCAGACTAGTTTTATAAACCTTAATTTGGTTTGAAATTGTTAAAAGAAAAAATAAAATCTTTTGAAATTGAGATCCAAAGGAAGATTTAAAAGAATAAATTTAAAAGATTTATCTTTGATAAAATTAATAGGGACCTTTCCTTAATAATGTGAATATTATATTAAAAAAATATTCTGAATTCGAATGAGGCGTATGATATGTTTTATAGCACTTGATTATTGCTTATAAAATACGTGAGTTATTTGGAAAGACCGGGTTTATCCCATTCTGAATAACTGATACAACAATTATAAGTTGACGATGAAGACGATGGTTGAAGACCGGAGTTCTTCACATCGTTTGGATGATTACTACTGCCTTGATTGGGCTGTACACCCAAGACAAGGTAATAAGTGGTGATCATTCAGACGTACTTGGAGATCGACGGATATGCAAGGACCTCTTTCCTGTATTGGACATGGGACGAGGAATAAGGTGCCCCCGGTTTCGTTCAGACCCAGAATGGACTTGTAAATGGATGTGTGTCTGACATTGGATTTCATTCTGTATAAATTGATTTCTGTTAAATATGTATCTGTTTGGTGGCGGAGAATTTGTTTTCTTGCTTAACACCCTTCTTTGAGACGTACGAGCTTGGAGGTTATATATTGATAGACATCAGCTGTATGGCATGAATTGTCAGTGTGGCATGCCAAGATGCAAATGATCAAGGCTTTTGTTGAAAAGCAGAGTCTTGTAGATGATGATGAAAGCATAGCTTTAATTAGCTTAGCTTTGTGTATAGCGTTATTTCGCGAGCGTCACACCCTGGTATGAACCAGAAACGGGAGAAGGACCCCAGGGAGGACATGTGTTTCTTTCTAGCTAGAAGTGGTGTCACGGTATGGAGCCCAGACATTTTTACTTATGTGGATGTTGGAAAGTGAGGTACCTCGGATATTGAGTCCCTAGTGGCTCAAATTTTATGCCCCATAGGGCAGGGAAACTATTGTTCGGGCATAACTAATCCACTAAAGTATTTGTGGACAGGCCCTGGGGCTCCTAAGGGCTCACCTGAGTCTGAGTCCTGAGGCACGGGATAGAGTGTCTCGAATTCGGTAAGGACGGTCCCTTGCCTTGGTTCATAGATGGAAATCCAACTTCCAGTACGACATCATGCAGTTTTTATTGTAGAACTAGTTTGGCGACATGATATATGGTACCCATGCCGTCTATGATTGATACATTTATATTTGAAGTTGTTTTTGACACTATACACTTATTGTTATATCAAAATAATTTGTTTTAAACGTACTAAGCATGTTTAGCTATTATAAGGGAAAACTCTATCCTCCGGCTTCCGTTGCATTATGTGATGGGACCTGAGTCTTATAATAGCTTCATTTTTCAAAAAGGATTGCGTTGTTTTATTTTAAACTGATGTTCGTGTGGAGTAAACCCATTCCGTGTTATATGGTGTGGTCCCATGATTTCCCTACTTTTAAAGTAAAGATTTAATAACTGTTTTAGTTCTCACACAAGTCCCACGACTGACCTGGAATTTATTGTTTTAACCTAAACTCTGGGTGCCCCTATTTTCCACACGGGCAGCTACTAGTTTTGGTTTTGCAGATATTATATTCACAGGATTCTGGTTTACAGCTGAAGCGATATTCGAAAAGCTCTGTATCCATGTATTTCTTTCAGTTGTATTTTGTATTATTTTTCCGCTGCTATTTAAATGTAATTTAAATCTCTGATATTTTTCAATGTATGTTATTTATTTATACTCTGTTATATTCTTGTACTCCGATGTAATTGTTGTAATAACAATGAAATGTTCTTCTGTTGTGTGCTGATGAGTGTTGTTCTCAACTCAATCCAAGCTTTCCCGAAAGGATGAGTTTGGGTCGTTTCAGTTTGGTATCAGAGCTTTGGTTTGTAGAGCTCGAGAACAAGACACATTAGAACTGAACGAAAGAATTCATCAGGGATTGGATTAGTAATATCCAATAAGAATGATTCGTTAGAGATAAGATCAACAGTATCCTAGAACGAGTGCGAAGAGTGCTATTTTTAAAATAAAAATGAAACCAAATTTTGTTTTGAAAATTTGAATCTTATTAGACGTATTCGAATATTTATTTTATATTGATTTTGGACAATCGAGTAAAGATTTTGAATATACGTCTGATCCACGTGTATACGAAGCCTCAAATATACTGGATAGATATAGAATCGCACTCTAGTCGCCTAGAGATGATTCTGATGGTTGTAGCTACATTATCAGAATTTATGTTCGAGTTTCGAAAGTGGGATATCTATATATTTCCAATTCACTGGTGTGGGAATCAAAACTTAGAGTTTATTGTTGTGGTTTGCACTAAAATATGATTTTTGACTATATATATAAAAGTTATATATATTTAAAAAATTAATCAACTAATTGATTGTTGGTTGTGATGTTTGATTATTAGTTTAACTAATAAAAATATTGGAATGATAATTGATTTAACCAATATGTGAATGAATGAGAAATCAAATAAATTATAGAAACTGAATTGAAAATTGATTGCAATTGCATCATGTACGTATATATGTGTGAACAGGTCATAGCATGGAAGCTAAGAAGAGGAATAAAATTGTATGCCCGACAAATAGGTACATATTTACTGTTTTGTTTGGGTTTGATGATTTTATGAGTCGATCGGCTAGCCGCTTGGCTTTTTCTTTTTCTTTTTGATTGATGAGGGCCCTGTGAGGCAAGTTGCGGGTTTAAAGATCAACCCGTACAAAAGAGGTTATGGTGAAATTTTTCGAAAATTTAGGGTGTTAGCCAAATTTTTGAGAAATTAGAAAATTCTTAGAAACCAGAAAGTTGAAGAGTGAAAGTCAGAATGAAAGTTGAGTTGGTTAGTTAAACAACTTTCAGTCCCGTTCCTTTTCGAGGACGAAAAGATTTTAAGTGGAGGAGATTGTAACAACCCGGATTTTCAAAACCAATTTAAAATTTTTATTTTAGCAATTTTAATGGATTTTGGATATTTAAAATGATTTATATTAAATAATGACGAATAAAAAATTATTTTTAATCGAAGTTAGAACGTATAAATTTATATTAATTATAAATAGTGTTTGAAATGGCGCGGCAGTTTGAAAAGTTATTTGGAAACATTATGTAAAATCATAATAAATTATTTGGAAAGATTTTGGATGAAAATTCTAAGTTTGAAAAGATAAAAATATATTTTTATCAAAATGAACTAGTTATTAACTAGAATAATAATCCAATGTTTTTAAGAAAATAAATAAATTGGATTTGTAAATGGTTTTAACATAACCAGAATTTTCCCAAGTTTGAATTGGAATGGAAATTATCTTTGGAATATTTCGATATTGGATTCATGATTATACGGATATTGTTGAGGAATTTGGAAGATATGAATATCGTTATTCGCAATACGATATTTGTTGATTTCAGAATTTGATATTGAATATAAGCCGATATAATTTCTATTCAGAGCCTTTTATTTAATATCAAATTGGATTTTGGGTTTGTCGTGAACGGTGTCTTAAATAACACTGTTCTTAAACCCCGTGTGAAAAGAATAAATCTTTTAATTAAGATTATTAGAGTTTCCAATTATATTTGGTAATTGGAATAAAATGAAATGTGAATTGGATTTATTGTGAACTGTGTTTTTAAAGACATTCATTCTTTAACCCGATTAATAGTGAAAATACAATTTTGGAAAGAATAAATATTTTAATTGAGATTATTAGTGTTTCCAATTATATTTGGTAATTGGAATATATTGAAATGTGAATTGGGTTTATTGTGAACTGTGTTTTTAAAGACATTCGTTCTTTAACCCGATTAACACTGAAAATATAATTTTGGAAAGAATAAATCTTTTAATTGGGATTATTAGAGTTTCCAATTATATTTGGTAATTCGAATAAATTGAAATGTGAATTGAGTTTATTGTGAACTGTGTTTTTTAAGACATTCGTTCTTTAATCCGATTAACAGTGAAAATAAAATTTGGAATTTATGAATCTTTTATTATGATTTAAATAGAAATTTTCCAAAGTAAAGTTTTCCAATTTAATATATTAAATTGGAATTGGATGGAATTCGATTTGGTAATAATCGAGATGAGATTCTGTGAATGAAGACTGTTACTATATATGAAATTTAGAAGGCCTATCGTTATTCCATTCATATTATTAGTCTGATACGAAAATTTATATCGATTATATATATTTATCTGATTTATGTGAATTTTCCAAATTTAATGAAAGATGAATTTGGGTTTGTCATGAGCTGTGTTTTAAATGACGTTGGTTCTTTAACCCGGTTAAAGATAGGATTTATTTTCCTAAAGTTGAATGATCATAAAGTAATGATTTTTGATATTAAAACTAAATTGGAGTTTTAATAAATTTTTAATTAGATTGAAATGGGAATGAGATAATTAAATGTATTGAATTCTTGAAATGATCGAGAATGGAGTACCACCAGTTCTACTCCAGACGATAGTAAAATCTTTAATTATATTTGAATGGGAAATGGTAATTAATTTTACCGATAACACTGTGGTGTTAGATATGGAGTATTACCAGTTTTGCTCCATGGGATGAAAAAGTTGGGATTGGGATAATAAATAATAAATGATTACTTCGGTAAGGTTCGTTAATCCAGACTAGTTTTATAAACCTTAATTTGGTTTGAAATTGTTAAAAGAAAAAATAAAATCTTTTGAAATTGAGATCCAAAGGAAGATTTAAAAGAATAAATTTAAAAGAATTTATCTTTGATAAAATTAATAGGGACCTTTCCTTAATAATGTGAATATTATATTAAAAAAATATTCTGAATTCGAATGAGGCGTATGATATGTTTTATAGCACTTGATTATTGCTTATAAAATACGTGAGTTATTTGGAAAGACCAGGTTTATCCCATTCTGAATAACTGATACAACGATTATAAGTCGACGATGAAGACGATGGTTGAAGACCGGAGTTCTTCACATCGTTTGGATGATTACTAATGCCTTGATTGGGCTGTACACCCAAGACAAGGTAATAAGTGGTGATCATTCAGACGTATTTGGAGATCGACGGATATGCAAGGACCTCTTTCCTGTATTGGACATGGGACGAGGAATAAGGTGCCCCCGGTTTCGTTCAGACCCAGAATGGACTTGTAAATGGATGTGTGTCTGACATTGGATTTCATTCTGTATAAATTGATTTCTATTAAATATGTATCTGTTTGGTGGCGGAGAATTTGTTTTCTTGCTTAATACCCTTCTTTGAGACGTACGAGCTTGGAGGTTATATATTGATAGACATCAGCTATATGGCATGAATTGTCAGTGTGGCATGCCAAGATGCAAATGATCAAGGCTTTTGTTGAAAAGCAGAGTCTTGTAGATGATGATGAAAGCATAACTTTAATTAGCTTAGCTTTGTGTATAGCGTTATTTCGCGAGCGTCACACCCTGGTATGGACCAGAAACGGGAGAAGGACCCCGGATAAAAATTTTCCCCCCCGTCCTTTTGGAACAATTTTTTGTTCCTTTTGTCCTTGAGGATAAAAACCCCAAAGCATATACCAGTACTGCATAACTGTAGATCACCAGGGCCTAATTCCCTTAGCTTTTATGAGACAGCCAATCAAAATAAGTGATTTTCTTTGCATTTTACAATAACAACCGTTTTTTTTTTTTTTTTTTTTTGGGGCAAAAATCACAGTATTTTAATTGGTTTACCTCACAAAAGGAAGGGATGTTAGGCCCAGGTGATCTGCATCATGCCGCACCAGAAACTAATTTGCAACCCACTGCCCCGAAAGAACGGCACTTTCAAGTTTCAATGGCTTGTTTGCCTGAAATTTGAGGCAATAAAATGATAAGATAGTGGCCCATTAACAACCACAACCCACAGCATTTCTTTGGTAAACCAAACATGTTTTTACCTAATTCGAATTTGAGTTATCATATAAGTTGTGGTTGGTGATGATGATAATTTTCCTTCCTAATCGCGGTCATGGGTTGGAGATGCAGGCTTACAAATCATCTCGTAGTGCTAGTAAAGAACTTAAAAGTCATATTACCAGCTAAAAATCATAGATCCATGAAGCAGAAACTACTAATTATGAAAATCTTCCGACGGACTAAAAATAGTGAATCGCACAAGCACCAACTGCTTTGAACTGTAATGAGAGAAGAGAAATCGAATTCCATTCCATCTTCAAAATACCAAACCGAAGCAAAAATAAGGTTTCAACCGCCAAATGTACAACAATAATCAAGAAAAAATAAACTTCATTAACTAAAAGCAATCTTCAGAAACAAAATATGAAGGATATAACAAACAGTCTACAACCATATACGATTTCATCAAATAAAAGAATATAAACCGAACACATAGTACAGAGATTTACAAAGGAAGGGACATATGATTGGAGCGCACGACGAACCTACCGACGATCCAATCCCACCACCGCCTAATCGGCCCGATGCCGATTTCTCCGAAGGAAGGCATAGATTTGGACTTCCTAATCACCCACGCCGAGGAGGCCGTGGAATAGGGCTGGACGTTCAGCGAGAACGTGCTCGAAATCCGCTTTCGAAGGCCGTACGTCGCGTCGGTCTGCTTCTTGCCGTCGTTCTGGGATACAGGCAGATCTACTCTTGTTGGAGAGAGAAACTTCATGACGTTGAAAAGTGGGAGAAAAAAAAGGAAGAATAGGTTGTGGCGGTGTAGGTAGGAAAGGAATATAAATGAAGAGGAGGGAAGAAGCCCGGGGGGACAAAGTTGGGTCGGTGAAAACAGCTATTGGACAGGCTGGATTGTGGAGGCCCATGACAGGTTTAGAGTTCTGGCATTATGCGTGAATTTCCTACGGGGTTGGGCATACGTCCAGTCGTTTAGGAGTTTTTTTATGCTACACGAGGTTGGTGCCTTGGTGGGCACAGTTAAGTTCAATTCGGTGCATCGCACTGCTTCGGAAAAGGGAAAAATAGATGCTACGGAAGCTTCGTTGGATACTTGTAAAACTGAAACGACTGAGAACGCGTAGTCAAGTCCACGGTTGTTTACTAGATTTGACTCGGGGACTGTAAATATGGATTTGGTGGCAGACCTGCTTATGTCGGTATAACGTTTTAGATGAGTTATTTGCAAAGGAAGATGTTTGAGCATGCCATTTTGAGAAGGCTGATATGTTTACGATTTGTGGGCAAGTAAGTTCATATTTTTTTTTTTTTTTTTTTTTTTTTGCACCTTCCCGTTTCCATTTTCATTGTCGTTCCAAATGCGATGAGAAACAAATTGGGAAAACACCATTGCTTTTATTTTCCTTCGTGAGCACCACAACAGATGATTTATTTTTTATTGGTTGTTCAATTGAAAATCTTCAGATCTAAAGCATGCATCTATCCTATATTCCAACCTATTGACAAAATTCTCTTGCTTTCTTCTATTTTGTTTCCAATGATGTTCATTGATATTGAATTGTAGGACAAAAGTTGTTAGATCCACATCCCAAAACTGCTCATTTTGACTGAACATTATCATCGAGGTGTTTTATTGTTCTCTAAGTTCTTCATTATTGTATTTCTCATTTTCATTTGTTCTTTGTTTTTTCTGTTTGTTTATTTGGACGCTAATGGTGAAATTTACATTGGGTTATTTATACCAAAAACTACTTCTTAAACCGATATACTTCGTGTTCTCATCCTGACACATGTTGCTATCTCTCCTTCATTATAATGTTTGCAAGAACAAATCACTACCCCAAATTTTGGGATAACTACAATAGTGTTCTACCGAAAATTCTCTAACTCATATTCATAATTTGTTTGCTAAGTCTTTTTTGTTTTTTTCTATTTAGAAAATTTTATGCAACTTTTATATTGCATTTTATATTCCATTACTAAATTTTCATTTATCCCTTTATTCTATTGGTCAATATTCATTTCGACTTGCTCATTCTATTGGCTAATTCATATTGCCCGATCTTAAAAGAACATGCTACCCAACTGGCTCAGTATTGTATTGTGCTAGTGCAGTGTGCCTGATCATTATGTGTTGTTTTTGGATGTCATAATTTAAACTCCATAATTTTAAGGTTAGTTAATTTTTGTTTTGAAAGGCGAGTGCAAGTGTGAAAAATAAACTCTAAGGTTAGAGCTCAACCTTTTGCATTTATTTTTACAAAATTCACGATTGATCACCCTTTTAAGTGCAAAGATAAAACGCTCAATTTTTATTCATATTGCAATTATTTTTGCAATTAAGTAATGCACACCTAACCTAAAATGCAACATGCCGAAAATGTTAACAATAGTAATAATTGGATTAGAATAACAAATTACATTGCAGGCCTGTCGTTCCTCTCTTACACATTCATGTCTTCTATGTTCGTCCTTCTAGCATTCCTAAAGACAAACGACACTTTAGTGATTAAGTAGATATTGGGTTGAGGTGTAAGTAAAACTAAAGAGTGAAAATCTAGATCTTTTGTTGCACTATTGATAATTATATTTTGTGTTTAATATTTTGTATATGGTCCTGCAATTATGAGTCACCAAAATCTTATATATTCATGGTGAAGCATTCAACATTCATTATGATGTTTTTGCCTTAAATGCATGTAGACAAATGATCCCCAATTTAGAGTAGTGAATGTTGTAAACTGAAAATGAAATTAGCTTAAGCAACCGTAAACACATGACAATATTATTTAATATCATGGGTTGTTCTATACATTAAACATGTATTCACTTTAAATAAAATTATCATATATGTATTTGTAACTTCATTACGATTAATGCATCTGCCTAATAGATTCAAAATCATTGGCAAGAATGCAGCTGTATTTGTAAGCAGTGAATTAGCAAGAATGCTCAATTCGCTTAATAATTTGCAGTAAAGTACAAGTAAATTTGTCACTGAATGTGAATTCCTAATTTTTGGAAGACTAAATATTATAACTTGAGTACCAAATTTTGAAAATTTTGCATGCATCACTGTTTTGAATAGACACCTACAGTGCAGGTGCATTTAGTCAGTTGCTTAATAAAATGGCTTTAACATCATGTTCGTAAACAGTGGAACTTTTGGATCTTTGACTAATTACTCTTTTTTTCACTTATACTCTTGGTATTCAAGTTACTGCCAGAGAGGTTGGAATTTTGGTTTATTCATGAAAGCATGATTACTTCATGTTATGCCCCATATTCTCTCATGTAACGTGTCATGTTGCATACATTCTCTTATGAAACTTTTATATTCTTATTCTTTCTTTTTTTGTTCATTTTTAAATTAGTAAATTATCTTTGTATATTAAGTGATAAAGTTGTATAATTAATTAAATATAAAGGATGGTTTCATCCTTTGATTATTTTATATTATCTTGATATCTATTTCGAGTTGCTTTAGTTGTAACATTTATTTAATATTCCCAAATATTCACATCAAAAGTAACCTTTGATGTTGCTGCAGACATGGGAGTGAGACAACCAGTTAAAGACAGTGAAAAACTTCAGACATGAGAGTGGATGTGTAGGAGTAGGAGAGCATGATCTAGACATAAACCTGTGGCTGCTGCCTAAAGAAGGGGGGTTTGCATGATGGAAGAGTCTTGAAACTGCAGCTGCAACTGGACAGTGTAACACCCCGTATATTTTATAACTGTGAAATTCATAAATTAAACTATAACTAATTTCAAATCAAAGAATTAAGGGAAACGGGATACGCCATTGCGTTCGTCTCGGAAAAATACGCGAGATAGAGTCTGAGTTTGCGTAAAACGGATATCGTATGAAGAAGTTATGGACGAACGAAGTTGGGCGAAAAACCGGAAAACGGGTCAGAATGCACTGGCGCACTTGGGAAGTGCGCCAGAACAAAAATGCACTGGCGCACCTGTGAAGTGCGCCAGTACATTTTTGACCTGGCGCACCTGCCAAGTGCGCCCAGGTCAAAAATGACCTGCTGGTCAGGTCTGGTCGAGCCCTAGCTGGCCAGGTCTGTGTTTGGCCGATTTTCAGAAGCTTGCTTTGTCATTAGGGCTAGGTGGCAGGCTCTAATTGGTCTCTCCTTAGGATGAATGGCTACGATCAATCCAAGCAACATCAATGGCCCTAATCAGTTCATTACCCCTATAAAAACAACCCTAGACTAACCCTAATCTATTCATTCAAAAATAAGAACAAAGCCGCCATGTTGCTGAGGAGCGTCTAGGAGTAGCCACCAAATTGGAGAGAAGATTAGGAGGAAAGTTCTAAAGCCTAAAGCAATTCAAGCAACCTAAAGCAACTCAATCAAATCAACAAGGAATCGCATCTTCTAATCCCTAAATTAGAGAATTCGCCACAACGATTGTAAGTAGAGTATTACTTTGGTATGAACAAATAATTGTGTTGATATGTATACTTGATTTGTGGCGATAAAATAATTCATATTTGTGCGTTGGAATATTGTATACGTTTGGATGTTCTTAAATTATGTTGTTCATTATGAAAAACTACATGCGGTAGTTTTATGCAAGTATGACGTTTGGATATTCGCAAAATATGTAATTTATGTTGAAGCTACATGTATGTAGTTGTTGAATTGAAAATCATGCAAGTTTGGGATTTTGTTACTATGCCATCATAATGTGTATTTTTATACAAACATCATTTTTGTGAAGTAATTGGAATAAGGTTGGGATTATCATAATTCATATGAAATTATATTGAAAAGTTTGGCACCATGATCTATGTATCAAGCCATGTTTTGTACTAGAAACCTATTTGCAAACTTATGAATATGGCTAGGCTATGATTGATATTTTGTAAAAATTGAAACCATGTTAGGTCTATATTGTTAACGAGAATTATATGATGACAGATGTGGTACATGGCTAGGTTAGATTCAAAAATCCCTCTTTTGCAAGTTTGCATGACTAAAGTAAAAATCATGATTTCATGTTAGAAATATTTATGCCATAGTTATGTGAACAAATTTAACTATACTTATGCCATGCTTATGTTTGACATTATGCCATGCTTATGTTTGACATTATGCCATGCTTATGTTAGAAATATTTATGCCATGCTTATGTTTGACATTATGCCTAAATAAAAATATAGGTTCATGTTGTAGTTATGACTATGTGTCAATAATGATACCCAATTTAGATTCTTATCTCAACTATAAGTTTACATGCTTTGATTCATGTCACCTATGCTTTATGACCAAAGTATATGTTACCACTATGCAAGTACACCAGTTTCTATTTTGTATTTCCAACGTCATATTGCAAGTTCATACGCTCACCTTCCCCTTTTTGTGTATATAATCACGCTTTAAGCCTCCCCTCTTTCGCATGGCTAAGTTGGGCTTAAAAAGGTTAAGCCCAACATATAAACGAACGTATTAAACGGGGGAAAATAACGTTGGGTTAAAATTACTAATGAATGAAAATATAAAATAGAAGGGCCCAAATTCAAGTATGGGTTGGGCCCATGATTGGTGTAACCTTTACGCCATTTACTTAATAATGGGCCGCAAATATTTACATATAAATAAAGAAGAAAGACAAAATATGTAAATGTAGAAAATACGATGTGTTTAACCCGAGGTTGGATTGAGTTGTGATGTAAACCTGCCCGGAACCGCCCGGCTGTCCAGTAGTCACGACAATACCTATCCAATGTGGGAGGTTAAACATGGAGCCCAATAAGGACCCGAGGTTAGACTGAGTTGTGGCGTAAGACTGCCCGGAACCAACCGGCAACAGGCAGCCACAACAATACCTGTCTAATGTGAGAGGTCAGGGCCTTAATAAGACAATTAAGGCTGAGTCAGGATTGTTAGGATTAAGTGAACTAAAGACTTAATCAAAATGGAACATGCTAAACTAAACGGACTGGTGGGGGTTAGGTTAGAAAACACTTAACCAACTTAGCATGTTGGCTAGAGATAGAAAACCTAGTAACGGGGGACCCTTTTCAGCAGTAACCCTAGAAGGTGTATCAGGATACCCTGAAACTAGGCAGGGTGGGGCACGATTACTGGGCTGATTGTAAGAGGTCAAATCGACGGCGGTGGTGTAGCAGTGTAGGTTCTAACGGGGTGCGGGCGTGCACACACTCCGGCGTAGAAAAATAAGGCACTGGACACCAGTAGCATACCTGTGCATTCTAAGGTTGTGTCGGGCCGCTACCATGGGACTTGATACACCCCATGGTGGGACCAGCATAGGTAACTACAACATCGGGGGCCGTAAGACACATGTAACTATGCGAGTAGGAGCCGATCATCATAGAATGGATCACATCACCCTGATTATGGGGTGCCAGTTGGAAACTAGTTTATATGGGTTCAGAGATTAACATGGGGTACGATAGCGTATTCGACCCTAGACAACTTAACCAAGTTATAGTGCTTTCCCACTTCTTGATTATACTTATCATTCCCAGTTCTTTATTCATAGACAAAATAGTACTAGACTTACTCAGGCTTTATGTCTGACTCTACTTTTCTTTCGTCTTCTTTTCTTCCGTTTCCCCCCCAGGTCCACAGGGAGGGAACACTGCAGCTTGACCAGCCTTAACATCCAGCTTGAAGAAGAGAAATGTATTGCTTGGACTCTTTCGTTTTGAGCTATGGCTTTGGACAACCACTATGGGGCTTTTGCAGTTTTATCTATGTTTTCTTTATGCTTCTTTAAATAAAATGTAATCAAGACAGATTATGGAAGTGTTATGTTTTTTTTGGAAAAGATGTAAGACAATTATGGTGATGTTGTTGTAACACGTATTTGCTTTTATGAAATAAAAGTTCTTGTTTTTCCGCTGTTTACAAATATGTGTTCTTATATCTGTCTTGTATATCTGTGACTTATACTTATAAACCTCCACCAAAATTAGGGCATTCCCTTTGAGAGTGACTCTAACGGAGGTGGGGTGTTTCACTTGGTATCAGAGCATAGGTTTACTAGATAAGATAAAAAGTTTTGGAAATTTATTCTCAAAAAGGAAATTTTAAAGAAGCATTTTTAAAAGAAAAATATTATTTTATTCTAAAAGGCAAAGTCCACTCCCCAAAGCCATAGGTACTATCTCTTATCCTTCGTTTTGAATCTATCCTTTTTGTTTCAGCATGTCCGAAGACCTTAACTTGCCAGAAGGGGTGCCAATACCTGGTTGGTTTAGGCGGTTCTTAGAAGCAAGAGCCACTCAGCCAGGTCCTACCGTTCCTCCTCCCCCAGCTACCGGAAATCATCCAGCTGCAGCGGCACCTTTTCCTCCACCTCCTCCGCGGGGAAACACGTTTGCTAAGATATGTAGAGATTTTAAAGCTATGGGAGGAAAGGATTTCCATGGAACTGAGTCCTTCGTGGCAGCTAGAAATTGGCTGAAAGAAACGGAGGACCTATTCATCATCTTTGAGGTAGAAGATAGACAAAAAGTACAATTGGCGGTGTGGCTATTGAAGGGCGAGGCTTCCTATTGGTGGGAAGTCACTAATGCTGAAAGACCAGTGGAAACATGGGAGGACTTTAGGGCAAGGTTTGAGACTAAATTTCTCTCAGATGCAGAAAGGAGTTTGCAGTTGGAAAAATTCTTATTTCTTAAGCAAGGGAACAAGACAGTCAGAGAGTATGTTAATCAGTTCGATGAGCTGGCTAGGTTTGGGCTGGACCTAGTCAACACCCCGCACAAGAAGGCTCTCTGTTTCGTCAAAGGGTTGAATGAGCCATTACACAGTTTGGCCATGACCCATATACCCATGGGAGCCACGTATGAAAGATTGGTGCAAATGGCATTGCTGAACGAAGAGGATAAGGGCAAGAAGGAGGCAAAGGCTGAAAGCTCTCAAGGGAAGAAAGAGGGTTTGCAGCCTAAGAAGACAGACTTTAAGAAAGGCGGGAAAGGCAACAAAGAGAAGAGGAAGTGTAATTTCTGTGGCAAAGTGGGACACTTAGTAAAGGACTGCCGGAAAAAGAAGGCCAAGGAGAATGGTGGGTGCTTTTCTTGCGGTGAGACGGGCCACCGGGCTAAAGACTGCCCAAAGAAACGAGGACAGGGGCAGAGGGCTGGATCCACCCCAGGGGCACAGGTTCATGTGCTAGAAGCGCCACCTTTGCAACAGCGAGGTACAAACACTTCTGTAGAAAGTGTAGTTTATCTTTATGATCACCCCGTTCGCACTTTATTTGATTCTGGCGCATCACACTCCTTTATCTCGTCTGCTTTAGTAGAATCTCTGCACCTAAAAACTAGTATGGTAGAGGACCCCTTAATTGTTACAAACCCAATTGGGGGCCCAGCTCATTTGTCTATGATCTGTTTGGGATTGAAAATTTCTATTCTAAGTGTTGAATTTCAATGTAGTGCCTTTGTTTTGGGCTTTTCGGGGTATGGTTTGATTTTGGGTATGGATTGGCTATCCAGCAATGGGGCCATCCTTGATTGTGAGAAAAGGGTTGTTAGGCTCCTAACCCAGCTCGGTAATACTTTGGAAATTTCTTGTAATCCCTCGTATGCGGTTATGCTTAGTTATCTTGAATCGTTAGATGCCTCTGTTGAAAATTTGCAATCAGTTAGAGTGGTCCGGGAATATCCGGATGTCTTCGAAGAGGTAAAGGGCTTGCCTCCGAAGCGGGAAATAGACTTCCGCATATATCTTGTAGATAATGCAAAGCCCGTTGCGTTTCCCGTTAGACACATGGCTCCAAGGGAAAGGAAAGAGCTCAGTAAACAGATTAAAGAGCTTCTAGAAAAAGGGGTTCATTAGGAGGAGCATTTCAGAATGGGGCGCTCCAGTGGTGTTCGCTACGAAGGCGGATGGTTCTCTCCGTCTATGTGTTGACTATAGGGAGCTCAACAAGCTAACGAAAAAGAATAGGCACCCTCTCCCTAGAATTGACGATTTATTTGATCAGCTTGTAGGAGCGTCTGTTTTCTCCCAACTCGATTTAGCAACCGGTTTTCATCAGCTAAGGGTGGCTGAAGGTAGCATCGATAAAACGGCGTTCAGAACCCCAGACGGCTTCTTTGAATGGCTTGTCATGCCTTTCGGCTTGACAAATGCACCTGCTTACTTCGTGGACCTGATGAGTAGGGTATTTAGAGATTTCCTCAACAAATTCGTAGTCGTCTTCGTAGATGATATCCTTATCTTCTCAAAGAGTGAAGAGGAACATGCTCAGCACTTAAGGGCAATCATGGAAACTTTGCGAGTCCATCAACTAAAAGCCAAATTCTCCAAATGCCACTTTTGGAGAGAAGAGGTGAGGTTCCTTGGGCACATAGTATCCAAACAAGGGTTAGCCGTGGACCCTGCTAAGGTAGTGGCGGTACAGGATTGGAAGATACCAAGGAATGCAACTGAGGTCCGAAGCTTTCTAGGACTAGCGGGTTTCTATCGAAAGTTCATAAGGGATTTTGCGAAAATCTCAGCTCCGCTCACGAAATTGACCAAGAAGAATCTAGTGTTCAATTGGGACTTGGATTGCGAGTTTGCTTTCCAACGACTGAAAAGGGCTCTCACAACAGCCCCAGTTTTGACGCTGCCAGATGGGAGCAAGATGTTCACTGTTTATACGGATGCATGTGGGACAGGGCTAGGCGCCGTCTTAATGCAAGAAGGAAGGGTAGTAGCTTATGGCGGGAGGCAGTTGAAAGTGCATGAAAGAAACTACCCAACCCACGATCTTGAGTTAGCCGCCATCGTCTTTGCACTCAAGTCATGGCGACACTATCTCCTAGGTGAGAAGTTCGAATTTTACACGGACCATAAATCGTTGAAATATCTTTTCTCGCAGAAGGTTCATTTCGCTTATGCATGAGTTGTGGAGAATCACCTTAGTAAGTACATTTGGCAACATGGGTGGCATTTATTTCCAAAAGATAGTTCCTTTACCTGATAATGCGGGGACGAGATCCAAGATTCACTGGTGAATTTTGGAGAGCTTGCATGGAACCATGAGTACGCAGTTAGGCTTGAGCCAAGTATATTAGAAGTAGAGTAAGTGAAAGTGAAATGAGAGGCAACAGTGAAAAAGGTTCCAACCCATATTTTGGAAACAAAAATTAAGAAGCTACGAAATGGTGAAGTTAAAGACAGACAAAGCATAATGGAGTTAAGCTCAAGAAATGCGACTTAGAAGATTAAGGACTAGATTCGTGCACCATATCTCTTCTTATGAGTATATCTTTGATCCCTCTCTTCCTGTAGAGCTTACTTGCATGCTATCCTTTGTGTATATCCTCTCGGTCCCATTCTCAATCCAATTTCTGTTGCAAACCCCATAGGGAGTATGACTCATCTGTTAGTAACACATGTTGGGGCTCGATGTTGTTCGTTGGTTTGACTAAAGATTTTGGGTTTTATAAGATACGGATTGGTCTTAGGAAGGGACTCCCTTGTGACCTAAAAGGAGTCCATCATGCTTAGTTTCCTAGAATCATATATGGTGGTTGGGTTGAGTAATTCTTTGGGTGTCAGTCTGATGTTGATTTCGGTCTTCGGGGCTGATGCTTAGAGAGTTTTTCTCCTAATCAATATATATGTGGCATAGATTTCCAGTTTTGACATTGCCTAATGGGCACAAAGTTTTTACTTGCTTCTATCATTCGACTATACCTTTAGGTAGGACCACTTCCTATCATTGAGAAAATTGGGGAAAATAGCCTATAGATTAGAGCTACCCGAGAAACTGGCCGGAGTTCACAACGTTTTTCACGTTTCACATCTCCGAAGATGTCTACATGAGTCTGCGGAAGTGGTAGAGCCAAATATCCTCGAAGAGGCCGAAGTGGAACGCGAAGCAACCATAAGGAAAGTTCCAACCCGCATATTAGGAACGGAAGTGAAGAAGCTACGCAACCGCGAAGTCAAACTCGTCAAAGTTCAGTGGAGCGACACCGAGGGAGACGTGACTTGGGAAACTGAAGCTAGAATACGCACTGCCTACCCTTTTCTTTTCGAGGGTACATCCTTGATCTTTCTTTTTCCTTAAGTTGCGCTTTTATCTATCTTTTTAGGTATATTTCCTCGACCTTATCTTTTAGGTAGAAACCTTTTGGATGGAAACATGTAATTGAAACATGTTATGGATGATGGTTGCAAGTGGTTGCAAGTGATTGCTAGTGGTTGCTCGTGGTTGCATATACACACACAATCTAGGTTTTAGATCGGCTCAGTCACTTCATATTGCATATGCATATATGTTTGCATTCGTATATGGTTGAACTTTAATGTGTTGTCATGTGGATGTTGCATTTGTATTGAATGATTGTGCACTCATGTAGAATCATGAATAGGAAAATTTGCATACATAATGGATTCATGGCACTGACATAATTCGCATTAAGGAGGTCAACTGAATCAGTAGACCGCCTGATTTTGCATTAGATAAGTACATGTACACACACACCTCGCATATGATCATGAAGCATTAGAAGTCTTTTAAGGACAATAGATGCTCGTGTTTGATGGATGAGTAGATGGATGATTGGATGTTAGGATATACATTCCTCCTAACTTGAAGATTTCGGGGACGAAATCCTTTTAAGTGGGGGAGAATGTAACACCCCGTATATTTTATAACTGTGAAATTCATAAATTAAACTATAACTAATTTCAAATCAAAGAATTAAGGGAAAAGGGATACGTCATTGCGTTCGTCTCGGAAAAATACGCGAGATAGAGTCTGAGTTTGCGTAAAACGGATATCGTATGAAGAAGTTATGGACGAACGAAGTTGGGCGAAAAACCGGAAAACGGGTCAGAATGCACTGGCGCACTTGGGAAGTGCGCCAGAACAAAAATGCACTGGCGCACCTGTGAAGTGCGCCAGTACATTTTTGACCTGCCGCACCTGCCAAGTGCGCCCAGGTCAAAAATGACCTGCTGGTCAGGTCTGGTCGAGCCCTGGCTGGCCAGGTCTGTGTTTGGCCGATTTTCAGAAGCTTGCTTTGTCATTAGGGCTAGGTGGCAGGCTCTAATTGGTCTCTCCTTAGGATGAATGGCTACGATCAATCCAAGCAACATCAATGGCCCTAATCAGTTCATTACCCCTATAAAAACAACCCTAGACTAACCCTAATCTATTCATTCAAAAATAAGAACAAAGCCGCCATGTTGCTGAGGAGCGTCTAGGAGTAGCCACCAAATTGGAGAGAAGATTAGGAGGAAAGTTCTAAAGCCTAAAGCAATTCAAGCAACCTAAAGCAACTCAATCAAATCAACAAGGAATCGCATCTTCTAATCCCTAAATTAGAGAATTCGCCACAACGATTGTAAGTAGAGTATTACTTTGGTATGAACAAATAATTGTGTTGATATGTATACTTGATTTGTGGCGATAAAATAATTCATATTTGTGCGTTGGAATATTGTATACGTTTGGATGTTCTTAAATTATGTTGTTCATTATGAAAAACTACATGCGGTAGTTTTATGCAAGTATGACGTTTGGATATTCGCAAAATATGTAATTTATGTTGAAGCTACATGTATGTAGTTGTTGAATTGAAAATCATGCAAGTTTGGGATTTTGTTACTATGCCATCATAATGTGTATTTTTATACAAACATCATTTTTGTGAAGTAATTGGAATAAGGTTGGGATTATCATAATTCATATGAAATTATATTGAAAAGTTTGGCACCATGATCTATGTATCAAGCCATGTTTTGTACTAGAAACCTATTTGCAAACTTATGAATATGGCTAGGCTATGATTGATATTTTGTAAAAATTGAAACCATGTTAGGTCTATATTGTTAACGAGAATTATATGATGACAGATGTGGTACATGGCTAGGTTAGATTCAAAAATCCCTCTTTTGCAAGTTTGCATGACTAAAGTAAAAATCATGATTTCATGTTAGAAATATTTATGCCATAGTTATGTGAACAAATTTAACTATACTTATGCCATGCTTATGTTTGACATTATGCCATGCTTATGTTTGACATTATGCCATGCTTATGTTAGAAATATTTATGCCATGCTTATGTTTGACATTATGCCTAAATAAAAATATAGGTTCATGTTGTAGTTATGACTATGTGTCAATAATGATACCCAATTTAGATTCTTATCTCAACTATAAGTTTACATGCTTTGATTCATGTCACCTATGCTTTATGACCAAAGTATATGTTACCACTATGCAAGTACACCAGTTTCTATTTTGTATTTCCAACGTCATATTGCAAGTTCATACGCTCACCTTCCCCTTTTTGTGTATATAATCACGCTTTAAGCCTCCCCTCTTTCGCATGGCTAAGTTGGGCTTAAAAAGGTTAAGCCCAACATATAAACGAACGTATTAAACGGGGGAAAATAACGTTGGGTTAAAATTACTAATGAATGAAAATATAAAATAGAAGGGCCCAAATTCAAGTATGGGTTGGGCCCATGATTGGTGTAACCTTTACGCCATTTACTTAATAATGGGCCGCAAATATTTACATATAAATAAAGAAGAAAGACAAAATATGTAAATGTAGAAAATACGATGTGTTTAACCCGAGGTTGGATTGAGTTGTGATGTAAACCTGCCCGGAACCGCCCGGCTGTCCAGTAGTCACGACAATACCTATCCAATTTGGGAGGTTAAACATGGAGCCCAATAATGACCCGAGGTTAGACTGAGTTGTGGCGTAAGACTGCCCGGAACCAACCGGCAACAGGCAGCCACAACAATACCTGTCTAATGTGAGAGGTCAGGGCCTTAATAAGACAATTAAGGCTGAGTCAGGATTGTTAGGATTAAGTGAACTAAAGACTTAATCAAAATGGAACATGCTAAACTAAACGGACTGGTGGGGGTTAGGTTAGAAAACACTTAACCAACTTAGCATGTTGGCTAGAGATAGAAAACCTAGTAACGGGGGACCCTTTTCAGCAGTAACCCTAGAAGGTGTATCAGGATATCCTGAAACTAGGCAGGGTGGGGCACGATTACTGGGCTGATTGTAAGAGGTCAAATCGACGGCGGTGGTGTAGCAGTGTAGGTTCTAACGGGGTGCGGGCGTGCACACACTCCGGCGCAGAAAAATAAGGCACTGGACACCAGTAGCATACCTGTGCATTCTAAGGTTGTGTCGGGCCGCTACCATGGGACTTGATACACCCCATGGTTGGACCAACATAGGTAACTACAACATCGGGGGCCGTAAGACACATGTAACTATGCGAGTAGGAGCCGATCATCATAGAATGGATCACATCACCCTAATTATGGGGTGCCAGTTGGAAACTAGTTTATATGGGTTCAGAGATTAACATGGGGTACGATAGCGTATTCGACCCTAGACAACTTAACCAAGTTATAGTGCTTTCCCACTTCTTGATTATACTTATCATACCCAGTTCTTTATTCATAGACAAAATAGTACTAGACTTACTCAGGCTTTATGTCTGACTCTACTTTTCTTTCGTCTTCTTTTCTTCCGTTTCCCCCCCAGGTCCACAGGGAGGGAACACTGCAGCTTGACCAGCCTTAACATCCAGCTTGAAGAAGAGAAATGTATTGCTTGGACTCTTTCGTTTTGAGCTATGGCTTTGGACAACCACTATGGGGCTTTTGCAGTTTTATCTATGTTTTCTTTATGCTTCTTTAAATAAAATGTAATCAAGACAGATTATGGAAGTGTTATGTTTTTTTTGGAAAAGATGTAAGACAATTATGGTGATGTTGTTGTAACACGTATTTGCTTTTATGAAATAAAAGTTCTTGTTTTTCCGCTGTTTACAAATATGTGTTCTTATATCTGTCTTGTATATCTGTGACTTATACTTATAAACCTCCACCAAAATTAGGGCATTCCCTTTGAGAGTGACTCTAACGGAGGTGGGGTGTTTCAGACAGCGAGCATGATCAAAACAAAGAGCCGCTTCAGACCCGCAAATGAAGTAGGACACAAGTAAGCAATGCTTGGAGGGTAGGTACTTATTTGAATGTATTGCTACAATAAGGATGTGCAAGCAAAGTTGGACTATGTAACGTTTTGGGGTGATACAATGCAATGGACGAGGAAAGCACATGATATAGGTCTGGGGTGCTAACTGAGTTACAAGTGTGTTAAGGTGAGCTAATGGATGGAAATCATGCAGGCACTTGAGAAGTGAACATTGCAAGTCAATAACCATTTTATTTGTTTAATTATCATTAAATTGATTTACCAAATATCTATGTAAAACACCAATATTCATCACTCAGTCCAATTGTAATCTTACGCTAATTTTTAGATTGATAACTTGGTACCAAACATAAAACATAGGGAAGAACGATTATATATTCTGCCCACTAGACTTATGTCCTATAAGTTGACTAATGACTATACAATAAATATGTTGTAATTTTTCAAAAGCATGATGCATAATAACTCATCATTTGTTCACTTCTTTGCTGTTAGCTATTGGTAATATCTATTACCTTTTTTTCATATTATACCCTTTATCAGTTAATAACTCTTTCTCAAACGGTAGTGCATTTGGTGTTTTTTAAAACTTAATCTGAATGTCGCTTTTAATGTCATCTTACTAAAATACTACTACCATAGATTTTCCATTTGATTGTGAAACTATATGTCTGAAACCAAAAGATTGAAATTTTGGAAAACTTGCTTGGTTGTTGTTTGAACAAAATGAATGCTAAAAGTGCGTTGTTGTTACACCGTCTGAGCATTATATTAATAGCATTAGGATAACTACCATTCCCATCAGGGAAACATGATATTAGCATTAAGGCTTATCCTTCTCATAGTTGGAGCCATTTTAACTGTTTGACTAATCTATAATAATTATCCAGCTGATTGATATTATTACAAGTACTAGGGAGAAAGAAATTATATGTTTCACCAACTAGGTGTTTGATAGGGTTTCTTTTCCTTTAGTTGTCATCCCAACGTAATTTCTGTGTTAGGTTCATGTTCTGCATTTTGTGTTTGTATCGCTACTTATTTCAACACATATTATTCGTCTAAATGGAATGTAGTTATCATATATCGTTGTTTCCTTACTTTTCACGTATGAATTGCATGAAGCAGCTTCCCTTTGATAAGGTTACCGACACCACTAAATCCAATGCATTACCAATACAGACAAGAAGTGAAATAATGAAGCTTAGAATGCATGTTAGTTTGGCTAATTTTTTATCCATTTTTTTATCCGCAGCCTACAGATGTTGAGAGGATCAAGGCTGAGTATATGGCCAGACAGCCAGCTAAAAAGTCATGCAGATTCCACCTTCTACCAGCCTTTTCCTATTGTCATAAGTTTTAGTTTCCGTTTGTATTTCAAAATAAAATTCGGTTGTGTCAATTATTTTTATTCCCTTTATTTTTGTACGAATGCTTGCACTGAGTAATAAATGTTTGTTATCAACTGAACTAGAAAGTGAACATTCTATGTTTCTGCAATTAGTTTTCTACTTTGACATTTTGTACTTTAGCAGACAGCCGTTACATTTAAATTACCTTACCTACATTACAATTATTTTAACTATTTCTTTATCTGTGCAAGATTACTGACACAGAATTAAACAACCAAATAACTCGATAATTCTGCGGTTTTGTATATATTGGCATCAATTTCAGCTCTTAAACTTGAGCCCATTTAAGTACAAAACCAGCTTTAATTCCGAATGTCTATGCATACGTCCAATGGATGTGCCTTTGTACTGGTGTATATAATATTTAAACAAATGTATTGATCGAACGACTATGCAAATGTTTCAACCTCCATTCACATGCACTGAATATTTAAATATAAATGTATGGTGGATATTGTTGACCCGCTTTCTGGTAAAGTAGTTGCACGGCATATTCACGGTTTTTCTAAGTACTTAGGACTCAAACATAGATTCAGATAAACACATAGTGATTTGATCGAAGTTGTGAAGCATTTGAAAAAAGGTCTGGAAGCACTGATAACTCCAGATCGGCATTAACGATTTGTAATAGTCATTTCGTAATGGGCTTCAACTGAATTTCAAACTCACATATCCATTTCTAAACTTCGGATATAAAATACAATTTAATACTTGTAAAAAGTCTCGGATCAATTGGAAAGTGGTATCACACCAAGCTGTCACGTAAAACAAGTTGCGCACTCCAGGATTCGCGCATGGTAAGAGTTTCGTTTCCTTGATTGGATCTGCACTTCGTATCCACGTGGTACAAAGTGATATTCCCAAAAATTCTGCCTACTCCATGCAGATCATCGCAAAAAGATGGCGCGCATCAGGAATTGGAGCACCAATCCCTGGATCGGTACTGGGGAATACGAAATTTTCCCTCTGGATTTGGTAAATACGAAATGAATGATTGCACTAGGTTGATCACCGAAATTAATGAGATTGGCACAGTATTGCTAGATTTGGCATCTAGCAACCTCAGATAAGAATTTTCCACAAGGATTGGCTATGTTGGATACGATGCGATCACTCTAGAATACTTGAGCGCATCCTAAAAACACCGGGATTGCCAAACTTTGACATTGGATTTGGCAAGCACAAACTCATGCAGATCATTCAAATTAGGAGGACCGACTCAGGGTGATCACTTTTTTTATGGCTACGACTTCGTATTTCTTGGGATTTGTATTTTTAGGATTCGAAGTTTACCACCTCGGGAATACAAAGGAAATCTTCATATCTAGCAACCGAGGGAATACAAAGGAAACCTTCGTATCTGGCAACTTCAGCAATATGTGCCAGGGCAAGGTTGGTCATTGAAATTCAATGGATCAACATGTGATTTTGGCTTGGCATTTCCACTTTGGCAAAGACACTCTGATTTTGGCTAAATCTCGGGATATATATCGATACCGGGATCGGTAGAACTCCCAGGATACGAGTTTGGGTTACAGGCCACCAATTCCACCTATAAGTATCCCGATACTTGGCTGTTTCGAGGGAGTTTTGGGATATATTTCCAGCACTCATGACTTCTTTTTTGAGCCTTTTAATTGCTTCTTTCATGATTTTCATGGCTTTGGAAGGTCTTTTGGGTCTATAAACTTTACATAGAAGTTTACCTTCAACATTTGGGCACTTGGAGTGGTACTTAGCTCGCTTTTGGATATATTTGGACATAAAACATCTTTTACACATTTTGGCTTGAGGAAGATGATTATGGCCTAATAGGGAATCAACGAGGATTTTTTAATTATCTAATACAACTTTGTAAACTCAAAGTGTTGAAACTCGGATAAATCTTGTAATTGTAACAATGATGATAAACAGTTACAATGAAGTGGATCTAGCGTTAGTGCCGAACCATTGTAAGCTCGGTGTTCTTTACTTCTCCGCAATTCTATTTTTGGACATTTTGCCGTACTCGGATAATCTGCATGATATTAACCCATCGGGTGTTGGTGTGTGCGAGTGACTAATTCTCTATACAAACATTTTGACATGACATATAGGGGGCATTGGATTGCCTTCAAATTTTGAATTTTTACAGAAGCAGATTCTCTTGGGTTCTCTCAGATTTCTCTATGGTTAAAAGGAAACAAATAAGTTTAGCTCATTTAGAAGGAGCGGAGACAGAGGAAAGTCAGGAAATATCCTCTATTGGACATCCGTTGAATTACGTTACTTGTGAGGATATCGACGAAATCGTCAAGATTTGACTTCTCAGTTAGAACAACAAGAAGAACACTTTCGAAGATAGGAAGCGACAATAACTTCTCTTCTCGCATGGATTGAAGGTTTTAGAAGGCCGTCGGGCCAAGGTAATATGGTTGGAACAAGTGTTAGTGTTCCGCAAGGATTTGCTCAGGACTTGGGGGGTGTTGGAGAATGGAGTTTTGATGATAACAACCTTATTTCAATTATCACTATTAATTGATTGTGAAATATACACTAACATTTCTATCTAGAATGTATACACACACATGCAGGATTTGAATTCAGGACTTAATACTGAAGACTGTACAGTTTTAGAGTTTTAAGAGATTCAAGATTCAGAAGAGATTCAAGACTCATGAGTAATCAATTTATCAAGATATTAAGAGTTAAAGAAAAATATAGTAATACAGTCTAGTTTATATGTAAGACTCTGAATAGCACTCCTGGTTCAAATTCTGTTTTTCAAATTCTGATTTTCAAATTTCAAAATTCTGTTTCTCAAATTCTATTTTCAAATTATTTTACTTATGATTTCAAACAAATAAGTTTAAAGTTAATATATATAAGTTTATATATATATATATAGTTTTATAATTTTATAGTTTTAAACCTTATAACTTTAAAATATATTTATATATTATATTATTATGTTTTCATATGATTTTACACTTTAGAATACTCATTTATATCACTAACATTTGTTTCAAGAATTTCCAGAATAATATATATGACTAAACACTTGAAAAATAGTTCTAAAAAATAAAAATTATATACATATGTCGACATATATAAATAACTATGTCGACATACAACTGTCATAAATTCAATTTTCAAAGAAAGTGTCTTTTAACTATTTGTAACGAGTCTGAAACATTACAACCACTCAAATGCTATAAATAGGAGTTGATTTCAAAATTTTAAACTATTCTTCTTCTCCATCTTCACCCCTCTTTATACCACCATTAATATTTCATATTTTCTTGATTTCTACACTTATACGTTGTCGATTTCTAGTCAAATAACATCAAACTTCATTTTTCTCAATCTCTATCTACTACTCTCTAAATTAAAGTGTTATTGAAGAGTTATAGGGTGTTAACCTTGTATCTGTGAAATCAAGGGGTTGTACTTGGACACTGATAATAATAAAACTCTGCGCAATCCAGCGTTGCGTGGGACTAGACATAGGAGTAATCCAAACTAATATAAAATCCGGTCTGTTCTTTCCTTTTCTGCATTTTATATTTATCCGTTTCTGTGTTTATGTTTGATTCTATGTTTGTGATCTTCTCTGGTGTGTGTGATTCATATAGTAAATCACTTAAGTTTAAGATTTTTCATAAATTCCTCATAAACACTATTCACCTCCCTCTAGTGTTTGTTCTACCTTAAGATCCGCATTCTGCAATCCCTAAGAATTGGTATCAGAGCATAGGTTTTCAAAAAGTTCATAATCTGATTTTTAAAAATATTAAATGGCAACCAACACTGGTAATAATATTTCTTTTATAGAGGGTCGGTCTACTGTTAGATCGCCACTGTTTAATGGCAGTAATTATTCATATTCGGTATGTAGAATGAAAATATATTTACAATCAGTAGGATTAGACACATGGAATAGTACACAGACCGAATATGTTGAACCCACTACTGATTTTGCACAATGGACTAATGAACAAAATGCTGCACAAAGCAATTTTAAAGCCAAGAATACATTGTTATTTTTATTAGATAGAAATGAATTTAATAGAGTATCAGTTTGTAAATTTTCTTATGAAATATGGAGAACATTACAATTTACTCATGAAGGAACCAATAAAGTTAAATTGACAAAGATATCAATGCTAAATAATCAATTTGAATTATTTAAAATGAATGAGAATGAATCTATCTCTGATATGTATTGTAGATTCCAAGAGATCGTACATTCATTAATAACATTAGGAAAAAAATATTCAAAGGAAGACCAAGTCAGAAAAATACTTAGTTCATTGACTCTAGAATGGGATCAAAAAACATTGACAATTAAAGAAGCTAATAATGTCAGTGAAATGAAGATTCAGGAGTTAATTGGGAATTTGATGTCGTTTGAAGTTTAATTACAGAAAAGAAAGAAAAATAAGCCCATAGAAAAGAAATCTATAGCATTCAAAGTGACAACAAGTGGTTCTAATTCAAGAAGTGAATACGATGAAGAAATTGCTTTAGTGGCTAGGAATTTTAGAAAATTTTTGAGATATAAAAGGAGAGATAATTTTCAAAGAAATAATTTTCACAGAAATAATCAAGGGAGTTCAGGAAGAAATGATGATCGATGTTATAAATGCAACAAACCAGGCCATATAAAGAGTATGTGTCCATATCCAGATAAATCAACAGACAGACAGTAATAATTCTTTGAAGAAAAAAGAGAGCATATGCAATAACTTTAGATGATTTAAATTCATCATCAAGTGATGAAGAGCCAGAAACCGGAAATTCAAATATATGTTTCACAGCAATTCATAATTCAAAAAATATTGAAGAAATGGATCTAAAAACCAGGTACACCTTAATTAATTTTTAATTTTTTGGTCGATTTGGATGAGTGGATGTTTTGTTTGCTTTGTTTGGATTTGAAATTAAAATTAAAATTCAAACTTGAACTTTAAAATTCAAATTTGTAATTTGAATTTTGAAATTCAAATTAATAATATAATAATAATTTTTAGATGTTTGTTAGGATTATTATTTTAGGAAATAGTAAAACCTGAAATATAAAATGATAATATAATAAAACCAAAAGTCAAAACAACTTGTCCTTTGAAATTCAACATGTATGTCGACATACATTAATAGGCATGTCGACATATAGGCAAGAAAGTGAAATTCAAAATTTGAATTTCGAAAGTTTAAACTTTTAAACTTCCCTCCAACTTTTCACCAACTCCCAAGGTCTGAAAATGTGTCTTTAATATCTAAAAAGTTGGGTCCATTCAACCTCTATTTATTTATCTATTCAATCCTATTCTCTCTATCTCTCATTCAAAATTCAAGCAACTTTCTTCATACCTATACTCTTCAAAAACAACTCTTTAATGGCTTCCTCCAGCACATCCCGAACAGTGAATTATCCAAAACCATCAAAGGATATCTTTACAATGATATAGAAGCAAAAAGTACCTATGTTGACTACCTAGCAAATGGAAAAGTCAATACGGAAGCCTTCACCATCTTTGAAGATTTTCCATCTTACAATCTTCGTTCTCTCTTCGAACAAAATGGAGGTTTGAGTCTAATAGATTCATGGGATAACAATGAAGTATGTTATCCTAATCTAGTCAAAATGTTCTACGCAAATCTAAATCATGGCTTTTGCAAAGGAGATGAATATCAAGTATGGAGTAGCGTAAAAGGCACTCAAATTGTTTTAGATTGCAAAATTTTGGGCAATATCTTGAATTGTAAAAGTATGGGTTCGGATTTTTCGGATTTTGAAATTAATGAAATAAATTTGGTAACCTTTCATCACGTACTTGAAAGCGATGCTCATTTTGAATTCAAAAATCGCTTTTTCCGCCCAAAAGCAAAAAATTTCAACCTACTCCTTCAGCATACACTCACTCCTCGTTCCAGAAATTTTAACAACCATACCCTCAAATTCCAAAAAGCACTCTTTGATATTATTGGTGTTTATGACATCAATTGGGATAATATGATTTTAAAAGAATTTAAGCCCAAAGAAATGTCTACAAGAGAAAACACTCTTTATTATGGAGTTTACCTAACTCGAATTTTTAAATATTTTGGAGTGGATCTCAAAGGAGAAGAATTTGTGTCAAGAAAGGTGTTTGACTCCACAAATATACTTCTTATGCAAATTCTACTCACCTTCAAGGCTTATGAAACATTTGAAAATAAACAAGCTCGAATGCAACAACAACAAGAAGAGGATCCTATGGATATCGAAGAAGAAGGAGAAACTTTTTTGGAAAGTATAGAGTGTCCATCCAATACTAGAACCATTTCCAAAATGAAGCAAAAATATGTGTCCAACCGTCAACAATAATCAAGAAAATTAAACTTCATTAACTAAAAGCAATCTTCAGAAATAAAATATGAAGGATATAAGAAATAGTCTACAACCATATATGATTTTATCAAATAAAAGAATATAAACTAAATACAAAGTATAGAGATTTACAAAGAAAGGGACATATGATAGGAGCGCACAACGAATCTACCGACGATCCAATCCCTCCACTGCCTAATCGGCCCGATGCCGATTTTACCGAAGGAAGGCATGGATTTGGACTTCCTAATCACCCACGCCGAAGAGGCCATGGAATAGGGATAGATATTCAGTGAGAACGTGCTCTAAATATGCTTTCGAAGGTCATATATTGCATCGATTTTCTTCTTGCCGTCGCTTAGGGACATAGGCAGATCTACTCTTGGAGAGAGAAACTTCATGACGTTGAAAAGTCGGAGAAAAGGAAAGAAAGAACAGGTTGTGGCAGTGCAGGTAGGAAAGGAATATAAATGAAGAGGAGGGAAGAGCTAGGGGAGAGGGGGACAAAATTGGGTTGGTAAAAACAGCTATTGGAGAGGCTGGATCATGGAGGCCCATGAAAGGGTTTTGATTCTATCATTATGCGTGAATTTCCTATGGAGTTGGGAATATATCCAATCGTTTTGGAGTTTTTTATGCTAAACGATATTGGTGTGCACAATTCAATTCAGTTCGGTGCATCGTGTTGTTTAGAAAAAGAAAAAAAGAAATTTTTTCTATGGAAGCTTCGTTGGATACTTTTAAATTCAGGTCCACGGTCATTTACTAGATTTGACTCGAGAACTGTAAGTCTGTAAATATGGGTATGGTGGCAGATCTGCTTAAATGATGTCGGATACACACCAATGTCGGTTTAACGTGTTAGATGGATTTGGTGCAATGGAATATGTTTAGGCATGCCATTTTGAATAGGTTATCTTGTTGGAGAAAGATTTAGATTCCGTTTGATATGTCAATTTTAATTTTATGTTTTGGTATAAACAAGTTATTTCAGTCAACTGTTGAATTTGAATAAATCTCACATGTAAATCATCCGCTGACTGTCGAAATTGAACATATTTTTTGTTATTATTGTGTAGTATGTTTTAACTAGTTCAATCACATAACACATAGGTTGGAATTGTTCCTCAATCGACCCTCGGCTGAAGGTATATGGGTTGCTTTGGCAATCAAGAAGTTTCCTAAAGCAACCAAATGATTGCTATGGCAAATAAAATTCAGCTAACTTTTTCTTAATCGATTGAGCTGCACTTGTGATAACAGTCAAGTAAATGATTGCCATATAAAATTCCACCTTTTTTTATTTCCACCGAATTCTTCAAAAAATTACTCTTTTTCAACAAAATATTACAAATAATATCAATTGTATCAAAACATTAAAAAGGAAAATCAAATTCACAAGCCATATCTGATATTCAAAAATTGTACCTGTGAATCAATATTCATTTCATTCTCAACAAAATCAAACCAATTCCATTCTTAAAATTCGCAACGACAAAACCAGTACTGTAACACCTCGTAATTTGTATACACCTTAACTACACTGTAATTAATGGGAATAACTTAATTAAATATTAGGGATTAAGTAAAATGGACTATACCATTTCTCGGAATTCTGGTTCAGATAGACTTCGAGTTTGCGTATAACAAATATCATATGGGAAGGATATAAAGGTTAGAAGTTTGTATACATAAAACCACGATATATATATATATATATATATTCAAACCAGAATTCAAAACACGTTAGAAAACATTAGGAGGGAAAAGTGGGTGAGATGGGATGACCCATGCCCGGGTCGGGTCGACCCATGGGCATGTGGGTCTACCCGTAGGTCTACCCAAGGGGTAACTGGGTTGACCTATCCCTGGTTCAGCGCAGTGCATTTTTCTGTTTTTAGACTTGCTTCTTGACTAGGTTCGTGGAGGATAGTCTATATATAGGCCAGCATTTCTATTGTTTTCCTACACCTAAATTATCTCCATTCTTCTTCCTCCAAATTCTATTCTAAAATAAAACAATGGAGATAATGAAATGTTGCCTTAGCTTGGATTGAATCTGGCTATCTTCTACAACATCGGTCTATACATACATCAGAGACATTTCTTGTACACCGATCCAGTCTCTATGAGTTCATGCTACTTTTAGATATGAAAATTTAACAGTAATCCTGACCTGTTAATAAATCTGGATCTGAGCCTACACCTGGTTAATGAACTAATTCATATCTAAACAGCTTTCTGTAATTACATATATTTTTCGGTATCTCTGTTCTGTTGTTCAGTTGATTATTATATGCCTATTTATGTTCTTCTTCCTCTTTTCCTCTTTTTATTTTATGAGTCTAGGCTACCTTCGAGCCTAGGCCAATCTCGTAAGAGACATGCGAACGAAATTGGGATGATTGGGGAATGTTTGGGAATGACGATAAAAGAGGGAAGTTTGTGGCATGTCTTGTACTATGGAATATGACTGAAAATTTAGGGTATATGAACTGTTAATCTGTAGGCTTAATTCAAAGATTAAGTGGTACATGTTAATAAATCTATAACTATCATGGGGAATCTGTCAAATCTGTGGGTGTTATATGAACCTGTTAATCTGTTAAATCTATAGGGTTAAGTAAATCTATTAAAAATATGGGGGTTATATGAACTTGTTAATTTGTTATATGAATCTGTTAAATCTGTTTGGGTTATATGAACCTGTTAATCTATTATATGAACCTATTAATCTGTGAGACTTAACATGTTAAAATCCTAGTTAATTGGGGACACAAGTTTAGGGGTTTGGCTTGTGTCATCTATTGTGTGAGGACCATATCAGTCAGTAACCCATTCTGGTATTAAAAAAGGGAACCCCACACTAGGTAGGGGTTAGTGCACACATATTGAACTGATAGTAAGAGGTCCATCTGAAAGGTGGTGTATACGGGCGCGTTCCAACGGAGTCATGAGCGTGCATGGATCCGATCTGTAGGGGAAAATAAGTCGTTGTAGCGCCAGTAAATAGGTATGTATCCTTCTGTACATTGCCGTTTTAGGAAGTAATACACCCTACTGTGGGGTCGACACAGGGTATTTACATATAAGCAAGTCGATCGCTTGGGTTAGTAATTATGGTACATATAATCCTTCTTATTTCTTTTAAGGTACCCATTATTTCTATTTGGAGGCAACACCCGTTATTTCTGTTGAGGTACCTGTTATTTCTATTTCGGTAGAACCTGTTATGT
Organism: Allium sativum; assembly: GCA_030737875.1. Taxonomy (NCBI): domain Eukaryota; kingdom Viridiplantae; phylum Streptophyta; class Magnoliopsida; order Asparagales; family Amaryllidaceae; genus Allium; species Allium sativum. The sequence goes on along the minus strand of CM060922.1, from coordinate 844,977,433 downwards.
AACTAGAAGTACACTTAATCCTACCATTATAATTCTGTTGGGATCATCTTGTTTCTGCTATGTAATTAGGGAACACCTAATCCTGTCATGAATCTTGTTATACTAGTATTGGTGCAGAGAAAAGTAAGTGAGAATCTTGTTTCTGTTATGTAATTAGGGAACACCTAATCCTCTCATCTAGTTTATTTACCTGTCTTGATACTTTTACTTCTTTATATGCTAAAAGTCACCAGACACGCCAGACTTTATGGCCGACCCTTTTTGTTTTCCTTTCTCTCTCTTCCTTTCTCCCTAGGTTCTCAGGGCGGGAATGCTCAGTCGTGATTATGACTTCATCTCTCTTCTATTTCTTCTTGGATCTAGATCTTCTTTGATGTATCACTTCAATTACTTATCTACTTTGTTTTGGCAACTTATGGGGATTATGACATTACATTTCTTTACTCTGATGCTTTTTAGTGCAAGGCAGATGTTTTGATTTGATGTATTTGGGTTCAGTATTTCAGCCTGATATTGTAACTAGTTTTGAGACTACGATGTTTTCTGTGAAGTGACGAAGTTTTAAATTTCCCCTGTCATTTTTGTATCTGCCTTGTGAGATTCCATTTCTGCTTATGTAATTTTTGCGATCCTGGTAATCGACATAACCTTAATGTCGACTATCCAAGCATCTGAAATACCGGATAGTTAATGAAAGAAAATAGAGGGTGAGAATAGATAAGATAGAAAATTAGAATAGAAGGAGTAGAACATCACAACATCAGAGTAAACACGAATCTCACAGCGGAATGAATAAATATATTTCATAACATAACTTTGAAATAAAACAGTATCTGTATACAATACCATTATTAGAGTATAACACTTACAACACATCTGAATTAACAATAGCTATATAATCCCGAAGCTTCCTGCTCCAACTCTTTAAGTATATCTGTAAATCCCGACTACTGGACTGCCCGTACAAAATTGGGCACCCAAGAGTTTAGGGAAAACAAAAAAAATAAACTCTGGGCCAGTCATGTGACTGGTGTGAGTAAACTCCAATCATTTGTTTAACTTTTATAATCCTTTCTAAAGAAATGATAGTCGTAAGACCGATCCACACATAAACACGGATGGTTTTTACCTTACGATAACCCAAAACATTTCTTTAAAATCAATACTCTTCTAATATTATAATAATGTCTAAATCAAATAAATAGCATTCTAGTGGAAAGGCTTTCATCTCACGTTCCACGTGTATTATATACAATCAAACACCACGGGCGCTTATTGGGTAACGGATTTCCAACTATGACAAGGTATGGAACTACCTTCCGATCAATGAACTCTAGAAGCGATACACTGGAGTTCAACAAGAACATCTTGTAACTCGACCACACATGACTGACCATTCGTTTCGCTTGAATGTTCCGAATATATTATCACCTTATGTTTGGTACACCAACAACCGTTCCCGGGAGATACTGTAACACCCCACGCCCGCTATGGTCACTCTCTAAGGGAATGCCATAACATCGGTGGAGTATTTTGAGTGAATATAGAAAAGAGTAATTACAGCAAGACAGATATAAGTAATACTTTGAAAATTTAAAACATCATTTCAATTGCAGCGGAAAATAAAACATGTCTGGTTACATCACAAAACCGTAATAGAAGTCAAGTACAAATATCCATCCTGCTAAATAAAAATACATAATCCCAATACATGAACTGATAGCCATAAAAGAAAAGGGTAAGCTGAGCTCTACATCTAGGGTCCAAGCTCCAAGAGAGTAATAAAAGCAGCCTGATCAAAGCCCACTCGTGCTGGGCCCACTCTGAGAACCTGAGGGTTGAAAAAAAAAAAGATAAAAACAACGGGGTCAGACATAAGTCTGAGCGAGTCCTATAACTTTAACAATGTAATCATTAAAGTAATAAGGATATGATATAACTTGGTACGGTGTGACTGGGGATAAATGACTACACTCAGTAGCCAACCAGACTTAGAGTGAACTAAGATAACGATAAAGACGCATTTACCCACCAAAGGATAATTACTACACTGCACCACACCAGTCATTCCTACTTAAAGGTTGATCCCTCCCAAGGACTTAGAAAATTTACCCAGTAGTTTCGTGTACCCCTAGCTCACTACATAGGTGCCGTCTGCCCCTATCTCCACTAGGTGTACCCACTACTCCCAAGCGATCGGCTCCCTACCGTAGATACCCGTGCCGGCCCCACAGTGGGGTGTATCACTCCCCAAAGTGGCAACCCGATATAATTAACGGTGCACGGCTTATATCTACACGATGCAACAACGTCTTACCTACCAGCCCGGGTCCACACACGCATATGAAACCCGTTGGACTTGCGTTGCCACCGCTAACCCGTTTTGGCCTCTTATAGTCAAGCCCAGTATGCGTGTCCCGTCCTCGACATGGGTCGAGCCCAATAACATACATATGGGTTACTGGTTGAAATGGCCCCCCACAAGCTACCCACCTAAGCTTGTCCCTTTTTCTAGTGCATCCCACTTAACCCTTTAATCATGTTTAATTACATGTTTCCACTTGGTTAAGTATTCTAATCGTATTTTCTATTGCCACCCAAGGCAACCCACTAGATTTCCACATGCCACCCAAGGCACCCACTTAACCCCTCATGTCCCTCTACATGCTAATATGGTTAAGTGTTTCTTAATTAATTAATTAAGATCATGACCTCATAAAGACCTCTCACATTAGACCGTCTTTTATGACTGCTGGATATGCCGGTTGGTTCCGGGCAGACTTCTGTCATCAAAAGGGTCTAACCTCGTGTCTTTACTTTAATCACGTATTTAATTTATGACTAAGACCTCTCACATTGGGCCAATCATTTGTAGCCGCTGGATGGCCGGTCGGTTCCGGGCAGACTTCCGCTACAAAAGGGTCCAACCTCGTGTCTTAGTTGATTAATTACACCTAATTAATCACCCCCATAATTAATTATCCCTAATTAATTACATATTTTTAAGAATATGGGTAGACCTAACTCAATAGGTAAATTCCCAATTCCATAGTGTGGGTAGACCTAACTTAATAGGTAAATTCCCAACTCCATAATGTGGGTAGACCTAACTTAATAGGTAAATTCCCAATTATGTCCATTCATTTTATGTTATGCTTAATCCTAACAACTTTACACTTTTTTTTATAATCATGAATATTAACCCCATCATCTCCCACGTAATTCGTTTACATAACATGTCATACATAGGGACAACCTTGCATATGTTATGTACATCATAAAAAGAGACAAACTTGCATATGAACTTGCATGAAACTTGCATATGAACTTGCATATGAACTTGCATAAAACTTGCATATGAACTTGCATAAAACTTGCATATGAACTTGCATAAAACTTGCATATGAACTTGCATATCAACTTGCATATCATGTCATATCACAAAGGCAAACTTGCATATGTTATGCATATCATAAAAAGAGACTAACTTGCACATGAATCATGTCATATCACAAAGGCAAACTCGCATATGTTATGCATATCATAAAAAGAGACTAACTTGCACATGAATCATGTCATATCACAAAGGCAAACTCGCATATGTTATGCATATCATAAAAAGAGACTAACTTGCATATGAATCATGTCATATCACAAAGGAAAACTCGCATATGTTATGCATATCATAAAAAGAGACTAACTTGCATATGATCTTACATATAAACTTGCATAAAACTTGCATATGAACTTACATGACACATCATATCATAAAAAGAGGCAAGTTTACATATGAACTTATAACATATGACAACCACAACTTGCATAATCCACATTTACATCCATAGCCTCCTAATATCCTATCCTAATTAGTTTAGCAATTACTTGCTAAAGGCATAGGAACTCACCAAAACCAAGATTAGCAAACTTATGAAGTAAAACTAGTTGCAATATTTGAAGGAGATGATGATTAGAGGTTGATTAGCTTGCAACTTCCTTCATAAACTAGTGGAGGCTCCTCCTAAGTTTGATTTTGGCGGCATGATGCCATCATTTCTATTTTTAGTATGGATTAGGCTTGCATTAGGGTATATTTATAGGATTAGGGTGTGTTTTAGACCATAGGATTAACCCTAGGCTAGATTAGGTCCGTCACATTTAGGAAGTCTCTAGAACACAGCCCAGCCCTAGCCAGAAAACCAGATCTGGTGCACCCAAGCCAACTGGCTCGACACCCTGTGTCGACAGGCAAGTCGACAGGGCAGTCGACTCCCCAGTCGACAGGCCTGTCGACAGCCCTGTCGACATGGGTAGGACGGGAAGTTTCCCGCCTGGCCCCCTGCTGGCTCCAATTTCGAAATCTGATTTTTAGTTTTTAAATCTGTTTTTAACTTTGAATTTTCTGCAAACTTCATTGGGCCATAACTGGGCCATACGGACTCCGATTTACAAAATTTCGGACTCTATTCTGCGTATTTTTCCGAGACGAACGCAATGACGCAGCCCGTTTCCCCCAATTCTCACATTTGAGATTATTTATTCTGCAATTAGTGAATTTTAGCATTAACCGAAATTCGGGGTGTTACATTCTCCCCTCCTTAAAGGATTTCGTCCCCGAAATCTCTAAGCTAAGGAGAATGCATATCCTACCATCCAAACAACCATCTACTCAATCCATCAAACACGGGCATCCATTGTCCTTAAAACAATTTCTAATGATGTATGAGCATATGCAAAAAGTGTGTGTATATGTTCCCTATCTAATGTATGAACATATGCAAACCATGATAGTGCCATGCATCCATTATGTATGCGAGAGAACCCTATCGACACATACAATATCTACATGAGTGCACAATCATTCACCAAAATGCATCATCCATATGATAACACAATCATTATACATCCATAAATATAGCTTCCTACACACAATTTTATGCAATATGCAATATGAAGTGATTGAGCCGATCTAGTGCCTAGAGTGTGTATATATGCATCCACGGGCAACCACTAGCAACCACTTGCATCCACATGCATCCATCAAACATAACATGTCTCAAACACATGTTTCAACCATAGGTTTACCCTATCTAAAGGTCAAAGGTACAAATGAGAGGACATACTAAAGATAAGATAAGTACTAGACAAACGATAAAGGAGAAGTTAAAAGACATACCCTCAAAAAGGAACGGGTACAATGAACGCATCTTCGCTTCCGTTTCCCAAGTTGCGTTGCTCTCGTCTTCTCCCCATTGTACTTTGACTAGTTGAACCTCTCGATTCCTCAATTTCCTAGTTTCTGACCCAAGGATGCGGGTAGGAGCTCGTCGAATAGTCGCATCACGCTCTACTTCCACTTCTTTAAGCAAGCTCGGCTCTACCACCTCTGCGGTCTCATGTAAGCATTTCCTCAAATGGGACACATGGAATACATCATGTACACCACTAAGTCTGTCGGGCAACTCCACTCTATATGCCATCCGTCCAATCCTTTCCTTAATAGGAAATGGCCCTACGAACCTTGGTGCTAACTTCCCAACAGATCCAAAGCGAACCACATTTCGTAACGGAGACACTTTGACAAAGACCATGTCCCCAACTTCAAACTCAAGATCCGTCCTTCTCTTGTCCGCATAAGATTTTTGCCTATCCTGCGCTGCTTTCATCCTTCTTCGAATCAAGTCAATCTTCTCAGAAGTCTCCCTAACCATATCAGGCCCAAGCAAGATCTTATCCGTAGATTCCCACCAACATGCAGGTGATCGACAAGGCCTTCCATAAAGAGCTTCGAAAGGAGCCATACCAATACTGGACTGAAAGCTATTATTATATGCGAACTCCACCAATGGAAGATGCTCTTCCCATGTTCCTCCAAAATCTAAGATACAAAGCCTCAAAAGGTCTTCTAGGACACGATTCACCCTCTCAGTCTGGCCGTCCGTCTGAGGATGATATGCGGTGCTCAGACACAATTGAGTCCCTACTGCTTCTTGCAAACTTGTGAAGATAGGATCTCGATCACTCACTATGCTAGAGGGTACCCCATGCAATCGAACTATCTCTCGAAGATATACTGAAGCTAGCCATGGAGCAGTCCTCTTGCTCTTCACAGGTATGAAATGGGCGCTTTTAGTAAGTCTGTCTACCACAACCCAAATTCCCGTATTACCCTTTCTCGATCTGGGTAACCCGTCAATAAAATCCATCGAGACGCTATCCCACTTCCATTGCGGAACTTCCAATGGGTGAAGCAACCCACCTGGTTTCTTTTGCTCCGCTTTCACCTGTTGGCAGACCAAGCATCGAGCGACATATTCAGCCACATCTTTCTTCATACCGGCCCAGAATAAAACCCGCTTCATATCTTGGTACATCTTGTCCCCACCGGGATGAATGGTCATCCTAGAACGGTGTGCATCATCAAGAATAGCCTTCCTCAAACCCTCGTTTTGCGGTACACAAAGTCTACCGTCTCTACGCAAGCACCCCCTATCGTCTAGGGTGTACCTACTCAGATGGCTGGACGACTCCCCCCTTATGAGCTTCTCTACAATCTCAACCAACTGTGGGTCGTCCCTCTGTGCTTCTCCAATTCGCCCCAAAAGAGTAGGTCTGACCTCCAAGGATGCTAGCAAACCGGGTATATAGTCAATGGAAGGTCTGAAATCAAACATCGAGATAAATTCCAAGCTTCGTTGTTCCACGAACAATGGACTCAAGGACAACCTTTTTCTGCTCAAGGCGTCCGCCACCACGTTACCCTTACCAGGGGTATACGCTATCTCGAAATCATAGGATGCTAAGAACTCCATCCACCTTTGCTGTCTCAAATTCAAATCCTTCTGAGAAAATAGGTACTTCAATGATTTGTGGTCAGTGAACAATTCGAACTTCTCACCAAGAAGATAATGGCGCCAAATCTTAAGCGCAAAAACAATAGCGGCCAACTCTAAATCATGGGTAGGGTAATTTTTCTCATGCACTCTCAACTGCCTTCCACCATAGGCTATTACCCTTCCCTCTTGCATTAAGACTGCGCCTAGTCCTGTCCCACAAGCATCGGTATAGACAACAAATGGCTTACTCCCATCTGGCAATACTAAAACTGGAGCAGTGGTTAAAGCTCTCTTTAACCGTCGGAACGCATCATCACAATCTACGTCCCATGTGAAAACAAGATTCTTCTTCGTTAAGCGGGTTAATGGGGCTGATATCTTCGCGAAGTCTTTGATAAACTTCCTATAATAACCCGCCAAACCCAAGAAACTTCTCACTTCGGTAGCATTCTTCGGAACCTTCCAATCCTGAATTGATACTACCTTTGCGGGATCCACAGCTATCCCTTCCTTGGAGACTACGTGCCCCCAAGAACCGCACTTCCTTCCTCCAGAAGTGACATTTAGAGAATTTAGCCTTAAGGCTATGTGCTCGAAGAGTCTTCAACACCTCCCCAAGATGTAGGGCATGCTCTTCTTCACTCTTAGAAAATACTAAGATATCATCCACAAAGACCACCACGAATTTATTAAGGAACTCCCTGAACACCCTACTCATCAAATCAAAAAAGTATGCAGGGGCGTTCGTCAACCCAAATGGCATCACCAGCCACTCATAGAAACCATCCGGAGTTCTAAAGGCAGTCTTGTCTATGCGATCCTCAGCCACCCTCAACTGATGAAACCCCGTGGCTAAGTCCAATTGAGAAAATACTGAAGCGCGAACCAATTGATCGAAAAGATCATCAATCCTCGGCAATGGGTGTCTATTCTTCTTTGTGAGCTTGTTGAGTTCTCTATAGTCTACACAAAGCCTGAGGGACCCATCCGCCTTTGTAGCAAAAACTACTGGAGCACCCCACTCCGATATACTTCGTCTTATGAACCCCTTCTCAAGCAACTCCCCTACTTGCTTATGGAGTTCCCTCCTCTCACGAGGAGCCATGTGGCGCACTGGTAAAGATACAGGTTTAGCATTATCCACCAGATATATTCGGAAGTCAATCTCCCGCTTCGGAGGTAAGCCCTTCACCTCCTCAAACACATCCGAGTATTCCCGGACCACTCTAACAGATTGCAAACTTTCGACCGAAGCGTCAAGCGATTCAAGATAACTTAGCATAACAGAATCCATGGGATTACAAGAGATCTCGAGAGTGTTACCCAAGCGGGTCATGAGCCTAACAACTCTCCTTTCGCAATCAAGAACGGCACCATTACTGGATAACCAGTCCATGCCCAAAATCAACCCATAGCCCGTGAAGCCCAACACAAAAGCATCACATCTAAACTCAATGCTAAGTATAGAAATCTTCAAACCCAAACATATCATGGACAAATAAGTGGAGCCCCCAATTGGGTTTGAAACAACCAAGGGATCATCTACCAGACTGGTGTCTAAGTGCAGTGACTCAACTAATGGTGATGAGATAAACGAATGCGATGCGCCTGAATCAAACAATGTACGGACAGGATGATCAAATAGAAAAACCAGACTTTCAACGGAAATAGTTCTACCTCTCTCCTGAATCGGTGGAACCGCGAGAGCCTGTACTTGCCCCCTAGCCTGACCCGGTGCCATAAGAGCTTGCACCTGTCCTCCTGAGGTAGATCCCGTCCTTTGCCCCTTCTTAGGGCAATCCTTCACTAAATGCCCTGCTTCGCCACAGTGAAAGCAACCAGTCTTCTTCTTCTTTCTACAATCTTTGCTTATGTGGCCTGGTATCCCACAATTGAAGCACTTCTTCTTCCCCTTGCCACCGTTGCTTTTCCCACCTTTGTTTTGCTGTTGTTGCTGAGGTCTCTTTTGATCTCCCTTCTTCTCGGGTGCCTTATTAGCATTGGGACCCTTCTCTTCTTCATGCATGAGTGCCATGTCAACTAGCTTCTCAAAGGTGGCCCCCATAGGGATATGAGTCATAGCCAACCCATGCATCGGTTCATTCAAGCCTTTCATGAACCTCAAAGCCTTCTTCTCCGGTGTATTCACCATGTCTAGGCCAAACCTTGCCAATTGATTAAACTTGTTGACATATTCCTTCACTGAGAGATTTCCTTGCTTTAGAGTCAAGAATCTTTCCATATACAAGTTTTCCTCCGCCCTTGAGAGAAACTTTGCCACAAATCTTTGCCTAAAATCCGCCCAAGAGTCAACGGGGCGTTCTCCATTAGTGACCTCCCACCAGAATGAGGCCTCTCCCTTCATTAACCAAGCAGCTAACTTGACTTTCTTTCCTTCTTCCATCTCAAAGATATCTATCAACTCTTCCACCTCCTTAAGCCAATCTCTAGCCTCCACAAAAGTTTCAGATCCTTGAAAAGGTTTCCCTCCCATAGCTTTGAATTCCTTGCAAGTCTTAGCAAAAGTATCCGTGCGAGGAGGAGGGGGAGGAGGAAGATCGGGTGCTACGGTTGGTGGAGGACCATTTGCTGGACCCGCAGTGGTGGCCCTAGCCTCCATCAATCTCCTATACCATACTGGTACCGTCACACCTTCCGGAAAGTTAAGATCCTCAGCCATGCTGAAACGAAAAAGGAAAGATTCAAAACGGAGAATTCGAAAGACAAAGATATGGCTATTGGGGATTATGCTTTCCTTTCAAAAACTTTTCTCTTTAAAGACATGTTTTTGAAAATATCTCTTCCAAAAATGTTTTTAGAAAAATAGTTTTCTAAAAATTTTATCTGTTCCGGTAACCTTTGCTCTGATACCACGTGTAACACCCCACGCCCGCTATGGTCACTCTCTAAGGGAATGCCATAACATCGGTGGAGTATTTTGAGTGAATATAGAACAGAGTAATTACAGCAAGACAGATATAAGTAATACTTTGAAAATTTAAAACATCATTTCAATTGCAGCGGAAAATAAAACATGTCTGGTTACATCACAAAACCGTAATAGAAGTCAAGTACAAATATCCATCCTGCTAAATAAAAATACATAATCCCAATACATGAACTGATAGCCATAAAAGAAAAGGGTAAGCTGAGCTCTACACTCCAAGAGAGTAATAAAAGCAGCCTGATCAAAGCCCACTCGTGCTGGGCCCACTCTGAGAACCTGAGGGTTGAAAAAAAAAGATAAAAACAACGGGGTCAGACATAAGTCTGAGCGAGTCCTATAACTTTAACAATGTAATCATTAAAGTAATAAGGATATGATATAACTTGGTACGGTGTGACTGGGGATAAATGACTACACTCAGTAGCCAACCAGACTTAGAGTGAACTAAGATAACGATAAAGACGCATTTACCCACCCAAGGATAATTACTACACTGCACCACACCAGTCATTCCTACTTAAAGGTTGATCCCTCCCAAGGACTTAGAAAATTTACCCAGTAGTTTCGTGTACCCCTAGCTCACTACATAGGTGCCGTCTGCCCCTATCTCCACTAGGTGTACCCACTACTCCCAAGCGATCGGCTCCCTACCGGATACCCGTGCCGGCCCCACAGTGGGGTGTATCACTCCCCAAAGTGGCAACCCGATATAATTAACGGTGCACGGCTTATATCTACACGATGCAACAACGTCTTACCTACCAGCCCGGGTCCACACACGCATATGAAACCCGTTGGACTTGCGTTGCCACCGCTAACCCGTTTTGGCCTCTTATAGTCAAGCCCAGTACGCGTGTCCCGTCCTCGACATGGGTCGAGCCCAATAAGATACATATGGGTTACTGGTTGAAATGGGCCCCCACAAGCTACCCACCTAAGCTTGTCCCTTTTTCTAGTGCATCCCACTTAACCCTTTAATCATGTTTAATTACATGTTTCCACTTGGTTAAGTATTCTAATCGTATTTTCTATTGCCACCCAAGGCAACCCACTAGATTTTCACATGCCACCCAAGGCACCCACTCAACCCCTCATGTCCCTCTACATGCTAATATGGTTAAGTGTTTCTTAATTAATTAATTAAGATCATGACCTCATAAAGACCTCTCACATTAGACCGTCTTTTATGACTGCTGGATATGCCGGTTGGTTCCGGGCAGACTTCTGTCATCAAAAGGGTCTAACCTCGTGTCTTTACTTTAAGCACGTATTTAATTTATGACTAAGACCTCTCACATTGGGCCAATCATTTGTAGCCGCTGGATGGCCGGTCGGTTCCGGGCAGACTTCCGCTACAAAAGGGTCCAACCTCGTGTCTTAGTTGATTAATTACACCTAATTAATCATCCCCATAATTAATTATCCCTAATTAATTACATATTTTTAAGAATATGGGTAGACCTAACTCAATAGGTAAATTCCCAATTCCATAGTGTGGGTAGACCTAACTTAATAGGTAAATTCCCAACTCCATAATGTGGGTAGACCTAACTTAATAGGTAAATTCCCAATTATGTCCATTCATTTTATGTTATGCTTAATCCTAACAACTTTACACTTTTTTTTTATAATCATGCATATTAACCCCATCGTCTCCCACGTAATTCGTTTACATAACATGTCATACATAGGGACAACCTTGCATATGTTATGTACATCATAAAAAGAGACAAACTTGCATATGAACTTGCATATAAACTTGCATGAAACTTGCATATGAACTTGCATATGAACTTGCATAAAACTTGCATATGAACTTGCATAAAACTTGCATATGAACTTGCATAAAACTTGCATATGAACTTGCATATCAACTTGCATATCATGTCATATCACAAAGGCAAACTTGCATATGTTATGCATATCATAAAAAGAGACTAACTTGCACATGAATCATGTCATATCACAAAGACAAACTCGCATATGTTATGCATATCATAAAAAGAGACTAACTTGCACATGAATCATGTCATATCACAAAGGCAAACTCGCATATGTTATGCATATCATAAAAAGAGACTAACTTGCATATGAATCATGTCATATCACAAAGGCAAACTCGCATATGTTATGCATATCATAAAAAGAGACTAACTTGCATATGATCTTACATATAAACTTGCATAAAACTTGCATATGAACTTACATGACACATCATGTCATAAAAAGAGGCAAGTTTACATATGAACTTATAACATATGACAACCACAACTTGCATAATCCACATTTACATCCATAGCCTCCTAATATCCTATCCTAATTAGTTTAGCAATTACTTGCTAAAGGCATAGGAACTCACCCAAACCAAGATTAGCAAACTTATGAAGTAAAACTAGTTGCAATATTTGAAGGAGATGATGATTAGAGGTTGATTAGCTTGCAACTTCCTTCATAAACTAGTGGAGGCTCCTCCTAAGTTTGATTTTGGCGGCATGATGCCATCATTTCTATTTTTAGTATGGATTAGGCTTGCATTAGGGTATATTTATAGGATTAGGGTGTGTTTTAGACCATAGGATTAACCCTAGGCTAGATTAGGTCCGTTAGATTTAGGAAGTCTCTAGAACACAGCCCAGCCCTAGCCAGAAAACCAGATCTGGTGCACCCAAGCCAACTGGCTCGACACCCTGTGTCGACAGGCAAGTCATACCCACCAAATCACAAATTGATTTTCCCAAAATTACCATGGGTATAAGCTAAGAGAAACGAATTCCTCCGCCACCAACATAAATACATTTGAAACGATCAACTTACGTGATCTACCAGATATACTTTGTCAGACATTCGCCCATTCAAGTTGTCATGCGACTGGACAACCGGAAGGTACTATTATGTAAATCCATCTTAGGCAATTTCTACCTAAGATTCACTAAACAGCCCTTGCATAACTCCATCTTCAATTATCTTCATCATATTTGATTCGCAACGCTAATGCCATACGTAGTGGTTTTCAGATAATATATCTGATCCCGGTCTTTCCGTATTGACAACGGAAATGGTCAAAACCTTTGATAGTCGGTGATTTAACTATCAAAGGAAAACATGTGTGTAACCAATGATATTATTTCCAGATGGAAATTCTATCGATCAATCATCAATCAACAATTATTCATTTCCCCATTTCTCGTTTCCATATATTCATCAAATCCTTATTTTTTAATTCTAGAAAACATATGCTATTAACTTTGGAAAACGTTTCCATTTCTGATACACGCATCACTATCTTCCCACCTCTATCAGTCTCTAACTGTAAACTAGTAAGAGAACAACCCCCTACGTATTAACCCCAAAGGCCGAAACCAACATCAGATCGATACCTAGAAAGTCATTCAATTCAACTAATTTCCAGTTAGTTTCTAATTTCAGTACTTCCATTTTAAATTCCTATTTCAAACCCAAATTCTTTATAATATTTTATTTGCAAAAAATTTACTTTAATCTGATCTTTCGCATAGAATGTGAATAATATTTCTTTATATAATTCTATTTGTTTTCCAAATAATTTCTTTTATAATTCTATTTATTTCCTACAAATATTTCCCTTTTTAACATCCTAATTATTTCATATAAATATTTCCCTTTTCAACATCCTATTTATTTCATATAAATCCTTTTATATAATTCTATTCATTTTATATAAATCCTTTTATATAATTCTATTCATTTTATATAAATCCTTTTATATAATTCTATTCATTTTATATAAATCTTTTTATAATTATATTTTCCAACATTTGTTTTCCAAATATTACCTTTTATAATATCCTATTTATTTCATATATAAATATTTCATTTTCAATATTCACTTTGAAAATTTCCTTTTACATTACAGTATTTCATACGGTATTTAAAATACCAATTAACCAGAACAGTGTCATCATAATCAATCACAAATTATATATCACATCGTATATCACAATATATGAAAACAAACAGTATTATAAATATTGAGGAATCCAGTTGGATCCCTCCAACCTGTTTCCCTGCATCATAGATGTTAAACAATATAAATAACATCGATTTCATTTCATTATGAAATATTCTGATAAACAGAATCAATATTTGATTAACGATTTATATATATATATATATCGTTATCTATAATTTCAACCAATACATCAGCAATTCAACCAAACAATCAACACACAGCAATCAATCATCATTTATCAACACTATATTATATTTAAAAAAAAATATAAACTGTACAAAGTTAGTGAGATTTACTCACATTGGACGATCATCGTTAAGTAACGATAATTGTCGCTTGATTCAAACTGATAATTTACTTTGCTACAAATTGCAATGAGCCCTCATTTCACTCCTGGTCAGTTCCATTGTGTAGCGCTCGTCCATAGGATCCTAAAGGATATGACGGTTCGAAATTCTAATACAATATGAGATAGTTATGATCTATACTAGTTCTATACTATTTATATTTCAAAATAAAACTTAATTATTTTAAATTGGGCTTAACTTTTCCTTCCGACCCATTTCCTTTTACAACCCGTACCTAACATCTCGTCTTCCCCTTCCTCATCGTGGAAACAAAAATCACTGCTCCCATTTTAAAGGCCATTGCGCCCCCTTTCAATCAATCATTCTCCTCCATCACTTTGTTTAAAATCAAACAAAAATCACAGTAATTCCCCACTTCGATTTCTACATCTCCTCCACTCCAGAAAACAGAGCTCGAACCTCTCCTAGTTGTTGCGTTCAACAGCTGTTGCTTTACCTAAAACCCGCGGATCCTTTCACCCCCTTCCTCACTCATTCTGCCATGACATCAAACATCGAGACAACCACCGTATCTCTCTTCACAACCATCACAAAGAACCCCAACTTGCATCATCTTACTAGAATCCGACTTCGTACCCAATGCTACTCCGTACAGTAACTTGCGAACGGTTTTGACACCGTAATCCCCGAAAACTGCCCACCGGCTTCTAGAATCCACAAGAAATCCAAAAATTGTAACGACCCGGGGAATTTGCGATCCTGGATATCGACATACAACATCTTGTCGACTATTCAAGCATCAGAAATACCAGATAGTCCATGAAAGAAATAAGAGGGTGAGAATAGATAAGATAGAAACTTAGAATAGAAGAAGAAGAACATACAACATCAGAGTAACACGATTCTCACAGTGGAACGAACAATATATAGTAGATCCATAACTTTGAAATAAAACTAGTATATGTATACAGTAACATTATCAGAGTACAACACTTACAACACAACAGAAATAACTTTAGCAATATAATCCTGAAGCCTCTTGCTCAAGCTCTCCAAGCATATCCATAAAATCCTGATTACTTGACTGTCCGTACAAAATTGGGCACCCAAGAGTTTAGGGAAAACAAAACAAACTCTAGGTCGGTCATGGAAATGGTGTGAGTAAAACAATTTAAAACAGTTTGAGAAAGTAAATGATATCACATATGACCACGCTGTATAACGGAACGTGTTTTTGCCTAATGGGAATCGAAAATAATCTTTATATCAAAATTCTTTTGATATTATATTAGTGTATATCGACCACAATATAATAATCAACTAGCAGAAAAGCTTTTATCTCACGTTCTACATACATAGTATACCATCAAAATCGTGAGTACTTATTGGATAATGGATTTCCAACTATGATAAGGTATGGAACCACCTTTCGATAGCGTACCTCAAGAGAAGAATACACTGGGTTCAACAAGAATATCTTGCAACACGGCCACACATGACCGACCACTCATTTCGCTTGAGTGTACCGAATGTATATCACCAACAGTTGGGATCAGCAACTGTTTCCCGAATGGGACAGCATCAAATAGATTAAAGAATGAAATGAATATCTCTAGATAGGTGATAGTACACCCTAATGGAAGCAACCCACATAGCCATGCTGCCTGCCCGATTTTTGTCATTTCCCGATTACATGGCAAGATGCCATGCTTATCTTTGACAGATCACACATTTATTCACTTTGAATGTCACATCGTCATACCGCCAAATCACAAATTGATTCCCCCAAAAATACAATGGGTATACAGCTAAGAGAAACAAATTCTTCCACCACCAAACGTAAATACGTTTGAAGAGATCAACTTACGTGATCCATTAAATATACTCTGTCAGACATTCTTCCATACAGGTCGTCTTTGGACTGGACAAACCAAAGGCACTATTTTGTAAACAGGACAGCCCTTGCATAACTCCATTTTCAATTATCTTCATCATATTTGATTCGCAACGCTAATGCCCATACAGAGTGGTTTTCAAATGATGAATCTGATCCCGGTCTCTCGTATTGACGACGGAAAAATGGTCAAAAACTTCGATAGTCGGTGAGTTCACTATCAAAGAAAAACACGTATGCAAACAATGATATTATTTCCAGATGGAAATTATATCAATCAATCATCATTTAACGTTTATCTCTTTAGTTCATTACTTTATTTATTTCCTGTTTCCATATATTCAACATTCCTTATTTTCTAAATTTAGAAGATATACGTTATCAATCATTGGAAAACATTTCCATCTCTTTTTCACGTATCACTGTCATTCCAGTATTCTTTCTCATCAACATTTCATTTTCTATGAATAGAAAATATCTCTGATTATATTTGGAAAATGTTTCCAAAACACATTCATTGGATTTAAATAGATGTTTAAATAGAACATCGCTATGCCAACTCAAAAACATTACACTCATTAACTACTCGCTTAACCTACCTTCACCGTCGAACCTTAACTATTCCTTAGTTAAAAATGAAGTCAATCAAGTTGGGGTATAACTACCATTCAGACCTTGACTGAACAACATGATTAACCTTGAAATAAACAAAGTTCAACTTTTAAATCTTTAACAAACTTCCTTAAGTAACTTTCTTTCGAATAATCTCTATTCGATAACTCTTTACTTCGAATAAACTATATTTGATAATCTCTCTTTGGAATAACTATATTTGATAAACTCTATTCGAATAACTAATATTCGATTAACTCTAATTCGATTAATTCTATTCAATTAACTCTATTTCGATTAACTCTATTCGATTAACTCTAATCGATTAACTCTAATCCATTAACTCTATTTAATTAACTCTATTCGATTAACTCTATCAATTAACTCTATTCAATTAACTCTATTCAATTAACTCCTTTCGAATAACTATATTCAATTAACTCCTTTTCCTCTATTCGAATAAACTATATTCGATAACTCCTTTTTCGAATAACTATATTTAATTAACTCTATTCAATAAATCTAATTGATTAACTCTATTTAATTAACTCCTTTCGAATAACAATATTCGATTAACTCTATTTTGAATAACTCTATTCGATTAACTCTACTCGATTAACTCTGTCAATTAACTCTATTCAATTAACTCTAATCGATATCCACTTTAAACAATCCTCTCATAACTCTTTTATATCTCATTAATTTCCTTTTTTAATCCCATTTATTTTCCAAATAAATATTCCTTTTATAGTTTTATTTATTTAACAAATAAATATTTCCTTTTCAATTTTATTTATTTAACAAATAAATATTCTTTTACAATTCTATTTATTTAACAAATAAATATTTCCTTTTCAATTCTATTTGTAAATGTTTTACAAATATTTCCTTTTTCTGAAATTCTTTGATTTTATAATTTTCATTTATAAAATTCTTTTCCTTTTATATATAAAATCCATTGATTTTATATAAATAATTCATTTTCAAAATAAATTTTGAAAATCCCCTTTTCTACATCCCAGTATTTCTTACGGTATTTAAAATACCAAATAACAATGATTGACATCATTCAAACACACATAATCAACACAGACTATATATCACATCATATATTACAATATATGAAAAGAACAGTAATATAAATATTTGAGGAATCCAGTTAGATCCTTCCAACCTGTTTTCCTGCATCACAGATGTTAAACAATATAATTAACATCAACTTCATTACACTATGAAATATTCTGATAAATAGAATCAATATTTGATAAATGATTTATATATGTATATATATATATATATCATTATCTATAATTTCAACCCATACATAAGCAATTCAACCAAATAGTCAACATACAACAATTAATCATCATTTAGCAGTTCTAAAAAATACGGTATAAAAATATGAAATGGTAGAGTTGGTGAGTTTTACTCACATTGGACGATCATCGTTAAATAACGATAATTGTCGTTGATTTGATTCTGACAATTTATTTCACTATAAATTGTAATGAGCTCCAATCCACTCCCAGTCAGTTCCATCGTGTAGGCACCGTCCGTACGATCCCAACGGATCCAGTTTTGTCCAATTCTGATATCGTATGATAAAGATATGAATTTACAAATTTCATAGACAATTTAAATTAACATTAGACTTAGATTAGTGTTATTTGGGCTTAACCTTCTCTTGGCCCATCACCCGTTCATGAACACCCAAGCCCACCCGCACCTTCTTCCCCAAACAAGAAAATCTGTCGCTCTAGAAACATGGCCATTGCTCACGCACTCCTCCCTCGTACGCCTTCATTTCTCCATGGATTCAAAAACTAAAAACACCATCGTCTTGCTCTTGCCGAGCTCATCCTCCCCATAAATGTTTCCAAGAACTCGCACAACAGAAGGACTCATCACTTCTGCTCCCTTTCACTCATACACAGTAAGTATCATCGATATAACTTCTCGCGGAAACACACCGAAAATACTCCAAACCAAAATCGCAGTTCTCCCTTTTGATTTCTCTTCTCCTCCATAACAAAGACACCATACTCGATCAACTTAAAACCACCGCATCGCAGTAGGCTACCTCGTCGGTTCCTGAAACCGCGCGACACACTGAAGCGCCCATCTTCACCAAAATTTGCACACTAGTGCCAATCGATGCGATAATCACCAATATAGTACCTAAACTGTGAACTAAAGCCTCAAATTTGTGAATCCTCTAACCCTAGAACACGTTGTCCTAATCCCAACGTACGAAAACAACATCGAACCCAATGAAACACATATAGAATTGAAGAGGAGGAAAATCCAAATATCCTTGTTTGATGATTTTTGGAATTTGCTTTGATTTTCTATGATTTTCCTAAATCATGTTTTGTTTTATTTTTGATTTCCTGGTGGCGGCTTGAAGTTCTTGACCGGAGAAATTTGTAAGAAGGGTTTTGGTGAGGTAATGATAATGTATAGGATAGATTTAATATTTTAATATTCGATTATTTTCAATAAAATAAGCTAACGTTATTTGTATTTATCATTAAAAATTCCTATGATCACACACAACATCCTAAAATCATGTAAATGGGCATGCAACTACAGTCCGACATTTCGGACCCAACTAAACTTGTTTCATCGAATTCCGACTCCGTTTGCTCATACAACTTACTTTTAACTGTCGAAATACTAACTGTTTTTCACATTAAAAATCTGTACGGCTACACACTGACTTCAAAAATCATGGAAATTGAAATCTAACAATAATTTAACATTACAGATCCAAAAAAATTAGTTTCGTCGAAAACGGAGGTCGTTTGCAAAATTGGTTACTTTTAAAGCTCTAAATAAACCCATTTAAATATAGATATATTTAAAAATAATTAAATTTATTATATATAAATAAATAATATCGTATATATTCACAATAGAATACCATACAGCTCCAGAATGAATATATATGGAGTTATAACTCGATATTTCAAATCCGGGTCAAATCGATATTCAATTAAAAATAGAAATCCTTTTATAAATCGTTATAAATTATAAAGGAATTCAGTAGCGACTATTTAAAAATTTGATTTGAACATAAATCAAAATCTGCTCGACGAAATCCTGATTTTTCTCTTCCATCAGAAAGATATACTTCACCAGCTCCGAACGTTTCTTGTTTCACAGAAATCCGATTTAAAACGGATTCTATATATTCATTTAAAGTTCAAATCACCAAATTATGAACTGCCACGCCATTTCGAGCTCGATTATAATTATATTATAATTCTACATTCAAACTTCATTTAAATAATATATTTGTTATCGTAATTCAATTTTAAACTGAATTATATATTTTGAATTGCCCAATTCACACAATATTGTCAATTCAACTTTATTCCGATGATTTCAGAATTAAATATATTATTCTATTATTTATATTAATTAAATATTCAATATTATTTAATTAAAAAACTATATAAATCTCTAAATCATTATTTAAATAATTAAATAAATTAATTATAATACCGTAAAAATACGGGACATTACATTCTTTCCCCCTTAAAATAATTTCGTCCTCGAAATTGCTAAGGTAGAAAACAAACCCTATAAATTGGGTTAACAATTATTTGTTTTTCTATTTAACTTCAGTTTTAACTGAATTAATTTATTTCAATTTAATTATTAATTCATTTCTATAAACAAAAAATTTCAAAAACCTGAAAATTTTCTAACACCTTAAAATTTCGAAATTTTTTGCCAGCACCTCCTTTGTACCGGTCAATCGGTACAACTATAACTCGCCACTCTAGGCCTCCTCCAACCCAAAAGAAAATCAAACAGCCAAGCGGCTTGCCACACAGGCTCATAAATCCCATACTATATGATATATAAATGTGCACCTTTTTGTCAGGCATATCATTATATCATTTCCATCTACTATCAACTCAGGATATACCAATGTCATCCCAATCAAACTCCAATCAATTTTATCCTCAAACCAATCATCCATTTAAACCCAAGTCAAATTCCATTTCAAATTCGAGTTCCATTCTCGATTTCAAACTCTAACTCACCAATCCAATACCATTTCAGATTCATATCTCACAATTCAAAATCTGATTCTACTTGATATGTTATATTCCAATTCAATTTCCAGTTAATTGGTTTCAAAACAATTCATATTTGCTTTTACAAATTCTAATTCAATTTGCTTTTAATCCAAACAGTCTCTTCTGGGAAATTTAAACAGCTTTGCTTTTCTAAAACCAAACTTCCCTTTTCAGGATTTCAAACAATTTGTTTTTCTCAAAACAATTCAAAAATGAAAATCCTTGGTATTAATCCGTCACTTAGAACTCAAAAATGAACACTAGTGATGTCGGGATTCATCATCAGGGTTATTTCCCAGCCATCGAAGTGAGTTGAATACTACATTACTTTCAAAACCGTTTCTAAACACTTCTGTTTTGAAATACATTTCAAAACACCATTCCCAATGCTTGTAAAACAATTTAAAATCTCCTAGGATTTTAAAATTCTGATATATTTAATCCATATTCATTGACAAACACTTATTCAAATTTCCAGGGTTCTAATTTCAATTCTGATTTAAATTCAGATTTAATTCATTTCGTAACACTTATACGAATTTTGATTGGTTATTTACATAACTGTTTCAATTATAATCTTATATGATTATAATCACAACCAATGCATCCAATATACTATAATATTCCAAATATTTATACTTTGTTTATATCAAAATATATTTTGGGTAAAATTATTTCATTTACCCTCTCTTCAAACCATACGGTGTCGGTTCATCGTATTCAAGTGTTTAGAAACTCCTACCGATACAGTGGATCAAACTGATCGACCAGAACTCATAAACAACTCAACCAATAAATCTCCATAATATAAAACAATTTTATGTCAAATAACAAATACGTTCACTCGTATATATACACTCAACTCAATCTAGGGTATTACTAACCATATCTCTACCGAGTCACGCCACAGAGCCAAGATAATCACTTAACCTTCAACTCTGATACCACTGTAATGACCCGGGGAATTTGCAATCCTGGATATCGGCATACAACACCATGTCGACTATTCAAGCATTGGAAATACCGGATAGTCCATAAAAGAAATTAGAGGGTGAGAATTGATAAGACATAAACTTGGAATAGAAGAAGAGGAACATACAACACCGGAGTAACACGAATCTCATAGCGGAATGAACAATATATAATAGATACATAACTTTTAAATAAAACTAGTATATATATACAGTAACATTATCAGAGTACAACACTTACAGCACAGCGGAAATAACTATAGCTGTATAATCCAGAAGCCTTCTGCTCCAAGCTCTCTAAGCATATCTGTAAAATCCTGACTACTTGACTGCTCGTACAAAATTCAGAACCCAAGAGTTTAGGAAAAAAAACAAACTCTGGGTCAATCATGGGACTGGTGTGAGTAAAACAATTTAAAACAGTTTGAGAAAGTAAACGATATCTCATAAGACCACGCCATATAACATAACGGGTTTTTCCCTTATGAGAATCCAAAATAATCTTTATATCAAAATTCTTTTGATATTAATTAGTGTCTATCCACCACAATATAATAATCAACTGGCAGATACGCTTTCATCTCACGTTCTACATACATAGTATACAATCAAAATCGCGAATACTTATTGGATAATGGATTTCAAACTATGACTAGGTATGGAACCACCTTTCGATAGTGTACCTCTAGAGAAGAATACACTGAGTTCAACAAGAACATCTTGCAACCCGGCCATGCATGACCGACCACTCATTTCACTTGAGTGTATCGAATGTATATAAACAACGGTTGGGATCAACAACTGTTTCCCAAATGGGACAACATCGAATAGATTAAAGAATGAAACGAATATCTCTAGATAGGTAATAATACACCCTAATGGAAGCAACCCGCATAGCCATGCTGCCTGCCCGATTTTTGTCATTTCCCAGTTGCGAGGCTATAGGCCACGCTTATCTCTGACAGATCATACATTTATTCACATTGAGTGTCACTTCGTCATACCCGCCAAATCACATATTGATTCCCCTAAAAATACAATGGGTATACAACTAAGAGAAACGAATTCCTCCGCCACCAAACGTAAATATGTTTGAAGAGATCAACTCACGCGATCCATTAAATATACTCTGTCAAACATTCTTCCATACAGGTCGTCCTGGGACTGGACAAACCGAAGGCACTATTCTGTAAACATGACAGCCCTTTCATAACTCCATTTTCAATTATCTTCATCATATTTGATTCGCAACGCTAACACCCATACAAAGTGGTTTTCAGATAATGAATCTAATCCCTGTCTCTCCGCATTGACGACGGAAAAAATGGTCAAAAACTTCGATAGTCGGTGAGTTAACTATCAAAGAAAAACACGTGTGCAAAACAACGATATTATTTCCAGATGGAAATTATATCGATCAATCATCATTTAACATTTATCTCTTTAGTTCATTACTTTATTTATTTCCTGTTTCCATATATTTAACATTCCTTATTTTCTAAATTTAGAAAATATACGTTATTAATCATTGGAAAACATTTCCATCTCTTTTTCACGTATCACTGTCATTCCAGTATTCTTTCTCATCAACATTTCATTTTCTATGATTAGAAAATATCTCTGATTATATTTGGAAAATGTTTTCAAAACTCATTCATTGGATTTAAACAGATGTTTAAATAGAACATCGCTATGCCAACTCAAAACATTACACTCATTAACTAAATTCACTTAACCTACCTTCACTGTCGAACCTTAACTATTCCTTAGTTAAAAATGAAGTCAATTAAGTTGGGGTATAACTACCTTTCAGACCTTAACTGAACAACATGATTAACCTTGAAATAGACAAAGTTCACCTTTTAAATCTTTAACAAACTTCCTTAAGTAACTCTCTTTCGAATAATCTCTATTCGATAACTCTTTACTTTAAATAAACTATATTTGATAATCTCTCTTTAGAATATATATATTTGATAACCTTTGTTCGAATAACTAATATTCGATTAACTCTAATTTGATTAACTCTATTTGATTAACTCTATTTCGATTAACTCTATTTGATTAACTCTAATCCATTAACTCTATTTAATTAACTATATTCGATTAACTCTATCAATTAACTCTATTCAGTTAACTCTATTCAATTAACTCCTTTCGAATAACTATATTCGATTAACTCCTTTTTCTCTATTCGAATAAACTATATTCGATAACTCCTTTTTCGGATAACTATATTTAATTAACTCTATTCAATAACTCTAATTGATTAACTCTATTCAATTAACTCCTTTCGAATAACTATATTCGATTAACTCTATTTCGAATAACTCTATTTGATTAACTCTATTCGATTGACTCTATCAATTAACTCTATTCAGTTAACTCTAATCGATATCCACTTTAAACAATCCTCTCATAACTCTTTTATATCTTGTTAATTTCCTTTTATAATCCCATTTATTTTTCAAATAAATATTCCTTTTATAGTTTTATTTATTTAACAAATAAATATTTCCTTTTCAATTCTATTTATTTAACAAATAAATATTCTTTTTCAATTCTATTTATTTAACAAATAAATATTTCCTTTTTCAATTCTATTTGTAAATGTTTTACAAATATTTCCTTTTTCTAAAATTCTTTTATTTTATAATTTTCTTTTATAAAATTCTTTTTCTTTTATATAAAAAATCCATCGATTTTATATAAATAATTCATTTTCAAAATACACTTTGAAAATCCTGTTTTCTATATCCCAGTATTTCTTACGGCATTTAAAATACCAAATAACAATGAGTGACATCATTCAAACACACATAATCAACACAGATTATATATCACATCATATATTACAATATATAAAAAAACAGTAATATAAATATTTGAGGAATCCAGTTGGATCCCGCCAACTTGCTTTCCAGCATCACAGATGTTAAACAATATATTTAACATCAACTTCATTTCACTATGAAATATTCTGATAGACAGAATCAATATTTGATTAACGATTTATATATATATATTGTTATCTATAATTTCAACCAATACATAAGTAATTCAATCAAATAGTCAACACATAGCAATTAATCATCACTTAGCAGTTCTAAAAAATATGTTATAAAAATATGAAATGGTAGAGTTGGTGAGTTTTACTCACATTGGACGATCATCGTTAAATAACGATAATTGTCGTTGATTTGATTCTGACAATTTATTTCACTATAAATTGTAACGAGCTCCAATCCACTCCCAGTCAGTTCCATCGTGTAGCCACCGTCCGTACGATCCCAACGGATCCAGTTTTGTCCAATTCTGATATTGTATGATAAAGATATGTAATTTACAAATTTCATAGATAATTTAAATTAACATTAGACTTAGATTAGTGTTATTTGGGCTTAACCTTCTCTTGCCCATCACCCATTCATGAACACCCAAGCCCACCCACACCTTCTTCCCCAAACAAGAAAATCCGTCGCTCCAGAAACATGGCCATTGCTCACGCACTCCTCCCTCATATGCCTTCATTTCTCCATGGGTTCAAAAACTAAAAACACCATCGTCTTGCTCTTGCCAAGCTCATCCTTCCCATATATGTTTACTCGCACAACAGAAGGACTCACGACTTCCGCTCCCTTTCACGTAGTACACATTAAGTATCATCGACACAACTTATCGCGGAAACACACTGAAAATACTCCAAATCAAAATCGCAGTTCTCTCTTTTGATTTCTCTTCTCCTCCAAAACAAAGACACCATACTCGATCAACTTAAAACCACCGCATTGCAGTAGGCCACCTTGTCGGTTCCTGAAACCGCGCGACACACTGAAGCACCCATCTTCACCAAAAGTTGCATGCCAATCGATGCGATAATCACCACTATAGTATCTAAACTGTGAATTAAAGCCTTAAATTCGTGAATTTTCTAACCCTAGAACACACTGTCCCATTCCCAACGCACGAAAGAAACATCAAACCCAATGAAACACATATAGAATTGAAGAGGAGGATTTAAGAAATCCAAATATCCTTGTTTGATGATTTTTGGAATTTGCTTTGATTTTCTATGATTTTCCTAAATCATGTTTTGTTTTATTTTTTATTTCCTGGTGGCGGCTTGAAGTTCTTGACCGGAGAAATTTGTAAGAATGGTTTTGGTGAGGTAATGATAATGTATAGGATAGATTTAATATTTTAATATTCAATTATTTTCAATAAAATAAGCTAACGTTATTTGTATTTATCATTAAAAATTCCTATGATCACACACAACATCCTAAAATCATGTAAATGGGCATGCAGCTACAGTCCGACATTTCGGACCCAACGAAACTTGTTTCGTCGAATTCCGACTCCGTTTGCTCACACAACTTATTTTTAACTGAAATACTAACTGTTTTTCACATTAAAAATCCGTACGGCTACACACTGACTTCAAAAATCATGGAAATTAAAATCTAACAATAATTTAACATTACAGATCCAAAAAAATTAGTTTCGTCGAAAACGGAGGTCGTTTGCAAAACTGGTTATTTTTAAAGCTCTAAATAAACCCATTTAAATATAGATATATTTAAAAATAATTAAATTTATTATATATAAATAAATAATATCGTATATATTCACAATAGAATACCATACAGCTCCAGAATGAATATATATGGAGTTATAACTCGATATTTCAAATCCGGGTCAAATCGATATTCAATTAAAAATAGAAATCCTTTTATAAATCGTTATAAATTATAAAGGAATTCAGTAGCGACTATTTGAAAATTTGACTTGAACATAAATCAAAATCTGCCCGACGAAATCTTGACTTTTCTCTTCCATCAGAAAGATATACTTCACCAGCTCCGAACGTTTCTTGTTTCACAGAAATCCGATTTAAAACGGATTCTATATATTCATTTAAAGTTCAAATCACCAAATTATGAACTGCCACGCCATTTTGAGCTCGATTATAATTATATTATAATTCTACATTCAATCTTCGTTTAAATAATATATTCATTATCGTAATTCAATTTTAAACTGAATTATATATTTTGAATTGCCCAATTCACACAATTTTGTCAATTCAACTTTATTCCGATGATTTCAGAATTAAATATATTATTCTATTATTTATATTAATTAAATATTCAATACTATTTAATTAAAAAACTATTTAAATCTCTAAATCATTATTTAAATAATTAAATTAATTAATTATAATACCGTAAAAATACGGGACATTACATTCTTTCCCCCTTAAAATAATTTCGTCCTCGAAATTGCTAAGGTAGAAAACAAACCCTATAAATTGGGTTAACAATTATTTGTTTTTCTCTTTAACTTCAGTTTTAACTGAATTAATTTATTTCAATTTAATTATTAATTCATTTCTATAAACGAAAATTTTCAAAAACCTGAAAATTTTCTAACACCTTAAAATTTCGAATTTTTTTGCTAGCACCTCCTTTGTACCGGTCAATCGGTACAACTATAACTCGCCACTCTAGGCCTCCTCCAACCCAAAAGAAAATCAAACAGCCAAGCGGCTTGCCACACAGGCTCATAAATCCTATACTATATGATATATAAATGTGCACCTTTTTGTCAGGCATATCATTATATCATTTCCATTTGCTATCAACTCAGGATATACCAATGTCATCCCAATCAAACTCCAATCAATTTTATCCTCAAACCAATCATCCACTTAAACCCAAGTCAAATTCCATTTCAAATTCGAGTTCCATTCTCGATTTCAAACTCTAACTCACCAATCCAATACCATTTCAGATTCATATCTCACAATTCAAAATCTGATTCTACTTGATTTTCTATGATTCGTGAATTAAAGCCTTAAATTCGTGAATCCTCTAACCCTAGAACACACTGTCCCAATCCCAACGCATGAAAGCAACATCAAACCCAATGAAACACATATAGAATTGAAGAGGAGGATTTAAGAAATCCAAATATCCTTGTTTGATGATTTTTGGAATTTGCTTTGATTTTCTATGATTTTCCTAAATCACGTTTTGTTTTATTTTTGATTTCCTGGTGGCGGCTTGAAGTTCTTGACCGGAGAAATTTGTGAGAAGAGTTTTGGTGTAACGACCTGGCATTTTGACCGCTCCAGGTCGGTAAATAAACCAACTCTAACCATTCAAAATGACAGATTGCTATTGCTTATGAAGTTGAAATACAATCATCACAGAATCACAGACACAGAATATCCCACAGCGGAAGAAAATTTATACAATGTTACAAAATCCTTTAAATTTACATAATATCAGAGTACATGATAAATATAGAAACAGCGGAAGACTGAATATAGAACCATACTAATATTCGGTAATGAATAGAGATGAGCATAATTGCATATGACATGGCAGATAGATGGCTGGATCTTCAATGAAGCTCAAGCTCTAACAAGTATATTTCCAAGCTGAAATACTCGATCTGACTCGGGCATTTTGCAAGGAATAAACAACAAAATACACGAGTCAGGACTAACAGTCTCATATAAGTGAATTAACTCAAATGAAGTGTTCACTGAAATGTACAATAACTTTAAGGATGTTTGGGATTTCCATCCTTTAAGGATCCGCGAAGCTAATTCTATATAATAATACGCTATTATTGTAATGTCTAGTCAGTAAAGTAAACATAATGAAAATAGCGTAAGCGGGATTACATTTTTACCCTTACACCGTTTAGAATACCGTAGTCTATACAGTACCGTAAACCTACCCTACCATGGATGGCATCAGAGGGCACTCCATAGGTACGATACAAATCAAAATCGTATGGGGCTCGCTAGGGTAAATGACAAGGCACTCGAGGCAATACCAGGGTAGGATTCTACCAATTGCACTCCCGGACCGGTGGTAACGCATAGCAGCCACTACCGCCCACCTCGGAACACACTCCCAAATCAAAAAGGGCACCCAAATCATCAACATAGTCATAGAAATGGTATCGAAGAAGTGCGTCCGATCAAAGGTGCTACCTTAATTAGTCACGGTAAAGCTCCTGTTTTAGTCATTTCAATTATGACCCGAAGGTCAAGGCCATTTCGCTATCGTTCGCCTTCTTCAGTCCAGTAATCACCTTCAAGTCATCATGCTTCATTCCAGATACGTTATCACATACACAGTTGTTAAAGTGGAATCGGCACTGACAGAGAGTATGCCACTTGCCGACTCCGGTCTCTTTAACAACCAAACGTTCACATTTTCCACACCGTGGCCATTAGCTTTGAAATCATATTTCGAGTATCGCAAATCAATTTATTTCAAATATTGGCCCAAAATCAATTCCTCACATAGTTGGTTCGATTAAGGTTGCCAATCTACTTATTAAAAATTCTTTGTCAACCATTGGTTTCAAAGTTTCAATTTCTCGAAATATCGCTATTGCTCGAATTTCTTTATTTCACCCTTTGATCACTAGACTGGATTGGACATAGTTTTTATTCGGATTATAAAAATAATTTTGAAAAATTAAGTTTTGAAAAATAGTATAGATATATTAAATTTGAAAATAATGCATATGCAAATATATATATATATATATATAGTAGAAAACTATTATAAAGTGTATATAGTTATAGTAATCAAATTTATTTTATAAAAGAATACTTACAAAATCAAGTAATGCAAAAAAATTGCCTTTATATAATTTATAGTACTATTAAAATATTAATCCAATCCAACCTAAATCCAAGTTTCACAATTTCTTTCCTCATCAAAATTTCACCTTTAGATCAAATTCCCTTTTTGTTTAGTTCAAATTCAATGCTTCACGATTAACGATTTTCCAATCATTGTTTGCCTTGGATTTACATATCCCTTTTTTATATATATAATAAACCAAAAAAAAACTTTAACATTTGTTGTAAATCAAAATATGATCCATTAAATTCTAACTTGTTGACTAAACCGTATTGACCATGATTTAGATTCATATCCTTTCATACTTGAAAACACTTTCATTCCGACAAAATTCGTCTTACATTCACATGGCGAAAATTCATTTGACAAATCATATATTAAAATAAGCTTTGAAACATTCCCAAGTCTTTGCAAATCTTTACATTAAATTATTCCATTCAAAATTTTTCATATCATAAACGTAAAGTTATGAAAAATTCATCTAGATAGATAAAAGTTTAAGTGTTAACTTGAAACCCTCTTTACAACTTATTTTCATACAAATTGGATCCCTTTATAAACATTCAAGAAAAATTTGCAAAAACTTCTTTTAACTTTCTTTATGATATATAGAAAATTTCCTTAAAACTTCAACTTGCCAAAATCGATAAATTATTTAAAATTATTTTATTGACCACGGTGTCCATATAAAATTTTCTATCCTATGGTCAAGTGATACGAATATTTATCATTTCAATATGTTCTTTAAAATATTCGAAATCCCAGGTATGTATCATTTCAATCCGCATCCCAATTCGATTCGAATACATAAGGGGGTCGGGTATGTATCATTTCAAACCGTAGTGTTTTTTCTAATCTAAGGGGGAACTTGCATGATGAGAAAAATAAACATAACATGTCAAACATACATCCATATTGTGTCATATGATATAATAGTGTGTGTTGCATGTGCACAATCACGAAGCAAACAATTCTAGAGCAATTAACTTTTCATTCAACATTTCAAATCTTTAATTCACTTAATAAAAAAAATTTAGTCTGTGAGTGAGTAGAAACTCACCTTTCACGGAAAAATGAGAGGACACAAGATGCTGATGCGATCATGACGAGCGCGATGACGCTAACACTATAGATAGAAGGGATCAACTACCTAAATAATTCAAATGGAGCGATTTAATACATAACAATGATTTTTTTCCATACTAAAACCAAAATGCGATTTTTTTTTCAAAACTAAAAAAACCAAGCCTTAACAAAACTCGAACTAATGACCTCTTGACTTTGAATCTTATGACATACCACTCATCTACTCCAACTTTATGGTAATGTTTGAGACGTGAATTAAATGGATAGAACTGTTCATGCTTATAAATTTTTTTCTTGCCAACTAGACAATAAACAATGAATGCATGGTACTTAAAAATTGACACCACATTTGTTCTCCTTCTACATTCAGTCTGCGCATGCATTCTTCTTCTAATTTTTTTTTCAAGACATTAAGCAATGCATGCATGCTATCTCACTAAACAATTCATGCATGCACGTTTGTTCTCCTTCACATGCAGCCTGCGCATGAACTCTTACCCTCCGTCTTGCTACCTTTGTTTCTTTCCTTACATGTTGCTACATCAAACATTTATCCAAACTTGATAATAGGTACATGTAAATACCCATATATACATATGTAGATCTACACTAACACGAAAACCAAAATATGCCTACAGGTTGCAAAGATTTGTGACATGCAAATTACTTCATTGACCTTACTTAAATGGTTCAATTTAAGAATTTTTCTTATGTATCTAACATATATTAACTTGTGTATAATAATACACAGCACATGCAAAATTTAAAAGGGAACGAAAGCTTACATAAAAAAATCAAATAGGAAGGGGAAGGGTCTACCGTGCTTTTACTCCTCCATTTCATTTCATTTTTTTTATATAACTTGCGAGTGAGAGAAGGAAGAGGCTCACAAGACAGTTAAGGCTAGTGCTGCGGTGGTGAGGAGGAAGAAGTGCGTGGAATGAAGAAGGAATAGGAATGGACGGTGGAGGTGGAAGACCTGTGGATGCTGCAGGCGTTGCCTGGACGGGGTCGACGGTCAGAGGAAGGGGTTGCCTTGGTTCTATTGAGGATGAAGACGTTCTCTTCTTTGGTTTAGATCCGATCGAAATTAAAATGAAGGAGAGACCAATTTCGTTGATTTTGGATTTTTGGGGATTTTTTTTCCGTGAGGATTGGGAAAATTTTATTTCACCGTGAGAAGGAGTGGTTACAGGGAAAGGGGGTGACGTGTAATCACATTCATGAAGGGAACGACATGTGTTGCTTCTAAGGCCTAACTAATATGCAAGTGTCCCTTATGCCCTTGAAAATTAACAAGTGTAATAAAATTTTAATCAATTTGAAATTAAAGTTTTTTTTTCTTATGATAAAAGAATCTATATGTTTGAATACATCAATTTATAGAATACAAACAAGACATGAACAATATTTCCAACTATCATTGTTCGCCACTCTACGCATTTTGGCTTGAAATTAAAGATCCGGGCCAACGGATGATCGAATTTCCAGAAACAAAGAGTGACATTCCATTTGGAATGACATCTAATATTTTTAAGCGAGATTCGCCTGAATTCCGACCACATTTCATTTCAATTATTCATTAAATGTCTGTTTAAATTTAACACGCACAGAACAAAGATGTTTATTTTTCTATGAAATTAATTCTATCGCTTTATCCAACTAGACACATCTCGAATATAAAATTTCATGATTTAATTTACATTTTTTAAATTTTAATATTATTAGTGACATATCGGCTAGCGCTACTGCAAATCGGCCGTAAAATTGGTTCGAACAGAGCAGGTAACTAGGATGTTTTTCGTTATCTAAATAATATTCAATTTAAGTATTTACATTTTTAGAAGTCAACTTCAAACCTTTCAACATATTTTAAAATTTCTAACCCAAATCTAATTAGTTCCAAATTTAAAAATGTCCAAATTATCAGTTCGTTACATTCTCCCCCACTCAGCACTTTTCGTCCTCGAAAAGGAAACGTCATATAAAATCGTACCTAACTTATCAAATCTTTCTAAGACTATAACTTATTAGAAAGAACATTTACTTCTAGGATTTTTGAAGCTCAAAATTTTTCTAACGCCCGAATTTACGGAAAATTTCGGCAGCATCTCCCTTGCACGGTTCGATTGGGAAATTTTCCCGTACACAAAACAACAAAAACGCAAAATATACATCTCATCTATACGATGAGGCATCCCAAATTAGGGGAACCAAAACAAAAAAACCAAAAGCGATAAATAATGCGAGATACGTACCTCTTTATAGCGTTTTAAAGCATATTTTCTTAGCATTTTGCGCAAAAGCGAGCTTCCATAAGCAAAGCACGCCATTGCAACCTATTAAAACTCAAAAATGCAATAAGAATCACATGAATATATGACAAAACCTAACATGCATAATAATATGCAAAACATGACATGAAATAAAGTAGCATTTGGCAAATATGTGAATGCACAAATAATGTATATAATGTATATGCAAATCATGGTTTTATCTAACATACCACTTACTTTGCATTTAATTCATAACCATGTTCATCCTTGTTTTCCTTTCTTTGTACATCTGGCATACAACTATAGATTTCGTTGGAAAAATGAATGAGAATAGTGGTAATATATTGCCAAATGGAATCCGATTTCAAGTAATTCCTAAAATTCCATTATTTATGTTCATACGTCATCATTTCTTCTTTCTTAAAATATGAAATTGGTTTCAGTTCATTCAGGTTATAGATATTAACTATACATAGTAGCAGCCCTAAAATTCCTTTCATATAGCAATCTTAAAATTCCATTCATGTAGCAGCCTTTATTGCTGTTGCGGGCAAAGGGCACAGCCTTGCTGCTGCTGCTATTGCAGCAGCGCATAGTTTTTTTTTTTTTGGTGTGCTCTTTGAAAAATTAAAATCAAATCATATGATTTTACAAGGATCAATTATTAAAGTTTCTCAAAAGTTGTTGAAATTTTACATAACATGCAAGTGGTGACTCAACCATAACACTCAATAAGCCTATTTGTATATCAGGTATGCAGTTGCTGAAATAAGCCACATTTCAAATTTCAAGTTCTATAAACCAGTCCCATTTCCTTTATTTAACATTCCACTTCCTTAATATTACTAATGCAAGTTTCCATGCCGCTGTGATTTGGTTTACTACAATTCTTTGCTTTTGATTTCCGATTATCATACTTTGAACTTTGTAGCCTTATTTCTAATTATTGATGTTTGTATTGCCTAACAGGCTCTTTATTTTCATAACATAAACTATTGCAAATATCAATCAGTGATACCCACTATTACTTCTTAAAGATTTTCACCTTATGTTGTACATAGTATATCCTTCCTTTCTGTGTGTGTGTTTTTCTTTTCCTCTTTTACTGCTGTTGCCCTACGGCAGCAGCTCTTTCTTAGTAACAACAGCTTTTGCTGCTGCATTTTTTTTCTTTTTCTTTTTTTCTTTTCTAGATTTTCTTTTCCGTGGTTTAAACCTTGTAAAGTTTCGATTCTCTTTTCCTTCTTCTTCTCTTCTTCTTTAAATAGATTTTCAATAGTATGTACATTTCTGAAAAAAAATGGGTTTCCAGTAAACATATTCTCTAAAAGATTTTTTTTCATCTTTCTGTAGTTGGATTAAATCCAGAAATCATACTAACTATGTCCGCAAATAATTTAATCTTTCTTGCATTAGAATTTATTTCAAACAATTAGAATTAAGTCCAAATGAACCTAAATGAATTTTCCAAATACTATCGAACTATGCTCTTTAAACCTATGATTATCTAGTTCTAATTTAATCGTTTGCTCAAATCAATTTACAATTATACACTTCCAACTTAGAGCGGGGTTTATCCATTTCCAACTCTATTTATTTAATTTAGTTCCGCATTGCTATTCTACCAAATTTCTCCCGAGTATAATCTTTAACCAAGGCTTTCATTTCATGTTCAAAATCATTTTACTTATAAATTTCAAAATTTTCAATCTATTTCTTCGAATATTGACAAAGTAAGGCTGTAAGTATTAATTAGACGCCCCAAATTGGTAATATATATTCATTTCACTTTCAAAACCCGAAAACAAATTCAAATGATGCTGCAGTCATCACAAGCTTTATTTCCAAGAATCTAGAGTGCAATTTTATAACTATCTAGTACATAAATAACTTAGTACATACGTTAGCTAGGCGTATGTGTAAAAATATTCAATTACTAGATAGTCAAATCTTAATAAATGCTCGAATTCTTTAAAATAAAGGTATACACAAGTTTCTAAATTATGTCGAAATAGTATCTTTAAAAACATATCTTATTGTAAAATTTCCAAGCGGGGAAAATTGTATATCTTGTCATATTTGACAACAATTGTTTATCTCATGCCTTCTTGTAATTTATAAGCGGAAATCATATGAAGCTTTAAAACACATATATAATAGAAGGTTACCCCCTCCCTTTTCCATTTTAGGTTTTACATACATCTTATTCCCAAACTATAAAGTTTAATATTTGCTTTACTTGCTCTTGAAATCCTATAATATACATACATATATGGGTATTTATACAAGTTGCTATTTCTACATATAAACTGACTTCAGTTCCAAGAGTCAAATTAATATATTTAGTGGTAAGAACATATCTTAAGTATCAATTTACTATTTTAATATATTTACCCCAAACCAATTGATCATTCACAATGTTACCACATTATCTTATTTTCAATTTAAATTTACAAGCCTTACTTGTAGAAAAATTCTTTAATATAGGAGTATAAATCCACCTATAACTCAATACATTGTATTTCAATTCCATTTATTAAGTAATTTACACCAAGTTGTTTATTTTATTTTCTATTCCTAATCCTTAATCTAATTCGCTCCGAACCAAGTTGGGTCATAAGCTAGGAGTTGCACGAACGGACAAATCAAATCAATAGGATTTACTGAGGAGAGGTCAAATAAATTGAGGATTCAGAATCTAAAAAGTGACAAATCCAAATTATCCTAAGCCAAGACCAGGCACGATCGAGACCTATATTCGAAAAATCTTAACTTAGGAAGGATCCAATAGAGGGACGAGTTCAAGGGAACGAGATTTAAACAAGAATTAATTTATAAAACAAGGCTAAAATTTCAAATTATTTATATATAGAAAAATCTTTTAAATCCCTTAAAACGTTTAAAATATTTTATTTTAAAAATACGTTCTCTCGGGTATGATTCTAAGGTGAATTTACTCATTCTAGAGTATTGCTACTCTATCTCTAATGAGTGTTCAACTTCATAAGCTAAGCTTTGTATAACCAAAGCTCTGATACCAACTGTAACGACCTGGCATTTTGACCGCTCCAGGTCGGTAATTAAACAAACTCTAACCGTTCAAAATGACAGATTGCTATTGCTTATGAAGTTGAAATACAATCATCACAGAATCACAGACACAGAATATCCCACAGCGGAAGAAAATTTATACAATGTTACAAAATCCTTTAAATTTACATAATATCAGAGTACATGATAAATATAGAAACAGCGGAAGACTGAATATAGAACCATACTAATATTCGGTAATGAATAGAGACGAGCATAATTGCATATGACATGCCAGATAGATGGCTGGATCTTCAATGAAGCTCAAGCTCTAACAAGTATATTTCCAAGCTGAAATACTCGATCTGACTCGGGCATTTTGCAAGGAATAAACAACAAAATACACGAGTCAGGACTAACAGTCTCATATAAGTGAATTAACTCAAATGAAGTGTTCACTGAAATGTACAATAACTTTAAGGATGTTTGGGATTTCCATCCTTTAAGGATCCGCGAAGCTAATTCTATATAATAATACGCTATTATTGTAATGTCTAGTCAGTAAAGTAAACATAATGAAAATAGCGTAAGCGGGATTACATTTTTACCCTTACACCGTTTAGAATACCGTAGTCTATACAGTACCGTAAACCTACCCTACCATGGATGGCATCAGAGGGCACTCCATAGGTACGATACAAATCAAAATCGTATGGGGCTCGCTAGGGTAAATGACAAGGCACTCGAGGCAATACCAGGGTAGGATTCTACCAATTGCACTCCCGAACCGGTGGTAACGCATAGCAGCCACTACCGCCCACCTCGGAACACACTCCCAAATCAAAAAGGGCACCCAAATCATCAACATAGTCATAGAAATGGTATCGAAGAAGTGCGTCCGATCAAAGGTGCTACCTTAATTAGTCACGGTAAAGCTCCTGTTTTAGTCATTTCAATTATGACCCGAAGGTCAAGGCCATTTCGCTATCGTTCGCCTTCTTCAGTCCAGTAATCACCTTCAAGTCATCATGCTTCATTCCAGATACGTTATCACGTACACAGTTGTTAAAGTGGAATCGGCACTGACAGAGAGTATGCCACTTGCCGACTCCGGTCTCTTTAACAACCAAACGTTCACATTTTCCACACCGTGGCCATTAGCTTTGAAATCATATTTCGAGTATCGCAAATCAATTTATTTCAAATATTGGCCCAAAATCAATTCCTCACATAGTTGGTTCGATTAAGGTTGCCAATCTACTTATTAAAAATTCTTTGTCAACCATTGGTTTCAAAGTTTCAATTTCTCGAAATATCGCTATTGCTCGAATTTCTTTATTTCACCCTTTGGATCACTAGACTGGATTGGACATAGTTTTTATTCGGATTATAAAAATAATTTTGAAAAATTAAGTTTTGAAAAATAGTATAGATATATTAAATTTGAAAATAATGCATATGCAAATATATATATATAGTAGAAAACTATTATAAAGTGTATATAGTTAAAGTAATCAAATTTATTTTATAAAAGAATACTTACAAAATCAAGTAATGCAGAAAAATTGCCTTTATATAATTTATAGTACTATTAAAATATTAATCCAGTCCAACCTAAATCCAAGTTTCACAATTTCTTTCCTCATCAAAATTTCACCTTTAGATCAAATTCCCTTTTTGTTTAGTTCAAATTCAATGCTTCACGATTAACGATTTTCCAATCATTGTTTGCCTTGGATTTACATATCCCTTTTTTTTATATATAATAAACCCCAAAAAAACTTTAACATTTGTTGTAAATCAAAATATGATCCATTAAATTCTAACTTGTTGACTAAACCCGTATTCACCATGATTTAGATTCATATTCTTTCATACTTGAAAACACTTTCATTCCGACAAAATTCGTCTTACATTCACGTGGCGAAAATTCATTTGACAAATCATATATTAAAATAAGCTTTGAAACATTCCCAAGTCTTTGCAAATCTTTACATTAAATTATTCCATTCAAAATTTATCATATCATAAACGTAAAGTTATGAAAAATTCATCTAGATAGATAAAAGTTTAGGTGTTAACTTGAAACCCTCTTTACAACTTATTTTCATACAAATTGGATCCCTTTATAAACATTCAAGAAAAATTTGCAAAAACTTCTTTTAACTTTCTTTATGATATATAGAAAATTTCCTTAAAACTTCAACTTGCCAAAATCGATAAATTATTTAAAATAATTTTATTGACCACGGTATCCATATAAAATTTTCTATTTTATGGTCAAGTGATACGGATATTTATCATTTCAACCCGTTCTTTAAAATATTCGAAATCCCGGGTATGTATCATTCCAACTCGCATCCCAATTCGATTCGAATACATAAGGGGGTCGGGTATGTATCATTTCAACCCGTAGTGTTTTTTCTATTCTAAGGGGGAACTTGCATGATGAGAAAAATAAACATAACATGTCAAACATACATCCATATTGTGTCATATGATATAATAGTGTGTGTTGCATGTGCACGATCACGAAGCAAACAATTCTAGAGCAACTAATATTTCATTCAACATTTCAAATCTTTAATTCACTTAATAAAAAAATATATTAGTCTGTGAGTGAGTAGAAACTCACCTTTCACGGAAAAATGAGAGGACATAAGATGCTGATGCAATCATGACGAGCGCGATGACGCTAACACTATAGATAGAAGGGATCAACTACCTAAATAATTCAAATGGGGCGATTTAATACATAACAATGATTTTTTTTCATACTAAAACCAAAATGCGATTTTTTTTCAAAACTAAAAAAACAAAGCCTTAACAAAACTCAAACTAATGACCTCTTGACTTTGAATCTTATGACATACCACTCATCTACTCCAACTTTATGGTAATGTTTGAGACGTGAATTAAATGGATAGAACTGTTCATGCTTATAAAAAAATTTCTTGCCAACTAGACAATAAACAATGAATGCATGGTACTTAAAAATTGACACCACATTTGTTCTCCTTCTACATTCAGTCTGTGCATGCATTCTTCTTCTAAATTATTTTTTTTCAAGACATTAAGCAATGCAAGCATGCTATCTCACTAAACAATTCATGCATGCATGTTTGTTCTCCTTCACATGCAGCCTGCGCATGAACTCTTACCCTCCGTCTTGCTACCTTTGTTTCTTTCCTTACATGGAAAAACCCATATATACGTATGTAGATCTACACTAACACGAAAACCAAAATATGCCTACAGGTTGCAAAGATTTGTGACATGCAAATTACTTCATTGACCTTACTTTAATGGTTCAATTTAAGAATTTTTCTTATGTATCTAACATATATTAACTTGTGTATAATAACACACAGCACATGCAAAATTTAAAAGGGAACAAAAGCTTACATAAAAAAATCAAATGGGAAGGGGAAGGGTCTACCGTGCTTTTACTCCTCCATTTCATTTCATTTTTTTTATATAACTTGCGAGTGAGAGAAGGAAGAGGCTCACAAGACAGTTAAGGCTAGCGCTGCGGTGGTAGGGAGGAAGAAGTGTGTGGAGTGAAGAAGGAATAAGAATGGACGGTGGAGGTGGAAGACCTGTGGACGCTGCAGGCGTTGCCTGGACGGGGTCGACGGTCAGAGGAAGGGGTTGCGTTGGTTCTATTGAGGATGAAGACGTTCTCTTCTTTGGTTTAGATCCGATTGAAAGTAAAATGAAGGAGAGACCAATTTCGTTGATTTTGGAATTTTGGGAATTTTTTTTTCGGTGAGGATTGGGAAAATTTTATTTCACCGTGAGAAGGAGTGGTTACAGGGAAAGGGGGTGACGTGTAATCACATTCATGAAGGGAACGACATCTGTTGCTTCTAAGGCCTAACTAATATGCAAGTGTCCCTTAGGCTCTTGAAAATTAACAAGTGTAATAAAAATTTAATCAATTTGAAATTAAAGTTTTTTTTTTCTTATGGTAAAAGAATCTATATGTATGAATACATCAATTTATAGAATACAAACAAGACATGAACAATATTTCCAACTATCATTGTTCGCCACTCTACGCGTTTTGGCTTGAAATTAAAGATCCGGGCCAACGGATGATCGAATTTCCAGAAACAAAGAGTGACATTCCATTTGGAATGACATGTAATATTTTTAGGCGAGATTCGCCTGAATTCCGACCACATTTCATTTCAATTATTCATTAAATGTCTATTTAAATTTAACACGCACAGAACAAAGATGTTTATTTTTCTATGAAATTAATTCTATCGCTTTATCCAACTAGACGCATCTCGAATATAAAATTTCATGATTTAATTTACATTTTTTAAATTTTAATATTATTAGTGACATATCGGCTAGCGCTACCGCAAATCGGCCGTAAAATTGATTCGAACAGAGCAGGTAACTAGGATGTTTTTCGTTATCTAAATAATATTCAATTTAAGTATTTACATTTTTAGAAGTCAACTTCAAACCTTTCAACATATTTTAAAATTTCTAACCCAAATCTAATTAGTTCCAAATTTAAAAACGTCCAAATTATCAGTTCGTTACATTTGGTGAGGTAATGATAATGTATAGGATAGATTTAATATTTTAATATTCGATTATTTTCAATAAAATAAGCTAACGTTATTTGTATTTATTATTAAAAATTCTTATGATCACACACAACGTCCAAAAATCATGTAAATGGGCATGCAACTACAGTTCGATATTTTGGACCCAACGAAACTTATTTCGTCGAATTCCGACTCCGTTTGCTCACACAACGTATTTTTAACCATCGAAATACTAACTGTTTTTCACATCAAAAATCTGTACGGCCACACACTGACTTCAAAAATCACGGAAATTGAAACCTAACAATAATTTAATATTACGGATCTAACAAAATTAGTTTTGTCGAAAACAGAGGTTGTTTGCAAAATTGGCTATTTTTGAAGCTCTAAATAAACCCAATTAAATATAGATATATTTCAAAATAATTAAATTTAATATATATAGATAAATATTAGCGTATATATTCACAATAGAATACCATACAGCTCCATAATAAATATATATGGAGTTATAACATGATGTTTCAAATCTCGGTCAAATCGATATTCAATTAAAAATAGAAATCCTTTTATAAATTGTTATAAATTATAAAGGAATTCCATAGCGACTATTTGAAAATT
Source organism: Allium sativum (assembly GCA_030737875.1). Classification (NCBI taxonomy): domain Eukaryota; kingdom Viridiplantae; phylum Streptophyta; class Magnoliopsida; order Asparagales; family Amaryllidaceae; genus Allium; species Allium sativum. The sequence continues at coordinate 844,936,535 of CM060922.1, read as the reverse complement.
TGATTTGAACATAAATCAAAATCTACCCGATGAAATCCCGATTTTTCTCTTCCATCAGAAAGATATACTTCACTAGCTTTGAACGTTTCTTGTTTCACAGAAATCCGATTCAAAACATATTCTATATATTCGTTTAAAGTTCAAATCGCCAAATTACAAACTGCCACGCCATTTCGAGCTCGATTCTAATTATATTATAATTCTACGTTCAAACTTCGTTTAAATAATATATTCGTTATCATAATTCAATTTTAAACTGAATTATATATTTTGAATTGCCCAATTCACACAATGTTGTCGATTCAACTTAATTCTGATTATTTCAGAATTAAATATATTATTCTATTATTTATATTAATTAAATATTCAATATTATTTATATAAACAACCATATAAATCTATGAATCATTATTTAAATAATTAAATAAATTAATTATAATACCGTAAAAATACTGGACATTAAAAAAATGATCCTTATTTCTTCAATCGAAGCTTACATAACCAATAAACCAAAACCCTAGATCTACTGAGAATGCGCAACTTCGAACTGCATCACGTTCGAAACCAACAAAGCATATATATAAGTGCAAAGCTCTTTATTCAGGTATTTCGAATATGTGGGTTTTGAGATTTATAAGATTTTATTTGGATTGTTATGAATTTCTATTGCCCACGAGAATGTTTTGAGGATGAAAAACTATCGGCTGGGCACTTTATTGACCAGAGAGAAATAGTTTTAGGGTTAGAGAGTGTTTAAGGGTTATTTATAGATTTTTTATAATATTTTTATATTCAATATTATATTTTATTTTTAAGCAACCACCAAATGTACATGTTGTTAAAAATTCCTATGATCAAATACAATATCCAAAAATCTTGAAAATCGACATGCGCCTTCAGTTCGACATTACGGACCCAATGAAACTGGTTTCGTCGAATTCCGACTCCATTTGCTCATACAGCGTATCTTTAAAGGTCAAATTACTAACTGTTTTTCACATTAAAAATCCGTACGGCCACACACTGACCCTAAAAATCACGAAAATTGAAATCTAGCAATAATTTAATATTGCGGATCCAGCAAAATTAGTTTCATTGAAAACGGAGTTCGTTTGCAAAAACAACTATTTTTAAAGCTCTAAATAAACAGTTTTAAATATTAATATACATAAAAATAATTAAATTTAATATTATAAATAAATATTATCGTGTATATTCACACTACAATACCATACAACTCCAATTGGATTTATAACTCGATATTCAAATCCCGGCTGAATCGTTATTCGATTTATATTGAAAAACCCTTTTATAATATAAATAAATCATTATAATTTATAAAGGAATTCTATTGCGTGTTTTCAAAATTTTGATTTAGACATAACTCAAAATCTGTACAATGAAATCTCGATTTTTCTCTTCCATTAGAAATATATACATCACCAGCTCTGAACATTTCTTGTTTCACAGAAATCTGATTTAAAACGGATTATGTATATTCGTTTAAAGTTCGAATCACCAAATGGCGAACTGCAGCGCCATTTCGAGCTCGATTATAATTATAATATAAATTATGCGTTCAACATCGTTTATATAATATAATTCAACTCTATATTGAATTATATATTGTAACACCTCACCTCCGCTAGGGTCACTCACAAAGGGAATGCACTAGGTTTGGCGGAGTATTATCTAGGTAAACATACGCAGAGATATCACAAGGCAGAACATAAATAAAGCAGCGGTAGAAATTAAAAACCAAATTTCAGTAATTTCAAGAAAAGAGTCAAAACCTCATATATCCAAAGTACAAATTATTCCATTACATCAGGTTCTAAATAAAGAAGCATAAGCTTAAGATAACAAAAGTAAATTATTCCCCAAAGATAGCAGAAGTGCAGCCATAACATAGCACAAGACCAAACCGTACATGAGCTGACAGAAAACAAGCTAAATCCAAGCTAAGAGCTAGTGTTTTCTCCCTGAGAACCTGGGGGAAAAACGAAAGAAAAGGGGCGAAAGAAAAAGGGTCAGTCATAAAGACTGGTAAGCCCTAGTGACTTTCAGCATAAAAACTAGTAAAAGTAACATGACATGTGAAAACTAGAATTAAACATAAGGATGATAACAGGACTGGTATGATAACTAAGATAACAAGATAAGTCAAGTTTAGCTTCGCATATTCAAGATTCGCTGCACCAACTGTACTAGTATTCTAACCCATGTCAAGTATTAACCATGAAATGATCCCTTGGCCCAGTATCATGAAATGACCCATTACGGGGTCCTACAGTACGATCTACTAATCGATCGGCTCCCTATAAGTTCTAGCTCGTCATGTGTTTGTGTCATACAGCCCAATCACAAAATGTAGTCACCTGTGCTAGGTCCACCATAGGGTGTATCAAGCCCTAGAGTGCCAACCATCGACACGAATCAAGCACGCACAGTGTAAACCTACTAGTGCACAATGCCTGCTTTTTCAACTCCAGACTACGTGCACGACCATAGTCCGCCTGAACCTACAATGGCGCACCAACTCAGCCGTCGTTCTGGTCGCTTACAATCAGCCCAGTAATCGTGCCCCACCCTGCCTAGTCCCAGGGTATCGTGATACATCTAAGTGGGTTACTGCTGAAAAGGACCGCGTAACTAGGGTTTCTAATGGGTTAAGTGTTGTCATTCAAATTCGTGACTTAACCCTATCCAATCATGTGTCGAGTTGGTTAAGTGTTGTCTTTCATGTTCATGACTTAACCCTATCATGTAGCATAAATTCATTAATGCACCCCTACCTCTCACATTAGACTAGTTGTTGTGGTCACTGGATTTGTCGGGCGGTTCCGGGCAGATTTACACCACAACAAAGTCTAACCTCGGGTTTTAGGTGCGACATGACCAACTACCCACATTGGATCCTATTGTTTGCAGTCACTGGATTCGCCGGGCGGTTTTGGGCAGATTTACACTGCAAACTCAACCCAACCTCGAGTTGGCCATTTTCAAGTTCGTTCTAGAGTCATGACCATGTTCAAGTCTCATATCAAGTTCGTGATAAGTTTCAAGGTAAGTTTCATGTCCATGTTCAGATTCAAATTATAACAATGTTCATGTTCCAAGTTCATGGTAAATTCAGGTTTGCCTAAACTACCCAAATTGTATTCCCATCGCATGTGAATTCGAACTGATACAAACAAATCTAATTAGGGGATAACATGGAAAGAACGGGCATAAGGTGGCAAAGGTGATTACAGGTCAAGCATGGTATAACTTGAGATAAACGATTACAATAATACTGGCATATGGAGTAGTGGACTCAAATATCAAATCTGGCAAAATAGGGTGATAGTCATGGTAACAGTTGACATAAGATAATAAACCCAACTTGTGAATAACAAATAATTCAACATCGCAGGCATGAATATTATGGACATTAGGGGTTTTAGATCTACAACATATATAGGCCCCAAATCAATTTCATATTACCACAAGTCAAGGTTCAGGATGAATAGATCCAAGGTGAACAAATAGTAGATCCAAAATACTAGATCCAAAATGAACAATGATAGATCCAAGATATACAATGATAGATCCAAGACAATTGTCATACTTAGGTTCAATTTCAATTTACAACATGTCCATATTAAGTTTAAAGTTTAGATCTAAAAGTAACTGGGGCTTACAGATCGTGGTTTGAGAATAAAAAACAAAGAGGCGATGTTGAATCTCGAGTCTAACAGAAATTCCCCAAACAGCAATACTCTACACGTAGCCTTGTTGGAGAAGAAGCAATCCCTTTTCTCTAACTTTTCAACCAGGGTTTTAGCAGCATAAGGCCAGAGAGAATTTGTGTAGAGAGACTAGAGTTAGGAGCTGTTTATATAGGGTCTGGCCAATAAATTTAGAAATCGGACTAGAAACATCAGAGTGAATTCTGACTCAAAAATGGGCTCGCAACCAGGTCGACACCCAGATCGACTCTATAGTCGACCTGGTCCTAGGCAGGTCGACACTATGGTCGACCCCTAGGTCGACCTGGTCCTGGGCGGGAAATTTCCCACCCAGTCCGTTCTGGGGTTTGAATTCGAAATTTGAATTCTAAGCTGTTTTTGAACTTGAAATTTCTGAAACTTTGAAGGGTCATAACTTGGTCATACGGACTCCGATTTTCGAAAACTCGAACTCATTTCCAAGAAGAATTTCAAGACCAATGTAATGGCATAACCCGTTGCCCATGATTCTTATTTTAAAAATTAATTCTGCCTTGATTTATGGTTATAACACATTATTAAAATACGGGTTGTTACATGTATTATAAGTGATCCAATTCACACAATAATATATTATTCTGTTAATTATATTAATTAAATATTCAATATTATTTTTATTAAACGACCATTTTATATTACCAACCCATTATTAAATAATTAAATAAATTATTTATTCAACCGTAAAAATACGGGAGATTACATTTTTCCCCCCTTAAAATAATTTCGTCCTCGAAATTGCTAAGGAAGAAAACAAACCCTATTGACTGGTTAAAAATTATTTGTTCACTTCTTAACTTCAGTTTCAACTGAACCAATTTAATTTCAATTAAATATTTATTTATTCCTACTAATGAAAATTTTCAAAAATCCAGAAAATTTTCTAACACCTTAATTTTACGGAAAATTTCGCCAGCACCTCCTTTGTACGGCTCAATCGGTGCAACTACAACTTGCCTCTCTAGGCCTTCTTCAAACCAAAAGAAAATCAAACAGCCAAGTGACTTGCCAAACAGGCTTATCAAAATCTCAAACCCATATATAATATAAACTGGTATCTTTTTTTCGGGCGTATCAATATATCCTTTCCATGTGTTACCGATTCTGCATATACCAATGTCATCCCAATCATTTGGTTATACCCAAGTCAAATTCTATTCTAAACTCAAATTCCATTTTAAATTTCAACTCTTAACTTACCAGTCCAATTCCATTTCAGATTATCTCCAATCCAATCTAATTCGATAATTTCTATCTCAGTTCATTTTCCCCTTAACCGGTTTCAATTCAATTTCTATTTGCTTTTAAAAATTCTAATTTTATTTGTTTTAATTCAAACAATCTTTCCCAGGGAATTTCAAATAGTTTAGCTTTTCTAAAACTAGATATCCCTTTCTAGGATTCAAAACAACCTGCTTTCCACAAAACAATTCAAAAACAAAATCTTTGGTAGTAATTCGTTACTTACAACTCGAAAATGAACACCGATGATGGTCGACTTCATCATCCGGATTTATTTTCTAGCGATCGAAGTGAGTTCAATACTATATCACTTTCAAAGCCATTTCTAAACCCTTCCATTTTGAAATATAATTCAAAATACCATTCACAGTGCTTGTTAAACAATTTAAAATCTCACAGGATTTTAAAATTCCCATATATTTAATTCTATTTCATTTACAAACACTTTTCATGTTTTCAAAATTTTAAATTCCAATTCTGATTTAAATTCAGATTTAATTAATCTGATTTCATATATTACACTTGTATGAATTCTGATTGGTTATTTACATTACCATTTAATTTATAATATTACGGGATTATAATAACAACCAATATATCCAATATATTATAATCATTCCAATATAAATCCTTTATATCAAAATATAATTTGGGTAAAATTATTTCGTTTACCCTCTTTTCAAAACAAACTGTGTCGGTTCATTGTATTCAAGTGTTTATAAACCCTTACTGATACGGTGGATCAAACAAATCGACCAGAACACATAAACAACTCAATCAATAAATCTCCACAATATAATTTTTTTTATATTGAATAACAAATACACGCTCATATATATACACTCAACTCAATCTAGGGTATTGCTATCCCCATCTCTACTGAGTCACGCCACAGAGCCAAGGTAGTTACTTAACCTTCAGCTCTGATACCACTGTAACGACCAAGGTTTTTGCGATCCTGGTAATCGACATAACCTCAATGTCGACTATCCAAGCATCGGAAATACCGAATAGTTAATGAAAGAAAATAGAGGGTGAGAATAGATAAGATAGAAAATTAGAATAAAAGGGAAGAACATCACAACATCAGAGTAAACACGAATCTCACAGCGGAACGAATAAATATATTTCATAACATAACTTCGAAATAAAATAGTATCTGTATACAATACCATTATTAGAGTATAACACTTACAACATAGCGGAAATAAAAATAGCTATATAATCCTGAAGCCTCCTGCTCCAGCTCCAGCTCTTCAAGTGTATCTGTAAATCCCGACTACTGGACTGCCCGTACAAAATTGGGCCCCCAAGAGTTTAGGGAAAACAAAACAAAATAAACTCTGGGTCAGTCATATGACTGGTGTGAGTAAATTCCAACCATTTGTTTAACTTTTACAATCCTTTCTAAAGAAATGATAATCATAAGACCGATCCACACAAAAACATGGATGGTTTTTACCTTATGATAACCCAAAACATTTCTTTAAAATCAATTCTCTTCTGATATTACAATAATGTCTAAATCAAATAAATAGCAATCTAGTGGAAACGCTTTCATCCCATGTTCCATATATATCATATACAATCAAACACCACGGGCGCTTATTGGGTAATGGATTTCCAACTATGACAAGGTATGGAACCACCTCACGATCAGTGTACTCTAGAAGCGATACACTGGAGTTCAATAAGAACATCTTGTAACTTGGCCACACATGACCGGCTATTCATTTCGCTTGAATGTTCTGAATATATTATCACCTTATGGTTGGTATACCAACATAACCGTTCCCGGGAGATACAAAAGCGAAAGAAGTAACAAATATGAATATTCTCTAGATGGTGACAATATATCCTACTTGGGTGCGACTAACTTAGCCATGATGCCTGCCCGATTTCTGTCATTTCCCAGTTGATGAGGCTTGAGGTCATAACGTATTCTTTGATAGATCATCCTCGTTTATTTGAACGCCATATCGTCATACCCGCCAAATCACAAATTAATTTTCCAAAAATACCACGGGTATAAGCTAAGAGAAATGAATCCCTCCGCCGCCAACGTAAATATATTTGAAACGATCAACTTAGGTGATCTACCAGATATACTGTGAAAACCCGTAACTTCCCCGTAAAGGAAAGCGTCGGATAGTTCGAGAACAAGCCACAACAGAACGCATATAAAAGAACATTTCACTGTATATTACAACAATGCATCAGATTACAAGAATATACAGAGTATAAATGAATATTACACAGAAATATCAGAGATTTAAATTACATTTAAATACATAGCAGCGGAAAATAATACAATACACAACTAGAAGAGATATACGGATACAAAGCTTTCCGGATATCATTCCAGCTGTAAACCAGGATCCTGTGAATATAAATCTGCAAAACCAAAACTACTAGCTGCCCGTGTCGAAAATAAGGGCACCCAGAGTTTAGGTTAAAACAATAAACTCCAGGTCAGTCATGTGACTGGTGTGAGAACTAAAACAGTTATTATTCTTTATTTTAAAAGTTAGGTAAATCAAGGGACCACGCCGTATAACACGGAACGGGTTTCCTCCCAAGAATACCAGTGCATAAAACAAACAACGCAATGCTAAATAAAGAAAAATGAAGCTATTATAAGACCCAGTTCCCATCACACAATGCAACGCAAGCCGGAGGATAGGGTTTTTACCTTATAATAGCCAAGAATGCTTGATACGTTGAAAACAAATCATTTGATACTATTACAAGTGCATAGTGTATAAAACAACTTCAAATCATAAGTATCAATCATAGGCGGCATGAGTGCCCCATCCCACTATGTCGCCATACTAGGCTCTACAAATAAAACCGCAAATGTCACGTATTTGAAAATTGGGTTTCCATCTATGAACCGAGGCAAAAGATAGTCCTCAACCGATTCGAGACAATCTAGCCCATGTCTCAGGACCCAGACTCAGGTGGGCCTTGGATCGTCAGCGCCGGTCCACCGATGTGGATTATTATGCCTGAACACTACGTCTCTCCGCCCTTTGGGGGCGTAAATGAGCCAACGAATGGCTCCATCGGACCCGGATCGTCCGATCTAACCGAGGCGCCTCGCAACAGCAACAACCACATAAGTCAAACTCGTCAGGGCGTGTAAAACCACTGACGCCACTTCTAGCTAGAAAGAAACGCAAGTCCTCCCTGATGTCCTCTCCCGTTTTTGGTTCATACCGGGTGTGAAACTCGCGAAGTAAACGTTACACAAAGCTACGCCACAAAGGCCGTGCTTCGATCATCACCACAAGACTTTGCTTTTCAACAGAAGCCTTGATCATTTGCCACTTAGGCATGCCACACAGGCAATTCACTCCATGCGTTTGATATCCATCAATATATAACCCCTGAGCTCGTACGTCTCAGAGAAGGGCGTTAAGCAAGAGAATAAATTCTCCGCCGCCAAACAGATATATATTTAATAGAGATCAATCACATGGACTAAAATCCAATGTCAGACACACAGTCCATTTACAAGTCCGTTCTGGGTCTGAACGAAACCGGAGGCACCTAGTACCCCGCATATCCATCGATCTCCAAGTACGTCTGGACGATCACTAACTGTTTCCATCTTCTTGGGTGTACAGCCTAATCAAGATCATCAGTAATTACCCAAACGACGTGAAGACCTCCGGTCTTCGACCATCGTCTTCATCTTCGACTTATCGTCGTATCAGTTATTCAGAATGGGATAAACCCGGTCTTTCTGAATAACTCGCGTATATTTTAAATGAGTGTTACACAAACACAACATACGCCTCATTCCAATTCATTAGTCACTAACCGTAAATTAATCAAGAGAATAATTCCCCAAATATTAACCCCGAAGGCCGAAACCAACATCAGATCAATATCCAGAAAACCATTCTGCTTAGCTAACCGACAGTTAGTTTCTAAATTTCACATTCATAGGGAAAGGTTCCCATTAATTTTATCAAAGATAAATTCTTTAATTTATTCTTTAATCTATCTTTGAATATCAATTCAAACTAGTCGGGATTAGCGAACCTTACCGAAGTAATCATTTGTTTTAATTTCCCCATCCCAACCTATTCATCCCATGAAGTAAAACTGGTTATACTTCATATCTAACACCACTGTGTTATCGGTAAATTCAATTACCTTTTCACGTTTAAATCTAATTAAAGATTTAACTATCGCTTGGAGTAAAACTGGTGATACTCCATTCTCGGTCTTTTCAATCTAATTAAAGATTCATTAAAACTCCACTTAGTTTTAATCGCTAACTGGGTTAAAGAATCAGTGTCATTTAAAAACACGGTTCACGATAAACCCAAAATCACATTCCATTAATTATCGGGTTAAAGAACAAGTGTTATTTAAAACACTGTCCACGATGAACCCAAAAATCAATATCAATTCAATTCCAATTAAATATTATTTAATTGGTACACTTCATTAAATCTAAATAAAAAGATTTAATCTTTTCTCAACTGGGTTCAAGAACAGTGTTAGTGAAGACACCATTCACGACAAACCCAAATCACATTTGATATTAAACACAAGGCTCTGAATAGAAAATATACCGGCTTATATTCAATATCAAATTCTACGACTAACAAATATCGTATTGGAAATAACGATATATATATATCTATATCTTTCAAATTTCCATAACAACATTTGTATAATCACGAAATCCAACATCGAAATATTCCGAAGACAATTTCGATTCAAATCCATTCCAATGCAATCATTGGAAATTTTGGTTATTTTCAAAACCCTTTTCAAATTCAATTTATTTATTAAAAATAAATAGAATTATAATTCTAGTTCAAAACTAGTTACTACGATAAAAATCTATTTTTATCTTTTCAAATATGGAGTTTTTCATCCCAAATCTTCACAAATCATTTCTTATGATTTTACACAAATTATTACTATTTTTAATAATTTTATCAAGGCCCGTACGGTCGATTTCCATCAATGGCCATCGAAATGCACTTACAGCGACCTTTTTCAAATTTGATTTGGACGTAACTCCAAATCCAACCGTTAGATTTTGAATTTCTAATATTCGTTAGAAAGCTCTTTTCGATACGAACCCAACGGTTCCGGTTTTAGGAGAATCCGACGGTCGGATCTCCCGTAATGTCCGTTTGAAATAAATGGTCGAAATTCACGAACTGTCGCGGCGCGGCGCGTCCTATTCAGGCCATTATATTATATATATAATATATATAATATATATTTCGTCGATTTCTATTTAAAACGAATTATATAAATAGTTTTAAAATTCGTTTCAAAAGCAATTTCAACTTCCATTTCAATTCAAATCAAAATTGAATTCTTCTTTATAAATTCGTTTGAAAATTCATTTCTATTCAATTCGCTTTCAATTCAATTTGAATTCGTTTTCAATTCATTTCGAAATCGTTTTCAATTCAATTCATTTCGAAATCGTTTTCAATTCATTTCATTTCGAAATCGTTTTCAATTCATTTCATTTCGAAATCATTTTCAATTCATTCATTTCGAAATCGTTTTCAATTCATTTCATTTCGAAATCGTTTTCAATTCATTTCGAAATCGTTAAAATCGATATAAATATCGTTCACATCAAAATGGCGTCAATCTAATCAACACGGCTTCATAAATTTCTATTTTTAAATATTCTATTTCAAATATTTCTTTTTCAAAATAGTTGTTATTATGAAAATATTTCGTTCAACACATGACCAATCTCAATGGATGAGTACAGTCAACACATGAACCTTTATTTTATAGTGAATAAAGATATAAAATTTATTATTAAAATATTTCGTTCAACACATGACCAATCTCAATGGATGAGTACTGTCAACACATGAACCTTTATTTTATATTATTCTTTATTTTCTAAATTGAAATGAGGCCCAATCAATTACCATATAAAATTAATTATATGGATTTCCATACAACACATGTATATAATAGCATTGAAAAATAATCAACCATGTGCACTACACGGTATAAGCATCAAATATAGATTTTCAACGCTTATAACAGCCTGTCAATCAATCAATCGACATATTTAATCAATCAGGATGAGGGAACTTCAAATTTCATCCCAACACCCGTGTGGGGTTTTCAAACAATCAAACACAGATTTTAGTTGTGCAGTTGGGCGATGTGTAAAATTTATCGACCCAATCAATATCAGTCAAATCGGTGTATATAAACAAATCGGCCGATTTGTTTATAAATATTTATTTATTCACTTTCACGTTAAAAATTATATTTTTAACGATAAAACATTTTATTCAATCTATGAATATTCTATTCGGTTCATTTATTCAATAAAATGATATTTTTATTTTTCTAACATATTTTAGAAAATTTCGGCGGCATAACGGCACGATACTAGAAACGGGACGAGGCCTAGCCTTATCCCCGGTCTAGTGAAGGCCCACGCCATTCACACATCAATCAAATCCATTCATCTCACCAAACAATTCAATTTCAATCAAATAATCTAACTTATTTTTGCAATCAAACAAACAAGTCCATGGTCTGTGGACGATTGTGTCGGGTGCTACTAAGCACCGTCTGCATCCTAGTATATATATATATATATATATATATATATATATATATATATATATATATATATAACTAGAGAAAGAAATTGAAGAGTGAGAAGTTCTCACTGATAGCTATCCAATCATCTTGACTCTTCTTTGATAGAAATCTTCATCGTTATCGCATCTTCGTCATCTTCGTTGCCCGTAGCCACTACCTATGTAAAAATCGAATTTTTACTTCGCTATTCAATATATAAAAATCATATTTTTACTTCGATGTTCAATATATAAAAATCATATTTTTATTTCGATGTTCAATATATAAAAATCATATTTTTATTTCGAAGTTCAATATATAAAAATCACATTTTGATTTCGAAGTTCAATATATAAAAATCATATTTTTATTTCGAAGCTCAATATATAAAAATCACATTTTTATTTCGAAGTTCAATATATAAAAATCATATTTTTATTTCGAAGCTCAATATATAAAAATCACATTTTTATTTCGATGTTCAACATATAAAAATCATATTTTTATTTCAATGTTCAATATATAAAAATATATTTTTACTTCGATGTTCAACATATAAAAATCATATTTTTACTTCGATGTTCAATATATAAAAATCATATTTTTACTTCGATGTTCAATATATAAAAATCATATTTTTACTTCGATGTTCAACATATAAAAATCATATTTTTATTTCGAAGTTCAATATATAAAAATCATATTTTTACTTCGAAGCTCAATATATAAAAATCATATTTTTACTTCGATGTAAAAATTCCATCTTTTCTAATGTAAAAATTCTACCTTGATTAGATAAAGATCCCGCCTTTTCTATTATAAAAATTACATTTTTATAATAAACCATTTTTAATAAAACTGATTTTAATTAAACAATGTTATTTTCAGTTTTTAAACAATAAAAATTTCAGTTTTAAAACAATATAAATTAAATAAAGAAATATAAATAAAATTAAGAAATATAAATAAAATTAACTTACAGTGTTCGACGACTGGGGGGGGCGGTTTCTGTTTGGCGGCGGAGCTGGGGGGGGAGGTTGAACGGAGGAGGCTAGGGGTGGTCGGCGTCTCGGGGTGGTGCGGTTGCGGTTCTTCGATGGGAGAAGGGCTTCGCGCGAGTGAAGCAGCAGAGGGGGGGGCGGAGGTTGAACGGAGGAGGCGGCGCGCGAGGGGGGGGGGGGGGGCGGCGCTGGCCTCGAACGGCGGTCCTTCGATCGTCTCCCTTTTGTTTTTTTTGTTTCGATTCGAATTTGACTGAGAAGAAGGGGGGGCAGAAATAAAGGAAAGGAGAGGAGAATATTTTTTTTTTATTATTATTTAATTATTAAAAAGTTGACTTTTTCATACGACCTCTAAACGAGGTCCACCGCCTGTCGTCCATAGCGTTTCACCCCCATTCCGAACACAATGGGATATGTATCGTAAGCTGGTTTGATCGTTTCGATCAGTTTCCGTTGAATTTACATTTAAATCACTATATTGAATTTTAAACGTACATTTCAAATTATCGGGGTCACATATTAACTCGGAAAATTACGGAAAAATATTTTTTAGCTTCGTATTGACGATACGGTCCTAACAAAACTAGTTTCGTCAAATTCTGAGACCGTTGGAAAAATGGTCAATTTCCAGTCGATTAAAATCAACTAAAACTGGTCAAACGCGTTTTCTTTTGCCACTCTCACATATTGATTCGAAAAATTATGAAATTTGGAATCTAGCAATAATTTAACATCACGGATCCAACAAAACTGGTTTCGTCGAAATCCGAGGTCGTTTGCAAAATGTCCATTTTTAAGGGCCTGAATTCCATAGCGACTATTCAGAATTTTCAGCTGGACATATCTTTTGATTCCCGTTATGAAATCTCGATTTTTCGGATTCGTTGGAAAGATATTATCAAATAGATCCTAATGTTTTTGGTTTCACTAAAATCCGGATTGTTTTGCACCCGGTACATTCAATTGAAGTTTGAAATCGAATTATCGAACTACCGCGCCATTTTCAATTCTATTTATAATTATATATAAATATTTATATTCTAACGACGACGTATATAAATATATACGTCGAATTCTATTCAAAATAAATTTCTCGTCGATTATTATTTAAAATAATCTATTTTAAATGTTCAAAATTCGCTATAATTTCCAAAATAAAAATTTCAAACTGGCTCGCATTTTCCGGGTTATTACAATCTCCCCCACTTAAAACTTTTCGTCCCCGAAAAGGAACAAAGTCGAAAGTGGTTTGATTAATCAACTGTACGTTCGATCTGGCTTCCATTCTCCAACTTTTTAGTTTCTGAGAATTTTCAAAATTTCAAAAATTTGGCTAACACCCTAAATTTTTGAAAAATTTCGCCATAACCTCCCCTGCACCAGGAGCATCGGGGAATTTCAAATAGGTTCCCCGGTCCTTCTAATCTCAAAAAGAAAAAGAAAAATCCAAGCGGCTAGCCAATAGGCTCATAAAATCATCATCACCCAAACAAAACAGTAAATTATGTAGTAAACATGTACCTATTTGTCGGGCAAACAAATTTTATTCTTCGGCTCTAGCCTCCTTGCTATGACCTGTTCAATGTAAGTATATGTATATGCAAGCAAATGCGACCAAATTTCAATACAATGCAATATTTGATCAAATTAGGCATAATGGTTCAAAATTATCAAACAATTAAACAAACAACACAAACATCAATCAATTAGTGAATTAGAGTTTCAAATTCATAACTTTGATATATATAAAAAAATCATGTTTTGATGCCAAATCACAACAATGTATTCTAGCTATATTAGTTTTGGTTCTCACACCAGTCTAATGGAAATATATAGAAAATCACACCTTCGAAACTCGAACATAAATGTTGATGATGCGATCGCTATCATCAATATCATCTTCGGGCGACTAGAGTGTGATGCTATATCTATCCAATATATTAAAACTTTGAATATACGTTTGCAAGGCGTATATGCAAATTCTTTATATACTGAATTGTCCAAAATCAATATAAATAAATAATCAAATACGAATAATTGATTTAAATTTTCAAAACAAAATTTGTTTTCATTTGAAAAATATACTCTTCATACTCGTTCTAGGATACTACTGATCCTATCTCTAACGAGTCATTCTAATTGGATATTACTAATCCAGTTTCTGATGAATTCTTTCGTATGGTTCTAATGTGTCTTGTTCTCGGCTTTGTAAACCAAAGCTCTGATACCAACTATGAAAACCCGTAACTTCCCCGTAAAGGAAAGCGTCGGATAGTTCGAGAACAAGCCACAACAGAACGCATATAAAAGAACATTTCACTGTATATTACAACAATGCATCAGATTACAAGAATATACAGAGTATAAATGAATATTACACAGAAATATCAGAGATTTAAATTACATTTAAATACATAGCAGCGGAAAATAATACAATACACAACTAGAAGAGATATACGGATACAAAGCTTTCCGGATATCATTCCAGCTGTAAACCAGGATCCTGTGAATATAAATCTGCAAAACCAAAACTACCAGCTGCCCGTGTCGAAAATAAGGGCACCCAGAGTTTAGGTTAAAACAATAAACTCCAGGTCAGTCATGTGACTGGTGTGAGAACTAAAACAGTTATTATTCTTTATTTTAAAAGTTAGGTAAATCAAGGGACCACGCCGTATAACACGGAACGGGTTTCCTCCCAAGAATACCAGTGCATAAAACAAACAGCGCAATGCTAAATAAAGAAAAATGAAGCTATTATAAGACCCAGTTCCCATCACACAATGCAACGCAAGCCGGAGGATAGGGTTTTTACCTTATAATAGCCAAGAATGCTTGATACGTTGAAAACAAATCATTTGATACTATTACAAGTGCATAGTGTATAAAACAACTTCAAATCATAAGTATCAATCATAGGCGGCATGAGTGCCCCATCCCACTATGTCACCATACTAGGCTCTACAAATAAAACCGCAAATGTCATGTATTTGAAAATTGGGTTTCCATCTATGAACCGAGGCAAAAGATAGTCCTCAACCGATTCGAGACAATCTAGCCCATGTCTCAGGACCCAGACTCAGGTGGGCCTTGGATCGTTAGGGCCGGTCCACCGATGTGGATTATTATGCCTGAACACTACGTCTCTCCGCCCTTTGGGGCGTAAATGAGCCAACGAATGGCTCCATCGGACCCGGATCGTCCGATCTAACCGAGGCGCCTCGCAACAGCAACAACCACATAAGTCAAACTCGTCAGGGCGTGTAAAACCACTGACGCCACTTCTAGCTAGAAAGAAACGCAAGTCCTCCCTGATGTCCTCTCCCGTTTTTGGTTCATACCGGGTGTGAAACTTGCGAAGTAAACGTTACACAAAGCTATGCCACAAAGGCCGTGCTTCGATCATCACCACAAGACTTTGCTTTTCAACAGAAGCCTTGATCATTTGCCACTTAGGCATGCCACACAGGCAATTCACTCCATGCGTTTGATATCCATCAATATATAACCCCTGAGCTCGTACGTCTCAGAGAAGGGCGTTAAGCAAGAGAATAAATTCTCCGCCGCCAAACAGATATATATTTAATAGAGATCAATCACATGGACTAAAATCCAATGTCAGACACACAGTCCATTTACAAGTCCGTTCTGGGTCTGAACGAAACCGGAGGCACCTAGTACCCCGCATATCCATCGATCTCCAAGTACGTCTGGACGATCACTAACTGTTTCCATCTTCTTGGGTGTACAGCCCAATCAAGATCATCAGTAATTACCCAAACGACGTGAAGACCTCCGGTCTTCGACCATCATCTTCATCTTCGACTTATCGTCGTATCAGTTATTCAGAATGGGATAAACCCGGTCTTTCTGAATAACTCGCGTATATTTTAAATGAGTGTTACACAAACACAACATACGCCTCATTCCAATTCATTAGTCACTAACCGTAAATTAATCAAGAGAATAATTCCCCAAATATTAACCCCGAAGGCCGAAACCAACATCAGATCAATATCCAGAAAACCATTCTGCTTAGCTAACCGACAGTTAGTTTCTAAATTTCACATTCATAGGGAAAGGTTCCCATTAATTTTATCAAAGATAAATTCTTTAATTTATTCTTTAATCTATCTTTGAATATCAATTCAAACTAGTCGGGATTAGCGAACCTTACCGAAGTAATCATTTGTTTTAATTTCCCCATCCCAACCTATTCATCCCATGAAGTAAAACTGGTTATACTTCATATCTAACACCACGGTGTTGTCGGTAAATTCAATTACCCTTTCACGTTTAAATCTAATTAAAGATTTAACTATCGCCTGGAGTAAAACTGGTGATACTCCATTCTCGGTCTTTTCAATCTAATTAAAGATTCATTAAAACTCCACTTAGTTTTAATCGCTAACTGGGTTAAAGAATCAGTGTCATTTAAAAACACGGTTCACGATAAACCCAAAATCACATTCCATTAATTATCGGGTTAAAGAACAAGTGTTATTTAAAACACTGTCCACGATGAACCCAAAAATCAATATCAATTCAATTCCAATTAAATATTATTTAATTGGTACACTTCATTAAATCTAAATAAAAAGATTTAATCTTTTCTCAACTGGGTTCAAGAACAGTGTTAGTGAAGACACCATTCACGACAAACCCAAATCACATTTGATATTAAACACAAGGCTCTGAATAGAAAATATACCGGCTTATATTCAATATCAAATTCTACGACTAACAAATATCGTATTGGAAATAACGATATATATATATATATCTATATCTTTCAAATTTCCATAACAACATTTGTATAATCACGAAATCCAACATCGAAATATTCCGAAGACAATTTCGATTCAAATCCATTCCAATGAAATCATTGGAAATTTTGGTTATTTTCAAAACCCTTTTCAAATTCAATTTATTTATTAAAAATAAATAGAATTATAATTCTAGTTCAAAACTAGTTACTACGATAAAAATCTATTTTTATCTTTTCAAATATGGAGTTTTTCATCCCAAATCTTCACAAATCATTTCTTATGATTTTACACAAATTATTACTATTTTTAATAATTTTATCAAGGCCCGTACGGTCGATTTCCATCAATGGCCATCGAAATGCACTTACAGCGACCTTTTTCAAATTTGATTTGGACGTAACTCCAAATCCAACCGTTAGATTTTGAATTTCTAATATTCGTTGAAAGCTCTTTTCGATACGAACCCAACGGTTCTGGTTTTAGGAGAATCCGACGGTCGGATCTCCCGTAATGTCCGTTTGAAATAAATGGTCGAAATTCGCGAACTGCCGCGGCGCGGCGCGTCCTATTCAGGCCATTATATTATATATATAATATATATATAATATATATTTCGTCGATTTCTATTTAAAATGAATTATATAAATAGTTTTAAAATTCGTTTCAAAAGCAATTTCAACTTCCATTTCAATTCAAATCAAAATTGAATTCTTCTTTATAAATTCGTTTGAAAATTCATTTCTATTCAATTCGCTTTCAATTCAATTTGAATTCGTTTTCAATTCATTTCGAAATCGTTTTCAATTCAATTCATTTCGAAATCGTTTTCAATTCATTTCATTTCGAAATCGTTTTCAATTCATTTCATTTCGAAATCGTTTTCAATTCATTCATTTCGAAATCGTTTTCAATTCATTTCATTTCGAAATCGTTTTCAATTCATTTCGAAATCGTTAAAATCGATATAAATATCGTTCACGTCAAAATGGCGTCAATCTAATCAACACGGCTTCATAAATTTCTATTTTTAAATATTCTATTTCAAATATTTCTTTTTCAAAATAGTTGTTATTATCAAAATATTTCGTTCAACACATGACCAATCTCAATGGATGAGTACAGTCAACAAATGAACCTTTATTTTATAGTGAATAAAGATATAAAATTTATTATTAAAATATTTCGTTCAACACATGACCAATCTCAATGGATGATTACTGTCAACACATGAACCTTTATTTTATATTATTCTTTATTTTCTAAATTGAAATGAGGCCCAATCAATTACCATATAAAATTAATTATATGGATTTTCATACAACACATGTATATAATAGCATTGAAAAATAATCAACCATCAACCAAAGTGCACTACACTGTATAAGCATCAAATATAGATATTCAACGCTTATAACAGCCTGTCAATCAATCGATCGACATATTTAATCAATCAGGATGAGTGAACTTCAAATTTCATCCCAACACCCGTGTGGGGTTTTCAAACAATCAAACACAGATTTTAGTTGTGCAGTTGGGCGATGTGTAAAATTTATCGACCCAATCAATATCAGTCAAATCGGTGTATATAAACAAATCGGCCAATTTGTTTATAAATATTTATTTATTCACTTTCACGTTAAAAATTATATTTTTAACGATAAAACATTTTATTCAATCTATGAATATTCTATTCGGTTCATTTATTCAATAAAATGATATTTTTATTTTTCTAACATATTTTAGAAAATTTCGGCGGCATAACGGCACGATACTAGAAACGGGACGAGGCCTAGCCTTATCCCCGGTCTAGTGAAGGCCCACGCCATTCACACATCAATCAAATCCATTCATCTCACCAAACAATTCAATTTCAATCAAATAATCTAACTTATTTTTGCAATCAAACAAACAAGTCCATGGTCTGTGGACGATTGTGTCGGGTGCTACTAAGCACCGTCAGCATCCTAGTGTATATATATATATATATATATATAACTAGAGAAAGAAATTGAAGAGTGAGAAGTTATCACTGATAGCTATCCAATCATCTTGACTCTTCTTTGATAGAAATCTTCATTGTTATCGCATCTTCGTCATCTTCGTTGCCCGTAGCCACTACCTATGTAAAAATCGAATTTTTACTTCGCTATTCAATATATAAAAATCATATTTTTACTTCGATGTTCAATATATAAAAATCATATTTTTATTTCGATGTTCAATATATAAAAATCATATTTTTATTTCGAAGTTCAATATATAAAAATCACATTTTTATTTCGAAGTTCAATATATAAAAATCATATTTTTATTTCGGAGCTCAATATATAAAAATCACATTTTTATTTCGAAGTTCAATATATAAAAATCATATTTTTATTTCGAAGCTCAATATATAAAAATCACATTTTTATTTCGATGTTCAACATATAAAAATCATATTTTTATTTCGATGTTCAATATATAAAAATCATATTTTTACTTCGATGTTCAACATATAAAAATCATATTTTTACTTCGATGTTCAACATATAAAAATCATATTTTTATTTCGAAGTTCAATATATAAAAATCATATTTTTACTTCGAAGCTCAATATATAAAAATCATATTTTTACTTCGATGTAAAAATTCCATCTTTTCTAATGTAAAAATTCTACCTTGATTAGATAAAGATCCCGCCTTTTCTATTATAAAAATTACATTTTTATAATAAACCATTTTTAATAAAACTGATTTTAATTAAACAATGTTATTTTCAGTTTTTAAACAATAAAAATTTCAGTTTTAAAACAATATAAATTAAATAAAGAAATATAAATAAAATTAAGAAATATAAATAAAATTAACTTACAGTGTTCGACGACTGGGGGGGCGGTTTCTGTTTGGCGGCGGAGCTGGGGGGGGGGGGGGGCGGAGGTTGAACGGAGGAGGCTAGGGGTGGTCGGCGTCTCGGGGTGGTGCGGTTGCGGTTCATCGATGGGAGAAGGGCTTCGCGTGAGTGAAGCAGCAGAGGGGGGGGGGGGAGGTTGAACGGAGGAGGCGGCGCGCGAGGGGGGGGGGCGGCGCTGGCCTCGAACGGCGGTCCTTCGATCGTCTCCCTTTTTTTTTGTTTTTTTTGTTTCGATTCGGATTTGACTGAGAAGAAGGGGGGGCCAGAAATAAAGGAAAGGAGAGGAGAATATATATTTTTTTTTTATTATTATTATTTAATTATTAAAAAGTTGACTTTTTCATACGACCTCTAAACGAGGTCCACCGCCTGTCGTCCATAGCGTTTCACCCCCATTCCGAACACAATGGGATGTGTATCGTAAGCTGGTTTGATCGTTTCGATCAGTTTCCGTTGAATTTACATTTAAATCACTATATTGAATTTTAAACGTACATTTCAAATTATCGGGGTCACATATTAACTCGGAAAATTACAGAAAAATATTTTCTAGCTTTGTATTGACGATACGGTCCTAACAAAACTAGTTTCGTCAAATTCTGAGACCGTTGGAAAAATGGCCAATTTCCAGTCGATTAAAATCAACTGAAACTGGTCAAACGCGTTTTCTTTTGCCACGCTCACATATTGATTCGAAAAATTATGAAATTTGGAATCTAGCAATAATTTAACATCACGGATCCAACAAAACTGGTTTCGTCGAAATCCGAGGTCGTTTGCAAAATGTCCATTTTTAAGGGCCTGAATTCCATAGCGACTATTCAGAATTTTCAACTGGACATATCTTTTGATTCCCGTTATGAAATCTCGATTTTTCGGATTCGTTGGAAAGATATTATCAAATAGATCCTAATGTTTTTGGTTTCACTAAAATCCGGATTGTTTTGCACCCGGTACATTCAATTGAAGTTTGAAATCGAATTATCGAACTACCGCGCCATTTTCAATTCTATTTATAATTATAAATATTTATATTCTAACGACGACGTATATAAATATATACGTCGAATTCTATTCAAAATAAATTTCTCGTCGATTATTATTTAAAATAATCTATTTTAAATGTTCAAAATTCGCTATAATTGCCAAAATAAAAATTTCAAACTGGCTCGCATTTTCCGGGTTATTACATATACTCTGTTAGACATTCGTCCATTCAAGTAGTCCTGGGACTGGACAGCCTGAAGGTACTATTCTGTAAATCCATCTTAGGCAATTTCTACCTTGGATTTACTGAACAGCCCATGCATAACTCCGTCTTCAATTATCTTCATCATATTTGATTCGCAACGCTATTGCCATATGGAGTGGTTTTCAGATAATATATATGATCCCGGTCTCTCCGTGTTGACAACGTAAATGGTTAAAATCTTTGATAGTCGGTGATTTAACTATCAAAGGAAAACATGTGTGCAACCAACGATATTATTTCCAAATGGAAATTCTATCGATCAATCATCAATCAACATTTATTCATTTCCCCATTTCTCGTTTCCATATATTCATCAAACCTTATTTTCTAATTTTAGAAAACATACATTATTAACTTTGGAAAACGTTTCCATTTCTGATTCACGCATCACTATCTTCCCACCTCTGTCAGTCTCTAACTATAAACTAGTAAGAGAACAACCCCGTACGTATTAACCCCGAAGGCCGAAACCAACATCAGATCGATACCCAGAAAGTCATTCAATTCAACTAATTTCCAGTCAGTTTCTAATTTCAGTACTTCCATTTTAACTTCCTATTTCAAACCCCAAATTCTTTATAATTTTTTATTTGCAAACTATTTACTTTAATCTAATCTTTCACATAGAATGTGAATAATATTTCTTTATATAATTCTATTTGTTTTCCAAATAATTCCTTTTATAATTCTATTTATTTCCTATAAATATTTACCTTTTTAACATCCTATTTATTTCATATAAATACTTCCCTTTTCAACATCCTATTTGTTTCATGTAAATCCTTTTATATAATTCTACTCATTTTGTATAAATCCTTTTATATAATTCTATTCATTTTATATAAATCCTTTTATAATTATATTTTCCAATATTTTTTTTCCAATTATTACCTTTTATAATATCCTATTTATTTCATATATAAATATTTCATTTTCAATATTCACTTTGAAAAATTCCTTTTACATTACAGTATTTCATACGGTATTTAAAATACCAATTAACCAGACCATTGTCATCATAATCAATCACAGATTATATATCACATCATATATCACAATATATGAAAACAAACAATATTATAAATATTGAGGAATCCAGTTGGATCCCTCCAACCTGTTTCCCTGCATCACAGATGTTAAACAATATAAATAACATCGATTTCATTTCAATATGAAATATTCTGATAAACAAAATCAATATTTGATTAACGATTTATATATATATATATCGTTATCTATAATTTCAAACAATACATCAGCAATTCAAACAAACAATCAGCGCACAACAATCAATCATCATTTATCAACACTAGATTATATTTAAAAAAATATAAACTGTACAGAGTTAGTGAGATTTACTCACATTGGACGATCATCGTTAAATAACGATAATTGTTGCTTGATTTAGACTGACAATTTATTTTGCTATAAATTGTAACGTGCTCCCATTTCACTCCTGGTTAATTCCATTATGTAGCGCTCATCCATATGATCTAAGCGGATCTGACCGTTCGAAATTATGATATTGTATGAGATAGCTATAATCTATACAAGTTCTATACTATTTAAATTTCAAAATAAAACTTAATTATTTTAAATTGGGCTTAACTTTTCCTTCCGTCCCATTTCCTTTTACAACCCGTACTCGTCTTCCCCTTCCTCATCGTGGAAACAGAAATCACTGCTCCCATTTTAAAGGCCATTGCGCCCCCTTTCAATCAATCATTCTCCTCCATCACTTTGTTTAAAATCAAACAAAAATCATAGTAATTCCCCTCTTCGATTTATACATCTACTCCACTCCGCAAAACAGAGCTCGAACCTCTCCTAGCTATTGCATTCAACAGCTGCTACTTTACTCAAAACCCGTGGATCCTTTCACCCCCTTCCTCACTCATTCTGCCATGACATCAAACATCAAGACAACCACTGTATCTTTCTTCGCAACCATCACAAAGAACCCCAACTCGCATCATCTTACCAGAATCCGACTTCGTACCCAATTCTACTCCGTACAGTAACTTGTGAACGGTTTTGACACTGTAATCCACGAAAACTGCCCACTAGCTTCTAAAATCCACAAGAAATCCAAAAATGATCCTTGTTTCTTCAATCGAAGCTTTCATAACCAAAAAACCATAACCCTAGATCTATTGAGAATGCATAACTTCGAACTGCATCACGTTGGAAACCAACAAAGCATATATAAGAGCAAAGCTCTTTATACAGGGATTTCGAATATATGGGTTTTGAGATTTATAAGATTTCATTTGGATTATTATGAATTTCTATTGCTCACGAGAATGTTTTGAGGATGAAAAACTATCGGCTGCGCACTTGATTGACCAGAGAGAAATAGTTTTAGGGTTAAGAGTGTTTAAGGGTTATTTATAGAATTTTTATATTCAATATTAAATTTATTTTTAAGCAATGCCTAAATGTATATGTTGTTAAAAATTCCTATGATCACGTACAATATCCAAAAATCACGAAAATGGACATACACCTTCAGTTCGACATTACGGACCCAACGAAACTGGTTTCGTCGAACTTTGACTCTATTTGCTCACACAGTGTATTTTTAAAGGTCAAATTACTGACTGTTTGTCGCATTAAAAATCCGTACGGCCACATACTGACCCCAAAAATCACGAAAATTGAAATTTAGCAATAATTTAATATTACGGAATCAACAAAATTATTTTCGTCGAAAACGGAGTTCATTTGCAAAAAGGGCTATTTTTAAAGCTCTAAATAAACCCTTTTAAATATTAATATATTTAAAAATAATTAACATTAATATTTATAAATAAATATTATCGTGTATATTCACACTAGAATATCATACAGCTCCGATTGGATTTATAACTCGATATTCAAATCCCAGTTGAATTGATATTCAATTTATATTGAAAAATCCTTTTATAATATAAATAAATCATTATAATTTATAAAGGAATTCTATAGCGAGTTTTCGAAATTTTGATTTGGACATAACTCAAAATCTATACATTGAAATCACGATTTTTCTCTTCCATTAGAAATATATACTTCACCAGTTCTGAACATTTCTTGTTTCACAAAAATTCAATTTAAAACGGATTCTGTATATTCGTTTAAAGTTCGAATCGCCAAATAGCGAACTGCAGCGCCATTTCGAGCTCGATTATAATTATAATATAAATTATACGTTCAACATCGTTTATATAATATATTCGTTAATATAATTCAACTCTATACTGAATTATATATTATAAGTGATCCAATTCACACAATATTGTGACTTATGTTATTTTCGATTATTTTGGAAATAAATATATTATTCTACTAATTATATTAATTAAATGTTCAATATTATTTTTATTAAATGACCATTTTATATTACCAACCCATTATTAAATAATTAAATAAATTATTTATTCAACCGTAATATTGCGGGACATTACAGTTTACCTATAACGCTTCACGAAACTTAATGCATTCTGTTAAAGAGTGACATTAACAGACGTGGGGTGTCACATTTAGTATCAGAGATGAAGGTTACAAGATCAGATAAAAGTTTTGAAAAATTGTTATCAAATGCAAAGTATTTTCAATTAAAAACTTGTTTTGATAAACATATTCCCCAAAGTTATACAAGGATATCTTTCTGATTCTCTGTTTGAATCCCTTTTTCTTCTCTTTTTGGCATGTCTAGGGAAGTGAATCTTCCCAAGGGCATTCAGGTACCGGCTTGGTTCCGTAGATATCTCGAGGCTACGACACCCGTCGTAGGCCAAGGAGATACCCCTCCCGCAGCAACAACCACTGTTCTTCCACCTCTACGAGTAGATAATTTCTATAAGATATGCGAGGACTTCTGTGCTATGGGAAGAAAACGATTCCGTGGAATGTTAAGCTTTGTGGAAGCATGGAATTGGCTACGAGAGACAGAGAAATTGTTTGGACGTTTTGAGGTCGACGACCGTAGGAAGATACAACTGGCCACTTGGCAGCTTAAGGACGAGGCTTCGTTTTGGTGGGAAGTGACACAAGTAGGACATCTATAGATACTTGGGCTGATTTCCGATAGAGATTCGAGATGAAATTTCTTTCTCAGGCAGAAGAGAGTATGCGGATGGAGAGATTCTTGGCACTTAAGCAAGGAAGTATGTCTACTAAAGAGTATGTCAACAAGTTCAATCAGTTGGCAAGGTTTAGTCTGGAATTGGTGGACACCCTGCACAAGAAAGCTTTAAGGTTTGTGAGAGAATTAAATCAACCTCTCCAAGCATTGGCATTGTATCATATACCGATAGGGGAAACTTTTGAGAGGCTTGTTGACATGGCATTGATGCAAGAAGATGGTAAGGATGAGAAAACAGAGGTTAAGACTGATGAGACACAAAACAAGAAAGTGTGGACCAAGAAAGAACAGCAAAAGAAGGGCGGAAAGAATGACAAGGCTCAGAACAAGAAGAAATGTCATGGTTGTGGGAGCTTGTTTGCGGAAAAATTGAACAATTGTAAACAATTATAAAATTCGTTCAGCTTTCCTAAACAACAAGGGTTGTTTTAAAAGGCGTCGAACTCTAGGACCAGAATTATTTTATTTAATAAATCAAATCAGATTACTCCGAAATTTTGATTGTTTGAAAATAAAAGAAAATAAATAAAAAGAGAGTTTTTAATAAAAAATGAAAGCAATTAGGGAGCAATGACATAAACTTGATTAATATGAATTAATAACCAAACAGATTAATACAGATCTAATTCATGTTTCTATCACAAACATGAATCAACGATAATTAAGTTTCTAGAAACAAATAGGTGAATAACGACAAGTATAGCCTATGCAGGAGCTAAGCTCTTAAACAACCATAGGCTATCAGGACAGATTCACTATTTTATTTCTAAAACCCTAAAAGTTAGTTCTAAATCTGATAAGCGTTAGATCGAACTCGAATATACCCTGTGAAGGAGCATAGCTCTTAAACGACACAGAGTATGAAGGTTCAAGTCTAACCCTTGGTTCAAATCTAGATCTATATGAATAAAGTATTAATCTTTTTGGCTATGTGATTCATATTGAATCTAGTATAAGCGTCATCACCCCCTAATTAAAGGGGATTAGCTAGACATAGCTAAATAAGAAAAAGGGAAAAAGAAATGAAACAACATAAATAAAATGAACAAAAAACTTAGAAGAGAAGGAGAAGAAGAATTTTATTCCAAGCAAAGAATTACAGAATTAAACCTAAGACTGAATGAATCCAAATAAAAGAAATACAAGTGTATTTATTTTTGCCCTGGCCTAGACTAAGTGGCCAATTACATGATGTGGGACAAAAGCCCTTTTCCCAATTAACAAATAAGCCAAATAGCTAAATGTGAATGCGTGTGAATGGACATGAAAATGTCATAGGTTGCGGGCATCAAATGACATCAACTTCAATTGTTTTGAGCATGAATAAGAACTCCATAACATCTGGGAGAAGCATAAATTCATGACTTAACCCTATCCAATCATGTGTCGAGTTGGTTAAGTGTTGTTTTTCATGTTCATGACTTAACCCTATCATGTAGCATAAATTCATTAATGCACCCCTACCTCTCACATTAGACTAGTTGTTGTGGTCACTGGATTTGTCGGGTGGTTCCGGGCAGATTTACACCACAACATAGTCTAACCTCGGGTTTTAGGTGCGACATGACCAACTACCCACATTGGATCCTATTGTTTGAAGTCACTGGATTCGCCGGGCGGTTCCGGGCATATTTACACTGCAAACTCAACCCAACCTCGAGTTGGCCATTTTCAAGTTCGTTCTAGAGTCATGACCATGTCCAAGTCTCATATCAAGTTTGTGATAAGTTTCAAGGTAAGTTTCATGTCCATGTTCAGATTCAAGTTATAACAATGTTCATGTTCCAAGTTCATGGTAAATTCAGGTTTGCCTAAACTACCCAAATCGTATTCCCATCGCATGTGAATTCGAATTGATACAAACAAATCTAATTAGGGCATAACATGGAAAGAACGGGCATAAGGTGGCAAAAGTGATTACAATTCAAGCATGGTAAAACTTGAACGATTACAACAATACTGGCATATGGAGTAGTGGACTCAAATATCAAATTTGGCAAAATAGGGTGATAGTCATGGTAACAGTTGACATAAGATAATAACCCCAACTTGTGAATAACAAATAATTCAACATCGCAGGCATGAATATTATGGACATTAGGGGTTTTAGATCTACAACATATATAGGCCCCAAATCAATTTCATATTACCACAAGTCAAGATTCAGGATGAATAGATCCAAGGTGAACAAATAGTAGATCCAAAATACTAGATCCAAAATGAACAATGATAGATCCAAGATATACATTGATAAATCCAAGATAATTGTCATACTTAGGTTCAATTTCAATTTACAACATGTCCATATTAAGTTTAAAGTTTAGATCTAAAAGTAACCAAGGCTTACAAATCGTGGTTTGAGAATTAGAAAACAAAGAGGCGATGTTGAATCTCGAGTCTAATAGAAATTCCCCAAACAGCAATACTCTACACGTAGCCCTGCTGGAGAAGAAGCAATCCCCTTTCTCTTACTTTTCAACCAGGGTTTTAGCAACATAAGGCCAGAGAGAATTTGTGTAGAGAGACTAGAGTTAGGGGTTGTTTATATAGGGTCTGGCCAACGAATTTAGACAGAAATCGGACTAGAAACATCAGAGTGAATTCTGACTCAAAAATGGGCTCGACAACCAGGTCGACACCCAGGTCGACTCTATGGTCGACCTGGTCCTGGGAAGGTCGACACTATGGTCGACCCCCAGGTTAACCTAGTCCTAGGCGGGAAATTTCCCGCCCAGTCCGTTCTGGGGTTTGAATTCGAAATTTGTCGAATTCTGAGCTGTTTTTGAACTTGAAATTTCTGAAACTTTGAAGGGTCATAACTTGGTCATACGGACTCCGATTTTCTAAAACTCGGACTCATTTCTAAGAAGAATTTTGAGACGAACGTAATGGCATAACCCGTTGCCCTTGATTCTTATTTTAAAAATTAATTCTGCCTTGATTTATGGTTATAACACGTTATTAAAATACGGGTTGTTACATTCTCCCCTCCTCAAAGGATTTCGTCCCCGAAATCTCTAAGTTAAAAGAATATATCCTACCATCCAATTATCCATCTACTCAAAACATCATCCACAGGCAACCATTGTCCTTAAACGATTTCTTGTGCTGTATGAACATATGCAGTAAGTGCGTGTATATGTACTTATTTAATGCAAAAGATCAGGCGGTTACTAATTCAGTAAACCTACTTAATGAAAAATATGTTAGTGTAATGAGTCCAATATTTATGCAAATTCCTAACATAATTTATAATCTCTACATGAGTGCACATAACATTCATTCATATGCAACATTCAAGTAATAGCATAACAAGTTCCATCCATGTACAAGTATAAGCACTCATGCATATGCAACATGAAAATGTGACTGAGCCGATCTAGTGCCTAATGTGTGTCATGCATCCACTAGCAATCACTTGCAAACACTTGCAACCATTTGCAAACATCAACCATAACATGTTTCAATCACATGTTTACATCCATATGGTTCTACCTAAGGTTATCAAGATAAGATCGAGAAGATAACAAGGCAAACATAGGTAGTAAAAGCATGATACGAAAGGTTTTCAAGTTTATAGGAAAAGAGATCGAGAATGTACCCTCAAAAAAGAAATGGGTAAAGCGCACGTATCTTCCCTTCGGTTTCTCAAGTTGCGTCTTCTTGGGCTTCACTCCACTGTACTTTAACTAGCTTGACTTCTCGATTCCTAAGCTTCTTGATCTCCGTTCCTAAGATACGAATCAGAACTCGCCTCAATGTTGCTTCTTTTTCCACTTCTACGCCTTCAAGGATGCTTGGCTCAACTACTTCGGCCGACTCATGTAAGCACTTTCGGAGTTGCGAGACGTGAAAGACATTGTACTCCGGTCAGCTTCTTGGGTAAGTTTACCTTATAGGCCATCTGCCCAATCCTCTCAGTGATAGGGAACGGTCCTACGAACCTTGGTGCTAGCTTTCCAACCGCTCCAAAACGAACCACATTGCGTAAAGGAGAAACTTTTATAAAGACCATATCTCCGACTTCGAACTCTAGGTCTGTCCTTCTCTTGTCCGCATAAGATTTCTGTCTATTTTGGGTCGTTTCCATCCGTCTTCGTATCAACTCAATCTTCTCAGAAGTGTCCCTTATCATGTCGGGCCCAAGTATAAGCATGTCTGTCGTCTCCCATCAACAAGTTGGCAACTTGCATGGTCTTCCATACAGGGCTTCGAACGGTGCCATTCCGATGCTAGCATGGTAACTGTTATTATATGGAACTCCACGAGAGGAAGATGGTCTTCCCAAGTACCACCAAAGTCAAGAATGCATAGCCTCAAAAGATCCTCTAGTACCCTATTTACCCTTTTGGTTTGTCTATCCGTCTGTGGGTGATAGGCCGTGCTTAAACTTAGTCGTGTACCCATTGCTTCTTGTAGACTATTCAAAAACTGGCTAGTAAAAATCGGGTCACGATCACTAACTATACTAGAAGGAACCCCGTGCAACCGTACTATCTCTCGAAGGTAAATAGACGCTAGCCATGATGCGGTCCTCTTGCTTTTCACCAGAATGAAGTGAGCACTTTTCGTGAGTCTATCAACTATGACCCATATGCTAGTATTTCCCTTCCTTGACCTAGGCAGTCCATCCACGAAATCCATCGAGATACTCTCCCATTTCCATTGCGCAACCTCCAATGGATGTAATAGCCCACCGGGCTTCTTCGACTCGGCCTTTACTTGTTGGCACACCACGCACTTCGAAACAAACTCTGCCACATCCTTTTTCATTCCAGGCCAAAAGAAATTGCGTTTCATATCCCTATACATCTTATCCCCTCCGGGATGTATGGTCATCTTTGTAATGATCCGACGAATTCCGGTAGGCTTTGCAACCATCCCTTCATCCCACAAGATAGCAGGGTAATACCCTACCGTGACTTACATTGGTACCCCAGCACCACATTTTACGGCCAGCCTTTCGACTTCACAACCAACCCTCATTTTCGGGACATGTAGGGGTAAGAGTCTACCGTTCGCCACCTAACGAAAAGCGAGAACCCCCTATCATGCGACACATGCCCCAAGCACGCAACATGGACTGGTATGAGAAATCTAACTAACTTAACTAATAAGAAGGCTAATCACAGGACCACGCCACTAACGCGGAACGGATTAACTCCATTGGATTGCCAGTGCATAAGATAAGTAAAACGTCAAATAACACAATGCTTTTTAGAAAAATGAAACCATTATAAGACCCAAGTCCCATCACACAATGCAACGCAAACCGGAGGATAGGGTTTTACCTTATAATGGCCAAGAGATGATAAATACGTAAAACGATATTATTATTAGTGGGTATATGTTTTAATAAAAACATTTCAAAATAAATGTATCAATCCTAGATGGCATAGGTACCATTATATTATGTCGCCATACTAGTTATACAATCAAAACCGCATGGGGCGTATTGGAAATTGGGTTTCCATCATGAGTCAAGGCTAGGAACGATCTCCTACCGATTCGAGACACTCTAGCAATGCCTCAGGATTCGGACGCTGGCGAACCCTTGGATCCTGCAGGGCCGGTCCACAAATAATTTAGTGGATTAGTTATGCCTAAACACACGCCTCCCGGTCCTATTGAACCTATAATACGGCTATTGGCGACCGCAAAAATAAACCGAGTACTCGAAAATTCCATCATCCACATAAGTAAAATGTCAGCGCTGGTAGGTCCCTGACACCACTATAAGCTAGAAAGAGGACGTGTGCACTCCCTGCGTTCCCTTGCTCCATTTTAGACTCTACTGGTGTGTGAGGCTCGCGAAGTTACGTTACACAAAGCTATGCCAAATTAGGCTATGCTTTGATCGTCCCACAAGGCCTGCTTTGCAACAAAAGCCTTGATCATTTGCATCTTGGCGTGCCACGTTGACATTTCACGCCTTGCAATTCATAACTATTAATACACAACCACTAAGGGTGTTAAAGCAGGAAAATAAATTCTCAGCCACCAATGGTTGTATATTAATAGAAATCAATTTTCATAGATTAAAATTAAACGTCAGACATGCATCCATTAATAAGCTTATGCTCTGGGTCTGAGCGAAAGCCAAACTCGTACAATCAACAAGAACGTCCGGATGATCACTACCATCAACCCATCAAGGTAGCTACTCCCATCAAGGCCAATAATAGCAATACAACCATCCGCCTTGAAGATCGTCGGTCTTCGATCGTCGTCTTCAACTCTTCCATTTGGATATCGTCGTATAATCATTTGAAATGAGATGGGCTCGGTCTTTTCAAATGATTATCGTATATATATAAAGTTTTAAACCATTTAATATCATTAATAGTATTGAATAATGATTTTTCGCTATTCTTATTTATATTTATGAATATAAATCATTTGGCGATAATATTAACATAGGTAACATGTCCAGTAAAGAATGAACTGTCTACCTAACACACACATTCATGTTTAATGTCGAACAAAATGTGTTTTACCAATCATAGAAATATAACTCTTAACTTCATATTTCATTTCCAAATCTTATTTGTGTTGTGGAACGCAAATAAAAATTGTACTTTTCTTTCATGTTTATTTACATCAAGGGATGTAAATAAAAATACGTAACTTTTATTACTAAGTTTCATTTGCAATAGAGTGTACAAATAGAAGACGCACTTTTATTTCTGAGACCTATTTGTATTGGATAATACAAATAAAAGGATGAATTCTATTCTATGTCATATTTGTATTGGAAATACAAATATAAAGATGAACCTAAATTCTATGTTAATATTTGTGTCAAAGGACAAAGTTAAAAAGGCATTCATTTTCCTATATGTATTTGTGTTAAGATCACAAATATAGAGATGATTTATTCTTGTGTAATATTTTTATGTTAAGAACACACAAAAAGAATGACTTCATTTTCTATGCAAATGTTTGTGTTAAGAACACAAATAAAAAGAGTGCTTTACTTTTATGTAGATATTTGTGTTAATAACACAAATAAAAAGAGTGATTTATTTTCTATGTAAATATTTGTGTTAATAACACAAATAAAAAGAGTACTTTATTTCTATGTAAATATTTGTATTAATAACACAAATAAAAAGAGTACTTTATTTCTATGTAAATATTTGTACAGTGAATGCAAATAAAAAGAATGTTTTTTTTAATCTATACATATATTTGTGTTGAAACACAAATAAAAAGAACGACTTTATTTTCCTACGCAATACTTGCATTATCAATGCGAGTAAAAAGAATGGTTTTATTTTCTTATGCAATACTTGCATTGTAAATGCGAGTAAAAAGGAATGGTTTTATTTTCTTATGCAATACTTGCATTGTAAATACAAGTATAAAAGATGATTTCTATTCTTATGAAATACTTGCAATGTAAATGCAAGTATAAAAGAATGATTTCTATTCTTATGAATTACTTGTATTGTGATTGCAAGTATAAAAGATTAACTTCTTTTAAATGTGAATATTTGTGTTAAAAACACAAATAAAAGTATGACTTTATTTGCTATGTAAATGTTTGTATAGTAAATGCAAACAAAAAGATTAACTTCTTAATCAAAAAGTGAGAATGATACTTTTACACTTTTCAAAATATATTTGTTTGCAATAGAAAATGCAAACAAAATGTGTATTCTTTATAAATCGTGATTTATTCGCATTATGAATGCGGATAAAAAAGAAGTAAATTTTATTTCTAACATCTTGTTCGCATTGTGAATGCGAACAAAAAGGTGAATTTTATT
The DNA here is from genome assembly GCA_030737875.1 of Allium sativum. Taxonomy (NCBI): domain Eukaryota; kingdom Viridiplantae; phylum Streptophyta; class Magnoliopsida; order Asparagales; family Amaryllidaceae; genus Allium; species Allium sativum. Next base: position 844,903,110 of record CM060922.1, on the reverse strand, counting down.
TTGAAAGGTTTGTTTACATTGTAAATGCAAACAAAAGTAAGTTTTGATCCTAATGTTTGTTCGCATTGGTGGATGCAAAACAAAAGGCTAATTTCTTATTACAATGATTTTGTTCGCATTTGTGGATGCGAACGAAAAGTGAATTTTTAATCTTTATAAATTGTTCGCAATTGTGAATGCGAACAAAAAGTAATTTTCTTATTTTTAAAAAGTTTGTTTGCACTTATGCCTGCAAAATCTAAAGCAAGTTTTATTCTCTCATTGTAAATTATAAATAGAAAGGTAAATTTTATTATCAAGTTTTATTTACATTATAAGACGTAAATAAAAAGGTAAATTTTGGTTTCAAGTCATATTTGTGTTTTAAGAACACAAATGAAAACGTAAGTTTTTATTCCTATTCATGTCCACATTTTAAAGTGAAAATAAAAAGTAAAATTTCTGTTTCAAGTTTTATTTGTGTTTTAAGACACAAATGAAAATATAAGTTTTAAGTGTTAATTACATTATACAAATGTGAACAAAATAAAAAGTAAACTTTGTTTACAATGTTATTTATATTATGCAAATAAAAATAAAAAGAAGATTTTGTTTCAATTCATATTTACATCATATAAGTGTAAATAAAATAAAAAGTAAACTTTATTTCCAATGTTATTTACAATATAAAATGGAAAACAAAAGTAAACTTTGTTTCCAAGTTCTATTTGTGTATTGAGAACACAAAAAAAATGTAAGTTTTTATTTCAATTCATATCCATATCATGAAGTGAAAATAAAAAGTAAATCTTTGTTTCAAGTTTCATTTACATTCTGAAAATGTAAATAAAGCAAAAGTAAATTTTTTTTCAAGTGTCATTTACATTATGAAAATGTAAATAAAATAAAAAGTAAATTTTGGTAATTTCTATTTTTGTAATATAATTTCACAATTTACAAATGTCAAGTTTCGCGTCACATACTCAACGTTCAATTACAACGGTTTTTGTTTAACCATTGACCAATATGACAAGTGACAAATTTGGCGTCACGAAACTAATAACAAGAATAGAGATTTTTGTCTTAACCATTTCTAATTACGCAGAATGTCCAATTCGGTGTCATTTGAATAAATACACAAAAACAGAGATTTTTGTTCTAATTAATTTCTAACATCACGAAAGGTAAAATTTGGCGTCATGTAAGCATATAAACAAAAATAGGAATTTTGTTTATAATTAAATCATCACAAGATTGTAAACTTTGGTGTCAACATATTCTTTTATTTTGAATTGAAAAGTAAATCAATTCAGATCTAAGCAAGGTTTTGACATGCAAATGGTGACAAACATTTTCTATTTTGAATTGAGAATTTGTCAATTCAATTCTAAACTAGATGTATAAATAATATCAAACATTTTCTTTTATTTGAATTGGAAATTTGTCCATTCAATTCTAAATAAGGTGTATAACATAGAATAAGTGACAATCACATGGATCTAGACTATTCATTGCAAACACCGAATCAACCATCACAAATATGATCACACAAAACGGATCTAAAGTATACAAATATAAATAAACAGAAATAAATAAATTTATTAATTATTTTAAAATTAGAGATATCTCACATTCGTTGCGAATTTGTCAAAATCTCAACTGCTTAGAATTGTCCCTTTTGCAGTCTATGATTGTAGAGCTTCGTCGTACGATTCCTTTTCTGTTCAAGTTTGCTCCATCGCCTAGATTTCAATTTTACGAATCCCAACAGATCCAGAATCACGCGATCCCGTGCTCGTATGGAAAAAGATACGATGATTAATTACATATTTTAATTAATTAATAAATTTAAAACTCTTTTTATTTGAAAATCTCACCTTGTCTGGATTGATGAAGACAAGAAATAAGCGACCATCTTAAGCAGTGAATTTGAAATTGAAAATCCTTTATTTTTGGGAAGGAGGCTGGACAAAATTTTAAGAAGAAGAGGATACCATGAAGTTTAGGGAAGAGGAGGCTGATAAAAGTAGAAAGACATTTTATGTAGAAAGGAGGAAGAAGATCTAAAATTTACAGAAGACAATAGTAGAGAAGAAGAAAAATAATGAGAAAGGAAATTAAGAAAGATGCGTAATTTATTTCTCATTTGTGTCCCTTCACATGTTGTACGATACAAAAGAAATAAATTAGATGAGGTTGCGTATTTATCTCATATTCAAAATTCAAAGGTAATTGATTGAGAAAACGAGATAATTGGAATATAGACTGAAGATAATGGCAGGTTATAAATGGTAAGGGAAAACAACCATATGAGATGGTAGGTAGAAATGAGAAAGTAGTGGTAGGTGGAACTTTTAAAAGGGATGATACATGAAATGGGGACAAAAGATAACTATGATATAAATCAAAGGAGGGACCCACCCTTAATATCTTTAACTACCATGCACAAATTTTAAACTCATTTGTACATATGGTTCTCTTTCTAAAACCATTGATTACACATTTTTTATTATTATTTAGGAATTCCAATTTGTCTAAACATTAAATTCTAAATTTCTATTTCTAGGAAGAAAATAAAGGGTTGTCATCTAATTATACCAACTCATATTATTTGTTTACTACAATATATAAACAATAGGTATGAAATTTCAATTAAATACATATATCATTATTACTGCAACCAACATTGCTAAGATACACATCTATATTACTTTTCAATTTTCGAAATGTATAATATTAATGTTTCTGTATTTAATGAACCTATTCAAAAATTCAAAGAAAAATATAGGGAGAGAGAGAAAACGGGAATGTAATTAATGCTTGATCTTATTGTTTAATGCCAATTGTTAGAAAGTTTATAACTTTGTTTGCATGTAAACGTTAATATTTAATAAATGCACATTTTCTATCTCTCTAACATGTAAATGTTAATATTAAACAAATGTACGTTTTCTACTGTTAAAACATTTTTATTACGTTAAAACGTTTTATCAAACTATGAATCCCTTTTTTAAAGATTCGTCTTTTACATTAAAATATAGTTCCTAATGTGAACACAATTTACTATACAATGAATCTTTTTTCTAATGTATCAAAAATGTAAATTTGAATGTCAAAACATTCTCAATGTTTCATTTACGTTAAAAGTGTAAATTCCAATGCCAATACATTTTATTTCAAAATGCTTTATTTTTCATGTTGTATATACATTAAAAATGTAAAATTTCATATCAATACATTTCTTTTTCACATATGTTTATTTTTAATGTTGCATTAAGAAAATAACGATGAGGGGAAGGCATTGAAAATGAATGCAACTATTCGTAAAGAATTTATTAATTGATGAACGTTACACTTTGAATAGGCAAGGAAAGTATTAAAGCGGACATCTCAACATATTATTAATAAATCTCATTAATAACGTCTTAATTTTATTTAAAAACTTTTTTTTTTATTATTATTTAATAATGGAATTTTTTTCTAATAATTTTTCTGAAATAAAATTTTTAAATTGGTTCCAAAATTCCGGGTTGTTACAATCTTCGAGTGATGCGCCTCCTCGAGGACTTTCCTTACTAAGTCTCCCACTTGTGGGACACATAGCCTTCCATCACGCCTTAGCCATCCCTTGTCATTTATGGCATACCTACCGAGGTGACTTGACGTCTCACCACTAATCAGCTTGTCCATGATTTCGACTATATGTGGATCTTCCTTCTGCGAAGTCCCTACTTGATCTAGAAGTGTAGGTCTTAACTCAAGAGATGCCAATGTAACAGTCAATGACTCAACAACAGGTGTAAAATCAAAAGTTGCTATAAACTCTAGACTTTTCCTTTCAACAAACAAGGGGCTCAAGGTCAACCTTTTCCTACTTAGCGCATCCGCCACCACGTTACCCTTGCCAGGGGTATAAGCTATATCGAAGTCATATGATGCCAAGAATTCCATCCATCGCTGTTGTCTCAGACCTCTCCCCTAGAAGATAATGGCGCCAAGATTTAAGTGCAAAAACAATCGCCACCAACTCTAAGTCATGTGTCGGATAGTTCTTCTCATGAACTTTAAGTTGTCTACCTCCATAGCATATCACTTTCCCTTCTTGCATTAGGGCAGCGCCTAATCCTGTGCCACACGCATCTGTGTACACCGTAAACATCTTACTTCCGTCGGGTAATGCCAAAACTGGAGCTGTGGTGAGGGCTCTCTTGAGTCTCTGAAAAGCAATCTCACATTCTATGTCCCATGCAAACGCTAGGTTTTTCTTCGTTAACCTAGTAAGAGGGGCTGAAATCTTAGCGAAGTCCTTAATGAACTTCCTATAATAGCCTGCCAAACCGAGAAAGCTTCTCACCTCCATTGCGTTCTTAGGAATTTTCCAGTCTTGCACCGCAACTACTTTTGCGGGGTCCACGGCTATGCCTTGCTTAGAAACTACATGTCCAAGAAACTGAACTTCCTTCCTCCAAAAATGGCATTTGGAGAACTTAGCCTTTAACTGGTGTGCTCTAAGCGTATCCATGACTTCCTTGAGATGTCTAGCATGCTCTTCTTCATCCTTTGAGAAGATCGAAATATCGTCCACGAAAACCACTACAAAGTTGTTAAGGAATTCCCGAAACATCCTACTCATCAAATCTACAAAGTACGCGGGTGCATTCGTTAACCCAAACGGCATGACGAGCCATTCGAAGAATCCATCTGGAGTCATAAACGCAGTTTTGTCAATGCTATCCTCAGCCACTCTAAGCTGATGGAATCCTGTGGCTAGATTGAGTTGAGAGAAAACAGATGCTCCCACAAGCTAGTCAAACAAATCGTCGATCCTTGGTAGTGGGTGTCTATTTTTCTTGGTTAGCTTGTTTAACTCACGATAATCTACGCATAGACGAAGCGAACCATCTGCCTTAGTAGTGAATACCACCAGAGCTCCCCATTCAGAAATGCTTCGTCTTATGAAATTTTTCTCAAGCAACTCCTTAACTTGTTTACTGAGCTTTCTTCTTTCTTGCGGGGCCATGTGCCTAACGGGCAATGAAACTGGCTTGGCATTATCAACAAGATAAATTCGGAAGTCTATCTCGTGTTTAGGAGGTAACCCCTTCACCTCATCAAAGACATCTGGATATTCTCGGACCACTCTTACAGATTGCAAATTGTCGATGGATGAGTCAAGAGATTCAAGATAACACAACATGACCGGACCCTTAGGGTTACAAGAAATTTCAAGGGTATTACCAAGGCGAGTCATGAGCCTCACTACCCTTCATTCACAATCAAGAATGGCTCCATAATTGGACAACCAATCCATACCTAGGATCAAACCGTATCCTATAAATCCGAGAACATAAGCATACATGTGAATTCTACACTTAAGATAGAAATCCTCAAATCCACACACATCATAGATAAATGAGCGGAGCCCCCAATTGGATTTGAAACTATAACGGGATCCTCAACCAGACTAGTACTTAGGTGCAGATTTTTAACAACATCAGAAGAAATAAAAGTATGCGATGCGCCAGAGTCAAATAAGGTTCGAACAGGAAATTCAGAAATGTAAACAAGGCTTTATACGGAAATATTACTACCTTGGTCAAGTGCTGGAATGGTGTTGAGAGCATGCAACTGTCCTCCAGAAGGTCCTGCTCGCTGGGCCTGTCCTTGCTTCTTAGGGAAATCTTTGCGGATGTGTCCAGTATCTCCGCAATGAAAGCATTCACCCAACTTTCTCTTCTTCCTTCTACTGTCTTTAGCTAGATGTCCCGTAATACCACAAAAGTTGCACTTCCTTGTCTCACGTGGTTTGTTAGTATTGTTGTTCTGGTTATTCTTGTTATTCCTGTTGCTTCCCTTCTTGAAGTCAACCTTCTTATTCTGAGTCTCATTAGGCTTAACCTCCTTCTTGCTATTCTTGTCTTCCTCATGAAGTAGGGCCATATCCACCAAGCTTTAAAAGATCTCCCCCATGGGTATATGAGTTATGGCCAAACTGTGTAGTGGCTCATTCAATCCCCGAGCAAAGCGTACAGCCTTCTTCCGAGCTGTGTTAACCAAGTCCAATCCGAACCTAGCAAGCTGATTAAACTTAATCACGTACTCCCTAACAGTCATGTCCCCTTGCTTAAGTGCTAGGAACCTCTCCATCTGAAGGTTCTCTTCTGCTGACGATAAGAATTTAAGCCCAAACATCTCTCTAAAGTCTGCCCAAGTCTCAACTGGCTTGGTAGCGTTGGTGACTTCCCACCAAAATGCAGCTTCCTCTTTCAACAACCATGCTGCCAACTGAACTTTCCTATGATCCTCCACATCGAAGATAATAAACAATTCTTTAGTCTACTTTAGCCAGTTTCGTGCCTCAATGAAGGTTTCAGTTCCAACGAAGTTCTTGCCGCCCATTGCTTTAAAGTCTTTGCATATTTTGGCAAAGGCATTACCAGGAGGAGGAGGAACCGCGGCCACTGGGGGAGGAGGAGGAGGGATGTCTGCCGGGCTCGCGCCGTTGGCCCTAGCTTCCAAGTACCTTCGGAACCATCTAGGTACGGGTACTCCCTTAGGAAGGTTAAGATCAGACATGCTGAAAAACGAAAAAGAAAAAGATTCAAATGAGGAAACAAAGGAAAGTGCCAATGGCTTTTGGGGAATAGCCTTTTTAAACATAAAACTTTTATTGAAAAATGCTTCTTTGTAAACAGTTTTGGAAAATAGTTTTAGAAACTTTTGCCCCGTCTAGTTACCTTCTGCTCTGATACCAAATGTAGCACCCCACCTCCGCTAGGGTCACTCACAAAGGGAATGCACTAGGTTTGGCGGAGTATTATCTAGGTAAACATACGCAGAGATATCACAAGGCAGAACATAAATAAAGCAGCGGCAGAAATTAAAAACCAAATTTCATTACTTTCAAGAAAAGAGTCAAAACCTCATATATCCAAAGTACACATTATTCCATTACATTAGGTTCTAAATAAAGAAGCATAAGCTTAAGATAACAAAAGTAAATTATTCCCCAAAGATAGCAGAAGTGCAGCCATAGCATAGCTCAAGACCAAACCGTACATGAGCTGACAGAAAGCAAGCTAAATCCAAGCTAAGAGCTAGCGTTTCCTCCCTGAGAACCTGGGGGGGGGGGGGAAACAAAAGAAAAGGGGAGAAAGAAAAAGGGTCAGTCATAAAGACTGGTAAGCCCTAGTGACTTTCAGCATAAAAACTAGTAAAAGTAACATGACATGTGAAAACTGGAATTAAACATAAGGATGATAACAGGACTGGTATGATAACTAAGATAACAAGATAAGTCAAGTTTAGCTTCGCATATTCAAGATTCGCTGCACCAACTGTACTAGTATTCTAACCCATATCAAGTATTAACCAGGAAATGATCCCTTGGCCCAATATCATGAAATGACCCATTATGGGGTCCTACAGTACTATCTACTAATTGATCGGCTCCCTACAAGTTCTAGCTCGTCATGTGTCTGTGTCATACGGCCCAATCACAAAATGTAGTCACCTGTGCTAGGTCCACCGTAGGGTGTATCAAGCCGTAGGGTGCTAACCATCGACACGAATCAAGCACGCACAGTGTAAACCTACTGGTGCCCAATGCCTGCTTTTTCAACTCCGGACTACGTGCACGACCATAGTCCGCCTGAACCTACAATGGCGCACCAACTCAGCCGTCGTTCTGGTTGCTTACAATCAGCCCAGTAATCGTGCCCCACCCTGCCTAGTCCCAGGGTATTGTGATACATCTAAGTGGGTTACTGCTGAAATGGACCGCGTAACTAGGGTTTCTAATGGGTTAAGTGTTGTCATTCAAATTCGTGACTTAACCCTATCCAATCATGTGTCGAGTTGGTTAAGTGTTGTCTTTCATGTTCATGACTTAACCCTATCATGTAGCATAAATTCATTAATGCACCCCTACCTCTCACATTAGACTAGTTGTTGTGGTCACTTGATTTGTCGGGCGGTTCCGGGCAGATTTACACCACAACATAGTCTAACCTCGGGTTTTAGGTGCGACATGACCAACTACCCACATTGGATCCTATTGTTTGCAGTCACTGGATTCGCCGGGCGGTTCTGGGCAAATTTACACTGCAAACTCAACCCAACCTCGAGTTGGCCATTTTCAAGTTCGTTCTAGAGTCATGACCATGTTCAAGTCTCATATCAAGTTCGTGACAAGTTTCAAGGTAAGTTTCATATCCATGTTCAGATTCAAATTATAACAATGTTCATGTTCCAAGTTCATGGTAAATTCAGGTTTGCCTAAACTACCCAAATTGTATTCCCATCGCATGTGAATTCGAACTGATACAAACAAATCTAATTAGGGGATAACATGGAAAGAACGGGCATAAGGTGGCAAAGGTGATTACAGGTCAAGCATGGTATAACTTGAGATAAACGATTACAACAATACTGGCATATGGAGTAGTGGACTCAAATATCAAATCTGGCAAAATAGGGTGATAGTCATGGTAACAGTTGACATAAGATAATAACCCCAACTTGTGAATAACAAATAATTCAACATCGCAGGCATGAATATTATGGACATTAGGGGTTTTAGATCTACAACATATATAGGCCCCAAATCAATTTCATATTACCACAAGTCAAGGTTCAGGATGAATAGATCCAAGGTGAACAAATAGTAGATCCAAAATACTAGATCCAAAATGAACAATGATAGATCCAAGATATACAGTGATAGATCCAAGATAATTGTCATACTTAGGTTCAATTTCAATTTACAACATGTCCATATTAAGTTTAAAGTTTAGATCTAAAAGTAACTGGGGCTTACAGATCGTGGTTTGAGAATTAGAAAACAAAGAGGCGATGTTGAATCTCGAGTCTAACAGAAATTCCCCAAACAGCAATACTCTACACGTAGCCTTGTTGGAGAAGAAGCAATCCCTTTTCTCTAACTTTTCAACCAGGGTTTTAGCAGCATAAGGCCACAGAGAATTTGTGTAGAGAGACTAGAGTTAGGAGCTGTTTATATAGGGTCTGGCCAATGAATTTAGAAATCGGACTAGAAACATCAGAGTGAATTCTGACTCAAAAATGGGCTCGCAACCAGGTCGACACCCAGGTCGACTCTATGGTCGACCTAGTCCTAGGCAGGTCGACACTATGGTCGACCCCTAGGTCGACCTGGTCCTGGGCGGGAAATTTCCCGCCCAGTCCGTTCTGGGGTTTGAATTCGAAATTTGAATTCGAATTCTAAGCTGTTTTTGAACTTGAAATTTCTGAAACTTTGAAGGGTCATAACTTGGTCATACGGACTTCGATTTTCGAAAACTCGAACTCATTTCCAAGAAGAATTTCAAGACGAATGTAATGGCATAACCCGTTGCCCTTGATTCTTATTTTAAAAATTAATTCTGCCTTGATTTATGGTTATAACACATTATTAAAATACGGGTTGTTACATGTATTATAAGTGATCCAATTTACACAATAATATATTATTCTGTTAATTATATTAATTAAATATTCAATATTATTTTTATTAAACGACCATTTTATATTACCAACCCATTATTAAATAATTAAATAAATTATTTATTCAACCGTAAAAATACGGGAGATTACATTTTTCCCCCCTTAAAATAATTTCGTCCTTGAAATTGCTAAGGTAGAAAACAAACCCTATTGACTGGTTAAAAATTATTTGTTCACTTCTTAACTTCAGTTTCAACTGAACCAATTTAATTTCAATTAAATATTTATTTATTCCTACTAATGAAAATTTTCAAAAATCCAGAAAATTTTCTAACACCTTAATTTTACGGAAAATTTCGCCAGCACCTCCTTTGTACGGCTCAATCGGTACAACTACAACTCGCCTCTCTAGGCCTTCTTCAAACCAAAAGAAAATCAAACAGCCAAGTGACTTGCCAAACAGGCTTATCAAAATCTCAAACCCATATATAATATAAACTGGTATCTTTTTTTCGGGCGTATCAATATATCCTTTCCATGTGTTACCGATTCTGCATATACCAATGTCATCCCAATCATTTGGTTATACCCAAGTCAAATTCTATTCTAAACTCAAATTCCATTTTTAATTTCAACTCTTAACTTACCAGTCCAATTCCATTTCAGATTATCTCCAATCCAATCTAATTCGATAATTTCTATCTCAGTTCATTTTCCCCTTAACCGGTTTCAATTCAATTTCTATTTGCTTTTAAAAATTCTAATTTTATTTGTTTTAATTCAAACAATCTTTCCCAAGGAATTTCAAATAGTTTAGCTTTTCTAAATCTAGATATCCCTTTCTAGGATTCAAAACAACCTGCTTTCCACAAAACAATTCAAAAACAAAATCTTTGGTAGTAATTCGTTACTTACAACTCGAAAATGAACACCGATGATGGTCGACTTCATCATCCGGATTTATTTTCTAGCGATCGAAGTGAGTTCAACACTATATCACTTTCAAAGCCATTTCTAAACCCTTCCATTTTGAAATATAATTCAAAATACCATTCACAGTGCTTGTTAAACAATTTAAAATCTCCCAGGATTTTAAAATTCCCATATATTTAATTCTATTTCATTTACAAACACTTTTCATGTTTTCAAAATTTTAAATTCCAATTCTGATTTAAATTCAGATTTAATTAATCTGATTTCATATATTACACTTGTATGAATTCTGATTGGTTATTTACATAACCATTTAATTTATAATATTACGGGATTATAATAACAACCAATATATCCAATATATTATAATCATTCCAATATAAATCCTTTATATCAAAATATAATTTGGGTAAAATTATTTCGTTTACCCTCTTTTCAAAACAAACTGTGTCGGTTCATTGTATTCAAGTGTTTATAAACCCTTACTGATACGGTGGATCAAACTGATCGACCAGAACTCATAAACAACTCAATCAATAAATCTCCACAATATAATTTTTTTTTATTGAATAACAAATACACGCTCATATATATACACTCAACTCAATCTAGGTATTGCTATCCCCATCTCTACTGAGTCACGCCACAAAGCCAAGGTAGTTACTTAACCTTCAGCTCTGATACCACTGTAACGACAAAGGTTTTTGCGATCCTGGTAATCGACATAACCTCAATGTCGACTATCCAAGCATCGGAAATACCGAATAGTTAATGAGAGAAAATAGAGGGTGAGAATAGATAAGATAGAAAATTAGAATAAAAGGGAAGAACATCACAACATCAGAGTAAACACGAATCTCACAGCGGAACGAATAAATATATTTCATAACATAACTTCGAAATAAAATAGTATCTGTATACAATACCATTATTAGAGTATAACACTTACAACATAGCGGAAATAAAAATAGCTATATAATCCTGAAGCCTCCTGCTCCAGCTCCAGCTCTTCAAGTATATCTGTAAATCCCGACTACTGGACTGCCCGTACAAAATTGGGCCCCCAAGAGTTTAGGGAAAACAAAACAAAATAAACTCTGGGTTAGTCATATGACTGGTGTGAGTAAATTCCAACCATTTGTTTAACTTTTACAATCCTTTCTAAAGAAATGATAATCATAAGACCGATCCACACAAAAACATGGATGGTTTTTACCTTATGATAACCCAAAACATTTCTTTAAAATCAATTCTCTTCTGATATTACAATAATGTCTAAATCAAATAAATAGCAATCTAGTGGAAACGCTTTCATCTCATGTTCCACATATATCATATACAATCAAACACCACGGGCGCTTATTGGGTAATGGATTTCCAACTATGACAAGGTATGGAACCACCTTACGATCAGTGTACTCTAGAAGCGATACACTGGAGTTCAATAAGAACATCTTGTAACTCGGCCACACATGACCGGCTATTCATTTCGCTTGAATGTTCTGAATATATTATCACCTTATGGTTGGTATACCAACATAACCGTTCCCGGGAGATACAAAAGTGAAAGAAGTAACAAATATGAATATTCTCTAGATGGTGACAATATATCCAACTTGGGTGCGACTAACTTAGCCATGATGCCTGCCCGATTTCTGTCATTTCCCAGTTGATGAGGCTTGAGGTCATAACGTATTCTTTGACAGATCATCCTCATTTATTTGAACGCCACATCGTCATACCCGCCAAATCACAAATTAATTTTCCAAAAATACCACGGGTATAAGCTAAGAGAAATGAATCCCTCCGCCGCCAACGTAAATATATTTGAAACGATCAACTTAGGTGATCTACCAGATATACTCTGTTAGACATTCGTCCATTCAAGTAGTCCTGGGACTGGACAGCCTGAAGGTACTATTCTGTAAATCCATCTTAGGCAATTTCTACCTAGAATTTACTGAACAGCCCATGCATAACTCCGTCTTCAATTATCTTCATCATATTTGATTCGCAACGCTATTGCCATATGGAGTGGTTTTCAGATAATATATATGATCCCGGTCTCTCCGTGTTGACAACGTAAATGGTTAAAATCTTTGATAGTCGGTGATTTAACTATCAAAGGAAAACATGTGTGCAACCAACGATATTATTTCCAAATGGAAATTCTATCGATCAATCATCAATCAACATTTATTCATTTCCCCATTTCTCGTTTCCATATATTCATCAAACCTTATTTTCTAATTTTAGAAAACATACATTATTAACTTTGGAAAACGTTTCCATTTCTGATTCACGCATCACTATCTTCCCACCTCTGTCAGTCTCTAACTATAAACTAGTAAGAGAACAACCCCCTACGTATTAACCCCGAAGGCCGAAACCAACATCAGATCGATACCCAAAAAGTCATTCAATTCAACTAATTTCCAGTCAGTTTCTAATTTCAGTACTTCCATTTTTAACTTCCTATTTCAAACCCCAAATTCTTTATAATATTTTATTTGCAAACTATTTACTTTAATCTAATCTTTCACATAGAATGTGAATAATATTTCTTTATATAATTCTATTTGTTTTCCAAATAATTCCTTTTATAATTCTATTTTATTTCCTATAAATATTTACCTTTTTAACATCCTATTTATTTCATATAAATACTTCCCTTTTCAACATCCTATTTGTTTCATGTAAATCCTTTTATATAATTCTACTCATTTTGTATAAATCCTTTTATATAATTCTATTCATTTTATATAAATCCTTTTATAATTATATTTTCCAATATTTTTTTTCCAATTATTACCTTTTATAATATCCTATTTATTTCATATATAAATATTTCATTTTCAATATTCACTTTGAAAAATTCCTTTTACATTACAGTATTTCATACGGTATTTAAAATACCAATTAACCAGACCAGTGTCATCATAATCAATCACAGAATATATATCACATCATATATCACAATATATGAAAACAAACAATATTATAAATATTGAGGAATCCAGTTGGATCCCTCCAACCTGTTTCCCTGCATCACAGATGTTAAACAATATAAATAACATCGATTTCATTTCAATATGAAATATTCTGATAAACAAAATCAATATTTGATTAACGATTTATATATATATATATTGTTATCTATAATTTCAACCAATACATCAGCAATTCAAACAAACAATCAGCGCACAACAATCAATCATCATTTATCAACAATAGATTATATTTAAAAAAATATAAACTGTACAGAGTTAGTGAGATTTACTCACATTGGACGATCATCGTTAAATAACGATAATTGTTGCTTGATTTAGACTGACAATTTATTTTGCTATAAATTGTAACGTGCTCCCATTTCACTCCTGGTTAATTCCATTATGTAGCGCTCATCCATATGATCTAAGCGGATCTGACCGTTCGAAATTATGATATTGTATGAGATAGCTATGATCTATACAAGTTCTATACTATTTAAATTTCAAAATAAAATTTAATTATTTTAAATTGGGCTTAACTTTTCCTTCCGTCCCATTTCCTTTTACAACCCGTACCCAACATCTCGTCTTCCCCTTCCTCATCGTGGAAACAGAAATCACTACTCCCATTTTAAAGGCCATTGCGCCCCCTTTCGATCAATCATTCTCCTCCATCACTTTGTTTAAAATCAAACAAAAATCATAGTAATTCCCCTGTTCGATTTATACATCTACTCCACTCCGCAAAACAGAGCTCGAACCTCTCCTAGCTGTTGCATTCAACAGCTGCTACTTTACTCAAAACCCGTGGATCCTTTCACCCCCTTCCTCACTCATTCTGCCATGACATCAAACATCAAGACAACCACTGTATCTTTCTTCGCAACCATCACAAAGAACCCCAACTCGCATCATCTTACCAGAATCCGACTTCGTACCCAATTCTACTCCGTACAGTAACTTGTGAACGGTTTTGACACTGTAATCCACGAAAACTTCCCACTAGCTTCTAAAATCCACAAGAAATCCAAAAATGATCCTTGTTTATTCAATCGAAGCTTTCATAACCAAAAAACCATAACCCTAGATCTATTGAGAATGCATAACTTCGAACTGCATCACGTTGGAAACCAACAAAGCATATATAAGAGCAAAGCTCTTTATACAGGGATTTCGAATATATGGGTTTTGAGATTTATAAGATTTCATTTGGATTATTATGAATTTCTATTGCTCACGAGAATGTTTTGAGGATGAAAAACTATCGGCTGCGCACTTCATTGACCAAAGAGAAATAGTTTTAGGGTTAAGAGTGTTTAAGGGTTATTTATAGAATTTTTATAATATTTTTATATTCAATATTAAATTTATTTTTAAGCAACGCCTAAATGTATATGTTGTTAAAAATTCCTATGATCACGTACAATATCCAAAAATCACGAAAATGGACATACACCTTCAGTTCGACATTACGGACCCAACGAAACTGGTTTCGTCGAACTTTGACTCTATTTGCTCACACAGTGTATTTTTAAAGGTCAAATTACTGACTGTTTGTCGCATTAAAAATCCGTACGGCCACATACTGACCCCAAAAATCACGAAAATTGAAATTTAGCAATAATTTAATATTGCGGAATCAACAAAATTATTTTCGTCGAAAACGGAGTTCGTTTGCAAAAAGGGCTATTTTTTAAGCTCTAAATAAACCCTTTTAAATATTAATATATTTAAAAATAATTAACATTAATATTTATAAATAAATATTATCGTGTATATTCACACTAGAATATCATATAGCTCCGATTGGATTTATAACTCGATATTCAAATACCAGTTGAATCGATATTCAATTTATATTGAAAAATCCTTTTATAATATAAATAAATCATTATAATTTATAAAGGAATTCTATAGCGAGTTTTCGAAATTTTGATTTGGACATAACTCAAAATCTATACATTGAAATCACGATTTTTCTCTTCCATTAGAAATATATACTTCACCAGCTCTGAAAATTTCTTGTTTCACAAAAATTCAATTTAAAACGGATTCTGTATATTCGTTTAAAGTTCGAATCGCCAAATGGCGAACTACAGCGCCATTTCGAGCTCGATTATAATTATAATATAAATTATACGTTCAACATCGTTTATATAATATATTCGTTAATATAATTCAACTCTATACTGAATTATATATTATAAGTGATCCAATTCACACAATATTGTGACTTATGTTATTTCCGATTATTTTGGAAATAAATATATTATTCTACTAATTATATTAATTAAATGTTCAATATTATTTTTATTAAATGACCATTTTATATTACCAACCCATTATTAAATAATTAAATAAATTATTTATTCAACCGTTAATATTGCGGGACATTACAGTTTACCTATAACGCTTCACGAAACTTAATGCATTCTGTTAAAGAGTGACATTAACAGACGTGGGGTGTCACATTTAGTATCAGAGATGAAGGTTACAAGATCAGATAAAAGTTTTGAAAAATTGTTTTCAAATGCAAAGTATTTTCAATTAAAAACCTGTTTTGATAAACATATTCCCCAAAGCCATACAAGGATATCTTTCTGATTCTCTGTTTGAATCCCTTTTTCTTCTCTTTTTGGCATGTCTAGGGAAGTGAATCTTCCCAAGGGCATTCAGGTACCGGCTTGGTTCCGTAGATATCTCGAGGCTACAACACCCGTCGTAGGCCAAGGAGATACCCCTCCCGCAGCAACAACCACTGTTCTTCCACCTCTACGAGTAGATAATTTCTATAAGATATGCGAGGACTTCTGTGCTATGGGAAGAAAACGATTCCGTGGAATGTTAAGCTTTGTGGAAGCATGGAATTGGCTACAAGAGACGGAGAAATTGTTTGGACGTTTTGAGGTCGACGACCGTAGGAAGATACAACTGGCCACTTGGCAGCTTAAGGACGAGGCTTCGTTTTAGTGGGAAGTGACACAAGTAGGACATCTATAGATACTTGGGCTGATTTCCGATAGAGATTCGAGATGAAATTTCTTTCTCAGGCAGAAGAGAGTATGCGGATGGAGAGATTCTTGGCACTTAAGCAAGGAAGTATGTCTGCTAAAGAGTATGTCAACAAGTTCAATCAGTTGGCAAGGTTTAGTCTGGAATTGGTGGACACCCCGCACAAGAAAGCTTTAAGGTTTGTGAGAGGATTAAATCAACCTCTCCAAGCATTGGCATTGTATCATATACCGATAGGGGAAACTTTTGAGAGGCTTGTTGACATGGCATTGATGCAAGAAGATGGTAAGGATGAGAAAACAGAGGTTAAGACTGATGAGACACAAAACAAGAAAGTGTGGACCAAGAAAGAACCGCAAAAGAAGGGCGGAAAGAATGACAAGGCTCAGAACAAGAAGAAATGTCATGGTTGTGGGAGCTTGTTTGCGGAAAAATTGAACAATTGTAAACAATTATAAAATTCGTTCAACTTTCCTAAACAACAAGGGTTGTTTTAAAAGGCGTCGAACTCTAGGACCAAAATTATTTTATTTAATAAATCAGATCAGATTACTCCGAAATTTTGATTGTTTGAAAATAAAAGAAAATAAATAAAAAGAGAGTTTTTAATAAAAAATGAAAGCAATTAGGGAGCAATGACATAAACTTGATTAATATGAATTAATTACCAAACAGATTAATACAGATCTAATTCATGTTTCTATCACAAACATGAATCAACGATAATTAAGTTTCTAGAAACAAATAGGTGAATAACGACAAGTATAGCCTATGCAGGAGCTAAGCTCTTAAACAACCATAGGCTATCAGGACAGATTCACTATTTTATTTCTAAAACCCTAAAAGTTAGTTCTAAATCTGATAAGCGTTAGATCGAACTCGAATATACCCTGTGAAGGAGCATAGCTCTTAAACGACACGGAGTATGAAGGTTCAGGTCTAACCCTTGGTTCAAATCTAGATCTATATGAATAAAGTATTAATCTTTTTGGCTATGTGATTCATATTGAATCTAGTATAAGCGTCATCACCCCCTAATTAAAGGGGATTAGCTAGACATAGCTAAATAAGAAAAAGGGAAAAAGAAATGAAACAACATAAATAAAATGAACAAAAAACTTAGAAGAGAAGGAGAAGAAGAATTTTATTCCAAGCAAAGAATTACAGAATTAAACCTAAGACTGAATGAATCCAAATAAAAGAAATACAAGTGTACTTATTTTTGCCCTGGCCTAGACTAAGTGGCCAATTACATGATGTGGGACAAAAGCCCTTTTCCCAATTAACAAATAAGCCAAATAGCTAAATGTGAATGCGTGTGAATGGACATGAAAATGTCATAGCTTGCGGGCATCAAATGACATTAACTTCAATTGTTTTGAGCATGAATACGAACTCCATAACATCTGGGAGAAGCAATCTTTATGAAAAGGCATTGAATCTTTAAAATATGTGGCAGAAGGTGGTTGAACAACAACATTTCTTCTGGTCTTCAAGCTTTAATCCAGCTCTAAAAATAAACACTCTTCTTGCACCAATTCTTCAAGCATTTCAACAATTAAGTGCATCAATCCATTTACCTTAAATAATCTGAAAACACAACAATAAATACACAGTATCAATTATTTTAAATAGAAAACAAGATAAATAAGCAGATAAAATTTACACATTTACGTGTATATTAGAGCTTGGGTCATCTGGTCAAGAATTGCATAAAAAGGAAGAATGCTTGTTTCAATTATGGTGAAGTTGGATGCTATACTAGGGAGTGCTCGAAGAAGCAAGGACATGGCCAAAGGGCATGATCTTCTGGAGGGCAGGTACATGCTCTCGAGTCCAGTGGACTGGACCGAGGTAGGAAAGTTTCTGTTGAAGGTTTGATTTCCCTTTCCGATCGTCTAGTTATGACTCTTTTTGATTCTGGCGCTTCTCATTCCTTTATATCTGATTCTGTGGTTGATTCTCTGCACCTTGGTACTAGTATTGTTTCTGATCCCATTACCGTCTCAAACCCTATTGGGAGTACAACTCATTTGTCTATGATATGTCTGGGTTTGAGGATATCTGTATTAGACGTCGAGTTCGATTGTGACGCGTATGTTCTTGGTTTTATGGGCTATGGTCTGATTTTAGGGATCGATTGGCTAGTCATACATGGTGTCATCCAAGACTGTGAGAGGAGGTTCGCTAGGATTTTGGCTTGCCGAGGGAGGACTCTCGAGATTTTTTGTGATCCAGAGGGGTCTATAACAACCCGAACTTCCCGACCGGCCTAAACCGAACATGAAGGCAGACTGCTTTGAGAACAACACTCATCAGAACGCAAACAGAAAAACATTTCATTGTTGTTACAACAATTACATCAGAGTACAAGAATATAACAGAGTATGAATAAATAATATACACCAGAAAAATACCAGAGATTAAATTACATTACCAGTGGAAAAATAATGCACAACACAACTGAAACAAATACATGGATACATAGCTTTCCGAATATAGCTCCAACTGTAAATCCAGGATCCTAGAAAAGAAATATCAGCAAAACACCAACTACTAGCTGCCCATGTGGAAAATATGGGCACCCAGAGTTTAGGTTAAAACAGTAAACTCCAGGTCAGTCATTGCACTGGTGTGAGAACTAAAATAGTTATTTAACACTTTACTTTAAAAATAAAGTAAATCAAGGGACCGCGCCGTATAACACAAAACAAGTTTTCTCCCAAGAATACCAGTGCATAAGACAAATAGCGCAATGTTTTTTGGTAAAATGAAGCTATTATAAGACTCAGGTCCCATCACACAATGTAACGCAAGTTGGAGGATAGAGTTTTTCCTTATAATAGCCAAACATGCTTGGTACGTTTAAAACAAATCATTTTGATATTACTATAAGTGTATAGTGTCAAAATCAACTTCAGATATAAATGTATCAATCATAGACGACATGCATACCATATATCATGTTGCCATACTAGTTCTACAATTAAAACCAAAATGTCACATTTTGGAAATTGGATTCCATCTATGAGTCGAGGCCAGGGATGGCTCCTCACCGATTCGAGACACTCTAGAGAATGCCTCAGGGCTCAGACGCTGGCGAGCCCCTAGATCTTCGGGGCCGGTCCTCCCTTATTTTTTGAGGATTAATTATTCCTAAACACAAGTTTTCTAGTCCTATCAGACCTATCCATCGGCCCCGTAGTGACCGATATAATCGAGGCGCCTTGCTATCCATTATCCACATAAGTAAAAATATAAATGTTTAGGCTCCATACCATGACACCATCCATAGCTAGAAAGAAACGTCGTGCACTCCGTGCAGTCACGATCTCGTTTTTGTCTCATACCGGGGTGTGAGGCTCGTGAATTAACACTATACACAAAGCTAATCTATTTAAAGCCATGCTTTGATCATTAGCCACAAGACTTTACTTTTCAACAAAAGCCTTGATCATTTGCATCTTAGCATGCCACACTGACAATTCACGCCATGCAACTGATGTCTATTAATATATAACCTCTATGCTCATACGTCTCAGAGAAGGGTGTTAAGCAAGAGAATAAATTCTCCCCCACGAAACAGATATATATTTAATAGAGATCAATCAACATAGAATAAAATCCAATGTCAGGCACACATCCATTTACTAGTCCGTTCTGGGTCTGAACGAAACCAGAGGCACCTTATTCCTCGTCCCATATGTCCAATACAGGAGAGAGGTCCTCGCATATCCGGTCGATCTCCAAGTACATCTGGATGATCACCACTTGTTACCTTGTCTTTGGTGTACAGCTCAATCAAAACATCAGTAATCATCCAAACGATGTGAAGACCTCCGGTCTTCAACCACCATCTTCATCGTCGACTTATCGTCAAATCAATTATTCAGAACGGGTATAAACCCAACCTTTCCGAATAATTGACGTATCTTATAACCAAGTGCTATAAAAACACAACATATTCCTCACTCCAATTCTCAATATTCATTTATTCAAATATTCATATCTTTTAGGAAATGTTCCTATTAATTTTATCAAATATAAATACTTTTAAATTTATACTTTCATTTTCCTTTGGATGTCAATTCTAAACCCAATTAAGGTTTATTCATTAATCCCAATCCCAACCTATCCATCCCATGGAGAAAAACTGGTAATACTCCGTATCTGACACCATGGTGTTATCGGTAAATTTAATTACCATTTCACGTTCAAATCTAATTAAAGATTTAACTATCACTTGGAGTAAAACTGGTGGTACCCCATTCTCGATCCCAAATTTGATAATTTAAATTATCACATTCACATTTTAATCTAATTAAAGATTCATTAAAATTCCACTTAGTTTTAATCTTCCAACAATCATTATTAAAGATTATTTAACTTTGAGAAATCAAACATGCAGCATCGACAATTTACAATGTATTACTGATTTCTGCCGATATATAACCTCTAAGCTCGTACGTATTAGAGAAGGGTGTTAAGCAAAAGAATAAATTCTCCGCCACCAAACAAATATATATTTAGCAGAGATCAATAATACAGTTTGAAATACAATGTTAGACATGTAATTTAACTGCGTTAAAGAACCAATGTCATTTAAAACATAGTTCACGATAAACCCAAAATCCTACTCCATTAACTATGGAATCTTCACGGAAGACAGATCAATATATATATATATATATATATATATATAATTGATATCAATTTTTGTATCTGACTAATAATATAAATGGAATAAGGACAAGGCCTTTTAAATTCCACATATATTAACAGTCTTCCTCCACAGAAGCTCACTTCGATTATTACCAAATCGAATTCCATTCCATTCCAATTTATTTCATTAAAATGGAAAACTTTACTTTAGAAAAATACCATTAAATCTTAATAAAAGATTTATATATCTCAAATCACATTTCACTGTAAATCGGGTTAGAGAACGATTGTCGTTAAAAATATAGTTCACAATAAACCCAATTCACATTCCATTTCATTCCAATTACTTAAAATAACTAGAAACTCTAATAATCTTAATTAAAAGATTTATTCTTTTCACATAAGGTTTAAGAACGGTGTTACTGAAGACACCATTCACGACAAACCCAAATCACATTTGATATCAAATACAAGTCTCTAAATAGAAATTATATCGGCTTATATTCAATATCAAATTCTGAAACCAAACATATCGTACGAGGAATAACGATATATATCTATCTTCCAAATTCCTCCACAATATCCGTATAGTCACGGAATCTAATATCGAAATATTACGGAGATGATTTCTATTCAAATCCATTCCAATTCATAGATTGGAAATTTCTGGTTATATTAAAACCCTTTTACAGATCCAATTTTTTTATTTAAAAATTATCGATTTCAAATCTAGTTAATAACTAGTTCATTTAGATAAAAATATAGTTTTTTCTTTACAAACATGGAATTTTTCATCCAAATTCTTTCCAAATCATTTATTATGATTTTACACAAATTATTAATATTTTTAATAATTTTATCAAGGCACGTACTGTCAATTTCCAATAATGGCCATCGAACTGCATCCATAGCGACTTTTCCAAATTTGATTTGGAGATAATTCCAAATCCAACCGTTAGATTTCAAATCTCTAATATTCGTTAGAAAGCTCTTTTCGATACGAACCAATGGTTCTGGTTTTAGGAGAATCCGACGGTCAGATCTCCCTTAATGTCAATTTGAAGTCAATGGTCAAAATTCGCGAACGGTCGCGGCGCGGTGCGTTCTATTCAGGCCATTAAATACATGTATAATATATATTATACATATTTCGTCGATTTCCATTTTAAACATATTTTATAAATTCGTTTTAAAAACGATTCCCACTTTCAGTTCAATTTTAAATTAAAATTGAATATTCCTCATCATTATAATATTTAAATGATAATATTTTCAAAATATTAGATTATGAAATAATTTCCTTTTCGATATTCATTATAAAATTGAATTAAATTGATTTAAAAATCATTCGTGCTAAAATGGCGCAAATCTAATCAACACGGCTTCACATATTTCAATATTTCCGTGTCCATCCAAAACCGGACATCAAATTCATATTTTAATCCTTTACTGAATATTATTTTAAAATATTCGTTATTTTAAAATATTCGTTCTTCCGAAATTGGAATCGGGCACAGTCAATTACCATATAATGTTATTTATATATTTCATACACACATGTACACAACAATAATGATACATAGTCAACCATCATCCAGAGTGCATTACACAACTACATAAGCACTAAATATAAATAAATAACCTTACAACAGTCTGTCAACCAATCGATTGACGTACAACTAAACAATTGGGATTAGTGTACGTCAAATATCATCCTAATACCTGTGTGGGGTTTCAACCAACAAATACTGAATATTATTTGTGCCGTTGGGCGACGTGTAAAATTTGTCGACCCAATCAATATCAGTCAAATGGGTGTACATAAGCAAATCGTTCGATTTGTAAATGAATATTTATTTTCATTTCAGGAGAATTTGTGTCATTCATATATATGTTAAAAATTATATTTTTAACGATAAAATATTTATTTTAACACTTGACTATTTTTAATAGTTCATACATTCAATAAAAAAAATTATTGTTCAAATATTTTATTCAACACATGAATATTTTATACAGTTCATATACACATTAAAAATTATATTTTTAATGAAAAAATATTTATTTTAGAAAATTTCGGCATTATAATGGCGCGATATTAAAACCGAAGTAATGTCTAGCATTACCCCCCTCCTGATACTAGCTCGTGCCATACACAATAATCAACCAAACCACAATACAAACCATTCAACACTATACAACCAATTACACCACAATTCAATCAAAACAAACAACTATGGTTTGTACAATAGATAGTGCCGCGGGCTTCTAAGCCCCTCTGCATCCTAGTATATGTTTAACTGTAAAATCAATTAAGTGAGGAGTTCTCACATTGGGATCCACTCAACCATTCTTTTGTTGATGATTTGCTCGTTGCGCGTGCCTTTTGTCGCTTTCACCGTCTGAATTCGCCGTTCTGATTCTAACTTCTTCATACGACCTCCAAACTTCACCAAACTCTTTTATTAGCACAAACGCGCCATTCCAGACAATTTTTGCCTAGGGGGCTTTCTTCCAAAAATGCACCAATTTGCTGGAAATCGCAAAAAACAGTAGCAGATCCATGGACTTTGGAGCATTTTTCGGACAACTCCAAACTCCAAAATTTGACTTCCATATATCCAAATCGAAGAGAAAATCGTTCTCTACAACTTTAGCACTGTGGAGTTTTGGCTAGAAACACACGGTTTGGGAGTTATTAGCGAAATAGTGATAGGGTGTTATTTGCAAAATGGGAAATTGGTGAAAAATGGCTTTTTGGTGATGGGGGGCCCACGGCCGGAGCTGGGGTGGTGGGTGGCGGCGCCAGACCTGACTGGGCGTGGGGGTGGTGCTAGTGGGTGGCGGGTGGAGGTGGTGGTGGAGGAGGCCGGGAGAGCTAGGGTTTTCCAAATTAGAAGAGGGAAAGAGGAGGGGGCAGAGAGAGAGGAGGAAGAGGAGAAAGAGAAGGGGTGCGACGGCCAGAGGGAGGTGGTGGCGGTAGCGTGGGGGCTGCTGAAGGGGGCGATGGGTTGGGGTTGCGGTTTTTTTCTTCCATGAGTCTGAACGGAGTGGAGAGAGTGAGGGACTTGACCAAGTATAAATATATATATTTAATTTTATTTTAATTCCAAAAAGTTATTTTTTTATCCGAATTCCAAATCGAATCCAATGAGTGTCGCCCCTAACTAAATACCCCTATTCCGGACACAATAGGATATGTCCCGTAAGCCAATTCGACTGTTTCAATCAGTTTTCATCAAAATTAAAATATAAATTAATGTTCTAAATTGATTTCAGCATACATTTTAATTTTCCGGGGCCACATACTGACTCCAAAAATTCCAAAAAAAAAAATAAACCTAGCTATATTTTAATGATACGGTCCTAACAAAACTAGTTTCATTGAATTTTGAGACCATTTGAAAATGGTCATTTTCCAGTCGATTAAATTCAAACTGAGAGTACCAAATGCGCTTAATTTCACCACGCTCACATATCAAATCCAAAAATTATGAATATTGGAATTTAACAATAATTTGACATTTCAGATCCAACAAAAGCGGTTTCATCGAAAATGGAGGTCGTTTGCAAAATGGCTATTTTTAAGGGTCATATATATGTATATATATTTAAAATATATAAATATATATATATATATATATATAAATTCCATAGCGACTATTTCAAATTTAAAACAGGACATAACTTTCAATTTATATGATGAAATCTCAGTTTCTCACATTCAATAGAAACATATTAGTAAACAAAGTCTAATATTTCTGGTTTTACTATAATCCGATTTATTTTGAATCCTGTACATTCATTTAAAATTTGAAATCGAATTTTCAAATTATCATGTTATTTCAGGCTTGTTTTATAATTAAAATAAATTTACACGTTCTAACTTCGATTAAAATAAATTTTTAGTCGTTATTATTTAAAATAAATCATTTTAAATATCCAAAATAGCTAAAATAAATTTTTTAAATTGGTTCTAAAAATCCGGATTGTTACAGGGTCTGTCATAGTTTCCTAGAATCACTTGATGCTTCGGTCGATGATTTACGATCTATACCCATAGTCTATGAGTATCCGAATTTTTTTGATAAGGTTAGGGGCTTACCTCCGAGGCGTGAGGTCGATTCCCGGATATACTTGGTGGATAATGCGAAGCCACTCGCATTGCCTGTGCGCCACATGGCTCCTAGGGAGAGAAGGGAGCTTAGCAAGTAAGTAGGGGAGCTACTTGAGAAGGGGTTTATTAGGCGAAATATATCAGAATGGTGTGCTCCAATTGTCTTCGCAACTAAGGTGGACGGTTCATTTCGTCTATGTGTGGATTACGGGGAGTTGAGTAAGTTACCCAGAAGAATAGGTACCCACTCCCAAGGATTGATGATCTGTTTGACCAACTTGTTGGCGCGTCTATTTTCTCTAGTTAGATTCGGCCATGAGATTTCATCGGTTGAGGTTGGCCGAGGACATTATAGATAAAACCGCTTTTAGGACTCCGGATGGCTTCTTTGAGTGGCTAGTCATGCTTTTTGGGTTAACGGATGCACCCGCATATTTTGTGGATCTGATGAGTAGAGTATTTAGGGAGTTTCTGAACAAGTTCGTGGTGGTCTTTGTGGATGAGTTTCTGATTTTCTCGAAGAATGAGTAAGAGCATGCCCTACGTATAGGAGAGGTTTTGAGGACTCTCAGAGCACACCAGCTTAAGGCGAAATTCTTCAAGTGCAACTTTTGGAGGAAAGAGGTAAGGTTTATAAGGCGTGCGGTCTCCAAGGATGGGATAGCAGTGGATCCTGCGAAAGTAGTTGCAGTTCAAGATTGGAAGGTTCCAAAGAATGCAATGGAGATGAGAAGTTTTCTTGGTTTAGCAGGCTATTAGAGAAAGTTTATCTAGGAGTTTGCCAGGGTATCAACCCCATTCACCAGACTACTGCAGAAGAATATGACCTTTTCTTGGAGTATCGATTATGAGGATGTTTTTCAGTGATTGAAGAGGGCTCTGATGACATCTCCCATTTTGACGTTGCCTGATGGGAGAAAAGTGTTCACGGTGTACACTAATGCATGTGGTACAGGGCTTGGTGCCGTCTTGATGTAAGAGGGAATGGTAGTATGATATGGTAGCAGACAGCTGAGGGTACATAAGAGGGACTACCCTACCCATGATTTGGAGTTGGCTGCTATAATGTTCGCACTTAAGACTTGGCGGCATTATCTACTTAGTGAAGAGTTCGACTTATACACGGACCATAAGTCACTCAAGTATCTGTTCTCGCAGAAGGATCTCAATTTGAGACAACAAAGGTGAATGGAGTTTCTGGCATCCTATGACTTTGAGATTTCTTATACCTCTTGCAAGGGTAATGTAGTGGCGGACGCATTGAGTAGGCAAAGGATGACCTTGAGTCCTCAATTCATAGAAAGGTGGAGCTTGGAGTACATATCGACCTTTGACTTTAGGCCATCTACGGATCTTACACCTAGTTTGTTGGCATCGTTAGAAGTGTGACCTACTCTTATGGATCAGATAGGATCATCGCAGCAAAAGGACCCACAGATAGCGGACATCTTGCATAGGCTCGGTAGAAGGGAGACTTCCAGTCACCGTAGTAGATATTCCGTGGATGGCAAAAGGTGGCTACGACGAGATGAGAGGATTTGTGTACCCCGAGCTGGAGACTTATTGAAGATAGTCCTTGAAGAAGCCCATCGTTCTAGGATGACTATCCATCTGGGCAGCGATAAGATGTATCGGGATATGAAGAGGGTTTTCTTTTAGGCTGGGATGAAGAAGGATGTAGCAAAGTTTGTAGATCGATGTATGACTTGCTAGCAAGTAAAGGCCAAACAAAAGAAGCCTAGCAGGTTACTTCAGCCTTTGGATATTCCACAATGAAAGTAGGAGAGCATCTCTATGGACTTCATAGATGGGTTGCCTATATCGAGGAAGGGGAATACCTGTATTTGGGTAATAGTGGACGGACTTACGAAGAGTGCTCATTTCATTACTGTCAAGAGTAAGCGGATAGCAACATGGCTTGCATCAGTATATCTTCATGAGGTAGTCCGACTACATCGTGTTCCTTCGATCATAGTGAGTGACCGTACCCGATCTTCACTAAATTGTCCTTCCCATTACTAGTGCAAAAATGGATAAAAAATTTCAAGTTATCGTAATTCCTTAATAACACTGTAATTTGCATTGAATATTAAGAGCGTGGTGTCAAGCAAAGTTCTACACATCGACAATGTGCAACCAATCATTTATTCATTTTTTTTCTTTGAATAGTTTTGCACTAGTGTAACTGTAATGTATTGAATGTGAATTATGCATAGATGAAGGAGAATTTTGTAAGTTCCAAAAATATTATGGATAAGAGGGCAAGTGTATTAGTTGAACTTCAAGCCACAAAATATAAAGTAATACTAAGGCACATATGGATGCTTTATTTCCTTTCATCTCCTCTACTACAATTCTCCCTTCTAAGTACAGCATGATGGATGTGAATGGAATAGAAATGAATGCTTTATAGTCAAGAATGATGAATGACTATTTTATTCTTAGAGATTTTCTCTTTATTGCTTTTCTTGCACGATGAATGAAGAGTGGAGATGGAATGGAATGATACCATATACTGTTTCATTTGATTCCTCCTCTACTTAGAGAATCATAAACAACACTTCATGAAAGGAAAATTTTGTGCCCTAGTTACTCTACTTCGATAAACCTAATTCAACAAACAAATCTAGACTGTTGTTATATAAAAAGCTAAAAGGAGATATAAGCAATGTTTCGTAAGATAGATAACCTATATAAAATACGATGCGGTATATGGTTTTCCTACCTTAAAACAAGTATGGAGTGGGTAGTGTAATATTGGTATAAAAGTGACATTTTTTAACCTTTGAAAATAAAAGGTTCTTAACTGTACCAATATAAGAAAAACTTGTCAAAACATGGATGTAATTCGACTAAAACTTGGGTTTGAATAATGTGGGGGTGTCGAAGAAGAATGCTACAATGATTCATTTCTCCCTAAGTGGGCCAAGTGGAATTTTGAACTTACAAGTTTGAAATTTTGAGTGAGAAAAATATTATGCACGAAAATGAACTCAGAAAATCCAACAAATGTAGGTGCAAAATCGTTTTTATTAGATTTTTTATATAACTATTTTTACTTGCACATTCTAACATGTATAACAAGGGTTGACACGCTTACTCCAGAACACGACTTACGTCAGCATAGTCTCAAGCTAGCATCTTAAAAAGACACATTACGACTCAATGAATAAATAACGTTCATTCCTATCACCCAACAATTCAACTTATCAAACAAGAACCAAGGTGTTATTTATGAATTTTAAGTTAGTCCTTGTTCAACGAATGACCTAGTTCATAAAATTTGATTGCTGATGTAATGTAAATTTCCCCTCCACACTTGAGTGTGACTATGTCCTTACAGTTGTTAATCAGACATATCTTAGTAAAGGAAAATATTTAACAAGAGAATATTTACCTATGTACAAAAGAGGGTTAGTGCATCTTACCAAATGTAATGTGGCTCATGGAGGACCATGAGCTCTTCCTCTTGGTTGGGTATTGGTTCCAAGTAAGGTTTAAGGTGTTGACCACTGACCTTATAGGATAATCCATCAGTTTCAATTTCTACCGCACCATACGGAAAAACCATCCGTACAGTGTACGGTACTGTACATTTAGATTTTAACTTACTCGAAAAAAGGTAATCTTGAGTCATACAACAAAATTTTTTGACCTGGCATGAAAGTTCAACGTAAAATTGATTTATCACGAAAAACTTTCGTTCTATCCTTATAAGTTCATTTATTTTCACATGCATCATTTCGAATTTCATCAAGTTTATTAAGTTGAAGCCTCCTATGTTTCCCTGCTTCCTCTAAATCAAGATCCAAAGCTTTTATTGCCTACAACGCCCTATGTTCTAGTTCAACTGGCAAGTGGCATGGCTTACCAAAAATCAACCGATAAGGGGACATATCTTAGTTTGTTTTGAAAGCGGTGCGGTAGGCCCAAAGAGCATCGATTAACTTTTAGGACCAATCTTTACGATTTCGATTCACAGCTTTCTCAAGGATTTGTTTAATTTGCCTATTCAATACTTCAACTTGCCCACAAGTTTGAGGATGGTAAGGAGTGGATAACTTATGGGTTATCGAATACTTTCTCATGAGGGGTTCAAAAGAACGATTACAGAAGTGTGTTCCGTTGTCGTTGACTATTGTGCGAGGTGTGCCAAAGCTAGAAAAGATTTTTTCTTTAAGAAGCGCACAACAACCTTGTTATCGTTTGTCTTGCATGGAACAACTTCGACCCATTTAGAAACATAATCAACGGCTAAGAGAATATAAAGGTTCCGAAAAGAATTAGTGAAGGGTCCCATGAAGTTTATACCCCAAATGTCAAAAATTTCGACTTCTAGAATGGGTTTTGGGGCATCATATTTTGTTTACCATTTTTCCCTAAGAATTGACATCGATCACAAGTTTTGCAAAATTCGTTAGCGTCTTTGAAAAGGTTGGGCCAGTAGAAACCCGATTGGAGAAACTTTTCGGCTGTCTTTTTACGACCGAAGTGACCACCGCAAGCATGGTTATGACAAAAAGGGAGGACACTGCAAGTTTCGTATCGGGAACACACCTTTAGATGATTTGGTCGGGATATTACTTGAAAAGATAAGGGTCTTCCTTAAAAAAATGTTTCACATGGGATAAAAATTTGTGTTTGTCCTGCTTGGACCAAAACGAAGGGGTCTGCTTGGTGACTAAGTAATTGACAATGTCAGTATAACAAGGATCAATCGATAAAGAAAATAGTTGTTCATCTGGAAAATTCTCGTTGATCGAAAGAGAAGAAAATGGGGCATTTGGAAGATGAGACAAATGGTTCGCAATAACATTGTCGAATCCTTTCTTATCTTTAATGATAATGTCAAAATTTTGAAGTAGAAGGATCCAATGAATGAGATGAGCCTTAGCATCCTTTTTAGAGAAAAGGTACCTAAGTTCAGAGTGATCAGTACAAACAGTGATGTATGAGCCAACTAGATAAGGTCTGAATTTTTCTAGAGCGAAGACAACTGCCAAAAGTTCTTTTTCAATGGTCGTATAATTGATTTGAGCGTCATTCAAGGTCTTACTAGCATAGTAAATGACATGAAGAATTTTATCGATCCATTGTCCTAAGACAACACCTACATCGAAATTCCAGGCGTCACACATGACTTCAAAAGGCAGCTTCCAATTGGGAGAGAAGATGATCTGGGCAGAGATAATTTCATTTTTGAGATGCTTAAAAGATGAAATATAGTCAGAGTTAAAGTCGAAAGGAACATCCTTACCAAGAAGATTAGTCAAAGGTCGAGTGATTTTGCTAAAATCCTTTATAAAGCGACGGTAAAAGCTAGCATGACCTAAAAAGGATCGGATGTCGTTAACGGATTTGGGAATGGGAAGATTAGAGATAACTTCGATTTTGGCTTTGTCTACTTCAATTCCTTTATTAGAGATGACGTGTCCTAAAACAATGCCATGTTTGACCATGAAGTGACATTTTTCCCAATTAAGAGTTAAGTGTTTATCTTTGCAACGGTTAAGAACAAGATCAAAGTGATGCAAACATTTAGTGTAAGGATCCACAAAGATGGAAAATCATCCATGAAAACTTCCAAAAACTGCTTGATCATATTAGAAAAATATGCTAACCATGCACCTCTGGAAGGTTGCAGGCGCATTACAGTGACCAAAAAGCATACGATGGTACACAAATGTACTAAAAGGACAAGTGAAAGTGGTCTTCTCTTGGTCCTCAAGTGCGATAGGGATTTGATTATAGCCCAAGTACCCGTCAAGGAAACAATTGTACTCGTGGTCGGCTAGTCGTTCTAACATTTGATCGATAAATGGCAGAAGGAAATGATCCTTACATGTTGCAGCATTGAGTTTCCTATAATCAATGCAAACACGCCAACCCATCTGGATGCGAGTTGGGATAAGCTCGTTAGCTTCATTTTGGATCACAGTTATCCCTGATTTCTTAGGTACGACATGAATCGGACTAACCCATTGACTATCGGAAATTGGGTAGATGATTCCATTGTCAAGATATTTAAGGATTTCATCACGAACTACTTCTTTCATGATGGGGTTTAGTCGACGTTGGGGATCATGAGTGGGTTTGGCATCATTTATAAGGTGGATTCAATGTTGGACTATCGAAGGACTAATCCCCTTAATATCATCCATGGACCAACCAATTGCCTCCTTATTTCTCTTAAGGATGGGAAGGAGCAATTGTTCCTGCTCTATAGCAAGGTCAAAAGCAATAATGACACGAAGAGTTTCATTGTCTCCTAAGTACGCGTACTTAAGATGACTGGGAAGCACTTTGAGTTAAGATTTGGGAGATGACTCAATCGAAGAAATTGGTTGAGGGATAGACTAAGTTGCGAGTGGCTCGATAGGAATTGACTCAATGACATTTTTGGGGATATCTTGAAAAAAGTTTCATAATTCGATTCAATTTCATTATTCAGACAGTCGAGCTTAGGTTCATCGTCGTGGACTGCATGGACTTCATAAAACTAATCCACATAAGAATTAGGTGATTTTTTGGTTCTACAGATGTTTAGCTTGACGGACATGTTACCGAAAGAAAGTTTCATAGAACCATTTCTATAGTTGATAAGCGCATTAGAGGTTGCTAAGAAGGGTTGTCCTAAAATCAATGGGATCTTGTTCGCAGGATTACATACCTGTTGAGTTTCTAGGACAATGAAATCAATTGGAAAGATGAATTCGCCTATTTTGATCAATACATCCTCAATTTCACCAACAGGTTTCTTAATTGAACGGTCAACAAGCTGAAGGGTAACCTTGGTGGGTTTCAGTTCTCCTAGTCCTAATTGGCGGTAGACGGAGTATGGAATCAAGTTAACACTAGCACCTAAGTCTAGCAGGCATCTATCGATTTTCTTATCCCCAATAGTACATGATATTGTGGTTGCTAGGATCCTTGTATTTCACTGGCATTGATTGGGACAAGACTTCACTTAGAGTTGCCACTAGAAAAAAATTCTTAGGTACGTGTGTTTGACATTTTTGAGTGCACAAATCGTTTAGAAACTTCGCGTACTTTGGAACTTGTTGTATAATATCTAAAAGAGGAATGTTCACTTTAACTTGCTTAAATATTTCTAGGATCTTTTCTATCTGATCTGTCTTTTTCCTAGGTCGGAGTCTATGAGGAAATGGAGCAGACAACTCATTAGGTTGGGCTACTTGAGTTTGAAGATAGTCTTTATCAGAAATTGGCTCAATATTTTGATCCATGTTGGTCGAATTTTCCTTAGGGTTTGGAAGATCATCCGGTAAATCATTTGGGTTGACCACATGGTTGTCAATCTGTTTACCGGAGCTAAGAGTCGTGACCGCATTCATTTGAGTTAGGTTTCTATCCTGGATGACATGAGCTTGGTTTGGATTAGGATTTTGACTGTTGGGGTTTGGAATGGGTTGACTCGGGAAAGTGCCTCTTTCTGGTTCACTTACGGAGGTGGCTAACTAACACTTTTGCACTTCAAGTTTAGAGATCGATTGGCTTGTGTTTTGCATGTGCGAAGTCAATAAATTTTGAAGATTGCTATTTGATTGGAGATTTTGAGTCGTTGCTTTAGTCAACGCTTCAAGAGTTTTCTCAAGTGACGTCAATCGTTTATCATCTTGGGGAACAAAGGATTGTTGCCCTTGATTTTGACAAGGTGGCACAAGAATTTGGAATTGATTTTGTTGAAAGGGAGGATTCGAAAGATTATTCGAAAATAGTTGGAAAAGGGGTCGAACCAAATTCAGATTTGCATTGTTTTGTGCCTAAGAGAAGTTAGGATGATTTCTCCAACCCGGATTGTACGTTGGGAAGAATGGGTCATTTCTAGCTTTGTTAAATGCGTTGAGTTGTTCTAACGAATGTAGGCATTGATCTGCAAAGTGGTTAGGATTGTTACGTTTATAACACGAGGGCTGAGACGCTTGAGATTGGTTTATTTGAGTTGATGAAAAG
Source organism: Allium sativum (assembly GCA_030737875.1). NCBI lineage: Eukaryota > Viridiplantae > Streptophyta > Magnoliopsida > Asparagales > Amaryllidaceae > Allium > Allium sativum. The sequence goes on along the minus strand of CM060922.1, from coordinate 844,869,981 downwards.
AAATTATCGAATTTGGTTAACATAGCGCCTATTTTTGCTTCTAAGGCCATTGAAGATCCTATCGAATGAGCGTATGATCGAGAATAAATCGATTTCTCGTGAGATCTTTCCCATTGAGATGATTTTTAGCCAAATTTTTGAGAAATTGCCACGTAGCATCATGATTTTGGGCTGGAAAGTTTCCTTGGCACATCGATTCGAGCATGGTTCAAGTGTTATCTTCGAGTCCATCGTATAAAATTTGACAAAGAGTCCATTTTTCGAAATTGTGATGTGGACATTTGACTAGAAGTTCTTTAAATCTTTCAAAATATTTTGCAAAGGATTCACCCCAAATTGATAAAAACTAACGATTTTGTTTTGAATTTTGGTTGTTTTTACCAAGAGGTAAAATTTCTTTAGAAAAACATTCACAAATTCATCCCAAGTTCCAATCGTATTTGAAGGCAAGCTATACAACCATTTTTCGGCATAAGCGGTAAGTGAAAATGGTATTAACCTAAGTTTGATTTCGTCGTCACTTAGTTGTTGAAATTTCATGGTTGCACAAACTTGGTTAAGAAAATGTAAGGATCATCACATTCGAAATTGCCAAATTTTGAAAGAGTATTTATGTGACCCGAATGAATTTCAAAGTGGTTACCCGTTGGGGTGGGCAATATGATGCAAGAATGAATAGAAACCCGATCGAGAAAGATTCTATCCATAAGAGTTCGAGGGGGATTTTCTTCGGCCATGGTTGAAGGAATGTTTGTTTGAACTAAACGATTAGTTGAAGGATCACGAGTCCAGCTACGCATGCACTAGCGAGAAGAATAAGGAAAGACAAGAAAAAACAAATTTGAGAAGAGAATAGAAGCGAATTTTTTTACAAAACGAGAATTGTTTTGAATTATTATTTTTTTAAGAGAAAAAGAAATAGTCACAAAAGAAAATTGCTTTTTTTTTATTTTGGGTTTTTTATATGGATGAACCTAATGCAAATTACTTATTTACAATTTTTCTAAAATTATATAATGATGGTTAAATTTATTTCAACAAAAAATTTCTCAGCCATTAAACGTACATGAGTTATCGGTGCACCAGCAATCACCCTAGCAATGCAACCGAAGGTTTAAGTACCTTCAATGGAACAACCGATATAATATTTACGAATCATCATAATATTTATAAACGGTTATTACTTTGCCGTAGTCTAGACACCAATAAATAATTCGTTAAAAATAAACCAATTTGTCAAAATATAATGAAGTCCTTAGAAAATAAAAACAAAACTAAGATGAATCCAATTTTCTAGAATATTTTAATCAATCACAGAACAGTCACAGAATAATAAATTGTAGAAATAAATTTTTTACAAGCAAGACGCGGCACCTGCACGAAATCTTTACAAGCAATTTACACACACACACACGCACATATATATATATACTCAAGCAGCAGCCGACCCTGTAGAGTTTAGAAAATTCTCACCTAGATCGGCAGTCCGTCCAGTGCGACTGAGTAGCGCTAGCGCGTTCACACCCCACTTGGTGTGCAACCGCTCCAACAGTTCATATTTTTCTAATTGCAAATTGGTTGATCTCTGAAATTCTTGTTTGTTCTTGAATTCTTTTCTTGCTTTGGCCTTTTTTCTATGTTTGTTTGTTCTTTTTTTAGAGAAAATTAAAATGAAAACAAAATGAGTGAAGACCAAAAGAAAATCAAGATAAAAACAAAAGGCAAAGGAATTGATCACTCTTCTTTTTCGTTATTTTTTGATAAAAAGATTTTCTAACTAAAATTATTATTATACTCTCTTCTAAAGCAAAACAAACCAAGTAGAAGTTTAACAAATTGGACAAAACTCAAGACCCAAATACTTGAATAACCGACCCCAATACCCGACCCAAAATTAAAGAGCCCACACGAATGATGACTTCAGCTAGTAAATACCCACACCTATTCAAACAAAATAAATCTGATCCCAAATTAAAATAAAACAAAATAATGGCGGCTACACTTTGTAATCTCTAGAGACACTCAGTTTCAAAATTAAATTAAAAGCATTTGTGAAATTGGCACGAAGAAGTGAAATTATAAGAGGTCGGATGCTTGGAAATTGCGGATTTGGGGAGGCTAAGTGAAGGATTCAGGTCTATTCAAAGGCCGAAAGTTTGTGCTCGTCCAGGAGAATTTGGTTTAGGGTTTGGCGTTGTAATCGATGATTTGGTCAGTGCGGTTGTGAGTTGTGGGGTGTTGATTGAAGTTGGTAAGAATTAAGGGTTCGGTAGCTAATTTGAGGGATTGTCAGTAGAGTGCTGGTAAGAATTGGTTTGAGCCGAGGAAGGAAGGTAGTATGGATGTAGACAGTCAGGGAGTTGACCAAGAAAAGGGGATGGAGCTTGTTGTCAGGTGAAGGGTTGTGCAGTTTTGAGATTGCCTGATGGAGTGATTTGTATGAAGTGGTGTATGACAGGTTATGTAGTGCAAGGATGGTTTTGAAAGTAGAGGCATATTGATGCTGGAAATGTGGTTTGTTTAGGTGAATGGTAGCAGAAAATGGATATGTAGTGAATGGGTCTGTTTGTGATGAGGCTATAGGAGTTGAATTTGTGTGAGACAGAAGGTAGTGTGAAGTGGCTATGAGTTTGAAATAGGAAGAAGGTGCAGAAGTTGCAGTGAAGTTTGATGATTGTGTATGGATGTGAACTATTGATGGCAAAGGTTGTGATTTGCTATGAAGTAGTGGAAGAAGATTGAATTTGTGAAGATGAGTTGCGTGAATGGTATGGATATTTGAAGAGAAGGCTGGAGTATTTATAGTAGAATTACAACAAGAAGGAAGAATTTTAGAAAGATATTTTTTTGTTTTGGGAAAAGGAAAGTAATTATAAAGGGAATTTGGAAAAGAAATCAGAGAGTGGAAAGAAATAAAAGAGAAAAATGGAAAGAATTCGTTTTCTTTTCTTTTCCTAAAACTTGTAGAGGAGGAAAATGTAAGAAATTGGAAGGGAGTTGATAAAGGGAAAGAAATTAGAGGAAACTTGGCAAAAAAAAAATTCATTTGTAAGAATTGAAGGAGGAAAGAAATTTGTATAAAATTTGGAAAGAAATAAATGAAAGAAAGGGAAAGCAATTGTATAGGAAACAGGAAAGAAATAAAGAAAGGAATTGAAACTAAAGGCAAGAATTTTTTCCTTAATTTGAAAATTGTAGTATCAATAATTTAATACCAAGTCAAGTAAGCAAGAATTTTTTCTGCACATGAAAGAAAACAAAAGGAATAAAATTAAAAATATTTTGTGTTGCTTTTTTTAAAGGAAAAATAAGAAAATAAAGATATAACCCGAAGGATTTACTAATAAAATTATTTTGATCCCCAGCAATAGTGCCAAAATTTGTTTGCGAACAAATTGAACAATTGTAAACAATTATAAAATTCGTTCGGCTTTCCTAAACAACAAGGGTTATTGTAAAGGTGTCGAACTCTAGGACAAAATTATTTTATTTAATAAATCAAATCAGATTATTTCGAAATTTTGAATATTTGAAAATAACAGAAAATAAACAAAAAGAGAGATTTTAATAATAAATGAAAGGAACTAGGGAGCACTGACATAAACTAGATTAATATGAATTAATAACTAAACAGATTAATACAGATCTAATTCATGTTTCTGTCACAAACATGAATCAAGGATAATTAGGTTTCTAGAAACAAATAGGTGAATAACGACAAGTATAGCCTATGCAGGAGCTAAGCTCTTAAACAACCATAGGCTATTAGGACAGATTCACTATTTTATTTCTAAAACCCTAAAAGTTAGATCTAAATCTGATAAGCATAAGATCGAACTTGAATATACCCTGTGAAGAAGCACTCTTAATCGACATAGAGTATGAAGGTTCAGATATAACCCTTGGTTCAAATCTAGATCTATATAAATAATGTCCTAACCTTTTTGGCTATGTGACTCATATTGAATCTAGTATAAGCGTCATCACCCCCTAATTAAAGGGGATTAGCTAGGCAGCTAAATAAGAAAAAGGGAAAAAGAAATAACATAAATAAAATAAAGAAAAAACTTAGAAGAGAAGGAGAATAATTTTATTCCAAGAAAAGAATTATATAATTAAACCTAAGATTGAATGAATCCAAATAAAAGAAACATAAGTTTATTTATAGTGTCTATGGCCAAGATTAAGTGGCCAATTACATGATGTGGGACAAAAGCCTTTTTCCTAATTAACAAATAAACCAAACAGCTAAATGTGAATTAGTGTGAATGGACATGCAAATGTTATAGCTTGCAAGCATCAAACGGCATCAACTTCAATTGTTTTGAGCATGAATAAGAACTCTATAACATCTGAGACAAGCGAACTTTATGAAAAGGCATTGAATCTTTAAAATATGCGGCAGAAGGTTGTTGAACAACAACATTTCTTTTGGTCTTCAAGATATAATCCAGCTCTAAAAATAAACACTCTTCTTGCACCAATTCTTCAAGCTTTTCAACAATTAAGTGCATCAATCCATTTATCTTATATAATCTGAAAACACAACTATAAATACACAACATCAATTACTTTAAATAGAAAAACAAGATAAATAAGTAGATAAAATATACACATTTACGTGTATATCAGTGCTTGGGTCATCTGGTCAAGGATTGCATAAAAAGGAAGAATGTTTGTTTCAATTATGGTGAAGTTGGACACTATACTAGGGAGTGCCTGAAGAAGCAAGGACATGGCCAAAGGGCAGGATCTTCAGGAGGGCAGGTGCATGCTTTAGAGGCCAGTGGACCAGACCGAGGTAGGAAAGTTTTTGTTGAAGGTTTGATTTCCCTTTTCGGTCATCCAGTTAGAACTCTTTTTAATTTTGGTGCTTCTCATTCTTTTATATCCGATTCTATGATTGAGTCTCTGCACCTTAGTACTAGTATTGCTTCTGATCCCATTATTGTCTCAAACCTTATTGGGGGAACGGCTCATCTGTCTATGATATGTCGAGGTTTGAGGATATTTGTGTTAGACATTGAGCTCGATTGCGACACATATGTGCTTGGTTTTATGGGCAATGGTCTGATTCTAGGGATGGATTGGCTAGCCATGTATGGTGCCATCCTAGACTGTGAGTGGAGGGTCGTTAGGCTTTTGGCTTGCCAGTGGAGGACTCTTGAGATTTCCTGTTACCCAAAGGGGTCTTTCATGCTTAGTTTCCGAGAATCACTTGATGCTTCTGTCGATGATTTGCGATATGTACCCATAGTCTATGAGTATTCTAATTTCTTTGATGAGGTTAGGGGCTTACCTCCAAGGCGTGAGATCGATTCCCAGATATACTTGGTGGATAATGCAAAGCCAGTCGCATTGCCTGTGCGCCACGTCTCCTAGGGAGAGAAGGGAGCTTAGCAAGTAGGTAGGGGAGCTGCTTGAGAAGGGGTTTATTTGGCGAAGTTTATCAGAATAGGGTGCTCTAGTCGTCTTCGCAACCAAGACAGATGGCTCACTTCATTTATGTGTGGATTACAAGGAGTTGAGTAAGCGCACCAAGAAGCATAGGCACCAAGTCCCAAGGATTAATGATCTGTTTGACCAACTTGTTGGCACATCTGTTTTCTCATAGTTAGATCTGGCCGTGGGATTTCATCGGTTGAGGGTGGCCGAGGACATTATAGATAAGTCCGCTTTCAGAACTACGGATGGCTTCTTTGAGTGGCTAGTCATACCTTTTGTGTTAACGAATGCACCCGCATATTTTGTGGATTTGATTAGTAGGGTATTTAGGGAGTTTCTAAACAAGTTCATGGTAGTCTTTGTGGATGACATTCTAATTTTCTCGAAGAAAGAGGAAGAGCATGCCATGTATATAGGAGAGGTTTTAAGGACCCTCAGAGCACACCAGCTTAAGGAGAAATCAAGTGTCACTTTTGGAGGAAGGAGGTAAGGTTTATAGGGCACATGGTCTCCAAGGATGGGATAGCGGTGGATCCCGCGAAAGTAGTTGCAGTTCAAGATTGGAAGGTTCCAAAGAATGCAATGGAGGTGAGAAGTTTTCTTGGTTTAGCGGGCTATTATAGAAAGTTTATCTAGGACTTTGCTAGGGTATCAAACCCATTCACCAGACCGCCGAAGAAGAATATGACCTTTTCTTGGAGTATCGATTATGAGGATGTTTTTCAGTGATTGAAGAGGGCTCTGACAACATCTCCCGTTTTTACATTGCCTGATGGGAGCAAAGTGTTCACGGTGTATACTAATCCATGTGGTATAGGGCTTGGTGCCGTTTTGATGCAAGAGGGAATGGTAGTATGCTATGGCAGTAGACAGCTGAGGGTTCATGAGAAGGACTACCCTACCCATGATTTGGAGTTGGCTGCTATAGTGTTCGCACTTAAGACTTGGCGGCATTATCTACTTGGGGATGAGTTCGAGTTATACACGGACTATAAGTCACTCAAGTATCTGTTCTCGTAGAAGGATCTAAATTTGAGACGACAAAGGTGGATGGAGTTTCTGGCGTACTATGACTTTGATATTGCTTATACCCATAGCAAGGGTAATGTAGTAGCAGACGGATTTAGTAGGCAAAAATGACCTTGAGCCCTCTGTTCATAGAAAGGCGGAGCTTGGAGTGCACACCGACGTTTGACTTTAGGCCATCTACGGATCTTACGCCTGATTTGTTGGCATCGTTAGAAGTGTGACCTACTCTTATGGATCAGATAGGATCTTTACAGTAAGAGGACCCACTGATGGCGGACATCTTGCATAGGCTCGGTAGAAGGGAGACTTCCAGTCACCTTAGTAGATATTCCACAGATGATAAAAGGTGGCTACGACGAGATGGGAGGATTTGTGTACCCCGAGTTGGAGACTTATTGAGGACAGTCCTTGAAGAAGCCCATCGTTCTGGCATGACTATCCATCTGGGCAGCGATTAGATGTATCAGGATATGAAGAGGGGTTTCTTTTGGGCTGGGATGAAGAAGGATGTAGCGGAGTTTGTAGCTCGATGTATGACTTGCCAACAAGTAAAGGCCGAACAAAAGAAGGCTGGCGGGTTACTTCATCCTTTGGATATCCCACAATGGAAGTAGGAGAGCATCTCTATGGACTTCATAGATGGGTTTCCTAGATCGAGGATGGGAATACCAGTATTTGGGTAATAGTAGACGGACTTACGAAGAGTGCTCATTTCATTCCTGTCAAGAATAAGCGGATAGCAACATGGCTTGCATCAGTATATCTTCGTGATGTAGTCCGACTACATCGTGTTCCTTCGATTATAGTGAGTGACCGTGACTCGATCTTCACTAGTAAATTTCAGAAGAGCTTGCAAGAAGGGATATGTACATAGTTATAGTTAAGCACGATATACCACCCTCAGACAGATGGACAGACTGAGAGGGTGAATAGGGTTCTCGAGGATCTTTTTAGATTGTATATTCTAGATTTTGGGGGATCTTGGGAGGTGCATCTCTTATTAGTTGAGTTAGCTTATAACAATAGCTATCAGTCAAGTACAGGCATGACACCTTTTGAGGAAATATATGGATGACCATGCTGATCACCGACCTATTGGTGGGAGCATATGGATAGACTTTTTCTTGGACCCGATATGATCAGAGAGACTTCAGAGAAGATTGATCTTATCCGCCGACGTATAAAGACAATACAAGATCGGCAGAAGTGTTATGCCGATAAGAGGACGACTGATCTAGAGTTTGAAGTAGGGGATATGGTATTCATTAAAGTATTCCCTGTGAGAAATGTAGTTCGGTTTGGCTCAGCGGGGAAGTTAGCACCGAGGTTCGTAGGTCAATGGCCTATAGTAGAGAGGATAGGTCAGATGGCCTATAGGATTAGACTGCAGGATAGACAAGCCAACGTACACGATTTTTTTCACGTTTCCCATTTGAGAATTGTTTTCATGGCGCGACAGAGGTTGTAGAGCCTAGCACACTTGAGTATATAGAGGTTAAGAAGAATAAATGGTAAGGAGAGTTCCCACTCATTTTCTTGAGACGTAGACGAAGAAGCTACAGAATAAAGAGATAAAGCTCGTCAAAGTTCCATAGGGAGGAAACAACGAAGATGCAGCATGGGAAACCGAGGAGAAGATTCGCTCTTCATACCCTTTCTTTTCAGAGTACATTTTTAGCTTCTTTTTCGGCGTTTCTTTCATCATTTGAATATATTATCCTGTTTTTCAAACTTCCAATCCCTAGTTAGAAAGCCAATGGTTGGAAACATGTGTTTGAGACATGTTGTGATTGATGGTTTCAAGTGGATGCAAGTGGTTTCCAGTGATTTCTCGTGGATGCATATACACACACTAGGCACTAGATCGGCTCAATCACCTACATGTTGCATATGGATGTGTGTGCAATTTTGTTATAGAAATGGATGGAAATGGATGAATCATCATATAGATGTTGCATATTGGTGAATGGTTGTGCACACATATAGAACTTATGTGAAATAATAGGACTATTTTGCACATATATTGGATACATGACACCGACATGATTTGCATTAAGGAGGTCAATTGAATCAGTGGACAGCCTGATTTTTCGTATTAGAATAGGGACATAATTTACACACACTTATGCATATGTTCATACAAACATTCAAAAATACCTTAGGATAATGAATGGCTATGGATAATGGATGAGTAGATGATTGTAGGTGAATGTAATTCTTCTTAACTTGGAGATTTCCGGGACGAAATCCCTTAAGCAGGGGAGAATGTAATACCACATGATTTGTATACACCTTAATTACACTATAATAGGAGTAACTTAATTAAATATTGGGGACTAAGTAAAATGGACTGTATCATTGTGTTCGTCTTGGAATTCTGGTTCAGATAGACTCCGAGTTTGCGTAGAACGGATATCGTATGGGAAAGATATAAAGGTTAGAAGTTTGTATACGTATAACCAAGATATATATATATATATATAATCAAACCAGACCTCAAAACACATTAGAAAACATTTGGCGGGAAAAGTGGGTGAGATGGGACAACCCAGGTCGGGTCGACCCATGGGTATGTGGGTCGACCCGAGGGGTAGGTGGGTCGACCCATCCCCGATTCGGCGCAGTGCATTTTTTTGTTTCTAGACTAGTTTCTTGACCAAGATCATGGAGGATAGTCTATGTATAGGCCAACATTTCTATTGTTTTCCTATACCTAAATTATCTTCATTCTTTTTCCTCCAAAATCTATTCTAAAATAAAACAATGGAGATACTGAAATGCCACCTCAGCTTGGATTGAATCTGACTATCTTCTACAACATCAGTCTATACATACATCAGAAACATTTCTTGTACACTGATCCAGTCTCTATGAGTTCATGTAACTTTTAGATATGAAATTTAATAGTAATTCTGACCTGTTAATATATCTGGATCTGAGCCTATACCTATTAATAAACTAATTCATATCTAAATAGTTTTCTGTAATTACATGTACTTTCTATATCTCTGTTCTGTGGTTCAGTTGATTATTATATGCCTACTTCTGTTATACTTCCTCTTTTCCCCTTTTTATTTTATAAGTCTAGGCTACCTTCGAGCCTAGGTCAATCTCATAAGAGACATACGAATGAAACTAGGACGATTGAGGAATGTTTGGGAATGACAATAAAAGAGGGAATTTTGTGGTGTATCTTGTACTATGGAATATGACTGAAAATTTGCGTTATATGAACATGTAAATCTGTAGGTTTAATTCAAAGATTAAGTGGAACATGTTAATAAAACTGTAAGTAACCTAGGGAATCTGTCAATTATATGGGGGTTATATGAACCTGTTAATCTGTTAAATCTGCAGGGTAAGGTAAATCCGTTAAATTTATGGGGGTTATACGAACCAGTTAATCTATTATATGAATCTATTAAATCTGTTGGGTTAAGTAAATCTGTTAAATCCGTGGGGTTTATATAATCTTGTTAATATGAATCTGTTAATCTGTGAGACTTAACATGTTAATATTCTAGTTAATTAGGGATATAAGTTTAGGGGGTTTGGCTTTTGTCATCTGTTGTGTGGGCCCATATCAGTCAATAACCTACTCTGGCATTAAAAAAGGGAACCCCGTACTAGGTAGGGGTTAGGGCATGCATACTGAACTGATAGTAAGAGGTTCATCTAAAAGAGGGTGTATACGGGCGCGTTCCAACGGAGTCTTGAGCGTGCATGGATCCGATCTATAAGGGAAAAATAAGCCACTGTAGCACCAGTAAATAGGTCTGTGTCCTTCTGTAGGTTGCCACTTTAGGAAGTAATACACCCTACTGTGGGGCCGACACAGGGTATTTACACATTAGGTAGCCGATCTCTTGGGGCAGTAATTTGGGTACATTTAGTCCTGTGTGTTTCTGTTAGGGTACCCGTTATTTCTATTTGAGGGCAACACACGTTATTTCTATTGAGATACCTATCATGTCTGTTTGGGTAAAACTAGTTATGTAACTAGAAGTACAACTAATCCTACAATTATATTTATGTTGGGATCATCTTGTTTCTGTTAATTAATTAGGGAACACCTAATCCTGTCATAAATCTTGTTATACTAGTCTTGGTGCACAAAAAAGTAAGTGCGAAGCATAGCTTGGTCCATATTATCCTTTTTATTCTGTTTATCCTGTTCATCCTGTTTATATCTGTTGTATGTTACTGCTACCTCTCATCTAGTTTATTTACCAGTCTTGATACTTTTACTTCTTTATATGCTAAAAGTCACTGGACTCGCCAGGCTTTATGTCTGACCCTTTTTGTTTTTCTTTCTCTCTCTTCCTTCCTCCCTAGGTTTTCATGTTGGGAACGCTCAATCGTGATTCAGACTTCCTCTCTCTTCTGTTTCTACTTGGATGTGGATTTGCTTTGATGTATCGCTTCGATTACTTATCTGCTTTGTTTTGGCTTCTTATGGGGATTATGACTTTACATTTCTGTACTTTGACGGTTTTTAGTGTAAGACAGATGTTTTGGTTTGATGTGTCTGGGTTCAGTATTTTAGCCTGATATTGTAACTGGTTTTGAGACTACGATGTTTTTCTGTGAAGTAATGAAGTTTTAAGTTTCAGCTGCTATTTTTATATTTGTCTTGTGAGATTCTATTTTTGTTTACCTATGATGCTTCACGAAACTTAATGCATTTTATCAAAGAGTGACATTAACGGACGTGGGGTGTCACAAGTACCACTCACACAAAACCTTAATTCATAAAAAACTTCCATATAATCAAAATTTATACAATTCTCAACAAATTTCAAAGCATTAACAAAACTCTTCAAAGCCAAATTACTCTTAAAATACTTCATTGCAGCAAAAATTGCAGCCACGAACAATATGTCTCCTCCAGTAGCCAACAACAAAGTGTAGTTACTTATCCTTGGAACACCCCGTAAAATATACCTTAAATTGACATATAAAACTAAATAATTGAATAAAAATGATAATATTCAAAATATGAATACTTAATACTTATGGTAATTTGACCATGAAAGTTATACCATTGCGTTCGTAGCAAGAACCTGATCCATTTTTATATACAATTTGCTAAAAACGAAGCACATATGAAGAAATATAAATAATTCAAGTTTTAGAATTTTAAATAAATAAAATAGGAAATTTATATTTGAATTTAAACTTATTAAGATTTTGATATGAATTAATTAATAAGTGTATAATAGTATTCCAGATTTGAATATGAACTTACGTGTTTATATACATTGATACTTTAAAAGACGTTAATCATAGATTAATTAACAATAAGTAGTAATAAACAATATACTTTGAAAAAAATGTGGCAACCCATGTCCGTTAATATCACTCTATATAGATTACATTAAGTTTCGTGAAGCGTTATAGATAAATAAGACATAATATCACAAGACAGACATGTAAAATAGCAGCAGAATTAAAAACTTTGTTTAAATCAAAACATCATGGTCCCAAATACCGAGTTTACATCATAAGTTTGAAATAACCAATTACATTAATAATCCGTCTTGCCAAAAATATCTGAGTACAAAAGCATAAACCCATATTTACCATGTGAAGCCATAAGAGAGTTGACAATAAGTCAAAGCGGTACATCAATATCCAAAATCCAAGCTAAGCTGAAAGAATCCAAATCAACTCTAAGCACTTCCACCCTGAGAACCTTAGGGGGGGCAATGGAAGAGGGAGAAGAGGAAACAAAAAGGGTCAGACATAAAGTCCGGAGAGTCCAGTTATTCTTAAATGTAAATAAATAAAATTATCATGGCAAGTATATAAAAACTGGAAGTACAAGATAACAGCAACAAGGACAAGTGTGAACTGAGCAATATATGTTTGAATATAGTATATTGCGCTTCTTAAATGAGTTTCTCTGTGCCGTACCAATGCTAGTATATCAGAAACAGAATGATCCCCACAAATACTGTTCCATTACATTTTCTTGATTGTAAGGTTGCTTGGGTTAACGACACTCAACGCTTGTACACACGCGTACCCATTTACTTTCCAATGGATTAACTTAATATGGTATATAAGTAGCTACCCCTCAATACTGAGGTACACCTCATGGTACCCCACTCGCACGGCCTCCCACGTAGCACTATCAGAATACACGCAGTCCGTCATCCTACGCCGTAGTGACGTATCGATCTCTATACAACAATATTACGTTTCACATATATCTATCATTATTATGCTACGTAATGTACGGACTGCCACCTTTGTTCGAATCAGACTCCATACTAGAGTAATGCCCTCAAGACTATGATACACCACCCAGAGCAGACATGCATGTATCTAGACTATCCCACGTATGTACCACTAAGTGTAGCTCGATGCCTCAATCGCACATCCTCTAATGTGCATCAAGTTCCATGGCAGGGCGATACAAGAAACACGGAACTCGGTCGGGCGCTTTCCATATCTGTACAGGCCCGTCTTTAAGAGCCTCTACAGATATTCCTAGGGTCTGTTTTCACGTTGGCTATGGCCCCACCTAGGCCCCTCCCTCAACTAGTAAAGACTACACGAGCTACATGACTGCCACTAAAGAAAACAATCTAAACATCCATTTGGCGTCTTCCCTCAACTACCGTACCTCGATAGTGAAGGGTGAATGATCTATTGGTTTTAGTTCTAGTCTTTCCGCATCCCACTGGTTGCCGATAAAGGGTATCCGAAGATCTACTATCCTTGTTGGTCATGACCCTTCGCCTCCTCATTGAGGCAACCGCTGAATCACCCTGGTGTCACTGCGTCACAGCATTCTGACTGCATAGCTACTTCTGCAGTCAAGGCACACCTACCTTGTAGTTACGTGCAGACCCAACCTTTGTGAGCACAGCCTAAAACATCTGTCTCCATGCAGAGGACTACTAGGTGCATCTTACGTACCTTAGGAAGCGGCGTGCTTCCCCTTCCAGTCCTTCGGAGCCGTCTGAACAATCAGATGAATATACGCTCCCCCTTGCGCCTTATAACACCACGTTGATCTACCCTGTTAGGTTATTCACTCTCAAACATGTGGACTGCTCCAAGTGCCTCACTTAAATATGCTGTTAAACCCTATGTCAAAACACACTTTTACACACTTGCCTTACCTCATCAGGTTTTCACTTAACTTGGTTATTCTCATTCATATTTGAATTCTTAATCAAGTTTCCAAGTTCCTCTTGCTTATTAATTTTGGTTGTATAACTTAACCCATTTAAGTTCATTAATAAACCCATAACATGTTATTCTCTAGATTATTGCCCAAGATCTGTAAACCACAATACTTTAGTATTCTTTCTTGGTTACATCATTACAATAACATGTTCTACTTAATATGTTATTAATTATATCTCAATTCACATGTTTCCTAGTTAACATTTCACTTACCATTTATGATTAAATATAACTTATTTCATTTTACAAGTGCTTCTCATTATTTCTCATTTAATCATAATTCCATCTTACCATTGTTTACTTATTAACTTAGTTCTCTTAACTAAGGTTTAATAATAAGTTTCCTATCCATAAATATAACTTATGTTGTCCTCATCTGTAGATTTCAAATTCTTGTTCTTGTAAATAACTTAATTTACAATTATGTATAGCTTATCCCCTTATAAAAGTTAGTCTATTCCCTTCTTCATTTATTATAACCTAAGTTATAATTTCCACTTATCCCTAGGAAAAGCCTAAACATCTTATCTTTTCTATTCATACATGTTAATGCCCCAAACCTCTCAAATTAAGTCAACCACTTGCGGATGCTGGATATGTCGGGCGGCTCCGGGAAGACTTAAACCACAAGTTTAGGCTTAACCTCATGTCATGGTGCTGTTATGCATTATACCCCTCACATTCGATTAACCACTTGTGGTCGCGGGATATGGCGGGCGGCTCCGGGCAGACTTGTACCACAAGTGCAATCTAACCTCATGTCTAAGCATTACTACGGTTCTATTACTTTAGGCATATTCATATTAATAAATTTCCCAATTCCAAATATAGATTTTCATGCCCCTTTGTAATTCATATTTCATTATGCACAATATGCCCTTTTTCCCAAGTCATAAATTAAGATATATATTATGCCCAAATCCGTTTTCACATATTTGTTAATTTTTGTCCCTAGTTCATAATCACATATTTCAGTACAAGTTATGCCCATATTCATATTCACATATATTCCAATTTACGCCCAAATCATGTGCCAAATCATATTTTACATATGTTCCAACTTACACCCAAATCATATTTTACATATGTTCCAATTTACGCCCAAATCATATGCCAAATCCTATTTTATATATGTTCCAATTTACGCCCAAATCATATGCCAAATCATATTTTACATATGTTCCAATTTACGCCCAAATCATATTTTCCAATGTATGCCTAAATTCATATTCACATTATCCAACACTATATATTTTCCCAAATCCATATTCGTATATTTCCAATTTTTATGCCCCAAATTATGTCTTTCCCAATCATTCCCAATTTCTCACGTTCGCATATTTCAACATTAGACTTAGGCTCGAAGGTAGCCTGGCTATATAAAAATAAAAGGGAAAAGAGGTAAAGAAGAGAATCAAAACTAGCATAATGACGAATTAATAACAAACTAACTGAAATAGGCATAAAACTGAATAGATATATTATGACAAGATTTTACGTGGTGGCGGTGTGAACATATAAAGTAGATCTGATAATTATGTCATAATAGAACTTGTTTAGGCACAGATCCAATATCCAATTTCTATATACATTTTATGATTATCAACTAAATATTTAGATCTAAAAATAACATGAACTCATAGTGAATAGATCTAAGGAAATGGGTCAAAATAACTGAGAAGAACACGTTGGATTTGTGGTTGTAGCTATCATTGAATTCGTATAATGTTTGTTGAATTGGATTTGGAGAAGAATAGGCTATTCAATTTACGTTGCCGCAGAGCTCCACCATCACCACCATTTTTCTGGATGAATAAAACCTAGATTTAGGGTCCTTTTTATGGCCTAGAAGCAACGAACCAGGTCCAGAAAGAAGTCCAGGTATAGGAAAATGAATTTCGCCCAGATCTGCTCAGGGGGATCGACCACCCTTTAGAGGGTCGACCCGTGAGTCGACACGCCAACTATTGGGTCGACTCCCCTAGGGCGGGAAATTTCCTGCTCAGGGAAATTCAAATTTTGAACTGAAATTTTGATTTTCTGGACCTTATATTCATATATATTATTCTTATGCGTATACAAACTTCAAACCTTCATAACTTCTTTATACGTTGTCCGTTTTATGCAAACCAAAAGTCTATCCTGACTAGAATTTCGATACGGACGCAATGCGCAGTCCACTACCCTTGATTCTGAATATTAAATTAAGTTTTCCTTAATTTATTATTAATAGTGTATTTCAAATTAATTATTCTTTAATTTATCATCTTTAGTGTCGTTAAAATCACGGGGTGTTACATTCTCCCCTACTCAAAGGATTTCGTCCTCGAAATCTCTAAGTTAAGAAGAACGTATATCCTAGCATCCAACAATCATACATTCATCTACCAATCACAGGCATCCATTATCCTTAAAGAATTTCTAATGCTTTTGAGAAAACATGCAATAGTGTGTGTTTATGTCCGTAAACTAATGCGAAAAATCGGGCGGTCCACTGATTCAATTGACCTCCTTAATGCAATGTATGTTTGTGCCATGCAACCAAAATGTATGCAAATCATCTTAATACATGTAAGTTCTATATGCGTGCACAATCATCCATCTAGATGCAACATCAATGTAACGATACACCCATTTTCATCCATAAAAATTTAAAATGCATACACATCCATATGCAATATGTAAGTGACTGAGCCGAGTGCCTATTGTGTGTATATGCATCCACGAGTAATCACTAGAAAACACTTGTATCCATCAAATATAAAATGTCTCAAACACATGTTTACATTCATTAGTTTTCTACCTAAAGACTCGGTCAATATGAGATATTCAAACGATAGATACAAGTATTAATTCGAAGCTTGGAAAAAGAAGTTAAAAACATGTTCTCAAAAAGGAAAGGATATGAAGCGCGAATCTTGTCTTCAGCCTCCCAAGTAGCGTTCTTGTGGCACTCTCCCCATTGCACTTTTACTAGCTTCACTTCTTTGTTGCACAATTTCTATACCTCCGATCCAAGTATGCAAGTCGGAACTCATCCAATCGTTGCTCCCTTCTCTACTCCCACTTTATCTAGCAAGTTCGACTCCACTACCTCAAACTCTATATTAGTCCTTCTCTTATATGTGCAGGATTTCTGTCGGTCCTCTGCTATCTTCACTTTGTCTGCAGATAAGATCGACCTCATCTGAAGTGTCTCTAATCCTATCGGGTCTAAGTAGAAGTCTGTCATCTCCCATCCTGATATGATTCACCTGTCAAACCTCTTCTCAAGTAGCTCCCCTACTTGCTTACAAAGTTCCCTCTTTTCTTTTAGGAACCACATGTCGCACAGGCAATGCAACTGGCCCTGCATTGTCCACTAAGTATATGCGGAAACCAATCTCGTGCCTCGGGGGGAATACCCAGAACCTCATCAAAAACATCAGGATACTCACAACTATTGGTATAGATCGCAATTCATCGATAGATATATCATGAGGTTCTAGGAAACTAAGCATGGTAGACACTTTTGGTGTCATAAGAAATCTCGAGAGTCTTTCCATGGCAAGTCAGAAGTCTAACGACCCTCCTCTCACAATATAGAATGGATCCATATATATGGTTAACCAATCCACCCCTAGAATCAAACTGTATCTTATGAAATCAAGAACATATGCGTTGCAATCAAACTCGATGCCTAACACAGAGATTCTCAAACCCCGACAAATCAACGATAAATGAGTCGTACCTCCAATGGGGGTTGAGAAAAATAATGGGATCCAAAACCATACTCGTATATAGGTGCAGAGACTCAACTAAAGGATCAAATATAATAGAATGCGAAGCGCTAGAAAAAAAAGAATCCCAAAAGGATGATCAAAAATAGAAATCAAACCTTCGACGAAAATTTTCCTACCTTTATCCTGTCCAACAGCAATGAGAATATTAGCTTGCCCTCTAGAAGTTCCTACCCTCTGGCCTTGTCCTTGTCTCTTTGGGAACTCCTTAATAAGGTGTCCTACCTTACCAAAGTGGTAACAAACGCCTTTCCCCTTTCTGCAATTCTTTTTCAGATGACCCCCCGTTCCGAAACTATGGTATTTCCTCTTTTCTTCTTTCATTTATATTCCCTTCTCAAGCCACCATTTTCTTTCATCTTTGAGTTGTGCTCCCTATCCCCAACTCCCTTATTCTCCTTTTTACCATCCTTGTGCAACATGCTAACAAGTCTCTTGAAAGATGCCTCTATCGCACGAAAATCCTTACGAGGCTTGAGAAAAAATAAGCCGCAGGTGAAACTCCTGCAGCTACAGATGGAGGTTGGGCACTTCTTTACCCTTCGACATGTACCGAAGTTTTAACATGCCGACGAAACCATGCCAAAATGGGGATACCATTTCGGGAAGAAACAGTTCCCCGAACAAAAGGGAAAAAGAATCAAGTGGAGCGAGAAGATATTTATGGCTTTAGGAAATGTGGTTTTCAAAAACAGACTTTTTATTTTAAAATACTTTGTTTTTGAGACCCTGTTTGAAAACCATTTTTAAAATATTTTACCCGATCTTATAACCATATGCTCTGATACCAAATGTGACATCCCACGTCCGTTAATGTCACTGTATATAGAATGCGTTATGTTTCGTGAAGCGTTAAAGGTAAATAAGAACATAATATCATAACACAGACATGTAAAGTAGTAGCGGAATTAAAAACTTTATTTAAATTAAAACATCATGGTCCCAAATACCAAGTTTACATCATAAGTTTGAAATAACCAATTACGTTAATATTCTTTCTTACCAAATATATAATAGTACAAAAGCATAAACCCATATTTCCCATGCGAACACATAAGAGAGTTGACAAGAAGTCAAAGCCGTACATCAATATCCAAAATCCCAGCTAAAGTTAAAGAATTCAAATCAACTCTAAGCACTTCCAACCTGAGAACGTAGGGGGGAGAATGGAAGAGAGAGAAGAGGAAACAAAAAGGGTCAGACAAAAAGTCTAGTGAGTTCAGTTACTTTTTAATGCAAATAAATAAAAGTATCATGGCACGAATATAAAAAATGGAAGAACAAGATAACAATGACAAGGACAAGTGTGAACTGAGCTTGATAAGTTTGAACAATGTATATTGCGCTTCTTAAATGCTTATCTCTGCACCGTACCAATACTAGTATATCAAAAACAGAATGATCCCCACAAATGTCTTTCCATTACATTTTCTTGATTGTTAGGTTGCTTGGGTTAACGGCACTCAACGCTTATAAACATGTCGTACCCATTTACTTACCAGTGGATTAACCTAATATGGTATATAAGTAGCAACCCCGCAATACTGAGGTACACCTCATGGTACCCCACTCACACGGCCTCCCACGTAGCACTATCAGAATACATGCAGTCCATCATCCTACGCCGTAGTGACGTATCGATCTCTATACAACAATATTACGTTTCACATTGTTAGCCCACTTTGTGAACTGGGCAACACAAAGTCGAGATGTGAAACATTGAAGAACTTAGAGTGCATTATAGCGGGTCGGATCGGAGGAATCTAGCGGTTCGGATTGGAGATACGTTGCTGATCGGATCGGAGTACTGCTACTATTTGGTTCAAGGAGACACTGCTATCCGGATCGGAGCATTGCTTACTGATAGTCGGAGCGGAGGGCCACCTACCTGCTACGAAGACAGATCGGAACGGAGTGAAAGAAAACGAAGACTTAGCCTTGGGACAACACCGGATCGGATCGGATACCCCGATCCGAACCCCTCCTGTACACTCTTCCGATCTGAGCCCATCCACCACGTCACTCCCCTGCATGATCGCCTGGTTATTCGGAGCGGCTATGACCAGTTCCTACCCACAACGTCCACTGCTCTGATGCGTTGTCAACATAGAAATCCATCCGACCCCGAGGCTGATGGGATGGATGACACGTGGCTCTGATCCCAATCGGGTTCTGAGCAAATTTTCACCTATAAATACCCTGTCTGGAGACAATGAAAAGGATCTTCTTTTTGGCACTTTGAGAGTTCAACCACTTCCATAACCCAAATTCCAGCACTCCCGGATAATCCAAATCGTCTTTTAACATTTGTTTTTTGAACAATTGAGCGAATGTATGTGGGTTGTGAGAGAAATTGAGTGAATATCTCATTGTAACTTCAACAATATCATTGAGAATAGTGATTAACAAGTGGACGTAGGCTTTTCTTTGCCGAACCACTATAAATTCTGTGTCTCTATTTTATTTTTGATCTTATTTCATTCTGTTTTTAGTCAATTTGGGTGTTAGAACCACTTTTTCGTCTAACATTTTGGTGCTTCCACTGAGAACCATCTGAATTCTCCGTTTTTCGGGATTATCGTTCTACTTTTTGGACCGTTGAGTTCAAAGAAGTTAATCCTCAAGTTTCAACGCTCTTGGATATTTGTTGAATTGATTGTTGAGGAACCATGGCCAAAGGAAAAGGCAAAGAAGTTCAATCTAGTCGAGGAAATGGAGTTGGCGAAGATCAGCAAAATGCGGTCGTGACAAGGTCTCGTGGGTAGAGCTCAGCAGCAGGACGAACCGATACAGGAAACCCGAACCACCTTCAGGGGGATAGCTCCGATCCGATCCGGGTAGGAGATTCTGAAGAAGTGCATTCCCCCAACCTGAACCGACCCGAGCAACTTGTCCTACACCGACCCGACCTGGCTTTCCAGCTCCGACCCGAATAGGCTTCCCAGCTCCGACCCGACCCGATTTCCCATCTCCGAACCGACCCGTCACTTGGTGATGTTGGAACCTCTACTCGAGCCCCTACAAATGCTCCGATTCCAGTCACCATGGTCAATGATCAGGTTAATCCATCCGCGCCCATTACTCAAGGAGATTTCTCGCGCCTACTTGACATGCTTGAGAGTACTAGGGAGGCTATGAAAATCCACGAGCGCACCAACCTCATGATGCAAGAAAATATGAGACTCATGAGTAGGGAAATTAGCGAACTCCATAGACAGAGAACCCCATCCCCAGTTCGTCACACACCAATGGATCAGTCTTCTTCTTCCGAGGAAGAGCGGCCCCGTGAGCGAAGGCCGCTCGAACGACCTCAGAATTTGGAGCAGCTGACATTCGGATCTTTGGGGTCTCGCGAGGATATTGCATGAGCACTAGGAAACAATGATCCCACTCAGGGGAAAAGGCTCCAGTCCCCTCCTCCCGAGATCGACCGGGAGCGTAGGGAACGGAATAGAGCAGAAGCAGCTCAAAGAAGAAGGGCATCTCCTGAACAAGAGCCCAGAAGGAACCCGGATACCAGGGCCAGGGAACCTGAACGGCCCCTAACTAATGCTAATGTACAGGCAATGGTACGCCAGATTATGTCCGAGAGTCGGAACTATACCAATGAAGATTATGGCATTGAGCGAAGCCATACTCCTTTCACTGACGACATCCTCGACTTTCAGTTTCCCCGGCGTTTTAACCTGCCACAGATGGACAAGTACAATGGGAGAACTGATCCAGGACAGCATTTGATGCGATACTCGTGGCTCATGAACGTTGCTGCTGCTCCTGATGCTGTAAAGTGTAAGGCATTCCCGATCTATTTAGAAGATGTGGCGCTGTTATGGTTTACCCGACTTCCCCCTCGTTCGGTATTGAATTATAGGGAATTGAGCGAACGTTTTATGAATTAGTTCCGACTCCATACCTGAAAGTCCAAAAGTGTTATTGAATTATCAAGAATTAAGCAGGCGCCAGGAGAGTCTTTGAGGTCATATCTTGACCGTTTTAACTTAGCTGTGACTGAAGTTAGTGACCCGCATGAGCCCACCATCTTGATGGCATTAAAGGAAGGAGTCGATCCTGAATCCGGGTTTGGAGATTACCTTTCTGGGAAGACACCCTCCACAAGAGAGATATTCTATGAAAAGGCCGATATTTATTTAAGACGAGAGGAGGCCAGGGCAAACCGAAAAAGAAAGTCTGAAGCGGCTTCAAAAAAAAATGTTCAGAGTAACGTCGCCGTGAAGCAGTCTGGGGAAAATTCCGGAAAAGTTGAAGTGAATATGGGAAACAAGAGTAGAAACGACAATTCTGGAAACGGGGGCAACAACAATGACCGTAATGCGAACGGTAACAGAAGAAATAGAAATAGGGGAAGTGATCCCAGCAAAAGGCCCCGATTCCAGACTTATGAGAATTATACACAGTTGAACGACACTCTGGAGAACATTTACCTGGATACATACAATGTTTTGCAATATAAAAGACCGCCACCTCATGACTCGACAGAGAAAGAAATGGCAACTGGGAAGTTTTGTTTGTTTCATGGAACTCATGGGCATTCAACCAATGAATGTCGGCATTTGAGAGACATGATTGAGAAGCTGCTGCGCGAAGGGAAACTGGATGAATATAAGGTTGCCCCGAGGGACAGGGGGCAAGGAGAGCAGGCTCCAAAACAGATTCAATCTGCTCCCAAGCCTATAGCGCAGCAGAAAGGCAAGGGAATTGTTATCAACTCTATAGTGGGTGGACCTCACCCAGCAATCCGTAGTTTTAGAGCAATGGATCAATATGTAAATGCTGCCAAGCACGTAGATGTGAATGAAGGTGATGATTTGGAAGATATCGCCCCCATAAAACAACAGAAGACAATGTTTGACGACGTGGTATTCCGCAGCAGAGATAATACTGGGATCCAATCACCCACTGATGATCCGTTGGTCATTACTACCACTATTGGGCCGGCCTTGGTTCATAAGGTGTTAGTAGACAACGGAAGTTCTGTTAATATTTTATTTAAAAAATCATTCGATCAGATGAAGCTCGAATCTGAAGATTTGAAGCCATGTGAAGGATGGATCAGAGGCTTCAACGGGGCGTCAACAGCTCCCATGGGGTACATAGAATTGCCCGTGACCTTGGGGAAAGGAGAATGCCGAATAGTGCGAATGCTTCAGTTTGTAGTGTTGGATGTAGATTCGCCTTATAATGCATTTTTGGGGAGGCCTGCCCTTGCTGAGTTCAGAGCTTGCATCGCCCCTTGGTGTTTATTGCTTAAGTTCCCAACTGAAGCCGGAACTGGAGTAATGAGAGGGGATCAAGTTTCCGGACGAGCCTGCTATGTTGCCGAATTGAAGATGTTGATGAAATGACTTAACATCGAGAGTAAAGATGCCTCGCCTCCCCCAAAGGGGGGCTCGGCATAGCAATTAGAGAGATCAACCCCGAAGGAGTTGCCCAAAGGAACGCCTGAAGACCTGGATCCCAGAAAAGACGAGGAACCAGAGACCAGAAATGCAACTCCTAATGAAGCGACAGTGGAAATTCCCATTGATGAATCTGATCCAACAAGAGTCTTGAAGATTGGATCTCAATTGGATCCACGTCGGGCCAAAGAACTAACGGACTTTTTGAAGGCGAACTTGGACGTGTTTGCCTGGACCCACGCTGACATGTGTGGGATATCGCCATCCATCATAAGTCACACACTAAATGTAAACCCGAAACATCCGCCTGTGAAACAAAAGAGACGTATGCTGGGCCCAGAGAGGTCGGCTGCTCTCAAAGAAGAAGTGGAGAAGCTGAAACAGAACGGATTTATTCGAGATTCGACATATCCCGACTGGATTCGAATCCCGTCTTAGTAAAGAAGCCGAATGGAAAGTGGCGGACTTGCATTGATTTTTCAGATTTGAACAAAGCTTGCCCAAAAGATAGTTTCCCATTCCCAGGATTGACCAGCTTGTAGGTTCGACAGCGGGCCATGAACTTCTCTCTTTCATGGACGCATATTCTGGGTACAACCAAATTCCTATGCACGTGCCAGATCAAGAACATACGGGCTTCATTACAAATTTGGGATTATATTGTTATGTTGTAATGCCATTCGGATTGAAAAACGCCGGAGCCACTATCAGCGCTTGGTGAACAGAATGTTTTATAATCAAATAGGGAAGACTACGGAAGTTTACGTGGATGATATGCTTGTCAAATCGAAACAGTCCTCCAGCCATACGCAAGACTTGGGAGAAATGTTTGGTATCCTGCGAAAGTATCGGATGAAGTTGAATCCTTTGAAATGTTCATTTGGAGTGGCATCGGGAAAATTTCTAGGCTTCATTGTGAGTTCCCGAGGAATTGAAATCAATCCTAGCCAAATAGCAGCGATTAGAAACATTGAAGAGCCGAGGAGAATTAAAGACGTCCAAAGTCTTGCGGGGAAAGTAGCTGCGTTGAGTAGGTTTATCTCCAAAGCCACGGACAAATGCGTCCCGTTTTTTTATTTGATTAAAAGGGGAAAGAAGAACTTCGAGTGGACTCCGGACTGTGTTGAGGCCTTTCGAAATTTATTGGAACTACTAGAAAAACCGCCGATTTTGTCAAAGCTAGTGGATCACGAAGAATTGTTTGTTTACTTGGCAGTCTCGGCTCACGCCTTGGTTCGAGAAGAAGACAAAGTGCAAAGGCCAGTATATTATGTAAGCAAGAAATTAGCCGCGGCAGAGCGCAACTACCCAAAGATTGAGAAGCTCGCATACAGCCTCCTAATCGCATCCCAAAAACTTCGTCACTATTTCCAAGCTCATTCAATAACCATATACACTGACCAGCCCCTGAGGCAGGTGTTGCATAGACCCGAAGCATCGGGAAGGTTGATCGAATGGAATATAGAATTAAGTCAGTTTGATTTAAATTTTCAACCATGAAGGTCGATCAGGGTGCAAGCTCTGGCAGACTTTATAGCAGAGTTCACTATCCCAGAGGAGGAAGTGATCAACGACAAAGTGGTCAAGTCCGAAGATGAGTTAAAGATAGATCCATGGAAGCTATACACAGATGGAGCCAGGAATGACCGAAGGTCCGGAGCTGGAATCGTCTTAGTCACTCCTGAAGGACGGTCGTTATACTACGCTCTACGATTAGAATTTTCGGCGAGTAACAATGACTTTGAATACGAAGCCCTGATTACTGGGCTGAAGCTTGCTAAAGACCTCGGAATAAAAATGTTGGACATATTCTGTGACTCTAAAATCGTTGTTTGCCAAGTGCGAGAGGAATTTGTGGCTCGGGGACCTCGACTTATCGCCTACCTCGGGAAAGTGAGAGAGCTATTGAGCAACCTGGAGCGGTACAATATAACACATATCCTAAGAACCGAAAACCAGAAGGCGGGTAGGCTGACAAAGCTAGCTAGTTCCGACAATCCAGAAGAGACTGAAATAATTCCAATTGAAACGTTGGAATCACCAAGCTTTGAGTCGATGGAGATTGAGTTCGCTTTCGAAGCGGAACCGGAGAAGGAGTCGTGGATGACCCCAATTAAGAACTTCCTTAAGAATGGGACGCTCCCATCAAAAGAAGAGTGAGAAAAGGGCTATAGTTCGCAAGGCTACCAGATATGTCATACAAGATGATACTCTTTATAGGCAAGGATTTTCTATGCCCCTGTTACGATGTATAGCACACGACGACATCAAACGTGTACTAAGAGAAGTGCACGAAGTGAGTGTGGGGATCATACAGGAGGTCAGACTTTAGCAAAAAAGATATTGCGATATGGATACTTCTGGCCCACAATTAATAAAGATGCAGCTGATTATTCACGACGCTGCAATCAGTGCCAGAGATTCGCCAAAATCCCCAGAGCACCGTCGACCCAACTCAAATCAATGGTGAGTCCTTGGCCATTTGCCACGTGGGGAATTGATATCATTGGAATTCTACCGATTGCTAAAGGAGGAGCGAAATATGCAATAGTCGCTGTGGACTATTTTACGAAGTGGGTGGAAGCTAAGCCCTTAACCAAAATCACGGCGAGAAAGGTGATAAGTTTCGTGGTTATAAATATTATATGCCGATTCGGGATTCAAAGGACCATTATAACTGACAACGGAACCCAGTTTGATGGTACTGAATTCAGAAATTTCTGCCAGAAGTATAAGATTGACAAGCGATACACTGTGGTTGCTTATCCGCAGTCGAACGGGCAAGTTGAAGCAATAAACAAAGTAATAAAATCCATCCTCAAGAAACGGTTAGAGCGCGCAAAGGCAAAATGGGTTGACGAATTGCCCCTAGCTTTGTGGGCATATCGGACAACATTTAAGACGGCTACTGGTCATACCCCTTTCTCTCTCTCTTTTGGCTCAGAAGCAGTAATTCCAGTAGAGCTTGAAGTCCCTTCCCACAGGGTGACATATTATGACCCGATGACGAATCGGGCACTCTTACTCGAGTCTCTCGATGAAATCGAAGAATAAAGGGACGAAGCGGATTTGCGTGCGGCGAGACATCGACGTCAGGTGACACGCTATTACGACAAAAAAGTTCGCCTTAGGACTTTTGAACCAGGAGATTTGGTGCTAAAGAAAGTCTTTCCATCCCTTCCTCACCTCGGTCCAAAGTGGGAAGGACCCTTTGTCATCCAACGAAAACTTGAAAAAGGAATCTTCAAGTTAACGACCGTAGATGGAAAAGAAGTCCCAAGGGCATGGAATGCCCAACACTTGATGCGATATCTGGATTAGAAATGTTGTACTCTTTGTTATTTTTCTTATGAACTCTGTAATAAGGCACGACTTGCCTTAGGAAAATCTGATGATATGAATAAAGGACTATAAAGTGGATGTAGGCTATGACTTAGCCGAACCACTATAAAAATATCGTTTGTTATTTACTTTTATGCATTATATATATACATTCATCGATTATTCTGTTGTGATTATGGAATATAAGATGATTCAAGACCTGAAAAGGTTGAAAACAGTTTAAACATAAGAAAAAGCACAACGGCTATTTGTGCGACAAGACATAAAAGAATGAGAAAACGACATTCTTAACTCTAACTCTCCAGAGAGAGAGAGTATAAAAGCGTCTCCGACTGAGCGCTGAGAAAAAGATCCCTCCCCGCTGAAGGATCGGGGGGTGAATAGATTGCTGAGATCGAACTCTAACTCTCCAGAGAGAGAGAGAGAGAGAGTATAAAAGGATGGGAAGACGACGTCCTCTGAGGCGTGAAGGTGCACCCAGACAAGAGATGTAACGACCCGGGAAAATTCGACGCTCGAATTCTCGACAATAATACATCAAACCCGTATTACTTGCCAAAAACCCAAGTATCGAACCCCCAGATTGTCATGAGAAAGAATTTAGAGGGTGAGAATAGAAAGAAAGAAGTATTAGAATAGAAGAAGAAGAACACATCAGAATCTCACAGCGGAACAAATAAAATATAATATCAAATATCTTTAAATAAAAGAACTGTATATATACATACCAATCATAAGAGTACAACATATATTAGTCACAGCAGAAAAATATCTGTATATAGCTAACGATGAAGCCGCCTGCTTCTAGCTCCTGAAAACTCCAAGCGAAACCTAACCTGGAACATACTCGGTCTGACCCGAGCACATTTGATTTAAAACAAAATACACCGGGTCAGTCTGGAATACTATCAGTGATAAATTCACAGTACGAACAACTGTTTAACTTTGGAAAATCCTTTATGAAATCAAAGGATAATAGTAAGACCAGCCCACACATAAACACGGGCGGTTTTTGCCTTACTATAACCCAAAAATGTTTTTGAAATCATAACTTGTTCTGATATTACAATAGTGTCTAAATACAAGTAAATTACAATCTAGTGGAATGCTTGCATCTCACGCTCCACATATATAGTGTACAAATCAAAACCGCAGGCGCTTATTGGAAATTGGATTCCGACCTTGACAAGGTATGGGTCCACCTGCCAATACTGTATCTCTAGAGGCAAATACACTGGGTTCAACAAGAACGTCTTGCAACTCGGCCCTCACATGACCGACCACTCATTTCGCTTGAGTGTATCGAATGTATATCACCGACGGTTGGGCTCAAACCACCGTCTCCCGTAAAGGGACAGCATCGAATATAGATTAGAGAAGCAAATGGAATTTCTCTAGATAGGTGATTATACACCCTAATGGGAGCAACCCACATAGCCATGCTGCCTACCCGATTTTTGTCATTTCCCGGTTGATGAGGCTTGAGGCTAGAATTCCTCTTCGAACATCTGCCCACCATTCACTTTGAATGCCACATTGTCAGATCCGCCAGATATCACTAATTGACATCCACAAAAATACTCTGCTCGTTAAGCTACAGAGGCGCCCCTCTCCGCCAATAACAGAGATACGTTTGTAAAAATCAACGTATGTGACCCCTTTGGAAATACTCTGTCAGACACTCGTCCATACAAGTCATCCAGGAACAGGATGAACCGAAGGCACCCTCCTACCGCATCCAATATAGGAATCACCCCATGGATCAGTAGCGAGTAGTCCTTGCAACCCGTGGATTTCAACCACGAAAGAATCACGAACCGAATAACTCTGGTTGCAAGCCAGAGAGATTCAACAAGTAGTTCTTCCGTTTATGAAGATCCATAGTCTTCACTTGCTCCGTCTTCAATCGACGTCTTCACGTATTTGTTGGTCGGAATGGTTTTCGAATATAAATTCGATCCCGGTCTTTCCGTACCAACCATCGTATTGGTCTGGTTTGATAGTCGGTGTTTTAACTATCAAATAACAAAGGTGTCAATACAATGATTTTGCTGATTCGGTACTTGGCACTGCCTGGCCTCTTTAAAATATATTTAACAAAATCGTAAATCAACTCTAATATTCGACTTAACTCTAACTTGAGTAGCTTGATTAACTCCGACTGATTTATTTTGATCGGTTAACTCTAATTTGACTAAATTTCATTCACTTGACTCTAGATCGCAGCGATCACAATGGTTACGCCTGATTCCTTCAGGAAACATCCGACCGCCTTAGGCTATCTGCAGCCCTGCGAATTACGCTAGCAGTCGTACGCAATGGCAACTCTTCCTGAAAACTATATTTGACTAATTCTATTTCAAATACTGTATTCGATCAATTCTAATTTAATAAACAAATATTCAATATAATTTGAAAATAATATTCTTACTTCTTTTGAAAACTAATATTGTAATATTATTTATTTTCCCAAAATCTTGCATTAGAGTTCGATATCCCTCATATAAGATAAAACCAATTTCAATACCTTCACTCACTCCAAACTAATACCATTCCTCGATAATAGTGAAGCCAATCAAGTTGGGGTATTTTAGTTACCTCTCAGACCTTGATCGACCCGTTCTTACCTCAGAATAATATTATTTCATCACTTAAACATTTTCCCCAAAATCTTATTTACCATCTCGATTCCAACTGATTTTATAAATCGTTCCTTACAATTGAAATCCTCGTTCGATAATCCTTTTTACTTAATTCTTTTTAATTAAGTAAATCCTTACTAAAACACCATTTTAGTCTAAACCTGATCCCACTTATAACTTTTGATCTTGGGTTTGGAATCAACTTGTCATCTTCTTTATGATAAGGCCTTTAACTTTGATTGTTATTTCGAATATTCATTTACCAATAATTTACACAATCCCATTTGTATGTATTTCCCTTTTTCATTCAAAATTCTTATTTCAATTACGCCCTTCCGCTCAAGTCCATCCTTTAACCTTTAAGGTCTTCAATTTTGTTCAAAAACCGTTTTAAGACCTTATTTGGACTTCCCCTTTATCACTCATACAATTTCCCTTTTTAAATTAATTAAATGGCTTAATCAATTTAAAATACTATTTAATTTTTTTTAAAATAATTATTCTATATTACCAGCCCGTAGGTAATTTCTTTGCCCTTTCGCTTTATAACTTATTTTCATCATACGATGTTACTACTTAAACCATTCGAATAATTCCTTTATAAACTTGATTAAAAATAGTTATTTGTAAATTCCTAATTTAATTAACTATATAAAATGATTATGAAAGTTTCCGTTCAGTTATAAAATAATTATAACTTTAAAACTGCGTTGATTCGCCGTACGGTCGAACGACGTCTAAACAACACGTTTTAGGCCATTCACTGCCAATTACCAAATCAACATTGTCGGTTGATTTTAAACACAACACGGGTGAATATTTATTCAACCATCACGTCCAAACAGGTTTTTCTACCATATGGGGTTTAATCAGTTCATATATCAACGATATAGAATAAACAACCAACATATATCATATTTTGAGGAATCCGGTCGGATCCCTCCAACCTGTTCTTCCCTGTACCACAGCTTGTTAGACATTTCATAATGATATATGAAATAAATTTCAATCATCTACAAATTTAAAAAGATGAATTACAACAACTAAAAATCAGCCAATAGCAACCAATTCAACCAATTTATACTTTTAACGGTAAATTATATTTTAATATGAATTTACCACATCACAGAATTCCAGAAGGTGTGAGAATTAACTCACCTGGTTTTCCGTGTCACTGAAGTGATTTGTTTTAATTATCTCAGCTCGATTTCTTAATTCACTGCTTATTCTGTCTCTGCCTTATTCCAAATTGTGACCGTCAATTCCAGACCCTAAACCAATTATTATAAATCATGTCAGGGGTTTTAATAATAAATAACAGTTAAAAATAAAATTAACTAGCTTTTAATTTCCATAATTATTTCCATTAATAATTTGTTAATACCTTGTTAGGTCGCTTGCTTTTGTTTTGCTGGAATTTTGGGCCTCTACGCATCGCAAACCCCATGGTTCATGCAGCCCATCCCTCCTACTAGCTACAACTAAAAAGCCGAGTCCAAATTAATTCTTTTCTATTTAAAAGAACGGGCCAATTTGTTTTAGTTACCGAATAGTGTTCCCCTTTGTTTTCGCCAGCCCACAAACTTTAAAGCCCATTCCTTGCGTGTTAAACCAGTCCATTATGAAACCCTTACCCAATAAAAAGAAGGAGCCGCCTTCGTTTACATCTGCTCGTTCATTTTGTTCAAATAAAAAGGAAACCGGTTTCGTCAAAATCAAAACCCGGCGCCGCCTCTCCCCCTCCGTTGACCAGAGACCCAGCGGCAGCCTCCAAAAGACGCGTCCTCGTCTGCTCAGCCTCCAGCTCAAGCCTCGTCGCACCCAGCTCCTCCAGTGGCTCGTAGTTCGATCGCAAAGACCCGGTCCTTCCAGCGAGATCCAATCAGCGAATGTCACTTCGAATTTCACCCTGATAGGTCAGCGCGCATGCTCTATTCCCTTTCGTTATTTCTGGTTTAATGTCTTTTTTGTTTGTTTGTGAATTTGTGAATAACCTGAGAGTTTTAGGGGGTAAGAATCCGAATGGTTTACTGGGTTTTTGTTTCAAAATGCATGACTTTGTTTTTGGGTATTTTGGTCTTGAATTGAATCAGTTCCAAAGTGGATTGTTTTGGCTTGTGGACAAATGGGTATCGCAGGGTATATGTATAGTTGGATGAAATTGGGGATAAGCACCACGTCTGTTCAATAGGGTCTGAGAGCTATGTGTTTTCTCCTCACATAGTAGCTATTGCACATGTTCATTGATGTGAGAATTGAGGGTACCGGGTTGATGGGTCTTCAGCATGTATCGTCTCTTCAAACAAGAACCACATGCTATTGAAAAGCTAGGTTTAGGTATACTGTTTTTGTACGAGTAGTCCCCTTTTGAGGTTGAAAATCTGTAGGAGCACATGTGCTGTATTGATATATTGGAATTTGGCTTGTGTGGTCTTTTCACAAAGGTGTACTGCTATTGAGGACAACTAGTATTAGGCTTGCTGTTGCCTACTACCAATGCTGCCATTCATTTAATAATAGGGATGGTGGAAGATTTGCCGAAGCAACATGTATATGATGGAGTATGGAAGGTTTTGTAAAGTTTGTGCAAAAGATTTGTGAAGTTGTCTTGGCAAGTCGAAGGATTTTGTACAGAAGAACTCTTCCTTATTGTATTTTCTTTTCTTCTCTACTGTATTTGATTTGCTATGGTCCTTGTTCTCCTTTGATTATTATTATTTTAGGAATGGTTGGCATATTTAAGTTGTACTCCAGCTTGGCAAAAGATTTTGTACGTGAGGATTTTGTACGTGAAGAGATTGGCCAAAGATATTGAATGGTTTTTTTATTTTATTTGCCGTGTAAATATATGCTGTTAATCTCTCTGGAAAAATCCAACATGCTTGATTCATCTCCTTTATATTTACTTCACACATGTTTTGTCAATTTGGTTTAGCAAATAATATTATGACATTAGAGTAGTTAAACTATTTATTTTCTTTGCTTTTATTCATCGTGGTGTTTGCTTATTTAAAATAAACATATAGCGTTCAGTAGCATCTAAAACTTTGTAGCATTCCAATAGCTTATGATTTCCACTTATTTGACTCCCGACGGAGATTCATTATTTTGTTGTTAGTCATATGTGATTTATTGCTTCAACTTTCAAGAAAATGTATTTGCGTGGTGCTATTGTTAATTCTCCATTGTATAGGAACGTGAAAAGAACTGCCTCTATGTGTATACTTGGGTATTTCATTTCACCATAAATTGATTTTATATCATTCTGTATGTCATACCATTTCGCTACCGTTTCGCTATTATACAGCAAAGTCTATAAATACATAAATAGTTTATAAAATATTATCTATAAATATTTACATAAATCTCGAAACTATTAGATTCAAAATGAACTATCATCGTTGGATATACCCGACTGGAATAGTATTTCACTTTGGATAAATCAATATCGAATTATGACTCAGCATCAACGAGTTCGAGTCGACTGATATCAAATCCATATAGAAAACATTATTAGATATCCCATTTAAAATGGCCAAAGGTCTGGGTTCGTTACAAGAGACCGCCTCAGTAAGAACTCTAACCTGAGTATAAGACAGGAGAGTATAAAAGAAATGCCAGAAAAAACGACAGGCATTGACGACGCAGAAAATGCAATCCCGTCAGAAAATCGGGAGCATTCAGATTACTTGATTAAGCCTTAAATTATTTTTTGAGATTGGCTGGTAGCATATATGTATACACATATCTCCTCCCTCCGTAACCTCATTTCATAACTATAGTAAGACATGCATTTTTACATAAGTGCAGAACTACTGACAAACAGACATTGCAGAAAATGAATTATTTTTTATTTACGAATGAATGAATTTGTACAGGAAAACAACCAAAAAGAAGGTGCAAGAGCCACCCTTACAGCAGCAATTATTGATCTACCAAATACTAAAATAACGCAAGGCAACCCACTATTTAGATTTCAAGTGAGGTTTGGACTTCTTGGCAGCTTTCTCCGCATCCTTTGTCTCTTTCTCGGCCTCCGTCAAGATGCGCTTTGATTTTTTCTTTCCCGAAGATGCGGCGCTGGAATCGGTTGACGTCTTCCCGGAAGGCGGAGCGCTGGAATCAAGAGAAGATTTTTTAGCGAGTTCCTCTGTAATAGATCTAGTTGAGAGCTTAACAACTAACCTTGATCCCGCATCCACAACTGCGAGAGGCTTGAAGGCTTCAAGGTCTAAGTCTTCGGCTTTTAACTGCAAGCGTTTATCTTGATTATCTTTCATTGCAGCCAAAGTAACATCATCTGCACTTTTCGACTCCCCGACTATTGCCACCTCTGGATCTTCCTCATGTCCTCCGTCACCGCCATCATCTTTTAAGGCTGCTATCATTTCTTCATCATGGGGAGTGTCAGCCTTAGACGGCTCGCTTCCTTCTCCCAAGTCTATAGGAGCAGCCTTGTCCTTCCCTCCTTTTGCCTTTTCCGTAGGCTCTGTCCCAGAGGCGGCTCCCTGAGTCACATTTGTCTTTTCGGATGCTCAATACCTACAGAGTGAGAAGCAATAGTTATCAACTCAGGAGAAAATAATGGGTTCTTCATCGATTGCTCAATCACGTGGCGAAAGGTAGAAATAGCCTTGACGAATTGAGGAGAAAAGGTAGGGATACCTTCCAAAGACTTCTTGGCAGGGGTAACTACTGTCTCTGATGCCGTTTCAGGAATAGGGGATAGCAGAGTTGTTCGAGGGATTCCTGGGTGTTCAGGATCATACCCCTCTACTTCAGAAGTTGCGGGGGCAGTAGAAGAGGAACCAGCCTCGGGAATGCTTTTCTGTTTAGTCCTCCGCCTTTCTTCTTCCATAGCATCAGCAATGAGGCGGCGCCCTTCGGCTAGGCGTTCTGGCTCATCATCCCTTAAGTATTTCTCCATCAGCTTGTCTTCATCGATGGAATCAACCTTGAGCTCCTCTTTTTCCCACTCAACGATTTGACTCCATACTTGGACTAGGGTAGATGGATAATCCTCAATCCAAGAAATGTTCCGGCGACGAATGATGTGTGCAAAGAATTCAATTATTAATTCGCCGAAACCCTGAGTCTCAGCCTCCGCTTCCGACAATTGTTTGCGGGCCTCCTCCGCAGACTTGATAGCACACTCAACGTTGCCCTCCGCCAGGGCAGCTCTGTTCTCTGCCTCCAGTAGCTTTGAAGCCAAGTCAGCATTTTCCTTTTCGAGCTCAGCATTCCTCCTTGCCAACGCGGCATTTTTCCGTTCAAGGTCAGTGTAAGCAAGGCGCATTTTAGCGGCATCTGACTTAGCATCTTCGGCTTGCTTTTTTAACTCAGAACGCTCTTGAGTGTGAGATTCAAGCAAATCATGATAACGTTTTTGCATATCTTCAAATTGTTGTTTGAAATTAGAAGCGTCCCTTTGAGCAACAGCGAGCTGGGCCTGTGTGTCCTCTAAATCTTTTCCTAGATTCTTTAAGGCATTTGCATCTTCTTCCGCGGTTTTTTACATTGAATCAGCATTCGTGATTAGAGTACGGATAATTCTGGAAAGGTTGCGTGAATATTTGAACATTTCAAAATACTGTTTTTCAACCGTGTCTATTTTTGCTTTGGCCTCGTCTGCCCACCTGGAAGAAATAGGTTCGAGGGCAGGTAAAAAAGTCAGAGTCTCGAAGTAATGTTCGGGAAATTGCTCCTCCAAATACGCCCGCTTGATTGCAGTTTCCGCATCTAGTGGTGGAGGAGCGGGAATCGTCAGTTCAGTGTCCCTCTGTGTGGAGGATTCAATTGTTTCTTTATCTGTCCTAGGCCGTTTAGTAGCAGGGACCTTGCGTTTACTTCGCGACTCAGTATCTTTTGGAGGACTTCTCTCTCTACTGTGCTTTTCGTGGGAAGAGGTGGAGTCTTTCGATTGTGGCATGTCCTCTTCCCTACGACTTTGATAACCTTTATATTTCCCTTGGTCCGACCGAACGGGAGAGCGAGAACGTGAGGTTCGAGAGCGATAGGGTTCATAAGGCCTTCTCTCCTCCCTATCGCGATCATCGCGGCGATCATACTCGATATCCTGAGGTGGATTAGACATGCTGCGGCGGAGCTTTCTGATATCATAGTAAGATCGGGACATCGTGCCTGCACAATAAGACAAATGAAATTCAGAATCAATAGTTTCACTGAGAGAGAGATGCAATGAATGCTAATGCTATTGTGTAAAGCGTGTCCTAAGTGGTGTGTTTCCCCCCAACCAACCCAAGTCCGAAGCTAGACTAGTACGGGCAGGCTCTTTGGCCTTAGCAGGAGTGGTCTCTTCAGAAGAGGTGAAGACTAAAGGATCCTTCCAAAAATCATCTGAGGTGTATATAGTTTCAGGTAAAGGGAGATCCCCCAAACCCTGAAATAATGGATCATCAGTACTAGGGACGTCTCCTTCGGAAGCATCAATCGGCGACTCTTTAGAAGACGTTGACTTTTCTGGAGAAATGGTATCCTCAGGAGCAGTATACCCTTCACGATGTTTTTCGGCCAAGTTAGCCAATTCGTCATCTTGAGTAGAAGATGGAGAAGGTGACGTTTGAAGAGGCACTGTAGGAGCTCCCGAACCTTCTCCAATTTCTGGGACTACCTCCACTGGAGGAATATATACGTATGGAGCCGTCCCATGACCGATACTGCGAAAAACGGATAGCAGCCCATGAGAATGAAGATATTCGTCCTTAAGGACTTCATCAATAGTCAGGAACTTTTGATCGCCATTGAGGAGCTGGTGCATCCGGTCAAAAAACACTTGGTCTGATATTTGTTTTGGATTGTCAACTGCAAACAAAAAGAAAAACGAGTTAAGGCAATGACTTGAAGGTATAGAGCCAAGATGTAGATAATCAGTGCTTTACTTGATTTCGTCCATCTCCTGGCACACCCAGGTTGCCGCTTCACATAAAACCATTCCAGTCTGGAATCTCCAGCTTTACTACTGAATGGCATTGAAATTATCTTCCTCTTAGGAACAGACTCAAAATAGCAGAAAGAAGGAGTCTCTCGAGTCCGATGCTTGAAGTTGTAGAAGAAATGAACGTCATCGAAAGTGAGCTCTATGCCTAAGATCTCACGGTATGCTATATATAAGGTGTGTAAGTACGCATAAGAATTGAGATGCAGCTGCATGGAGGCAATCCGCATTTGTCTTAGAAAATCAACGATGAAGGGAGAAAATGGAGGAATAGCAACGACCATGCACATCAACCGAGTAATTGTCATATATCCTTCTGGAGGGTTGTGGGGACGGTCAGTTCTCGAAGGCACCAGGGTGTCCCTTTTCATTATCCCGTATTTTAAACAAATTCGGATAAGCCGGTCGTTGTCGATTGTTGATTCAACAGAATCTTGGGGTGATTCCAATATGACAGCCGATTCAAACTCATCAGGAGCCCGGTCGTCACCTATCCCTCCTTCCTCTTCAAAACCTAGAGAAACTTCATTCTCTGAAGACACCTCGTCACTTTCACGATTTCCGACCTCGTAGTCTGAACCCTAATTATTCCATTTTGGATCCGACGGAGAAGATATGTCCTCGAGAGTAATTTTGATGGAGGTTTCCGGGGCCTCTTTCTTCTCAGCTAGTCTGGAAGAGCGTCTGGGTCTCATGGTCATAAAACTATTGAAGAAGCAATAGCACAAATTAGAGCAAATTAGCTCGTATCCCCCCGTGCATGTGTGCAAAGTAAAGTGTAAACAATGTATGCGGAAAGTGCAAAGTAAATGTTTAAAAGTGCGACGAAAAAATTTGGCAAAATATAAAGAATTGAAGTAGTTCTTGATGTCCAGTTACGTTCGCAAGGCACTATCCTAACTGTCCATTAGGTTGAAGATTATGCCAAAAGTTGATTGGGCCAGTTAAACAAGTTTTTATGCATTAAGGTGAACTGCTCTTCGGTTCGGTTCGGGAGCGTTCATGGGGATCGGATCGGGGATGCGGCCTCGACTTGGGCTCGGATAAACTGTGGAACTCAGAAATCAAAATCGGATCGGTTCGGAGGTAGAGTCCCCTGATGGTTCGGATCGGATCACATAGTCATACTTCTCCTCCTTTTATCTTACGGTCCGACCCGATCCGGTTAGGTAAGCTCCCTTTCCCCCTTCTTTAAATACTTGCTCCGACCCGATCCGATCTCCTGGATTTCTTTTCTTTTTCCCTTTATTTACTTGCCCCGACCCGGTCCGACTTCCCGAACTTCCTTCCTTTTCCCCTTATTTTTTCACCTTCCATATCCCTCCGAACTGAACCGATTCCCTACTATCTTCTTCTTCTCCTCCATCCTCTTTCCTCCGTAGCCAACGCCAAAGCCAGTCTCGTGCCAACCACCCAAATCAAAGCCAAGCATTTATGCGCTGATACATGCAACAACTGATTCTAATCCCCTCCATTACAACCTCGAGATGGCGACGAGGCTACTAACGACGATGACGAGGGGGGGAGGGTCACGATGTCGAGGTCATCCAATTTTCATGCTCAAATCGTCCTAATCATCTACGAATTCGAATCGAGATCAATTAAGAAAGGAATTATCTAAAGTTTTGTAACCTACCGATGTAATTACTTCGGGAATTAAAAGGAATTTCGATGCGTCAGGAGTTAGGGTTTTTTCGTTTTGTAAAACTTGGGGAGCGGTAAAACAATAAAAAGAAATGAGAGAAGGAAGAAGACTCAGTTTATATAGAGAAATAGAGCGACCATTCATCTCCCTATTCGGATCGGATCGACAGTCCAGTAGTAGAGCTTGGCCCAATAGTCCAATGAAAAATAGAAAGAAAAATGGGTCTGTTCGGATCGGAATCCGAACAGAACCGAATTCTGTGGCTCAGCAGCGAATTAAATTGAAGTTCGAAGAAGAAGATGGAAACGCAAGGAGAATCAAAGGAAAAATTACCTAGAAGACGCTGTGCAATGACAATCAAAGCATGCTCCGTCTCCAACAGAAACATCCTTTGAGGGGGCAAAATGTTAGCCCACTTTGTGAACTGGGCAACACAAAGTCGAGATGTGAAACATTGAAGAACTTAGAGTGCATTATAGCGGGTCGGATCGGAGGAATCTAGCGGTTCGGATCGGAGATACGTTGCTGATCGGATCGGAGTACTGCTATTATTTGGTTCAAGGAGACACTACTATCTGGATCGGAGCATTGCTTACTGATAGTCGGAGCGGAGGGCCACCTACCTGCTACGAAGACAGATCGGAACGGAGTGAAAGAAAACGAAGACTTAGCCTTGGGACAACACCGGATCGGATCGGATACCCCAATCCGAACCCCTCCTGTACACTCTTCCGATCTAAGCCCATCCACCACGTCACTCCCCTGCATGATCGCCTGGTTATTCGGAGCGGCTATGACCAGTTCCTACCCACAACGTCCACTGCTCTGATGCGTTGTCAACATAGAAATCCATCTGACCCCGAGGCTGATGGGATGGATGACACGTGGCTCCGATCCAGATCGGGTTCTGAGCAAATTTTCACCGATAAATACCCTGTCTGGAGACAATGAAAAGGATCTTCTTTTTGGCACTTTGAGAGTTCAACCACTACCATAACCCAAATTCCAGCACTCCGGATAATCCAAATCGTCTTTTAACATTTGTTTTTTAAACAATTGAGCGAATGTATGTGGGTTGTGAGAGAAATTGAGTGAATATCTCATTGTAACTGCAACAATATCATTGAGAATAGTGATTAACAAGTGGACGTAGGCTTTTCTTTGCCGAACCACTATAAATTCTGTGTCTCTATTTTACTTTTGATCTTATTTCATTCTGTTTTTAGTCAATTTGGGTGTTAGAACCACTTTTGGTCTAAAACACATATATCTATCATTATTATGCTACGTAATGTACGGACTGCCACCTTTGTTCGAATCAGACTCCATACTAGAGTAATGCCCTCAAGTCTACAATACACCACCCAAAGCATGCATGCATGTCTCTAGACTATCCCACGTATATACCACTAAGTTTAGCTCGATGCCTCAATCGCACATCCTCTAATGTGCACCGAGTTCCATGGCAGGGCGATACAAGAAACACGGAACTCGGTCGGGAGCTTTTCCATATCTGTACAGGCCCGTCTTTAAGAGCCTCTACAGATATTCCTAGGGTCTATTTTCACGGTGGCTATTGCCCCACCTAGGCCCCTCCCTCAACTAGTAGACACTACAAGAGCTAAATGACTGCCCCTAAAGAAAATAATCTAAACATCCATTTGGCATCTTCCCTTAACCACCGTACCCTGATAGTGAAGGATGAATGGTCTATTGGTTTTAGCTATAGTCTTTCCGCATCCCACTGGCTGTCGATGACGGGCATCCGATGATCTACTATCCTTGTTGGTCGTGACCCTTTGCCTCCTCGTTGAGGCAACCGCTGAATCACCCTGGTGTCACCACGTCACAACATTCTAACTGCATAGCTACTTCTGCAGTCAAGGCCCACCCACCTTGTAGTTACGCGTAGACCCAACGTCTACGAGCATAGCCTAAAACATCTGCCACCACACAGAGGACTATTAGGAGCACCTTATGTACCTCAGGAAGCCGCATGCTTCCCCTTCCAGTCCTTCCGAGCCGTCAGAACAATCAGATGAATGTGCGCTCCCCCTCATGCCTTATAACACCACGGTGATCTACCCCGTCAGGTTATTCACCCTTAAATGTGTGGACTGGTCCAAGCGCCTCACTTAAATATGTAGTTAGACCCTATGTCTAAACATTCTTTTACGTGCTTGCCTTACCTCATCAGGTTTTCATTTATCTTGGTTATTCTCATTCATATTGAAATCAAGTTACCAAGTTCCTCTTGCTTATTAATTTTGGTTGTATAACTTAACCCATTTAAATTTATTTATAAGCCTACAACATGTTATTCTCTAGATTGTGGCCTAGGGTCTGTAATCCACAATCTCTTTAGTATTCTTTCTTGGTTACATCATTACAATAACATGTTTTACTTAATATGTTATTAAGTATATCTCAATTCACATGTTTCCTAATTAACATGTCACTTACCATTTATGATTAAGTATAACTTATTTTATTTTACAAGCACTCCTCATTCTTTCCCATTTAATCACAATTCCATCTTACCATTGTTTACTAATTAACTTAGTTCTCATAACTAAGGTTTACTAATAAGTTTCCTTTCCATAAATATAACTTATGTTGTCCTCATCTGTAGATTTCACATTCATGTTCTTATAAATAACTTAATTTACAATTAAGTACAGCTATCCCCTTACGTAAGTTAGTCTATTTCCTTTTTCATTTATTATAGCCAAAGTTATAATTTCCACTTGTCCCTAGGAAAAGCCTAAACATCTTATCTTTTCTATTCATAAATGTTAATGCCCTAGACCTCTCACATTAAGTCAACCACTTGTGGATATTGGATATGCCAGGCGGCTCCGGACAGACTTAAACCACAAGTTTAGACTTAACATCTTGTCACAGTGCTGTTATGCATTAGACCCCTCACATTAGATTAACCACTTGTGGTCGCTGGATATGTCGGTCAGCTCCGGGCAGAATTATACCACAAGTGCAATCTAACTTCGTGTCTAAGCGTTACTACGGTTCCATTATTTTAGGCATATTCATATTAATAAATTTCCCAAATCCAAATATAGATTTTCATGCCTCTTTTTAATTCATATTTCATTATGCACAATATTCCCTTTTCCCTAAGTCATAAATCAAGATATATATTATGCCCAAATCCGTATTCACATATTTGCTAATTTATGTCCCTAGTTCATAATCACATATTTCAGTACAAGTTATGCCCAAATTCATATTCACATATATTCCAATTTATGCCCAAATCATATGCCAAATCATATTTTACATATGTTCCAACTTACGCCCAAATCATATTTTACATATGTTCCAATTTACGTCCAAATCATATTTTACATATGTTCCAATTTACGCCCAAATCATATGCCAAATCCTATTTTACATATGTTCCAATTTACACCCAAATCATATGCCAAATCATATTTTACATATGTTCCAGTACGCCCAAATCATGTTTTCCAATGTATGCCTAAATTCATATTCACATTATTCAACACGATATATATTCCCAAATCCATATTCGTATATTTCCAAATTTTATGCCCCAAATTATGTCTTTCCCAATCGTTCCCAATTTCTCACGTTCGCATGTTTCAGCGTTAGACCTAGGCTTGAAGGTAGCCTAGCTATATAAAAATAAAAGGGAAAAGAGGGAAAGAAGAGAATTAAAACTGGCATAACAACAAGTCAATAATAAACTGACAGAAATTAACTGAATAGATATATTATGACAAGATTGAATATGGCGCCGGTATGAACTATGAAGGCATATCTGATAATTATGTCATAATAGAACTTGTTTAGGCACAGACCCAATATCTAATTCCTATATACATTTTTTGATTATCAATTAAATATCTAGATCTTAAAATAACATGAACTCATAGTGAATAGATCTAAGGAAACAGATCCAAGTAACTGAGAAGAACACGTTGGATTTGTTGTTGTAGCCATCGTTGAATTTGTATAATGCTTGCTGAATTGGATTTAGAGAAGAATAGGCTATTCAATTTACGTTGCAGCAGAGATCCTCCATCGCCACCATTTTTTTAGATGAATAAAACCTAGGTTTAGGGTCCTTTTTATAGCCTCGAAGTAATGAACCGGGTCCAGAAAGAAGTCCAGGTACAGGAAAATGAATTTCACTCAGATCTGCTCGGGGGGGGGGGGGGGGTTGACCACCCAGGGGTCGACACCCATACTGTGGGGTCAACTCCCCTAGGATGGGAAATTTCCCGCTCACGGAAATTCGAATTTTGAATTGAAATTTTGATTTTCTAGACCTTATTTTCATATATATTATTCTTATCCATATACAAGCTTCAAACCTTCATAACTTCTTCATACGTTGTCCGTTTTATGCAAATCAAATGTCTATCTTGACCAAAATTTCAAGACGAACGCAATGGCGCAATTTGCTTCCCTTAATTCTTAATAGTAAATTAAGATTTCCTTAATTTATTGTTTCAAATTAATTATTCTTTAATTTATCATCTTTAGTGTCGTTAAAATCACGGGGTGTTACAAAAAGTCAGTGGGCCCAGTTATGAAGGGTGATTAACCGCCCTACCCCTATGGTGGCCTCCAGGTGGATCACTAATATAGTGGAGGTCGACTGGTTTGTGAAGAATGTGGGATGATAACTAGGATTTTCTAGGTTATTCCTTTACATTTTCGTGTTATGAACGGTTTAAATTTTATTATTCAAATTTAACTGGTATATATAAATAGAACTAGAGACCCTCACTCAAAATTTATATTCTTTAGTGGCTACGTTCCTCCATTCTTATCTTTCTTAGATCCAGATTTAGGGAAGGTTAGTTTCCTCTTTCTTCCCTCTTCCTTATTTTATTTTATTTTGTTAGTTCTAAATTTAACTTTTACTTATGTATATGATTTGTTCTTGATTTTATGCATATGTAAATATAAATAGAGAAGATTGGATTTGATTTGTGTGACAACAATCCAAAAAAGGTTTCCGATTAGGACTGAATACAATTTTCTTCTACAAAGACTGTGAGTGGGATCTTTATAGATTACTTTTTTACCTTTACTTGTTTATTCTAAAAATTTGTATTGTGCGTGCCAAAGATATTTAAGGATTATGAAAACCGAACCAAAACCTCTTCAATTCTCTATATAAACGATAGTTCCAATTTATGTTATTTATATGGATTTTCGGTTATGAGTTTAAGTTAAAGGGATTTTGTTCTTACTTATGAATCGTAAACAAACTTAGTGTATTTTACTTTCTTTCCTCCACTAATTCAAAACCTATATTTATATAAAAATAATGGATTGAAGGACAACAAATCATATGTAGTTAAATATTTATTTTGCTTGTAAAGTTGTAGATTCGAGTGTTATAAACTACTAAAGTAAGCATTATGAGACCTAAGATTACAAGTGTGTCCGTTGTGTATGTTGTTATTATTGCTTTACTTAATTTGTAAATTCTTATTTTGGATCTTTTACCATGCTATTAATCGTAGGGAAAACAAATTGTAAATCTAAATTCTTGTGTATAGGTTGACAGTTCATACAATTAGTTTGTTTTACCATTTGCACCTGTTTGATGCATTATTATTAATATTTACTATAACGTAACCTATATATCTTAAATTTGTATTTATCATTTTAAAATTAAGATTTCTGAATTAAATGTCCCTACGAGGAGTTTGTGTGCTTGCATGCATTTATGGCATTTACTTAATATTAAATGACATGAGCACGCGAGGTTAACTCCTCCTTCTAGTAGATGTTTGTCCAAACAACCCGGCCACCGAAAGTTATAAGAAGGTAGGTTAATGTGAGATATCTAGTGTCATGTGCCATTCAGTGTTGCGATTGGCTTGTCTTGAGAAATGCCTTAAGTGGTTTATCCATGTTTTGGGGGTATTAAGTGGATGGACCTGCCCTTTCCTAATGTATTTATCCTTACAAGTACAGACTATAGGCATATGGCCCCTACTTATTAGATATTAAGTAATCTATGGGTCCTCCTTTCTCTAATTGTTTTCAATTAAGGTATTAAATGGTCTCGATTTGAGTTAGGTAGTTATCGAAAGTTATCTACTCCTCTAGGAGAGTATAGTGAGGAACTATTTTGGGATAGGCTATCTAAGAGTTCGCTTGATATGTAAGAGGGACCAGTTGTCTATGAGAAGTATTTAGGGGTAGGAGTTCTCCTTTAGTGCCAGCTAGATAGTTACGATAAGGGTCCGCCACTGGTAGATATTAAATGGCAGAGGAGTCGCCTGCCTTTCCAGCCTTAAGTGACTAGGTCTTTCATTGGGTCTTAAGAGATCGCGTGGAGGGTATTGCACTATGTTTGTGAGTTTAAATATTTTGTGATGTCTACAAGGGAATGAGGTCTTAAGTGATTGGATCTTTCGTTGGCTCTTAAGAGATCGTAGGAATCAACTATAGGGTATTAAGTGGTGGTTGGTATCCGCCCTTATTTTATTTAGTCTTAACTGACTATTGGGTTCACCTCTTTCCAATATATATATATATATGTGTGTGTGTGTGTGTGTGCGTGTGTGTGTGTGTTAATAAACAAATATTTTTGTATGTGTGTATTATTATGCAAACACGCCCTTGATGGTCTTTCAACTGCCCAAGAATAGGTAAAAAGGTTTTAAACTTAAATATTTTGTTCACCATAACTTGTTGTTCTGACACCCTGCTTTTAACAACATTGGTTAGGTAGGACGACCTTGCAGTTAAAGTCTGATGATGGATGACATTGAGATGATGGAAATCATCTTATTTTATTATTTTCTTTATGTAAGACATTTAATATGATATCTATGATGTAGTTGTATCTATGACTGAACACTTATGACTTTGTGGCTGTATTGTATTTGACATTATTATAATTTCATGAAATGATACATCTTATATACTATTTTACTTTATTCGTACTGTCGTGAGTTATGATTATGTTATAGTTTAGTGTTATTAGTTATTTCTTATAGAAAAAATGACCTTCTTAGAATGACTTTATGTTCCAATGGTTCTTTTCTGGGTTGGGATTTAGAACCTTTCCGATTGGGTTATTACATTTGGTATTAGAGCCTAGGTACCGATCATGGGAATACGTACGATAGACATATTTGTTATTTGAAA
Source organism: Allium sativum (assembly GCA_030737875.1). Lineage (NCBI taxonomy): Eukaryota > Viridiplantae > Streptophyta > Magnoliopsida > Asparagales > Amaryllidaceae > Allium > Allium sativum. The sequence goes on along the minus strand of CM060922.1, from coordinate 844,825,366 downwards.
AATATTTTCAAACATGTACATATGTATATCCATACCCTTAGGACATTCTATTTTACAATTGGTAATATTCCTTCCTTTTCTTTTGGCTTAAAACTATCTTAGGAATTCTCACTAAAGATTTCCACTTACAAATAGTAGACATGGCTGATAATTAACTAGACTAAGGGACCCATAATCCACAGAGACTTTGGAAGTACTTGAGTGGTTCCGACATTGTTCCTCTTGCTACCCCAAGTAGAGCAGTAGCCCCACCCGCTAAAGTAGCCCCCAATTTCCCTTGCTTGTGTGAAGACTTCATAAATTTTAAAGGCAAATTTTTTCGTGGAATATGAGGATTTCTTAGAGCCAATTCATAGTTGTTTGAGCATGACCGCATCTTTAAGTTTATTTTATGGGAAGACCAACTGAAAAAGAGGATAGTAGCATGACATCTTATGGGACAAGAATTGAAGTGGTGGAATATGATCTCTGATGAAACTGCAGGAACAATATTTACATATAACGAGTTTAGGGAACATCTGAGATTAAATTTCTGAGTAATGTTGAGTGTAACACCCCACACTTTTCCAAGCCCAAATTTCAACAAAAATTGAAACTCAAACCCATCAAGAATGGAGAGGATAAATCTGGTACTTGCAAATATTGAGCAAATGATAATTAGAGTAAAATAAAACAAACTCACAGCGGAAACAAAATAAGATAATAAATACCGACTAAGGCGACTACCTTAAAGCATATCGCCACGTATATCGAGCATGAGAGAAAAAAGAACCGATATTTGAACTGAGCACCTACTAAGACCTATTTTCTCTGACCTAAACCTGAGAGTTGTTATGAGGAAGGGGGTCAGAACTACAATGTAACGAACCGCATTCTACGTATCCAAGGATCGTAGAATATTTATTTCCTTTTCATATGAGGTCGTATGGACGTGTAACTTTGGTGAATGACTATTAGGGTCATTTTTCATGTTCACGATTTTTGTCGATTTTTAAATGACCGTTTTGGCCCTGGCGAATCTTGTTTCGCCAATAACTTTTGATTGATAAGGAGTTTTGACCTGAAACCACTTCCATTGGATTCAAATGATGGTTTACCTTTCCATAGAATGGCCACATTGATCAAACAGACTTACCATTTGGGTGATATGGCTAAAATAAGGTTTGGAAGGTAAAAAACAGCTTAACTAGGCCTAATTAAAGTGATTAACAGCTAGGTCCATAACCCATTTCGGGATTAGGGTTATGGGGAGGCTGATAGGGTTTGAGAAATCATTTCTATTCAGATTTCTAACTGCCACTTACATCTCTTGAACCCTAACCATGACCTCCACTTTCTAAAACACTTCCAAATCACTTTCTAATAGAAGATTAAGCTAATGAGCATCAAACCAAGTTTAATCAACATCAAATTAGAGGCAAAGGATGCTGTGTGCATTGGAATTCATGCCATTTAAAGAATCACCTCAGATCTGAGTTTATATTTTGGCTAAGGTGAGTGATTCAATTGTTTTTCACTAATTATGGCTAATTAGGGTTGATTAGTGTTAATTAACGAAATTATGCATTATAAAAATCTGGAAAAATTTGTAAAATTCTAAAATATTATTTTATACCTCTGTTAGAAATTGAGGCTAATTTAGACATGTTTTGCTAATCGTATGGTTAAATCATGATTAAGGGGATTAAGGGAAAAACTTGGTTTTTGGGGTATGTTTAATCCATAATGACATTTTAAATTGTTGTTTTGGTTTTATGGTCGATTATACATGTTTCTATGACTGTTTGGAATGTTTTGTGATTGCTTAGAAAAGTTAGATTGGTCGAAAACGCCGTCGTGTGGCATAAAACATTCGCCAGAAAAGTTGCAGAAACCGATGCAGGAACCGGATCAGATCCCCCTACCCGTTCGTGACCAGGGTATCACGACCCCCGAACCGGAGCACCACCCTTCTCCAAACCGAACTGCATCATGAGCTACATGCTCCACTAGCCGGACCTTGATGCTCCTCACGATCCGCTCCACCATGCGAGCCCGAACCGGATGCCCTGAACCGAAGCATCACGATTTGATGCCATGAAGCCACGAGCCAGAGCTTCGAGCCACGACCTGGAGTCACGACGCGAACCAGTGAAGCAGCTCGACCCGACCCAGAGGGTATGCCACGAACCGAACCGACCTGGAAATGGAAGCCGACCTGACCCAATGTGGATGATCACGAACCGAACTATCTCAGGAGGACCGAACCGAACCAAATGGAGACCGATCCAGAGAAGACCAAAACCCGAGGTGCAAAGATGGTCCAAATGGGAAGCTATTACTTAGTATCCATATAAGAACAAATGAGTTAACCTCATGAGTTGGACTTTGCTGCGGGACGCGTGCAAAGGGGTTATCGATGTCTATAGCTTTGACTCATCACTGAGGAACGGACTGTTGGCTATGGATCAGTGCAGTGAAGTTGTCACGACTTCATGGGGCAGAGTGATCGTAGCAAGACTATGAGACAGTGCAGTGGAGTTGTCATGACCCCATGGGGTAGAGTGGACATAGCAAAGGATTAGTGGTTATGGATCAGTGCAGTGTGGTCATTGTGACTCTATGGGGTAGAGTGATCGTAGAAAAGTATTGAGTGATTAAAGTGGTAGATATCATATGCTTTACGCACTGAGTGAGAGATGTAAGGATGGTTGCTATGTTTGATGTTTGTTATCACCATGACATGCACACCCCCTCCCCCTTTTTTTCACACCATGTGTTAGTGTCACCTTAGAGTATCGTAAATCCTGTTGTGCTAACTCTTTGGTTGCAAGTCCAGGTTCAGGTATGGTTATGTATACTTGTTATTGTTCTGGTTTTGCTGCTTATTGCTCATACCAGACTTTTGTCTGATGCAGAGTTTTATATCTCTTCTTATTACTCTGGGTGCTCTTAAATGGACAGACTAGAGACATGTCAGGTGATTATACACGAGTAGCTGCACCGGAGATGAGCAAGAGGCTCCCACGTATGATATATATGTATATATGTATATATATATTCTCCCTGTGTTGTTGCTAGTCACTACTTTGGCATTAGTAGTGTACCCCTTTCTTTTACTTTAGAGACAGTATTTCAAAGTTGTAATAATGTTGGTTTGGATGATAAGCTATATTTTGGGTTTCCGCTGCTATGATGGTTTAGTTGCCAGCTTATGCACTGTCTTTCCTGTTTTATGTCAAAGTCATGTTATTATTATATTTTATCCCATGCGCTGTGAGACATTCTACAGGTTCCTTGTTAGTTATAATTCCTTTCTTTGGCGACCGTCCCGTGCTAGTCAGGCATTGGCACGACACACTTTCATTGGAAACGTCAGTTGGTGCGGGCCGGGCCATCACACTTGGTACCAGAGCTCTAGGTTGCGTAGTTAACCTAGGGAAAGACACCAGGGAGAGACAGTACGTATATGAGAGCGTGTATTTGTTATATTTCGGGTTTTCAAATGCTATATATATACTATTAGTATATCTAGGGATGAAGTTGCATTACACTGGCACCACTGGAGAGATGGTTAATCATTTTCTCCTTACAGATTGAACGATGAGCCGATATACGAGGAATACTAGTTCAGGAGCCAATAATAGGAATGCTCCTGATATGAGGGCGATATTCACCGACTTCATGAGAGAGATGCTTAGGGATGTTCAGAGGGCAACTCCTAATGCTGCAAATGGCAGTGTTGCAGCGGTGCAGGCGCCTTGGACCGATTTCGCCAAGCTCTGTAAGGACTACACTAGTCTTAGTGGGAAGCCATTCCATGGAACGTAATCGGCTACAGAAGTTCAGGATTGGCTTGATAGTTATGAGCGTATCTTCGAGGATCCGGGAATCGAAGACATGATGAAGAGGAAGTTAGCATCCCGTCAACTGCAAGGATGGGCTATGAATTGGTGGAATGCTATTAAGGCAGCTACCCCCGATGATTAAGTTACATGGGATCAATTTAAAGATCGCTTTAGTGACAAGTTTATCCTAGCTGCCCAGAAGTCAGAATTTTTTAGGAAGTTCTTGGAGCTTAAGCAGAATGGTAAGGAAATCTCGGAGTATATTGCTGAGTTCGATACTTTATCGAAGTATGGATTATCCCTTTTTGGCACTCCCGAGGAGAAGAATGAGAAGTTCATAACAGGCTTAGATCAGTACTTGGGGGAAAGGCTTATAAACCATACTAATAAGACTTTTGAATCGATTATTGGGAAAGCATTGTGGTCAGAGAGCTTTTATCCTAAGCCCAAGGCTGAAGTCGCTATTGCATCTACAGAGGGACCAAAGCCGCAGGTAAGTGGTGGAGGCAAGACTAATTCCCAGAATAAAAGGAAACAGAATCAGACTAAGGATGGTTAGAAGAAGAGTAAGAAAGATGTTGAGTGCTTTAGCTGTGGCAAGAAGGACCATTATGCTAAAGAATGTCGAGCAAAGCTAACAAACAGGAAGTGCTTCAACTACGGCCAAGTGGGACATCACAAGGATAAATGTCCGCAACCCCCCAAAGAGAAGTAGATTGTGAAAGCGTATGTTATTAATGTGTTTCCTTCTTCCTTGAATGCCCCAACTGCGATGGAGAAAGGAAAGAATGCCATCATTCAATGTATGCTTTCTATTTAAGATGTTCCTGTTTGAGTAATGTTTGATACTGGGCTTCCCGTTGCTTCATATCTAGTGACCTAGTAGATAGTTTGGGATCGGAACCTGAGATAGTCAATAGACCTTTAGCGGTGATGAAACCGATTTGTTATTTGACTAGCCTTAGTATGATTTGTCGTAATGTGGTCTTATCGAGTCATGGATGTATATTTGCTTGTGATTTCTTTGTTTTGGGCTTTACTGGGTTTGGTATTATTTTGGGAGTCGATTGGCTCTAAAGATATGGGGTGGTGGTAGACTGCGAGGCATTTTCGGTGACTATTAGGGCGGATGATGGGCGGAGGGTAGTGTTTGGTGGCCTACCTAGTAATGAGGTGATGGCTAGTTTTCTAAATTCCCTCGACATCCCTTAGGATGAGTTAGCAGGAATTCCCATTGTTGGCCAGTATCTGGATATCTTTGAGGAAGTGACCGGACTTCCACTACGCCGAGAGATTGAGTTCCCTCTTGATTTAGTGAAAGATGTCAGACCTATAGTGATGCCACTTCGTTGTATGGAACCAAGGAAGCAGAGAGGGCTCGAGGTGCAAGTAAGCGATCTTTTGAAGAAGGATTTAACCTAAGAAGTGTCCCTTAGTGGGGAGCACTAGTTGTATTTGCTACCAAGGCAGATGGTTCCCTTCGTTTATGTGTGGACTTTCACGAGTTGAATAAAGTGACCAGGAAGAATAAGTATCCTCTTCCACGGATAGGTGATTTGTTTGATCAACTGGAGGGAGCAAGGGTGTTGTCCCAATTAGACCTCACGACATGATTTTATTAGCTCCGAGTAGCAGTTGAGAGTATTCTTAAAATGGCATTTCGGGAGCCGTCTGGATTCTATGAGTGGTTGGTCATGCCATTCGAGTTGACCAATGCACTAGCATATTTTGTGGATCTTATGAATAGGGTATTTAGGGATCAATTTAATAAGTTTGTTCTTGTGTTCATGGACAATATACTTATTTATTCGAGGACAGAAGAAGAACACAAGGAACATTTGAGAGTAGTGATGGAGGTGTTGAGAAAACACTAATTGAAAGCAAAGTTTTCTAAGTTTCACTTCTGGAGGAGGGAAGTAAGATTCTTGGGCCATGTTGTTTCAGAGAATGGTTTTGCCGTGGATCCTGCGAAGGTGGCTACGGTACAAGATTGGTCTACGCCCAAGAATGCGACAGACATAGGAAGTTTCTTGGGATTGGCTAGATATTATCGTAATATTATTCAAGACTTCTCCAAGATAGAACACCGTTAACTCAGTTGACCAAGAAGAATCAAGCTTTCGTCTGGGACGGAAATTGTGAAAATGCATTTAAGAGTCTAAATGAAAAGTTGACGCGTGCGCCAGTGTTAGTCATTCCTAAAGGGAATGAAGAGATGATAGTACACATGGATGCCTGTGGTACCGGATTAGGTGCTATATTGATGCAAGGAGGTAGGGTAGTAGCTTACGCTAGTCGGGAACTGAAACCGCATGAGAAAAGATATCTTACCCATGATTTGGAATTGGCAGCGATCGTGTTCGCGTTGAAGACGTGGAGACATTATCTTTTGGGAGAAAGATTCGAGTTGTTTACCGATCATAAATCGTTAAAGTATCTCTTTTCTCAGAAGGATCTAAATCTCTGACAGCAAAGATGGTTCGAATTCTTGGCCTCCTATGATTTCAATATCGCATATACACTAGGAAAGGGAAATGCGGTAGCTATTGCATTGAGTTGAAGACATGCCAGTTTAGGGGCTATGTTTCTTGAGTGGAAGCAACTGGAGTAAATCGCAGGGTACGATTTCAGATCAAAGCGCGAATTAGATCCATAGATGTTAGCAAGTTTGACGTTCAGACCCACTTTGATTGAGCGGATTGGTTCCAGTCAGAGGGACGATCCTAACCTACTAGAAATCATCTCCAAATTAGAAATGGGTATCGATAGTGAGGAGATGAAAAAGTATGGGCTTGATCGAGAAGGATGGCTTTGAAAGGATGGTAGACTGGTTGTACCCAATGTCAATGGATTGAGAGATGAAGTGCTTAGAGAATGTCATCACTCAAAACCGACTATACATCCCGGTGGTAATAAAATGTATCGAGGCATGAAATAGACCTACTACTGGGAAAGGATGAAAAGAGACGTTGGGAAGTTTATATCCAAATGCATGAACTGCCATCTAGTTAAAGCTGAGCAAAAGAAACCTAGTGGTTTGTTGCAACCGAACAAGTCTCAATGGATTTCATTGATGGGTTACCAAGGACTAGATCGGGCCATGAAAGCATTTGGGTGATTGTGGACCGATTGACCAAGAGTGCAAGGTTTATACCCGTCAAGTCGAATAGAACAACAGCTAAGTTAGTAGAACTGTATATGAAGTGGATAGTGAGATTTTATGGAGTACCCAAAGGCTTTGTAAGTGACCAAGATCGGTTGTTCACTAGTGGATTTTGGAAGAGCTTACGAGAGGCTTTAGGATCAGAATTAAATCTCAGTACACCGTACCATCCTCAAACCGATGGTCGGACAAAGAGGGTGAATCGTATATTGGAGGATCTCTTGAGATCTTGTATATTGGATTTTGGTGGGTCATGGGACGACCATTTGCATCAAGTGGAGTTCGCATATAATAATAGTTATCAGTCTAATATTGGTATGGCTCCATTTGAAGCTTTGTACGGAAAACCGTGCAACTCGCCATTGTGTTGGCTAGAAATTAGTGAGAAATTTGTGCTTGGACCGAATGTAATAAGGGAAACATCAGACAAGATTAAGGTTATTCAACAGCGAATGGAGGCTGCCCAAGATACGCAGAAGAGTTATGATGATAAGAGACGAAGAGAATTGAAATTCTCCGTTGGCGGCTTGGTGTTTGTTAAGATTTCTCCGTTAAAGAGCGTGATTCGATTTGGTAGGAGAGGCAAGTTAACACCAAGATTTGTTGGTCCATTCCCGGTTCTCGAGCAAGTTGGGAATTTGGCATATAAATTGAGTTGCCAGACAAGATTGCGGGAGTTCATAACGTGTTTCATGTTTCCCAGTTAAGGAAGTTCGTGCACGACCCTAATATAACTATTTCACTGGATCAGCTAGATGACATCGAACTAGAACCAGAGGCGCTTGGGAGCCTCAAGCCGATCTGTATTGTCGAGAGCGTTACGAAGCAACTTCGAAGGAAGGCGGTGAAACTGGTCAAGGTTCAGTGGGGCGAGAATGAAAGTGACTGTATTTAGGAAACAGAGGAGAGCATAAGGAAATCGTATCCAGAGCTCTTTGCCTGGTAAGATTTCAACAGTGATAGTTTCTTCCGTTGTTAGTAAACCGCATGCTAGGGTAGGCTTGTTGTGCTTGTTGTGTATGTTTGATTGTTTGTGAATGACTGATCGGCATGCGGAACACCTTTGTATGTTTTTGGTTAACGAATTTCGGGGGCAAAATTTCTTAAGGGGGGAGAGTGCAATGACCCGCATTCTACATATCCAAGGATCGTAGAATATTTATTTCCTTTTTATATGAGGTCGTATGGTCGTGTAACTTTGGTGAACGACTATTGGGGTCATTTTCCATGTTCATGATTTTTGCCGATTTTTAAATGACCGTTTTGCCCCTGGCGAATCTTTTTTCGCCAATAACTTTTGATTGGTAAGTAGTTTCCACCTGAAATCACTTCCATTGGATTCAGATGATGATTTACATTTACGTAGAGTGGTCATAATGATCAAACAGACTGACCGCTTGTGAGATATGGCTGAAATAATGTTTGGAAGGTGAAAAACAGCTCAACCGGGCCTAATTAGAGTGATTAACAACTAGGCCCATAACCCATTTCGGGATTAGGGTTATGGGGAGGCTGATACGGTTTGAGAAATCATTTCTAATTAGTTTTCTGGCCGCCACTTACATCTCATGAACCCTAGCCATGACCTCCACTTTCTAAAACACCTCCAAATCCCTTTCTAATTGAAGATTAAGCTAATTAGCATCAAACCAAGTCTAATCAACATCAAATTAGAGGCAAAGCCTGCTATGTGCATTGGAATTCGTGCCATTTAAAGAATAACTTCAGATCTGAGTTTATATTTTGGCTATGGTGAGTGATTTGCATTGTTTTTCACTTATTACGGCTAGTTAGGGGTGATTAGTGTTAATTAACGAAATTGTGCATTATAAAAATCTAGCAAAATCTATAAAATTCTAAAATATTATTTTATGCCTCTGTTAGAAATTTGGGTTAATTTAGACATGTTTTGCTAATCGTATGGTTAAATCATGATTAAGGGGATTAAGGGAAAAACATAGTTTTTGGGGTATGTTTGATCCATATTGACATGTTAAATTGTTCTTTTGGTGTTATGGTCAATTATACATCTTGCTATGACTGTTTGGAATGTTTTGTGATTTCTTAGCAAAGTTATATTGGTCGAAAATGCCGTCGTGTGGCGTAAAATAGTCGCTAGAAAAGTTGCATGAACCGATCGATCGCCCTACCCGTTCGTGACCAGGGTATCACGACCCCCGAACTGGAGCACCACCCTTCTTCGAACCAAAACGCGTCACGAGCTACAGGCTCCACGAGCCGGACCCTAATGCTCCTCACGATTCGCTCCACCATGCGAGCCTGAACCGGATGTCCTAAACCGAAGCATCATGATCTAATGCCATGAAGCCACGCGGGTGAGCTTGGAGCCACGACCTGGAGTCACGACCCGAACCGGTGAAGGAGCTCGAACCGACCCGGAGGGTATGCCATGAACAGAACTGTAACAACCCGTGTTTTTATAACATGTAATAACCATAAATCAAGGCAGAATTAATTTTTAAAATAAGAATCGAGGGAAACGGGTTGCGCCATTGTGTTCGTCTCGAAATTATGCTTGGAAACGAGTCCGAGTTTTCGAAAATCGGAGTCCGTAGGACCAAGTTATGACCTTTCGAAGTTTTCAGAAATTTTCATGTTCAAACCAGACTCAATTCGAATTCAAAAATTCGAATTTCAAACCTCCAAATGGACTGGGCGGGAAATTTCCCGCTCAGGACCAGGTCGACCTGGGTGTCGACTATGTAGTCGACCTACCCAGGGCCAGGTCGACCATAGTGTTGACCTGGGGGTCGACCATAGTGTCGACCTGGGGGTCGACCTGGTGCCCGAGCCCATTTCTGAAGTTGGATTCACTCTGATGTATTTGGCCTCGTTCCTGTCCACATTCGTTGACCTGACCCTATAAATACAGCCCCTAACACCAGTCTCTCTACATAAAATTCTTTCTGACCTTATGCTACTCTAATTCTGATTGTAAAGTTTGAGAGAAGGACTGCTTCTTCTACGTTGAGACTACGTTAAGGAAATTGCTGATTTGGGGATTTCTATTAGGACTTGACTAAGCATATTCAACATTGACTCTCTTTTTCTAATTCTCGAACCACGATCTGTAAGCCCCAGTTATTTTCAGATTTAAACTGTAAATGTATTATGAATTTGATGTAAATTGAATTTGGACCTATGTATGATGGCTGTTTACATTCATTCTCATTCATCTTGGATCTTGACTCTTGAATATTACTATGACATTAATTTGGGGCCTATTCATGTTGTGAATCAAAAGAAAACCCCTCATATTATCATGTTGAACCTGCTATTAGTCACAAGTTTATACTATCACCTTATGACAGTCATATCATGACTATACTATCACCTTATGACAATCGTATCATGACTATACTATCACCTTATGACAGTCGTTACCATGAGTATACTATCACCTTGTGACAACTGTTATTTTGACTAGTACCTTATCTTGCTACATTTGGAACCTTTATGTTTGAGGCCAGTATTTCATATGCCAGTAATGTTTTAATCTTTTATTTCAAGTCATATCATGCTATGCTAGTAATAACTTTTGCCACATTATACCCGTTCCTTTTTATGTTATTCCCTATTAGATTTATTTGTATCGATTCGAACTTGCGTGCGATGGGAATACGATTTGGGTAGACTTGGTAAAACATAAATTAGCTTTAAACTTGAACCTGAATATGGACATGAACTTGACACGATTTGACATGAAACATGACCTGAAAACTTGACATGAATCAAGACAAGAAAACTTGCACGTGGGCATGACAGTTAGATAAACTTGAAAATGGCCAACTCGAGGTTGGGTTGAGTTTGCAGTGTAAATCTGCCCGGAACCGCCTGGGAAATCCAGTGGTTGCAAACAATAGGATCCAATGTGGGTGTCATATTGCACGTAAAAACCCGATGTTAGACTATGTTGTGATGTAAATCTGCCCGGAACCGCTCGAAAAATCCAGTAACCACAATAGTTAGTCTAATGTGAGAGGTTGGAGTGCACTAATGAATTAATGCCACTTGATAGGGTTAAGTCATGAACCACTTGAATATATTTAACCAACTTGACACGATGAATTGATAGGGTTAAGTCATGAACTGCTTGAACACACTTATCCAACTTGATACATGATTTGGATAGGGTTAAGTCACGAATTTGAATGACAACACTTAACCCATTAGAAACCCTAGTTACGCGGTCCTTTTCAGCAGTAACCCACTTAGATGTATCACGATACTCTGGGACTAGGCAGGGTAGGGCACGATTACTGGGCTGATTGTAAGTGACCAGAACGACGACTGAGTAGGTGCGCCATTGTAGGTTCAGGCGGGTTATGGTCGTGCACGTAGTCCGGAGTTGAAAAAGCAGGCATTGGGCACCCGTAGATTTACACTTTGCGTGCTTGATTCGTGTCGGTGGTTGGCACCATATGACTTGATACACCCTATGGTGGACCTAGCACAGGTAACTACATTTCTGGATAGGGCCGTATGACATAGACACATGACGAGCTAGGAATTGTAGGGAGTCGATCGAATAGTAGATCGTACTGTAGGACCCCGTAATGGGTCACTTCATGATACTGGGCCAAGGGAAAATTTCATGATTAATACTTGACATGGGTTAGAACACTAGTACAGTTGGTGCAGCGAACCTTGAACATGCGATGCCTTATCTTGTTATCTTAATTATCCTACTAGTTCTGTTATCATCCTTATGTTTAATTCCAGTTTTCACGTATCATGTTACCTTTACTAGTTTTCATATTAAAAGTCACTAGGGCTTACCAGTCTTTATGACTGACCCTTTGTCTTTCGCCCCTTTTTCTTTCGTTTCTTCCCCCCAGGTTCTCAGGGAGGAAACACTAGCTCTTAGCTTGGATTCAACTTGCTTTCTGACAGCCCATGTACGGTTTGGTCTTGGGCTATGCTATGGCTGCTTATGCTATTTATGGGGAATAATTTACTTTTGTTTTAAGTTTATGCTTCTTTATTATGAACTGGATGTAATGGAATAATTTGTATTTTGGATATATGAGCTTATGACTCTTTTCTGGAAAATAACAAAAAGTTGGTTTTTAATTTCTATCGCTGCTTTATTTATGTTCTGCCTTGTGATATCTCTGTGCATGTTTACCTAGATAATACTCCACCAAAACTAGTGCATTCCCTTTGTGAGTGACCCTAGCGGAGGTTGGGTGTTACATTTGGTATCAGAGTAGAAGGTTACTAGGCTGGGCAAAAGTTTTAAAAACCTTCCAAAACAGTTTTCAAAACTATTTATAAAGAAGCATTTTTCAAAAAAAGTTTTATGTTTAAAAAGATTATTCCCTAAGAAGCCATTAGCACTTCCCTTGGTTTCCTCGTTTGAATCTTTTCTTTTCGTTTTTCAGCATGGCCGATCTTAACCTTCCTTAGGTAATACCGTGCCTGGATGGTTCCGAAGGTACTTAGAAGCCAGGGCCAACGACGTGGGCACGACAGACATCCCTCCTCCACCCCCCTAGTGGTTGCGGTTCCTCCTCCTCCTGGTACCGCCTTTGCCAAAGTATGCAAAGACTTTAAAGCGATGGGCAGCAAGAACTTCGTTGGAACTGAAACCTTTGTTGAGGCACGAAACTGGCTAAAGGAGACAGAAGACTTGTTCATTATCTTTGATATGGAGGACCATAGGAAAGTCCAGTTGGCAGCATGGTTGCTGAAAGAGGAAGCTGCATTTTGGTGGGAAGTCACCAACGCTACCAGGCCAATTGAGACTTGGGCAGACTTTAGAGATAGGTTTGGGCTTAAATTCTTATCGTCAGCAGAGGAGAACCTTCAGATGGAGAGGTTCCTAGCACTCAAGCAAGGGGATATGTCTGTGAGGGAGTACGTGAATAAGTTTAATCAACTTGCTCGGTTCGGTTTGGATTTGATCAATACAGCCCAGAAAAAGGCTGTACGCTTTGCTCGAGGATTGAACGAGCCACTACATAGCTTGGCCCTAACTCATATACCCATGGGGGCGGCCTTTGAAAGCTTGGTGGATATGGCTCTACTTCATGAGGAAGACAAGAATAGCAAGAAGGAGGTTAAGCCTAATGAGACTCAGAATAAGAAAGCTGACTTCAAGAAGGGGAATAACAAGAATAACAAAAATAACAAGAGCAACAACAAATCACGTGAGACGAGGAAGTGCTACTTCTGTGGTATTACTGGACATCTAGCTAAAGACTGTAGAAAGAAGAAGAGGAAGTTGGGTGAATGCTTTCATTGTGGAGATACTGGACACATCAGCAAGGATTTCCCTAAGAAGCAAGGACAGGGGAAAGGGCAAACCTAGTGAGCAGGACCTTCTGGAGGGCAGTTGCATGCTCTCAACACCACTCTAGCTCTTGACCGAGGTAGTAATATTTCCGTAGAAAGCCTTGTTTACATTTCTGACTTTCCTGTTCGAACCTTATTTGACTCTAGCGCATTGCATACTTTTATTTCTTCTGATATTGTTGAAAATCTGCACCTAAGTACTAGTCTGGTTGAGGATCCCATTATAGTTTCAAATCCAATTGGGGGCTCCACCCATTTATCTATGATGTGTGTGGATTTGAGGATCTCTATCTTAAGCGTAGAATTCATGTGTAATGCTTATGTTCTCGGATTCATGGGATATGATTTGATCCTAGGTATGGATTGTCTATCCGATTATGGAGCCATTCTTGATTGTGAATGAAGGGTAGTGAGTCTCATGACTCGCCTTGGTAATACCCTTGAAATTTCTTGTAACCCTAAGGGTCCGGTCATGTTATGTTATCTTGAATCCCTTGACTCGTCCGACGATAATTTGCAATCTGTAAGAGTGGTCCGAGAATATCCAGATGTCTTTGATGAAGTGAGGGGATTACCTCCTAAACGCGAGATAGAGTTCCGAATTTATCTTATTGATAATTCCAAGCCAGTTTCATTGCCCGTTAGGCACATGGCCCCGCGAGAAAGAAGAGAGCTCAGTAAACAAATCAACGAGTTGCTTGAGAAAAATTTCATAAGATGAAGCATTTCTGAATGGGGTGCTCCGGTGGTATTCGCTACTAAGGCGGATGGATCGCTTCGTCTGTGCGTAGATTATCGTGAGTTAAACAAGCCGACGAAGAAGAATAGGCACCCGCTACCAAGAATCGACGATTTGTTTGACCAGCTTGTGGGGGCATCTGTTTTCTCTCAACTCGATCTAGCCATAGGATTCCATCAGCTCAGAGTGGCTGAGGATAGCATTGACAAAACTGCGTTTAGGACTCTAGATGGGTTCTTCAAATGGCTCGTCATGCCATTTGGGCTGACAAATGCACCCGCGTACTTTGTAGATTTGATGAGTAGGGTGTTTCGGGAGTTCCTTAACAAGTTTGTGGTAGTTTTCATGGATGATATTTTGAACTTCTCAAAAGATGAAGAAGAGCATGCTAGGCTTCTCTAGGAAGTCATGGAGACGCATAGAGCACACCAGTTAAAGGCTAAGTTCTCCAAATGCCATTTTTGGAGGAAGGAAGTTCGGTTCCTTGGGCATGTAGTTTCTAAGCGAGGCATAGCTGTGGACCCCGCAAAGGTAGTTGCGGTACAGGATTGGAAAATTCCTAAGAATGCAACGGAGGTGAGGAGCTTTCTCGGTTTGGCGGGCTACTACAGGAAGTTCATTAAGGACTTCGCTAAGATTTCAGCCCCTCTTACTAAATTAACAAAGAAGAACCTACCTTTTGCATGGGACATCGAATGTGACGCTGCTTTTCAGAGACTTAAGAGAGCCCTCACCATAGCTCCAGTTTTAGCATTACCCGATGGAGGTAAGATGTTTACTGTGTACACAGATGCGTGTGGCACGGGATTAGGCGCTGTCCTAATGCAAGAAGGAAGAGTAATATGCTACGGGGGCAGACAACTTAAAGTTCATGTGAAAAACTATCCCACGCATGACTTGGAGTTGGCCGCGATTGTTTTTGCACTTAAAGCTTGGCGCCATTATCTTCTAGGGGAGAGGTTCGAGCTGTATACTGACCACAAATCGCTTAAGTACCTCTTCTCACAGAAAGACTTGAATCTGAGACAACGGTGGATGGAGTTCTTGGCATCATATGACTTTGATATAGCTTATACCCCTGGCAAGGGTAATGTGGTGGCGAACGCGCTAAGTAGAAAAAAGTTGACTTTGAGCCCCTTGTTTATTGAAATGAAAAGCCTTGAGTTTATAGCAACCTTTGATTTTACACCTGCTGTTGAGTCATTGACTACTACGTTAGCATCTCTTGAGCTAAGACCTACACTTCTAGACCAAGTAGGGACTTCACAGAAGGAAGACCCACAGATGGTCGAAATCATGGACAAGCTGATTAGGGGTGAGACGTCAAGTCACCTCAGTAGGTATGCCATAGATGACAAGGGATGGATAAGGCGCGATGGAAGACTATGTGTCCCACAAGTGGGAGAATCAGTAAGGAGAGTTCTCGAAGAGGCGCATCACTCGAAGATGAATATACATCCTGGAGGGGATAAGATGTACATGGATATGAAATGCATTTTCTTTTAGGCTGGAATGAAAAAGGACGTGTAGAGTTCGTCTCGAAGTGCATGGTGTGCCAACAAGTAAAGGCCGAGTTGAAGAAGCCCGGTGGACTATTACACCCTTTGGAAGTTCTGCAATGGAAATGGGAGAGTATCTCGATGGATTTCGTGGATGGATTGCCTAGGTCAAGGAAGGGAAATACCAGCATATGGGTCATAGTTGATAGACTCACGAAAAGTGCTCACTTCATTCCAGTGAAGAGCAAGAGGACTGCATCAGGGCTAGCGTCTATTTACCTTCGAGAGATAGTACAGTTGCATGGAGTCCCTTCTAGTATAGTTAGTGATCATGACCCGATTTTCACTAGCCAGTTTTGGAATAGTCTGTAAGAAGCAATGGGAACATGACTGAACTTGAGCACGGCCTATCACCCACAGACAGATGGACAAACCGAAAGGGTAAATAAGGTACTAGAAGATCTCCTGAGGCTATGTATTCTTGACTTTGGTGGTACTTCGGAAGACTACCTTCCTCTCGTGGAGTTTGCGTATAATAATAGTTACCAAGCTAGCATCGGAATGGCACCGTTCGAAGCCCTGTATGGAAGACCGTGCAAGTCGCCAACTTGTTGGTGGGAGACGACAGACAGGCTTATACTTGGCCCTGATATGATAAGGGATACTTCTGAGAAGATTGAGTTGATACGAAGACGAATGAAAACGGCCTAAGATAGACAGAAATCTTATGCGGACCAGAGAAGGACAGACCTAGAGTTCGAAGTCGGAGATATGGTCTTTGTAAAAGTTTCTCCATTACGCAATGTAGTTCATTTTGGAGCCGTTGGAAAGCTAGCACCAAGGTTTGTAGGACCGTTCCCTATCGTTGAGAGGATTGGACGGATGGCCTATAAGGTAGACTTACCCGAGAAGTTGTCTGGAGTGCACAACGTCTTTCACGTCTCGCATCTCCGGAAGTGTTTGCATGAGTCAGCCGAAGTGGTTGAGCCAAGCATCCTTGAAGATGTAGAAGTGGAAAAAGAAGCGACATTAAGGCGAGTTCTGATTCGTATCTTAGGAACGGAGATTAAGAAGCTAAGGAATCGAGAAGTCAAGCTAGTGAAAGTGCAGTGGAGTGAAACCCAAGAAGACGCAACTTGGGAAACCGAAGAGAAGATACGCGCGCTTTACCCATTTCTTTTTGAGGGTACATTCTCGATCTTTTTTCCTATAAACTTGAAAACCTTTTCGTATCATGCTTCTAATATCTATGTTTGTCTTGTTATCTTCTCGATCTTATCTTGAGAACCTTAGGTAGAACCATATGGATGTAAACATGTGATTGAAACATGTTATGGTTGATGTTTGCAAATGGTTGCAAGTGGTTGCAAGTGGTTGCTAGTGAATGCATGACACACATTAGGCACTAGATCGGCTCAGTCACATTTTCATGTTGCACATGAATGAGTGCTAATACTTGTACATGGATGGAACTTGTTATGCTATCACTTGGGTGTTGCATATGGATGAATGTTTGTGCACTTATGTAGAGATTATAAACTATATTAGGAATTTGCATACATGTTGGATTCATGACACTAACATATTTTGCATTAAGGAGGTTTACTGAATCAGTAACCGCCTGATCTTTTGCCTTAGATAAGTACATATACACACACTTTCTGCATATGTTCATACAGCACTAGAAGTCTTTTAAGGACAATGGTTGCCTGTGGATGATGCTTTGAGTAGATGGATGATTGGATGGTAGGACACATCCTCCCTAACTTAGAGATTTCAGGGACGAAATCCTTTAGGGGGGGGGGAGAATGTAACAACCCGTGTTTTTATAACGTGTAATAAACATAAATCAAGGCAGAACTAATTTTTAAAATAAGAATCAAGGGAAACGGGTTGCGCCATTGCGTTCGTCTCGAAATTTTGCTTGGAAACGAGTCCGAGTTTTCGAAAATCGGAGTCCGTATGACCAAGTTATGACCTTTCGAAGTTTTCAGAAATTTTCATGTTCAAAACAAACTCAATTCGAATTCAAAAATTCGAATTTCAAACCTCCAAATGGACTGGGCGGGAAATTTCCCGCCCAGGACTAGGTCGACCTGGGGGTCGACTATGTAGTCGACCTACCCAGGGCTAGGTCGACCATAGTGTCGACCTGGGGGTCGACCTGGTGCCCGAGCCCATTTCTGAAGCTGGATTCACTCTGATGTATTTGGCCTCGTTCCTGTCCACATTCGTTGACCTGACCCTATAAATACAGCCCCTAACACCAGTCTCTCTACTCAAAATTCTTTCTGACCTTATGCTGCTTTGATTCTGATTGAAAAGTTTGAGAGAAGGACTGCTTCTTCTACGTTGAGACTACGTTAAGGAAATTGCTGATTTGGGGATTTCTATTAGGACTTGACTAAGCATATTCAACATCGACTCTCTTTTTCTAATTCTCGAACCACGATATGTAAGCCCCAGTTATTTTCAGATTTAAACTGTAAATGTATTATGAATATGATGTAAATTGAAATTGAACCTATGTATGATGACTGTTTACATTCATTCTCGTTCGTCTTGGATCTTTACTCTTGAATATTAGTATGACATTGATTTGGGGCATATTAATGTTGTGAATCAAAAGAAAAACCCCTCGTATTATCATGTTGAACCTGCTATTAGTCACAAGTTTATACTATCACCTTATGACAGTCGTATCATGACTATACTATCACTTTATGACAGTCGTATCATGACTATACTATCACCTTATGACAGTCGTATCGTGACTATACTATCACATTATGACAGTCGTTACCATGACTATACTATCACCTTGTGACAACTGTTATTTTGACTAGTACCTTATCTTGCTAGATTTGGAACTTTTATGTTTGAGGCCAATATTTCATATGCCAGTAATGTTTTAATCTTTTATTTCAAGTCATATCATGCTATGCTAGTAATCACTTTTTCCACATTATACCCCTTCCTTTTTATGTTATTCCCTATTAGATTTATTTGTATCGAATTGAACTTACGTGCGATGGGAATACGATTTGGGTAGACTTGGTAAAACATAAATTAGCTTTAAACTTGAACCTGAATATGGACATGAACTTGACACGATTTGACATGAAACATGACCTGAAAACTTGACATGAATCTAGACAAGAAAACTTGAACGTGGGCAAGACAATTAGATAAACTTGAAAATGGCCAACTCGAGGTTGGGTTGAGTTTGCAGTGTAAATCTGCCCGGAACCGCACGGCAAATCCAGTGGCTGCAAACAATAGGATCCAATGTGGGTAGTTGGTCATATTGCACGTAAAAACCCGAGGTTAGACTATGTTGTGATGTAAATCTGCCCGGAACCGCCCGGAAAATCCAGTAACCACAACAGTTAGTCTAATTGGAGAGGTTGGCGTGCACTAATGAATTAATGCCACATGATAGGGTTAAGTCATGAACCACTTGAATATACTTAACCAACTTGACATGATGAATTGATAGGGTTAAGTGATGAACTGCTTGAACACACTTAACCAACTTGATACATGATTTGGATAGGGTTAATTCACGAATTTGAATGACAACACTTAACCCATTAGAAACCCTAGTTACGCGGTCCTTTTCAGTAGTAACCCACTTAGATGTATCACGATACCCTGGGACTAGGCAGGGTGGGACACGATTACTGGGCTGATTGTAAGCGACCAGAACGACGGCTGAGTAGGTGCGCCATTGTAGGTTCAGGCGGGCTATGGTCGTGCACGTAGTCCAGAGTTGAAAAAGCAGGCATTGGGCACCCATAGATTTACACTGTGCGTGCTTGATTCGTGTCGGTGGTTGGCACCATAGGACTTGATACACTCTATAGTGGACCTAGCACAGGTAACTACATTTCTGGATAGGGCCGTATGACATAGACACATGACGAGCTAGGACTTGTAGGGAGCCGATCGAATAGTAGATCGTACTGTAGGACCCCGTAATGGGTCACTTCATGATACTGGGCCAAGGGAAAATTTCATGATTAATACTTGACATGGGTTAGAACACTAGTACAGTTGGTGCAGCGAACCTTGAACATGCGATGCCTTATCTTGTTATCTTAATTATCCTACTAGTTCTGTTATCATCCTTATGTTTAATTCCAGTTTTCACATATCATGTTACCTTTACTAGTTTTCATACTGAAAGTCACTAGGGCTTACCAGTCTTTATGACTGACCCTTTTTCTTTCGCTCCTTTTTCTTTCGTTTCTTCCCCCAGGTTCTCAGGGAGGAAACACTAGCTCTTAGCTTGGATTCAACTTGCTTTCTGACAGCTCATTTACGGTTTGGTCTTGGACTATGCTATGGCTGCTTCTGCTATTTATGCGGAATAATTTACTTTTGTTTTAAGTTTATGCTTCTTTATTATGAACTGGATGTAATGGAATAATTTGTATTTTGGATATATGAGCTTATGACTCTTTTCTGGAAAATAATAAAAAGTTGGTTTTTAATTTCCACTACTGCTTTATTTATGTTCTTCCTTGTGATATCTCTGTGCATGTTTATCTAGATAATACTCCACCAAAACTAGTCATTCCCTTTGTGAGTGACCCTAGCGGAGGTGGGGTGTTACACGAATCGACCTAGAAGGGGAAGCCGACCAGACCCGATGTGGATGATCACGAACCGAACCATCTCAGGAGGACCGAACCGAACCAAATGGAGACCTATCCGGAGTAAACCAAAACCCAAGATGCAAAGGTGGTCCAAATGGCAAGTTGTTACTCATGATCCAGATGGAAACCAACGAGTTAACTTAGTGAGTTGGACTTTGCCGCGGGACGCGTGCAAAGGGGATATCGATGTCTATAGCTTTGACTCACCACTGGGGAACAAACTATTGGCTATGGACCAGTGCAGTGAAGTTATCACGACTTCATTGGGCATAGTGATCATAGCAAGGCTATGAGCCAGTGTAGTGGAGTTGTCATGACTCCATGGGGGCAGAGTGGATATAACAAAGGATTAGTGGTTATGGATCAGTGCAGTGGGGTCATTGTGACTCCATGAAGCAGAGTGATCGTAGCAAAGTATTGAGTGATCAAAGTGGTAGATATCGTATGCTTTATACACTGAGCGAGAAATGAGAGGATGATTGCTATGTTTGATGTTTGTTATCACCATGACATGCACACCCCTTCCCCCTTATTTTCACACCATGTGTTAGTGTCACCTTAGAATATCGTACATACTTTTGTGCTAACTCTTTGGTTGCAGGTCCAGGTTCAGGTATGGTTATGTATGCCTGTTATTGTTCTGTTTTTGCTACTTATCACTCATACTAGACTTTTGTCAGACCCAGAGTTTTATGTCTCTTCTTATTACTCTGGGTGCTCTTAAATGGGCAGACTAGAGACAGGTCAGGTAATTATGCATGAATAGCTGCACCGGAGGCGAGCAAGAGGCTCCCACGTATGATATATATATTCTCTCCCTGTGTTGTTGCTGGTCACTACTTTGGCATTAGTAGTGTACCCCTTTCTTTTAATTTAGATACAGTATTTCAAAGTTGTAATAATGTTGGTTTGGATGATAAGCTGTATTTTGGGTTTCCGCTGCTATGATGGTTTAGTTTTCAGCTTATGCACTATCTTGCCTGTTTTATGTCAAAGTTATGTTATTATTATATTTTATCCCATGCGCTGTGAGACATTCTACAAGTTCCTTGTTTGTTCAAATTCATTTCTTTTCCTTTCTTTAGCGACCGTCCCGTGCTAGTCGGGCACTGGCACAACGCACTTTCATTGGAAATGTCGGCTGGTGCGGGGTGGTACGTCACATATAAGTCCTGGCGAATAGAAAATGTATAATACTTTCTACAATACAAAATTGTAGCCCCTTTGGTTAAAACCAAAACTTATGTCTAACAAGACTAGTAATTCTAACCTAACCTCGTAAATATTTACGCATGTGACTAACTACCACATCCAAGATAGCATTTCCAAACAATAACGATAATGGTATTGAGATAAAACGTTTACCCATAAATACAAAGCCTTTAAACCACCATTCAACCAGTAACCAACGACTTAAAGGTGGACTACCAACTACTCACTAGTTCATAAGGAGATTAACTACTTTTATATAGCCAATTAATACCTCACTACCTTATAAGATAAGGGGTGGATCCTTTTGATCACTTAAGACCCCACTACTAACATAAGACATGGGTAGATTCTTTCGATCACTTAAGACCCCACTATCAATATAATATAAGAGTGGATCCTTCGATCACTTAATACCTTGTTGATTTCAAGATTTTGATTAATGCCAACAAAAGAAGTTTAAATGGAAATCATGTTTATAGATAGGGTTATATATATATATAAATTGAGTCGTGTTAGAATCATGTTAAAATCTGTCCTCAAGTATAACATGAAAAGTAATATATATATATATATATATATTCATATGGCTTTAAAAAGCCAAAAGTGTACAAAATAAGCTCTACCAGTCGACTGGTAGAGATTTGATCAGTCGGCTGGTTAGAGAAATTTTGTACACAACAACTAGTTTTGAAACATGTTTTTATTTATACGATTTAAAGTTTAATTCAACTAGTCAACTGATGATTTTTTAACCAGTCGATTGATTCGACCCAGAAACTATTTTATGAAGAGTCATCATCTTTCATGAAGAGATTCCTCTTCAATAATCAATGGAAATGGACATAACTTTTTATAGAAACTCTTCATGAAGGAATGCTACTCTTCTACTTCTATATAAACACTTCAAACATGTTTTTTTTTTCAAACCACCAATTCTAATAATATTCTCTCTATTTTCTGAAATTAACTTCTATATACTTTGCAAACAAAAGCTCTCCAAATTCAAGTTACTTATTGAATCCTTGATAATACTTTCATATCTTGATTCAAAAAGTAACTAGCTTCCTTAAAATCTTTGCAAGCATTTCAAATACTCGAGGATAAGATTATAGGAAGGGTATACTTAAACTGTTGACTATCCGTGTTGATCAAAGAACAAACTTGTAATTGTTGAAGTCCTATGTAGTTTCTTGGCGAGAGGCATCCTTGTCGGGGCTCGGGTGTACTGACCTATTACTCCGGGTGAAGAGCGGGCGTGATAATGAATTCCGAAGAGGAGCTTCAGGACTGGACGTAGGACGGGAAGTATGAACAAGTATAAATTCCTATTGTCACTTTACTTTACTTATTGCTTTTATCTACTTGTTAAATATCATATCAGTTCCTATCTATTTTCATAACTACTGTACAATAACTAGTTAGTATATCATCTACATTTCCGCTATATCCATATAGATCCTGCTTAAGTCATCACACCTTCTTTTCAATTGGTATCAAAGCTAGACAATCATTCAACTTTAAAACCGTTATCTGATACATAGAGATTATGGATAATAACACTAGTACTAGCAATAACACCGGATATTCTGAAGGCCAATCCACTGCTAGACCACCTTTCTTTAATGGAATGAATTATAGTTACTGGGCTACACGAATGAGGATATACATGCAAGCAAATAGTTTTGATGCATGGAATTTCACACAAAAAGAGTACACACAACCTACTAAAATATTTACAGAATGGTCTGCATCTGAAAAAGCAGAGGCTAGTGCCAATGCTAAGGCTATGAACATATTGCATTGTGCTTTAGACAGAAATGAGTTTAATCGGATTTGTATGTGCAACACAGCATATGAAATCTGGGGAACACTCAAAATTGCTCATGAAGGTACTAACAAGGCTAAACAAAGTAAAATATCTATGCTTAAGAAACAATTTTCAAATTATAAGATGAATTAAAATGAACCTATAAATGATATGCATTCACGTTTTCAAAACATTTATCACTCTTTATTAGGATCAGGAGAAAAGTATTCTAATTTTGATATAGTGTCAAAAAATTTGAATTCTGTAACGGACGAATGGGAGAGAAAAGTATTAGCAATCGAAGAAGCCAATGATCCCTTTGCCATGAAACTCAAAGAATTGATCGGTAATCTAATGTCTTATGAAGTAAATTTGCAGGCAAAGAAAGCACAGGTACAAGATAAGAAAAATTTCGCTTTTCATGCTGAGAAAGAAGATTCCGATTCAGATGAGGAAGCTATTGCATTTGTAGCTAAGAATTTTAGAAAATTTCTAAAATACAGAAAAGGCCAAAGCAAAAATGTAAAGAAGGACTCATCAAAAGAACCTGACCCTGCACTGGTAGAATGCTTTAATTGTCACAAGACCAGACATTATTAAAAGAATTGCCGAAAGTTAATGAGAAATCGCAAAAATGAAAAATCAAAGAGACGAGCATTTTCAGTCACTTGGGACAACTCAGATTCATCTTCTGGAAGTGATAGCGATAGTAATAGTGAGAAAGCAAATGTATTCTTAATGGCTAAGGATAATGATGTAAGTGATTTTACTTTTGATGAATTAGTAGAAATTAATACTGAAATCTTAGAGTCTAGGAAAATGTTTAAGCAAAAGTTTAAACAAGCTAACGAAGATAAAAAGAAAGCAGAATTTGAGAGAATCTTTTAAAAGATGAAAAAGAAATTTTAGAAGAAGAAATTATAAAATTACAAGAATCTCTTTCAATAGCAAATTCTCAAATTTCTATGTTGAGTCAAGAAATCGAGACGCAAAAGAATAAAAATGATCTATTAGTTTCTGAAAATCATAATTTAAATACCAAATTTAAAATCATAGAATTAGAAAATTCTAGTTTAAGAATTAATTTAGAAAGTATTTCTAAAACTGTTAATAATTTTAACAAAGGAAGAGAGAATTTATCTAAAATATTAGAAAATTCTCAACCGGTTTTTAGTAAAAAAGGACTTGGATATAATAATCATATTCTAAAAACTCTAATATTAAACCAGAATTTTCTAGTAGTAAATTAAATATCCCTACTAAGAAAAAACTCTTGTGTAATATTAGTATATGGATTCCGAAGACAAATAACGTTCTTATTAGAAATAAATATATTGAAAACTTTTTAGATTCTATTCAGTATAATAGTAATTATTCTTTCAAAAAGGAAACTAAGCCCTCTTGGGTTTGGCTTCCTAAGATTTAACCCTTAGGACCCTAACGGATTTAGTGGGTACCATTTTTTAATTTCTATTTTTTGCAGGTACCATAGATTTTTATAACAGGCATGACCTAAAAGGAGCCCTCAAATTATTACTCATTTCTGTAAGTTCTTTTAGTTAGCGTATATTTCTAAAATACTAATGTTTATATATAGTTTACTTAATATAGTTTATCTTAAATTAAAGTAACATGCTATTTTAGCTTTTTGTCTAACAGACAAACCAGTCATTATGTACCAAGCTTTTTTATTTCGGTTTGAAAAGAATGGTCAATATTAGCTTTGCCATTCATTTGATTCTATATTTAGTATACACTTTTATGTAAACTCTAGAGAAAAAGTGTTTTGTTTTTAAACAAACGATAGCCAAAATCCTCTTATCATGTCAAAGAAAGAAAAATCCCCATCAACTCCAACCAAATCTTCTGACAAAACTTCATCGGATTCAATTAACATTATCATGTCCCCAACTCCAAACAACGAACCAACTCTTCGGTGGCAAGAGTATCGAACCGGATACACTCCGAAAGCCAAGAATAGAAGAGAAGTATCAGTGTCTCCCTCAATAAAAGACAAAATTGATGATATTCGACATTATCAACATGAAAAACTAAAATTACCAAGAGAAATATATTATGAGAAAAAGCAAACTTCAGATAGGTTAACTTTTCTCTAAACTGTAGCTCTTCGAATTTGTGGAAGATCACTTGTCCCTAACCAAGGCATTACTCACTTTCTACAAGTCCAGAATCATCAATGCATGGAAGAAAACCGATAAAAATAAGAAAGAAATTCCAAACTCGTGGGAAAAGACTATCAACATAATGAAGGAGCTAGGACACCACGAAAATCGACCTCGTCTGAAAAGTAGTAATCAAATCATAGAAATATTTCTTTTTTGATTAATAATACTTGCATTAAACAATAATGCAAAATTTTCCAAAACTTTTGATTGTCAAAGTTATAATGTATTTTTCTAACAAAATTATATATGTATCTTCTCAAACTAATAAGTTTAAAATCAATAAAGTCTTCAAGGAATCAACACAAAATAAAAAGCAAAGGTTCTTGTTCAAATAACAACAACTAGTCAACTGGTAATATACCAACAAGTCAACTGGTTAATTGGAACCCAAAAACATGGTTCCGGTCATACACGTTCTATTTATCCCTACCTCCCCTATTTTTCTCACTTCTTAAATTATATAAAAAATTCCAAAACCCTAGAACCCCAGAAATTTTGTCATGACACCTCCTAAACGTCAAAGAGACACTGGATCATCCTCTAGAATGAGATCAAAGAATCCAATTGAACCCTCAATTAATCAATGGCTATGGAATGACCCAGCTAAAAGGAGATGGAAGCTTCTATCAAAATTGAAATTCATCCCAGGGCCTTTGGCTAAATTTGAAATGGATTATGACAACTAGCTCATCAAGGTAGGCTTGAATCACTTTTGGATTATTCTCAAAACAATATCAATATCAATGTCACCATGATAAAGCAATTTTTGGCCAATATGAACTTGGATCATCAAACTCCCATTAATTCACAAAATTGTGTGTGGGGTCTTGCTTGTGGGCAACCTATTTTCATCACTATTGATAGACTTGGAGAAGTTTAAAATTCACATATGGGTGGGATAGCTTTAACCAAAATAAATTGTGAATATGGTGTAAGGGATGAAGTAAGTCATCTCTTTATTGATGATGACTTAGACGGATCTCGAACCAAAGGGCTACGACCTAATGCAACGATTCTTCACCATGTTCTTACTCGAACAATTCTACCAAGATCCATAACTCATGATCTTGTGTATTCGGACACCTTTAGGGCTTTATATGCAACTTTTGGTTGTATAAAAATTAACTGGATGCAAACTATTATGGACCATCTTCTTCTCTATACACAAGGAGTAACTACATACTTTCATTATGGAGAATAATTAATGAGGATCTTTATATGTGCAAAAATCCCAAGACCGGATTTGGAAATTATTAAAATAAAAATATTGGAAAGAAGAATTTGAAGCAAATGCATATGCCTCCTCCAACCATTCGAATCATGAGCTTAGAGAGTTGGAAAAAGAGAAGTTTGGATCAACCATCATCAAGTTCTTTTCGTGCTAATCCCGAAGATGTCCGACTAACAGAACAATCTCAAACGTCAAGACTAACAGTTGATGTAGTTGCACGCAACCAACTCCTTCTTGAAGTAAGACTTAAACGATTGGATAAGAAAATGGACAAAAAGTTTGACAAAATTAAGGATTTTCTTGGAAGGATGTGGAATTCAATCTCTTGCACACTTGTAAACTTTGGAAATGTGGCGAATCCGGAGAAGCAACCCATGTCTCCTCTCAATTTGACCTCTTCTGAAGGTACCGAACCGACGAAACCTAGCTTAGTAGTACGAATGAAGTGTTTTTCTTAAGTATCTTTTTTATCTCGAACTTATTAGTTATGCTCTTGGTTGTGTAATAATTTATGTTTGGAACCTATATGCTTTTGGTTGTGTTGAATATTATGTTGCTTGAAATGGTTATGTTTTATTTTAGCATTAATTTTTATTCGAGTACCTTATGTGTTCATCATGGCTATTTAATTTTTAATCGATGACAAAGGGGGAGAAAAATTATTAATTTCACATATATTCTATGACTTTTATGATGAATTTATTCAATATATGTGTTATGCTCTTAATATTAAATTTATTGAGAATACATGTGCTAATATTTTGTTGTAGGAATCAAAATGGTAGGATTATATTTTTATCGAACTAACAAAATGTTGCAGAAATTTAGAGGGATCAAATACTCAGGGGGAGAAAATCAGATATGTTGTCATCAATCAAAAAGGGGGAGAATGTTGATATCAAGATTTTGATTAATTCTAACAATAGAAGCTCAAATTGAAATCAAGTTTTATATATATATATATATATATATATATATAAACTGAGTCATGTTAGAATCATGTTAAAATCTATCCTCAAGTATAACACGAAAAGATATATATATATATATATATTCATATGGATTTAAAAAGCCAGAAGTGTACAAAATAAGCTCTATCAGTCGACTAGCAGAGAATTGACCAGTCGACTGGTCAGAGAAATTTTGTACACAACGGCTAGTTTTGAAACATGTTTTTATCTATATGATTTAAAGTTTAATTCAACCAGTCAACTGATGGTTTTTTAACCAGTCGACTGATTCGGCCCAGAAACTATTTTATGAAGAGTCACCATCTTTCATGAATAGATTCCTCTTCAATAATCTATGGAAATGGACATAACTTTTTATAGAAACTCTTCATGAAGGAATGCTACTCTTCTATTACTATATAAACACTTCAAACATGTTTTTTTTCAAAACACCAATTCTAATAATATTCTCTTTATTTTCTGAAATTAATTTCTATATAATTTGCAGACAAAAGCTCTCCAAATTCAAGTTACTTATTTAATCCTTGATAGTACTTTTCATATATTGATTCAACAAGTAACTAGCTTCCTTAAAATCTTTGCAAGCATTTCAAATACTTGAGGATAAGATTATAGGAAGGGTGTACTTAAACTGTTGACTATCCGTGTTGATCAAAGAATACAAAGCAGAAGTCAAAACACTTGTAATTGTTGAAGCCTTGTGTAGTTTCTCAGGTGAGGGGCATCCTTGTTGGGGCTTGGGTGTACTGACCTATTCCTCCGGGTTAAGAGAGGGCATGATAGTGAATTTCGAAGAGGAGCTTCGGGACTGGACGTAGGGTAGGAAGTCCGAACCGGTATAAAATTCCTATTGTCACTTTACTTTACTTGTTGCTTTTATCTACTTGTGATATATCATATCAGTTCATATCTATTTACATAACTACTATACAATAGCTAGTTAGTATATCATCTACATTTCCGCTATATCCATATAGATCCTGCTTAAGTCATACACACCTTCTTTTCGTACCTAACTTGGTGGTTTACTATACACTAATATAAATTAGGGGACACTAGCTACAAGTTCTATTGATTTAAGGTTTATGTCTTTCACGCATTACCCATTCCCCGCATAAGGCGAGAGATAGTAAGCAATCATTACCTATATAATAGGCAGGCGACATCTAGTCATTTATGACCTTCCCCCAGTGGACCCCATGTTAATATCTAGTTGGCCTTATTGGATAATCCCCTAGCTACTTACTACTTCCCACATGATAGGAAAACCTATGGTACCTCCATAGAGGTCATGTAATACCTAATCCCAAAGTGGACTCTCACCCCAGTCACTTACTACCTAGAGGAAGCAGACTAATGCAGGGATTACCAAGCTCAAGCTCGTACCCAATAGCTATTTAATATTTCCTACTTATGAGGAGGTGAGCTATGCGGTCACTTAATAACCTTTTAAGGGTGGATCTAACTACTTAACACATGTATCCCAAAGCAGGCTTGTGCTTGTAATTATTTTCCTTCTTAAGGTTTCCTCTTTTAGGAGGGAGGCGGGTCCTACAACCATTTAATACCTCACACTTGAAAATAAACCTCAATTTTGGAAATAATCCTCGCTATGAAATAACTATCATAACGGGTTCATATGGCTAATAATATCTCACATCAGTACTATATATATATATATATCCGACGGTTGGAAAGCGCATACTTCTATTGAGTAAGGCAACTGACCTCGCATCATTAACCTACTAAGTCCAAATCTTGATTCTTAATTATATTAATTCTAGATAGCTAGAAATAAATAAGTAAAACCTATAATTTCCTATCGTAGGATGTTTATTTATTAATTTATTTATTGGACTTAGTATTTATTACGCCAAACAATCCCGGTTAATTCCCCTTTTTATTCCATTTATTTATTTTCTCTAGACAATATGCTATTTATGACCACGGTCATTATATTTTCCTAAGGAATTCATTATTCTGTTAAATTCCATTTATACCAGTCCCATTTGAATTTAAACCTAACTATTGTAACTCCCAAAAAATACTACATATTTAATGTTATTTAATTCTTATGTGAATATATGTACACATAAGTTTGCTATTTATTTATTCCCTAGTTGGAGTTACAATCATTATTCCTAAATGCCAATTTTAATTGTAACCATTTATGCATATTTATCCTATTCAATTAATTCACCAAAACATTCATGGTTACTGTTGACCCACCTTTTGGCAAGGCCGTCAACCCGCGGACCCATCATAGGATCACTTAGGACTCGAGCATGAGCCTGCACAAGCCCATACATTATAGGCCCAAGGCTCCTTGGCTCGAGGGCTCTTGGATAGAAGCACTTCAGCTCTAAAGACCTAGGCTAGGTGGTCTTGAGATCATCTACACTACAACAATGACTTGGTCATGAGATCTATTTCATAGCCTACTTACTTGGTCTAACTACCTATTCTAAAGCCTATAAACTCGGATCTAGCTACATTTA
Source organism: Allium sativum (assembly GCA_030737875.1). Taxonomy (NCBI): domain Eukaryota; kingdom Viridiplantae; phylum Streptophyta; class Magnoliopsida; order Asparagales; family Amaryllidaceae; genus Allium; species Allium sativum. The sequence goes on along the minus strand of CM060922.1, from coordinate 844,795,254 downwards.
TGCTGCCACATATTAGAGGAAACTTCTCCACGTAATCAAGACTCAACTCCATTATCTGCTATTCACATGGACCAACCGACACATGGTGCCTCCAATTATTGAAGCCTACGGCCTATAAATACACCAAGCTACACAACAAAGAGAGGACTCTCGGCTCAGATTAGATCATAACTCTTTGGACCATGCATAACTCAATCATGGCTGCCAACCACTTTCATCACAAAATACTTGCTATATTCCTCAAAAACGACTATGTAATAGAGGCCCTGATGATTTCATTCATTGTAGCTTCGACTTTATGATATTATTAAGAGATTATGAAGTGGACGTAGGCACGTTAACACCGAACCACTATAAAAATGTTGTTTCTTGTTTTTCCTCGCTTTTTCTAATATTTCTTCATATATCACGCTCAAATCCGACTTTTGGCCATTAATGACCACTTTTTGGCATCAACGGTTTGGTGCTTTCACTGAGAAATGAATTTTCAACGTCATAAGGGTTTTATTCAACTTTTGGATCACCAAGTCCAAGACGAAATCCTAGTTTCAGTCATCTTCAGCAACTATGGTTTCCAATACTTCCACACATGCCTTGGAAAGCAGAAGCAGCACCATTTGCATCAAAAAAAGAATTGATTTTTTCCAGTTCTTTGTTCGACCCGACCAGAAGACCAGCCAGTAATAATTGCATACTGAAAAGCTCCCTGTATGCTGCTTGGCTCGAAGCAGATCTTGGGTCTGGGTGAGATCAGTTCGAACAACCATTGTCATAGTGATGTTTAAGATCTCTAGGTCGACCAACTTCAGATCGACCGACACCTCTGAAGCTCTCCAGGTCGACCGACTAGTCTGAAGCTCTCCAGGTCTACCGACTCCTTTGAAGATCTCCAGATCTACCTGCTTCGAACCAACTTTTCCAGGTACCCAAAGTCTGGTTCAGATCAGACCTCCAACACTTGCATGCAGAACTACAGAGCATTGCCATAATGAGCCCGACTGAATCGCTTGTTTACAAAACTATGCCCTCCGTCTGAGAAAAGTTATACAACTCAAGGTGGATCTAACATGACCATCCACTCCTTGGCTCACGCATAGCAGACCAACAATTATGCATCGATCTTTGCATGTCAAAGTCGGAATCCAACTACAAATGGACGCGATTCGACTGTCCATATGGCTGGATCCTATGCTCGACGCCATTAGGTTACATGAATCCAAATAGAGGAGGCAACACCGCCTATCAACATACTTATTTTCTAATCAAGAATTTTTCCTTTACATACTCCTTGAGTTATCGACATAACTAACTCAAGAAAATTTGTATATAAATGATGTAAGTACCCAAGGTTTGGTACCAAACACTTCTTCCATAGTTTGGTCGGAGGAACGTAACGCTTTGGCGAATGTGATTCAACTATTCACCCTCCTACTCATGTCCTGATGCCAACGACCTGACATAAATGAAGTTCGACCATTCATTCACCGACTTTTTTACCTTGAAGTAAGGGGAAAGAGAATATGTGCACATGATTTCGACATGAGTTATCTGTGCATAGGCATACTAATGAGGCATTCTCAACATCTAGCCTTTGATTCGCCAGACACGACATAGAGATATACTCTGTGTGACATAACCACTTAGAAGTTCTATGACTCCATCCCTTGATCCAATGGGAAGAGTGCAACAATGACAGGGGCACGATCCCAGGAACAACATAATAACTTTTACCTTCGACGTAGAGGCGGAACAGAAATGTTAAGACGAGGATGAGTATGACTCGACCGCTCTCTAACGATGTCTTTAACTCTTTCCCATGCTTCCGACAGGAGGAGTATAAATTTAATAGGGGCGTGAACTGACCACCCCCGATGGCGACCTTTGCCCTAAACGTAGGAGCAAAGGGATGATGCCAAGGCAAATATGATCCGACTGTTTGCCCGACTAACTCTAATCCTCAGAGCTTGGATATGAGTATAAACTTAGGACGAGTGTGACAGGCGCACCAAGATTTAAGACTACTCGATCCATAACTCTAATCCAAACTGACTTTGGAAGATTATAAAGGACGAGCCACAACGTCCATAACTCTAACTATTTTGACTTGAGAGAGAGAGAGTATAAACCTATTGGGTTACTGTGAATGGTGCATCACGACTTTAGACCACTAAACCCCTAACTCTAACCCTGACCGATGAAGGGAGAGTATAAAGGACGAACAACGACGTCCATAACTCTAACTCTCACGACATGGTAGAGAGTATAAAAGACAATGTTGTGACGTGCATGCAATTTCCGTCGCCCTCCGACTGAGGACAGGAGTATAAAAGACTTACGGACCGGACGTCTGATTGACTTAACCCGGTTCCCACCAACGCTGGGGGCACGAGCATAGACTTCTGAATTAACTTCAAACACGCTTCAGACACGACCCGTGTTTCAAAGTTAAATGGAGATTACAGACACTATACCTCCAAACTACAACACTTGACACTTTGACATTTAATCACTTTATGCTAGATAGCTTAGCACTTAACATGTTTTCATTTCAAGCTAGAATTTCTTGTAACTTAAAGATCGACTTAGTGGCTTGCAGTGAATTATTTTATTTTCGAATTGCAAGTTCATGCGTAGATACCAAACACAGACATGAGGGCCACACTCACATACACCAATGAAGGTTCACTTTCGAAGGGATGACTTCGACTCCTAATTCTAAACTTCCCACACGACTCAACGCAATGGCCAAAAGGAGGCCTTGAGAGTGGGAGGTTCATTAACACATCACATGACATAAGGCAATGACCGAGAGGGGGCCTTAAGAGCAATATCTGGAATCGATACACATATCCATATGTGACTAGCTATAGCCCAATTGCAACGACGAGTTTCACATTGCAAGTACACTGCATGAAATATACAATGAATTGAGCACTTGGATAACACAAACACTTAAAATTTGAAAGCCACACCTTTTTTATACATACATGACTAAATTTGAAATGGGTGTGGTCTAACCACCTGTCTTTTGCCATTACCCTCGGACTGGGGGCATAACTATTGAAAGTATTTACAAACGGAATAACTTATTTGCAAGTACATGACTTATGATTTGATCCTGACAGGCCACATGTGGACCACAAAAGGGGTGCAGAGTGACCACCCATTGGCTAACCCCAATCTACTTCCCAATGGGAAGGGGAAGAATGAGAGCATTTTAAGTGACTACCATCTGACCTCTCGCAGCCCCATTTCTATCCTCAAAGCTTGGATGGGAGAGCAGAAACCAGTATGGGTTGAGTACCAACAAATTATTTTGCATCCAACTCTAACTCACAAAATGATGAGGAAGTATGAATCCTCAGAAGACAAGGATTTAAAGTCCACGACTCAGTCAAGCCCCAATGACTAGGGACGAAGAGTGCGAGCCATGAAAACCAAAAATGATGACCTCAATGGAACCGAGCATGAAGAACAAACTCAACAAGAGTATGATGGCCATTTTGGACTACGATAAAACATAAACAACAGGGATCGACCTAACTGGCTCGAATGATAAGAATTACTAAGTTCACTGGTGCTCGATGAGTTGATCCTCATTTTCTGACTAAAGTGAAGAAACGATGCCTAGGCAAATGAGATTCGACAGTTTGCATGTTCAACTTTTAACTCTCGCTGACTCGAGAGAGAGCGTATAAAATGACTTGGGTTGGTTAAGACCGTCAAACCTGCAACTCTATCTTGAAACAACAATGGAGAGTATGAAGACTTAAGGATTGGATGTCCAACTGACTTAGCTTGACCCCCACTGACGCTGGGGGAAAGAGCACTGGCTTCGTTTGTTCCCCACCGACGTTGTGGGCTTGAGCGTCAGCTTACAGACTGCTTTGAACACGTCCTTGACCTGACATGTGATTCAAATGATATATACTATACCTTCAGGCTATGGCACAACTTGTCTTACTCATTCAAGCGAGACAGCTTATGAGTTCGACATGACTTTACTCATTCAAGCGAGACAACTTATGACTTAGGCCTGATATTGAAGACTAAAATCACGAATACATTGAATGGAGAGCGGCACTAAGCTTTCTAATGCTTATGATTTCGACAATATCTCGTACTGACTCGTACGTGATCATTTGGATCATAAAAACGATCCGGAGTGATCATGGATTTCTTTAAATATGGTCTGACGTGACCATGGATTTCTGGTCTTCTGTTAATATGATTCGAAGTGATCGTGATTTTCTAGCTTCTATCGGTAAGATACAGCGCGATCATGTATTCCTAGATTACTATTCCAATGACCCGAGAAGGAAAAACCCATATGCGATGTCAAGTTCACATACCATTTCTGATTTTCCACACTATCTCATGACTTGGATAACCGAACCATGCACTGAATTGTGTATGACTAATGGTCTGACTTGACCTTACACTTGACCATGCTCTTGACTTGCATAAGAAGATGACACCATTTGGTGAAGACTATTTATGAACGACCATGTGTAGAAGCCAGCGGCCCAGCTTGACTTGTGATGATTTCATTCAACCTCTTGACTTGACGAGGCGTAAGTGATTACCTGATCATCTCAACTACTCTAGCCTCGAACTTTGGCTCGATAGGTACAACAGATGACGGTGTGATGCATGACATGCTGTTTGGACAAAGAAAAAGAAGAAGAATTCAAGCTTCAGGACTACTCCCAAAGACATGACAATTCGACATTGCTTTCTCGAAGATGAATGACATTCCAAAGAGATGCAGTTCGATTAATTCAAAGTACATCATGTCTGCCACAAGATGTACTTTGGGGGACAAAGTGTTGACCTGCCTTTTGGCAAGGCCGTCAACCTATGGACCCATCATAGGATCGCTTATGACTCGAGCATGAGCCTGCACAAGCCCATACATTATAGGCCCGAGGTTCCTTGGCTCGAGGGCTCTTGGATAGAAGCACTTCAGCCCTAAAGACCTTGGTTAGGTGGTCTTGAGATCATCTACACTACAGCAATGACTTGGTCATGAGATCTATTTCATAGCCTACTTACTTGGTCCAACTACCTATACTATAGCCTATAAACTCGGATCCAGCCACATTTATGTTGCCACATATTAGAGGGAACTTCTCCACGTAATCAAGACTCGGCTCCATTATCTGCTATTCACATGGATCAACAGACACATGGCGCCTCCAATTATTGAAGCCTACTTCCTATAAATACACCAAGCTATACAACAAAGAGAGGACTCTCGGCTCAGATTAGAGCATAACTCTTTGGACCACGCATAACTCAATCATGGCTGCCAACCACTTTCATCACGAAATACTTGCTATATTCCTCAAAAACGACTATGTAATAGAGGCCCTGATGATCTCATTCATTGTATCTTTGACTTTATGATATTATTAAGAGAATATGAAGTGGACGTAGGCTCGTTAACGCCGAACCACTATAAAAATGATGTTTTCTTGTTTTTTCTCGCTTTTTCTGATATTTCTTCATATATCACGCTCAAATCCGACTTTTGGCCGTTGATGACCACTTTTTGACGTCAACAGTTACTACAGTTATTACCTTACTTACAACACTTTTATTACTGCAAAAAATTCCATATTGATTGCCACAACGATCATAAACGTTTAATTTCCATTTATTATAGGAGTTATTACCATGCATTCATTCATTCCCATTAAACTAAAACACTCCAAATTCAAACATACAATACAAACAAATGCTTGTTTAATATTTCAGCGTCATTTACGTAGATTCGGACGTATAATATATATATATATATATATATAATTGCGAAGATTGCTAATTTATATTTTCTTATTATTTATGTTCTGATCAAAAATAGTGACCAATAAAATCCTTTTTGTATTTAATCTTGTTTTAAGATTCAAAATCTCATAAAAGGTTATTTAATGTAATTATTGTAAAATTTTCCCTAACTATTAAAAAGACGAAAGTTGACATTATTCAAAATCACAAGGGAATAAGTTAATATTCTATTTAGAATAATTGTTGCAAACTACATACAAAAACACGTGAATTTGCACATCTCTTCTTATTTGGTTTATTTATTTTCCTTATATATATTTCAAATAACATGTTTTTATACATGAAAAGAACAAAAAGAAAAATTGATACAATAATCAAGTAAAACCACAAACAATGTCAAACACAATAGAATTATTACTATTTTAATCAATACCGCATAAAGACTATAAATCAACATTGTAATGACCCGGTCTTTTTGCCCGGTTTTCGCTGGTAACTTAACCAACTTAAACTGTTCAAGAAGACGAATTGTTAGGGGTACTTACATAATTGCACAAAATAAAAAGAACTTTTCCATTATCATTACAATAATATTACATCAGAATTACCAGAGAAACATCAGAGTACATCGATTACATAGCGGAAAAGATACTAAACTCAGTGGAAGAATAAGCATGCTCCAAGATATAATAGCTATAGTTAAACCAACATCCTGCTCTAACCAACTCCAAGACTATATCTGCGAACCAAACTACAAGGCTGCCTGTGTAAAAATTATGGGCACCCATAGTTTAGGTGTGGGAACAATAAACTCCAGATCAGTCACGGGACTGGTGTGAGGACTCAAAAACAGTAGTTATTTAGGATTCATTTTAAAGTTGGGTAATTCAACGGACCACGCCGCTAATGCAGAACGGGTTTATTCCATGTGAATACCCGTGCATAGAAAATCGCAAAGACCTTTGAAAAATGAAGCTACCATAAGGTCTTGCGGCACACACACAATGTAAACGCACATATGAGCGAGGTTCCTCCTTATGACAGTCAAAAATGCCTTTGATACGTAAAATCCTCTTTCAATACTATAATATGGTATGAAAAATCCTTTCGAAAGTAAATGTATCAATCTTAGCCAGCATAGGTACCATATACTGTACAGATGTATGGTATACAACTAAAATCGTACGGGCTCGTAGCGGAGATTGGGTTTCCAACAATGACCAGGAAAAGGAACTTCCATCCAAACCGAATTTTAAACACCTCTAGAGGGATGTCCAAGGATCAACTCATGCTCCTCATGCCAACACAAGGCTGGGTTACCTCTGTAACTAGGTAACTTACAGTACGCCTGAGTATGTTATCTCCCAGTCGTTACTGACTTTTCCGAGCGTGAGCCAACAACAACCACAAAAGTAGATGCTTTTACCATATGTGTTAATACCTGGGGTCCATACCATAATACACCTTTTATCTAGAAGGAGACAACACCTTATAACCTTGCTGCATTTCTTCCTGTTTTGGCCATTTACCAAGGAGCGAGGCTTGCCGAGGTCTTGATATACACAAAGCTATGCTTAAATAAGCCATGCTTTGGTCCTCCATAGCTCATCACATAACTTAAGTATGGCACATTGTCCATTCACAACGCATCAATGATTTCTATCAATATATAACCTCTAAGCTCATACGTCTTAGAGAAGGGTGTTAAGCAAGAGAATAAATTCTCCTCCACCAAATAGATATATATTTAACAGAGATCAGTGCTACGTAGTCAATTACAATATCAGATACACAATCCATACAAGTCCATTCTGGGTCTGAACGAAACCACAATCTAAAATTCCTTCACATACGTTTGGGCTTCTTGCCACTTAGCTGATATAAAATCCATCTACGAATGGGATCCAACCATTCGAGGCATTCAGCAAATCGTCCTTATGATATGAAGGGTCACGGTCTTCAATTCTGTTTTAATATCTTCAAATGCTCCACAACGTTGTATTATTACTTGGAATGGTTTTCGGACATATATCCGATCCCGGTTTTCCAAATAATAAGCGCAATTTAAAAAAACACAATTACAAAACACACAGGCTTTCAATCAAATCTCCTTTCATCTTGGATTTGTGATATTAAACTTCTTTAAATCCATTCTCAAATTAAAACAAAATCCATATTTAACCTTTCTCCTTTAAAACACATCACTTAAATCAAACGTAATTTAGTCTCAAAGCCTTAATTAATTTTCCATTTGATAACTCATTATCAAAAACCCAGTTTTCTTTGAAAATCCTTACCCAAAATTTCAACCATAGTTTCTAGTTAAATCAATTTCCCAACATTTAATTCTTTAATCTTAACTAAAGGATTATAATTTCTTCCAAATTCCTTATCTTTAATTTTCCTCAAATCAAAGATTTGATTAAATACCAAATTACGATATGAATTTCCATAACTCAATCTCATTAGGTTTCAAGAATGATATTATTGAAGTTATGATTCACAACAAAACCCAAATCAATCGATATTGAACATAAGTTACACAGAAATTGTATCTACTTATATTTGATATCAATTCTCATAATCAACGAATACTATAAGTGGAATAATGATATAATAAAAATATCTTCCAAATTCCTCAGATAGTATACGTTTACACCAAAAAATTCATATCAAATATCTGAAGATTATTTCTATCCGACTTATCCCAATCAAATTGGGAAAACCATATCTTAATTAAAAGATTTATCTAACTGTTTGACATTAGATCTGGATAGAAATATCATCAACTTATACTTAAAATTATTCTTTGTATCCAACTCACACTATAAGCGGAATAACGGTGAACTACCTTTTAAATTCCTCAAATAGTGTATTGGCCCGAATTTCTGTACTATCTGAGTTGACTAAATAGACCACACGTCCAACCCAAATATCATAGGAATACGAATCATCATTAATAAAGAAGAAAAAGGTAGAAGAAGAACAAAATTAACAATACAAAATCTCACATCGCAGCGGAACAAAATATTATATATATATATCAGCTTTTGGAGTACAATTTTTTTCTCTATGTATACATAACATCATCAGAGTACAACACTTACAACACAGTGGAAAACAACAACTAAATAACACTAAATCCTCCTACTCCAAGCCCCTTCAGATAAATATGTAAAATCCTGAACTACTAGACTTCCCGTAAAAATTTGGGCACCCAAGAGTTTAGGAAAACATAGAAAAATAAACTCCGGGTCAGTCATGGGACTGGTATGAGTAAACAATTTGAAACAGTTTAGGAAAATAAACAGCATCTCATAGGACCACGCCGTATAACACGGAATGGGTTTTTCCCTTATGAGAATCCGAACACTTGATTTAACTTTCAAAATAATTTTGAAAGAAAACGATAATCTTTATCTCAAAACTCTTTTGATATTATAATAGTGTCTAAATCAAATAAATAGAAATACAGTGGAATGCTTTCATCTCATGCTCCACATACATAATATACAATCAAAACTACAGGCACTTATTGGCAATGAAATTCCAACTATGACAAGGTATGGAAACTGTAACACCCCACTTCCATTAATGTCACTCACGAAGGGAATGCATTAACTTCCATGGAGGTTATAAGTGAATATAGAACAGAAAAATTACAACAAGGCAGATAATAAATAGTACTTGGAAATCTAAAACTTTATTTTAGTGCAGCGGAAATTAAACATGTTTGTTACATCATAAAACCATAGATCATAACCAAGTACAATATCCATCTTCATAAAAACAAAATACATAATCCCATTACATAAATAGCCATTAAAAAGATAACAAGATGGACTTTACTTCAACAGTCCAAGCTTTCCAAAGAGAGATGAAGCAATTCAATCAAACTCCACTAGAGCTGGGCCCAACCTGAGGACCTGGAGGGGGAAAAAGGATAGAAATAGAGGGGGTCAGACATAAAGTCTGGCGAGTATGATAATTCTAACAATACTATTATCAAAATAACTAGACTAAGGCATAAGCTGGAAGACAAGTAAATGTCTATGAACTCTTAGGAAGATAAAGATAGCGTTTAAGATAACGTTAAAGATAACGGTAAAGGCACACCTAATTACTAACGAATGATTACTACACTGCACCGCACATTACAACACTGCACCACACCAGTCGCCCTATTGTTTGATCCCACTTGCTTCACACAGAAACTTTATAAATAGCCTTACGTACCCCTAGCTGACTACATAGGTGCCGTCTGCCCCTATCTCCACTAGGTGTACCCCACTACCCACTTTCAATCGGCTCCCTACTCGTAGATACCCGTGCTGGCCCCACAGTGGGGTGTATCACTCCCCTAAAGTGGAAACCCGATACAACTTGAGAATGCACGGCTTATACCTACACGATGCAACAACGTCTTACCTACCAGCCCGGGTCCACACACGCATACGAAACCTATTGGACTTGCTATGCCACCGCTCCCCGTTTTGGCCTCTTACAGTCGAACCCAGCATGTGTGTCCCGTCCTCGACTTGGGTCGAGCCCACAAAGATACATTTGGGATACTGGTCGAAATGGGCCCCCACAAGCTACCCACCTAAGCTTGTCACTATTATATCCCACTTAACCCTCTTAGTCATGTTCATTTACATGTGTGCGTGGTTAAGTCTTACTAATCGTATTTCACATGCCACTAAGGGAACCTCCTAGATTCCTCATGCCACCCAAGGCACCTACTTAACCCCCATGTCCCACCTTACATGTTTATCTGGTTAAGTATTTCTTAATTCATTCAGGCCATAACCTCATATAGACCTCTCACATTAGACTGGCATTTATGTTAGCTGGATTTGCCAGGCGGGTCCGGGCAGTCTTACACCATAAAAGAGTCTAACTTCGTGTCTTTACAATCGTTATGCTTTAGTTTAGGCCTAAGACCTCTCACATTGGGCTGACATTTGTGACCACTGGATTTGCCGGGCGGGTCCGGGCAGGTTTACGTCACAAACGAGTCCAACCTCGTGTCCTAAGCATTGATTAACACTTAAAATCTTTTACCCCAGTTTTAATAATTCCCTATTCAAATTATTAATTAAGTCAACTTTTAATGATGTCCATAATTGACTCAATTATGGCCATCCACCTATGGCATGCAAAATCATATCAATTGCACCCCAACTTTTTAATATAAAATCCTTAATATTACCCCTACCCCTCGTTTATACGTTCGCTTATTCAACGCATAATATAGGCTAGACTTGTATAGTCTAACACCTAGCACAAAGATAAATTATCACAACATATAGACAATAAAAACAAATCTAATCATAATAGGGGTGAAACTTGCATAAACTACACATGTTAAGGATCAAAAGGTGTCAACTTGTTAAATGTCTCAATTTACATGATATGATCATAGCCCAAATCTATACATAAACTTGCATATGGGGTTTTTAGGCAACATAATGATGGTGTGAACTAGCATAGGATATCACATATGTCATAGCATAATTCTATATGTCATAATAGATGTCTTGGCATATGTTCATAACTTTTCTAATCAATCTAACTTGCATATGTGACTTGTCATATAGATCAACATAACCCAAACATGATGATTTAATTAATATGAACTAACTAGCATAGATGGTAACATCATGGCCTTTTTAAGATGTATGATTCATCACAACTTAGCATAGAAACTTTCAACATACATAACATCATCATAGCATGATTTACAACATATAAGAAATCATCATCACATAACATTGGATTTACAATATACATGATAGCAAAAGGGGTTTACAACAACATATATGATAATTCACATCATCTACTCATAATCCATTCATAACTCAACCTAATTAAAATGATAATAATCTTGTTAAGATCATCATACTCACAATTTAGAGAAGAAAAGAGAGAGTTTTGCTTTGCTTTACGGTTGAGAGAATTAGAATTGAATTTGCTTTTCTTCTTTCTTAGTTGGCGGCGGCTCCATTGATTTCCATGGCGACGGTAACTATTCTATTTTAATTAGGTTTAGGGTTAGCATTAGGATGTATTTATAGGTGTAGGAAGTTATTTAGGACCATTAGATTAACCCTGAACCATGAGAACCAATCAAATGCAAAATCTGCATCTGAGCGAATCGGCCCACGGGTTGACAGCCAAACACCCTGGATTAACCCCTAGTCGACCCAACGGGGCTTGGGTCGACCTCAAAAATGGGTCGGTTCGGTTATTTCCCCTCCCAATTCGCTGTTTTGAACTTTTTCACATATTTATTTATTTAATTTTTAATATATATATATATATATATATATATATATATATATATATATATATTTCTCTGCCCAACCCATTTCACTTAATTCTTTTCTAAAAATTAAGTATACTTTAATTTGTGAATTTAAATGTTATAAAATTACGGGGTGTTACATTCTCCCCTCCTTAAAGGATTTCGTCCCCGAAATCTCCAAGTCAAGAAGAATGTATATCCTACCATCTAATCGTCCATCTACTCAACCATCAAACACCAGCATCCATTGTCCTTAAAAGACTTCTAATGCTTTAATGTTTATATGCACAGTGTGTATATGTCCATATCTAATGCAAAATTAGGCGGTCTACTGATTCAGTCGACCTCCTTAGTGCAATTCATGATAGTGCCATGCGTCCAATATGTATGCAAAAGATTCCTAATGATACATATTAATTCTATATGCGTGCACAACCATCCACCCGAATGCAGCAACTATATGATAATACAACCATTATACATCCATTTTACTAAATACATCCATATATATGCAATATGCAATATGAAGTGACTGAGCTGATCTGGTGCCTAATAGTGTGTGTATATGCATCCACGAGCAACCACTAGCAAACACTTGCATCCACTTTGCATCCACCATACATAACATGTCTCAAACACATGTTTCAACCATAGGATTATCCTAACTAAAGGTCAAAGATACTAGCGAGAGGATATACTAAAGATAAGATAAGTACAAGCTAAGCGATAAAGGAGAAATTAAAAGACATACCCTCAAAAAGAAAAGGGTATCGTGAACGCATCTTCTCTTCCGTCTCCCAAGTAGCGTTGCTCTCATCATCTCCCCATTGCACTTTGACTAGTCGGACCTCTCGATTCCTCAACCTCTTAATCTCCGACCCAAGAGTGCGCATAGGAGCTCGTCGAATTGTCGCATCACGCTCTATCTCCACCTCTCTAAGCAAGCTCGGCTCTACCACTTCCGCGGTCTCGTGCAAGAACTTCCTCAAATGTGACACATGGAATACGTCATGTACACCACTAAGTCTCTCAGGCAACTCCGCTCTATACGCCATTCGTCCAATCCTCTCCTTAATAGGAAACGGCCCTACAAATCTTGGTGCTAATTTCCCAACGGACCCAAAGTGAACAACGTTCCGTAATGGAGACACTTTGACAAAGACCATGTCCCCAACTTCAAACTCGAGATCTGTCCTCCTCTTATCCACATAAGATTTCAGCCTATCCTGTGCTGCTTTCATCCTCCTTCGAATTAAGTCGATCTTCTCCGAAGTCTCCCTAATCATATCGGGCCTAAGTAAGATCTTATCCGTAGATTCCCACCAACATGTAGGTGAACGACAAGGTCGTCCATAAAGAGCTTTGAATGGTGCCATACCAATGCTGGACTGAAAGCTGTTATTATATGCGAACTCCACCAATGGAAGATGCTCTTCCCACGTACCCCCAAAGTCTAGGATACATAGCCTCAATAGATCCTCTAGAATGCGATTCACCCTCTCAGTCTGGCCGTCCGTCTGAGGATGATATGCGGTGCCCAAACATAACTGAGTCCCTACCGCCTCTTGTAAGCTTCTCCAAAATTCGCTAGTGAAAATAGGATCGCGGTCGCTCACTATGCTAGAAGGAACACCGTGCAAACGAACTATTTCTCGAATGTATACGGAGGCTAACCATGGAGCAGTCCTCTTACTCTTTACGGGAATGAAATGGGCGCTTTTAGTAAGTCTATCTACTATAACCCAAATTCCCGAATTACCCTTCCATGATCGCAGTAACCCATCCACAAAATCCATCGAGACACTTTCCCACTTCCATAGTGGAACCTCCAATGGGTGAAGCAACCCACCGGGTTTCTTTTGCTCCACTTATACTTGTTGGCACACCAAGCATCTAGCGACATACTCGGCCACATCTTTCTTCATGCCGGCCCAAAAGTAAACTCTCTTCATGTCTTTGTACATCTTCTCCCCTCCGGGATGAATGGTCATCTTCGAATGATATGCTTCGTCAAGAATAGTCTTCCTTAGGTCATCGTCTTTTGGTACACAAAGTCTACCGCCCCTATGTAACCATCCCTTATCGTCTAGGTTATACCTACGGAGATGGCTTGATGACTCCCGTCCTTTGAGTTTTTCTACTAACTTAACCAACTGCGGGTCGTCTCGCTGTGCCTCGCCAATCCATCCCAAAAGTGTAGGTCTGACCTCCAAGGATGCTAGCAAACCGGGTACGAAGTCAACGGAAGGTCTAAAGTCAAACATCAAAATGAATTCTAAACTTCGCTGCTCAACAAACAAAGGACTTAAGAATAATCTTTTTCTACTTAAGGCGTCTGCCACCACGTTACCCTTGCCAGGGGTATAGGCTATTTCGAAGTCGTAGGACGCTAAGAACTCCATCCACCTTTGCTGCCTTAAGTTCAAGTCCTTTTGAGAGAATAGGTATTTTAAAGCCTTGTGGTCAGTGAATAATTCGAATTTCTCGCCAAGAAGATAATGACGCCAAGACTTAAGCGTGAAAACAATAGCGGCCAACTCTAGGTCATGTGTGGGGTAATTCTTCTCATGCGCTCTCAACTGCCTTCCACCATAGGCTATTACCCTGCCCTCTTGCATTAAGACTGCGCCTACTCCTGTCCCACAAGCGTCAGTATAAACGGGAAATGGCTTACTCCCGTCGGGCAATACTAAGACTGGGTCTGAAGTCAAAGCTCTCTTCAAACGTTGGAACGCATCATCACAATCTACGTCCCATGTGAAAACTAGGTTCTTCTTCGTCAAGCGTGTCAATGGAGCTGATATCTTTGCGAAGTTTTTGATAAACTTCCTATAGTAGCCAGCCAACCCTAAGAAACTTCTCACTTCGGTAGCATTTTTAGGGACCTTCCAATCTTGGATGGCCACCACCTTCGCGGGATCTACAGCTATCCCTTCTTTGGAAACCACGTGCCCCAAGAACCGTACTTCCTTCATCCAAAAGTGACACTTAGAAAATTTAGCTTTAAGCTTATGCGCTCGAAGAGTCTCCAACACTTCCCTAAGATGTAGGGCATGCTCTTCTTCATCCTTAGAAAAGATCAAGATGTCATCTACAAAGACTACCACAAATTTGTTAAGGTACTCCCTAAACACCCTACTCATCAAATCAACAAAGTATGCGGGGGCGTTTGTCAAACCGAAGGGCATCACTAGCCATTCATAGAAACCGTCTGGAGTCCTAAAGGCAGTCTTGTCTATGCTATCCTCAGCCGTTCTCAACTGATGGAACCCAGTGGCTAAGTCCAACTGCGAAAACACTGAGGCGCCAACTAACTGATCGAAGAGATCGTCAATCCTCGGCAGTGGGTGTCTGTTCTTCTTAGTAAGCTTATTAAGTTCTCTATAGTCCACACAAAGTCTAAGGGACCCATCTGCCTTCGTGGCAAATACTACTGGAGCACCCCACTCCGATATACTTCGTCTTATGAACCCCTTCTCAAGCAACTCCTTCACTTGCTTATAAAGTTCCCTCCTTTCACGTGGAGCCATGTGGCGTACTGGCAAAGATACTGGTTTCGCATTATCCACAAGATATATTCGAAAATCTATCTCCCGCTTCGGAGGCAAGCCCTTCACCTCCTCAAACACATCTGAATATTCTCGGACCACTCTAACAGATCGTAGATTTTCCTCAGACGCGTCAAGCGATTCTAGATAACTTAGCATAACCGAATTTATGGGATTTCAAAAGATTTCGAGAGTGTTGCCAAGGCGAGTCACGAGCCTAACTACTCTCCTTTCACAATCAAGAACGACCCCATTTCTGGATAACCAATCCATTCCTAAAATAGCCCATAGCCCGCGAAGCCCAACACATAAGCATCACATCTAAATTCAACGCTAAGTATGGAAATTTTCAAATCCAAACACATCATAGACAAATAAGCTGAGCCCCCAATTGGATTCGAAACAACTAAGGGATCCTCTACTAAACTGGTGTTTAAGTGCAGTGATTCAACTAATGATGTAGAGATAAACGAATGTGATGCGCCCGAATCGAATAAGGTACGGACAGGATGATCAGACAGAAAAACTAAGCTTTCAACATAAATGGTTCTACCTCGTTCTTGCAGCGGTGGGACCGCGAGAGCCTGAACTTGTCCCCTAGCCTGCCCTGGTGCCATAAGAGCCTGCACCTGTCCTCCCGAGGTAGCTCCTGCCCTCTGCCCCTTCTTTGGGCAGTCCTTCACTAAATGTCCCGCATCGCCACAATGAAAACAGCCTGTCTTCTTTTTCTTTCGGCAATCCTTGCTGAGATGGCCTAGTGTCCCATAGTTAAAACATTCCTTCTTTCCCTTGCCATTATTGTCTTTACCACCCTTCTTGTTTTTCTGTTGTGGTTTCTTCTGATCCCCCTTCTTCTCGGGTGCCTTATCAGCTTTAGCGCTTTTCTCCTCATGCATGAGCGCCATTTCTACTAACTTCTCAAAGGTGGCCCCATCGGGATGTGGGTCATAACCAACCCTTGCAATGGTTCATTCAAGCCATTCACGAACCTTAGAGCCTTCTTCTCCGGCGTGTTTACTAAGTTCAAGCCAAACCTTGCTAACTGATTAAATTTATTGACATATTCTTTCACTGATGAGCTTCCTTGCTTCAATGTCAAGAACCTTTCCATATATAGATTTTCTTCTGCCCTTGAGAGAAACTTCGCCTCGAACCTACGTCTGAAATCCGCAGAAGAGTCAACAAGACGCTCCCCATTAGTGACCTCCCACCAAAACGAGGCCTCTCCCTTCATCAACCAAGCTGTTAAACGAACTCTCTTCCCTTCTTCTACGTCAAAGATTTCTAGCAATTCTTCCACCTCCTTAAGCCAATCTCTAGCTTCCACAAACGTTTCTGACCCTTGAAATGGTTTTCCACCCATAGCCTTGAATTCCTTGCATGTCTTTGCAAAAGTATCTACGCGAGGAGGTGGAGGAGGAACGGGTGTGCAACTGGTGGTGGAGGAACATTGGCTGAACCTGCAGCGGCCTTAGCCTCTAATAACCTCCTATACCATCATGGTATCGTTACACCGTCGGGTAGATTAAGATCTTCATCCATGCTGAAACGAAAAAGGAAAGATTCAGAATGGAGAATTCGAAAGATAAAGATATGGTCTATTGGGGATTATGTTTTTTTTCTTAAAAACTTTTCTCTTTAAATTTCTCATTAAAACATGTTTTTAAAAGCACTTCTTCCAAAAATAACTATTTTTCTAAAGTATTTTTATCTGTTCTGGTAACCTTAAGCTCTGATACCATGTGTAACACCCCACTTCCATTAATGTCACTCACGAAGAGAATGCATTAACTTCCATGGAGGTCATAAGTGAATATAGAACAGAAAAATTACAACAAGACAGATAATAAATAGTACTTGGAAATCTAAAACTTCATTTTATTGCAGCGGAAATTAAACATGTTTGTTACATCATAAAACCATAGATCATAACCAAGTACAATATCCATCTTCATAAAAACAAAATACATAATCCCATTACATAAATAGCCATTAAAAAGATAACAAGCTGGACTTTACTTCAACTGTCCAAGCTTTCCAAAGAGAGATGAAGCAATTCAATCAAACTCCACTAGAGCTGGGCCCAACCTGAGGACCTAGAGGGGGAAAAAGGATAGAAATAGAGGGGGTCTGACATAAAGTCTGGCGAGTATGATAATTCTAACAATACTATTATCAAAATAACTAGACTAAGGCATAAGCTGGAAGACAAGTAAATGTCTATGAACTCTTAGGAAGATAAAGATAGCGTTTAAGATAACGTTAAAGATAACGGTAAAGGCACACCTAATTACTAACGAATGATTACTACACTGCACCGCACATTACAACACTGCACCACACCAGTCGCCCTATTGTTTGATCCCACTTGCTTCACACAGAAACTTTATAAATAGCCTTACGTACCCCTAGCTGACTACATAGGTGCCGTCTGCCCCTATCTCCACTAGGTGTACCCCACTACCCACTTTCAATCGGCTCCCTACTCGTAGATACCCGTGCTGGCCCCACAGTGGGGTGTATCACTCCCCTAAAGTGGCAACCCGATACAACTTGAGAATGCACGGCTTATACCTACACGATGCAATAGCGTCTTACCTACCAGCCCGGGTCCACACACGCATACGAAACCCGTGGGACTTGCGTTGCCACCGCTCCCCGTTTTGGCCTCTTACAATCGAACCCAGCATGCGTGTCCCATCCTCGACTTGGGTCGAGCCCACAAAGATACGTTTGGGATACTGGTCGAAATGGGCCCCCACAAGCTACCCACCTAAGCTTGTCACTAGTATATCCCACTTAACCCTCTTAGTCATGTTCATTTACATGTGTGTTTGGTTAAGTCTTACTAATCGTATTTCACATGCCACTAAGGGCACCCCCTAGATTCCTCATGCCACCCAAGGCACCTACTTAACCCCCATGTCCCACCTTACATGTTTATCTGGTTAAGTATTTCTTAATTCATTCAGGCCATAACCTCATAAAGACCTCTCACATTAGACTGGCATTTATGGCAGCTGGATTTGCTGGGCGGGTCCGGGCAGTCTTACACCATAAAAGAGTCTAACCTCGTGTCTTTACAACCGTTATGCTTTAGTTAAGGCCTAGGACCTCTCACATTGGGCTGACATTTGTGACCACTGGATTTGCCGGGCGTGTCCGGGCAGGTTCACGTCACAAACAAGTCCAACCTCGTGTCCTAAGCATTGATTAACACTTAAAATCTTTTACCCCAGTTTTAATAATTCCCTATTCAAATTATTAATTAAGTCAACTTTTAATGATGTCCATAATTGACTCAATTATGGCCATCAACTTATGGCATGCAAAATCATATCAATTGCACCCCAACTTTTTAATATTAAATCCTTAATGTTACCCCTACCCCACGTTTATACGTTCGCTTATTCAACGCATAATATAGGCTAGACTTGTATAGTCTAACACCTAGCACAAAGATAAATTATCACAACATATAGACAATTAAAATAAATCTAATCATAATAGGGGTGAAACTTGCATAAACTACACATGTTAAGGATCAAAAGGTGTCAACTTGTTAAATGTCTCAATATACATGATATGATCATAGCCCAAATCTATACATAAACTTGCATATGGGGTTTTTAGGCAACATAATGATGGTGTGAACTAGCATAGGATATCACATATGTCATAGCATAATTCTATATGTCATAATAGATGTCTTGGCATATGTTCATAACTTTTCTAATCAATCTAACTTGCATATGTGACTTGTCATATAGATCAACATAACCCAAACATGATGATTTAATTAATATGAACTAACTAGCATAGATGGTAACATCATGGCCTTTTTAACATGTATGATTCATCACAACTTAGCATAGAAACTTTCAACATACATAACATCATCATAGCATGATTTACAACATATAAGATATCATCATCACATAACATTGGATTTACAATATACGTGATAGCAAAAGGGGTTTACAACAACATATGTGATAATTCACATCATCTACTCATAATCCATTCATAACTCAACCTAATTAAAATGATAATAATCTTGTTAAGATCATCATACTCACAATTTAGAGAAGAAAAGAGAGAGTTTTGCTTTGCTTTAGGGTTGAGAGAATTAGAATTGAATTTGCTTTTCTTCTTTCTTAGCTGGCGGCGGCTCCATTGATTTCCATGGCAACTATAACTATTCTATTTTAATTAGGTTTAGGGTTAGCATTAGGATGTATTTATAGGCGTAGGAAGTTATTTAGGACCATTAGATTAACCCTGAACCATGAGAACCAATCAAATGCAAAATCTGCATTTGAGCGAATCGACCCATGAGTTGACAGCCAAACACCTTGGATTAACCCCTAGTTGACCCAGCGGGGCTTGGGTCGACCTCAAAAATGGGTCGGTTCGGTTATTTCCCCTCCCAATTCGCTGTTTTGAACTTTTTCGCATATTTATTTATTTAATTTTTAATATATATATATATATATATATCAATATATATATATTTCTCTGCGCAACCCATTTCACTTAATTCTTTTCTAAAAATTAAGCATCCTTTAATTTGTGAATTTTAATTTTATAAAATTACGGGGTGTTACAGAACCACCTTCCTATAGTGTATCTCTAGAGGAGAATACACTAGATTCAACAAGAACATCTTGTAACCCAGCTATACATGACCAACCACTCATTTCGCTTGAGTGTATCGAATGTATATCACCAACGGTTGGGATCAGCAACCGTTTTCCGAATGAGACAACATCAAATAGAATAAAAAAATGAAATTAATTTCTCTAGGTAGTTGATAATAAACCCTAATTTGGAGCTACCCACTTAGCCATGCTACCTGCCCGATTTTTTTCATTTCCCGGTTGTTAAGGCCTAAGGCTACGATTACTTACCATTCATTGATAACCCAATCACTTTGAATGGCACATTGTTAGATCTGTTAATCACTAATTGATTTGCACAAATATATTCTGGATATTATGCTAAGAGAATAAATTCTTTGCCATCATATATATTTATACAGACCAACATATGCGATTATTGGAAATACTCTGTCAAACACTCGTCCGTACATGTTCATTCTGGACCGAACGAAACCGAAGGCAGAATTTCCATTAACCCATTTTGGGCAATTTCTACCTTGCACTTTACTCCATCTTCGATTATCTTCGTATAATCTGATTCGCAACGCTATTACCAATACGGAGTGGTTCTCGAATAATAATCCAGCTGGTCTCTCCATATTGACAACGATATTGGCAAATACTTCGATACAATTATTTAAATATTGAAGAAAACAAACATTCATTCATCACATAAAACAATCATTGGGCTTTTTAATTAATATTTCAATAATTAAATCACTTTTCCATTTCCTTATCAATATTCGTTAACTACATATTTTCAATAATCATCTTGGCCTCTTACGCTATTTGGAAAATATTTCCATGTATCGCCTTCTTTTATTTTCTATACTTTGAAAATATCATCTATTAATAATTGGAAAACATTCCAATTATTTATCTCTTTCACGACCATTCACTTCTATACGGAACTATTTATGATTATATTTCCAAAATTCCACTTATCTAGGTTAAAACGAATATTGTGCAAAACATTGTTATAACAACCCAAAATATTTCATTCAAATTAATTTCTTTAAACATTTATCTCTGAGACTGAATCGTTCTATTTATCGATTAATAAATAAATCAATCAAGTTGGAGTATAATTACCTCTCAGACCTTGACTGAAAACATTATTAACTTCAAAACAGACAAGACCAATTTCCTCGATACTCAACATCATAAAAACCAATTATTCATTTTTAAACCCTTGTATGTTTCTCTTTCTAATTTTATCACATTTAATTATAGGTTTCCTTTTTGTTTATAATATTCCATTTTTAAGTTTGTTTCGTTACCGAATACTATATATATTGTATATTGATTTCTAACTATCAGTTTTTCTTAAAAATATTCTAACTCCTGAAATTTTTGGAAAATTTCGCCATAACCTTCTTTGTACGGGTCACTTGGTACAACTACAAAACGACTATCTGGGCCCTTTCCATTAAAAAAGAAAATCCAAAAGCCAAGCGGCTTGCCGATTCGGCACATAAAACCTCATATGGAATTTAAACATGTACCTTTTTGTCGGGCACACAAATTATATTCTTCATATACTTCATTCCAAACCTGCTTAACATATATACGTCCATTCCTAATTTATTCCAACTCAATCCGATCATTTTAATTCAATTCGCTAATTTATTCTTTAAATTAGCTCTTTTCTTATTCCACTTTTTAATTGAACATATCACATTCATACATGATTTTTTATTTGTTTATGAACTAACTGAATTCCATTTTCAACTCCAATTTCATATTCGATTTCGAATGTGAATTTGCTAACCCAAATCACTTATCAAAGCCAATTTCGATTCCAAATCCCACTAACTAATTATCCTTCAAATTATATAATTCTATTCAATAATTTCAACTTTGATTTTTTTGTTTCAAAAATCAGTTCACTTACTCCACTTGAGTTCATATTTATTTTACATATCAAGTCTAGAATTTTCTAATGGTCTAGAGTTTTCGAGAAATCAACATAAAACCAATGTCAATTATTCAGGCATCGAACATTCCAGGTCAGTAATAGAAAGAAGTTAGTGGGTGAGAATTAGGAAGAAAGAAAATTAAAATAGAAGAAGAAGAGCATAATAACAACATCAAAGTAACACAAATCTCACAGCGGAACGAATAAAATATTGTTATATAACATAATATTTGAAATACAAACTTATAACTGTATATACATACCATTCAGAGTATAACACATAATAGCACAATGGAAATAAACAATAGCTATATAATCCTGAAGCCTCCTGCTCCAGCTCTCCAAGTATCTGCAAAATCCTAACTACTTGATTACATGTACAAAATTGGGCACCCAAGAGTTTAGGGAAAACACAACAAAATAAACTCAGGGTCAGTCATGTGACTGGTGTGAGTAAACTCCAACCATTTGTTTAACTTTTAAAATCCCTTTTAAAAGAAAGGATAATCATAAGACCGATCCACACATAAACATGGATGTTTTTACCTTACGATAAACCAAAATATTCTTTATATCTAACCTCTTCTGATATTACAATAGTGTTTATCAACCACAACTAATAATCATTTAGCAAAACGTTTTCATCTCACGTTCCACATACATAATATATAATCAAAAACCGCGGGAGCTTATTGGATAATGAATTCCTATTGGAAAGGTATGGGACCACCTTCCGACAGTGTTCCTCTTGAGAGGAATACACCGGGTTCAACAAGAACATCTTATAACCCAGGATAAACATGACCGGTCACTCATTTCGCTTGAGTGTACTGAATGTATTATCACCAACGGTTGGGATCAGCAACCGTTTCCCGAAAGGGACATCATAGAAATAGATTAAAGAAATAAATGAAATTTCTCTAGATCAGGTGACAATACACCTTAATTGGAAGCTAACCACTTAGCCATGCGACCTACCTGATTTTATACCATTTCCTGGTCGTGAGGCTAGACACCACGCTTATCTTTGACAGATCACATCTTCATTCACTTTGAATGCCACATCATCATACCCGCCAAATCAAAAATTGATTTCTCTAAAAATACCATGGGTATACAGCTAAGAGAAATGAATTCCTCCGTCACCAAATGTAAATACATTTGAAGAGATCAACTTATGTGATCTATTAAATGTACTCTGTCAGACATCCTTTCATACAAGTTATCCTGGGGCTGGATAAACCGAAGGCACTATTATGTAAAACCATCTTAGGCAATTTCTTCCTAGGATTTGCCAGAACAACCCATGAACTCTATCTTCAATTATCTTCATCATATCTGATTCGCAGCGCTAATGCCCATACAGAGTGGTTTTTAGATAATAAATCTGATCTTGGTGTCTCTGTATTGAGAACGGAAAATTGGTTAAAAACTTTGATAGTCGGTTATTTAATTATCAAAGGAAAATATTAATACACACAATGATCTTATTTCCAAATGGAAACTTTAACGATCAATCATCAATCGGTATTTATCCCTTTATATTAATTTATCATTAATTTATTCATTTCCCTATTTTCCGTTTTTCCATATATTTCTTAAAACCTGTTTAGCCACTCACTTTTCTCGGAAAACATTTCCACATATTATAATTATTTATTTTCTAAATTGCCAAAAATATTTCTTGTTAACCAACGAAAAAACATTCTCATATATATATACACAACTTCTATATTTAGACATTATAGGTTATTAACATTGGAAAACATTTCCATATTTATTCCCATTTCTTATTTTCTATATTAGAAAATATTTCCGATTCTTATTTGGAAAACATTTCCGAAACTCCTTTATTGGATTTAAACAGATGTTTAAATAAAATATTGCTATGCCAACTCTAACCATTAACACTTATTAACTAAATTCACTTAACCAATCTTCAGTATCAAACCTTAACCATTCCTTAGTTAAAAATGAAATCAATCAAGTTGTGGTATAACTACCTCTCAGACCTTAACTGAACAACATTTTTAACCTCGAAATAGACAAAGTTCATCTTTTAAATCTTTAACAAACTTCCTTACGTAACTCTCAAATTCTATTTACGAATCCACTTCCTTTGCAGAAATTAGTCGATTATAACAATAGTGTTATAATCCCATGCTTCTGAAATATAATATCTTAAATATAACTTTTATTTATTAATTTGAATTAATAAACAAACAACTAATTTGTTAATGAATAAATAAACCTTGATTTGAAAATGGAAAGTAAATAGTACTTTCCTACATTTGATATAGTCGAATTCCAATGTATAACTCTCTCTCGAATAATCCTTATTCGATAACTCTCTTCGAATAACCTATATTCGATTAACTCTCTTCAAATAAATTATATTCAATTAAATCTCTTTGAGTAACTTATATTCAATTAACTCTCTTCGAATAACTTATATTCGATCAACTCTTTTTCGAATAACTTATTTTCGATTACCTCTATTCAAATTACTAATATTCGATTAACTCTATTTGAATAACTTATGTTCGATTAACTCTCTTCGAATAACTAATATTAGATTAACTCTATTTGAATAACTTATGTTCGATTAACTCTATACGAATAACTAACATTCGCTCTCTTTGAATAACTAATATTCGATTAACTCCAATTTAAATTCCTATTTCAAAACCCAGTTTCCTTTATAATATTTTCATTTCGCAAAATATTTACTTAAATCCCTTATTCACATCAATTGTGAAAAATATTTCTTTTATCAAATCAAGTAGTTTGATTTCGTATTTAAAAACAAATATCCAAATTCCAAATTCTATTTATACTTCTATTTATATATTATTTGTAAAAATCTTATTTATATCTCCCTTTACACTGCTAAGTTCACATTCGATTTCAAATATCGGTGTTGAAACCGACTTTACTTCTCTATATAATTTTATACTTATATATCCCATTTATCAAATGGTAAATATTTTATTTAATTTATAAAAAATTATTTATAAATTAATCTTCTCAATTTATCTGTTAAAACTAATTCTATTTAAAATCTACTTTAAATTAATCTTTTCCATTTATCTGTTAAAACAGATTTCCATTTAATATTTGTTTTAAATCCATATCATGTTACACCCGTGTGCGAAGCACGGGTCTAGACCTTCCTAATGTTAAATTCTCTTGTTATAAAAATCTATTCATTTTCCAAATATTTCCTTTTATAACAT
Source organism: Allium sativum (assembly GCA_030737875.1). Lineage (NCBI taxonomy): Eukaryota > Viridiplantae > Streptophyta > Magnoliopsida > Asparagales > Amaryllidaceae > Allium > Allium sativum. The sequence continues at coordinate 844,769,794 of CM060922.1, read as the reverse complement.
TCTTCTCATTTCATAATTATTTCCTTTTCTAAAATCCTTTTCATTTTGTATAAATAATTTATTTTCAATATGCACTTTAAAATTTCCTATATACATTCCAGTATCACTTATGATATTTAAAATACCAATTAAAATGACCAGTGTCATCATAATCAATCACAGATTATACATCACATTATATATCACAATATATGAAAGCAACCAAGAGTATAAATATTGAGAAATCCATTTGGATCCCTCCAACCTGTTTTCCTATATCATAGATGTTAAACAATACAAATAACATCCATTTCATGTCGATATGAAATATTCTGATAAACAGAATCAATATTTGATTAATGATATATATAAATAACTCGATCTATAATTTCAACCAAATAAATCAGCAGTTCATCCAAATAATCAACACACAGCAATCAACCATCATTTATCAATTCTGAAATACGTTATAAAAATATGAACTGTGCAGAGTTAGTGAGATTTACTCACACAAGACGATCATCGTTAAATAACGATAAATGTCGATTGATTCAGACAGACAATTTATTTCACTATAAATTGTAACGAGCTATAATTCACTCCTAGTCAGTTTCATTGCGTAGCCCCCATCCATATGATCCCAACGGATCTTGTTTTGTACAATTCTGATAACGTATGAGCAAGATATTCATTTTATAAGTTAGTATATTCTTTTAAATTAAACTAAACTAAATTTTATTTTTGTGTTTATTGGGCCTTACCATTTTGCATGGCCCATCTTCTAACAAGAGTACCCACCTGCCTATAATTTGTCTTCTCCTTCCAGTAAATTAAAGCTAACCCGGAAACTCCTTTTTCTATTCCAATTGCCATTTTGACTTTCGGGTTCTTCCATCCTTACTTGTTTCTTCACGCTTTTAAATAGAACTTTCACCATTTCTTCCGTCCTCGTCTCCTCTTCACTCTCCTTACCTTTTTACTCAACTCGAAAATCAACCTACTGTTGCGGCTTTCAGTCCACATACCACCCCATTGTACAGTAATACATCACGTAAGGAAAATGCCATTTTGGAACTTTTTAAAGCCATCTCGCCATAACATAACCTCACATTGTCTTTTTCTCTAAAGAAAAGGAAAACACCCTACCGCTAGTAAATATTTGATCCATCGTTTACGAAATGACCCTAGTCCTTCTTATCTGGACTTCACGCCCTTCATGCACTTTTGTTACTCCATCCATAATTTCACACGCTGGCTTCACTTAAACCCCATGAAAACTCCAACTACACTCTTCAAAACTCGCTTTATTGGTATGATCGAATTGCACAACGCAACCACTTCTACATTCCACCATTAACACACAATGTGGAAAAATGGAGCTTCAGCAAATTCTAACTCCAGAAAACATGTAATCCCCCACTAGTGTTCTTTCATAAATCCTACCCTCTCGTGGAATGTATATTTCTGGAATATGTATAAAGAGAGTAGAGAAAATGTAGAAAAATTTGAGGAATATTGGGCATTTTATTCTTTAGATCCGATTTTCCATTTTCATATGGTTTGTTGAAAAAAGAAATAAAAGGGAGTGCTCGTGCATATATACAAGTAGGAGACTTAGGTGCTAAGGAATTCATGGTACACAGGGTAGGGAAGTAGCATGTGTTAACGTACAGGGCAGCTGTGCAGGAGCTATAAATTTTACATGTAAGTTAAGTGTATTAAAAAGATAATTGGAACTAAAAACAAAAACATTACTTCATTCTTAAGGCATAAATAACCGGGGCTACACAGGGGAAGTTTTATTGCGCATTGATGAAGATATGATGTGAGGGAGAAAACAAAGCGCAATGCATATGTTTTAAAAATATAAAGTTTAAATGGTACCTTGTTGTACAGGTCGTTATAGACGAAAAATAAAATATCCATTGTGATGAGCAATGTACGATGATCATAAAATGATAATAAAATAGACAAGTTAGCTTATTTTGTGAAATTTCTAATGTGTTGATATAGGGCGTAAAACACTTCAAATAGAAAGTTGCTTATTTTCCAAAATAAAATTTACAGTAAAATTCTAAAAATTAAATTATAGCTATGCCTCAAATATCTTATCCAAATTCGAAAGCAATATTTAATTATAATTAAATATATCGTTATGGTTTATAAATGATTCCACAACGTCTATTTTAAAATTTGATTTTGACATAACTAACAATCTGTAATATGAAATCTCGATTTTTCACTTTCGTTAGGAAATTACAGTTTAATAGATTCCAACGTTTCTTGTTTCACAGAAATCCGACTTAAAACGAATTCCATATGTTCAGCTGAAGTTCAAATCGTCGAATTTCGAACTACCGCGATGTTACGGGCTCGATATTAATTATATAATAATTAATACGTTTAACTGTCATTTAATTAATAAATTCGTTATTATAATTCAATTCTAAACTGAATTAAATCTTATAAATAATCCAATTCACACAATATTGTGAATTCCACTATTTTCGACCATTTCAGAATTAAATATATTATTCTATTATTTAGTTAAATATTCAATACTATTTAATTAAACAACCATTTGAATCTTTAAACCACTATTTAAATAATTAAATAAATTAATTAATATATAGTAAAAATACGAGACATTACATTTTTCTCCCCTTAAAATAATTTCGTCCTCGAAATTGCTAAGGTAGAAAACAAACCCTATTAACTGGGTTAAAAATTATTTGTTTACTTATCAACTTCAGTTTTAACTAAACCAGTTTATTTCAACTAAAATATTAATTTATTCCTACTAACGAAAATTTTCATAAACTCTGAAAATTTTCTAACACCCGAAATTTCTAAAAAATTTCGCCAACACCTCCTTTGTACGTCTCAATAGCTCAAACTCCAACTTGCCTCTCTAGGCCTTACCAGTCCAAAAGAAAATTAAACAGCCAAGCGGCATGCCAAATCGGCTCATAAATCTCATACTCATATAAAATGTAAACTTGTACCTTTTTGTTGGGTATTCAGCTTTATCACTTCCATCTGTTATCAATTTAACATAAACAAATGTCGTTCCAATCAATCTCCATTCACCTGTTCTCAAATCCAATCATTCTATATCCAAACCAAATCTCAATCTCAAATCCCATTCTCGGTTTCAAATTCTTAACTCACCAACCCAACATACTTAACCAAGTTACGTTTCATTTCCACTTAACTGGTTTCAATTCAATTCCAATTTATTTCCACAAATTTTTATTAATTTATTCACTACAACAAAATTGCTTTTTAACAGCAATCATTCTCGGCGTTTCTCTGTGTAAAGCGGTGAAAAGTTTGTCCTAAATGGATATTTTACGTACAAACGCTGACATTCCATCACCCTACCAAGTTTTTATGCAAAATAATCAAGGCCGCCTCTCCATTTGTTTCACCATGTAAATTTTTTTGCTTTCCCTCGCTTATTTCCTCTAATTTCCATTTCCCTTGCTTATTTCCTCTAATTTTCATTTCCTTCGTTCTTCAGTTTCGCTATGCCCTAATCCCCTCACTCTTCAGCGTGCTCTTACTAATTCCTTCCTCGTTGAATTCTGTCGTGCCCTAATTCCTTCGGTTAGGTAATTCAGTTCTAATTAGACATGTTTTTTTATGTTTGGTTTCAGTGAACAAATACTAATTTATTTTTGGTTAGAAGGTTGATTCTAGAATTCTCCAATTTTGGCTCAGATATTTTAATTTAGACATGGGTTTTTGGGCTTTGATTCAGACTTCGATCTTAAGTTTGGTAAGTCGAACTGTAAACATTTTTTAGGTTTTGATACTAATTTTCTGTTTAAGTTGAGGAATGATAAATGTTGTAGCCTATTTTAGTGTAATATGAGAGGAATCATTCTTGAATAAATATAATCAGTTTCTAGAATGATTATGTTGCTTGATCTTCTTTTAATGAAATTACGAAATAGATTGGATTGTTAAATTTGTTTTTGCTATGAGATTGACTTTGGAGACTGACATTGATTAAAACGATTGGAGTTTATTTACATTTATTGGAAATGTTTTTTTATTTTTACCCAAAGCGTATACTGATATCCTATTGAAAGGATGGCAGACAAGAATCAAGAACACACAGACCCAAGAAGATACATTATATTACCCTAAATTTAGAATCTAAATTGATGGTTTGTTGATTAACGTAGTCTGTTTTGTGCATTTGAATTGTTTAATTTATGAGTAATGCTACAACTGGCTATAGCTTGTATGGGTTGAGTTCATAGCTTGGTTTGCGTAATTCAAGGGAGTTCTAGTTTTTTTACTTAGAGTCAGTTAAAAAATCAGGTACAACCCCTATTGAAGTAGTAGTTTCCTTAATTTAACGATGAATAAGTACCCCCTTAATTTTCCAAAGCAGTATATTCCGTTTTCTCTATAAAGTATGTTGCGTTTTACTATGCCAAAACTGGAAAATAATAGTTCTCATTTGAGTTTGGAAACATGTTGGAATCTTAAATTCCTTGCATGCCTTTTTTACGTGTCACAGGTTACTAACATGTATGTTAACAACGTTGGTTTGGTTCAACATGTGGGAAAACAATATTCACGTAGACTGTGAGTGATACCAGGAATTTTATACTCGTATAATAATGGTTTTTGGATGCAGAACCTTGCACAATTTGATGATTTTTTGATGCTATAGTTTCTTGCTCTTTTTTTTTTACTTTTTCAAATATATTTTTATAATTAGGTTGGAATTATTCATTAAGTAGTTTTTTTTATTAAGAGGGAAATGCAATGTTGTGGTCTCTCTACATTTTAATGGAGCTTTAACTACTAAAGAACGCATACAGGTTTGTTTAGACTTTAAACCATAGTCTAATTTGTATACTATTTTAAATGCTTTAATTGTGCACATAATGACCATATTAAATTTTACATTGTATTTTATATTTTTGTAGTTACGTTCTCTTGAATTCCCAATTGATAAACGTAAATAATAGATGTTGATAAATTTCAATAAATGTCCTAAAGCTAGACATGTTGGCACATCACATTCCTAGTATTATGCTCCACTGAATATGTACTTAAATCAATGTCAGAATTTTGTTGGACCCATACATATGTCTGTCACTAAATTTTGCTTCATCGTCTTCTTGAATGTGGTTGTCTAAATTGTATTCTATTTATTAAAAAATCTACTCATGCTTCAACTTTTTTTCTTTCTTTTATAATTATGCATCAGGAAAAAGTTATACTATATATTGTTAAGTCTCATCAGTGTAGTTGTATGGCCAGTATGACTGCCTTGTTTATCCATATTTTACCCTTATGTTAGGGAGAGTTTTATTAGGGATACATGTGCTTAGCATTTGACTGTATAGAAGCTCCTGACATTGCCCCAATTTTATTTTTCAAGTATTATGTCAGGCGGTGTTTTCTGGACCTAAAATTATATATGTTACCTTGTATATAATCCCCGATATAATTCTTCATGATATTTTTGACACCTTCAATATTTGACTATTATGTGTGTTTCTCATAATATGTTTTTTTCTACAATTGCATAGTTTAGATTTTCCAAATGATCTACTTACTATTTAGGAAATTTATGTTGTTCTTTTATGTGCATATGTAACTATATTTGATGTTAGTGACCTAAGATGACTGTAATAGGAATGAGCAGCAGTAATGATGATTATAATAACAATAAATAGAACTAGCATCATGAGTTTGTAGACAGTGATGTGAACTTTGATTTTGCACATATTTACTAGCTTACGTTTCTATTTTCTTCTAGTTTCAATTTTCATTTGGTTTCAAGTTTTAGTTGTATTTAATGCCCAAAGTACTTGATGCAAATGTAAGATAAATATAAGATATTTTTTCATCTATTCTTTATATGTTGTATTAACTAATAATGCATTTACAAACAAGCACATTTATTGGACATATCACAAATGGGCACATTTATTTCTTTACCACATTTGATTTCTGAATAACCATAAATAAATGAGCACATTGTTTTTCTATTAATTATTGTATCATTTCAGAAAAGGGAATTTTTGAAAGAGCCTGAACACGTTCTTATTCAACCTCGGGACTTCCAAAACATTGTAAAAAGAAGGTCAGAATTCAAATAATCTCTAAGCTTGGTTTTGTTTTTGTTCTCCATCGCTTAGAAGGAAATACCTAAAGAAAACACCTTTACTCCGTATCGATATATACACGAATGTTTCTTTGGCCCTTAGAGATCAATCAAGAAGTAATTATATATTGAGATTATATATGAATAAGAGATTCACTCAAGCTCAAATAATCGTACCTGTTTATGCTAGTTCACAAAAATTTGAAAACTCGTATGTGCTTTGTGATATGTGAAAATTTAAAAGACCATGGATTTTAATAATGTTTAAATTATTATTAATAAATTAACCAAGTATAAGCATGAAATTGCTAACAGTCTCTGAAACCAAATCATCTCATGAATTTAAATGTTTATTAATAAATAATTTGGTGATTGTTGTAGAATATGATTATTGAACATTATTTGTTCATAAAAAGTTAGTTATTATATGGATGGAGAAGTTCAAATTTTCAATTTTGGAACTATTAAGCAGATTTTTTTGGAGTAATATGCCAGACTAAGATGATTTATTTAGGATTGTTTCAAAATAGCATTAAAAAAAAGTTTCCTGTTCACTTTAAGTTCTATACTCAAGTGAATTATGGTATTTTGAAATCAGTTTTAGTGGAAACAAAGTTTTATACCGTTGGATCCAATTATATATGCACTTAATACGTAGCAGGATTGATTTATACATGTATGGCATAGACTGAGATAATTAACGTACCTTTAAACACATTCTTATTAAAATTTCAAGAAAGATACAAGGGATGCTTCAAACCGAAAAATATGTAAAATCAAAGACCAATTTTGTTTTTCCAACAAGCATGGACAATGAAATTTTAAGTGGAAATTTTTTACTGTTTCAGATTGCATGTTTGATCATTTTCAGATTGCATGCTGAAAGAAGATAGAAAATGTTGTGGATGGTTGCATGATTAGAGCTTCAGCAGGAGTATACCATGGACAGCTTGTGAGAATGGAAGAAGTAGATTACAACAAGGGAAGGGCTGTAGAGTACTGCTCTATTGCAAATGAGTTTCAAGGTAAGTAATATTTAGACTGCATGTTTGATCATTTACAAATAACATCCTACTGTGCGGGATGGAATCAGCAGTACAAGCAAATCACTGGTAAGAACCCAATGAGTCATTTTTTACAATTCAAATAGCATTAATGAAAGGGCAGGTGGTCCATTTGTACTTAGTATCTATAATTAATTGCTTTTATTCTCTGCTTGATTTGTATACTCTAGTTCTTCCATTCTTATAAAACAGTGTTTCATTCTTCTTTCTCAAAACAGTGAAAATCCCAATTCAAATTCTTAGCTTACTCGTAAGAATTTAAAATCAATCAAATAATAAAGCCAACAATATCTATAATACCGAAAGCCTGAATTCTTCCGATCTTAGTTTTTCATCTATTTTAATTTCTCAAGTAAGCGACCGATTCTCTTTTGTAAAATTGTATTTTTTATGTTAGTATCAGAACTCCTACAACTATGATGCGACTATGTCAAATAATAGGTGTTTATTTTAATAAATTCATTTTATAATTTAATCATTTAAAAATAATCATTTTAATTTCAAATAATAGTGTTTGTGCCCAATTTTTTTTGTTGCAAAAGAAAAGTCATTATTTAATTTCTACTAGTTCTTTTTTCCCAAAACTTGACAGTGAAGTATTCTATTCTGAGCCTATATTTTTTTATTAATCCTTTTTTGATTCCTGTTTTTATGGACTATGGAAGACAATTCAGTTGTGTATAAAATTTGTGCTATAGAATGCTGCTTTTCCAGGGATAATTTTATCACATGTCAGCTCAACAACTTTCATCTTTCCAAACAATGGAAAAAACATATATTAATCATTGTTCCAATTTATGCATGAGCAGCAAAAAAAAATTTAGGTAGCAAAAGAAATGATGACCAATCTTTGCTTTAGTATTTAACTTTTTACGTTCGTATTCTTTCATGTTGTTGTCCACTGTCTTTATTTTACAGTATATTTGCATGTTCGTGACAATCTTGCTTGTTTATTTCTAGTTCAGCATTGCACAATTTGGGTGGGTGCTGAAGGAAGTTGATTCTGCAATCCAAGCATGCTATGGTATTTTAATCGAAAATCTTATATTATACTTATATGTTGAGCAACTTATTAACTTATTATGATACTGCGTAAGTTAAATCATCTTTTCTAGTTCTGATATGCATTACCACAATATACGGATGTGTTTTAACTACAAATTTTGGTGTGTTAACAAATTATTAATTAATCCATGGTAATTAAGTTTAGTTGATATTTGGTTTGATATGTAGATGATGTGCATGGCTTAACAAATTTGTAAATTTCATCCCTTTATTGTTGATATTGTGTGATAGAATATCTTGGGTCGACTTAAGGACAAGATAGGAATCACCGGTAGAAACAAGATTAAAGTAATGAAACTTATATCAAGGAACAGAGATGGCAAAATTTATTACTTATAATTTTCTTATGACCTTTATGGAAAAAAGTAAAACCTATATCATAAACAAGGGCTGAAATCACCTGTAACAACAAAAGACTGAAAAAACTTTATATCATGATTGGTTTTAGTGTTTAATAACTTGGTATCTACACGGTTGTTTTTGCAGACTACTAGTTATTTTTTTTATTTACATTAATATGGCCAACAGGCATATACAAAGCATAATAGAACATGATCATTGATAAGTTTTGTTGCAGGCATATACAAAGCATAATAGAACATGATCGTTGATAAGTTTCTCACAAAAATTATCAATAACTCAAAAACAGTGTAGAAATAACTACAAATAAAAGCAAAACAAAGATGAAATTATATACTGCAAATGACTATCATTAATAGAAATTTGCTTTTGAGATAACAAAAAGTTTTTATTTTCTCTTTTTTTTCTTTACTGCCAAACTACAAAAATCGCATTATCCCAAGATTGTTCTTATTCGTTTATAGAAGCTTAAAAGAAATTGAATAGGTGACGCCACATGGTGGCATTAGGTTGACATTCTTTCAATATTTTGGACACAACCACAGATTAAGAAACCAGTTTATTTTTTAATCAATGTTCACCATTTGTGAAAATTCTGTTTTGAGATGATGAGAAACTAACATCAACCAACGAATCTTCTTGTTCCTTCCCTTGGGTTGGATATGAATCAACGTTTTAAAGTACAATGCATACTCTACTCCCATACATACAAGTATTAGGGAATTTTACTATACATCAAGGTATTTTGTTAGAAAAAATAAAATCGGGCAAAGTAAATTTGTCCCAATATATGCTTGCCAGTAACGTGAGTGAAAACATTCTTTGAATAGAACTACAACACAATATAATTTTGGGCCAAAAAGAAACAGTAAGCTGCCATGTTTTAAGAACATGCAAGCTAAGATTGAAATTTATACTGGTGAAATATTCATTCTTCATAAGCAGTAACATGCAACTCCTTGTACAAAATTATATATTTTTAGCCTTTCAAGTAAGCTTTTTTTTTTTTTGGGACCTTCCAAGCAACAATCAAATGAATAGCAAGTAGTACCTTAAGTTTATGTAAATTCCAACATGCTAAAATTAAATGATAAATAATCCTTTAGTTAAAGGTGTTCAGTTGTTTTTAGTCGATTAGTCATAAACAAGCAATGATCTTGGATAATAACATAGAAATTCAGATGTGTCATTAACGCTAATATCACTTTTTAACTACTAAAGATTGGTTTTAAATTACGCCTTAGGACATTTCTTTTAAACATAAATATTAACTTCACCTTTATGTAATGTATTTAGTTTTAGTATGAAGTTGATTTATGTGTACCTGAGGCCCATGATGTAAATGCAATTTAAGAACGAAAGAATATCCAGCTAACGGATATTTCATTTCATTGAACACGTTTTGTCACAAATTTGGTAAAAACAATCCTCTTTGCATGCACAAGATCCTGGAATGCAAATTTCTGCTGCAACTGCAACCAAACAAAAATAATCATTATAATTTGTATTAAAGAGACAAGGAGTGTTGCATATGACAGGCTATGGCTTTTCTTGAACTATTTCTCTGTTCAATGACTTCTTCCTTGATTTCTTTATGGTAGATTATTCTACTTTCTTCTCTTTATTTATTTAATTGATTTTGTGTGCGTATGCTTATTATTTATGCATGTATATGCTGAAAGTTCTAACAAAGCTAATATATAACAGGCAAGTTTAGACCCATTGGTGCTTCTACTAGGATCAAAATCTCACATTGAACCATGTCACTGGAAAAAGAAAAGTCTAACTAGAGAAGTATAACACCCCACCTCCGCTAGGGTCACTCACAAAGGGAATGCCCTAGTTTTGGAGAGGTATTATCGAGATAACATCACAGAATTATCACAAGACAGAGCATAAATAAATAATTAAGTAAACAGCGGAAGAATTTCTGAGCAAAACAGAACTTCATTTCATTCCAAATTAAACCATGTCTTTTACAAACATTTCAAGTAAACTCATTACAACTGTCTTGTAATAATAGCCAAAGAAGCAGTAATTTAAAAACAGTAAAACAGCTTATTCCCCAAGTGCAGTCAAAAGAAGCAGCCATAGCAAACCGTACATGCTGAGCCAAAGCAAGTGATATCCAAGCTAAGAGCTAGTTATTCTGTAACAACCCGGAAAATCTGGGCCAGTTTAAAATTTTTATTTTGGCAATTTTAGCGAATTTTGATTATTTAAGATGAATTATTTTAAATAATATCGACGAGAAATTTATTTTGAATTGAAATTCGACGTATATATTATATACATCGTCGTTAGAATATATTATAATTATATATAATTATAAAAGGAATTGAAAATGGCGCGGTAGTTCGAAAATTCGATTTCTAATTTCAAATGAATATACAGAATCCAATATAAGTCAGAATTGAACGAAACAAGAAATATTTGAATCTGTATAACTATATCTTTGTAACGAAGTTAACAAACTGAGATTTCATCTTAGAAATGATAAGATATGTCCAGTTTAAAATTAGAAATAGTCGCTGTGGAATTTATATATATTTTAATATAATATAAGGCCCTTAAAAATAGCAATTTTGCAAACGACCTCGGATTCCGACGAAACCAGTTTTGTTGGGTCCGCAGTGTCGAGTTATTGCTAGGTTTCAAATTTCATAATTTTTCGAATCAATATGTGAGCGTGGCAAAGGAAAACGCGTTTGACCAGTTTCAGTTGATTTTAATCGACTGGAAATTGGCCGTTTTTCAAACGGCCTCAGAATTCGACGAAACTAGTTTTGTTAGGACCGTATCGTCAATACGAAGCTAGAAAATATTTTTCTGGAATTTTTAGTGTTAGTATGTGACCCCGGTAATCTGAAATGTACGTTAAAAATTCAATATAGTGATTTAAATGTGAATTTAACGGAAACTGATTCAAACAGTCGAATCAGCCCACGTGGCATATCCCATTGTGTTCGGAATGGGGGTAATTAGTTAGGGACGACAGGCAGTAGGCTTGATTTGGGGTTCGAATGGTAAGATAACTTTTTAGAGAATAAATTAATTAAAAATATAATTAAAAATAATGGGTCAAACCCTTTTACCTCTTCTTACCTGTTCAAACCCCCCCCCCCCCGTTCATTTTAGATCTGAAAAAAAAAAAAAAAAACGAGACAACGACGGACCAGCCGCTCGATGCCCTCCGCCACCGCCAGGCGGAAGTCGCCTGTCGCCCCTCCCATCTCCGCCGCATCCCCCCCCTCCTTCAACGCCACCTCAGCCTCCCAAACCCAATACGATTTCCGCCCTAAATTGAGTCGCCGTGGACCCCTGGCCCCACCGCCAATGCCCTAGACCTTCCCTCCGTCGCGCCGCCTTGCAGGCTCACCAGAGCCGCCCCCCCCCAGCTGCTCCGACGAAGGTGAAACCCCCCCCCCCAGCTGCTCCGACGAAGGTGAAACCCCCCCAGCTTCGGATCTGTGGCGAAAATGCAAGGTGAATATTATGTTTTATATTATTTAATTTGAAAATGTTTTTGTTTTATTTTAAAAACTGAATTTGTTTTATTTTAAAAACTGAATTTGTTTTATTTTAAAAACTGAATTTGTTTTATTTTAAAAACTGAATTTGTTTTATTTTAAAAACTGAATTTGTTTTATTTTAAAAACTGAATTTGTTTTATTTTAAAAACTGAATTTGTTTTATTTTAAAAACTGAATTTGTTTTATTTTAAAAACTGAATTTGTTTTATTTTAAAAACTGAGTTTTATCTACTTTAAAAACTGAAGTTAGTTTTTTATTTTATATAGTATATAGTTTAGATTTTTAATAGAAAAGAATTTTTATTTTTATATGTATAGGGCATTGAAGTAAAAATAGAAATTCATATGTCAAAAAGATTAGATTTTGAAAATGAAATAGATTAGATTTTTATATTAGAAAAGGCGAGATCTATAAATAAAAATATGATTTTTATATATTAAACTTCGAAAGAAAAATTCGATTTTTATATATTGAACTTCGAAATAAAATATGATTTTTATATATTGAACTTCGAGTTAAAAATATGATTTTTATATATTAAACTTTGAAATAAAAATTCGATTTTTATATATTGAACTTTGAACTAAAAATTCGATTTTTATATATTGAATAGCGAAGTAAAAATGGGATTTTTACATATGTAGTGAAAGCGGACAACGAAGGTGACAATAAGGCGAAACGACGAAGACTTCTGCAAAGGAAGGGCCGTGGAGCTAGGATAGCTATATGTGAGAATTTCTCACCTTTCAATTTATTTTTCTAGTTATATATATATATACTAGGATGCAGACGGTGCTTAGTAGCACCCGACACAATCGTCCACAGACCATGGACTTGTTTGTTTGGCTGTTTGGTTATTGATTGTGATATTGGTTTGAATGTGGTTTGTGGTGTGAAAAATCGAATCGATAAATTGGTTAGGATTAGACGTGCGCCGTTATAAGGCGAAGGAGTAAGGCTAGGTTAGACCCTTACTCCAAATTTTGTGGTTTGCATAACGAGAGTGAATTCGATTGATGTGTGAATGGCGTGGGCCTTCACTAGACCGGGGATTAGGCTAGGCCTTGTCCCGTTTCTAGTATCGTGCCGTTATGCCGCCGAAATTTTCTAAAATATGTTAGAAAAATAAAAATATCATTTTATTTAAAGAATGAACTGAATAGAAATTCATATGTTGGAATAAAATGTTTTATCGTTAAAAATATAATTTTTAACGTGAATATGAATCTAGTGAATGTGAATAAATAAAATATTCATTTACAAACCAGACGGTTTGTTTATGTACACTGATTTGACTGATATTGATTGGGTCGATAAATTTTACACATCGTCCAACTGCACAAATAAAATCTGTGTTTGATTGTTTGGAACCCCACACGGGTGTTGGGATGAAATTTGAAGTTCACTCATCCTGATTGATTAAATATGTCGATCGATTGATTGACAGGCTGTTATAAGCGTTAGATATCTATATTTGATGCTTATACAGTGTAGTGCACTTTGGTTGATGGTTGATTATTTATCGTTGCGATTATATACATGTGTTGTATGAAAATCCATATAATTAATTTTATATGGTAATTGATTGGGCCTCATTCCAGTTTTGAAAAAGAAATATTTGAAAAAGAAATATTTGAAATAGAATATTTGAAAATAAAGGAATATATGAAGCCGTGTTGATTAGATTGACGCCATTTTTATGTGAACGATATTTATATCGATTTTAAAAGGAAACGAATTCAAATTGAATTGAAAACGATTTCGAAATGAAATGAATTGAAAACGAATTCAAATTGAATTGAAAACGATTTCGAAATGAAATGAATTGAAAACGAATTCAAATTGAATTGAAAACGATTTCGAAATGAATTGAATTGAAAACGATTTCGAAATGAATTGAATTGAAAACGATTTCGAAATGAAATGAATTGAAAACGAATTCAAATTGAATTGAAAACGATTTCGAAATGAATTGAATTGAAAACGATTTCGAAATGAATTGAATTGAAAACGAATTCAAATGGAATTGAAAGCGAATTGAAATGAATTCAAATTGAATTGAAATTCGAATTGAATAGAAATGAATTTTAAAATGAATTTATAAAGAAGAATTCAATTTTGCTTTGAATTGAAATAGAAGTTGAAATAGAATTTGAAACGATTTCAAAACTAATTATATAATTCGTTTTAAATAGAAATCGACGAAGTATATATTATATATATTATATATATAATATAATGGCCTGAATAAAACGCGCCGCGCCGCGGCAGTTCGTGAATTTCGACCATTTATTTCAAACGGACATTGCGGGAGATCCGACCGTCGGATTCTCCTAAAACCGGAACCGTTGGGTTCGTATCGAAAAGAGCTTTCTAATGAATGTTAGAAATTTGAAATCTAACGGTTGGATTTGGAGATACGTCCAAATCAAATTCGAAAAAGGTCGTTGTAAGTGCAGTTCGATGGCCGTTAATGGAAATCGACTGTACGGGCCTTGATAAAATTATTAAAAATAGTAATAATTGGTGTAAAATCATAAGAAATGATTTGTGAAAGTTTGGGATGAAAAACTCCATATTTGAAAAGATAAAAATAGATTTTTATCGAAATGAACTAGTTTTGAACTAGAATTATAATTCTATTTATTTTTAAATAAATAAATTGAATTTGAAAAGGGTTTTGAAAATAACCAAAATTTCCAATGATTGCATTGGAGTGGATTTGAATCGAAATTGTCTTCGGAATATTTCGATGTTGGAATTTGTGATTATACGGATGTTGTTACGGAAATTTGAAAGATATATATTTATATCGTTATTTCCAATACGACATTTGTTAATCGTAGAATTTGATATTGAATATAAGCCGATATATTTTCTATTCAGAGCCTTATATTGAATATTGAATGTGATTTGGGTTTGTCGTGAATGGTGTCTTCACTAACACTGTTCTTGAACCCAGTTGAGAAAAGATTAAATCTTTTTATTTAGATTTAATGAAGTATACCAATTAAATGATATTTAATTGGAATTGAATTGGTATTGATTTTTGGGTTTATCGTGAACAGTGTTTTAAATAACACTTGTTCTTTAACCCGATAATTAATGGAATGTGATTTTGGGTTTATCGTGAATCGTGTTTTAAATGACACTGATTCTTTAACCCAGATAATGATTAAAACTAAGTGGAGTTTTAATGAATCTTTAATTAGATTGAAAGATCGAGAATGGAGTATCACCAGTTTTGCTCCAGGCGATAGTTAAATCTTTAATTAGATTTGAATGTGAAATTTAGAAACTAACTGTCGGTTAGCCAAGCAGAATGGTTTTCTGGATATTGATCTGATGTTGGTTTCGGCCTTCGGGGTTAATATTTGGGAAATTATTCTCTTGATTAATTTACGGTTAGTGACTAATGAATTGGAATGAGGCGTATGTTGTGTTTGTGTAACACTTATTTAAATATACGCGAGTTATTCGGAAAGACCGGGTTTATCCCATTCTGAATAACTGATACGACGATAAGTCGAAGATGAAGACGATGGTCGAAGACCGGAGGTCTTCACGTCGTTTGGGTGATAACTGATGATCTTGATTGGGCTGTACACCCAAGAAGATGGAAACAGTTAGTGATCGTCCAGACGTACTTGGAGATCGATGGATATGCGGGGTACTAGGTGCCTCCGGTTCGTTCAGACCCAGAACGGACTTGTAAATTGACTGTGTGTCTGACATCGGATATCATTCTGTGTGACTGATATCGGTTGCATAGGATGGTTTGCCTGTGTGGCATGCTAAGATGCAAATGATCAAGGCTTCTGTTGAAAAGCAAAGTCTTGTGGTGATGATCAAAGCACGGCCTTTGTGGCGTAGCTTTGTGTAACGTTTACCTCGCGTGTTTCACACCCGGTATGAACCAAAAACGGGAGACGGACATCAGGGAGGACTTGCGTTTCTTTCTAGCTAGAAGTGGCGTCAGTGGTTTTACACGCCCTGACGAGTTTGACTTATGTGGTTGTTGCTGTTGCGAGGCGCCTCGGATTGATCGGTCGTTCTCGAACCGATGGAGTCATTCGTTGGCTCGTTTGCGCCCCAAAGGGCGGGGAGACGTATTGTTCAGGCATAATAATCCACATCGGTGGACCGGCCCTGACGATCCAGGGGGCAGTTGCGGCTGTTCCTGAGACATGGTAGGCTAGATTGTCTCGAATCGGTTGAGGATCTTGCCCCTAGCCTCGGTTCATAGATGGAAACCCAATTTCCAAATACGTGACATTTGCGGTTTTATTTGTAAACCTATATATGGCGACATGATATATGGTACCCATGCCGCCTATGATTGATACTTATGATTTGCAGTTGTTTTATACACTATGCACTTATAATAGTATCAAATGATTTGTTTTAAACGTATCAAGCATTCTTTGGCTGTTATAAGGGAAAACCCTATCCTCGGCTGCGTTGCATTGTGTGATGGGACCTGGGTCTTATAACAGCTTCATTTTTCTTTATTTAGCATTGCGCTGTTTGTTTTATGCACTGGTATTCTTGGGAGGAAACCCGTTCCGTGTTATACGGCGTGGTCCCTTGATTTACCTTTGAAAATAAAGATTTGCTGTTTTAGTTCTCACACCAGTCCCATGACTGACCTGGAGTTTATTGTTTTAACCTAAACTCTGGGTGCCCTTATTTTGACACGGGCAGCTAGTAGTTTTGGTTTTGCAGATTTATATTCACAGGATCCTGGTTTACAGCTGGAACGATATCCGGAAAGCTTGGTATCCGTATATCTCCTTCTAGTTGTGTATTGTATTATTTTCCGCTGCTATGTATTTAAATGTAATGTAAATCTCTGATATTTCTGTGTAATATTCATTTATACTCTGTATATTCTTGTAATCTGATGCATTGTTGTAATATACAGTGAAATGTTTTTTTGCATGCGTTCTGTTTTGTCGTGTTCTCAAACGATAGGGCGTTTCGGACGGCCTGGATCGGTTTAGCGACTGGTTCGGACCGAGCGAAATTCCTTGTTCGTCACATTTGGTATCAGAGCTTTGGTTTACAAAGCCAGAGAACAAGACACATTAGAAACATATGAAAGAATTCATCAGATATTGGATTAGTAATATCCAATTAGAA
Organism: Allium sativum; assembly: GCA_030737875.1. Lineage (NCBI taxonomy): Eukaryota > Viridiplantae > Streptophyta > Magnoliopsida > Asparagales > Amaryllidaceae > Allium > Allium sativum. The sequence continues at coordinate 844,752,514 of CM060922.1, read as the reverse complement.
TGACTCGTTAGAGATAGGATCAATAGTATCCTAGAACGAGTGTGAAGAGTATATTTTTGAAAATGAAGGTCAAATTTGTTTTGAAAATTTAAAATCAATTATTCGTATTTGATTATCTATTTATATTGAGTTGGACAGTCCAGTATATAAAGATTTTGCGTATACGTCTGATCCGCGTGTATTCGAAGTTTTAATATATTGGATAGATATAGAATCATACTCTAGTGGCCCGAAGATGATTCTGATGGTTGAGTACTCATCGTCAGAATTTATATTCGTGTGACGAAGGTGTGATATCTATATATTTCCATTAGACTGGTGTGAGAACCAAAAATTAGATAGGGCCTATTGTTGTGAATTGGCATCAAAAACATGATTTTTGTATATATATCAAAATTATGAATTTGAAACTCTAATTCACTAATTAATTGATGTTTGTGTTGTTTGTTTAGTTGTTTGATAATTTTGAACCATTATGCCTAACTGAATCAAATATTGACTTGTATTGAAATTTGGTCGCATTTGCTTGCATATGCATATATATCTTTGAACAGGTCATAGCAAGGAGGCTAGAGCAGAGAATAAAATTTGTTTGCCCGACAAATAGGTACATGTTTATTACATAATTTCCTGTTTTGTTTGGGTGATGATGATTTTGTGAGCCTATTGGCTAGCCGCTTGGCTTTTTCTTTTTCTTTTTGAGATCTGAAGGACCGGGGAAGCTATTTGAAATTCCCCGATGCTCCCGGTGTAGGGGAGGTTATGGCGAAATTTTTCAAAAATTTAGGGTGTTAGCCAAATTTTTGAAATTTTAGAAATTCTCAGAAACTAAAAAGTTAGAGAATGGAAGCCAGGTCGAGCGTAGAGTTGATTAATCAAACCACTTTCGACTCTGTTCCTTTTCGGGGACGAAAAGTTTTAAGTGGGGGAGATTGTAACAACCCGGAAAATCTGGGCCAGTTTAAAATTTTTATTTTGGCAATTTTAGCGAATTTTGATTATTTAAGATGAATTATTTTAAATAATATCGACGAGAAATTTATTTTGAATTGAAATTCGACGTATATATTATATACGTCGTCGTTAGAATATATTATAATTATATATAATTATAAAAGGAATTGAAAATGGCGCGGTAGTTCGAAAATTCGATTTCTAATTTCAAATGAATATACAGAATCCAATATAAGTCAGAATTGAACGAAACAAGAAATATTTGAATCTGTATAACTATATCTTTGTAACGAAGTTAACAAACTGAGATTTCATCTTAGAAATGATAAGATATGTCCAGTTTAAAATTAGAAATAGTCGCTGTGGAATTTATATATATTTTAATATAATATAAGGCCCTTAAAAATAGCAATTTTGCAAACGACCTCGGATTCCGACGAAACCAGTTTTGTTGGGTCCGCAGTGTCGAGTTATTGCTAGGTTTCAAATTTCATAATTTTTTGAATCAATATGTGAGCGTGGCAAAGGAAAACGCGTTTGACCAGTTTCAGTTGATTTTAATCGACTGGAAATTGGCCGTTTTTCAAACGGCCTCAGAATTCGACGAAACTAGTTTTGTTAGGACCGTATCGTCAATACGAAGCTAGAAAATATTTTTCTGGAATTTTTAGTGTTAGTATGTGACCCCGGTAATCTGAAATGTACGTTAAAAATTCAATATAGTGATTTAAATGTGAATTTAACGGAAACTGATTCAAACAGTCGAATCAGCCCACGTGGCATATCCCATTGTGTTCGGAATGGGGGTAATTAGTTAGGGACGACAGGCAGTAGGCTTGATTTGGGGTTCGAATGGTAAGATAACTTTTTAGAGAATAAATTAATTAAAAATATAATTAAAAATAATGGGTCAAACCCTTTTACCTCTTCTTACCTGTTCAAACCCCCCCCCCCGTTCATTTTAGATCTGAAAAAAAAAAAAAAAAAACGAGACAACGACGGACCAGCCGCTCGATGCCCTCCGCCACCGCCAGGCGGAAGTCGCCTGTCGCCCCTCCCATCTCCGCCGCATCCCCCCCCTCCTTCAACGCCACCTCAGCCTCCCAAACCCAATACGATTTCCGCCCTAAATTGAGTCGCCGTGGACCCCTGGCCCCACCGCCAATGCCCTAGACCTTCCCTCCGTCGCGCCGCCTTGCAGGCTCACCAGAGCCGCCCCCCCCCAGCTGCTCCGACGAAGGTGAAACCCCCCCCCCCAGCTGCTCCGACGAAGGTGAAACCCCCCCCAGCTTCGGATCTGTGGCGAAAATGCAAGGTGAATATTATGTTTTATATTATTTAATTTGAAAATGTTTTTGTTTTATTTTAAAAACTGAATTTGTTTTATTTTAAAAACTGAATTTGTTTTATTTTAAAAACTGAATTTGTTTTATTTTAAAAACTGAATTTGTTTTATTTTAAAAACTGAATTTGTTTTATTTTAAAAACTGAATTTGTTTTATTTTAAAAACTGAATTTGTTTTATTTTAAAAACTGAATTTGTTTTATTTTAAAAACTGAGTTTTATCTACTTTAAAAACTGAAGTTAGTTTTTTATTTTATATAGTATATAGTTTAGATTTTTAATAGAAAAGAATTTTTATTTTTATATGTATAGGGCATTGAAGTAAAAATAGAAATTCATATGTCAAAAAGATTAGATTTTGAAAATGAAATAGATTAGATTTTTATATTAGAAAAGGCGAGATCTATAAATAAAAATATGATTTTTATATATTAAACTTCGAAAGAAAAATTCGATTTTTATATATTGAACTTCGAAATAAAATATGATTTTTATATATTGAACTTCGAGTTAAAAATATGATTTTTATATATTAAACTTTGAAATAAAAATTCGATTTTTATATATTGAACTTTGAACTAAAAATTCGATTTTTATATATTGAATAGCGAAGTAAAAATGGGATTTTTACATATGTAGTGAAAGCGGACAACGAAGGTGACAATAAGGCGAAACGACGAAGACTTCTGCAAAGGAAGGGCCGTGGAGCTAGGATAGCTATATGTGAGAATTTCTCACCTTTCAATTTATTTTTCTAGTTATATATATATATACTAGGATGCAGACGGTGCTTAGTAGCACCCGACACAATCGTCCACAGACCATGGACTTGTTTGTTTGGCTGTTTGGTTATTGATTGTGATATTGGTTTGAATGTGGTTTGTGGTGTGAAAAATCGAATCGATAAATTGGTTAGGATTAGACGTGCGCCGTTATAAGGCGAAGGAGTAAGGCTAGGTTAGACCCTTACTCCAAATTTTGTGGTTTGCATAACGAGAGTGAATTCGATTGATGTGTGAATGGCGTGGGCCTTCACTAGACCGGGGATTAGGCTAGGCCTTGTCCCGTTTCTAGTATCGTGCCGTTATGCCGCCGAAATTTTCTAAAATATGTTAGAAAAATAAAAATATCATTTTATTTAAAGAATGAACTGAATAGAAATTCATATGTTGGAATAAAATGTTTTATCGTTAAAAATATAATTTTTAACGTGAATATGAATCTAGTGAATGTGAATAAATAAAATATTCATTTACAAACCAGACGGTTTGTTTATGTACACTGATTTGACTGATATTGATTGGGTCGATAAATTTTACACATCGTCCAACTGCACAAATAAAATCTGTGTTTGATTGTTTGGAACCCCACACGGGTGTTGGGATGAAATTTGAAGTTCACTCATCCTGATTGATTAAATATGTCGATCGATTGATTGACAGGCTGTTATAAGCGTTAGATATCTATATTTGATGCTTATACAGTGTAGTGCACTTTGGTTGATGGTTGATTATTTATCGTTGCGATTATATACATGTGTTGTATGAAAATCCATATAATTAATTTTATATGGTAATTGATTGGGCCTCATTCCAGTTTTGAAAAAGAAATATTTGAAAAAGAAATATTTGAAATAGAATATTTGAAAATAAAGGAATATATGAAGCCGTGTTGATTAGATTGACGCCATTTTTATGTGAACGATATTTATATCGATTTTAAAAGGAAACGAATTCAAATTGAATTGAAAACGATTTCGAAATGAAATGAATTGAAAACGAATTCAAATTGAATTGAAAACGATTTCGAAATGAAATGAATTGAAAACGAATTCAAATTGAATTGAAAACGATTTCGAAATGAATTGAATTGAAAACGATTTCGAAATGAATTGAATTGAAAACGATTTCGAAATGAAATGAATTGAAAACGAATTCAAATTGAATTGAAAACGATTTCGAAATGAATTGAATTGAAAACGATTTCGAAATGAATTGAATTGAAAACGAATTCAAATGGAATTGAAAGCGAATTGAAATGAATTCAAATTGAATTGAAATTCGAATTGAATAGAAATGAATTTTAAAATGAATTTATAAAGAAGAATTCAATTTTGCTTTGAATTGAAATAGAAGTTGAAATAGAATTTGAAACGATTTCAAAACTAATTATATAATTCGTTTTAAATAGAAATCGACGAAGTATATATTATATATATTATATATATAATATAATGGCCTGAATAAAACGCGCCGCGCCGCGGCAGTTCGTGAATTTCGACCATTTATTTCAAACGGACATTGCGGGAGATCCGACCGTCGGATTCTCCTAAAACCGGAACCGTTGGGTTCGTATCGAAAAGAGCTTTCTAATGAATGTTAGAAATTTGAAATCTAACGGTTGGATTTGGAGATACGTCCAAATCAAATTCGAAAAAGGTCGTTGTAAGTGCAGTTCGATGGCCGTTAATGGAAATCGACTGTACGGGCCTTGATAAAATTATTAAAAATAGTAATAATTGGTGTAAAATCATAAGAAATGATTTGTGAAAGTTTGGGATGAAAAACTCCATATTTGAAAAGATAAAAATAGATTTTTATCGAAATGAACTAGTTTTGAACTAGAATTATAATTCTATTTATTTTTAAATAAATAAATTGAATTTGAAAAGGGTTTTGAAAATAACCAAAATTTCCAATGATTGCATTGGAGTGGATTTGAATCGAAATTGTCTTCGGAATATTTCGATGTTGGAATTTGTGATTATACGGATGTTGTTACGGAAATTTGAAAGATATATATTTATATCGTTATTTCCAATACGACATTTGTTAATCGTAGAATTTGATATTGAATATAAGCCGATATATTTTCTATTCAGAGCCTTATATTGAATATTGAATGTGATTTGGGTTTGTCGTGAATGGTGTCTTCACTAACACTGTTCTTGAACCCAGTTGAGAAAAGATTAAATCTTTTTATTTAGATTTAATGAAGTATACCAATTAAATGATATTTAATTGGAATTGAATTGGTATTGATTTTTGGGTTTATCGTGAACAGTGTTTTAAATAACACTTGTTCTTTAACCCGATAATTAATGGAATGTGATTTTGGGTTTATCGTGAATCGTGTTTTAAATGACACTGATTCTTTAACCCAGATAATGATTAAAACTAAGTGGAGTTTTAATGAATCTTTAATTAGATTGAAAGATCGAGAATGGAGTATCACCAGTTTTGCTCCAGGCGATAGTTAAATCTTTAATTAGATTTGAATGTGAAATTTAGAAACTAACTGTCGGTTAGCCAAGCAGAATGGTTTTCTGGATATTGATCTGATGTTGGTTTCGGCCTTCGGGGTTAATATTTGGGAAATTATTCTCTTGATTAATTTACGGTTAGTGACTAATGAATTGGAATGAGGCGTATGTTGTGTTTGTGTAACACTTATTTAAATATACGCGAGTTATTCGGAAAGACCGGGTTTATCCCATTCTGAATAACTGATACGACGATAAGTCGAAGATGAAGACGATGGTCGAAGACCGGAGGTCTTCACGTCGTTTGGGTGATAACTGATGATCTTGATTGGGCTGTACACCCAAGAAGATGGAAACAGTTAGTGATCGTCCAGACGTACTTGGAGATCGATGGATATGCGGGGTACTAGGTGCCTCCGGTTCGTTCAGACCCAGAACGGACTTGTAAATTGACTGTGTGTCTGACATCGGATATCATTCTGTGTGACTGATATCGGTTGCATAGGATGGTTTGCCTGTGTGGCATGCTAAGATGCAAATGATCAAGGCTTCTGTTGAAAAGCAAAGTCTTGTGGTGATGATCAAAGCACGGCCTTTGTGGCGTAGCTTTGTGTAACGTTTACCTCGCGTGTTTCACACCCGGTATGAACCAAAAACGGGAGACGGACATCAGGGAGGACTTGCGTTTCTTTCTAGCTAGAAGTGGCGTCAGTGGTTTTACACGCCCTGACGAGTTTGACTTATGTGGTTGTTGCTGTTGCGAGGCGCCTCGGATTGATCGGTCGTTCTCGAACCGATGGAGTCATTCGTTGGCTCGTTTGCGCCCCAAAGGGCGGGGAGACGTATTGTTCAGGCATAATAATCCACATCGGTGGACCGGCCCTGACGATCCAGGGGCAGTTGCGGCTGTTCCTGAGACATGGTAGGCTAGATTGTCTCGAATCGGTTGAGGATCTTGCCCCTAGCCTCGGTTCATAGATGGAAACCCAATTTCCAAATACGTGACATTTGCGGTTTTATTTGTAAACCTATATATGGCGACATGATATATGGTACCCATGCCGCCTATGATTGATACTTATGATTTGCAGTTGTTTTATACACTATGCACTTATAATAGTATCAAATGATTTGTTTTAAACGTATCAAGCATTCTTTGGCTGTTATAAGGGAAAACCCTATCCTCGGCTGCGTTGCATTGTGTGATGGGACCTGGGTCTTATAACAGCTTCATTTTTCTTTATTTAGCATTGCGCTGTTTGTTTTATGCACTGGTATTCTTGGGAGGAAACCCGTTCCGTGTTATACGGCGTGGTCCCTTGATTTACCTTTGAAAATAAAGATTTGCTGTTTTAGTTCTCACACCAGTCCCATGACTGACCTGGAGTTTATTGTTTTAACCTAAACTCTGGGTGCCCTTATTTTGACACGGGCAGCTAGTAGTTTTGGTTTTGCAGATTTATATTCACAGGATCCTGGTTTACAGCTGGAACGATATCCGGAAAGCTTGGTATCCGTATATCTCCTTCTAGTTGTGTATTGTATTATTTTCCGCTGCTATGTATTTAAATGTAATGTAAATCTCTGATATTTCTGTGTAATATTCATTTATACTCTGTATATTCTTGTAATCTGATGCATTGTTGTAATATACAGTGAAATGTTTTTTTGCATGCGTTCTGTTTTGTCGTGTTCTCAAACGATAGGGCGTTTCGGACGGCCTGGATCGGTTTAGCGACTGGTTCGGACCGAGCGAAATTCCTTGTTCGTCACATATTCCTCCCTGAGAACCTGGGGGGAACGAAAGAAAAAGAGGCGAAAGGAAAAGGGTCAGTCATAAAGACTGAGTAAGTTCTAGTGACTTTTAGTGTAAAAACGGTTAAAACAACCTGTCATGTATGAACTGGAACTAAACTTAAGAATAGTGTCAAGGTGGATAAGATAGACTAAGGTGATCAGGATAAGTCAAGACAAGTCAAGTAAAGCATCACATGTTCGAGATCCGTTGCATCGACTTCACTAGTATACTAAGCCCGTGTCACAAGTTAATCACGAAATAAATCCCACGGCCCAATATCATGAAATGACCCTGAAACGGGGTCTGACCCAAGTACGGGGTCCTACGGAGCGATTATCTAGTCGATCGGCTCCCTACAAGTTCTAGCTCGTCAAGTGTCCGTGTCATACGGCTAATCACGAATGTAGTCACCTGTGCTGGGTCCACCTTCGGGTGTATCAGCCCTAGGGTGTCAACCCCTGACACGATTCAAGATGCACAGACAAATCTACGGATACCCAGTGTCTGCCCCGGATACGTGCACGATCGTAGTCCGCCGAACCTACACTGGTGTACCCCACTGCCGTCGTTCACCTCTTACAATCAGCCCAGTAATCGTGCCCCCACCCGGCCTAGCCCCAGGGTACCTTGATACATCTAGAGGGTTACTGCTGAAAGGGGTCGTGTCTAGGGTTTCGCCTAATAGATTAGGTCATGTAATTCGTGACCTATCCCGCCTAACAGATCAAGTCATGTAATTCGTGACTCAATCCCTTTCTAGTCTAGTCATGTCAAGATGGTTAAGTATGTCATTTCAGTTCGCGACTTAACCCGCCTACGTGTCATGCCAGGTTGGCTAAGTGTTGTCGTTTTCGAGTTCATGACTTAGCCCTACAAATCATGTTCAAGTTGGTTAAGTTGTCTTTTCATGTTCATGACTTAACCCTAATTGGCATTAATTAATTCGTTAATGCACCGAACCACTCACATTGGATCCTGTTGTTCGTAGCCACTGGATTTGCCGGGCGGTTCCGGGCAGGTTTACGCTACGAACTCAACCCAACCTCGGGTTTCAAGCGCGATGTGATCAACTACCCACATTGGATCCTATTGTTTGTAGCAACTGGATTTGCCGGGCGGTTCCGGGCAGATTTACACTACAAACTCAACCCAACCTCGAGTTGGCCACTTTCTTGTTTTCTAAAGTCATGCCCATGTTCTTATCATGTTCATATGTCAACTTCGTGCCCAACTAAGGCATGTTTAAAGTCAAGTTATGGCATGTTCAAGTCAAGTTTTTCGTGCCATATTTCATGTTCTACTTATGACAAATTTCACAGTTTATTCCTATAATTAATTCAAGTTTTTCCTATTCTACCCAATCGTATCCCCAACGTACATAAACGTACTTCGTTCACAAGTATAAACAATTCAAGAGATAAAGGGGAATAACACCAAACATGTGATAGGCATATGTGACAGTTACAACATTACTTGCATAATAAACAGGCTATAACATATCACATAGTTGCAATACTAGTATGATCATAACTTAGCATAGTAATGATTCCAACATGATGATTTCAACTTTGAATCATAGGCATAATAATCATTGCGGCATCATAATAATTTTATTATAAACATGAAACATTAAAGGCATAGTAATCCTAATAGGCATAGTGGATTCCAATTTAGCATTTTTACATAATAATTCTCATAGACATAATAATTCCAATTTATCATAATGATTCCCATCTAATATTATAAACATAATGGTTCTAACTTAGCATTTTTAACATAATGATCCTCATCTAACATTATAGACATATTGATTCCAATTTGGCGTTCATAATGATTCTCAACTAATATTATAAACATAATGGTTCTAATTTAATATTTTAGCATAATGATTCTCAAATAGCATTATAAACATAATGATTCCAATTTGGCGTTCATAATGATTCTCAACTAATATTATAAACATAATGGTTCTAATTTAATATCTGAACATAATGATTCTCAAATAACATTATAAACACAATGATTCCAATTTGGCGTTCATAATGATTCTCAACTAATATCATAAACATAATGGTTCTAATTTAACATAATGATTCTCAAATAACATTATAGACATAATGATTCCAATTTTTCATCATAACCTAGCAATACCAAATTTTTCATTAATCATGATGGGTATATTAACATCACAGGCATAATTCCATCAATAGTCATAGCCATGGTTTAATTAGCACCATAGGCTTGGTTTAATCAACATAAGTATTTCATAGCGATTCCATGGACATGAATTAGTCGAACTTGCCAAACAATTAAGCTCAAACGATTCATAACAACATAAAAATCATGACAAGTTTAACCTGCAACGTTGCCATAGCAATATCCCTAAATTATAATTCAACGATAAATAATAATATAAACAATGGATTAGCAATAGTACATAAATTCAGTTTCAATTCATCGCATGTCCATATTGTTTTAGCGTTTCTGCCTAAAAAGTAACATAGAACTTACAATATGAAGCAATTAAAAATCCCCAAATCAATTAGTCTCGAATTCGTTGTCTAAAGCGTAGTAGTTGTTGTAGCTTCTAGTTGTAGCCTTCAAGAATCGTCCTCCATCTTCTATAATTTTATTCTTTATATTTTTAATTCAGAGCTCTAGGTTTAATGGCGGCGACCTGAGGCTAAAATGAAATAGTATGATTTAGGCTAGGTCTTAGGTCCTTTTTATAATGTTTGTGAGTTGTTTTAGACCGTCGATGGAGCTTGATTCAACAATAGCCGTTCAGTCAGGATAGAGTTATCCTATTGACTCAGCCATGAGTCAGAAATGACTCAGCATTGACTCAGCGATGAGTCAGAAATGACTCAGCGTATTAAATGTTCACCAATTCAAACGTAAATACGTATTTAATAGATACATTTTCCCCTTTACCGTATTAATTACTCATATATAAATATTTATTTATATATGAATAAATATTTTCTTACCTTTAATTTTTCATAATTAAAAATTGGAGAAGGCCAAAATAAAAAAACCATCCTTGACAACCAAAAATGCGCAACGTACGCTACATGATGCGTACACGTCATATATATATATATATATATATATATATATATATGCGTATATGTATATATATATTATATATATATTCATTTTTTTTTCTCTATCTTCCCAATTACCCATTTTCACACTAAACCACTTTTTGAACTGCGTTCACACTAGGCTATTTTAAGCCATTCCCCTAAAACAAAAATAGGGCGCTGGCGGGGATCGAACTCTGTACCTCTTGTATGCAAGTCATGTGTTCCAACCAAATGAGCTACTAAGTCTTTTGATTACAAACCCTAGAACAATGCTAAACATTATTCATTTCCTATTCTTTTTTTTTCATGTTTTGCTGCGATATTTAAATTAAAGATATCTTCTTCACACGTTATCCGTTTTGCGTAAACTCGGACTCTATCTTAAGCAGAATTTCGAGGCGAATGCAATGGCGTAACCCGTTTCCCTTAATTCTTTGATTTGAAATTAATTATACTTTAATTTGTGAATCTCACTGTTATAGAATACACGGGGTGTTACATTCTCCCCCACTTAAAAGGATTTCGTCCCCGAAATCTTCAAGTTAGGAGGAATGTATATCCTAACATCCAAACATCCATCTACTCATCCATCAAACACGAGCATCCATTGTCCTTAAAAGACTTCTAATGCTTTATGATCATATGCGAAGTGTGTGTATATGTTCCTTAGCTAATGCTAATGATCAGGCCTGATTGATCTTCTAAATGCAAAATATGTTTAGTGAAATGAATCCAATATGTATGCAAAAAAAATTTCTACTATAATTCACAATTTCTACATGAGTGCTCAAACATTCAATCATATGCAACAACCAAATGATAGCACAACCAAGTTTCCAAAATAAACACTCATGCATATGCAATATGTAAATGTGCCTGAGCCGATCTAGTGCCTAATGTGTATTCATGCATCCACGAGCAACCACTTGCGACCACTTGCAACCATTTCGCAATCATAACATGTTTCAATTACATGTTTACATCCAAAAAGATTCTACCTATGGTTCTCAAGATAGGATCAAAGAGATAACAAAACAAACATGGATAGCAAGAGAAACGTATGTAAACCTATAGGAAAATAGATCTAGAATGTACCCTAAAAAGAAATGGGTATAGCGCGCTTATCTTTTATTAAATTCCCCAAGTTGCATCTTCTAGGGCTTCACCCCACTGTATTTTAACTAGCTTGACTTCTTGATTCCTTAGCTCCTAGATCTCCGTTCCTAAGACACGAATCAGAACTCGCCTCAATGTTTCCACTTTTACGCCTTCAAGGATGCTTGGCTCAATCACTCTGGAAGACTCATCCGCCCTATCTTTATCCTTATCACTCATACCTATCCTATATAACATGTTAACAAGCCTCACGAAAACTATCTCCATCATACGGGAAAACCCTCTACGAAGCTAGAAAGAAGATTAGCCGCAGGTAAAGCTACAGTGACTACAGATGGAGAAAAGAAAGGGAAAGAGATTCAAACAAGGAAACAAAGGATAGTGCTAATGGCTTTTGGGGAATAGCCTTTAAAAACTTTTTCTTGGAAAATGCTTCTTTGTAAATGGTTTTGAAAAAAAATTCAAAAGGTTTTCAAAACTTTTGCCCAGTCTTGGTAACCTTCTGCTCTGATACCAAGTATAACACCCCACCTCCGCTAGGGTCACTCACAAAGGGAATGCCCTAGTTTTGGAGAGGTATTATCGAGATAACATCACAGAATTATCACAAGACAGAACATAAATAAATAATTAAGTAAACAGCGGAAGAATTTCTGAGCAAAACAGAACTTCATTTCATTCCAAATTAAACCATGTCTTTTACAAACATTTCAAGTAAACTCATTACAACTGTCTTGTAATAATAGCCAAAGAAGCAGTAATTTAAAAACAGTAAAACAGCTTATTCCCCAAGTGCAGTCAAAAGAAGCAGCCATAGCAAACCGTACATGCTGAGCCAAAGCAAGTGATATCCAAGCTAAGAGCTAGTTATTCCTCCCTGAGAACCTGGGGGGGAACGAAAGAAAAAGAGGCGAAAGGAAAAGGGTCAGTCATAAAGACTGAGTAAGTTCTAGTGACTTTCAGTGTAAAAACGGTTAAAACAACCTGTCATGTATGAACTGGAACTAAACTTAAGAATAGTGTCAAGGTGGACAAGATAGACTAAGGTGATCAGGATAAGTCAAGACAAGTCAAGTAAAGCATCACATGTTCGAGATCCGTTGCATCGACTTCACTAGTATACTAAGCCCGTGTCACAAGTTAATCACGAAATAAATCCCACGGCCCAATATCATGAAATGACCCTGAAACGGGGTCTGACCCAAGTACGGGGTCCTACGGAGCGATTATCTAGTCGATCGGCTCCCTACAAGTTCTAGCTCGTCAAGTGTCTGTGTCATACGGCTAATCACGAATGTAGTCACCTGTGCTGGGTCCACCTTCGGGTGTATCAGCCCTAGGGTGTCAACCCCTGACACGATTCAAGATGCACAGACAAATCTACGGATACCCAGTGTCTGCCCCGGATACGTGCACGATCGTAGTCCGCCGAACCTACACTGGTGTACCCCACTGCCGTCGTTCACCTCTTACAATCAGCCCAGTAATCGTGCCCCCACCCGGCCTAGCCCCAGGGTACCTTGATACATCTAGAGGGTTACTGCTGAAAGGGGTCGTGTCTAGGGTTTCGCCTAATAGATTAGGTCATGTAATTCGTGACCTATCCCGCCTAACAGATCAAGTCATGTAATTCGTGACTCAATCCCTTTCTAGTCTAGTCATGTCAAGATGGTTAAGTATGTCATTTCAGTTCGCGACTTAACCCGCCTACGTGTCATGCCAGGTTGGCTAAGTGTTGTCGTTTTCGAGTTCATGACTTAGCCCTACAAATCATGTTCAAGTTGGTTAAGTTGTCTTTTCATGTTCATGACTTAACCCTAATTGGCATTAATTGATTCGTTAATGCACCGAACCACTCACATTGGATCCTGTTGTTCGTAGCCACTGGATTTGCCGGGCGGTTCCGGGCAGGTTTACGCTACGAACTCAACCCAACCTCGGGTTTCAAGCGCGATGTGATCAACTACCCACATTGGATCCTATTGTTTGTAGCAACTGGATTTGCCGGGCGGTTCCGGGCAGATTTACACTACAAACTCAACCCAACCTCGAGTTGGCCACTTTCTTGTTTTCTAAAGTCATGCCCATGTTCTTATCATGTTCATATGTCAACTTCGTGCCCAACTAAGGCATGTTTAAAGTCAAGTTATGGCATGTTCAAGTCAAGTTTTTCGTGCCATATTTCATGTTCTACTTATGACAAATTTCACAGTTTATTCCTATAATTAATTCAAGTTTTTCCTATTCTACCCAATCGTATCCCCAACGTACATAAACGTACTTCGTTCACAAGTATAAACAATTCAAGAGATAAAGGGGAATAACACCAAACATGTGATAGGCATATGTGACAGTTACAACATTACTTGCATAATAAACAGGCTATAACATATCACATAGTTGCAATACTAGTATGATCATAACTTGGCATAGTAATGATTCCAACATGATGATTTCAACTTTGCATCATAGGCATAATAATCATTGCGGCATCATAATAATTTTATTATAAACATGAAACATTAAAGGCATAGTAATCCTAATAGGCATAGTGGATTCCAATTTAGCATTTTTACATAATAATTCTCATAGACATAATAATTCCAATTTATCATAATGATTCTCATCTAATATTATAAACATAATGGTTCTAACTTAGCATTTTTAACATAATGATCCTCATCTAACATTATAGACATATTGATTCCAATTTGGCGTTCATAATGATTCTCAACTAATATTATAAACATAATGGTTCTAATTTAATATTTTAGCATAATGATTCTCAAATAGCATTATAAACATAATGATTCCAATTTGGCGTTCATAATGATTCTCAACTAATATTATAAACATAATGGTTCTAATTTAATATCTGAACATAATGATTCTCAAATAACATTATAAACACAATGATTCCAATTTGGCGTTCATAATGATTCTCAACTAATATCATAAACATAATGGTTCTAATTTAACATAATGATTCTCAAATAACATTATAGACATAATGATTCCAATTTTTCATCATAACCTAGCAATACCAAATTTTTCATTAATCATGATGGGTATATTAACATCACAGGCATAATTCCATCAATAGTCATAGCCATGGTTTAATTAGCACCATAGGCATGGTTTAATCAACATAAGTATTTCATAGCGATTCCATGGACATGAATTAGTCGAACTTGCCAAACAATTAAGCTCAAACGATTCATAACAACATAAAAATCATGACAAGTTTAACCTGCAACGTTGCCATAGCAATATCCCCAAATTATAATTCAACGATAAATAATAATATAAACAATGGATTAGCAATAGTACATAAATTCAGTTTCAATTCATCGCATGTCCATATTGTTTTAGCGTTTCTGCCTAAAAAGTAACATAGAACTTACAATATGAAGCAATTAAAAATCCCCAAATCAATTAGTCTCGAATTCGTTGTCTAAAGCGTAGTAGTTGTTGTAGCTTCTAGTTGTAGCCTTCAAGAATCGTCCTCCATCTTCTATAATTTTATTCTTTATATTTTTAATTCAGAGCTCTAGGTTTAATGGCGGCGACCTGAGGCTAAAATGAAATAGTATGATTTAGGCTAGGTCTTAGGTCCTTTTTATAATGTTTGTGAGTTGTTTTAGACCGTCGATGGAGCTTGATTCAACAATAGCCGTTCAGTCAGGATAGAGTTATCCTATTGACTCAGCCATGAGTCAGAAATGACTCAGCATTGACTCAGCGATGAGTCAGAAATGACTCAGCGTATTAAATGTTCACCAATTCAAACGTAAATACGTATTTAATAGATACATTTTCCCCTTTACCGTATTAATTACTCATATATAAATATTTATTTATATATGAATAAATATTTTCTTACCTTTAATTTTTCATAATTAAAAATTGGAGAAGGCCAAAATAAAAAAACCATCCTTGACAACCAAAAATGCGCAACGTACGCTACATGATGCGTACACGTCATATATATATATATATATATATATATATATATATATGTATATATATATTATATATATATTCATTTTTTTTCTCTATCTTCCCAATTACCCATTTTCACACTAAACCACTTTTTGAACTGCGTTCACACTAGGCTATTTTAAGCCATTCCCCTAAAACAAAAATAGGGCGCTGGCGGGGATCGAACTCTGTACCTCTTGTATGCAAGTCATGTGTTCCAACCAAATGAGCTACTAAGTCTTTTGATTACAAACCCTAGAACAATGCTAAACATTATTCGTTTCCTATTCTTTTTTTTTCATGTTTTGCTGCGATATTTAAATTAAAGATATCTTCTTCACACGTTATCCGTTTTGCGTAAACTCGGACTCTATCTTAAGCAGAATTTCGAGGCGAATGCAATGGCGTAACCCGTTTCCCTTAATTCTTTGATTTGAAATTAATTATACTTTAATTTGTGAATCTCACTGTTATAGAATACACGGGGTGTTACAAGAAGGGTCTTTAGAAACGTATGCAAGGAAATGAATATGTGAGTGATTTTCTTACAACTAATATGCTTTTATGATCTGCTCATCCATTTATGCAACATTTCATGTTAGTACCATGCAGTTTAATCGATGAACTAATTTAACATTATCATATTTAGTTGTTTCTGTTCGAAAAATGTAAGTACTTTCAATCCAAGCTAATCAATAAAAAAAGTTATGTTATAGAACAAAGAGAAAAATATGAGAAATTACAAAACAATGGTTTTATCTAATTCTGTCCATCAATGGACCACATCCGAATTTGTTCGATATCATGATTTTTCGGGTACTTTTTCTATAATTTTTATAGAAAATATGAGTTGGCTGTTTCGGAACAGCAAGCGCGGGCTTGCTGTTCGGAACAACAATGGCTTGCTATTTGGAATAGCAATTGCTCTTGTTGTTCTGACAGCAAGCCTAAGGTCTTGTTGTCCGGAACAGCAAGCTCTGGTTTGCTGTTCCGAACACAATGGCTTGCTGTTCCGAAACAGCAAGCCTAAGAGCTTGCTCTTCGGAATAGCAAGCGCAGGCTTGCTGTTCGGAACCGCAATTGCGCTTACTTTTTCGACAGCAAGCCTAAGAACTCTCCCTTTGTTTTTAACAACTATAAACACTGTATAAGTAGTTTTTTTCATAATTTATTTAGGGTATGCTTGCGTCGATTATGTCTAATATTTATGTATAAATAGTTAGTTGGACATATTTCGTGTGATTGCAAAACTAAAGGGCCCTGCTGTGGGCCTGTATTGTGCTCCATGCTTGTTGCAAGTATGCTAATTCATTCAATAAAATGGTCTAATATCAGTCTCTTCATCTTTATACAATATAATATCACATGATTGAATAATGGCAAACTGTGCAATATTATATAGAAAACACTGGATGAATAACTGTATGAACTTGCTGGAGAGATGATATTTATTTTTATGTCTACTAAATTATATTTACTTTACTACCGATCTTTATAATTTTTAAACAGTCTTGGGTTAATCAATGTATTTCTTGTAGAAATCTGGAAGATGCTACAAATGGATCAGTATAGCAATTTTGGAGCTCCAGATAATAGTGTGAAAATAAGGAAGAGCCAGGTATTAAATTGAATCAAAATTCTTTCAAATTTTCTAGACAATCATTTTTTATGCACTTAGGTAAAAACATATGTCAAGTGATGGCCTTGTTGGAAAGTTATTATGAAAAAAAAACATATTTTTTCACTTGCCAGCGTCTTATTACAATTGTATATTTTAAAAATGTCAAGAGCAAATTTCAGATTTTTACAAGAACAAATTCTTTTTTTTTTTTTTTTGTATTACATGCATTTTCAAAATCCGCATGTTAAAAAACAGATGCAAAGCAAAAAAAAGGACTTAATTTTCATGCTAAGTTTGGACTTAAACTTGGTATACTTGGTATTTTGCACTGAGCTAACTTAGTTTTTCAATTTTTTAAATACTTGGTTTTTTGAACTAAGCTAAGTTATTTTTTTGCCAAAAAAGAAATTCAATTAAAAAACTGAACAGTGCGCAGGTTTCTGGTGCTGAGCATAGCTCACTTTTTTGTAGCTGAGTATATATCTCAGTTTCAAAAAACTGAGCATATGCTTACTTCAAAAAAGCTGAGCAATAGCTGAGTTTATTGAAATTGAGAATATGACTAAGTTTATTGAAACGGTAAATTGGTTTTAGAAAAGTATTCATCCATATCCTTCAAGGATTCATGTATTGAACGTGCATAAAACTAAAATAATACTAAAATATTTAGTAAGGGATCTTTGTACATTCAATGAGGATTATTTTAAATGTTACTATAGCCTGTAGGTAGGCAACAATACTTATGCCCAAAATAATTGATTGTTACAATTGTTCCAGAAACATAGGTTAGAAGCTAAAGAACATTTTATTCACTACGCATTAGATAGACAATCTACAGTTATAAAGTGAGTGGACTGACACTGGCACTGTAATTTATATTACTGTCATTATCCTGAACTTGCACTTGTAGTTTATAGAAACTCTACCGATAGTGATTATGACCAGAAGAATGCTTTGTATTATTAAATATGAATACAATTTTTGTATTGAGATGTCATTTAAAGTTCAACATGGATATACATTAAATGTTTCCTATCCTTGGTTAAAATAAAATTAAACATGAATATTTATTAACAGGGAACTTTCCTAACCTCAATTAAAAAGCAATTAATGCTTAACTTGAAATATATAAAAACCAGTAGTTTAAATAAGCATGACACTCATTGTAGAAGAATGAATTAAGTAATGACCTATAAACGCAACGACACCGAATAATATCTATTATGTTTCCCGAGTTGCTGACAATTCAGGGCTAGACACTGTAGAAGAATGAATAACCTTTATGGGTTGAAACGCACAAGACCACGTGCTTTTGATGTACCTCATAGTTGAACGATGCAACAATGATTCTAGCTGAAATCGTGTTGGGTTCAGTAATAAAAATAAAGCAAGGCATTAGCAAATCATAAAACCATAACAAAGTGTTGATGATAGTAAATGGTCAGATTTATGGATGCAACTTGGCTGCTGTTATATCGTTTTTGAACTAACGCGCAAGTTTTATGCTTGCTAAATAAACAACTTTCAAACAACGCAAGTTACTTTTAAATTCTAAGATTATGAACTTATAGTTTTTGTTAATGGGAAAGTTTGGTTGCAAAAGAATATTTTGCTCATTTATAATTGAAGCACCATAGTATGCACTTTGAGATGCATTTGCCGCAAGCACCGTAGTATGCTCATTTATAATTAAACTACTCATTTAACCGTTTCAATTCTTCAAAGGTATATTTGAGTAGTGTTGAAGCTTAAGTGGACTTGAAGCATTAAAGCGACGAACAATGGAGCAATCTGCAATGTGGACTAAAAGGAAACAATAAACGACATGCTTAAGCGATATGTGCCAGAACCAAAGGTTGAAGGGATAGATATGCATGTTTCTAACATGCATCGTAAATAGGTTTGTTTTCATAAGTTTGTCCAATGTTGTATGACGTCTGTTTATGAATGTATGTAAATTTTGTCTACAAATATTGTATTCGTATTACTTTATGAAAATGATTAATAATTATATTTTCATATGTTACTTTCTAGTTTGATACGATGTTATGTATATTGTTTAGTTGAAATATGATGAAATGAGGGTAGATTTTGATAAAAAATATTGCAATGGAACGTGGTAGTAGTGGAGTAAAAATATCAGGAACTAATGACAGCGTTTATGTAACGCTGTCAGTTCTATGAAAAGACAAAGTATATTCATGATCACAGCATAAGAAAAACGCTATGAAATAATAGTAACAGCGTTTATAATCTGCTATTGAAAATGGAAGCAATACACATTTGAAAACTATTAACAGCTCATTATAAACGTTGTGCATAAAGTATTAACAGCTTAGCAAAAATGTTGTGCATAAAGTATTAATAGCTCAAAAAACCGCTGTGAAACATACTTTTTAACAGCGTTTATTTTCTTCTGTTGAAAATTAGGGGTCTACGACAGCATGTCGTTATACAGCGTTTATACTAACGCTGTTATAACTTTTAACAGCGTTTTTGAAACGCTGTGAAAAGCCTTTTTTGTTGTAGTGATTTTTAAATCAAACCATCTCTTCTGGGAGTTTTAAACAACTTACCCTTTTCAAAAAATCAAATATTCCTTTTCCGAATTCAAAACAACTTGTTTTCTCAAAACATTTCCAAAAACAATTTCTTTGGTAGTATTCTGTCACTTAGAACTCAAAAATGAGCACTGATAATGTGGCAACCATCATCAGGATTATTTCCCAGTTATTGAAGTGAGTTCAATACTATATGACTTCTTCTTTTTTTAAAACCCACATTTAAATACATCATTTTGAAATTTATTTCAAAATATTGTTCACAAATTTTGTAACGAACTTTAAAATCTCCAAACACTTCTCCAACTTTTAGGAATTTTAATTCCAATTCTAATTTAAATTCAGATTTAATTCATCCGATTTCATATATTATACTTATCTGAATTCTGATTGGTTATTTACATTACCATTTCAATTATAATCTTATCCGATTATAATAACTACCAACACAACCAATATACCATAATAATCCTAATATAATTATTTATTTTATATCAAAATATACTTTGGGTAAAATTATTTCGTTTACCCTCTTTTCAAAACATACTGTGTCAGTTCATAGGATTCAAGTGTTTAGAAACTTGTACCGATATAGTGTATCAAACTGATCGACCAGAACTCATAAACAACTCAACCAATAAATCACCACAATATTAAACAATATTTATTAAATCTACAAATATGCACTCTCGTATATACACACTCAAACTCAATCTAGGTTATTACTAACCCCATCTCTACCGAGTCACGCCACAGAGCTAAGGTAATTACGTAACCTTCAGCCCTGATACCACTATAACGAAGTAGAATTTTTGACCTAGAAAATCTACATAAAACCCATGTCAATTATTCAGGCATCGAACATTCCAGATCATTAATAGAAATAAGTTAGAGGGTAGGAATTAGAAAGAAAGAAAATTAGAACAGAAGAAGAAGAAGAACATAACAACAACATCAGAGTAACATGATTCTCACAGTGGAACGAAAAAAATATTATTATACAACATAATATTTGAAATACAGACATATAACTGTATATACATACCTTTCATAGTATAACACATAATGTCACAGTGGAAATAAACAATAGCTATATAATCCGGAAGCATCCTGCTCCAGCTCTCCAAGTACCTGTAAAATCCCGACAACTTGACTGCCCGTACAAAATTGGACACCCAAGAGTTTAGGTAAAACACAACAAAATAAAATCTGGGTCAGTCATGTGACTGGTGTGAGTAAACTCCAACCATTTGTTTAACTTTTAAAATCCCTTTTAAAAGAAAGTAAAATCGTAAAATCAATCCACACATAAACATAGATGTTTTTACCTTACGATAAACCAAAACATTCTTTATACCAAATCTCTTCTGATATTACAATAGTGCTTATCAACCACAACTAATAATCATTTAGTATAACGTTTTCATCTCACATTCCACATACATAATATATAATCAAAAACCACGGCCGCTTATTGGGTAATGAATTCGAACAGGAAAGGTATGGGACCACCTTCCGACAGTGTACCTCTAGAGAGGAATACACCGGGTTCAACAAGAACATCTTGTAACCCAGACTAAGCATGAATGGTCACTCATTTCTCTTGAGTGTACCGAATGTTTTATCACCAATGGTTGGGATCAGCAATCGTTTCCCAAAAGGGACAGCATCGAAATAGATTAAAGAAGTAAATGAAATTTCTATAAATCAGGTGACTATACACCCTAATTGGAAGCTATCCACTTAGCCATGCGACCTACCCGATTTTATACCAATTCTTGGTTGTGAGGCTAGTGGCCATGCTTATCTCTAATAGATCACATCTTTATTCACTTTGAATGCCACATTGTCATACCCGCCAAATCAAAAATTGATTTCTCCAAAAATACCATGGGTATACAGCTAAGAGAAATGAATTCCTCCACCACCAAATGTAAATACGTTTAAAGAGATCAACTAACGTGATCTACTAAATATACCATGTCTGACATCCTTCCATACAAGTTATCCTGGGGCTGGACAAAATGAAGGCACTATTCTGTAAACCCATCTTAGGCAATTTCTACCTAGGATTTGCCAAAATAGCCCTTGCATAAACTCCGTCTCCAATTATCCTCATCATATTTGATTCGCGACGCTAATACCCATACGGAGTGGTTTTCAGATAATAAATTTGATCTCGGTCTCTCCATATTGACAACGGAAAAATGGTCAAAAACCTTGATAGTCGGTTATTTAACTATCAAAGGAAAACATCCATACACATAACGATCTTATTTCCGAATGGAAACTTTAACGATCAATCATCAATCAACATTTATCCCTTTATATTAATTTATCATTAATTTATTCATTTCCCTATTTTCCATTTTTCCATATATTTCTTAAAACCTGTTTAGCCACTCACTTTTCTCGGAAAACTTTTCCATATATTATAATTATTTATTTTCTAAATTACCGAAAATATTTCTTTTTAACAAATGGAAAACATTCTCATATATATATATATATACACAGCTTCTATATTTAGAAACTATACGTTATTATCATTGGAAAACATTTCAATATTTACCCCTATTCCTTATTTTCTATATTAGAAAACATTTCTGTTTCTTATTTGGAAAACATTTCCAAATCTCCTTTATTGGATTTAAACAGATGTTTAAGTAAAACATCGCTATGCCAACTCAAACCATTAACACTAACTAAATAAATTCACTTAACCAATCTTCACTATCAAACCTTAACCATTCCTTAGTTAAAAATGAAATCTATCACGTTGGGGTATAACTACCTCTCAGAGCTTAACTGAACAACATTTTTAACCTCGAAATAGACAAAGTTCATCTTTTGAATCTTTATCATACTTCTTTACGTAACTCTCGGATTCTATTTACAAATCCACTTCCTTTACAGAAATCATTCAATTATAACAATAGTGCTACAATCCAATGCTTCCGAAATATAATAACTTAAATATAACTTTTATTTATTAATTTGAATAAATAAACAAACAACTAAATTATTAATGAATAAATAAATCTTGATTTTAAAACGGAAAGTAAATAGCACTTTCCTACATTCGATATAGTCGAATTCTGACGTATAACTCTCTCTCGAATAATCCTTGTTCGATAACTCTCTTCGAATAACTTATATTCGATTAACTCTCTTCAAATAACTTATATTCTATTAACTCTCTTTGAATAACCTATATTCGATTAACTCTCTTCGAATAACTAATATTTGATTAACTCTATTTGAATAACTTATGTTCGATTAACTCTCTTCGAATAACTAATATTCGATTAACTCTATTTGAATAATTTTTGTTTAATTAACTTTATTCAAATAACTAATATTCGATTAACTCTATTTGAATAACTAATATTTGACTAACTCTTTTCAAATAACTAATATTCGATTAACTCCAATTTAATTTCCTATTTCAAAACCCAGTTTCCTTTATAATATTTTAATTTCGAAAAATATTTACTTAAATCCCTTATTCACATCAATTGTGAAAAATATTTCTTTTATCAAATCAAACATTTTGATTTGGTATTTAAAAACAAATATCCAAATTCCAAATTCTATTTATACTTTTATTTATATATTATTCGTAAAAATATTGTTTATAACTCCCTTTACACTGCGAAGTTCACATTCGATTTCAAATATCGGTGTATTAATCTTTTCCATTTATCTGTTAAAACAGATTTCCATTTAGTATTTATTTTAAATCCATGTCATGTTACACCCGTGTGCAAAGCACGGGTCTAAACCTTCCTAACCTAAAATTCTCTTTTTATAAAATTCTATTCATTTTCCAAATATTTCCTTTTATAACATTCTTTTCATTTTATAATTATTTCCCTTTCTAAAATCCTTTTCATTTTGTATAAATATTTTATTTTCAATATACACTTTGAAAATTTCCTTTATACATTCCAGTATCACTTATGGTATTTAAAATACCAATTTAAATGACCAGTGTCATCATAATCAATCACAAATTATACATCACATCATATATCACAATATATGAAAACAAATAGTACTATAAATATTGAGAAATCCAGTTGGATCCCTCCAACCTGTTCCCTACATCACAAATGCTAAACAATATAAATAACATCCATTTCATTTCGATATGAAATATTCTGATAAACAGAATCAATATTTGATTAACAATATATATATATATTACCCGATTTATAATTTCTACCAAATAAATTAGCAGTTCATCCATACAATCAACATACAGCAATCAACCATCATTTATCAATTCTAAAATACGTTATAAAAAATAAACTGTGCAGAGTTAGTGTAACAACCTGGAATTTTGGAACCAATTTAAAAATTTTATTTTAGCAATTTTAATGGATTTTGAATATTTAAAATGATTTATTTTAAATAATAACGACTAAAATTTTATTTATTCGAAGTTAAAACGAATAAATTTATTTTAATTATATAACGAGCCTGAAATGGCACGGTAATTTGAAAATTCGATTTTAAATTTCAAATGAATGTACAGGATTCAAAATAAATCGGATTTCAGTAAAACTAAAAATATTAGCATCTGTTTAACAATATCTTTTCAACGAATGTGAAAAATCCAGAGAATTGAAAGTTATGCCTAGTTTAAAATTCAGAATAGTCGCTATGGAATTTATATATATTTCTTAATATAATATATAGCCAATTTACAAACGACCTCCGTTTTCGACGAAACCGCTTTTGTTGGATCTGGAATGTCAAATTATTGCAACATGCCAATTTTCATAATTTTTGGAATTAATATGTGAGCGTAGTAAATCAAAACGTGTTTTGTCAATTGCACTTAAATTGGATCGACCTGAAAATGACCATTTTTCAAACGGTTTCCAAATTCGACGAAATTAATATTGTCAGGACCGTATCATCAAAACATAGATAGATTATTTTTCTGTAATTTTTGGAGTTAGTATATGGCCCCTATAATTAAAATGTACGTTTAAATTAATATATTGATTTATATTTATTTTTAATAAAAACTGATTGAAACAGTTGAACTGGCTTACGAAAAATATTCCATCGTGTCCGCAATGGGGGTAATTAGCTAGGGGGCATAGTTGTTGGATTTAATTTGGAGTTCGTTTTAATAAATAGGTATTTTCGGAATTAAAGGAATTAAATTATAAATACATGGGCCAATTAGATTTTGCCATAACCCTATCCCCAATCCTTATAACCAGCCGCCGCTCTTATTCTTCAATGGCCATAATCGTCCCTCATTCTCCCTTAATTCTCTCACAATCTATTCAATAAAATCCGAACATTACAAAGGTGAAATGGAAGAGCTCTTCGAGCTCTAGGAGTACAACGGCCATGATCGGTTCTAGGGGATCGGAGCGCCGGGATTTTTGGCTCAAAGCCGCGACGTTCGCAGTGGGATTCCGGTAAGGAGGCGCGTTCGAGCGAGCTCCTGCTCCTGGCTTAGGACGGCGGTGGTCAGCTCAATGATGTGGGGTGGTTCGATCGGGGTCCGACCCCCTAGGGAGTCATGTGAAGGTGTAGATGTAGGTCGAGGGTTTGGGATTACAGAACACGATGGAGAAGATAATTAAAGGCGAGGGTTTAATTAAAATGGTAATTAAGGAAATTTTAATACCTAATTTTATTTATTTATTTAAGTTAAACCTCAAATTGATGATAAATTGCTTAAATCAAATCAGAATTCAACGAAACTGAGTCCGTTGGAATTCTGATAACAAGATCTAGACCATGGAACTGACCAAAAGGATTTTGAAGCTAGATGATGTTTTGATCAAATTAAATGTCTTTAATTTTATTAAAATAATCATTTTAATCAATTTCTAAAACCGATCAAGGTGAGATTTCTTATTAAATAATTAAAATTAATTAATTAATTATCGTGTTTAGAAATATTTACATATATGCTGTAAAATTCGTTTTGTTGTTGTATGCGATTTGATTTGGATTGGTTGATGCTGTTGTGGTGATCTGTTGATTTAATGGAATATAATGTAAAAATAGAATTGTCAACGAATAAAAAACCATTTTTATTTGTTATGTTGAAATAGAATTGTCGACAAAATAAAAATATCATTTTTATGTTGAAATAGAATTGTCGACAAAACAAAAATATCACTTTTATTTGTTATGTTGAATAAGAATTGTCGACAAAACAAAATTATCACTTTTATTTGTTATGTTGATTTATAATTGTCGACAAAACAAAAGTATCACTTTTAGTTGTTATGTTGAATTAGAATTGTCGACAAAACATTAATATCCCTTTTAGTTGTTATACTGAATTAGAATTGTCGACAAAATAAAAATATCACTTTTAGTTGTTATGTTGAATTAGAATTGTCGACAAAACAAAAATATCACTTTTAGTTGTTATGTTGAATTAGAATTGTCGATAAAACAAAAATATCATTTTTAGCTGTTATGTATAATTAGAATTATATACAAATAAAAATATCATTTTTATTTGTTATGTTAAAAATTAGAATTGTAAACAAATAAAAATATAATTTTTTTTTGTTATGTTAAAAACTAGAAATTGTATACAAATAAGAATATCCCCTTTTATTTGTTATGTTAAAAATATATTAGTATGCAAATAGAAAATATCATTTTTATTTGTTATATTAAAAATGGATTTGTACACAAACAAAAGTATCATTTTTATTTGTTATGTTGAAATAGAATTGTCAACCTAAAAGTATCATTTTTATTTGTTATGTTGAAATAGAATTGTCAACATGAAAAGTATCATTTTTATTTGCTATGTTGAAATAGATTTGTCAACAAAAAATTATCATTTTTATTTGCTATGTTAAAATAGAATTGTCAACATAAAAGTATCATTTTTATTTGCTATGTTGAAATAGAATTATCAACATAAAAGTATCATTTTTATTTGCTATGTTGAAATAGAATTGTCAACATAAAAGTGTCATTTTTATTTGTTATTGTGAAAATAGAATTTGTATACAAACACAAATAGACATTTTTATTTGCCATGTTATACATTGAAATTGTATACAAATTAAAATAGACATTTTTTTTTGTCATGTTATGTTGATATAGACATTTTTATTTGTCATGTTATACATTGAAAGTGTATACAAATTAAATTAGATATTTTTATTTGTCATATTATACATTGAAATTGTATACAAATTAAAATATTTTTTTGTCATGTTATGTTGAAAATAGAATTTGTATACAAACAAAAGTAGTCATTTTTATTTGTCGAGTTAAACATTGAATTTGTGTACAAGTAAGAATAGTCATTTTTATTTGTCAAGTTAAAAATTGAAATGGTATATAAATAAAAATATTCCTTTTTATTTGTCATGTAAAAAGAAAAAAAAAGAAATTGTATACATATGACAAAATTATATTTTTATTTTGTCATTAGGATTATAAAACATATATGTAGACAAAGTTATCTTTTTATTTTGTCACTAGAGTTATAAACATGTACATATGACAAAATTATCTTTTTATTTTGTCACTAGAATTATAATACACGTACATATGACAAAATTTTCTTTTTATTTTGTCACTAGAATTATAAACATGTAAATACGACAAAGTTGTCATTTTATTTTGTCACTGGAATAATAAAACATGTACATATGACAAAATTGTCTTTTTATTTTGTCATTAGAATTAGAAAATACGTATGTAGACAAATTATCATTTTATTTTGTCACTAGAATTAGAAAACATGTATATAGACAAAATTGTCATTTTATTTTGTCACTAGAAGGATAAAACATGTATGCAAATAAAATACATATTTATTTGACATTGGAAACAGTTAGAGAAGTTACGCAAATAAAATACATATTTATTTGACATTGGAAACATATAGAGAAGTTATTCAAATAAAATACATATTTATTTGACATTGGAAACATGTAGAGAAGTTATGCAAATAAAATACATATTTATTTGACATTAGAAACATGTAGAAAAATTATGCGAGTAAAATACATTTTTTTTATTTGACATTGGAAACATGTAGAGAAGTTATGTAAATAAAATACAATTTTATTTGATATTAGAAACATGTAGAGAAATTATGCGAGTAAAATACATTTTTTATTTGACACCAGAAACATGTAGAGAAATTATGCAAATAAAATACATTTTTTATTTGACATTATAAACATGTAAAGAAATTATGTGAGTAAAATACATTTTTTATTTGACATTAGATACCTGCAGATATGTTATGCAAATAAAACTTCTCCTTTTGTTTGTCATTAGAAAACATGTAGAAAAGTTATGCGAGTAAATTTTCCTTTTATTTGACATTAGAAAACATTGGAAATGTATGCAAACAAAAATCTCTTTTTATTTGTTATTGGAAAATATAGGAATTTGTATGCAAATAAAATATCTCTTTTTATTTGTCATTAGAAACATTTAAATTGTCATGCAAAATAAAACATTCTTTTATTTGGCATGTTAAACATGTTAGTGGAATCATCGAATGATTTATGTTTATATATATTTTTATATATATAAGTATAAACTAAAATTAAACGAATCACGCACGGTAGTTCGCGTTTCGGAATCGTAAATTTAAACGATTATACCGAAAGATTCGACTGTCGAATTTTCCCAAAACTAAAACCGTTAGGTCCGCTTTGGGAAGATCTTTCCAACATATAAAATTCGTTAAAATCCAACGGTTATATTTCGAGAATTGTAAATCAAATTTGGGTAAAAACAGCGCCAGGGCCGCCCATTGACTCGAAGCATCATTAAATTAAATTGGACTATTTTTATATAAATAAAAATAGCGATAAATCATTATAAAATAATGTTAACGAAATGAAATGATTTAAAATTATATATATTCGAAAATTATTTGAAAAGAGCGAGTTCAATATCATTTCAAATAATTATACGACGATTTAAATTGAAGATATTGAAGACGGTGTTTGAAGACCAGCGATATTCACATCGAATGGACGACTACTGATGACTTTGATTGGAGTTGCGGTCTTGAAAGGGTTACAGTAGTAGTTATTTGGACGTACTTGTTGATTGTCCGGATAAGGAGCACCTCTCTTCCGTATTGGACATAAGGGACGAGGAATAAGGTGTCTTCGTTTTCGTTCAGACCTAGAACGGACTTGTAAATGGATGTGTGGCTGACATTAGATTCAATTCTATGTGAATTGATTTCTATTTAATACATATCTGTTTGGTGGCAAAGAATTTATTCCCTTGCTTAACACTCTTCTTTGAGACGCACGAGCTCAGAGGTTATATATTGATAGTTGTCGGTCACATCGTATGGATTTTCAATGTGGTATGCTAAGATGCAAATGATTAAGGCTTTTATTGAAAAGCAGAGCTGTGTGGTTGATGATCAAAGCATAGCCTGTTTAGGCATAGCTTTGTGTATAGTATTACTTCATGAGCCTCACACCCCGGTAGGAGTCAGAAATGGGATACGGGAATGCAGGGAGTGCACACATTTCTTTCTAGCTAGAAGTGGTGTCATGGTATGGAGCCCAGACATTTTTACTTATATGGATGGTAATTTGCGAGGCAACGATTTATTGGTCGCTACAGGCCAAATGATAGGTCCAATAGGACCGGGAAATGTGTATTTAGGAATTGCTAATCCACTAAAGTATTTGTGGACCGGCCCTACAGGATCCAAGGGTTGCCCGTAGGTGCGATCCTGAGACATTTGCTAAAATGTCTCGAATCGGTAAGGAGACCATCCTTAATCTTTACTCATGATGGAACCCAATTTCCAATATGATATTACGGATTTGATTGTGAACCTATATATGGCAACATAGTAGGATGGGGTACTATGCCATCTAGGATTGATACATTTAGTTTGAAAGTATTTTTAAACTGATTAGACACTAATAATAATATTAAATATTATTTTTTATGTATCATGCATGTTTGATCATTATAAAATAAAACCCTATCCTCCGGTTTGCGTTGCATTGTGTGATGGGACCTGAGTCTTATAACGATTTCATTTTCTAAAAAGCATTGCGTTGTTTTTAAATGATTTATTTAATTTATGCACTGGCAATCCAATGGAGTAAACCTGTTCAGGGTTAGCGGCATGGTCCTGTGATTAGCCTTATTATTAGGTAAGTTAAGTAAGATTTCTCATACCAGTCCCATGACTGACTCGTAGTTTGTTTTACTTGCAAACTCGGGTGCCCCTATTTTCCACACGGTCAGCCAAGTAGTTTGTTTTGCAGATATTTATTTATTGAGCAGGATTCTGGATTGAAGCTTAAAGCTGTGTCCAGAGCATTGATAGTATCCCGCTGCGTTGTATTAAATTTGTTGTAAATTAATCTTCCGCTGTTAAATTATTATTTTTCGATGTACTCTGATGTAACATTATTATGATGTTTATAAAAGTCTTCTGTTATTTGTTCTGATGTGTTATATGCCCAGAGTTAGCATATGCGGGATTCGAATGGTCTTGGTCGATTTAGCAATCAATTAGGTTTGGGCAAAGTCCGTATTGTTACATATGGTATCAGAGCTTTGGTTAACTCAAATCTTTTGGGTACAACTCGTTAGAACTGAACAAAAAACACATCAGAGGTAGGATTAGAAATATCCTATAAAAGAATACTCAATGGAGATAGGATCATTAGTATCCTAGAATGAGAAAACTCGTTAGAGATGGGGTTAGAAATGCCCTAGAATGAGTCGAGAGTGACAAATTATAATTAACATATTTATGATTATATATATAATCCGATCTTAGGAAATATTATTTCTGAATATATAAAAGTTACATATATTTGAAAAGCTAATCAACTAATTGATTGTTGATTGTGTTGTGTGATTATTAGTTCAACTAATAAAATTATTGAAACCAATAAAAGAATGAAAGTTGAGTTGGTTAGTTAAACAACTTTAACTTCCGTTCCTTTTCGAGGAAGAAAAGATTTTAAGTGGGGGAGATTGTAACAACCCAGAATTTTGGAACCAATTTAAAATTTTTATTTTAGCAATTTTAATCGATTTTGAATATTTAAAATGAATTATTTTAAATAATAATGACTAAAAATTTATTTAATCGAAGGTAGAACGAATAAATTTATTTTAATTATATAACGAGCCTGAAATGGCGTGATAGTTTGAAAATTGGATTTTAAATTTCAAATGAATGTACAGGAATCAAAATAAATCGGATTTCAGTAAAACCAGAAATGTTAGAATCTGTTTAACAATATCTTTCTAATGAATGTGAAAAATCCAGATTTCATAATGGGAATTGAAATTTATGCCCAGTATAAAATTCAGAATAGTCACTATGGAATTTATACATATATTTTAATATAATATATTGCCATTTTACAAACGACCTTCGTTTTCGACGAAACCACTTTTGTTGGATCCAAAATGTCAAATTATTTCAAGATGCCAATTTTCATAATTTTTGGAATTAATATGTGAGCGTAGTAAATCAAAACGTGTTTTGTCAATTTCATTCAAATTGGATTGACCAGAAAATGACCATTTTTCAAACTGTCTCCAAATTCGACAAAATTAATTTTGTTAGGACCGTATCATCAAAACACAGTTAGATTTATTTTTCCGTAATTTTTGGAGTCAGTATATGGCCCCGATAAATTAAAATGTACATTTAAATTAAATATATATTGATTTATATTTCAGTTTTAATAAAAAATGATTGAAACAATCGAATTGGCTTATGAAACACACTCCATTGTGTCCGGAATGGGGTAGTTAGCTAGGGGCGACAGTCGTTGGGTTTAATTTGGAGTTTTTGTATTGATGAATGGGTATTTTTAGAATCAAAGGAATTAAATAATAAATAATTAAATTATAAATACATGGGCCAATTAGATTTTGCCATAACCCTAACCTAATCCTTATAACTAGCTGCTGCTCTTATTCTTCAACAGCCATAATCGTCCCTTGTTCTCCCTCAACTCTCCCACAATCCGTTCAATAAAATCCATACATTACAAAGGTGAAATGGAAGAGCTCTTAGAGCTCTAGAAGTTCAATAGCCATGATTGATTCTAGGGGATCGGAGCACCAGGATTTTTGGCTCAAAGCCGCGACGTTCACAGTGGGATTCCAGCAAGGGGGCGCGTTCAAGTGAGCCCCTGGTCCTGACGCAGGACGACGGTGGTGGGCTCAATGATGTGGAGTGGTTCGATCGGGGTCCGACCCCTTGGGGAGTTGTGTAAAGGTGTAGATGTAGGTCGAGGGTTTGGGTTTACAGAACACGATGGAGAAGATAATTAAAGAGGAGGGGTTAATTAAAATGGTAATTAAGGAAATTTTAATACCTAATTTTATTTATTTATTTAAGTTAAACCTCGAATTGATGATAACTTGCTTAAACCAAATCAGAATTCAGCGAAACTGAGTCCGTTGGAATCGTGATAACAAGATCTAGACCATGGAACTGAACAAAAGGATTTTGAAGCTAGATGATGTTTTGATCAAATTAAAAGTCTTTAATTTTATTAAAATAATCATTTTAATCGATTTCTGAAACCGATCAAGGTGAGATTTCTTTTTAAATAATTAAAATTAATTAATTATTTATCGTGTGTAGAAATATTTACATACATGCTGTAAAATTCGTTTTGTTGTTGTACGCGACTTGATTTGGATTGGTTGATGCTGTTATGGTGATCTGTTGATTTAATGGAATATAATGTGAAAATAGAATTGTCAACGCATAAAAATATCATTTTTATTTGTTATGTTGAAATATAATTGTCGACAAAATAAAAATATCATTTTTTATTTGTTATGTTGAAATAGAATTGTCACCAAAACAAAAATATCACTTTTATTTGTTATGTTGAATTAGAATTGTCGACAAAACAAAAATATCACTTTTATTTGTTATGTATAATTAGAATTGTCGACAGAACAAAAATATCACATTTATTTGTTATGTTGAATTAGAATTGTCGACAAAACAAAAATATCACTTTTAGTTGTTATGTTGAACTAGAATTGTCGCAAAAATATTACTTTTAGTTGTTATGTTGAATTAGAATTGTCGACAAAACAAAAATATGACTTTTAGTTATTATGTTGAATTAGAATTGTCAACAAAACAGAAATATCATTTTTAATTGTTATGTAAAATTATAATTGTAAACAAATAAAAATATCATTTTTATTTGTTATGTTAAAAATTAGAATTGTAAACAAATAAAAATATCATTTTTATTTATTATGATAAAAACTAGAAATTGTATGCAAATAAGAATATACCCTTTTATTTGTTATGTTAAAAATAGATTTATATGCAAATAGAAAATATCATTTTTATTTGTTATATTAAAAATAGATTTGTACACAAACGAAAGTATCATTTTTATTTGTTATGTTGAAATAGAATTTTCAACATAAAAGTATCCTTTTTATTTGTTATGTTGAAATAGAATTGTCAACATAAAAGTATTATTTTTATTTGTTTTGTTGAAATAGAATTGTCAACATAAAAGTATCATTTTTATTTGCTATGTTGAAATAGAATTGTCAACATAAAATCATTTTTATTTGCTATGTTGAAATATAATTATCAACATAAAAGTATCATTTTTATTTGCTATGTTGAAATAGAATTGTCAACATAAAAGTATCATTTTTATTTGTTATGGTGAAAATAGAATTTGTATACAGACACAAATAGACATTTTTATTTGTCATGTTATACATTGAAATTGTACAAAAATTAAAATAGACATTTTTATTTGTCATGTTATGTTGAAAATAGAATTTGTATATTTTTATTTGTTATGTTATACATTGAAATTGTATACAAATTAAAATAGACATTATTATTTGTCATGTTATACATTGAAATTGTATACAAATTAAAATAAACATTTTTATTTGTCGTGTTATTTCGAAAATAGAATTTGTATACAAACACAAGTAGTCATTTTTATTTGTCGTGTTAAACATTGAATTTGTGTACAAGTAAGAATAGTCATTTTTATTTGACAAGTTAAGCATTGAAATGGTATACAAATAAAAATATTCCTTTTTATCTGTTATGTAAAAAAAGATAGAAACTGTATACATATGACAAAATTATCCTTTTATTTTGTCATTAGGATTATAAAACACACATGTAGACAAAGTTATCTTTTTATTTTGTCACTGGAATTATAAACATGTACATATGAATAAATTATCTTTTTATTTTGTCACTAGAATTATAATACATGTACATATGACTAAATTATCTTTTTATTTTGTCACTAGAATTATAAACATGTACATATGACAAAATTGTCTTTTTATTTGTTCACTAGAATTATAAAACATGTACATATGACAAAATTGTCTTTTTATTTTGTCACTAGAATTGGAAATATGTATGTAGACAAAATTATCTTTTTATTTTGTCACTAGAATTAGAAAACATGTATGCAGACAAAATTGTCTTTTTATTTTGTCATTAGAAGAATAGAACATGTATGCAAATAAAATACATATTTATTTAACATTGGAAACATGTAGATAAGTTATGAAAATAAAATACATATTTATTTGACATTGGAAACATGTAGAGAAGTTATGCAAATAAAATACATATTTATTTAACGTTGGAAACATGTAGAGAAGTTATGCGAGTAAAATACAGTTTTTTATTTGACATTGGAAACATGTAGAGAAGTTATGCAAATAAAATACATTTTTATTTAACATTAGAACATGTAGAGAAATTATGCGAGTAAAATACATTTTTTATTTGACATTAGAAACATGTAGAGAAATTATGCGAGTAAAATACATTTTTTACTTGACATAAGAAACATGCAGATATGTTATACAAATAAAACTTCTCCTTTTATTTGACATTAGAAAACATATAGAAAAGTTATGCGAGTAAATTCTCCTTTTATTTGACATTAGAAAACATTGTAAATGTATGCAAACAAAAATCTCTTTTTATTTGTTATTAGAAAATATAGGAATTTGTATACAAATAAAATATCTCATTTTATTTGTCACTTGAAACATTTAAATTGTTATGCAAAATAAAACATTCTTTTATTTGGCATGTTAAACATGTTAGTGGAATCATCGAATGATTTATATATATATATATATATACATATATATATATATATATATATATAAATTAAAATTAAACGAATCGCGCGCGGTAGTTCGCGTTTCGGAATCATAACTTTAAACGATTATACCGAAAGATCCGACCATCAAATTTTACCAAAACTAAAACCTTTAGGTCCGCTTTGGGAAGATCTTTCTAATGATATAAAATTCGTTAAAATGCAACGGATAGATTTCGAGAAATGTGTAAATCAAATTTGGGTAAAAACCGCGCTAGGGTCGCCCATTGACCCGAAGCATCGTTAAATTAAATTGGACTATTTTTATATAAGTAAAAATAGCTATAAATCATTATAAAATAATATTACCGATATGAAATGATTTAAAAGTATATATATTCGAAAATTATTTGAAAAGACCGAGTTCAATATCATTTCAAATAATTATACGACGATTTAAATTGAAGATATTGAAGATGGTGTTTGAAGACCAGCGATCTTCACCTCGAATGGACGACTATTGATACACTTGATTGGAGCTGCTGCCTTGAAAGGGCTACAGTGGTAGCTGTTCGGACGTACTTGTTTATTGTCCGGATAAGCGAGCACCTCTCTTCCTTATTCGACATACAGGAGAGGAATAAGGTGTCTCCGGTTTCGTTCAGACCCAAAACGGACTTGTAAATAGATGTGTGGCTGACATTGGATTCCATTCTATGTGAGTTGATTTCTATTTAATATATATCTGTTTGGTGTGGAGAATTTATTTTCTTGCTTAACACCCTTCTCTAAGACGCCCGAGCTCAGAGGTTATATATTGATAGTTGTTGGTCGCATGGTATGTATTGTCAATGTGGCATGCCAAGATGCAAATGATCAAGGCTTTTGTTGAAAAGCAGAGCCTTGTGGTTGATGATCAAAGCACGGCATGTTTAGGCATAACTTTGTGTATAACGTTACTTCGCGAGCCTTACACCCCGATAGGAGTCAGAAACGGGATAAGGGAACGCAGGGAGTGCACACGTTTCTTTCTAGCTAGATGTGGTGTCATGGTATGGAGCCCAAACATTTTTACTTATGTGGATGATAGTTTGCGAGGCCTTGATTTATTGGTCGATACTGGCCAAATGATAGGTCCAATAGGACTAGGAAACGTGTGTTGAGGAAATGTCAATCCACTAAAATATTTATGGACCGACCCTGCAGGATCCAAGGGTTGCCCGTAGGTATGATCCTAAGACATTTGCTAGAGTGTCTCAAATCGGTAAGGAGACCATCCCTAGCCTTGACTCATGATGGAAACCCAATTTCCAATACTATATTATGGATTTGGTTATAAACCTATATATAGTGACATAACAGAATGGGGTTCCGTCTAGGATTGATACATTTACTTTGAAATTATTTTTAAACTGATTAGACACTAATAATAATATTAAATATTATTTTTTATGTATCAAGTATGTTTGATCATTATAAGGTAAAACTCTATCCTCCGGTTTGCGTTGCATTGTGTGATGGGACTTGAGTCTTATAATGATTTCATTTTCTAAAAAGCATTACGGTGTTTTTAAAAGATTTATTCAATTTATGCACTAGCAATCCAATGGAGTAAACCCGTTCCGCGTTAGCGGCCTGTGATTAGCCTTATTATTAGGTAAGTTAAGTAAGATTTCTCATACCAGTCACATAACTGAATCGTAGTTTGTTTCACTTGTAAACTCGGGTTCCCCTATTTTCCACACGGGCAGTCGTGTGGTTCGTTTTGCAGATATTTGTTTATTGAGAAGGATTCTAGATTGAAGCCTAAAGCTGTGTCCAGAGCATTTATAGTCTTCCGCTGCGTTGTATTAAATTTGTTGTAAATTAATCTTTTGCTATTGCATTATTATTTTTCTATGTACTCTGATATATTCTGTACTCTGATGTAACATTATTATGATATTTATAAAAGTCTTCTATTATTTGTTTTGATATGTTGTATGCCCAGAGTTTGCATATGAGGGATTCAAACGATCTTGGTTGATTTAACGATCGATTAGGTCTGGGGGAAATCCGTATCGTTACAGTTAGTGAGATTTACTCACATTGGATGATCATCATTAAATAACGATAACCGTCGGTTGGTTCACACAGACAATTTATTTCTCTATAAATTGTAACAAGCTCCAATTCACTCCCAGTCAGTTCCATTGCGTTGCCCCCGTCCATACGATCCCAACGGATCTTGTATTGTACAATTTTGATAACGTATGAGCAAGATATTCATTTTATAAATTAGTATATTATTTTAAATTAAACTAAACTAAATTTTATTTTCATAATTATTCGGCCTTACCCTTTTGCGCGGCCCGTCTTCTAACAAGAGTACCCAACCGCCTATAATTTATCTTCTCTTTTCAGTAAATTAAAGCCAACCCGTAAACTCCTTTTTCTATTCCAATGGTCATTTCGAATTTTGGGTTCTTCCATCCTCACCTGTTTCTTCACGCTTTTTAATAGAACTTTCACCATTTCTTCCGTCATCATCTCCTCTTCACTCTCCTTCCCTTTTTACTCAACTCGAAAATCAACATGTTGTTGCGGCTTTCAGTCTACATCCCACCCCATTGTACAGTTTTACATCACATAAGGAAAAATGCCATTTTGAAACTTTTGAAAGCCATCTCACCTAACATAACCTCGCATTGTCTTCTTCTCTAAAGAAAAGGAAAACACACTACCGCTAGTAAATATTTGCTCCACCGTTCACGAAATGACCCTAGTCCTTCTCATCTGCACTTCGCGCCCCTAATGCAGTTATGTTACTCCATCCATAATTTCACATGCTGGCTTCACTTAAACCCCATGAAAAATCCAACTACACTCTTCAAAACTCACATTATTGGTATGGTCGAAGTGCACAGCGCAACCACTTCTACATTCCACCATCAACACACAATATGGAAAACTGGAGCTTCAACAAATTCTAACTCCAGAAAACACGTAATCCCCCACTATTGTTCTTGTGTAAATCCTACCCTCTCGTGGAATGTATATTTTCGGAATATGTATATATAGAGAGTGGAGAAAATGTAGAGAAATTTGAGGAAAATTGGGCATTTTATTCTTTGGATCTGGTTTTCCATTTTTATATGGTTTGCTGAAAAAAGAAACAAAAGGGAGTGCTCATGCATATATACAAGTAGGAGACTTAGGTGCTAAGGAATTCAAGGTACACAGGGTAGGGAAGTAGCATGTGTTAATGTACAGGGTAGCTGTGCAGGAGCTATACATTTTATGTTAAGTTAAGAGTATTAAAAGGACAATTGGAACTAAAAACAAAAACATTACTTCATTCTTAAGGCATAAACAGCCGGGGCTACATAGGAGAGGTTTTATTGCGCATTGATGAAGATATGACGTGAGGGAGAAAATAAAGCGCAGTGCATATGTTTTAAAAATATAAAGTTTAAATGGTACCTCGTTGCACACTATTCCGTTAACGTACGAGTCACTGCAGACGAAAAATAAAATGTCCACTGTGACGAGCAATGTATGACGATCACAAAATGATAATAAAATAGACAAGTTAGCTTATTCTATGAAATTTCAAATGTGCTGATATAGGGTGTAAAATACTTCAAATAGAAATTTTCTTATTCTCCAAAATAAAAATTACAGTAAAATTCTACCAATTAAATTATAGTTATGCCTCAAATATCTTGTCCAAATTCGAAGCCAGTATTTGATTATAATTAAATATATCATTATGGTTTATAATTGATTCCACAGCGACTTTTTAAAAATTTGATTCGGACATAACTTACAATCTATAATACGAAATCTCGATTTTTCACTTTTGTTAGAAAATACAGTTTAATAGATTCCGATGTTTCTTGTTTCACAGAAATCCGGCTTAAAACGAATTCCATATATTCAGTTGAAGTTCAAATCATCAAATTGCAAACTACCGCGACGTTATGGGCTCGATATTAATTATATTATAATTAATACGTTCAACTATTGTTTAATTAATAAATTTGTCATTGTAATTCAATTCTAAACTGAATTAAATCTTATAAATAATCCAATTCACACAATATTGTGAATTCCACTATTTCCGACTATTTCGGAATTAAATATATTATTATATTATTTATATTAATTAAATATTCAGTACAATTTAAATAAACAACTATTTAAATCTCTAAATCACTATTTAAATAATTAAATAAATTAATTATTATACCGTAAAAATATGGGACATTACAGAAATTCGGATTTTATTTACTTAAAATCCTTTTATTTATTTAAATAAATCGTTATGGTTTTATAATGGATATGGCGCTGTTTTTCTGAAAATTTGATATTGATATAACTCAAAATCAATTCGACGAAATCCAGATTTTTCTCTTCCATTAGAAAACTATTATCAAATCCGTCCTGACTATTCTTGTTTCAAAGAATTCCGACTTAAATTGAGTTCTGTATACTCAAATGAAGTTTGAAACGCCAATTTACAAACTACCACGCCGCGGCGAGCTCGTTATTACTTTATTTAAATATAAGCTTTAAACTTTTTTAATAAATATATTTCAACTCTATTCTAATATATTTTAATATATTTATATACATATGTATTAATCCAATTTTCCCAATCTAACTTAAATGCTCCGATTATCTCTAGTCGTCAACTTAATTATAAATTCAATCACAACTCCATTTTTAATATTAATTTCCAATTCTATAAGGAATAAATTACTTTATAAAATTCGATGAAATCGAATTCCCAATATAATTTCTTAGACTTATCTTAATTCATTTTTATATTCCGAATATCGAAATAAAACCCATTGTTCCCTTTTTGAAATGATTTCCAATTCACATTTAAATTCATATTTGAATTTAAATTTCTAAATTATCAAATGATAATTTTTTTCCTTAATTTGTAAACATTGTTTATAAATTTACTTCCTTGTTTTATAATTTAAAACAAGTTTCCATTTTGATTTCATTTCAAATTCTATTTTCAAAATCATACTTCAATTTAAACCCTTAAATTATCTAATGATAATTTAATTCACTGGACTTATAAATATTGTTTATAAATCCAACTTCTTTGTTTTATAATTTAAAACAAGTTTCATTTCAAAATCTGTTTGAAAACCAAAATATTATTTTGGAATATTCTATTTATTATAACTTATATATATATAACACATAATTTATTTTCATATTAAAATTTAGTTCTATCTATTACGATTCCAATATCTTTTGTGAAAAATATTTTATTTAGATAAATTCGATCTTATCGAATTCAAATCATAAATCCATACGGATTTGTTTTTAGTTTAATTTACATTCTGGACGTCAAAATAAATTCATCATTTACTTCTTTAAAACGATTCCCCATTTCTATTTTTAAATTCACATTTGAATTTAAATATTCAAATTATCAAATGATAATTTTTCCACTTTATTTATAAACACTATTCATAAATTCATTTCAATTCTTTAATTATCCAATGAAAATCATTCCATTTTATTTATAAACATCGTTTATAAATTTACTTCAATTTACTGTATTATTTAATTTATAAACATCATTTATAAATTAATACTTCAATTTCCTGTATATTTAATTTATAAACAT
Source organism: Allium sativum (assembly GCA_030737875.1). Classification (NCBI taxonomy): domain Eukaryota; kingdom Viridiplantae; phylum Streptophyta; class Magnoliopsida; order Asparagales; family Amaryllidaceae; genus Allium; species Allium sativum. The sequence continues at coordinate 844,712,033 of CM060922.1, read as the reverse complement.
CATTTATAAATTCAACACTTGTTTTATTTATTCAAAACAATTTAATATTTCTATAGCTCATTAAAAATTCAAATTCTATTTTGTAAAATTAGATTTCCCCTTTTAAATCTCAAATATCCTTCACAATATTTTTATATATCAACATTTTAGGTCAGCGATATATAAACAATCAAACCACCCAATTATCAATCAACGCATCATATATGATTATAATTATATAAAAACAAACAATAATAAATTTAGAGGAATCCAGTTGGATCCCTCAAACCTGCAGACGTTAGCCAACTTAAATAAAACCCATCCTGCTTCGAGGAAGGATATTGTGGTATAGAAGGTCATCCACTATCATAGCATAGGGCGTATAGGGTCATCCGCTAATGAGACTGCGGGCATTGGCTAATGGTATTGCGGAAACTATCCAATCACTAATATATATAATAACCACAAACACCAATCCTAAATAACAAATATATATTTTATAGCCACAATAATATTTCAATGCATGCAAACAACCAATGAACAATTATTTTAATGAATAAAATAATTCTAAATAAAAACATTAGTGAGATTTACTCACCGTGATTTATTTGCCGAATATCCAATGAAGCCAATTTTATAGATTTCATAGTGATTTCTCCCACCATCTGTTTTTCAATGTACACTAATATAAATAAAATTCCAGTTATCTAAGTATACAAATTTTAATTAATTAATTAATTAATTTCTGACATGTAAACCAAATCCAGATTAATCTTAATTTCATATCTAAATGACTACTCTACAGTTTATATCTTTACTAACTAATTTCTTTTATCTAAACTAATTTCTATTTAAATAAATGACCCATTATATAAACTAATTCTCTATTTAAATAACTGACCAATTATATAAATAAATTACCTTAATCCTCTTAATTACATTCTCACTAATCCTTTTCCCCCCGAAAAAGCATCAGTGACCTTCGATCCTCTTCTCCATTTCCCAATCATGAGGTGATTTCTGGCTTCCAAACTTGACTACAGGAAACACCTGTTCTACCCTCTCCGTTTCATAGAAATTTAACTCAGACTCTCACCGCCAATATCCACCGCAACCTCCCATTCACCTATGTTGCCACCAGAACCAACCGCACACCAGCCATCCTGACTCAATCACCTACTCACACTCTTCTAACTGATCTCGCAACCCCTTTTTTGCACTTCTGATAACTGACGCACCACCTCATCACTTCCAGCTTCATCGCGCTCCTAAAAATCGAGAAACTCCAAACGCGTTGCTCAACTTCCATCGGTCGAAACCCTAACGTGAATGCTCCAGCTTGAGGTCGGCTTTCAGAACTGTCGTGATTTCCAATGAGATTTCTGATTCTGTTTTTATTTAATGAAAGCGGCTTCGAGTTTTGATTTGGGGGTTCTCTTGGATCTTTCATCGAGTTTTTATTTTGATCGCATGTTTCTAGCGATTCACATGGTATCATCAAATGATACTAGTCTTGGATAAGAATCTACAATGCACTAGAACGCCCTTGTTGACGATCCTTTAATTTGACAGCATCAGGGTTCCTTGAACAATGTGATGTCTTACACCGGGTAAATCCTTAACCATTCCTCTTCTTACTAATACTACATAATTTTCTTGTAAATTATGGCCAATACCAGGTATATTAGTAGTGATTTCAAATCCAGAGGTTAATTGTACTCTGGCAACTTTACGTAAGGCAGAGTTTGTTTTTTTGGGTGTGATAGTGGAAAGATAGACAAGTCACTATACAGAACTATACATGAGATTTTCTTCTCATACGGCTCCTCGTTTAATTATTTCGAAGTAATTTGATACTTGATTAGATTAATTCTATGAAATTCAAATTTGTGATTCATTACTAAGATCTCATTGATTGTTGTTCCTTATTTTCTTTTCTATATATCTAACTATATATATAGTTTAGTTAGTATCTATTTTTTCCCTTCTGTTTCATGTATGAATTATCCCTATTTTGACATCTAGGATTTACATATACAACACATATCACTATAGAGGGGGATTTTTTCTTAGTATTTTTTTTGATTCAAAAAAAGGAATTCATGGATGTAAAAGGGACGACATTTTTTTCTTTTGTTTTGAAACTTTGATTCAGATTTAAAAAGGGTGAAATGAAAATAGAAGGAGGCACATGGATTAAATTCAAGGCTTTCGAATTGTTTTGAAATGGAGGGGATACATCCTACCATGGGGTTAAAATGAAGGGTTGCCATGGGAATTAAGACACTGTGACATCAGTAGACATGGTTGTGCACATCTTGAAAATGAAGGGTTGCTACTTTAGGAAGTGATACATCCTACTGTGGAGCCAGCATAGGGTATCTACGGAGTAGGGCGCTGATCGACTAGGGTAGTAGTTAGGGTACTTCTAGACTCTGCTAAGTTTAGGAGTCCATTATTGGGGCTGTCTTTGGATTGTATGGGGTTAAAACCTATCACTAGAAGTACGCCTAAGTCTACCATTTCATACATGTTGGGGATCATCTCATTCTGGATATACCAGTAGTAATGCAGGGTAATCATTAGAAGCGTATATACCATATCCTGTTCACATTGTCATACTTGCCTTTTATATGGTCATCTCTCTCTTATCCACTTTATATGCCTGTCATGCTACTTTTATTTATTTACTTGCTAAAAGTAACTGGACTCGCCAGACTTTAAGTCTGACCCTTTTTGTTTCCTCTTCTTTCTTCTGTTTACCTCCTTAGGTTCTCATAGCGGGAACACTCATGCTTGACCGTGGTTCTGCTTACTTTTGCTAGAGCTGCTGAGATGTATGGCTCAAGCTCCTATCCTTGCTACAATAGCTATGCTTTATTAGGGGAATTATGCTTTTTATGTACTCTGATGTTTTAAAGTACAAGACAGTAGTTTTTATGATGTAATGGTTTATGTGTATTTCAGACATATGCTGTTTTTTGAACCACGATGCTTTATTATAAATAAAGTTTTAAATTCCTCTGTTGCTTTTATATCTGTCTTGTAATATTTCTGTTTCTGTTTACCTATTACGCTTCACGAAACTTAATGCATTCCCTTAGTGAGTGACATTAACGGATGTGGGGTGTCACACTTGGTATCAGAGCTGAAGGTTACCAGATTAGATAAAAGTTCTTGAAAATTATTTTCAAAAAGGTTTTAAAGAAAGCATTTCCAAAAAAGACAGGTCTGTTTTGAAAAACATTCCCCAAAAAGCCATAAGTAATATATTTTGATCCCTTGTCTGATTCTATTTCCTTTTCTTTTTTCAGGATGTCTGGGGAACCTAGTATCCCAAAGGGCGTTACGATGCCAGGCTGGTTCCGTAGGTATCTGGAGGCCATGGCGCCTGCCGAAGGCCAAGGAAACGTTCCTTCCCAAGCTGCACCTGTTGTTCCTTTTCCTCCTTCTCCACGTGCGGACAACTTTTCCAAGATCTAAAAAGATTTCCATGCTATAGGAGGAAAACCATTCCATGGAACCGAGACATTCGTAGAGGCAAGGAATTGGCTCAAGGAGACTGAGGACTTGTTTGTAATCTTTAAAGTGGAAGATCGAAGGAAGATTCAATTGGCTGCCTGGCGATTCAAGGTTGAAGCTTCTTTCTGGTGGGAAGTAACCTAAGCAGGGCGTCCGGTGGAAACTTGAGATGACTTTAGACAGAGGTTTGAAATGAAGTTTCTTTCTCAAAGCTGAGAAAAGCATGCAAATAGAGAGGTTCTTGGCGCTCAAACAAGGAGACATGACTATTAAAGAATATACGAACAAATTGAACCTGATAGCTAGAATCGGTTTGGAACTAGTAAACACTCCACATAAGAAGGCCTTGCGGTTCGTTATAGGACTAAATGAACCCCTTCATGGGTTAGCTGTGTCCCATATTCCAATGGGAGCTACTTTTGAAAGACTCGCTGATATGGCATTAATGCATGAGGAAGATAAAGCTGAAAAGAAAGAAGCTAAGGTTGAGGAGACACAAAAGAAGGGAGGAAAGAACGACAAAGATCGAGACAAGAGGAAATGTTTTAATTGTGGACACGTGTGTTGTATATGACGTAGTTGTATACACAATTATATGATTTTTTTGATGATAACAACCAAATAAATATTATTTTAAATGTGTATGTTACTGTACTGTTTTAATATATCATCACAGACAGGAATATAATATTTATATTTAAATAAAATACGACTATACAGACATTCAAATATTCACATAGTATTTTATTTAAATATAATATTTTATTCCAATATTTAAAACAGTACAGATTTATAACTCCACTATTTATATATTCTTCACATGACATTGTACTTGTATATAAACTGAACACGATAAACAAATTTGCTTGAACACAAATTTGAGCACAATAAAATAATATTTTATTTCAGACAAATTTGTTTAATACAAACATCAGTACAATTCTGTTGATACACAGCTCCTCACTATAACACTCTGCCTATACATCTCATATATATACAATCACTCAGTTCACAATTCATATAAAGACACACGTTGACACTCTGTTCTTGTCTTTTATCTTCTGTCTTCACAACATTTTCTCTGTCAGTCCAGTCATCACCTGCTTACCTGTCATATACAGAAATACACATAGTATATGGAACAGAAATAATTTTCAAAATACATGTGAATATAAATTTTATTTTTAAAATTTTATTTTCCTCAAATTTCCTGTGTGTTTCTCATCATTTTTCATGACTTGATATGATTCATCTATGTCTAGTAAGTTTGTATATGTATAGTACAGGGACAAGAAATCTTGTCTGATGGCTGCATATACACACATGTATAAATATACACGTGTGCACTGCCTCGCCATTCAACGAGCAATTAAGGAGTAGCCACATGGACCATCTCAACTCGGTGCATTCATGAAAAACAACTCAATGTAAAAGTCAACAACTATTTCAAGGCCAAGCCAACATATTTGGATGTTTTTCAAAAATGGTCGAGCACACTACAAGCAGCAGTACACAAATACAATGCAGCAACACACAAATGATCAAATGGCATAATGGCACAAGTAAAGCAAATTAACTTTATGTCTGACCCTTTTCGTTTCCTCTTCTTTCTTCTGTTTACCCCCTTAGGTTCTCAGAGCGGGAACACTCAAGCTTGACCGTGGTTCTGCTTACTTTTGCTAGAGCTGCTGAGATGTATGGCTTAAGCTCCTATCCTTGCTACTATAGCTATGCTTTATTCGGGGAATTATGTTTTTCATGTACTCTGATGTTTTAAAGTACAAGACAGTAGTTTTTTTGATGTAAAGGTTTATGTGTATTTCAGACATATGCTGTTTTTTGAACCACGATGCTTTATTATAAATAAAGTTTTAAATTCCTCTGTTGCTTTTATATCTGTCTTGTAATATTTCTGTTTTTGTTTACCTATTACGCTTCACGAAACTTAATGCATTCCCTTAGTGAGTGACATTAACGGATGTGGGTGTCACACTTGGTATCAGAGCTGAAGGTTACCAGATTAGATAAAAGTTCTTGAAAATTATTTTCAAAAAGGTTTTAAAGAAAGCATTTCCAAAACAGAAAAGTCTATTTTGAAAAACATTCCCCAAAAAGCCATAAGTAATATCTTTCGATCCCTTGTCTGAATCTATTTCCTTTTCTTTTTTCAGGATGTCTGGGGAACCTAATATCCCAGAGGGCGTTCCGATACTAGGCTGGTTCCGTAGGTATCTGGAGGCCACGACACCTGCCGAAGGCCAAGGAAACGTTCCTTCCCCAGCTACACCTGTTGTTCCTCGTCCTCCTCCTCCATGTGAGGACAACTTTTCCAAGATCTACAAAAATTTCCATGCTATAGGAGGAAAGCCATTCCATGGAACCAAGACATTCATAGAGGCAAGGAATTGGCTCAAGGAGACTGAGGACTTGTTTGTAATATTTAAAGTGGAAGATCGAAGGAAGATTCAATTGGCTGCCTGGCGACTCAAGGTTGAAGCTTCTTTCTGGTGGGAAGTAACGTAAGCGGGGCATCCAGTGGAAAATTTAGATGACTTTAGATAGAGGTACTTTGAAATGAAGTTTCTTTCTCAAAGCTGAGAAAAGCATGCAAATGGAGAGGTTCTTAGCGCTCAAACAAGGAGACATGACTATTAAAGAATATATGAATAAATTCAACCTGCTAGTTAGATTCGGTTTGGAACTAGTAGACACTCCACATAAGAAGGCCTTGACGTTCTTAAAGGACTAAACGAACCCCTTCATGGGTTATCTGTGTCCCATATTCCAATGGGAGCTACTTTTAAAAGACTCGCTGATATGGCATTAATGCATAAGGAAGATAAAGCTGAAAAGAAAGAAGCTAAGGTTGAGGAGACACAAAAAAAGGGAGGAAAGAATGACAAAGCTCGAGAGAAGAGGAAATGTTTTATTGTGGACACGTGCGTTGTGTATGACGTAGTTGTATACACAATTATATGATTTTTGTTTGATGATAACAACCAAATAAATATTATTTTAAATGTGTCTGTTACTATACTGTTTTCATATATCACCACAGACAGGAATATAATATTTATATTTAAATAAAATACGACTATACAGACATTCAAATATTCACATAGTATTTTATTTAAATATAATATTTTATTTCAATATTTAAAACAGTACAGATTTATAACTCCACTATTTATATATTCTTCACATGACATTGTAGTTGTATATAAACTGAATACGATAAACAAATTTGCTTGAACACAAATTTAAGCACAATAAAATAATATTTTATCTTAAACAAATTTGTTTAAAACAAACACCAGTACAATTTTGTTGATACACAACTCCTCACTATAACACTCTGTCTATACATCTCATATATATATACAATCACTCAGTTCACAATTCATATACAGACACACATTGACACTCTGTTCTTGTCTTTTATCTTCTGTCTTCACAGCATTTTCTCTGTCAGTCCAGTCATCACCTGCTTACCTGTCATATACAGAAACACACACAGTATATGGAACAGAAATAATTTTCAAAATACATGTGAATATAAATTTTTTTTTTGCCTCAGATTTCTGGCGTGTTTCTCATCATTTTTCATGACTTGATCTGATTCATCTATGTCTAGTAAGTTTGAATATGTATAGTACAGGGACAAGAAATCTTGTTTGATGGCTGCATATACATACGTGTACATGGCTGCAGATAGTCGAGCAAAGTGTTGAGCACAAGGCTGAGTCAAGTATATGCAGCAAATATCAAAGCTCAAATATGTTTCAGTGTGCATGTACAAGTGTTTACAGTTTTGCAAATAATGCAGCATTGCCATGAACTAATACTCATGGATAATATCATTTCAAGCATGAATGTCCTCAATAAATAAATGGCAAGTTAATTAAGAATTCATGATAAATTGTTTTTAGGAAGTGTTAAATTCATGAACGTTAAAGCACTAAGTTATATTTTCAGAAATGCATGCATGTATGATTTCAAGAACAAGAAAATCAATCCATAAAGCATACTTGGAAAGAGGTCGAATAGTTTCCAGAATTATGCAAACCAGTAAACAATGTTGTTCGGCAAGTATGAATCATCGACATAAATCAATTCAAGATTTTCCCCCTAAGTGCATCCCAGATATGTATTTAATCAGGCAAATCAGAGAGCTTATGTATGGCAAGAAGAATCTCACAATTTTTGGCAAGAAGTTATTTCAGAGATCATTAAATCAAATCAGTGAACTACATTTTTGGCAAGCTATCTTTGGCAAAAAAAAATCATATATGGAAAGAGAATTTCTTTCTTAAAGACAGAGAAGAAAACATGCAAAAAGGAATTGAATCAAAGTTCAAAATCATGTCTGAATTCATAAACTTAAATCACGCAATTCTTTTTCAACTGAATTATGTCAAAAGGGGAAAGCATACTATCATATCAAATCACATATTCGAAATCAGAGCATTTAGGGTTTCAATTCTACCCTATAAAATACGCCCATTTACATCACTAACATGCAGACTGAAAAACACAAGCCAAAAATTCAAGGAGCAGTGAATCAAATTATTCAAATTACTCACCAGTTTTCGATCAGGAGAAAAACCCCAAGTCAAGAAGCAAGAAGCCTCTGAAATCGATCACGAAGCACCATATGGGGAGACAAAGCCATCGAGTTACTTTTCATCAATTTAATCGATCGATTTGGGGAGAATTGCAAAACCCTAGCCGCCATTTCATTTTTAGAAGGAAGTGGAAGCCGACATCATTTTGTCAAAGAGACAATATAAAAGAAATGGGTCGGCCAATATTAAAAGGGGATAACGCTATTTTTTAATTCTAGACTTTTAATACTAGGGTTTTTCTTTGGGTTTACTTTTATTGTTTTATTTTTATTTTTCATTTGTAAATCATTCGAACAGTTCTAGAGTCTATAAAATTCTAGGGAATTCAGTTAGGGTTAACTGACAGTTTACTAGTATCTGTAAAACTAAGGGAAAATCTGGTCTAGTGGAGACCAGTCTAGGGTTTTGAGCGTAGGATTAGAATAGGAGCGAGGGGTTCGCGAGTGTACATGGTCTTGTATGCGGGATCTGTTCTTTTACCTAGTAGAAACCTGAGGAATGCAGTAGTAGGCAGGGTTTTGCCAAAGCTGGGTATATCTGTGTGTTATTTATTTTCTGCTCTTTTATTTTTGCTGCATTCTGTGATCTGTTTATTATTTTAATATCATGTCCAATTTTTAATTCAGTGAAAAACTGTGATAAACCCTGTTCACCCCCCCTCTAAGGTTATTCTAGATCCAACAAGTGGTATCAGAGCAGGTATTTCCATTAACTCTAGAGTCATGGGTCATCCTAGTTGTCAACCGATAGAGAGTCAGTCCAGTTCATCTCCAACTATTTTCGATGGAACATATTTTTTAAACTGGAAATCCAAAATGGAATTATATTTAAAATCTGTTAATATTAAATGTTGCGATGTTGTTATCAATGGTTTGATAGTGTAGATATTACTTTCAATGCTCGTGCAATGAAAATTATATTTGATTATCTTAGCACTGAACAGTTTAATCTTATCTATCATTATTTATTTGTGCAGAAAATTTGGTGAACTCTTAATGCAAAGTTTGGACAAAATGACAAGTGCTAAAAACCTGCAAAGATCAACTCAGATTCAGAAGTATGTCTAACAGGATTTACTAAAGAAGAATCAGATGATGATAGTGTTGGAGATTCAACAGATGATGAAATAAGAAAATTTTCATATGAAGATCTGGTTTATTTTTTTGTTGATTTAACCAAATCTGTTGGTAAAATCAAACTGAAAAATAAATCTTTGAAATCTAAGAATTCTGAGTTGACCAGCAAAATTGTTGACTTGGAATCACAACTTGAATATTTTAAAAATTCTTCAAATTCAGATAGAAAAATTGTTTGAAATTGAAAACCAATCTTGTCCCTCTCAATAAAAATATTCAAATGTTTGAAAAGGAAATTATGATCTTAAAAGAAAACAAGATTGAGTTGTCAGGTTTGAACAATTTTCTACAAAAGGAATTTGAAATTTTTAAGACTGATATATATTCCAAATTTGAAATGGCTAAAAAGTAGAATTTGTTAAAATCTGATTTGATTTTGAAAGAACTTGAAAACGAGATTGAAAAATGCAATAAATTTGAGTTTGAAAAACAACAACGATTTGAATCTGAAATTTCTGAGTCCTAAGTCAGAATTGAATTACTTGAATCTGAAAATTTGGTTTTGAAACAATACGATGTTGAAAGGAAGATCACTAATAACCACTGTTTAGATTTAATAAAAGAGAACGGTGATCCTAAATTCAAAATTCAACAACTAGAGTCAACTTCGGTTAAATTTTCTGATGGAGAAAAATCGTTGAATATGTTGTTGCAAAATCAAGTTTCTATTTGAAATAAATATGGTATTGGCTTTGGGAAAAATAATGTTTTTGAAAATGCCAATTCAAATGGTTTTAAAAATCCCTCAAGTTGCTTCAAGAAGGATAGTTCTGAAAAGTTGAACTCTGGATATTACAAAAGTTTTTTGAATCACAAATGTGAAAAGAAATTGTTTGAGAACAGTCTATCTAATCCATTTTTGACCCCATAAAGAAACAAAGTTAATGCATATAAATTCAAATAGATTTGGGTCCTTAAAGGAACTTTAGTAAATTCTAATGGATTGTTGTACAAACGGATTTGGGTACCAAAACGTAAGAAAACAATTGAGAGTGGTTTTACAAATTTTGTTAGACCACTCAATCCTCTTAACAGTTAGGTATCGAAGGAGGCTGAGAAACTGCATAGCTAAAGAAAAACTGGATTCAAACTACTACATATCACAGAATCATTCACGGTTCCTTAGCCACATCTGTTAAGTTAGAGATTCATTTGTTTACACTAAATTTAGGTATGTTCTCTAGACTCATCTATGTAATTATTTGTTTCTGTTTATTTCTCCTTCTACCTCTTCTTTTTTCTTTTGTTTTTGATTTGTCACTGCCATATTTTTTTTTTGTTTCTTTTCGGGCTTCATTAACTTCAAATTGCAAAATTCACATTTTTCTGGAAATTTGCTTCAATTTGAATAAAATTCTATTGTTTTAATCATTTCCAGATATTGAGTTTAAATATCTGCAATTGTTTTGAAGTTTATTTTCTGATTTCTGAATTCATAACAGAGTTGATGTATTCTTGTCATATCTTGAACACTGTTGTTTTTAAATTCTAAATTTTTGAAGATATGAATAATTAATGAAATTTCACACATCACTGCTGTTTTGAGTTTTCACTAATTCATTTTAGAAAAGCTTGAAATAATATACTCATTACAGCACACCAATGTTTATCTGTTGTGATGATTTCATATATATTCAGATTGGCTTGGATATTAAGTTCTGTCTTGAATCACAGTGATACATATTGAATTTCATCCTTATTCATGATCAATATGTTGAAATTTGTTTATTTGAAATCATCTAAAATTCTTGATATTTTGAATCTCAGATACCTCTTATATTTGAAATTATCAACCTTGTGTGACTTATTCATTATATCTCAAAGCTTGACGTTGATTCAAGTGATTTCAAATAAATTTTTATTTAAATTTTTTAGATCATGAATATCTCTCAATCTTGATGTAAATGATCTGAAATTACTCCTGTACTTGTCAGAAATAGTTATGAAAATTTCTCTGAAAATATGGTCTTAAAATTCACTGTTATTTCATGATGATTTGATGTAAATATTTGTTTGTTAAAATCATTTGAAATTATTGATTTATTGAATCACACACATATCTTGAATCTGAAATTTACATTCCGGTGTGATTGATTCACTGAATCTTCAGAGTCTCATATTCCTCAAATGATTTCAAATAAACAGTATTTTTAATCATTGGATCATGAATCATCTTATGTAACCGTCATCTTGACAAGTATGATTTGAAACTATTTTCTGTGCAGCTCTGATACTGTTTTGAAAAATGTTTGTTTTGGAATCATCTGTTTGCTGCTCTGATACATGTGCATAATCTGTTATTTTGTCAGCTTAGGCTTTGTGATTAAGATTATGTTGTCTAAAATATCTTTGTTCGTCTCCAGTGTTATTTTAGAAAATCCTCATGAATAGAGACTTCAGGTGGTATCAGATAGGATGTGCTGGAATTTTTTTATTGATCTTGTTCTCATCCTGTATATATATTTTTTTATCTTCTATATATCTCTCTAAATTCCTCCAGTAATTGATTTTCAATTTTAAAATTATTTATTTTTGTTCATTCAGAAATTGAAATTAATATCCAAATTGAACTGTATTTATAATTCATCAAAATTATTATTAGAATTTGAAATTGTGATGAATTCTGACTGCAGTATATTTCACATCAAGAGGAGATTTTATTTAGATTTTCATGATGGTTGAATAATTATTATAATATCTTTGAATTGACGATTATTTCATGACCATCTCCTTTATCTATCACTATTCTGCCATCCATGTTAATTTTATATAAATGTGGAGAGTTAATATTTTTTAAAAATCTTTTTGAATAAACAATAGAAATATTTGTGATGGAATTGTGGTTATATTATTATTCAGAATTAGTGATAATTGAAAATTTTCAATGATCCCAGTACAGTCGAGCATATTTCATAATATAATTAAGTTAGAAATTTATTTCGCAGTCCAATTTTGTACCTACCACATTTCTATCATTCATGTTGGTTTTATTTACCAAGGAGTTTTTTTTTCTTTTAAAGCTGAAAACAATAAATACATAATTAATTCATATGTGTGTCTCTAACCTCATTTAAAAATCCAAGCTCTGGCCATGCATAGTTAAGAGATAACTTATAATTTAAGCTGCAACTGATCTCATTTAAAAATCCAAGATCTGGTTATGCGTGGTCAGTATGCTCTTAAATAAAATAAAAAGGAAATATTGTGCCATAAATTGAAATTAATCTAAAATTCTCCTTGGGATATAAAAACCAGATTATCAATCCATCTTTCTAAGTTGTGAAATGTGTTAACATCTTATGACGTATTATGATTTGTTGATTGATAGCTATTGGGATTTGAGAATATACGATTTTGTAATTTAAATTGAATTATTAATTATAGTCCAAATCCATCACATTTTTTGTACTTCATGTTTAAAATTCTTTTGAGAATAATTGGAAAACATTTTTTAACTCTCCCTATTTTTATAAATTTCATCGTAAATCCGTCACTCTACAATGTGAAATATGCCACTGTTCTTAGAATATTATGATTTTTGTTTTACTGATTTTGATTTATGATGATCGTTCTTCCTCTTAAGCTGAAATTATATTTTTAGTCATTTTTCATTTATATTTAAATTTATGTATCCTTTTGATGATAACAAAAGGGGGAGAATGGGTTGAGATTTTAATTTATGTGTGAATATTTTCATTTTGACATATGAGTGAATATTTTATAAATATTCTTAATTTTGAATTTTCAATTCTCTCATTCATGCACACGTCTAGGGGGAGTTTCTGTTGTAGGGGGAGCATTCGAATAGGGGGAGTAATATATTTCATTTTTTTTCAAACACACTTATGCTCAAAATATCTTATTTGTTTGTCATCATCAAAAAGGGGGAGATTGTTGTATATGACGTATTTGTATACACAATTATATGGTTTTTATTTGATGATAACAACCAAATAAATATTATTTTAAATGTCTTTTTTACTGTACTGTTTTCATATATCATCACAGACAGGAATATAATATTCATATTTAAATAAAATACGACTGTACGGACATTCAAATATTCACACGGTATTTTATTTAAATATAATATTTTATTTCAATATTTAAAACAGTACAGATTTATAACTCCACTGTTTATATATTCTTCACATGACATTGTGCTTGTATGTAAACTGAATACGATAAACAAATTTGCTTGAACACGAATTTGAGCATAATAAAATAATATTTTATTTCAAACAAATTTGTTTAATACAAATATCAGTACAATTCTGTTGATACACAGCTCCTCACTATAACATTCTGTTTGTACATCTCATATATATACAATCACTCAGTTCACAATTAATATACAAACACACACTGACACTTCGTTCTTGTCTTCTATCTTCTGTCTTCATAGCATTTTCTCTGTCAGTCCAGTCATCACCTGCTTATCTGTCATATACAGAAACACACACACAGTATATGGAACAGAAATAATTTTCAAAATACATGTGAATATAAATTTTATTTTTAAATTTTTATTTGACTCAGATTTCCGGTATGTTTCTCATCATTTTTCATGACTTGATCTGATTCATCTGTGTCTAGTCAGTTTGTATATGTATAGTACAAGGACGGGAAATCTTGTATGATGGCTGCATATACACACGTGTATAAATAAACAAGTATGCACTGCCTCGCCATTCAGCGAGCAACCAAGGAGTAGCCACATGGACCATCTCGACTCAGTGCATTCATGAAAAACAACTCAATGTAAAAGTTAACAACAAGTTCAAGGCCATGCCAACATATTTGGATGTTTTTCAAAAATGGTCGAGCACACTAAAAGCAGCAGTAAACAAACACAATGCAGCAACACACAAATGATCAAATGACATAATGGCACAAGTAAAGCAAATGTACTAAAAATGGTCAAGCCATGTTCAAACAAAAGACAAGCCAAAATTGTTTTCAACATGATTAAAAAAGAATGCATGAAGCAAGGGACAACTTAAGTTTTTAAAGCATGGTGAAACGGCATGTACACAAGTGTACAACAATTCAAGTTCAAGGACTACTCAAACATAGTGGAGCAGCATGATGTGATACACAAATAGAACAACAAGGGTCATTTATATGTAGCAATATGGATCAGCAACTTCATGGTTCAACACGGGACAGAAGTGATATTAGCATGCCAGTATACAAGTATGGATGAGACAACAACATATGCCAATGAATGGAGCAAGTGCAAGTACCATCTCAACATAGTCAATATGGAGCAGTTCATGGATGTATGGAACAAACCAACAAATCAGTAGTGATACAAGTACAAGCTCAAGTTCAATGTGTATGCATGAATATATGGACAACATAGTCGAGCAAAGTGTCGAGCACAAGGCCGAGTCAAGTATATGCAGCAAACATCAAAGCTCAAATATGTTTCAGTGTGCATGTACAAGTGTGTACTGTTTTGCAAATAATGCAGCATTGCCATGAACTAATACTCAGGGATAATATCATTTCAAGCATGAATGTCCTCAACAAATAAATGGCAAGTTAATTGAGAATTCATGATAAAAAAATTTTGGCACGTGTTAAATTCATGAACGTGAAAGCAATAAATTATATTTTAAGAAATGCATGCATGTATGATTTCAAGAACAAGAAAATCAATCCATAAAGCATACTTGGAAAGAGGTCGAATTGTTTCTAGAATTATGCAAATCAGTAAACAATGTTGTTTGGCAGGTATGAATCATCAACATAAATCAATTCAAGAATTTTCTCCTAAGTTCATTCCAGAGATGTATTTAATCAAGCAAATCAGAGAGCTTATGTATGGCAAGAATAATCACACCATTTTTGGCAAGAAGTTATTTGAGAGATCATTAAATCAAATCAGTGAACTACATTTTTGGCAAGCTATCTTTGGCAAAAACATTTCATATATGGCAAGAGAATTTCTTTCTTAAAGACAGAGTAGAAAACATGAAAGGAGGAATTGAATCAAAGTTCAAAATCATGTCTGAATTCATAACCTTAAATCATGCAATTCTTTTTCAACCGAATTATGTCAAAAGGGGAAAGCACACTATCAGATCAAATCACATATTCGACATCAGAGCATTTAGGGTTTTGATTCTACCCTATAAAATATACCCATTTACATCACTGGCATGCAGATCAAAAAACACAAGCCAAAAATTCAAGAAGCAGAGAATCAAATTATTCAAATTACTCACCAGATTTCGATCAGGAGAAAAACCCCAAGTCATGAAGCAAGAAGCCTCTGAAGTCGATCACGAAGCACCATACAGGGAGACAAAGCCATCGAGTTACTTTTCATCAATTTAATCGATCGATTTGGGGAGAATTGTAAAACCCTAGACGCCATTTCATTTTCAGAAGGAAGTGGAAGCCGACGTCATTTTGTCAAAGAGACAATACAAAAGAAATGGTTGACCAATATTAAATGGGGATAACCCTACTTTTTAATTCTAGACTTTTTAATACTAGGGTTTTGCTTTGGGTTTACTTTTATTGTTTTGTTTTTCTTTTTCATTTGTAAACCATTCGAACAGTTCAAGAGTTTGTAAAATTCTAGGGAATTCAGTTAGGGTTAACTAACAGTTTACTAGTGTCTGTAAAACTAGGGGAAAATCTAGTCTAGCGGATATAGACCAGTCTAGGGTTTTGAGAATAGGATTAGAATAGGAGCGAGGGGTTAGCGAGTGTACATGGTATTGCATGTGGGATCTATTCTTTTACCGGGTAGAAACCTTAGGAATGCAGTAGTAGGCAGGGTTTTGCCGAAGCTGGGTATATTTGTGTGTGATTTATTTTTTGCACTTTTATTTTTGTTGCATTCTATGATCTGTTTATTATTTTAATATCCTGTCAGATTTTTAATTCAATGAAAAACTATGATAAACCCTATTCACCCCCCTCTAGGGTTATTCTAGATCCAACAACGTGGGTCATGTAAGCAAAGATTACAGAAGAAGGAAGAACTCTTATTTCCATAATGTAAAGGTCGGGCATCTTATTAAGGATTGCCCGAAGATACAAGGACAAGGTCAAAGGGCAGGAGCTTCTGGGAGGAAAGTGAATGCTCTCACGATCGGTTCTCCAGATCGAGGTAGGAAAGTTTCTATGGAAGGTTTGACTTCTCTTTCCAATCATCCTATAAGAACTCTTTTTGATTATAGCGCTTCGCATTCATTTATATCTAGTTCTGTGGTTGAATATCTGCACTTGAATACTAGTATGGCAGTGGATCCCGTTGTTGTCTCAAACCCCATTGGTGGTTCGGCTCATTTATCCATGATTTGTTGGGGTTTTAGAATATCTATATTGGGCGTCGAGTTCGAGTGCGATGCTTATGTGCTCGGTTTTATGGGCTATGGTTTGATTCTGGGGATAGGTTGGCTAGTCATGTACGGTGCCATTCTCAATTGTGAGGGGAGGGTCATTAGACTTTTGACTTGCCATAGGAGGACCCTCGAGGTTTCTTGTGACCTAAAAGGGTCTGTCATGCTTAGTTTCATCTCTTGATGCATCTATCGATGATCTACGGTCTGTAGTGGTAGTCCGTGAGTATCCGTATGTTTTTAAGGAGGTTCGGGTTTATCTCCAAGGCATGAGATCGATTTTTGTATATATTTGGTAGACAATGCAAAGCCATTTGCATGACCCGTGCGCCACATGTCTCCACGAGAAAGGAGGAAGCTTAGCAAGCAAGTAGGAGAGCTGCTTGAGAAAGGGTTTATTAGGCGAAGCATATCTGAATGAGGTGCTCTGATTGTATTCGCAACTCAGGCATACAGGTCGCTTCGCATATGTGTGGATATTCATGATGTTTTTCCTCAATTCTTATTTATCGAAGTGTTTACACGATACAACAGAGGTAGTTGAGCCAAACATGCATGAGGAAGTAGAAGTAGAACGTGAGGCGACAATTTGACAAGTTCCTACCTGTATACCTGGATCAGAGTTAAGAAATTGCGCAATAGAGAGGATAGGTTAATAGAAGTGCAATGGGGAGAAGACAACGAGGATGCGACTTGGGAGATTGAAGATAAAGATCACGCTTCATACCCTTTCCTTTTTGGGAATATGTTCTTAACTTCTTTTTTCCCAAAGCTTTTATTCGCACTTGTTTCTATCATTCGTCTGTATCCTATCAATCGAATTTTCGACCTTTAGGTAGGAAACCCATGGATGTAAACATGTGTTTGAGACATGTTATGTTTGATGGATGCAAGTGGATGCAAGTATTTTCTAGTAGTTGCTTGTGGATGCATATACACACACATTAGGCACTTGATCAGCTCAATCACTCTCATACTGCATATGGATGTGCATGCATTTTTCTTTTTTTTTAATAAATGAAAATGGATGTATTATCAAGTGGGTGTTGCATTTGGTCGAATGATTGTGCACACATATAGAACTTACATGTTATAATAGGATTATTTGCATACATGTTGGATTCATGGCACTAACATACATTGCATTAAGGAGGTCGACTGAATCCGTAGACCGCCTAATCTTTGCATTAATATTGGGACGTATACACACACCTTTGCATATGTTCATATAAGCATTAGAAATATTTTAAGGACAATGGATGCCAGTGATTGGTGGATGAGAAGATGGATGTGGATGGTAGGATATACATTCTTCTTAACTTAGATATTTCGGGGACGAAATCCTTTGAGTAGGGAGAATGTAATACCCCGAAAATTTTAGACATTTTAACTACATTATATAATGAATATAATGTGATAACTTAATTAAATACTGTGAATTAAGTAAAACAGACTATACCATTGCGTTCGTCTTGAAATTTTGGTTAAGATAGACATTTGGTTTGCATAAAACAGACATCGTATGAAGAAGCTATTAAGCCTTGAAGTTTGTATGCATATGAGAAATATATATATATATATATATATATATATATGTATGTATGTATGTATATATATATATTAACTAAATGAAAATTCGAAACGACAAAGCAAGAAGCCAAAACGCCGAACCGACCTATTTGGGGTGTTGACCGGGGTCGACTCAGGGAGTATGGGTCGACCCATAGGTCGAACTGGCAGAATGTTTCTAGATGCATGCAGTGTCCAAATTCAGGGTGCAACAGTTATCTAAAGGACTCTAAACCAAGGTTTTATTCATTGGAAAATTAATAGTGATGGCGAGGCTCTGCTGCAACTTCAATTAAATAGCCTATTCTTCTCCAAAATCAAGTTAAAAAAAGATTCAAGCGTTTCAACAATAGATTTGAGATTCAACACCAACAATTTCTTTTCTATCTTCCAAAATCCAAACACGGTGAGTTAGTTACTTTAGATTTAAATGATTAAAAGTAAACAGATATGACTATGATTTGGATATATTCCTGTGATTGAATCATATTGGATCTATCATAATTTGTGAATTTATAATATTCTATGACTTGGATCTAAATCTTTATCATAGCCGATCTATTGGGACTTTTGAATCTATGACCTAACTATGATGTGGATCTTAAATATTAACATGCTAGATCTTTTTTGATCAAATTCACTTGTGTTTAATTTGTCATGTCACAATTGTGGATCTTAAATTATCATGTCATGCTAGATCTACCTTTTTAGATCTAATTCGCCTGTGGTTAATTTGTCATGTCACAATTGTGGATCTTAAATTATTATCATGCTAGATCTACCTTTAAAGATCTAATTCGCTTGTGGTTAATTTATCATGTCATGCTAGATCTACCTTTTTAGATCTAATTCGCTTATGGTTAATTTGCTATGTCATAATTTTGGATCTTAAATTACCAGCATGCTAGATCTACCTTTTTAGATCTAATTCGCTTGTGGTTAATTTGTCATGTCATGCTAGATCTACCTTTTTAGATCTAATTCGCTTGTGGTTAATTTGTCATGTCACAATTGTGGATCTTAAATTATTATCATGCTAGATCTACCTTTATAGATCTAATTCGTTTGTGGTTAATTTATCATGTCATGCTAGATCTACCTTTATAGATCAAATTTGCTTCTGGTTAATTTATCATGTCACATTTATGGATCTTAAACTTTACCTATCATGTGGTGATTAATTTAGATCTATCATTAATTGGAAATATGAATCTTATTTATTCATGCCTATTATGACATCCTTGGTATGTTTGATCTAGTTTTGTTATCACATGCTCAATAGATCTATTTTTACATGTCTACCTTATCACTATGCCAATTACATGTTTATGTCACTTTTGTTAAAATAATCACTATTGTCATCTTTGCCTTTTATTGTTTATGGCTAGGCTACTTTCTATCCTAGACATGACGTCAAATATATGCGAATGCGTTAGTTAGGGAACGGGGGAAAACATTAGAATTGGCATAACTTGAATGACAAGTATGAATTTGGACATATAATCCGTTATGAATATAATTGGGTAAATGGGCATGAACACCTATAAAGACATAGATATAATTAATTGGTTAATAATTAAAATGCCTAGGATTGCAGTAATTAGTAAACTATAATGGCACTTATGACACGAGGTTAGATTGCATTTGTGGTGGAAGTCTGCCCGGACCCGACGGCATATCCAGCAACCGCAAATGTTGAATGTAATGTAAGGGGTCTAAGTGCACAAATACAAGACAGGCTAAGATATGAAGTTAGGCCCAACTTGTGGAAGAAGTCTTCTTAGACCCGACCGACATATCCAACATCCACAAGTTGCAGGCCTAATGTGGGAGGTCTAGCCCATTATAATCATAAATGGACTTGATAACGAATTGGAATACTTAACCTAGATGAATCCATAGGGATTGTATGAACATGTTAACTTGAATAAGGGTTAAGTAAACTTGGTTGAAACAGTGGGTGGGTTAAGTAAATCTTATGGCGGTGGGTAATATTTATATATATAGGCCCACAAGCTTAACCTATTTTATACTTTGGGGTTATGCAACTTTGTTAAGCAAATTTGCTTGGATCAGTGAGGGTTAAGTAAATATTGTGGCGGTGGGGTAATATTTACATATATAGGCCCGATTAGCTTAAGCTATTTTACTTGTTGGATTGTTAGGCATGACCAGTTGAAATCGTAGTAATGGGGATGCAAGCCTAGGGGAGCTTGTATCATATTGTGTGAGGGACCTGTTTCAGTCAGTAACCCATCTAGGTATCAAACGAGTACTCCAAACTAGGTTGGAGTAGGGGCATGCTTACTGGGCTGACTGTAAGAGTTCCAAAACGAAGGGTGAGACAACCCGAACTTCCCCGGTAAGGAAAGCCCGGATTGCTTTGAGGACAAGACAGATCAGAACGCAAACAGAAGAACATTTCCTTGTATATTACAACAATTCCATCAGAATATAAGAATATACAGAGTATGAACAAATATTATACATCACAAAATATCAGAGATTACAATACATTACATAGCAGCGGAAAACAATACAATACACAACTAGAAGAGATATACGGATACAGAGCTTTCCGGATATCATTCCAGCTGTAAACCAGGTTCCTGTGAATATAAATCTACAAAACCAAAACTACTAGCTGCCCGTGTAGAAATAAAGGCACCCAGAGTTTAGGTTAAAACAATAAACTCCAGGTCAGTCATTTGACTAGTGTGAGAACTAAAACAGTTATTAATCTTTATTTTAAAGTTAGGTAAATCAAGGGACCACACCGTATAACACGGAACGGGTTTCCTCCCAAGAGTACCAGTGCATAAAACAACAGCGTAATGCTAAATAAAGAACAATGAAACTATTATAAGACCCAGGTTCCATCACACAATGCAACACAAGCGGGAGGATAGGGTTTTACCTTATAATAGCCAAAGAATGCTTGATATGCTAAATTTTATCTTTTATTATTACTCTAAGTGCATAGTGTCAAAACAATTTCAATCATAAGTATTAATCATAGACGACATTGGTACAATATATCATAGACGGCATTGGTACCATATACCACGTCAAATAAGTTATTCAGAATGGGATAAACCCGGTCTTTCTGAATAACTCGCGTATATAATAAACAAGTGTTACACAAACACAAAATACGCCTCATTCCAAATCATCGGTCACTAATCGTAAATTAGTAAGAGAACAACTCCCCAAATATTAACCCCGAAGGCCGAAACCAACATCAAATCAATACCCAGGAAACCATTCATCTTAACTAATTTTCAATTAGTTTCTAAATTTCACATTTTTAGGGAAAGGTTCCCATTAATTTTATCAAAGATAAATTCTTTTAAATTTATTCTTTAATCTTCCTTTGAATATCAAATCAAACAAGTCGGGATTAGCGAACCGCACCACAGTAATCATTTATTTTATTTCCCAATCCCAACCTATTCATCCCATGAAGTAAAACTGGTCATACTTCATATCTAACACCATGGTGTTATCGGTAAATTTAATTACCATTTCACGTTCAAATCTAATTAAAGATTTAACTATCGCCTAGAGCAAAACTGGTGATACTCCATTCTCGATCATTTCAATCTAATTAAAGATTCATTAGAACTCCACTTAGTTTTAATCTACAAAGAAATAAATATCCTGTCTTTAACTGGGTTAAAGTACCAATGTCATTTAAAACATGGTTCACTATAAACCCAAAATCACATTCCGTTAATTATCGGGTTAAAAGAACAAGTGTTATTTAAAACACCGTTCACGATAAACCCAAAAATCAGTTTCAAATTCAATTCCAATTAAATACTATTTAATTGGCACACTTCATTAAATCTAAATAAAAAGATTTAATCATTTCTCAACTGGGTTTAAGAACAGTGTTAATGAAGACACCATTCACGACAAACCCAAATCCCATTTGATAATAAATACAAGGCTCTGAATAGAAAATGTATCGGCTTATATTCAGTATCAAATTCTACGACCCACAAATATCGTATTGGAAATTACGATATCAATATATCTTTCAAATTTCCATAACAATTTCTGTATAATCACGAAATCCAACATCGAAACATTCCACATAAAATTTCGATTCAAATCCAATTCCACTTTATATATTGGAAATCCTGGTTATTTTCAAAACCATTTCAAATTCAATTTTTTTATTTCAAAAATAAATTGATTTTAATTCTAGTTCAAAATTAGTTCATTTTGATAAAAATCAATTTTTATCTTTTCAAATATGGAGTTTTTCATCCCAATTCTTCACAAATCAATTCTTATGATTTTACACAAATTATTACTATTTTTAATAATTTTACCAAAGCCCGTACAGTCGATTTCCATCAACGGCCATCGAATAGCACTTACAACGACCTTTTCCAAATTTGATTTGGACATAATTCCAAATCCAACCGTTAGATTTCAAATCTCAAATATTCGTTAGAAAGCTCGGTTCCGGTTTTAGGAGAATCCGATGGTCGGATCTCCCGCGATATCCATTCGAAGTCAATGGTCGAAATTCGCGAACTGTCGCGGCGCGACGCGTTCTATTCAGGCCATTTTATGTATAATATATATTATATATATTTCGTTGATTTCCTTTCAAAACGTATTTTATAAATCATTTTAAATTCGTTTTCAAAGCGATTTCAACTTCACATTCAATTTCGAATCAAAATTGAATATTCCACATCATCGATATACAAATGATAATAATTTCAAATGTTATATTTTGAAATCACTTCCTTTCTATATTCATTAATAATGGAGGGGGTGTGGAGTTTAAGCCTCTATCATCACCGACGATGGTCAGAATAGAGCATCAAAAGAGTAAGCCTTAATTCCATGTCTTAGATGGCCTAGTTTAGGTATCTAAGACCTTATCGTCGCCTACAATAGTCAGGGTAAGGGGCCTCCTGGAAGGGGGTCGGGTATGTCTTTGGGCCATGCTTATGGATAAGCTAGCCAAGCGCACCGGACGCACATGCCTAGATAGCGGCCAAACAAGCACGTACATCCTCTTCTTTGACACTATAAACTCGGAGAGTGGCTCAAGAAGCACGTGCAACCTCTGCTTCATAAATCAAACCCGAAAGCGATAACGAAAAACATTATCAAAAGTGGATTTCTAGTCTTCAATCTTTTAATACCCGGATAAGGGTTGGTTCAGGACTTTTGTTAATAACAGAGGTGGATTTTTGGTCTTCAATCTTTTAATACCCGAATAAGGGTGGGTTCGGGATTTCTATTTTACACCAAAAGAAGAACTCTGGCCTTCAAACTATTAAGCACCCGAATCTGGGTTATTTAGAAATTTCTATTAAATACCCAAATTTGGGTCGGTTTGGAAGCTTGACTATTATCAAAAAGAGATATTTGATCTCCTTGATAATATGGTTCTGGTTGGGGACCGAATTTCCATTACTATCAGAAGTAAATTCCTAGTCTAGCACCCTAATCCAGGGAGTAAAATCAAAATCCTATCACTATTAAGAGGTGATTTCTGGGAAGTTACCCTTAATATCCTAATCTAGGTCGCAAAGCTCTAGTCCTTAAGAAGAGGATATACAATCAACCCAATAGCTAAGGCCTGATTATCCAAAAGGCCTCCAAGCAAGGACAAGAGCCTTCTGTATCGTTCAAGGAAGATTCCTTAACCCATACATTTGACAAATTCATTATTCACTATGCCAAATACATATGTAATACATATCATCACACAACACTAGAATACATATACGGGCGGAAGCTCTAGTATGTGCTCTAAATTCCCTTTAATAAAGCCCCGGGATTGGATTTTCTTTTACCCGGAGAAGTGGACTCCCTGGGAATATCTATCATGCTAGAAAAACTTTTACTAGTGTAAGGAGTATACATAAACTCATTAATTATTTCACACGTTCAATGCTATGATGGTATTAATTTCAGCAAAAGCGAGTGATGCATCATACGTGTCTTACGGACTAAACAAGGTGCATCGAATTTATGTAAAATGGTACGTTGAGATCCCAGAAAGAGAACGTTTTCTAATCAAAAAGGAGTACCATATATCATTTGACATTTACACAACACACAAACATATTCACATACAATTATGTCATAAGTTGTTCCGTGCAACTAACTACTGTTTTTAGGGTCTAACATTTGTAACACCTAAAGGAGATGTCACATTTTGACACATAAGAGATTCGTGATGGCCAAATTCATCAATTCGATTCAGGATTCTGTAAATAAAATTCTAGGAAAGCATAATCTGCCTTTGTTTTCTTCAATTCAGTCTCAAATTTGTCAATTCGATAGTATAATTTTCCTATCTCCTCATCTGAGTTAGTGGAAGGGTTGATCTTTAGCTGGCATTGCAGTTCATGGATAGTTTCATTTTTCTCCTTAAATTGGTTCTCCAAATAGGATACCTGCTCATTAAGGTTTTTAATGATTATCTTTTGTTGATAGTACATCCTTTTCCATCCCGAAAGAGGATCATCATTAGAGATATCCTTGTGACCAAAGACGGCCAAGGGTTCTCCCTTGAATCATGAAGACGGGTCTGAAATTGGTCCTCCTAGTCACGGATAAGACAAAGTATGACAATGTCGAAATCTAGTTAACAAACAATGACACTAATAGTGTCATACATATCAAAGGAAAAACAACCACACAAACTTATACCATACAAATACTAAATCATTTCTACAAACATGCATATCTGCAAAATCATAACAGCATAAATCCACCTGTTAGTACACATTATGCATACCGATGCAATATACTGGATCATAAATGTCATAGGAATTAAGTCACGAGTCACAAAGGGGTTGAAGTATATTATGCGAAAACATCTAAGCCCTTCTATTTAGATGATTTCCCACAGATTTATGAAGCAAGCCCTTCAAAAGTTTTCGGTAGCCAAAAGCGGTGGACATAATACATTATTATGGTTTACACCTTCAGAGGAGTAAGGGGCTGCCACAACATAAGAAAGCTAGTTGTTGATACAAAGTCGAGAAAGAAGAAAACATTTTAAGAGCAAAAGCCATACCTATGCAGCAGAAATGTTAGATTGGATGGAAGTTTCTTTACACGTTGGCTCCGAGGAGCCAACTTCCTTAGGAGGAATAACAATTGAATCTTAGGCAGGTGGGGCGCTCAAAGAATCGGTAGTAATCCCCTCAGCAACAGAAGAAGAGTCTCCATCATCCCTGCCAAACTCATTCCGCCAACCTTCGTCTCCTCCTATCTCTTCATCAACAGTCAAATCCTCTTCTTCATCGTTGTCAGAATCCTCGGGAAATTCCTCAATATACAAGAAAGACTCGGGTTTTATCTTGTCCTTCAGAAGAACTTTAACTTCTCTCTTAACTTGCTGGATTTTTTCCAAGACTCTGGTCTTGATAGAAGGATGCACTGAAGTAAAGTCCATCCCTGGGGATTTCTTATAATTATCAGAATAAGCGAGGAGGAGAGCATCTTCGTAGTATTCCATCATGATGTCACGGAGATGAACTTTTAGAAAATCGGATATCTTATCGCTGGTTTCATAGATTATCCATCTGGCGACAGAAAGCTTGTTGTTCATCCTATCTAGTTCAACGACATGATCAATCTCCATCCCCCTCTTCTCATTCTTAAGATTCTTAACCTGCACCGGTAGCACATCCTTGGCCTCCTTCAACAAGGTTGTTAGTCTCCCACATTCATTGTCACTCTCTGTCTTCTCCCGTAACAAGGCATCAATTTTATCCTTCAACGTCCTATTCTCTTCTCTAAGAGCATTTATCTCAGCAAAAGATGAAAAAGCCACTCTCTTAGATAAGAACCAGCTTTTCAACACCTATAAGATAAAGGAAAGAAAAGGTTGAGCTCCCTACAAAAGCAGCATAATAAAAGAGGAGCTAGAGAGAGCAAGTTAATACCAAAAGTCGGTCTTTTATTAACTGTTGATAAAAATCCACCGAGTCCAAGGACGTTGAAGATTATGAAATATTGGCAACCTTGGGAGATGAAAGTGCAAGGTTATCAAGTTGATCAAAATCCAAAACCGGCAGAGGCAAAGAATGAGGAATAACATGCTGAGAAGAAGAAGGCATAAATGGGTCATGCTCTCCAACACTGGTTCACCGGGAGGGACGGGCGATACAGAACTACTGATGATTTTGCTTCTCGAGGAACTTTTAGTTAAACTATCAATATTGATGACTTTATCAACGTTAAAAACAACATGATCGAGAGTCGTCTGAGTTTTAGTCGTAGTATCAACGTCCTCAGAAAAACGAACCACCTTATCATGCTTCGTCTGTTTGGGCGAGGGCTCTTGGTTGGAACCAGCAAGCCTCTTTAAAACCTTAACGTTGGACTGAGCAAAAATATAAAGAGTATAAGTGCTTTCAGAGGCCGTGGACTCAGACAGAGGAAGCTATGTCAGAAAAATAAAGGAAAGAGAACCAATAGGGGAAAGTAAAAGCCATACTGCCCCATCCAAAATACCTGGAAATATAGGAGATGCCGCATTAAACGTGTTTGAATTCAGTGATAAACCCTTGGAGCTAGCAAACTAAAAGGGCGGTTGCCCCAGAATCTTTTGTGTCGGGGGGAGAAGCCTGTACTGACGAAGCATATCAACAGTAAATAAAGATGATTGATGCCTAAGATTTTGGTGCATTAACACTGCCAGAATCTTTGGTGGGGCTCTTTTTGTTCGACATAACGCTGCTAAGTGATATCATTTTAAAATATATGCGATTAATACTACATTCTTTTTTATGTAAAAATACGCATAGCATTCATAAGTAAGTCTAGCAGCAAATACAGTTTGGTAGTGTAAAGGGCATACTTTATTGCATAGCTAATTGATCTTAAAATGTCACTCTTAGAAGATCAGCTTATAGTTAACATCCATTTGGAAATAATTAGACCTTTGGCGATGAAAAAATTAACTATCCCAACATTGAAATTTATAAGGACGAAGGGCATACACCCGGGAAAATCGAATCGCTAATGGAACACAATGATTGTCAACACCGAAAGACTAACTAGTTTTTAGACCCGGTACGAGTTAATTTAAAAATCGAGACATCCTGTGGAATTAGGATATAAGGCCTTTCCTACACCTTCAAATTAACCCGACACGCCAAAACGGGAGTTGAATAAGAACAAATAATAGTATCAGCAAGGCCGAAAGCAAAATAAAGTGGCAACAAGGGTGATTAAACTAACTCTTACCGAATACATAACATTTTTCTTCATGAATAAACTGACTCCTTTACATAACCAATTTTGCATGTCGAAATTCTTAAAGTATGCATTTAGCAAACAAATAGTCTATCATTTTAGAAATTAACTAATATTGGAGTTGTTACTATTGATTGAAACCATATTGAGTACAACAAAATCTTGATTGGTTTTCCAATTGGTCCAAATGCATAACTGAGATTACATCTTATAGTATGAATAAAGATACTTACAAAAAATCAAGTTCGGAATTCTAGAGAGAAAACCTAAGTGGGTCTTGAAAATGGTAATCTAGCTCGAGAATTTGATATGCTGGTAAAAGACGAAGGTGAAGAAGAAGGAGTATTTACAAAAGAATCTCCTTATAAATCTGAATCGAACAGATGGAAACCCGTCAACGACCCTGATCAAAGGATACCAAGAGTCACAGAGCCGATGTGCCTAAAGGACACCGAAGTTTGAATTGAAAAGTCAAAATTACCCCTTCACTAGCGGGCAAAAGTTAATACCAAAATAAAGCATCGAAATAGGCTGTGAAGGGGTAGCATACAGCCGCAAGCACAAAGAGATCTCTATAAGCAAAGGACGAGCACAAAACAAAGCCGAAAGTATAAAAGAGTAATCCGAAAGTCATGCAACCCACACCATCATTGAAGAAAAGAGCTCAAAACCTATATAAAGAAAGGATATCTGCAGGGTAGTTCTGAAACAAAAGGAAGATAACAGAAGGACTCCTGGAACCGAAGGCCAACAAGGAGAAAGACCAATAATCCAATAAACTGGGATTCAGAAGGAAGAAAGGGCTATCAGTATTAAGCTGTTTAATACTGATACATAAGGAGGCAAAAGCATCAAAGATACAAAGTGTAAGGCATATAGAGATGATTCGGGACCAATTACCGAGACCTCCATCAAAATTGGTTCTCAAGAAGTCATCCAAATAACTAACTAACAAAGCACCGGAAGAAACCTCCTGAGAAGTAAGGATACGCTTCAAGAGCCTACCGACAGGCAAGCCGGAACCCCTAGAATATTGACAAGCTATCCACACTAATCTACTTAGTGTCGATACCGACATGAGTGTCGGATCCAGCAACCTTTCTGTAACACCTCTCTCGAAAAGCTAACATAAAGATCTTTTAGCACAGTGGTTAGTGCGTGGTGTTGCTTTCCAAGAGATCGGGGGTTCGAATCCCATGGTTGTCACATTTGGTATCAGAGTCTATACCCAGCCGGAATTGTGTGTGTAATGTTGCGGATGTCAGTCGGTATGGTACTGATGTGGGTTACATACACAACGCCTGGGTGATGAGTGATATGAGCCAACGAGGACGTTGGGCTCTTTAAGGGGGTAGTCTGTAACACCCCTCTCAAAAAGCTAACACAAAGATCTTTTAGCACAGTGGTTAGTGGATGGTGTTGCTTTCCAAGAGGTCGGAGGTTCGAATCTGGTGGTTGTCACATTTTCGCTTGAACTACAAGGAATAGCTCCGCAAAATGTTGATATCAAGACCGGTAGACTACATTTGGAAGCTAAAACCTTCCAAAAGCCACCTGCACCGACAAACTCGAGACCCATGAAGAGTGAATAAACAAGCAATCATGAAAAGGAGTTCCGCAAACCGGAACCCTCCACCCGAAAGCAAGAGCCGACACCTCAAAGAGCCATGGGCAAGGCTTTCAGAACCTAAAGAAAAGGCAGCCGGGAGCCAGTACTTCCGGAACTAAAGGGAAAAGCGGCTGATAGGGGGTATTGCTGGCCTAATAGCAAAAGAGTGCTCGATTTGTCTATAAATAAAACCCAAGGGTCTCATTTTCGGGGCGACTTTCTCACTCTCGTTCTTGTACTCCTTTCTCTAGAGTAAACCCTAATTCCTAAACCAAATTGGGAATTTCGGTTGTAATCACTTGTGTATTCTAAATCAAAGATCTATAAAAAGTGAATCAATACTTAATACATTTCCTTATGAGTTTCTTATGTAATTCCTTAGTTATTGCCATTGCAACATGTTGTGTGCTTTCTACATGCTTACGAGTTCTTACCCAAGCTTGAACCCTTCCGCAAAGTCAGTGTGAAACCCCTTCCTATAAGCCATTTATCCCTTATCGAGGGTTGTGCTTAGGAAACCCTTGCCCCAAGATAATTGTTTGTTCTTGAGTCGCTTAAGCGTGATGCTCACCCTATTGAGGGAAGAGTAACTAATCTTTTGGGCTCAAAACCTTGATATCTAGGAAACAGTGAACTAACTCAAACATGTGAAAGCTAAATAGACCTATTTTTCCTTTAGGTCAACTTCCGTAGACCTATCTCCGATGTTGACGTAAAATATCATTAACATTTATGTTAATAAATCTTTGATCTATTTAAATGAATGTAATTTGGATAGAAGTCGAAGACTAAAACTAGAGATAGAGTGTGAGTAATTGTATACATGTATATAAGTGAGTGAGTGGGTAGTAAGGAGTCAATGTATACAAGTGAAATGTAGTGAGAAAGTGAATGTACAAGTGATTGTGTAATAGAGAGGAAACAATATGTGTGTTATTTGAAAGTGTAATAAACATTTGTTTAAAAATAAATTATGAATTAAATATTCAATTCTCATAAATATTTATTTATAGTATGTGTACTATTCGGATCCTTTGCAAATTTCACTTTTACAACATGCATTAATTGTTGTTATATAGAGTCTATTGCAACGGCCTATGATCGTTGTATAATGGTGTATTACAACGGCCTTTAACAATATTTTTAGCTTGTTGTGAAATAAGGACCTATTACAACGTGGCCTAATACAACAGGCTCATGCTCATTGCGAAACCCATATTACAATAGGTAGTGCGCATTGTAAAATTGTTGTTTTGTTGTAGTATTGACGATTTCTTAGTTTCCTATGATTCTTTGCTTGGCTTGGATCCTTCGAAAGAGAGCCTCTCCGATCCTTCCGAAAGGGTTATGCGTTGCTTGCGTTGCCCTGGGATCCTTCCGAGGGATTCCTTTGTCACTTTTCGACCTTAGTCTAGTTGAAAACTTTCTGCTAGCGAGAGATGCTAGAAGATGGCCCAATGACTCCTTTGGAGGCATAGTGACATTTTTCGAAAGCTGGATTCTATTCCTTGGCAACTTATGTCGTTATCCTTGGGACCTCCACAGTGCTTTCATCGATTTGAAAAGGCTTATTCCGCTCTTGAATAGACTGTACTTAAATACTCCTTGGTGTGACCTCCGCTTGCTTTACTGTAATGCCTCCGTTAGCTTATGCTTGATGTACCTAAAGAACTTTTATCTCTTCGAAGGCTTGTTCCTTTGGCTCTTCTTTTAGCGCCTTCGGTAGTTCAGTGAGGTTCTTCTGATACTCCTAAGGCTTTATTGGTTATTCTGGGGACTATTTCCGACTCTTCCGATAACTTTACCTCCACTCTTTGTCGGTCTTCGTTCGTACTTTAAATTGAGTGAATATTCAAATACTTTC